>OZ059799.1:13531465-14992257 GCA_964057025.1 Standfussiana lucernea
AAAAGCTTAGTTTCAAAAATAAAATCGAAAATTAAGAAACTCAAATGCAAAGATAGTAAGACTTTAATAAAAGCAGCTTACTTAGCCGCAAAAAAGTTATTTCCAAACATTCATCATCGAATTCGAGTACCCCGAGTAATACCCATACCAAAGACTGGGGGAGTTTTGCCTTTAATTCCAATTTTTGCTGGTTTATCTGCTTTAGGAACTTTAGCTGGGGGTGCAGCTGGCATTGCAAAAACCGTCAATGATTACAAAGCAAACAAACAAAATTTACAAGAAACAGAACGACATAATAAAGCTATGGAGGCTTTAGTGTTGGGCAAGGGTTTATACATTAAGCCGTATAAAAGTGGTAAAGGATTGTTTATAACATCTTCAAAAAACTGAAAAATATGCTACCCAATCGACCTCTAACTAATGTAGACATCCGAAATTATTCAAGAGACATCCCATATTTTCGTGGGATCTACATGAAGGATCAACTACCTCGGAAGCCGAAACGCATTGAATGTGGTATCGTTAACTTAGACAATTCTAAGAACGAAGGAACGCATTGGGTAGCTTATGCTAAAGTATACAATCACTGTGAATACTTTGATAGCTATGGAAATTTAAAACCTCCCATGGAATTGATGCAATATTTCAAAAATTGTAATGTGTTTTATAACTACACAAGATATCAAAAATTTAACGCAGTCAATTGTGGTCATTTATGTTTAAATTATTTGTGGAGTTTTTGGAATAAAAATGTAATATAAAATATATACTTTTCTTTCATTTCAATCATTTGCAAGATGTCACTCACTTTGTCGATAACTGGAGACTCGTCAGTGTTAACTACATACTATCCTAATACGTTGCAACTAGATGGAGAATATGAGTGTGCATTATTGCACTTTTCAACATTTAATTCTATTCCAAACATTGATAAAAGTAATAATAAGTTCTATTATGGCATTAATGAAGTTATTGAAATACCGGAAGGCACTTATGAATTACAAGATGTCAGCGATTATTTAAAATCCGAAATAAAAGATGCAGCTATCAAACTACGGTGCAATAATAATACATTAAAAACTACAATATTTTGTACAAAAGACATTAATTTTATCAAAGAAGACTCTTTTAGAAGACTATTAGGATTTAATAAACAAATCTTGAAAGCAAATAAATGGCATGTGTCACAGTCTCCAGTCAACATTCTACCTACGACCGTAGTCAGGATTGAATGTGATATTGTAAGCGGTTCCTATGTAAACGGTGAACCCAGTCATATTATTCACGAATTTGCACTTAATGTGCCACCTGGATACAGGATCATAGAAATCCCGAAGAACGCAATATACTTTCCAATCAATCAAAACAACATAAGCTGCATACATATCAGGTTGTTAGATATAAACAAACGATTAATCAATTTACGTGGTGAAGAAGTGCAGGTGTATCTGCATCTTAGAAGAAAAAAATGATTGATTACAATAAAAATGTGTCTCAACAAGTTAAGAATATCAGTTCTGCTCGAGCTACCTATCAAATAAGACCTCTATCTAAGAAGAAAATAAAATTAACTAAAGACAATAAAGCATTCCTTAGAGCAATTGGATTGCTAAAATGAATATCTTAGACGTTTTATCCGCTCCTACTTGCGATACTACTATAGAAGGAATCGAATTTCATTCCTACAAACCCTATGTAACGAGTTTTAACAGGAACGATGAAATCCGCATATCTATCAACCAACAGGACTTGTACATATTACCATCAGCTAGCACCCTATATTTGGAAGGAACTGTTAACGTTACCAAAAAAGATACGAAGGACAAAGCTACTAGTGTCAATTTCACGAACAATGCTCTACTCTACTTGTTCCAAGACATTAGGTATGAGCTAAATGGAGTGGAGATTGACAAAATAAAAAATGCAGGTATAACAACAACCATGAAATCACTAATTTCAATGAACGAAAGTGAATCAAAAATGTCTAATGCTTGGGGCTGGAATATTGATGGTATAAAAAATATTGATGGAGGAAGATTTTCTGCTTCAATACCACTTTGTAACCTCCTCGGTTTTGCTGAAGATTTTAAAAAAGTCGTGATAAATAGTAGACATGAACTGATATTGTTACGAAGTAATACTAATTTGAACGCTGTAAAACTGAATACTGGCGAAGTAGTGGATGATGTTCAGATTAATAAAATCATATGGCGCGTACCGCATGTTAAAGTATCAGACAAAGAAAAAATTGGTTTGTTAAAAGTATTAGAAAAAGATCGCCCACTTCAAATGATATATAGAAATTGGGATCTGTACGAATATCCAGCTTTGCCTAAAACTACAAAACATACTTGGTCTATCAAAACTTCATCTCAAATAGAAAAACCAAGATACGTTATTATCGGGCTACAGTCAAATAGGAAAAGCAATGCAAGTTCAGACATGTCTCAATTCGATCACTGTCATGTTCGAAACGTTAGAGTGTACCTCAATTCAACTTATTTTCCGTATGAAAACCTAAATGTGAGTTTTGCTAATAACAGAATCGCTTTATTATACGAGCAATACACCAGATTCCAACAGTCGTATTATGGACGTCGTCCGGAGCCCATATTAAGCGAAAAACAGTTTAGAGATTTAGCACCGCTGTTTGTCATTGATTGTTCTAGACAAGCGGATAATCTAAAGACAGGTCCGGTTGTGGATGTGAGAGTAGAAATTGAGAGTGATTCAGAGATACCAGATAAAACTTCAGCATACTGTCTCATTCTGAACGATTGCATTGTTGAATACAAACCCTTAAGCAGCATTGTCAAGAAGATATCATGAAGGCGGATACCATTATAGTGGAACTCCAAGGATTTAAAGATTCTATAAATAATTTTATTGTCAAAGAATTGGCCATTGCGAGTCAGGATCATACACAGACGTTCTTGGTAAAACCACCATATTCATTCCATTACCTAACACAAGAAGAAAAAAAGCAGGTGAGGTGGTTAGAAAGAAATCGAGGAATTTACTGGAGCGAGGGTTACATAGACTACAAAGAGTTTCAACGTGTAATTTTACCATTCTTAGAAAATAAAAAAATTATCACAAAGGGTTTGGAAAAGATTAAATGGATTAAAGAGTTATGTGCAAACTGTGAAGTTATCGACATAGGTGAGAAGGGATGCCCTAATTTTTCAGAATTAAAAAGAAGGTTTTGTAAAAATAAAATTGATTTTAATTGTGTGAATCATAAAATGAATTGTGCGTTGAATAATGCTATCTGTATAAGGAAATGGTATTTTGATAATAACATGTCTGTATTTAATTTATTTTAATTATTATTGTGTTGAACAGTTAATAAAAAATGTCTATCTACTTATGAGTGTTTTATTTAGTATAATCAGGGTAACCTACATAACAAACTTTAAATTAGCTGCAGTAACATGATATAATTATAACATGTAAAATTTAAATTTAATTATAAAAATACTGAAAGCAAATAACCTACAATTATACATCACACTAGAGCTAATTTAGAGTTCGAGTATTAATAAGTAATAAAAAAACGTAAATTAAATTATGAAAGAATATATTTTTATTTACTTTTTTACATTATTTGCAATTATTACAATCTAATTATAACTACCTACCCAAAAATAATAAGTACAAGATAAAATACAAAGAGTTAATTGCAGTAAAACATATATAATTATTTCATATTTAACATTTTATACATTCAAAACACTAAAGAATAAGAAAGCAAATAAATGGTATACATTCCTAATATTAATATACCCAAATAACTAGTAGATTACTTACATAATTTATTATTACTTATTACTGCAAATTTTACACAACAACTTATAAAGTAGGTACGTACAAAATAATGACACCAGTTAATAATAACATCTATCTCCACAAAGTTTTTTTGATATTTTATTAATTAACGATTGCGTCTCATCCATAACATGATCCACTGATTCAGTCACTACATACTGCACACTTAACATTACCATGTCCTGATTATCACTTGCAGGTTCTTGTTGTTCACTGATATCCAACACTTGTACCTGGATCAGTCGTAAACCTTTTTTCTTCTCATTGTTTATCAGGAATGATTGACTTGTATGCAGATATGGCTTCTGTTTTAGACACTCCCGTCTTGTTCTAGGCTTCTTGCTGGCAGGTTCGTAGTCTTGTCTTGCTCTAGGCTCCTTGTTGACAGGTCTTTGTTGTTCAGGGATATGCCAACTTAAACTCGGAGTCGGATAACCTTGAGCGTATTGTGAGAAGTCGATAATATCTGGAGAATCACACATTGTCAACGATCTGAAACAAACAAAATAATAATTAACTAAATTACATAAAAAAACATGATGAAATAATCTTATAAGTAGATGGGTACTTGTACAATACTTACAATTTCGTTTCGTTTTTACTCGATGTGATATGACCGCTCCGGCTGACTGTCTAATGATGGATGTTACTCAATAATATGCAATTAGACTCCATAAAGCATTATGCTGTGATTCAATTTCATGTTTCAACATGTTCAAGCTTGCGCCCGAGCACCTGTTCGGTGTCAAATTCTGCACCGCGCGTGCTTCTTCAAAGCAATCCAATATTTTATCACATTTTCGACGACACGTTTGGCGCATTGGTTATGAACTCGTCTTGATGCATCACAATGGTAAGTATTAGGTTATAAGCGTGTTGCTAGCTGCGACTAATTGCGCCAAATTAGTGTCGCGGGTTCGATTCCCGCACGGAACATACAATAAGTATTTGTTCCGGTCTGGATTTTGTTTTCATGTTTTATTTTTTCGTCATTATTTAATTTAATATAAATAATTACAATATTCTGAAAAAATTAGCAAATATCAGCCTGGATCAAAACATGATTGTATTGATGCACCGTGACTTTGTCATCAATCAGGAATGGAAATGAAACAGATATAATTGTGATCTTAAAATACTATTTATTTATTACAAATAAAAGAAAACATCATGTTCATGCGGCACGACATTTCATACAATTTTTAAAGTCCGAAGTTTTGGAAATGAATAATAAACATGATTTAATAAACATGATACGTCTAAGTAGGATACGATATAAAAAGTTAGTAAATATTTTAGTATTTTTTACGAAATGTCGCGTAAACATTCTTAAAATTAATTAACTACTAAATAAGTTCTAACATTATTTGCTACAAGTAAAAAGATAATAATATCTATTTTTAAATCTATTTGGCACCAAGAAAATATATGTTTTACAATTACATTACACATTACTTGTATCTGGAGCCTGCTTTAGGTAATAGTCATTAGTAGGTACTTACATAATATTTCGTCTTTACATTTAGGACGTTATCTAAAATACATTGTAAAAAATGTATCTACTGTAATTACTTACATTTAAAAATAATGGTAACGCATTACATAAATATGGTTGCGTTACCCCAGGCTAAAGTAGAAACTTTATCAAACGATAACAATCGTTTATCATCATTGTTTGAAAGTGCTATTTTATTTACATCCTGAGTGTATATTTCATGTTTTATTGATCTGAACAATACATTTTTTTTGCGAATTACATTGGAATTGTACAAAACATTTTTATAATCTAACATATTTAAATTTTTAGTAATACATTTTTTTGTACCTTTTGCCTTTTTAATTGTTTTGTTTAACGTTTTAATACAATAAAGCTTTGAGCGCAATCCTACGAATTCTTTGATAATGTTGCCACCCATTTCATCCTTAAACAGTCCTGGAACCTTCTTATTAATAATTGGTAAGTTATAGTCATTGTTACAGTCATAATTGCTGGTATCCAAATATTTTAGAAAATGGAGCTTAAAGTCTTTGTAAACATCATTACTCTGTACATCATATACTAGACTATCTGTGTCAGTATAGCACAATTCAATTCGGTTACCATAAAAAGGTTTTATGATAGAGTAGTGAAAGTCGTACATGTGAGTCTTAGATAATTCTAATACTGCAAACCCTATGTAAATTGGTTTATCAAGTATAATACGTACAGGTTTCATTTGGATTGCCACTAAATCATCAGAAAATACAGAGGTGCTATGAAAATATGGACTGGCTATCAGTTTTTCAGCACAAGCAGTCTTTTTCGTTTTATTGTTCGAGTCACACCACTTGTTTACTAACTTAACGTCTATTCGATGTTCATTATTTTCCAGGGTCTTTCCAAAAATACTATTGTTCAACAATTTGAAAAAATCTTGTTCAAAAGTTGACTCTGCTTTTTGACGTAACTGGGTGTTAATATCAATATATTGCTTTAAAAAACAACTTTGCTTAAATATAATAGCGCGATGGATCCTTCTCAATACTAAACCGTGCTGTAAACATTTTTTTAAATGTACGTAATGAATAACATAGTGATATTTATCATACAAATTTGGTATTAGCTTTTTATTCTTACCACCAGGTGGCAAGCATTTTTCTGGACAAAAGGGAAAGTCATTGTGTTCCATGTGCAATTTCTCCGGATATATTAAATCAACTTCAAGAATGTAACCGTTTTCCGCAGTATCACTGATGTCTGCTAAGTTCAATTGTAAAAAATCAATTTCTTGTCTATTTATAAATCTAAAATCGGAATAGGGTAGGGATTGACACATGCTATAACCGTATAAATTGTTACAGTCTAAATAAATTATAAATGAATTTGGAAGGGTTGGATCGTAAGTATCTAAATATTTATGATTGGCTTTGACATGTCTTTTGGAACACATACAAACACCTCCTCGAATACCTTTTTGTATCATTCTAAAAATTTCAACATCACTAATCAATTCTAATCGAACTCCTGTTTTTAAAAGCATTGCATCAAAAGATAGACTTGGTGCTGTAAGATAGAACGCGGGATCGAGATTGTAATGTAGTTTACAAGTTTTTCGAAAATTTTCAAATACATCTGTTAGCAACAGAACATCTGTTTTGAGATATAAATCTGTGTACATACCCATGTTTTGAATATTAAATACTGACCAAACAGATCGAGCGTGTTCATAGTCTTCGTCGTTTATTGTTTCATTAGTTATGGAGTTAAAAAAATATTTTTTAGAGGGTAAACACATATCTTCATAACGTTCCCATTGAGACATATAGTCATATGGATACACTCCCTTGCGCGTCAGTAGGTTAAATTGTTTTTTATTAGGAAAATAAGATTTTAATTGTTTAAAGTCTTGTTTTTTCATTGTACTAACCAACTTTTCTAAGCTAGTTCCTAAAAACTTGAAAGAATCTACAAACCGTACCTGGATGCTTTCCCCGGTAGAAATCGGAATAAACTTAGTGAATGAAATATAGTTTTCTTTTGTTTTAGGTATCACTTTAATAGATCCAGGAGCTTCACCTAATTCTTTTATAAAAAGATGACAATCGTATCCGGACAAATTATGAAAAAATACTGGCAAAAATGTTGGTAGTTTGTATTGTAAGTTACAATAACTATGAGCTGCGCCACGATATTTACCAGTCAAGTGACAATGATCGCGAACCCTATCGCCGAACAAGAACTGTTCACAAATATGACATGTCATCGCGTTTTCAAAGTCGTGAGCATTATCATTTGAGTAAATCATAGGAGCGTTATTTTTTAAAATATCGTAAATTTTTTTTGAATCTTTGTAGATAGACTTCACAAAATTTGATACACAATCCAAGCCGCGATAAGAAACGTAACGATTGTGACTTTCGTCTAGCGTACACGTGATATGATAAGCGAAAGCTACAGGCACATGTCGCTGTCGCGTTACAGTACTCGCCTTAGTGGGGTCAGGGTCACAAGATTCATACCGTTCTAGCATTGTTTCAAAATCTGCGTATATAACAAATGGTACAATTTGCTTTCTATTATAATTTTTAAACTGTATGCAAGAACCCCTTGGAGGTAGTTCAGTGGCGACCCCGCCACAACTATGCGAACTAAGATTATCGCATGAATTAAAAAACATTAAACAAACGTCACAAAAGTACAGTTTACTGTGGTGTTTTGTTATTTGATTTTTAACAAGTCGCGGCAAGTCTTTAATGAGACAGTAATGTGACAAATCATCTCTTTCTAAATAAAGTAAATGAATCACTTTTCCGTTCAAGGCTTTTGGTTTGTAAAGCGGTCCTATGACAGTATCATTTTTTAAACCATAAATGTAAATGCAAATTTCGGGGTTATTCACTTCGAACCGCGCAATATCTGAGAAATTCACTGGAAATGACATGTCCTTTACATTTAACACGTTACGAAAATCAGGGTAAGAAGATACTCTTTCAGGGTGACTCTTAGCTGGATATAAAGCAGCAACAACAGACCATAAAAAACAATACTCGTCATTATTGTGGATATTAACACATGCTTTTTTCGATTTTATTGCAGAAGGCAATTCGATAAAGCCCGAACCGCGTAAGGGTTGATATTTGTTAACATTGACTTCCAAATGAGAACTGCTCAAGAACGTCCACCCACTGTCTCGGTCCTGAAATTCTTCTATCTTTTTTGTTAAAATGTTTTTTACTTGAGACGATAATGAATCAAATTCATAATTCTGATGTATAGTAACGTTTTTTGTGGCAAATGATTTCATCTCCTGAGAATCATTTTTAAACATTAAAAACAACGCAAAATATTCGAAATTAACTTTTATACAAGTATGTTTTTTAAGAGACATGTCAATTAACGTTTTAATTTTGCTCCAAATATTATTAAGAAAAGGCTCTAGAGAACAATTCTCAGACGGATCGACAATTCTATAAGAAGCTATACGATTACGAAATGCAGAATGTATTATTTC
Source organism: Standfussiana lucernea (assembly GCA_964057025.1). Taxonomy (NCBI): domain Eukaryota; kingdom Metazoa; phylum Arthropoda; class Insecta; order Lepidoptera; family Noctuidae; genus Standfussiana; species Standfussiana lucernea. The sequence goes on from OZ059799.1 coordinate 13,540,285, forward strand.
AACACCATCGCAAAAATGTGAAACTGTTTTGTTTTTATGATTAGTACTACGTAGGTGACCTGTCCAGTGACTGCGCTCAACAGATGTGTTACAAACAGTACAGAAAGGCATTTTAGATTAAAATAGTTCTAAACTTACTATTAGATGTTGCAATATATTATTATTAAGATTATGATGTACAACAAAAAATACCTGGATATAATAGAATATACCTGGTGCCCAATAACTTAAATATTTATTTTATGTTTATATTGTCACTATAAAAGACGGGCTCAGAATCATCAAATAATTCATGAGTCCGTCTCATAAAAACTTGGAGTCCGTCCCACTGCGGCGTGTTACGGTTTAGCTGCACTTTTAGAACCACCGAGGCTTTCTTCCACCTATCCTCTTTAGGGGTGGAAGCAACTTCGGTCTTGTTGTAGACTTTTACCTCCACATAGAAGTCCCCGGTTAAGTTCGCCGTTCGTCGCACTTTGCCGTTGGCGACACGGCTGCAGAGGCTCGAACCGAAGTCTCCAATTGAGGTCGATGACGGAATGTAGTCCACCAAGCCAAAAAGGTCCGAGCTCGAAGTGCGTCGTTTACTGTAAACAATTTAACATAATTCTTATTTATAATAATTTACACAACACATTACATTACATTTATTTTTTAAGTGGCGAATTGAGGGTGTATTATATACTCCTCTGTCGAACCCTACGCGGATAGAAAGCATGATGTTATGTTATATTAATTCCAATAAAAATACCTCATGAATTAACTGTAAACATTCCTGCAAGGAATAATAATTGGAAATTGATTTCAGCGCTCTCTGCGTTACAGTTCGAAATTGACTTAACATACACAACAAACACCTAAAGTTAAAAGCAGTTACACAAAATTACCTTGATTTCGATTCTGACGGCGTGGTGCTCTCGAGAGCTTTGCGCTTCGACACCTTCTTTTTTGGTTGCACCTTCGCAACCTCGGCTACAGCTGCAGACCGTGTCTGGAATTCTGAATCGGAGTCAGACCTGAAATGGAGCAAATAAAGATTAATTTTTTACCTTATAACTATGACTTGATGAAGACTTCCGATACAACAGCCGGCAGGCAGAAACCAGGTCCGTAGCTGGGTAGTGATTAAATAAATACATTAGCAAATTCAGTAAAGTTAGTAGTACTTACTTACATTTTTTAAAGTTGAAGGTTGTACGAGTATAACGTAACTAATTATATAGCGAAGGTAACCGGTGTTTATCACTGGAAGATACTGAAGGGAATGTAATATTGTGATCAAAATTGATTGATTTTATTCATAAAAAATACCATTTCAGCAATATTTATCCCATTACAAAATTAAACCTTAACTACATGTTGTCACAGTTGTATGATTAATTTATGTTACTTAGGTCTAATTAAATCGTAGTGATTGAAAATTGTTTCCGTCAAATTGCAATTTTATCGTGAGAAATGAAATAAAAAACCAGCTTTTTACCCTCGCCGACAAAGGTGACGACGATACATGACACTTATGATTAATACATTACGTATTATAATAAAGTATGTATGTTTGTTTAAACCTTGATGTAAAACTCCGCATGACATCACACATGTGAATTAAAAAAATGATTTTTTTTCAAAGATGCAAGGTAAGACGTGCTGAAAGAAAAATATCCTGAAAAATTTTTTTGTGCATAATAATCTATGTAAACGAACTCGCGTCAAAAAGTTAGTTCACTAATATGCTGCAGTAAAACTTAACATCAATATAAGTAATATCATCTAACGTCTAAAACGATTTTTTTATAAACATTTCATGCAAAGGTTCAGTAGGTACTGATATTAAGATTCATCTTTCAAACAATTTGTTACGAAACTTTATGATGATGTTCCTAGGATCATCCTCTATTTAAATTAATTGCATTGATTAGGAAATCCTATAAAGATCAATTTTAATCAATGACTGCAACATGCACAGCGATCATCTTACAGTGTAATTGTTGAATACATAGAAATGACTCATACATACACCTCGTGTAACAAAGTTCGAACACTGCAAATTTACAACACGCAATTTTGCAAACTTTGAGATTCTTAAGAATCACTTACTCCTACTGTGAAAGCTTAACACGATCGGCGCTCCGGCGCCGTTGTCAGGCGTTTTACAAAGAGTATGACACAATAGATGACCACGGGACGGCACACGAACCGTTTCGAAGGCAATTGTACGAGTGCGAAAGCATCTTAATAAAGCACAACGCAGATTAACAGACCAGCAAAGCAACCAGTAGTAGTTTGTTAACGTGTAAGGTAGTGTTAGCTGTATGAATTAATTAAATTAAAATTTGGATGTCCTTGGTGTCCAATCTGGGACCATAGAAATAGAATGTGTGTGTACATGTAGGTGCATGCTATTTCTTGCTCTGTGAAGAGACATGAGACAATCTGTCCTGAATTTTAGTTTAATGTTTACAGTATCCTATAATTCAGATGTCCTTGGTGCCCAATCTGGGTCACAGAAATAGAATGTGCTTGTGCCTGTAGGTGCATGTTATTTCTTGTTCTGTGAAGAGACATGAGACAATCTGTCCTGAATTTTAGGCTAATGGTTCAAGCAGCGAGCTCCCTTATTTGTTAACATGTAAGCTAGTGCCAACTGTATGAGTTAATTAAATTAAAATTTGGATGTCCTTGGTGTCCAATCTGGGACCATAGAAATAGAATGTGTGTGTACCTGTAGGTGCATGCTATTTCTTGCTCTGTGAAGAGACATGAGACAATCTGTCCCAAATTTTAGTTTAATGTTTACAGTATCCTATAATTCAGATGTCCTTGGTGCCCAATCTGGGGTCACAGAAATAGAATGTGCGTGTGCCTATAGGTGCATGCTATTTCTTGCTCTGTGAAGAGACATGAGACAATCTGTCCTGGATTATAGCTTACTATGTTCGTATAGTTCCATTAGTAAACGAAATATGTGTGAAACTTGTTGTTATAAAAACAGTCAGCTAAGGTAGTGGTTATGTGTGAAACTTGGTGTTATAAAACTTGTCAACTAAAGTAGTGGTTTAGTGCTCAATTCGAGAATCTGCGGTACTTGATCGAGGTAAGTCATCAGTATTTTATTACACTGTTTAATCCACTGGGCGGAATAGGCGCCGAACCAGTATTTTACTGCGCTATGTAGGATTTCATTTATATTATTGGGCATTCTACTCCACCGAGAGTGACGAGGCGAACGGAGTGAGCCGATGGAACGGAAGGTGGGGTAGAATGCCCAATAATATCCTACTGTCGTCACTCTACGTAAAAATATTATAGTATACAGATGTCACAATGTACGATCCAATGTTCATGACTGGGAACGTAAGTAAAATAGCGCTTTCAGCCCGCAGTCAACATCAACATCTGCCTAGTCTTCCTGCCTGGATACAGCTGAATACCTGTATTTTGCATGGAGTGACTGCCTATCTGACCTGCTCATCCCAGTTCTTGGGACACACCATAACAAGATATACAGAGTTAATTTGAAAGAGTTTCGGTAATGACAGAATTAATACAACTTTTTTATAGCTCAGTCTTATTTTTTTAACAGCCTCGTATGTCCCACTGCTGGTCAAAGGCCTACCCCTAATCCTACCAGGTAACTCTTCCTCGAAAAGCAATGTTATTTATCCTGTAAAAAAAATCGTATTATGGACGCTTAGACGCAGTGTTCTTGTCGGTGAAGATGGACCTGAGATCCAGAGCAGATTGGAGAAATAGCAACAGAATCTGGAGAATGTTGGAGCATGTTCTGCGATTTCGGCGGTCTCTCCAGTCCTGGAGTACGCGCTAGATGGCACGTTTATTCCTGTCTGCTCCGACTTTCGGTATCTCGGTTCACTCGTGAAAAGCGATGGCGAAATAAATCGTAGTGTTAAGCACAGAGTTAATAGTGGATGGATGAAATGGCGGCAGGTCACGGGAACAATCTGTGACTTCCGCATTCCCCCTAAACTGAAGGGGAAGAGTTATAAAACAATGGTTAGACCTGCTGTCTTGTATGGATCAGAATGTTGGGCCACATAAGGAATTAATGAAAGGCTTTTGCATGTGGCTGAGATGAGAATGCTAAGTGGGATGTGTGGTGTAACGGGAGTGGATAAATAAGAAATGAGTACATAAGAGGAAGTCTTAAACTGGCGGTGACTGAAAAGTTGTGTGGTAATCGGTTGTCGTGGTATGGGCATCTGATGCGGAGGAATAAGGAAAATGTCGTGAGGAAAGTTTGGAGTATGAATGTGGATGGGTAAGAGTAGAGGAAGACCAAAAAACGATGGATGGACTGTATGAAGGCTGATACCTATGGCAAGAAAGGAGGTGTCTGAAGAGATGACGCGTAATAGAGAGGTATGGAAGAAGAAGACATGCTGCGCCGACCGCAAATGATCTGGGATAAGGGCAGGAGAAGGATGATGTTATAAACGTACTTTCTAAGCTTTATATTCAAACAAATGAAAATCAAACTAATTAGGTAACTGTATGTTTTGCTCGACTTTAGAACAAAGCTCGCCTACATGTGAATTTTGGGATAAATCCTTTGAAATACAACACACAAAAGAAACTCCTAATGAATGAGAAAACTTTTACCAATATGTCGGAGTTTATTAGGTACATAGAAATAAAAAAAACAATAACGTATTTTGAATGATGTATGAGTATGTTGTAAAATAATAATATGTAAAATATTTTACGTAACTTTTAGTATTAGAAGTAGCTTATTAAATTGTTATTTGGATGCTGTCATCTACACAAATAAATGAAATCGAAGTTTCTGTTTGTAATTTCAAAATAACAGCTTTATACTGAATGCAGATGAAAGTGTAATTTTGGGAAACCTTTGTTGACCTATCATTCAAACTAAAAATAGGATATTTGCTGTTTTAGTTTTGCTGTCGCAAGCACCATGATTACGGATGAACTCAATATCCGTAATCTCGGTTCATCCGTAATCATGGTGCTTGCAACTGCGGCGAAATATCAAGAATTCAAAATAAGTAGTAAACATGGTAATTATTCCGTTTTCAATGTTAATGATAGTGTAAGTGACCATGACAGTTTAAAAACTTTACTGCCCTGTCTCGAAAATCCACCATCTTTGACGGAAACTATCTCAAAACCCAACTGAACGGCTATCAATTAGAATGAAAATTTCTAAGAAAAAAAGAAAGCCAGATGTAATATTTAAAGGAAAAAGAAAAACGTATCCAGAAACTCCGACAGACATCGGAAGTCACTTCCTCAACCACTTAACTACCGCAAAAGCCATAAATATTCTATGTTAGCTCTTGGCCAGTAAAGTTTATAAGAGGAACGTCACTCGAAGTAATATCCAGTGGCCTAGTCAACCCAGTTCTCGCTAGAGATGCGACGACGCGCGACGCGACGCTAAACTTATTCGATTTAGGTATTCAGTATCGAATATTCGAATGTGGAACTTTGAAATTCTTGAATATTTGACAAGTGTGACATGTTTGTTGAATATTGGATTTCGAATAAATTGTAGTATTGGTACTGGTTGAAGTTGGTAAAAATATGTACCTAGCTGTAAAACATTTATGTAGTTTTTTTTTCATTCGAATAATAGATTCATTTCGTATCTACGTTGATTCTTCTACTCATGATAATCTTAGGGTCAGTGCTCGTGGCTAAATAATAGCAGTCGCAAGGGTCGATCTTCAAGGTTAAGTCGTACTTGCTAAGGTCGGTCTGTGGATGGGTGACCATCATTACATACCAAGTTATTTGTAGATCTTTGATAGACGTAACAGGTAGCCAGTGGCCCGAAAGTCTTACAACCAGTCTTACCAAGAGTAATGTATTATCCAGATCGAACGTCAGAAACACAGTCGCTCCATGTAGAAGACCGGTATCCGCAATGGTCCTGCATCCGGTAAGACTGGAGGCTGACTCCGATCAAGTTGGGAAAACCTAGGCAAATGATGGAACTCTTTTAATTGTATTTTATTTTGATTCTATGTGATTTTATTTTGATTCTATTTCATTTTATTTTATTTATTTTTTGACGCCCCGTAATTGTACTTCTTTTTATTCTTATTTTAGATCTAATATTAGTTTGTAAATAAGGTAAATATTTTGATGATTTAATAAACATAAGTTTTTTTGAATTCTATTTTTGATTTTGTTTATATTTAATTTTATTGAATCTTATTATGTCTTGAATTGATATTAATTTATGTGTGGCAATGGGTGTTATTTACCTGAAATAAATTAATTTATTATATTATTATTATTATTTAAACCAGAAGGACTAGTAGGCCACATTAACAACAGCGTCATCAAGGACCTTTAATCGTTCGTAAAGTCCCCAAAAAATGCGCTTGTATGGACATTTAGGGCATTCCAATAAGTTGGTCATCTTTCCGAACAGGGCTCCAATCGATATCAAATTATTCTTGGTAGTTCTTGGAAGCCTAAGTATAGTGTTCAAAATTGTCCTCTGATCTGCAATGGAAATGAACTGATAATGATTACGAATTCAGAAATTACATTGGATACTAACAAGTCTGAGTATGTCTGGAATTGAAGCATAAATCTTACATATTATGTATTATCTGAATGCAAATTACTTACGCAGATACGTGATGGATCCGAATCTCTCGTTTAATTTATGAGATTTTATTCGAGCATCGTACATACGATAAGATTATATTCAAGTACAAGTTCAAACAAATCAATTTAAACTGGTATTTTTAAAATTTAAGTATGACAGAATACTTATAAATATAACTGTTTTCCATAACCACAGCTATGTCTTCAAATTTGAGTTTCCACATTCATTCCCATTTCCGCAATTATTGAACAGACAATTAAATCCAAAATTCCACATAAATCCTACCGATATATCTACTGGGAACCATTTTGGCTCTATTCCGTAATATTAACTAACAAGGCCATCACCAAAATAATTGCTCTGAATTTCGAGAAGATTTATTTGCAATTATCAATTTTGGAGATACGAGAAATGCAATATTATGTTGACTACGGCATCGTTTGTTTTGTAATTACACTAGCTGACCGGCGCAACTTCGTCTGCGTGACATTTTTTATTAATGCTCCGCTCCTATTGGTCGCAGCGTGATGTTTTATAGCCTTTAGCCTTCCTCGATAAATGGGCTATCCAACACTAAAAGAATTTTTCAATTCGAACCAGTAGTTCCTGAGATTAGCGCGTTCAACAAAACAAACAAACAAACCCTTTAGCTTTATAATATTTTAGTATAGATTCAATTTCAGACCACCACTGCTCTGAAATTGAATGTAATTATAAAACAAACGATGTGGATGGTCCCAGCAGGCACTAAAAGGATTGGAATATTCTTGTATGAAGCCTGGCTAGCCTAACTTCCACCATTTTGTTTAATTTTACAAATTACGGCCACGCATAGCCCGTTCTCAATTAATAGCTGGGATCAAAACAAACCAAATTGTATGAAACAAAATCTTCTAAAGCGTCATGTTTCCGAAATATAAGCTGATGGTGAAGATTGTAACTTTGGTAGCCATCTTCAAAATAAAATAAAATGGCGGACGTTAGGCAGTTCATATAATTCAAACCAATTTGTACAATGTAATACAATGTATAGCGTGTCTAAATTAAAGAAGACTCTTTGTAACCACTCCTTCGACCACCTATAGCCATTGTAATGTTGTCAATTTGTGTTCTTTTTTCTTTAATGTCTTTGTGTACTAATCCTTACCACTGTCTTTTGGTTTAATTCCTTTTTGTTTATTTAACGATTGTATTGCTATTTGTGAAAACTTGTAATTGGCCATATTGTTGTTATTAACGAAACGATTCTGTCTGCCCCGCTGTAAGTTTTCCAAAAATAATAAAATAAAATAACATCACCACAGCTCTCAGATTTGTACATTGTAGAAAAATATCGGCAGGAAACCAAGACATGTGACACCCACCAACCCGCAGACATAGAAAGGAGGCCTGTTTCTTGACAGTGGAAGCGTTATAGGTTGATTAATAATGATATTATTGCAGTCGTCACAGGTAGTCAGTGGCCCCAAGTCTGACAACCAGTCTTGCCAAGGGGTATAGTATAGCTAGTTCTAACTGGGTTGTGGAGGTCAGATAGGCAGTCGCTCCATGTAATATATTGGTATTCTGCTGCATCCGGTAAGACTGGAAGCCGACACCAACATATTTGGGAAAAGTCTAGGCAGATAGTAGGTATTATGAATTCATTTATTCATGCATCACACGAGAGATTAATCGGACTCCTTGGTCTTCAAAATACCTATAATGAAGAGGAAGAAGAAAATAATAGGAACCTATGGCTTTCTGAATGTAACAGCCGTTTAATGATTACACGCACAAAAGTATCACACATGTACGAATGATAAATTTTACATTACCTCTGATCACGTACCTACAGCTGCGAACCATCGATTCGTGAATTCAAAGACGATGTCCCATCTCTACGAGTATTACTTAAGAGGAACTTGTGACTTGGAGAGAGCACATGTCACTAATCGTCTAAGTTTCTCCGTTACAGACCAACGTCTGGCCTGGATCATTATGTCGAGAATACAAGGCCACGAGCTGCAAACGTTGAGCATTCCCTAAATAGGTTCTTGTGTGAAGATGGCTGTTTGGGGAAGCGCCACGGTAGCCCGCGAAAATTTTCTTAGGTTTCCTTGCAGTTTGCAGGTCAATGTCAGGTTGTATAATATGTTGATTAAGACATGATTTGCGACCGTTACAGCACGTTCACATGACGACGATACCTGTTCTTTGAGGGATCGTCTTTTTTCACGATCCGTAAATTTTTTGACGGTGGCAATGCTTTTCACCCGACTGCGTTAAATGCCCGTGTTCACACGCATCACGAATCGTGAAAAATGACGGACACGTCTTAAATCACGTAACGTGTTTTAAAAATAAAGTACGTCAAAAAACACGGATCGAGATTTTTTTGTGGCGGATTCGCCGATGCGTTCGCTCCCGAAAAATCAAGGAACTAATGAGAACACCAATTCGTTTTTTTTTTTTTGCCGGATCTTGATAAAGCACGATTCCGTATGCAATGTAAACGTCCCTCCGTCATGACGGAAGCCGTGTGAACGGGCTGTAACACGTATGTAGTAGTTACAGAGTTATAATAATTAACATCATCAATACAACCCTCTGAGTTCATTTAATCCCATTGAATAACTATTTCATGAAAAAGTCATTTCTGTAAAAACGTTAGAAAATTTAAATTTCACGGGTTACCCTAGCGCTTTCACTTTAAAGACGAAAAAATAACCGACTTCTAGAAAAAAATAAAAAATAACTTTACTTTCGGAAGTCGGTGACTATTGTTTGTTTCATTGTCTTTTTTGCCACCGACTTCCGAAAGTAAAGTTATTTTCCACTTTGTTTTGTGTTTATTTTTGGAAGTCGGTTATTTTTCTGCAAAAAAGTTAATATTTTACCCTTTTTATTAGTAATCGTATCACACACAAAGCCTTGTCAACTATCAATTTCGCAATTTCTTTTACATGGATAACATATTTTTACTAGATATTTAGATTTAAAACCAAACTACTAAACCGATTTTGATAAATTTCTATCGGGAAGTATATCCTTTCAGACGAAAGAAGAATTTTTCAAATCGGTTTATAAATGACGAAGCTATGAGGCAACAAACGCAAAAAAAAATACAACCGAATTGAGAACCTCCTCCTTATTTTGAAGTCGGTTAAAAAGTACTGGGAATTAGAACGCACTTTCCTTTTTTATGTAGTGTGTACCGAAATTATATCGTCATCATTTATGTATATCTGACATTTAACCTTATAAACATTGACATGGCTTCGGGCCCATCATTCTGATCTTTATAGGCTGATATTACGCTTTGTGATGATAAAAATACAGAATTCAAAATTGTTGGAAATATAGCGTTCGAAAAATTAAGAAAATATCAAGTCTTTTATGTAAATGAAGAGTTAAATATTCATCGGACAAATCGAAAAACCCAACCCCAACGAAGACTCCATTAATTTTTTTATCCAATCAGATTTCTCTTTGAGCAAATTTGCGAGACCGGAACTGCTTCCAATCTGCTCAGGATCTGTTTAAACTCATCTGGTGCAAGCTTCACCAAGAAATTATTATCGTCCGAGAAATATTTACTACCCTTTTGCTTTACTTGGAAATTACTCAAACACTTACATTCATCTGAAATCAAGATCTGTATGAAATAAATATGATTTTTTTTTTGGTTATGAATTTAAGATAATTGTTTTTTTTTGCATTGCATTGAAGTTTGCCACTGTTTAGTCTAGGAGCGCTCTTCGATCTTGACCAGGTAGATTTTTAAATCGATACGTGTACGTATAAGTGTCTGTTTGTAATTTCAAAATAACAGCTTTTTACTCAATGCATATGAAAATATAAATTACATTACGGTACATTTAACAAAAAAAAAAAATTGTCTCTCTTTCTGTTTGTTGCGGCTAATCTCCAAAACGAATAGACTGATTTTAACGGACTTTTACTGGCCGATAGCTGATGTTATAAGGAGCAACTTGGACGTCTTTTATTTTAGACAAAAAAAAATTAGAGTTCCGCGCAAAACCATTAAAAGCCTTGAAATTGTTAATAAAATCCGAAAGATGAAAGCTGGATTTAAATCACCAAGACACAGAGAACTGACGTGGTAAGTTGACGGCCACGTTGACATAGTGGCTGAGTGATTGGCTGCTGCGCTGCGTGTCGCTAGTTCGATTCCCGCACGGAACAAATATTTGAATGGACTACAGGTAGTTGTTCCGGGTCTGACCGTTTGTGTATGTGAGTTTAAATGTTTGTAAAAGCACCCGCGATACAGGAGAAATTACTAGTGTGAGGCAACGATTTTTTTTTTGTATTAAAAGACTGGTAATCATTGCTAGTTCTTAATTTGTATGAGAAGAGAAATGTTCTCTACAGAGGAACATTACAAGCCGTACGAATTAAACCAAGCTGGCAAGGCAGTTAACAGTATTTTAGTGCAGAATTTCCCAACATTTAGTGCAACTCTTAAACATAATACGAGTAGAAGTTACGTATGCAATGTTAACGGCTCGGAAACTTAACAGATTGACTGCAGAAATCCAGACTTGCCAAATCAATTACTGAGGCCAAACTGGCTGGCGAGGTTCGATTTCTGCATCTGTGTGTATTTTGTACGAGAAATATGGCGCAGTTTACGCTGACAAATTACAAAATATAACTGCTACCATTGACCTCAACGGCCTTCGAATAAAAATGTTTCAAAAATTTAAAGTAATTTATTCGAATTCGGCTGATAATCAAGCAGTTTTTGAACGTCAAAATGTTCAAGAGATAGTCCCCCGAAACTAACCTGCAGTTTTTCTTTAAGGTCACACAGTCAGGCAGAACTAAACAATATCCTTTTTAAGGAAACGACACAAACTGGATCAGAAAAGTTATTTTTAACGTTGTAAAATCTTTAGCCAATCCGTTAATATGTTAGCGAACCCATATACACACAATTTAAGTATATATCGCCTATTTTTCACGTCACAATACTTTTCAACTCAATTATATCTCCAAACAACAAATTTTTAAAGCACTATCATCCAATTTGTACAGCGACGGATAAAAAATATCAGTATTATCTCATCAGCGTTCCACAGCGCGGAAATTAAAATCGATTGGTATGGATAAAGAAGACACGGCCACTAGTATATGAAATCAAAATTACTAGTGGTCTGAATCATTTTTGGTTCATTTTTACTGGGTTAAAAATAACCTGGTGTCAGAGTTTTTATGCCGTCTATGGGCCTCTGACTTGGCTTAACTTTTTTTTCTGGCATGCTGGTTTCCTCACGATGTTTTCCTTCACCGAAACAAGTGATAAATTATACAGTACGCACATGATTCCGAAAAATCAGAGGTGCGTGTCTTGCGTTCGAACTTAGAACTATGACTTGGCAGTTCAACGGTCACACCACTAGGCTATCACTTGGCTTATAAATCGTCTTTATTTTTGGGAAATATTGTTTTTTTTTTTTAATACCTTGTGAATTAACTAGCGATACTAGAGGGTACTGATATCTTGACATGATAAAACTAAGAAAAGAATTTATGTTTTATTCTTTACGACCACATGTTTTGTAGTTGGGTCATTATTTGAGGTGGTGAAATATTGTTCAAGCCTAAAAATTTACCAAACAGTTAGAAATGAGTATGTTATTGATTTAAATTATAACTGAAATTTACTTTATTAATTACGGAATGTCTGTTTTAATAGTTATTAATATTGAAAACTTTGTGAAATTATTTTTTTTATAAATAAAAATCACGTTACGTGGTCTGTTCAGCTGATATACACTGGACTTCTTTCGTTTATTAAAAATAAAGTTTTAGCGAAAACGGACCTTTTTGGTAGGTTTTTGTAATGATTAATGTATAATTATTACTTTAACTTAAATGAATGACAAAAAATAAACAGACTTATAACTTTATTTTTTTTTTACGATTTCTATTGTTCCGAAAAACATCATCACTTTCGTGGTCACTCATATTTCATATCATTTTTTAATAAATAAATAATTGGTCAACCCAAAATATTTTTGTTGGTAGCAAAACTATAATCGGCTGTCATAACATTGCAATAAAATGCTGATTGATAACAATAATGGTTTTTGTGTAAAAACATATTCTGTGTGTTAAAAAGTTTGTGTCAAAGATCGTGCATCACTTTCGTGATAGCTGTATTTTGGTAAGTTGTTTATTAATAAATAGAATTAAATGCTTATTCTATTCGATTAATGGATATGTTGCAAATAGGCTATTGTATTTTTTCTAACCTCAAAACTGTTTCATACTAGAACCGGTAAAGTGCATAATCATCACTTTCGCGGTCATCACTTTCGTGGTCACAAGGACCACGAAAGTGATCGATGACCACGAAATAAGACAACTATGATTAAAAAGGGTTTTTCATGTTAATGCCGACTTACTAACATCGCTGAAACTGATAGATAAATTTATTGAATAAGGGTGGTACAGTCGCCAACACCTCAAGCTACCTCAAATGGTCAATAATTTATTATTCCTTATTTAATAACGAAATAAGATTTATCAAAAATAAAAAATAATTTCTTACAGCGATGGCCAGAACTCGCAACAAAACCACTGATGAAGAAAAGAAGGCAAAAAGACGGGAGCAAAAAAACTGTCAATGCGGAAGTTAAGAGAGAAAATGAAAAATAATCCATCTGCCTTGGAAGAAGACAGAAGAAAGGCTCGGGAAAGATATTATAAAAGGAAGGAAAAAAAAAGAATAGGAAAGAAAGTTGCAGAAATGGACGTAATCAAACCTTTCAGAGGTACCTTGTCTGTGCACCAAATAACCTGGAATCACAAGAATCCAAACCTGTTACGCTTCAGACGTCTCAGCTGTGCTTCATGTTTGCCTGAAAATTATTGTGAGCACTATGAATTGGGAAACATAGCATTTTAACTAATTCAAAAGGTTTGTCTTCCCGTTCTAACATGCCGCAATCAGAAGAAGCAACAGCAGCGTTGAAATCAGATGCTAGTGCAGCGGGCTCGCCATCTCATTCTGGAACGTCGCAGCGAGGGGAGCCGGATACAGCGTTCAATTCGCATATCACCAGTGCAGCAAGCTCGCCATCTCCATCTCGAATGTCTCAGCAAGAGCAACGGGCTTCTGCGTTGGATTCAGATACCGCAAGTGCTGCAGGCTCGTTACCACCTTCTGAAACACCGAATTCAGGCCAAACATCCACATCGCGTAAGCTCTGTCTTCATAAACGTAGATGTTCTTCAACTGACAGTCTTGACATATGGTATGCAGGAGCACCGTATCCCCATAAAAAGTGTAACTATTTCTTTGATTTGGATGGCACTGACTCAAATTAAGATTCATTTAGTTAGGTAACTTAAGTGATATCACTTTCGTGGTCAAAGCGTTTTTTTTTTCATGACCAATTATTATTTAAGTTAATTGATCTCTCAGTAATTATTGTTCTTAGTTTTATACGTACCTTTGGTTAAGGATCAACAGAGGTTAAGTTAAGAGACTGATTTATGATTCGTATATGTGTTCTTTTTCGTGGTCTTAATGATCACTTTCGTTACCTACAAAAAATGTTTTATTGAGATTTTTAAATAAATAAGCTATATCCATCTTTATTTATATTTTATCTGTGATTAATATGCATATTCTCGTACATAATAAAACAAATTTAATAAAAATATCCACGTTTTTTTAATGTATATTTTAAAATCAAGCCAAATAATGACCCAGTTACTTGCAAAACCACAGCTTAATAAGTGACTGGCAATCACGGTTTATCATTAGGTTATATTCAGAGTGGAAATGACAATACGACTGTAAATTAAACTGCGTATACCTAGTCATGACGTTAGTTTAGTCACAGGACATTATTTTTCATTTTCTGCATGATGTAGATTAATAGGCTAGCACCGAAAGGTTAACAACCCCACATCGGTATAAATATTGAACACATGTTGCCAACTCGCTACTTCAAAAACTTTCGCCAAATTCGTTCCTTAAATTTTATTTCCAAATGCAAATTACTACAAATTGTACCTTAGCCCAGCCCGTTCCCGAAAAATCACAAAACTAATGTGAACACCAATTTTTTTTTACATATCGTGATAAAACTCGATTCCGTATGCAATGTGATCGTCCATCCGTCATCATGACGTATCGTCAATGACAGAAGCCGTGTGAATGAGCCCTTAGTGAACCAATATTTATAAATGGGTGTTCTATTTCGTTAACAGTTTTATGCTGTTTATTTTGTTTTTCTTTTATTTTTATTTATCTGATAGTTTAAATATATTCCTATGAATACTAGCTGTATTACCAGTGTTTTCATTTAGTGTCGTCTTCACTTTGTGCACTGAACTAATAAATACTACTTTAATAAGGATCAAAAATGTTCTTGGTTCCTCATTGATCGAAAACTGTTCATTAATTGCCAGCGTCAGTATACCAGTGCCAATCAACCAGAGTAGCATTGAATAATGACCAACCAGAATTTGAGGTAGAAATAATCCTAGAGCACGTTCGACTATGTGTGTTAGCCTGTAATCACTTAACGATAGCCGGACGTCACTAATTTGATCCAGAATTTCAGCATTTGAGCCAGAATGTTGGCATTTGAGCCTCAATGTTGGCAGCACCGCCGGCCGAACGTATCATACGTCAGCCAAATCTGCATAGGTATCGAAATACCTAATAAGATTTCCGGGTCACGAACTATCATTGATTTATTATATGAGTTCGCCGCAAATGTCCGTCATAATGTTATTCAGTCCCCCGTGGTAGCGCATATTATTTAACATAAATGTGAAATTTCGTCCACGTTGAGAGATCCCGAGGGAGATATAAATGTAGGTGACTAAATTGTAATGCTCTGATAATATAAATTGTGATGCGGAAAGTTTCGGTTGTCTCACATTTAGTTCGTATTTTTACAACTACTTCAAACCGGATTGACATTAGTTTTTCGGGAACTTATATCAAACCAATTCAATGTTTTTTATAAGCAGTGATAGCCTAGTGGTGTGAATACTAAGTGATAGGTCTCGAGTTCAAACCCAAGACACGCACCTCGGATTTTTCGGAATCATGTGAGTATTGTATATATCACTTGCTTTCGGTGAAGGAAAAACATCGTGACGAAACCAGCATGCCTGAGAGACATTTCTCGACGGCATGTAAAGCCAAGTCAGAGGCCCATGGGCGGCATAAAAACTCTGACACCAGGTTAGGCACTAACCACACGATAAAGTAAGATTTTTTTTATGCGTCATCATCGTTATCGCTGTTATAATTTTGAGTCTATGCTATATTTCGTTCCTCTATCAACATTACTTAATGTTGAGCAAAATTTAGGTAACTAATGACTAACGACTAAATTAAATTAAAAAAAAATCTTTGCTTTGCACAACACTGTTCTAAAGGATCCCTATTTCAAATCGGCCGTGGGCCTTTCCACAGTTCTGTTATTGGAAACGGCAAATGGCTAAACGACGCTGGTGAAAACGTTAAAAGTTATTACGAACCCAATTTAGAAAGACTTTTTAAGATAGACTCTTATTTGTTTTTAATTTGGGACTTTACTAACCAGTAAAAACAACCGACTAAATTTCAATCAAATAGAAAACTAGTTTTCCGAGGCTAAAGCAAAGTCTTGAAAGAAATTAGATTTGTTCTCAGAAAGACATCTGTTACCATACATCCCATTAAAAAAAAAACTCGTGTAACATTCATGGAAAGGTCCTCTACTTTGATATTTAATATAAATTCTTCAAGTTTTCCACATCAAATTATGGAAATCAGTACCCTTAGAATTTACTTTGCGTACGTTACCATGTTCTTGAAGACCTTTTTTGGTCCAAAAATAGAAATCTTTTCCTAGCCTTTGAGAAACTCAAAACATCACTAAAATGGAAAATATTTTATTAGCAGGCAGAAATATTTATTTCCTTTTGAAGTAAGATTACTATAAAAGACGAGGAACTCATTAAGAGCTTATCTGGTAGTTATATTGTTTATGAAATGTTGTCATTACTCATGGTTAGGAACCTAATTGGCACGTCTACACACCATTACAGAAATACTGTACGTGTGTTGTGTTCATACTCCAACTTAGAAGGAATCAATGTAATTAGCTTGATGACGCAAGAACAACTACGCAGAGGAGCGGCTTCAGCATTTACAGTCGCAGCAATGTAATTTGTTTCAAACTATAACGTTACAACTCAAGAACTTAATTATAGACATTTAATGAATTAAAAAAAAAAACTATTTCGAATAGCAAAATTCAGGTAAAAATCAAGCATGATTTGGGGGAAATCTCCACAAAAATATTGTATAGTTACGTTAGACTCAGCAGGACTATCCTAAAACTGGGTCTTTATCATCATACATCGCCCGACATAATAATAAACCACTTCTAAAAACCACAAACACCACTAACACTCATACACACACACATACACACATCGCTACACACACACACTCATTCTCCCTTCTCACACACATACTCATACCTCAACACTCACACATATTATTGATTAATACTAATATTTATTATAATTGGTACATCGACACACTTTCACTCTTAAAAACTTCAGTTTTATAAAATTCCAATTTTGGCCGATCGGCGATCACTGTCTTTTAAGATACAGATCTCCTAGTTTAAGAGACCGCTGGTTCATTATTTTTTGTATGCATATACTTTCTTTCACTGTAGACCTAAATCTTCTGTTTGTGTTATTTATGTCTCTGCCACTTTTTTTTGAACTGTGTTTGTGTGTAGGTATTATTTGGATAAATAAACAATATATATATATATTTTTACTTAATACATACTATATCAGTATCTTTGATAACTCCTTATCGTAAAATATTAAAAGTTCTATTCCTGATAGAAAAATCCAATAGCACTTTGCCTGACCCAGGAATCGAACCCAGTACCTAATGTTCAAGTCGTGCTTGCGATCACTCGACCAACGTGGCACGCCAGCTACACATCTGTCTGTAAATTGGAAAGACCTGAATCATACCTGGTCAAAAGTCGAAATAAACACATCGAGCGAGAAAAATACAACCGTTTATTTACTCCATGGTGCAATATAAACTCGCCACAGCATGACTTTACTAATGCCTGAAGTGCTATTCCGGTATAAACACCAGATTTAATACTGTCTACGTGCCCTATCCTGGGTGAAGAAGATTCCTTCTTGAAATAACCATGAGCGAGTAGTTGCGTTGTGGTTGTTTAGAATTTAGTAGTTATTTTATTGGACACCTAAGACTATAAAATATTCAGGCAAAGCCTCACGAACATAAAAAAAACATTAATTAGATGCGTAGCAATGGTGCTGCATTGCATATGCACATATCTATACTAATATTATAAAGCTAAAGAATTTGTGTGTTTGTTTGGTTGAACGCACTAATCTCAGAAAATACTATTTCGAATTGAAAAATTATTTTAGTGTTGGATAGCCCATTTATCGAGGAAGGCTTTAAAACATCACGCTGCGACCAGTAGGAGCGGAGCATTAGTATAAATGTCACGCAGATGAAGTTGCGCCGGTCAGCTAGTATTGTTATAATATGTTACTGTAAAAGCCAACATATTGGTACTTTTGGATTTACCAACATGGCTTGGCAAATGTAAGGATTAAAAAAAAATTAAGTGTTTTCGGGCTTTTACCATTAGAATTTGGGTTATGGTAGGTTTTATAAAATGATAAACGGGTAAATGTTGGTTTTGGGGAAAAAAAACTATGACTATGTCTATGGTGACATACATTTCCCACCGTTCCTCTGAGGTATAGCTTGAGATTTACCGTGTGTGTGGTGGTAAAAGTACAAAGTGAATGATTATCATGGAATAGTTCGGGCTTTTACTGGCTTTTCGCAGTGCAGAATTTTGCTCTTGGTTCATTTCAATAAAAATGTAGACTGCATGTTTTTTTTTGTACTAAATAGGTTTGCGTTTGACCGCAACTCGCCTGATGTGGAGCGATGCTGCGGCCTAAGTTGAAGCACGCTTGCCTAAAAGAAACCAATTCACTCGGACCTTAAATAGATCTAGATTATAGTGATCAGGGAACAGAGATGCCGGCAGTGAATTCCACAGACTGGCGGTGCGCACAATAAATGTAGAAGAATAGCACATTGTTCGGCATGCGCATGTTTCTGTCATTAGGTAAACTTAAATCGCTAAAGGCAAATGCTCAATTCAAGAATTAATCCCAAAATAAAGATTTCACAAATATGTCCTTGTCACAAATACGACCAAAACATACATAACTAGATTGATTTCCGAAAAAGAAAACAAAAATACAATAGCAGCTGTTTCTAATTCACGACAGTTTTAAGGGTGAATTGGAAAAAATAGCGTCGGATTTCCGACGTTCCGCAAGATAAACTAAAGTGAACAGTAGCCTCAGCATTTGTCACTGTGTCACGTAACATTAACATTTACCTTGACTCGAGTTCTAGAGTATGTTTATAGCTAGAATTTTGTTTATACCTAGCAACTTTTTTGAATAAATTGATTTGGAAGACCTGGTATGAGCAAATCTATGTAGAACTAAAAACCATTCTACGTTCAGTAAAGCTGTTCTGTGTTGTTACTATAGATTAGTATGTACATATATGCTTTATACAAGGTGTTGCTTTGCATTCTCATCAAATTCAAGGAGGTAACAATGCTAATTATTCTCGACCCGAATCAATAATAAAATGGGTAGGTATTTTTTTTTCTTAATTTCGGAAGTAGTTAAGTGTAGACCACCCGTATTAAAACGCTGCCCGTCTAATACTAGCCCTATAACCGCGC
This sequence comes from Standfussiana lucernea, assembly GCA_964057025.1. Classification (NCBI taxonomy): domain Eukaryota; kingdom Metazoa; phylum Arthropoda; class Insecta; order Lepidoptera; family Noctuidae; genus Standfussiana; species Standfussiana lucernea. Next base: position 13,559,701 of record OZ059799.1, read on the forward strand.
TTTCACACCCACAAACGTTTATTCGATGAACGGGTGACTCTCCTCTTTTGAGAAGGGCTTCATTCTGAAATAGTGTCAAATTAAAACAACTAAAAAAAGCAGCGTTTATTGTTATTGACCAGGTACCGTAATTTATATTGATTATTTACGTCTTCTATGACAACCTCCTGAGTTTTGACGAGGATGCAAAACTACACCTTGTTTGTAAATTATTATGTAAATACATAGTACGACACAGACTACCTGCAGTATTGTATCCACCTCTTCCTCTATTGCAACCAAAGGTTGTCTTGAAAAATTTACTTTTAGCGATAACACCGCCCATTGTGTCACCCTATGTGAAATGTTTTCTTTTATAATTATAAGTTGAAAGTTTGGAAAAAGCGAAACGGTACATACATCTTTTTAGTAATAACTATGCCATCAATCGAGCACAAATTCATACTCCGTGGCTTCTACTAAGCATTCCTTGAAATCAAACCCAGGACCTCCTGCTCATCAACAAAGCAGTCAGATAAAAAGAAGGTTTTAACCATCAGAATTGTATCTAGCTACTATATAAATTACCTTGGTTTGGCAAATACAATACTAATCACTTATCACACACATGGATCATGGAGGAGGTCGTGGCTAACTACGTGGCTAACAGCTGCTCGGGTTGATCTTCAGGTTAAACTGCCTAGATTGATCCGTTGATGGGTAACCATCCATTAAATACAGAGTTTCCTCCGAGCCTCTTAAAGCACGTTAATCGGTGGTCCCGGATGTAAATTGTAAATATTTGACAGTCGTTACAGGTAGTCAGTTGCCCGAAAGTCCGACAACCAGTCTTACTTAACAAGAGGTATCGTATTACCTATTACTAACTGGGTTGTGGAGGTCAGATAGGCTGTCACTCCATGTAAAATACTGATATTCAGCTGCACCCGGTTAGACTGGAAGAAAGCACGCAGATACTGATGACACACATAAAACTCTCTAACGTTTTGCCTTTTCAAAGATCGTTAATAATATTCTCTTCTCAAATCCCTTTTGGCAAGGTCATCGATAAAATCCGTTCATTTAGAAATTCCTAAGTTATCTTCAAGTATCTAAATGAGGTGATTAAAATCTTAATTAAGTTTTGTAAGTCCCTTTTGGTGTCGAAATAATTTTATAATGGTGTGAGACTGAAGCTAAACTTTTTGTTCGTGCTAAATAAACTTTGTCTGTCGGCTTTGTGATGTAGTGAGAACTAGCAAGCACAGATACTAGTTTTAAAATGCGAAAGTAACTCTATATGTTTGAAGTAGTAGGTACTCCGGGTGGATCTACTCTAAGTCCATCCAAATTCAACACGACTTAGCTGGGTCGCCTTTCCACACTTAAACGGTTGACTGGATTTCAATGTTTAGCACACCGATAGTGACCAGGGTAAGAACTGTTGTATTTTTCATAGGTCAGTTTTACCCCGGTAGTATACGTTCCCGTGGGATCTTTTCTGACCTCCGCGTGGTCAAATCCTCAGGCAAAATCCTGTACATAATTAATATTCTGTTCAGTCTGAATTTATATTGTACATAAATTCAGACTGAAAAGTCCATCGTAAAATCAGCGGCTTGCATTCACTTTTTTCAAATCAAGCAATTTCCCTTACCAAAAAAAAATCTCATCAATATAAGCCAACTGAAGCATTAAAATTCACCTACACGGCCATATTGAAAATCAATTCAAAAAGTTCGTTCAAAACTGCCGTAAACTGGCTGGATCCGGTTTCAAGCAGTTTGAAGTGGGTCGAAGCGCTTCGAAGCGGTCACCGTATTTCATTGTTTCACACTCCACAATAAAAATGATAGGTCTGTGGCACAACTGACCTACAAAAGGTGCTGGTTCTTGTTCTGTTTCATAAATTGGTACAATACTCCTATTGTTTCAACAGTACACCAGTATTGTGATACTAATTAAATGGTTTGTGATAAAATCGTGTTTGTATAGGTGTTAGGTAGTAGATTTGTGTATATTGTTGTTTACAACATCAAGGCTTACATTATACTTATTGATGATCCTTGTTGAGCCTAACACATAATAAAAACTGAAAAAGAGTGGGTACTTGTTTTTTGTTTTGAACATTTTGCTCAGCTGTCACACTATCATCATCATTCTTCTGACCTTATCCCGATTTATTTGGGATCGGCGCAGCATTTCTTCTTCTTCTATAATTCTCTATCACTCGTCATCTCATCAGATACCGCCTTTCTTGCCAATACACCCTTCACACAGTCCATGGGACATAGCTAGAAAAAAAATTCGGAAGGGCGCTTTTTTTTCTCTTTCGTGTCGTGTGCCTAACTTAGGCTTGGCTTTACATTCGTCGAGAAATATCTCCCAGGCATGGTGGTTTGGTTTCCTCACAAAGTTTTCCATCACCGCAGCAAGTGATAATTATACAAAACGCACATGCCTCCGAAAAATCAGAGGCAGGAGAGCATGTATAGGGTGCGAACTCGAGATCTATGAATTCGCAGTCCGACGGTCACACCATCAGACTATCACTGCTGCTGGAAGCCCACTACTGGACATCATCATCATTACATCTACAGAAGTCTACTGCTGGACAAAGGTCTCCTCGAAGCGTTACCCCATTGGCCATGTGCTTCACGTATCAAGCGGTAATCCGCGTAATAAAAAAAAAAAACAAATGAAAATCCTTTTACAAATCATCATCTGTCTAGCCTTTACCCAACTAAATTGGGGTCGGCTTGCAGTCTAACCGGATGCAGCTGAATACCAGTATTTTACATGAAGCAACTTCAACGTGCTTTCCGAGGCACGGAGGAAACTCGGTATGTAATGGGTATAAACCCAACCACAGACTAACTTAGGCAAGCGCTGCTTAATCTAAACATTGATCCGAGCGACTGTTGTCATTTAGCCACAAGCAAACCTTTTACAAAAATGATATCCATAAACTCGTTGCTGCCTACCAAATTACATAATCCTTCGTCTGTTGCGAGAGGTCCTTTAGAACAGGATTGTACTCTAGTACCTAAGTAAACCGCCATTAATTTGATGAAGCCACTCAAGTGGTGGCTTTGGAACTGGGATCACGCAATCAGGGTGGCTATTGTTCCTTCTCGTTCAAACGATGACTTTCTTAAACTAGTAAACTTCCTTGGAATTATTTGAACAAACCCTTTACATTGTGTTTGTTACCTCATACGAGTATCTTCGTCATTTATGAACCGATTTGAAAAATTCTTCTTTTATTTGAAGGGATCTACTTCCCGATTGGTCCCTTAGAAATGTCATCAAAATCGGCTAAGCAGTTTGGTTTTTAAATCAAAATAGCTGGAAAAAATATGTATGTCATCCAAGTAAAAGAAATTGCGAAATTGATATTTGACAAGGATTTGTGTGTGATGTGATAACTAAAAAGGGTAAAATAAAAACGTTTTTGCAAAAAAATAACCGACTTCTTTTCATTGACTTTTTGGCACCGACTTCCGAAAGTAAAGTAATTTTGAACTTTTTTCGTGTTTTTTTTTGGAAGTTTTTTTAAAGAATGTTGTTATGAGTTGTGATGTTAAAAAAGTTCATATATTTTTATTTGTTGACGGAATAATTATTGCATCACATAAAAAGATATTACCATAACATGTGACGCATTTATTAAAATACTAAAATGTGCACAAGCACAACAAGTTTTTGCCGATACTGCATTCCAGTAGGATAATTTCTAACCACCATAGAAATTATCAAAAAGACCCAGGACATGGTCTATGCGTGTGTCAAATATCGAAATCCGAAGTTTACACATAGACACATTCACGTTTTTCAAATGTTACTATGGATAAATGAAATAAGCAATACCTTTGTATTCTCTTTTCTGTTCTTTTCTTGATTTCTGTATTTAGTGTGTAAATAAATTATTAAATAAATAAATAGATAACGATTAGGAGGTACCGTCATAGGAGCCGATAAAAGGCCCGTGTGAAAGCGCATTTAATGTTTCTGAACTATCTACGCCCTAACAATTTAAATAATACGGTATTCATTGCATACGGAAAACACTAACTTCGTCTACCTACATTTACGATCAAAGAGATTAAAGGGAAACTGAAAACTTTGTATTTTTAATACTTTCATTGTGATTCTTCAAGATTTGTAGAGGAGGAAAGGTAAAAGATAAAAGAAAATGCAGCAGCAATTTATCTTTCTACGTAAGTTGTTATTTAACTCGCCAAGGTGTTAGATGGCGGATTATGTTTTGCCTGGAGGATAACTTGTTGCTTTCCTTCTGAGTAGGCAATAATAACAAAGGTAAAGGAAGGTCTGTCTCGTAGTCCAGTGGTCGCAAGCGCAACTGCTTAGCATGAGAACACGGGTTCGATTCCCAGGTCGGGCAAAGTGTTATTAGGTTTTTCCATTAGAATTTCTCTGTAGCAGTCACTGAGATTCCATGTGTGCCCGGTTGATGGCAATAGGCTCGCCTTCTATTACGTAGGACTTAGAACGTAACTGGCGAAATGTGGGTGAACTATAAGATACACCTCTGCCAAACCCCTCGGGAGTTACAGGCGTTGTGCTAAAGGAAGAAGTAAGAATACTAGAGATTAATAAAAATCCAGCTTGTAACAGTACATAATTGTAAAAAAGACTTAACTAGCTGCAAAAATATACTCATCGCTTTCAAGCACATTAATACGGGGTCCGCACCTGCACAAGAATCTTTTGGCATGTGGCTAAAATTAGAAGTAACCATTACCAATAATACAATATTCAACTAATTTTACAAAACATCTTCTCAATAGTTCCCCAAACAGAGAGTAAAAAAAGATCCTTGTAACACTGCAACACAGTGTTGAAAGTCATCTATCAATGAGGTTCGTTACTATCCTATTACGCTGCCTCATCGAATTGGAAATAGACCAAACTGATTTCCGTTCTGCGGCCAAAACCTTTCGACAAACATCTGGCAGTAAACATGATTTAGAAATCATGAACCTTTGCGATGGCGAAGTGTAAATCGCCATATTGTTTTTAGTGTGCACCACAGAGTAATTACTATGAATATTGGAGTGTTCATACATACCTACCTACAATGCTATACTACCTGGGTTTTCTCATTCGGAATTTATAGCTAGTAGCCCGGAGCTTGGAGATGTGATACCTCAGTGCCTCGGAAAGCACGTTAAGCCGTTGGTCCTACGTTTAATATCTCTCGGGTCGTGTCGGATTGTCGCCCGCCTCTGAGTGTGAGGGAAGAGTGAGTGCACCTGTATTTGCGTGTATATTTGCGCACTATAATATTATTTATATTACCTGCGTTGATGGATAGACTCCGCTGAGATTGGCCACTGTGCGTCTTCCTAGCATAGCGGTACAGTGTTTTTTTTACTTGATTGTAAAGTGAGGCTGAAAATACTTAGACTTACGGCATAGAACAAGATGGGTTTTCCAGTAATCTAAGGATACTCGTAATCATAACTATTATTTAGTTGTGAATATTTATTCATGATAAGCAAGATCGTATTGCCAGTAGCAAGGTTTGCTTTTCAGAAGTCTTCAAAAGGCAAACAACTGTTTAACATCGTTATGTATAAAATAAGGACGAAACTATAACTTTGTACCTATCTCTCCATTCACACTATTCCGTGGTTTGAACCCTAAACTAAAAGGGGCAGATTAACAGCACAGTTGTATCGAACAAAAGCTCTAAAATAACATTGTCACCATTCAATTTATTTCGTTTATTTGTTCCGCTCCAATCCTTTGGCAGACAAGGAAAACTTTATAAAGTTAGGTTATTGGAAAGATATTGTGTTGATCTGAAATTGCAAATAAACGGTTCTTTGGCTCAGATTGTTTGTCTTTCTTTTATTGTTATTGGATCTTAATCTAGCTGAATGTTCCAATAAGGTATCATCTTGTATATTGAAGGATTTGTGGCTTATAAAATTTATATACTGTGCATGAGATCCTAGTTATGAAGTTCAAGGATCGAATGTTCTGCAAGGTTAGGCTACACTTACTGTGGTGTCTGCGGTTTATGTCTGAAGACGGTACGTATCTTGATATAGATCCGCAAATGACGCTATTTATCACACTCTAGTGTGATGAATGTAAGGTTTGTTGTAAGAAAATTCAATTCTGGGTTAAGCTCGCCGTTGTACATAAGCTTTATATTGCAATTTGTGTGTATGTCTATTAGTTTTGTGTGCAATAAAGAATAAGAATGAATGGCGTCAGTTTCGGCTGTCTCACAAAATTAATAATTGATAATATCGATGAATCGTACAAAACGGGAGGGGGGGACCTATATTCAGCAATGAATGACACAAAGCTGATAACATAAACAGAAGACATAAACAGCCTTTATTAACAATCTTACTATCTATTTACATATCATTTCACTACATAGTATAAAACAAAGTCGCTTCCCGCTGTCTGTCTGTCCCCATGTATGCCTAGATCTTTAAAACTACTCAACGAATTTCGATGCGGTTTTTTTTAATAGATAGAGTAATTCAAGAGGAAGCTTTATATGTATAATACATGCATATCATAGTAGAGAAAACATTTGTATCTACATTGCACCCGTGCGAAGCCGGGGGGATAGCTAGTATTTAATACAAATAATAATTCAGACAGCGGTTTCTGAAGATTATTTTGCTTTTGCATATTCTTCCACGTTACATGGTCTCGGGTTTCCCTCTTCAACATTGACCCCGCTGTCGCTTTGAGATTGTCGTCCCAACTTCGTATCGGGCGACCTCTGCTTCTCTTGGGTACCAATCAGATACTGATAATATGCTGGTAATAATGATGCCGTCTCCGTGTTCCGATAGCAACTACTAATATACTACATCATTTGATTAAAATAGAAGTCAGACCGAACGAAGCAAGGAAATAACATAGTATAAATTAGAAATTTAGGAAAAGGAATGTAAAAAATATTAAAAAACGGCGACATTGTTTTTCTCGTACATTTCTGTACATTCTCTTTTCGCAATAAAGCGTACACTGACGGCTCGCTAGCCGTTGGTAGCAATTCCGTAAATATTTACCTGAAAACGTCACAAAAGAGGAATTTTCATCATATAATGTGAATTATGAATTCCTTTATCTTGTGTCGTACATTCAGCCGTGTGATATATGAAGCAAATGGCTAGGCATGGGTTACCTACGTCTCTCTCTTACATTATATGGGGCAGTATTTGAAGAAACGATATCACGTATGATAGGGAAAAATGCTTTGAATTCGAAGTTAGAGAATAAAATTTTATGAGAGCACTATTATGATCGGAAAACCGATAGAATGAAAAAAACCGGGCGACAAAATCTACTTAGCCAATATATCCACTTAGCAGTACCTGGATAAATAAGCCCGGGTCATATGGATCTGTGATCTTAGTAAGTTGTTATCAAAGAAAATTTGCTGTCTATAATCAAAATTTAAATATTTTATTTCACATAGGCTTACATGGGCACTTATTAACCATCGAGAAAAAAAACAGCAAGAAACTCCATAGTTACTCTTTTGCTTTATAGTCCTGACTTCACTTCTTATTATTATCTTCATATGCCTAGCATTAGGTACCAATTGAAATAGCTCTTACTCCCCTCCTTAGATATTTCATTTTCTTAACCAGACTAATTCTTTGACATTAAATACAACAATTGTATTCGTCCAAAACCACATTAATTCTACCACGACGGCAATAAAACAAAAAGCTTTATGTTGAAAACTTGGCGGAGGATAACAATTTGTCATATACACGGCCGTGTGTAAGTGACAAGTTCACTCATTGCCCTCATTTCTGTCATTTGTCTCGTGTAACTGGCGTGTATCGATATGTAAAAACTTGTATTTTTTAACAAATATGAATAAAATACAGCGTGAATTTCATGTACTTTGGGCATTCAGACTTGCTAAAAAGAGCTTAGCTGAATTACAAATATTTTAATCAAAGTCAAAGTTATTCTCGTAAAGTTTGTGCGGATATCAAATAATAAAAAGACCGCTCGTAACATTAGGCACACTAATTCGAACTATTTACTGCAATTCCTTTTAAATTAACAGAGCGGAACGTCTACAAAAGCGCCGAGAAAAAAAAAAAGTTTCAGAAAACTTTCTGAAACTGACATACGAAATCTATCGATAACTACCGCGACAATTACTGCATAGCATACCTGCTACGGCAATAGAGGAGCACCTATTACATACCGAGTTTCCTCCGTGCTTCGGAAAGCACGTTAAGCCGTTGGTCCCGGCTGTCATTTGTAGATCTTTGTTACAGGTAGTCAGTGGCCCGAAAGTCTGACAACCAGTTACCACACCTTACTACGGGGTATTGTATTACCTAGTACTAACTGGTAGGCAGTCGTTCCCATGAAAATACTTGATCTCAGCTGCATCCGGTTAGGCTGGAAGTCGACTCCAACTTAGTTGGGAAATAGGCTAGGCAGATGATACCTGTTATGGCAATGCTTTTCATTATGACAGTTCAACTTTCATTGCGTTATTAACGTTGTTTAGCACCCTAATTATCCAACTTAAGAAGCAATGGATTAAGTACCAATTTCCTTTAAAATCTTTCTAATTGTGATTGACAGCATGTTATACCATTGAAATAAAGGGCTACTACCACGCATGTATCGTCCACCACCACCACTACCACCGTATATCAGTTTTATTTTAATTTTAGTTCAGTTTAAGTCATAGATAGTGCTAGACTCCCAACAGAGCTCCATCTTTTTTCAACTCGGAAGGAAAATTAAAGTAAAACTACTATATTAGTAGTTTATAGGTAGTATTAGTCACATTATAGGTATTGCTAAGGGCGGTTTCTGGCGCGTATAGGCGTGCCTTTTGCCATACGCGCAACTCATATGAGCGTTGACGCGCTTATAAGCTCCTATAAGCGCGAGCCGCGAGAGATGCTTCCCTGCGTGATCACTCACCCCTCGCCAACACTCCGGAATAAGAGCGTGTACGCGCGTTCGGTTTTCAAAGCGTAAAATGAGGCGCGCGTCTTGCGCGTGAGCCAATACGAGCTTATTTATGCGCAAAAAAAAATCGCTGTCTGAAACCGCTCTAAGAGATGATGGTACAGTCCCAGTTCTATCATCTACAAACCCATGACAATACCCAAATCAACACAGAAATTATTGTCAATCCCTTAACAAGAGGAAGTAACGTTAACATAAACGTCTTGTAACGTTGCGAGTGGTGTGACTTCCATATTGTTCCGCTACCTATCACCCGGTATAGTATGACAATATCAAACGAGGCGCGTTGAGTCTCGCTAATAAATGAGGGCGTGTCAATTATGAAGTAAGGGAGGTCGGTGTCTAGGTGAATATAGCTACAGATGAATTGAAAGTAAAGAGAGGAGAAAATAGATCATTTTATTTTATTCTTAATTAAAATATTATTTTATTCCAAAATCACGTCCCGTCGTCGTAACGTCTCCGGCCTCAAATAGGAGGATGCAACTTCAACCTCGTCAAGTGGGGTTACCTCAATGAAACAGTAGCGGGGTGTGGTTGTGGAGCTGTGTCGCAAACTATGCTCGACCTCTTAGCTTTGCCTCTTAGCCCAAAGATGTGTAGCCGAAGTGACCTCTACGCTGCCACCGACGATTGCGGTGGAAGTGGCGAAGAAGAAGAAGAAATTTCCAAAATAAACTTAATGTTTGTTTTTTTAATTTTTCAAGAATCTTCGGTGAGTGGACTATTTAAACAACTTAGTCATTTGTAATTTAAATATCTGAATCGTAACAATAACACTGATACCATCACACAGTTGACATTTCTGTACTTTATCTAAATAACGCACCCATTCTATATATTTAATATATTAGTTTTCACTCAACTTTATTCATTAAACGTAAAAGTAGTTCAAGTAGAATTTCTAAACTGGTTATTCTAACGGATATTGGGCACATTGACGGACAACAATAAAGTTTTTGTTAATTTATTCAGTTTACCTTAGTCTTGAACTTTCATAATCTTAAGTAATACAAACACCATGAATGAATAATAAGTAACCATTTGTTTAATAACAAAGTTTCGGACAAGTTCCTTAATTTTGAATCAAGTAATTTGTTCTAGAATATTGTAAAATAGTACTTGAAATAAAATTGTATTAGGTAAATATACGTATGTAGGTCATATTCAGCACCATCATAGAATGTAGAAAGAAGACTGTTCAGTCATTTTATTAAAGACTCACCTTACTGAACATCCAAAAAAGGTTCAAAATCGCACCAAATACCAGGAAACCATCACAAATGTATGCGATCGGATTCCTAATCGACCCCGGCAAATTGGGCCATAAAAACTAATGAGTGGACACCTTCCATTTAACGCAGGTACCTAAAGGTCAAAGGGTCTAATCGGCCCACTGTCTGTTATCAGTACTGTCATGGTCGATTTCTATAAAAAAAAACTAATGTTATAGCGATCCGGAACATAGGATAGTTATTACAAAAAGTTTTATGGGGTCAGGAATATTAGGAGCGTAAGCGCTTCACGAGTGAGAAAGTTTACTTGTATTTTTCTTCTTATTATGTACACAAAGTTCAATTTACATAAAAGAACACATTTCACATCGGGTGACACAATGGGCGCGGGCGGTCTTATCGCTAAAAGCAATCTTTTTCAATACAACCTTTGGATGGATTAGATGAAGAAGGAAAACAATTGTTATAGTGTATCTAGGAACATATAAATAGTATGAAAGGCTAAAGGGAGTTATCAAAGGGGGTAAAATTCAATTTATAAAGTTGGCTGTCCAGAATTAACAGTTATTAGTTAGTACCAACATTTCGATGAAAACTTTTCCTTGTTTTAAATTTTGAATTTCTCAGCCGATGTGTATATGTATATTTTCTGCATGACTGTATATTCTGTATAACATTGCTTGTTTGAAATAAACTCATAAAACACATACCGAAAAGTTGTTACAAACAAATATTATGTAGGTACCTATACATTGATTAACTCCTACATACTAAACAGGTATTTCTTACCTTTTTGTTCTCCAAAAGTTTCAAAGTCAGAGCGCTGACTTCGAAGTTGCCAACTTACACATCGTGATTTGACATCGCATGTACCTTGTCATAGTGACTAGTGACACGGGTCTCAATTACGTATTCGATGGCGTATCTAAGCCTTGACGTCTGAACACCATAATTAAAGACAGACATTGGCTAAGACACGACTACTGAATGTAAATAATATTTCGTAATTTGTCTTTGTCAGCGTAGTAACTTAAAGATAAATGACAACACACACGACACTTTAAAACACGAGAGTATCACATTAAGTTCCTTATTGATTTATTTCAGTAATCATCTACCAAACTACCAGTATTTTACATGGAGTGACTGCCTATCTGAACTCGGAGGAGCGCGTGGCTAAATAATAACAGGTAGGTTAGCGTTAACGGTGCTCGGTTATGGCTGCTTCCCGTCACAACAAATATGTTAGCGACCTAGAAGCAGTAATAACCAAGGATCCGAAGCGATTTTGGGCTTATATCAAGGAAAAGCGAGGCCATACCAGTTCTTATTCCTTAACAATGACTGACGGCATCACATCGTCTTCGGATGGCATCAATATCACAGAAATATCGCAGTGAAAATCTTTCGCAGTAACGTGCATCGAAGTGTAGTGGCTTCGCAGAGACAGTCCTTCGCAGTAACGTGCATCGACATTTTGTAGCACCGTATTAGCATTTATCGATATTTTGTGCGTCGAAATTCCGTATTCTACTCTTTAGAATTACACCCAAGTGACCAAAATTCATTCATATATTCCTGTTTATATAAACTAGGCCATGTTTCGGTAGACTATTAATTTGTATAGTCCCTAGAACGGCCTTAAATAACTACAATTAAATTCATTTCGTTTATTAGCAATACAATTTTCGGATTATTATCTAAATTATTATTGCGTAAGACTGCCTTAATAAATTAGTCTGGATTCCTGAGGGGATTTTAACCTTGTGAAGGTCCTAGCTAAATAAATGAACGAAATGCGGTTAGGTGGATTTATAACTACACTAGCGACGCCCTTCGGCTCGTTGCAATTTACAAATTTAATCTCGACAATGCCACCAATGGGATCCAAAAGTATCCTATCTTTCAAACCAAAGTCAACTACACACATTTACAAAATTTCATTGGAATCGTTTAGGTGGCTGGGATCAACGGGTACGAACATAGTGACACTTGCTTTTTATATACTCAAAAGATTATTTATCTGGTATATAGTAAAAAAACTGTGTGACAATTGGTGTGCAATTAAGTATTTATCTATCTAAATGTGAAGCTAAGAGACACTCGACGAGTTCAGCCTGTGGATGTAAAACCGTTTTTTGTACAATTATTTCAATTTCTCAAATAACTATTACAGGTAGCAAGAAAGCATGAAAGTTTGAAATTCTGCGTTATATTACAGAAAATTTTTCTATGTGTTTTTGAAAATAACTTTTTACATCCATTTCAACATGATACACATCTACAAAAATCATACCTACATTTGAAAAAAAGCTGTTAACGAACGCTATATCAATGTTCAATTAAAAGAAACCACCAAAGTGATTCGTTTACTTTTAATTAAGAGTTCGGTTGATATCGGCAGATGCGACTGGCTCTAACCTAATCTAATAGGAGCAGAATGTAACGATATAGAGCGAACCTCATTTAATATTTACACAGGATTTAATGCAAGCGTTGCTATTTGGTTGGTATAATTTAACCTATTTAAAAAAAGACAGTGTTTCTATTGCGATGTTTGTGAATGCTTGATACGAGTGTGTAGAAACTTAGATAGCAAGGTTGACACTGCTATAGTTTTCGTATCAATTCCAAACATTCTTGTTTTATATTGTTAAACTTATTTAAAGGTACGTAATTCTCATTGAATATGTTTTTTTAAAAGCTTCGTTGGGTACTTGTCACTAGTACTACGGCTAAGCATGAGGTCCTGTTTTCGATTTCCAGGTCGGACAAAGTGTTATTAAGTTTTTCCATCATGAATGTCTCAGTAGCAGCCACAGAGTCTGAATTGGTTGATGGCAATAGGCTCGCCCCCATATTAGATGGGACTTAAAATAAATAAACATAACTTGCGAAAGTGAGTGTACTATTAGGTACTCACTCACTCTGCCTAAACCTTCGGGGATTGCAAGCGTGATGTTATGTAACAGTTTTAAGGGTCGTTATAGAGAGGATAGATACTTAAAGGTTACAATAGGGTTCAATAGTTGGGACTTAAGTTTCCAATTTGCATCTTTGTGAAATCTAAAGCCTTGCGGACCAACTTTCGACAAACTGTAATCGATTAGAGAACCTTTGACCGACTTTGTTTATGGATTGGAGACTTGCACAAAGATAGATACAGAGAAAATATAAATAATGCCAAACTAACTTATTTTTAAAACTATTTCAAAATACACATACACATAATTATCCAATTATCATCGGAATCTTCCATTTCATTAATAGGTTTAAGAATTTCCTCTGTGGAGGCATATGGTTTTGTTGTGGAAGAAATGTGATGATTCCCGTACTTTGAGTCTTTTCTAGATTGTATAAGAAGTGAAGCAAGCCCTGTGAACTGTTGACCTCCAACTATAGTTAGCTGGGATATAGATTTAGTTTGTATGTTGTTAAGCAGTTGTTTGTTATTGCTTACTTCGTATTCTCCATGCAGATTTCGTAAAGCGCTATCTGTTATGCCCTGATCACACTTCTTCAAGCTGGGGTTGTGTTGTGGTGACCCGCTCAGGCTCGTGTTACTTGCAGCGCCATCTGTTATGTTTTCTTTAACCGATTTTGTCTCAAGATCAATTAAACTTGTCTCAAGTTTCTTTTTGTACGTAATATTAAGCTTTTGTACCTTACATTTCTTCTTTTTCGAAGTTGAGTATTTTTTTGAACTACTAGTTGGTCCGCTACATAGGTGTATTACTAACCAATGTGTGTTACTAAAAGGAAACTAGAAATTGGTTAGTTACACACTGTTGGTGTTACACACTGTTACAGCGAGTATTAAGAAACTAACTCGTAGATAAAAAAAAAATACCAAAACTAAAGACTTCGAAAAACAGGAAAATCGTACCAAGGATTAAATATAAAATACCTTCGTCGCATAAAAATCGTATTTACACATAAAAGGAACGGCTCTTGGGTCGTAGTGAAGCAGTAAACTATGGGACATGTCCAAGTCCACGCCATTATCAACTGTTTATGGAACATTCCACGATAGATGGACTGTGTGAACGCTGATAATGGCTAGGAAAATTGTAGCTACTGAGATGACGATCAACAGAGTAGTATGGAGAAAAACACATGTTGTGCCGATCCCAAAATAAATTGGGAAAAGGAGAATGATGCTGATGATAATATGGAACATTCTACCTTTCTCGAAACTTATTCATTCGTCTCTGCTAGCTGCAACTAAAATAACTGAAAACCTGAAAAGACGTCATTTTACTCATCATTATGAACAACTTTTACTACGGGAACAGTCGAGAAATCGCGAAAAAAACCGCGCATATCTTACCTATCATCAAATAACTTGATAACATACAGGGTCTACACGGACCCTTCACGAAGCCGTCAACCAAGCATTCTTTACATTAAACTAAGTAACTCTACGCATAAATTATTGCTGGGACAACTTACGACTTTTTTTTTGGGGACTAAAGAACTCTTTTGTGTCGTTAAATATCACGTTTTACGGTAGGACTCCATGTAACACACTCAAAATATTGTGCTGATGGACGCACTGAATGAGGGCTCCTAGAGGTATTTAAACTAAAATTATACTTATATATATGTATACCAAATATATACCATATACTAGCTTTGACTAATATGCAGGCATCGATCGGTACTAGAAACTGGTCTGTTCTGAGAACCTATATCTATACGCAAGCAGCCTGTGAATATTCAAAATTAAATTACCTTCTAACCACTCATTGAAGCGTTAAACCATATTTCCCGGTTATCTGAACTGTTCTAACCTTAGATTTGAAACGGTGGGCGTTTACTAAGAGATTTAATATCAAAACTAATCAATTTTATCAAAACAATCTCGTCTTAAGCTCAAAATAATCTGTTCTGACAAAATTATTAGCATACCGTAATAGAGAATACATATTTCGTTTATCTTCAAACCGTTGACTTTCATCTTTCAGTATTAAAACGATTAGCGAGTATTTAATCGGATATCGAATTTATGTAAATCGATTATTCGAAGCCGACCGAGATTAATGCTTTCAGAAATTGGTTAGTTTAACGAAAATGGAAATTGAGCTTTAAAGTTATGAGACTAGCATTCAACACTCTATTTTTCAGGCTTGTCGCTTGATTCGTTGTTCCTTTATGTCGTTCAATTGGTTGTCAACCATACATACGTACTAAAGAAGGTATATTGTTGACGGAATGTTGGATGAATCGGGTTTTGGCCGCGGTTAGGGATAATGTTTTGGATGTTTGGTTTTGCTTATTAATTTTCGGTGGCTTTAAATGGTTTTCCATTTTCTTAAGGAGGAGATATATTGAAGGGTGCATAATGTGCCTTTCAATAGCATAAGTAGGTAATGTAGGTATTGCTTACTTACTTTCGCGGGACATAATGCATATACCTATACTGTTTCTTGAACGTGTCATGTTGTCATATACAGCATGTATGAGAAAGATATGGTCATAATTAAGGATGTGAAACAAACATCGTAATAGCGATGAAATAATTTGTTGTCCCATACATTTAGGTCGGGCATGTACTCGTATAGAAGTATAGTGGAGTGCTGATATTTTTTTCGCGATTACAACGTTGGTTCCATGGAAAAAGTTGTTCAGTTTGATGGTCTGAATCACACCCTTAAGTATGACCACACTTTTAGGGTGCACGCTGTGTAATATGCGATTTACAGTTCTTCAAAATAAATCAAACCGCACGTTTAACGT
Source organism: Standfussiana lucernea (assembly GCA_964057025.1). Lineage (NCBI taxonomy): Eukaryota > Metazoa > Arthropoda > Insecta > Lepidoptera > Noctuidae > Standfussiana > Standfussiana lucernea. Next base: position 13,575,666 of record OZ059799.1, read on the forward strand.
GTGGAGCCCAGATAAGACAGAGTTATGTTACAATGAATTGAAGCTACTGAAAGAGATCAATATTTATCAGCTTTCTTCTATGAAAAGCTTACAAGATTGCAATTGAAAATGAAAATTGATGACGCAAAGGTTTAAAATACCTTAAGACTTCTAAGCAGGCTTAATGTTAGCCCGCAAATCGAAATCAACAAATCTTCCAAAATAAATTTCAATACGCCAAAGGAACAACATTGTGGTTACCTTGGTTGACTATGGCAGCCGTTTAATACCCAGAAGTTGACATGTCATTCCGAAAAAAAAGCAATAATTTTCTGAACATTGATAAGAACATCATAAACGATAACGCAATTGTGCTTCCAGCGCAATGACTGTACGTTATCACCTTAATTATAGATTTTGACTTTTGGTCATCTTCTAATTTAAAAACGTTATTATGGTTTTCCGATATATATTTTTTTCAGTACCTCCTTTACTATGTTGAGGAGGTAGTGAAGAAAAAAATTGTTGCTAGGCAGTTGGTTAGGCAGTCTCCATGTATAATACTGGTTTACAGCTGCAACATAAGTAGTTGTGAAAAGGCTAGGCAGATGATGATTAAGATTTTCCGACGGCGCGGGCGTGCTATTGGCGAGAACTCCCCTCAATTCCCCAGAAGGCCTAAGTCCCAGAAGTGGGATCACTATGGGCTATTATTATGTATGTGACACTAATGCCCGTATCTATAGTCAAGTTAAAGTAATTACTTGTGCTTAAGTAATGAGTTGCAAATTTGTTTATGCAATAGACAAGAATTTAAACGAAGTAAGGACCAAAGTAATAAAGTACATAATACAAATCGTATCTTAAAAAATTACATTTACTCAAGTAAATACTTTGACTTGTTTATAGATACGGCTGTAAAATTCCATTGGGAAAAATGTTTTGTATTAATTTGGTCCCAATTAAATTGTCCTCTGAAACTTTTCACCTGCAAAATGTTGAAATAAACCCCACTTTCAAAAAAGTATCCAAAGGCCGTTATGTAGTAAGTAGCAAGGTAAGTGGTACTTAGCAAACCTTTATTACTGTATTAGTTGCTCATAAATCCAATAATTTATTACTTTACGTCACTTCAAGGAGCAAAACTTATTTTATTGATACCACCGAAAGCTGTTACCACCCAGGTTCTTATATGAAAAAAGCCGTCTAATCGTTTTCATCAATCACTTTACTTTTTGGCCATAATTCTTGGGTTTTTGTTCTATTGGTTATTAATACAGATGAAATGGTTGCGAATTAAAGTTTTTGTAAAATGGTGTGAGGATGACGTGTCGGCGCCAACTTACTTGCCATGGTTTGTGGCACAGCACACTAGCAGACACTTAATTTTGTGAATAAAATTAATAACCACGGCTCTCAAAAGATTGAAGAAACTATCGTCTCTTAGAATCATAAACTCCAAGACATGTGACCAACCCACGCTGAGCCCTCATGGTTGTTTACAGCTTAATGTCTCCCAGGTGGCGACATAAAAGACCTTTATGCTACACCTAAAGAACTTAAATAGATCGCAATGAAGAAGAGTTCTAAAACGTTCCGATTTCAAGGAGGCTACGCTTTCGTAGCACAATGCCAGCTACGCCGTAGCAAACTGTGCTACGCGTTACGCAACCGAGCAGTGAAGGCACAGGCGTAGCAAAGCGTATCATAAAATGATCACGCCTGTACTTCCCGAAGGGTAAGTCAGAGGTTTACCTAATGGTACACCCACATTTCGCCAGTTATTTTGAAGACCCACGTAATAGGGGCGATCCTATTGCCATCAACCGCGCACAAATCCGAGTCCTTGGCTGCTAATGAGAAAGTCTTGAAAGAAAAACCCAATAGCACTTTGCCCGACCTGGGGATCGATCCTGGAACCTCATGCTCAGCAGGCACTGGACCAACGAGGCAACGCGTATCATTTGAGCGTATTTGGAGTTAAACTTACAAACCTTACAAACCTTCCTAATAATTCTGGTTTTAAGTCGACTCAAACGGAATTTTCCTCCTTAATGTTCGTTTATTGTTTTTTTATAATATGAGCTTGAAAATTATACTTCAGACTTTCAAAGTTATACCTTCCAATATTGGTAATAAAACATTGTTTTCATCTAGACCTCGCATAAAGCTAGTTTATTAAAAACACATGACATTTATGGCCACACAATTTACAACATTTTTCCGAGCAAACTCCCTAAGGTCAACAAGGTGTAACAAATAAACGACCCATATTTTACCTTGAACTTTATAGAGCAAAAAATCCTAACATATTGACGGAATTATCCTCACAATTGATCTTTATACCTTCGGGCATAAAAACCATTTTGATTGCTACACACGATCAGTGCGATATCTTATTTCGTCATGATATCTTAAGACTATATCCGCCTTGTGTACCCGTCTCCACCAACGATCTCCGGTAACAGATATTTATTTGTCCCAAATAAATATAATGTTTTGTTTCATAGGAAATTGTGTGTCCTAGTTTCTGTACCAGCCCGTTCACACGACGACGATACGTGTTTTTTGACGTATCGTCTTTTTTTGACGGCGGCAATGCTTTTTAAATGCCCGTGTTCACGCATCACGAATCGTGAAAAATGACGGGCACATCTTAAATCACGTAAAGTCTTTTCAAAATCAGGTACGTCAAAAAACACGTATCGTGATTTTTTTGTGATGCATTCGCTGATGCGTTCGCTCCTGAAAAATCACGGAAATAATGTGAACACCAATTCGTTTTTTTACCGGATCGTGATAAAACACGATTCCGTATGCAATGTGAACGTCCATCCGTCATGACGTATCGCGTTTTATGACGGAAGCCGTGTGAATGAGCTGTACTATTGTTTTCATTTACCAGCCGAAATAGCTTAGAAAGTGGCGAATTTAGGTCGTGCTGTCACTATTTTCAAAACGAAGCAAAAATTGTTCAAAATGAACTTTTCATGCACCCTGCATTCCTAACGTTGGTAACGTCCCAAATAGCTCTAAAATGTTTCGATGTTTTATGAATTAATCGATATTAAATGACGAAATATCCCTAAAGCTCTGCCTGGTTGGTAAAGCTGAGCATGTGGTCCTGGGCTCGATCCCCAGTTCGGGCACAGTGTGATCGGGTTTTCCCTTCAGGAATTTGTCAGTAGCAGCCACGGAGTCTGGAGCCCGGTTGATGACAATAGGCTCGCCCCCTATTACATGGAACCTAAAACATAACTGGCGAAATGTGGGTACCTCTGCCTAACCCTTTGAGGATTACAGGGGTGATGTTATAACACACAATATTGCACTAAAACATTGATTATTATTAATCACAGAATCTAATATCGTGCGTTTCATGAGAGACACGTTCTCATACAAAAATAGGTCAATACTGTTATTTAGTTTTAAATATGTCGCGAACATAACAAATTAGAATTGAGGTTAACGTTTAAATATTCAACTGTACATAAGTATGTCAACAGTTTACACGTGGCTATACGATTATAATATTTGCTCATCTTTCCAAAATTATCCTCTACGATGTTTACATGTTTTTTTTTCAACGTACAATATACACGTGTCAACTTCTGAATAATTTTATCCTAAATCCATGCGGACAACTCCATTTCCAGGTATAAAGATCTATTCTTACTATACAAAAAATATTTTAATATCATAAATCTCGGGAATTAAGAGTGACGTACATCTAAGCTAATAATGATCTTTGGAGCGATTTCACACTGATACATTGCGATTGTGAACGGGCTCTCCGCGGGTATGAAGCGAGATAGCTGTGACTACTCGATGAGTTTCCTGCGTTTTCACATACACCACATTATGCTGAGTCGAGTGAGAAGCCATCTTGTCTTGCGGTCTCGACGTGCAACCGCCAACTTTTTTGTTTTATCCCTCTTAGTTTTTATACATACTTGATTTGATTTTATTTATCACGGGCCAATAAACAGCTACAATAATATACTATGTTAATAAAAAACAATAACATAATATGTTCACATTTATTATTAACAATATTGTAGTCCTTATACGGGGTGGTACGGACACCGTACCGTAAACGGAAACCACATACTCAGTAGATCATTCTGAAACACCACACATTGAAATTTTTCGTCGGTTATTAAAAAAAAACTGCTGTTTCCTACAAAAGTGCAATACCTTCACGGTCAAAATGTATGGAACAGCAGATTTTTTTTTTAATGCATGTTGAGTGCATTCATGTTGAGTGTGTTTTCCTTTAATATGTTGTTTGCTATTTTTTTATGCACATGATGTCTCTGCGAAAAATAAACAGGTATTTTTGCTTTTTTCTCTGTCACAATATTGTACAATCGCTCTCTTGTACACTTACATCACTGTCGTCATGCAAACTCGGCTAAAACGTTGCGCACACGTGGCTTGCTCGCTACGCACACGCCGCGAATGCGTGTAACAATCGCTTCGCTGGTATCACGCATGCAAGTCGCAAATGTGATGAGGCCCTTACACAAATGCAACTGCCTGTTTATGACGAAAGAAAATAGAAGAAAAAAGGCTGTTTATCTTGCTTGTTAGGGGTGAGCCTATTGCCACCAACCGAACACAAATCCAGACTCTGAGCCACTACTGAGAAATTCTGGTCGAATAACCCATTTTGCATATTTTTTTACCCATTATCACTAACTGTTTTATTTAACATCTATTAATGTTAAGTCTCACATAAAAAAAAAAACACAAATTATTCCACTTACGATTAACTTTTTAAAATAAACAAGATGGGCTTTCAAGCTCAATGGCCCTCTTAAAAAACATCACCCAAATGACTTTCAAAAGCTCTTATCTCCCTACGTACCGGCTATTACTAAAATTAGCCGGGTCGCGCTGTCCTGGTGTCGTGATGTTTGCTCGGCGGCTGCGAGCCTCAATTAGCGCTACTCAAATATGGCCGCCACTCCTTACTTTTTGCGGTCGCGATTTAGGGTTGGGCTGAAGCGATTTTTTTCTTGTGTTGGAATTTTTGAAGTCGTGTTAATGGCACTTATTATCAGTGTACTTGGAATGCACTACTTGCATTTAAACTTGAAAGTTTAAATACACCAACACAACGCATCCTGGGAGCCTACCATCAATTCTATTAGCTTTAATCTTACTTCACTGTGAGCAAGATATAGAGCTAGACGTCTTGTATAGCTCCATCCCGTTTCCCTCACTGAAATTATTTCCTATACTATTAAATGAACAATATTATATGCAATCACGTTCTCGAAAACGTTCGTTCTCTAATGATTTCGATGAAAGTTGCAATATATGGTTTTACAAGGGGCTAAAAAACGATCTAGCTAGGTCTCATATCTGGTAAAAATCGTTTTCTTTATTTTACTTAAAATAATGGTACTTAAAATAATGCAGGGTAAAGACCCTGCTCCTACCATCAAAATAACTGATCTGTCACGTCCCCATAATAAACACATTAATTTTATCTCTATTGATTCTCGCCTCTATTCTTAGCAAGCCGACTAATCGCTTTATAAGATTATCCAATACCCAATTGGCTGAATTATTATTATGAACCAACTTCCTGCTCTTCTATTGGATAATATCAATTAGTTATCTCAATTTTCTGTTGAGCTTAGCCCGGGGCAGTGGCGGCTCAGTCGTAACGGTCCCCACCAATGATTTGTAGCCAGGTCGTGGGTTCGAAACCTTTGTGTAATTTATTTCATCATTATCATCTTCCTAGCCTTTTTCCAAGTATGTTGGGATTGGCTTCCAGTCTAACTGGATGCGGCTGAATGTCAGTATTTTAGATGGAGCGACTGCCTATCTGACCTCCACAACCCAGTTAATACTGGGTAATATGATACCCCATGGTAAGACTGTCAGGTTGTCAGACTTTCAGGCCACTGACTACCTGTCAAAGGCTGACTGACTGTCAAAGGTCTACAAATGACAGCCGGGAGCAACGGCTTAACGTGCTTTCCGAGGCATGGAGGAAACTCGGTATGTTGTGAGTATCACCCATCCGCGGACCGACCTAGGCAAACGCGGCTCAACCTAAAGATTGATCCGAGCAGCTGTTATTATTTAATCACAACTTCCCCACTATTCATCACCATTGCTCTCGTAACGGTAAAGGAAAACATCGAGAGAATGCGAGATCTAGCAAGCCGCACTAGTCCCGCGTGATGGATCCCATCCCACCCGTTCTCAAAGAGAGGAGGCTAGTGTCCTAGCAGTGGAAACATTAAAAGCTGATCATAATAGCCTAGATAAGAGTCCCTTCCCGCTACCGCTTATAAACGTAACACCATTCTTAGCAAGTCTGATGCTCTTGTTTGCAAGCTCTAGTGACATTCCGATATAAAGTTACATTTTAATCACCCGGCCGTGTTTCTGACGTCAAGCTGTTTTTAGGAAGCGTGATTTGACAGCTCTTAACGTTAACGTTCGCGTTTGCGTTGCCTTAGTAAGTCGAAACTTTGTGGCGCGTTCCGTAATGATGTTATCAATATTTATGAAGATTCATCTTGGTTAATGGGAACGTGCGACTGAGATTGTTTCCTTAGCGTAATATGAGGGTAGACATGACATTTGAGTATAACTGAGATAGATTATACTTTTACGGCAATGTCATGGCGGAAAATGATGTTGCCAGCCTGATATGATCACGGTAAAATGACACTTTCTTGATGAACTCAGAGGCACCTGAAATAAAATATTTCTTTTTAACCAACAGTTCCTTTGTGTAAGTTACACGTGGGTTCCTTTGCCACCGTGTTTGAATTATTGCTATCCAAAGACGGTATTATAAACGGCAAAAATAATTATAAGCCACACAGTAACATTCATAGATATGATGATGATATGTGAACCGGGTATATTTAATTTTAAAATCGACTTATTTATATAATAATAATAATAATAATAATAAAATCTTTATTTATACAAAAACCTTCAACACGAACCTACCAACCAACCAACCAACCAACCAACCTACCAACCTACCTACAATATTACGTTTACACCGCGCGCTTGTGCTAGGGCCGCAGGATTAACTTCAATCAAAATAAGTATTTACACAGTAATATAATACATTAAGTAATTGCCTATAACGTCATGGCAGATAATTTTAAAAAAAAAACATTCCATTCTGTCCTTTTCTTCGGAACAAATAATTGAAACGACGGTTCGTTCCGTTTGTGATAAATTAAATATTGAACACGAGTCAACTGATCTGTTCTCGTTATCAATTAAACATTCAAAGGGAAGCTGTACACACGACGACCAATCAAGCTATGCTGACCAGCGTACAGTGACTCGCATTGTAAGGGAAGCTCATAGAAAGCGAGGTCAGGTTATACTTGGTTGTATAGATTGATGTGTCGCCGAGTGTACTCCACAAACTCCATCAAGACGACACGAGGTCCCAGACATCAATTTCAAATTAACTTGCAGGACCTTTTAAAAAACTAGAAACATTCAGTGGTTTGTTTTTCTACTAAAATATAAGTGGGTTTTGCGGAAGCTGAAAAGTTGTGTGGAAATCAGTAGTGATGCGGAGAAATGAGGAACACGTCGTGAATATCATTTTGAGTATGGATGTTGCCATAGACTAGTTATGACCAAAGAAATTATAGATTTAGTGATAATGCTAGAAATTGCCTATCCTTATCCCAATTTATTTTGTACTAGCGACCCGCCCCGGCTTCGCACGGGTGCAATGTAGATACTAATGTTTTCTCTACTATAATATGGAAGTATTAAACATATAAACCTTCGTCTTGAATCACTCTATCTATTAAAAAAAAACCGCATCAAAATCCGTTGCGTAGTTTTAAAGATCTAAGCATACATAGGGACAGACAGACAGCGGGAAGCGACTTTGTTTTATACTATGTAGTGATCAGCACAGCATTTATTAACCGACTTCTAAAAAAGGCGGAGGTTATGTATACCACCAGTGTCTGTTTTTTCATATATGTATACCGATTTCTCTGTCATTAGAGGTTCGATTTTCGTGATTTATTTCGCATTTGGTAGAGAAAGTTTGGGCGGTGGTCACATATAATTTTTATTAACTATACTTGGGTAGTTTATGAGTTATCTTATACGTCTATGTTAATAATTATGACATCATAATAACTTCTGGTTACAAAATAAAATTTATATGTGACAAAAATTTGTGTCGGATATCTCAACTAAAAAGGGTAAAATAAAAGAAAATTTTTGCCAAAAAATAACAACCGACTTTCATACTTTACTTATTGGTCGTCATCCCAGTAGTCACCCCCTTTCAAGTCGTAACATCCATTACACGGTCCATCCATCGTTTCTTAAGTCAGACACTTTCCTCATTTTGTAATTCCAAAACGACGTATCTACCAGTCCATGTGTGACTACCTGTCATGTATTCCTAATTATTAAGAGAATATCTTAGTCCATATTTATTTCAACATCATCACATGGTATCGGGACACTTACAAGCACATTAAACCTTTATTTTATGGCTTGACAGCCTGACAAGTTACTGTAATTAATAACAAAACGTTCCGTCCCTTCTTAGAATTGTAAAATAATATTAGCCACTCGTAAGCGCATAAATTCTCTATTTAATGGGAAGCGAGTTAGGGATGAATGCCGGGCTGACAGGTCAAAACTAATATTTCCACAAATTCCTAAGAAACGATAAAAAATATTCGGTTTGTAAGTGCATTCCTCAATACGAGTGCACATCTGGGAGCCACGTTTAGAGGCTGAACCGAAGAGAACCTTTAAAACAATGGCAAAAACGGGCGTTAGGCAGGCGTGGTATTTTTAGAGTGTTTGAAAGGAAAGAAGGAGACTCGAGGCAGTCGGTCTTGGACCACTATAGGGTTCGGTCGAAATAAGCGAATAAAGTTAAGTTAGTTTGAGATCACGGACGGGGTCAGACCTTAGAGTAGTCGATATAAGTCAAGGTGGTGAATTTAAGACCACGAAGTTCTAGGACGTCCTAGGTTAGGCTAGTGAAATTAGCATAGTCTTGGTACCAAGAAGCACATGTCCCAGTGGACTGTTGTAAGAGAGCGGTTAATATTTTATAAGTTAAATATAAGTAGTAGTAATAAATCTAGTTAAAATCAGTGTATGAAAGTGGAAGGAGATAAGGTGTGGCGGAGGCAAAACTGGTAATGTGTGCAGTATTCTGTAAGTGAATTGTGACTAGTTTCAATGAACACATGGTAAGTGTTAATTGTATTTAACTAATAGCTCATAGTAGCAGTCTGACGGTAGTGTAGAAGAACTGTTAATAATCATTCATTCCAGCGGACGGAGCAGCTTCTATATTGTATCACAATGTATACTATTATCTCATGTGTTATATATCCACTTTCCGTACCTTTGGCAAATATCCATCATTTGCGTTTGGTTATAGGGAACCGGCGAAAACCTCCCACTACTCTACATTCACCTCAATGCATACATTACACTGTACAATAATACACCCGACTATTGACGATGAGACGTTTATCTGACGAAACACAAATGGGAGGCAGAACCGTAATATTCACAGTTCGATTAATACAAACTTTTGATAGTCAGACTATAATGCTGACTTGTAGTACAAACCAACCGAACGCTGCTGATGAATACTGCTTCCTATAAAGGTCTAGCTCAGAGACATTGCGTAGAGATTGTTGACGCGCATTTCCGGGAGTGGGGTTAGGCTTCACGAATTATCCCAAACTGATCTGATAACACCGTTCTAAGGAACGCTAGGGACTAACTGTGTCTCGTTAAAATAAACCCAGGCATATGGTACGCCAATTACTGAATCGACACTATTTAGCGAGACACGCAACCAACGACATGGGGAAGAGTAAGGAAATGTGAAGTGACGATAGAACTACCACTTCGGCGTTCACCAATAACAATCGCAATATGTTCTGCTACAGACTGAGTCTGCGGTGCGCTTGTGCAAGTTGTGTGTTATCATATTGATGGGGTAGACTGCCGTAAGGGTGTACTAACGTGAATACGCGTGTAGGAAAAACTATTTAAACATACCTTCCTCAATGGCAGCTGGACTTCTCAGAACTCTGCCTTAGGATTGAGAAAGACATGTGAAGAATGCTTAGGGAGCGTGTTCTGTTAGAATTCGTAGCAGTGTCCTTAGTGGACCTATGCGCTTAGGTCTAACAGTCACGTACTGGGGCAATTATTGTACCGGATTACATGCCATAGAAATGGGTTCGTAGTACATTAGAAATAATAAAGTTAACGTAACTGTATATAATGAATTTCTTAAGCGCAAGCGTAACGTTCCTATTACCACCTTTACTACAATATATCATATTTTACGCCCTCTCGTCTTATTAGAGTCACATTTTATTATTGTTTGGTCTTATATGATTTGATATTATTCATGTATGTGTCTTAACAGTGAATTCCCAATACTAACTTCACCTTGTGTCCCCTCCCTGTCCCCTAGCTTTCAAAGTCGGGACAGGGCAGCCCCAAATTGGGAATTCAGTCCACTTTCTTATACCGGTGGAGAGGAAATCCAGTCAGGGACGAACCTCACAGGGGCGCGCGGAAGGCGGGGCGCGTCCCTTTCCCCCTCAGGGAAACCGACTTTCATACTAATATTACCATGAATTAGGAAAAACGAAAATTTTATCAGCCTAGGGTAATTTAGGAACAGTCACATGTGGTGCCGTGACCAGGATTCTCGTCATTAAATGTACTGATTCACTTCAGTGCAACGAGAAAGGACAATTTATGGGTTACCTACTACAATAACAACACAACGTAATTTAATGGGTTTAGAGTTTGTGAGAGTCTGCTAGAGTTACGACGGCTATAATAACATATTATTATTATAAAACGGTTTGGTTATCGTGGGTGAATTCTTCAACCACTGGTAGCGGGTTCAAATCCCGCATAATTTATCAGTTTATATACTTCCATTCCATTGTCACGTATTTTGGGTTCGATTCCCGTCTGACGCAATAGTTGATAAGTAATCAGATTCCTGTGTTACGGTTTTTGGGTTCGATTACTACACGTTCTATTGATTTAAAAGGCTTTGGTTCCGATACTAGTTAAAGTGGGTTCGATTCCCGCACGTTATAGGTACTCTTTAGTGAATAACAGTTTGTAAGATGGTTGCTTGTGTTTCAGTGCACCTTAAATGATGGGTTCGATTCCCTATAGATGAAAGTTTCGTGTTAGATAATACACAGCAAGATTTTGACATATGTTTGCAATTGCACGGTTTGTATTTGTACGAGTATGAGTGCGTGAGAGAGTGAACATAGAAATAAGACACGCTCTCAACTATGAGTAAACTTTATATTATTAGTACTTAGATCTTAGTCGATTAGTTAACTAAGAGATTCATTAAACTATTATCATTGGAAGTTAATCTGAAACTTCCCGACGCTGTAGTAGCGTGTGTCAAATAATTGCATAGATACTCGTGTGGCCTTATTTCGAATTCCAGGATATTTCAAACTTCGCTTGGCTGTCTCTACACTTAGCCTAAACTTTTGGGTTGTGCGTGGCGCTTGGGTCAAAGTTCCATCAAATTCAGCTGATATGGGCTGACTCCTGCGGCAGCCGTAACGCTGTTACAGTAACGAAGCTAAGTTCCACTCTTATTGAACTCTATTTATTGTTTCCCGTAGTCACGTGGAATGACTTTGTTGACTCAACAATAATTATATTTTGTTTTGAGCTATATAAATCTACCTAATCAGTTCCAACATTCAACGTAAGGTTAAATTCTTACCAATATTTTAATTTCCAAGTGAGAAAGTTATAACCCCTTGTCCTAATATCAGCTAATAATTGTGTGGATAATCTAGGGTGTCTACATTTCAAAGTAAAGACCGAGGTCAAGATTCTATTTGCTCAATGAAGGTTCATAAGATACTTTGTGATTTTAATGTTGGATAAGCTCTATTCTATATATAAATGTACAAGTGAGCGTTATCTCAAATTACATAACATTATACAGCTTTCCAACTATAGTTGGATTTCAGAACTGCTCTCTCCTCTTCGAATCGGAGGGGGGCGACTATTTGGAATAAAGTCTAATATGTCTATATGCCGACTATTTCAGCTGTTCCTGCATACAGCTGCGAGCAGCTAACTCAGCGTTGAGGTGCAATGGGAAAGGCCTCTGTCCAGCGGCAGCTGCGGTAGGCTGAGTTAAGAACGATGGAGCAGCGTAGGTAGCATCGCTCGCTAGCACATATACTCTTAGAAGAGACTCTGGTATGTAAAACTAAAATTATAAGCATGCACAGGTCTTCTGAAATTACCTGAAACGTTGTAAATGACAAGAATATTTTGAAGAAGAATAAGTTCAAATAGAGGAATTATATAACGATTGAACATACTTCTGCGAAACTAAGCAAAATTATAAGCAGATTTTGCATCTTATTCGATTAATGGTCCAGTTAGAACGGTTATAATGTTCTTATTAGGTGAACATAACAAATATATGAACATACAAACCCTCCAGTAATGTCATGGAAAGGTACAGTTTATCCTATTGTGAAAGCTCATCCGCTGTACTGCGTCACGCGTCTGATTTTCAGAGGGGGGAATGTGACTACCTGTCATGTATTCCTAATTATTAAGAGAATATCTTAGTCCATATTTATTTCAACATCATCACACGGTATCGGGACACTTACAAGCACATTAAACCTTTATTTTATGGCTTGACAGCCTGACAAGTTACTGTAATTAATAACAAAACGTTCCGTCCCTTCTTAGAATTGTAAAATAATATTAGCCACTCGTAAGCGCATAAATTCTCTATTTAATGGGAAGCGAGTTAGGGATGAATGCCGGGCTGACAGGTCAAAACTAATATTTCCACAAATTCCTAAGAAACGATAAAAAATATTCGGTTTGTAAGTGCATTCCTCAATACGAGTGCACATCTGGGAGCCACGTTTAGAGGCTGAACCGAAGAGAACCTTTAAAACAATGGCAAAAACGGGCGTTAGGCAGGCGTGGTATTTTTAGAGTGTTTGAAAGGAAAGAAGGAGACTCGAGGCAGTCGGTCTTGGACCACTATAGGGTTCGGTCGAAATAAGCGAATAAAGTTAAGTTAGTTTGAGATCACGGACGGGGTCAGACCTTAGAGTAGTCGATATAAGTCAAGGTGGTGAATTTAAGACCACGAAGTTCTAGGACGTCCTAGGTTAGGCTAGTGAAATTAGCATAGTCTTGGTACCAAGAAGCACATGTCCCAGTGGACTGTTGTAAGAGAGCGGTTAATATTTTATAAGTTAAATATAAGTAGTAGTAATAAATCTAGTTAAAATCAGTGTATGAAAGTGGAAGGAGATAAGGTGTGGCGGAGGCAAAACTGGTAATGTGTGCAGTATTCTGTAAGTGAATTGTGACTAGTTTCAATGAACACATGGTAAGTGTTAATTGTATTTAACTAATAGCTCATAGTAGCAGTCTGACGGTAGTGTAGAAGAACTGTTAATAATCATTCATTCCAGCGGACGGAGCAGCTTCTATATTGTATCACAATGTATACTATTATCTCATGTGTTATATATCCACTTTCCGTACCTTTGGCAAATATCCATCATTTGCGTTTGGTTATAGGGAACCGGCGAAAACCTCCCACTACTCTACATTCACCTCAATGCATACATTACACTGTACAATAATACACCCGACTATTGACGATGAGACGTTTATCTGACGAAACACAAATGGGAGGCAGAACCGTAATATTCACAGTTCGATTAATACAAACTTTTGATAGTCAGACTATAATGCTGACTTGTAGTACAAACCAACCGAACGCTGCTGATGAATACTGCTTCCTATAAAGGTCTAGCTCAGAGACATTGCGTAGAGATTGTTGACGCGCATTTCCGGGAGTGGGGTTAGGCTTCACGAATTATCCCAAACTGATCTGATAACACCGTTCTAAGGAACGCTAGGGACTAACTGTGTCTCGTTAAAATAAACCCAGGCATATGGTACGCCAATTACTGAATCGACACTATTTAGCGAGACACGCAACCAACGACATGGGGAAGAGTAAGGAAATGTGAAGTGACGATAGAACTACCACTTCGGCGTTCACCAATAACAATCGCAATATGTTCTGCTACAGACTGAGTCTGCGGTGCGCTTGTGCAAGTTGTGTGTTATCATATTGATGGGGTAGACTGCCGTAAGGGTGTACTAACGTGAATACGCGTGTAGGAAAAACTATTTAAACATAGCTTCCTCAATGGCAGCTGGACTTCTCAGAACTCTGCCTTAGGATTGAGAAAGACATGTGAAGAATGCTTAGGGAGCGTGTTCTGTTAGAATTCGTAGCAGTGTCCTTAGTGGACCTATGCGCTTAGGTCTAACAGTCACGTACTGGGGCAATTATTGTACCGGATTACATGCCATAGAAATGGGTTCGTAGTACATTAGAAATAATAAAGTTAACGTAACTGTATATAATGAATTTCTTAAGCGCAAGCGTAACGTTCCTATTACCACCTTTACTACAATATATCATATTTTACGCCCTCTCGTCTTATTAGAGTCACATTTTATTATTGTTTGGTCTTATATGATTTGATATTATTCATGTATGTGTCTTAACAGTGAATTCCCAATACTAACTTCACCTTGTGTCCCCTCCCTGTCCCCTAGCTTTCAAAGTCGGGACAGGGCAGCCCCAAATTGGGAATTCAGTCCACTTTCTTATACCGGTGGAGAGGAAATCCAGTCAGGGACGAACCTCACAGGGGCGCGCGGAAGGCGGGGCGCGTCCCTTTCCCCCTCAGGGAAACCGACTTTCATACTAATATTACCATGAATTAGGAAAAACGAAAATTTTATCAGCCTAGGGTAATTTAGGAACAGTCACACATGCTATCATAAAACCCTACAAATATACCCGTTCTAGTTTAAAAATGGTCGGAAAGTGGTACCTACACGTAACTGCATGGCGCAGTTCTCTACAGGCCCCCGAGGACCGTTGGCTTCAAATGACATGCAAGTACTACCGAGATCACTGACGGTCTTCCACTCACCAACCTTATGCTCTAAGTAGTAAGGTCGAAAAGTGGTCGACCGAAGCGGTTTATTACACAATATTTGCCACAGTCTGCCTTGAATATTGTATTGCTGCTAGAGAGCAGTACCGGTAATCGATTTGTTGTATGCAGCTACTGTGATATTTCACTAGAAATAAAGAAAGAAAATGTATGTATTTGTCTCGCACAGGACAAAATAAAATGATCAAAATATCAAATATGAAAGGGACGGAAATTTTTCGTGGGTTATTAAAAAAAAATCTGCTGTTTCCTACACGGTCAAAATGTATGGAACAGCTGGTTTTTTTTTTAATTACCGACGAAAAATTTCTATGTGGGGGGGGGGTTTCAGAATGATGTACTGAGTATCTGTCCACCCTGTATAAAAAGTAAACATAAGAAAAACTTAAAAATAAGACATGCTCGAACATAATTACATTAAACTACAATTGGCCCTGCACGAGGCCAAAAGGCCCCTTTCCTTTGCGTGATGATATCTATTGCTATAACTATTCACATTCACAGAATACGCGCTTTTCATATGGACTTGCAGACACCAGCCAATAAGTACATTAAAATATGTTTAAGATTTCAGATTTGAGCACCAACTACCCCATTTGTATGGTGGTCGCAAGTGCGACTGCTGAGCATGAAGTCCCGGGTTCGATTCCCAAGTCAGACAAATTGTTATTGAGTTTTCCCATCGGTGATATCTCAGTAGCAGCCACGGAGTCTGGATTTGTGCCCGGTTGATGGCAATAGGCTCGCCCCTATTGCACGAAACTTACACAACAAAACTGGTTGTGTATTATATAGGACTTCTGCCTAATCCTTCGGGGATTGCAGGCGTAATGTAAACTTTCCTAAGTTTGTCGTTGTAACTTTCACCTCTTTGTCTACCTCGACGGACTGACAGCCGTGTGTGGGGGTGGAGCTAGGAGGCTCTGAACCAATTTTTCACCTCCTATCAAGGAAGACGGTGGTTCGAGAAACAATGGGTGTATACCCATTGTTTCTTTCTTCTGGGCCACAGTGTTGTACCCCAGAAAGTTGGCTAGTAACATTAAAAACACTGTCAGTTATATAGGCACGAAGATGACCATTGCAAGTTGTAAAAGTAGTATATGTTTACTGTAATGTATCTTAGTGTGCGTGCGTATGCGCGCAGAGCGCGGCGAGTCATTTGAAGGACGAACAGTCCCCAATAAACCGCGGTACTAGCCACACGTTGTTTTACTCAAACACCTCACTGGCGACGAGGATAAAAATAAAAGCGTGATATTAGATAAATTTAAACATGTCTATCGGGAAGTTAACCGAGTTTAATGTAAGATCGGGAAATTGGACATTGTATATAGAACGTATGGAAATGTTCTTCAAAGTGAACAGTGTTAAAGAGGAACTATGGTTACCCACATTGATTGCGTCGATGGGTGACGAAGCTTACGAACTGTTGAGTAATTTGACAAGTCCGGACAAACCAAGTGCAAGAACGTATATGGTGGTGGTGAAACTCATGACGGGTCACTTGCAACCGAAGCCGTCGTTCATGGCTGAGAGAT
Organism: Standfussiana lucernea; assembly: GCA_964057025.1. NCBI lineage: Eukaryota > Metazoa > Arthropoda > Insecta > Lepidoptera > Noctuidae > Standfussiana > Standfussiana lucernea. Next base: position 13,592,287 of record OZ059799.1, read on the forward strand.
ACCGTTTCCGACAGAGAAGGCAAAATGCGGGTGAATCAATATTACAATATATATCAGAACTGAAGAAAATGTCAAAATTTTGTGAATTTAAAGCCGTTTTGGAGGAGAATCTACGTGATCAGCTAGTATGTGGGTTGCGAAGCGAGGCGATCAGGCAACGACTGTTTACCGAAGAAAATCTGCAGTATGCAAATGCCGTCAAAATTGCATGTGCTATGGAAGCGGCGGAGAGAGATGCAGCGGCAGTGGAACACACAGTCGGGAATTATAGCGAGCCGGGCAGTGGCGGCGAAGCCACGGCCGGAGCGCTGCATGCGGTGGCGACGTCGGCGCGGGGTGGCCGCGGCCGGAGAGGCCGCGGTGTCCGGAGCGAGTGGTCGGCGGGAGACACGCGGAAGAGCAGAACTAACGAGTCCAAGAACAGCTGTACAGCTTGTGGGGCTACAAACCACCAAAGTGATGGATGTAGATACAACCGCTTTATCTGCGGTAGGTGCAGACAGAAAGGACATCTACGTCGGGTATGTCCGATGCGGACAGGGGGTGGGCAGCCACAAGATCGATGCGACACCAACAACATGGCGGCGCATGTACGAGTAGCAAGCGGAGCAGCCGGGCAGGTAAACCCTGGGGACCAGTCAGGGGACGATGAACCGCCTTCGTCAGACGATGGGGACTGGGAGGCGGTAGAAGACTTGCATCAACTCAGTTTAAATAGCTATAAACCGGTGAGCCTAACTATATGTATCGACGGAACCAAGTTATGTATGGAGATTGATACAGGGTCGTTAGTGTCATGCATCAGTAGGGAAATGTATGATAAACTGTTCAGACATAGACTTTTAAAAAACTCCAATTTTGTGTTTAGGTTCTACGACGGTACTATAATAAAACCATTGGGGGTAATAATGCCACTAGTCACCTATGAGAATAAGTCCAAACAAATGGAGTTGTTCGTAATAGAAGGGGGTACTACCTCATTATTAGGTCGACAATGGCTAACAGAATTAGGCATTAAAATACCGTCATCTAAAAATATGTTCACGATGAACGCAGAAAAACAAAACTGTAATGACTCATGTAATAAACAGTTAACACTATTGCTTCACAGATATAAAGATTTGTTCACGGAGGGACTAGGCCGGTTCACGGGGGGCAAAGCTCGGTTACGGTTACGCGACGGAGCGGTGCCGGTATTCTGTCGCGCGCGGCCTGTGCCGTACGCGCTGTGCGAGCGCGTTGAGGCAGAATTGGAAGGTATGTTGCGCGCTGGTGTCATCGAGCCCGTGGACAGCGCGGACTGGGCTACTCCACTCGTACCGGTACGTAAGGCTGATGGTGGACTCCGTATCTGTGCTGATTACAAAATAACTTTAAATCCAGTTCTATTGGTGGACAAATATCCGTTACCACGTATTAACGACTTGTTGGTTAAATTAAACGGAGCTAAGATATTTACGAAAATTGATTTAACACAGGCATATAACCAAATTGAATTGGATGACCCCGATAATTGTACGGTTATTAATACTCACAAGGGTCTTTTTAAGTATAAAAGGTTAGTTTACGGTCTATCCTCGAGCCCAGGCATATTCCAAAGAATAATGTCGAATTTACTCAATGATATCCCAAACGTAGAAGTATTTCTCGATGACATCATCATTGGATCACCTAATATTAGTGAGCATTTAGTTACATTGGAAAGAGTTTTAGAGCGGTTACATAATAACGGAATGAAACTAAAGGAAAAAAAGTGTTTGTTTATGACTAACGAGGTTAAATACTTGGGATTTATTGTTTCCGATGAGGGAGTTAAAGTGGACCCGGAAAAGGTGGAAGGTATATTAAACATACCCCGGCCAGACAACATCACTGACTTGAGGGCTTTTTTAGGAACAATTAATTATTATGCTAAATTCGTCAACAACTTGAGCACTATGCTGGCGCCTTTGTATAGGTTATTAGGGAAGGGAGTGACTTGGAGATGGGACAGAGGGTGTGAGGCAGCTTTTAAAAAAATTAAAAATGTTTTAATTAGTGCCGACGTTCTGGCCCATTATGAACCAAACAAACCTTTGTTTTTAACTTGCGATGCAAGCGCGAGAGGCATAGGCGGCGTGCTGAGTCAGATGTGCGAGCAGGATAGCAGCGGCACAGTCGGAACACGTGAGCGACCGGTGGTGTATGTGTCGCGCGCGCTTAACGCGGCTGAGAAACATTATTCGCAAATCGAGCGGGAGGCATTAGCTATTGTGTTTTGCTTAGAAAAATTACACCAGTATTTATACGGTCGACGTTTTACACTACGCACGGACCACAAACCATTGGTTACTATATTTGGACCTAAACAAGGTATACCATCGATGGCTGCGAGTCGGTTACAACGATGGGCTATTAAGTTATCAGCATATACATATGATATTGAATATGTTAGTTCTAAACAGAACGGGGCGGATGGTTTGTCACGGTTGCCAGCTCTTCCGGCGAGTAAACAAACAAATAAAATTCCGGAACAGTCATATTTACATTTTGCTCAAAATGCGATGTTATTAGACTATAACGACATTAAAAAACAGACGAGCCGAGACCAGTTATTAGGCCGAGTTTTAAGATATATCCGCGACGAATGGCCGTCTGATAACGAAATAAAGTCGCTCCAGCCTTATTTTAATCGCCGAAAGGAACTTTATGAGGAGTTAGGTTGTGTGATGTGGGGCCACAGGGTGGTCGTACCAGAGGTTTGTAGGAGTATGATCCTAACTGGTTTGCATGAGGCCCATATGGGCATAGTTAAAACTAAAGCTTTTGCTAGGAGTTATGTTTGGTGGCCGGGAATGGACGAGGCTATAGAAAACACGTGCCGGGGTTGTCGTGTCTGTGCTATAGAAGGTGAAGCACCGCCTCGACATATGCCTTGCCCTTGGGCATGGCCAGATAAACCGTGGGCCCGCATACATGTAGATTTCTTAGGCCCTATATCGGGCCGGATATTTTTAGTTATGGTGGATGCCAGAACTAAGTGGCTAGAGGTTAGTCAAGTACCTAGTACAGCGGCTAGTCACACAATCAGCGTCTTAAGTGACGTGTGCGCAAGTTTTGGTTTACCTCGACAAATAGTCTCAGATAACGGGCCACCGTTTACAAGCCAGGAGTTTACACAGTTCCTTAATGCAAATGGCATCGAACATATATTTTCAGCGCCATATCACCCTGCCTCAAACGGGGCAGCAGAAAATGCAGTCCATACAATAAAAAGGGTGATTAAGAAGGCCATTAGGGAGAATTTAAACATACCTTTATTCATAAATAAATTCCTACTTTACTATAGGAACACGGAACACTGCACTACAGGCGAAACACCGGCGTTTCTTATGTTCGGCCGTAGGTTGCGGACTAAATTCGACGCGCTGCGACCTAACAGGGACAATAAAGTTAGAGATGCTCAGTTGCGACAACACAAGTACGGCGCAACTGGGTCGCGTCAATTGCGCCCGGGGGATGAAGTCTGGTTGCGTCAGTATAGGGGACAGGATAAATGGGTATCAGGAAAGGTAACGGAAAAGATGGGGACCACGGATTATAAAGTAATTGATGCTTTAGGTAGGGAATCCCATAAACATGTTGATCAGCTAAAGCAACGGATGCGAAGTTCATTAATCTGTCCTTCTGGGCCGGCTAGAGAGAAACCAGATATGGGGGAGGTAGTTGGGGACCAGGAAGCACCCAGCCCGGGCGTTCCCGGCGACGGTGACTCAAGCGCAGCAAACATGCATCAGGATGACGGGCAAGACCATGTTGAGGGTTGTGACGCACAGCGCAAAGCACCGACACCTTTGCCTTCTCCTGAGCCGACCCAGTCTCGTCCCATCAGGCAATGTCGAATGACAAAACCAATTAGTTATAAGGTATAATAAGTATTGTATTCTATTGTATTGATCACGGGCTGGTGTCCGAATATAAGTATTGTTTTTTGTTGTGTAGTCACGTAAGTTTCTTATTTGTAAAATTATGTATGGGTTTAGATTAAGGGTGAAGGTGTAATGTATCTTAGTGTGCGTGCGTATGCGCGCAGAGCGCGGCGAGTCATTTGAAGGACGAACAGTCCCCAATAAACCGCGGTACTAGCCACACGTTGTTTTACTCAAACACCTCACCTAAGTTGTTTCTCCATTGATTTCAAGAATATTGTTTCTTGACATTTAGCACTCGCAACCAATATCCACGACAAATTAAAAACACTTCAACCTAGATAAGTTCAGATAACAGCTCAATGCGGTGCACAAACACCGCAGAGCACGTATGGCTGTCAATAGCAGCTGTTGCACAAATATCTACGGCAGTAATATCGGATATAGCTGTTGCTTGCTTTTTAATTTCATTGCAATCTAAACCTTAAGTCTGTGACTTCTAAAGTCACGTGTTTTGAAAGAACGTCAGTTGGGTTACTACTTTAGTATTAAATGTTATATACCAAATATTTAGTTTTAATTCCGCGAAAAACATCCAGGTCTAGATCCAGGTCCATCCAGGTCCATGGATCGGTTACTCTATAGTTTAGGTTTGGGTGCATGGCATGCCAATTATTATTGCTTTGCGGGCGTGAGGGCGGTGCTGCATCCTGCATCCATCTTTTACGCGGAATTAAAGAAAGAAAAAGTATTTATTAGTCTCGCACTTGACAAAACATAGTGGTAACTTGACAATAAAAACAAGATTTAAAAAAAGTTAACTTAAGAACAAATTAAAATAAAACTAACTAAACTGTCATGTACGAGGCCAAAAGGCCCCTAAAACTAAATATTTTGCAAAACTTTTATGTCATGGATTTCCGCAAAGTAACGCCTGATTCTATAATTTATCTACCCTAGTGTACAAAGCTGTTTTCATGAAACATTCCTTTTCGTATCATCATTGATATTTCAGTGAGTAACTCGTAAACTTCCTAATCTACATTTTATCACTGGTCTTTGCTTTTGTGAAGGCCAGTTTGATGTCCGTCTGTATTGATAAAAAAGTCGTCTTTACGCATTGGTGAATCGGTGCTGTAAAATCTTCCGAAGTAGCTGCTTTATATTTACAACTGCTACTATGAGCCTTATGTGTCCCAATGCTGGGCAAAGGCCTCCCTTCCCTCTTTCCAGTTTCCTCTCACTTGGGCTATTTGAGCCCAATCCTTTTTGTAAGAGTCCAGCTCGTCACGCCATCTCCTTGCTTAATACATATACATAAGCACTACATTAAAGTATTGCTTACAGCTAGTGAAAACTGGCATTCGTTGAATAACTAGCATAGTTACTAAGTTCCGAGTTATACATTGAACATTGATATCACAATATTAATACAACGTGTACCCACATTTTGAGAAACACACTTCAATTATTAATCAACAACATAACATCCAATATGTTATGTACATTTCATTAATTAACCGTGCTCAATATATTTCAATTAAACAGCAAGGAATATCCAATAACATTCATCAATTACCGAAATAAATTCAAAACTAATCGAATAGGTCAAGTGCCAATAAGCTTGTTGAAACAGGTTCTACTCCTTAATTTACCACATATTATATAATCAGCGATAAGACCGCCATTGTAACCATAAAATTAACAATTTTGTAAAACCGTTCTGTTTCAATGGTGATGTACCTACAATAAAGTATATTCTATTCTATTCTATTCTAGAATCCTCCTCGCCGTTTTCGGTCACAGCGGCCAATCTTAGCGGAGATTAGCCATCGGCGCAGGAGATATTATAGTGCACAAGTGTGTGCGCAGGCGCAGGTGCACTCTCTGTTCCCTCACTCTCATATTCCAATGGTACGGCACGATCGGAGAGAGATCAGGTGCAGGACCAACGGCTTAACGTGCTTTCCGAGGCACGGGGGTATCATACCGCCAACTTCCAAACCCCCGGGCTACTACTCACAAACTAACGGAAAAACCCAATAGCACTTTTTGCCCGATCCTTGGTCAACTTTTTACTATACACGGATCTTAATGCCAACTTACTACCCCATTGATCCCGTGGCCACAAGCCCGTCTTCTGACCGTCCAAGGTTCGATGTCTTAGTCAGCCAACATGTTATTATAAGGGTAGTTCCATTAGGAATTTGTCAGTTCTCAGCAGTTCGGAGTTTGGAGGTAGACCTTGTCCAGGTCTACCTGTGAGCCAGATTTCTTTTCAACTCGTTCACCCGCTAATACGTGAAAAAGTTTCGCATATATATTAGTACTAGCTTTTGCACTCGACTTTGTGACTCGAGTGGAAAGTCTCTTCGTTTAATGTGAAAATGTAAGAAAAAAAAGTTTTCCTATGTGTTATTCCAGACTATAATCTATCTCTGTAGCAAATTTCATGCATAAGCGTTCAGTCGTTCTAGCGTGATTGAGTAACAAATATCCATCCAGCCATCCAAACTTTCGCATCATAATATTAGTGTAGATAGATACATTTTCATAATAACAGAATTTCTACAAAGTTAGAATAAAATAACTTGTACTTACAAACAGCAACAAGTAGCAAACAAATATTGAGCTAAGTTGGAGTTAGCACGGAAAACATCAGAGACAGTATTGTTTCATTTTGTAAAGCAAGTATGTATGTATGTATTGTTTTGTTAGACGTGCATCCATCGTCCATCTTGTATCGATAATTTAAAGTAATTACTTTAACTTAAGCAATTACTTGTGCAATTTTTTTTATACAAGAGACAAGAATTTAAAAGAAGTCAAATCGTCAAAGAAAGCAAAGCTTAGAATTCTGACTTTTTTCAGTTCTAACTCCAACCAATCAATAAACTACATAATAAAAATCGTATCTTAAAAAATGACATTTATTCAAGTAAACACTTTGACTTGCTTATAGATAGGGGGGTATGTATTTAATAATACTAACCATGTACTCGATTGTTTTTCAATCGAGTTTTATAAGAACTTCTTTAAGTTATCATCTTTCTTACCAGTATCTAAGTTAATCAGAATATTTAAACTTAGAACTATACGTTTCGCAGGCAAATCAGCGTATCAGCAAGCGTCGCGTGAGACACCTCCCAGCTAGTTAGATGGACCTAAAGACGCTCATTAATATGTCGATTTGCACTCAACAGCAAAACTAAATTGGTTTTTTAAAATTAAATGGTCACCCATCCATCGAGCTTGACAAGAGCTGCTTAACCTGAAGATCGACCCGTGCGGCTGTTATTATTCAGCCACGAGCTCCCCCAAAAAAGTCCAACTACAGAAATGAAGCCCAAACTACCCTTCACACAAAGCTTCCCCCCCCCCGCCCCTACAGTCACACCCAAAAGTTGGAATCCCTTGTGAAAACACATCGTGATTGAAACAAAATTTAAATATTCATTGGTAGAGACGCGGTTTAATTAAAAGCTTTAATATGTAGGTCGAATCAACAACGGAATAAATTGTTTTCGATACTAAATGAGACTCTCTGTAATTACAGAACGTTCAAATTGAGACTAAATTGATTTGTTTGTGTAATAAGTATACAGTACAGTTGTGTTAGCACCGAATGTAGAGCATAATAGTAAGTATAGTCACTGTTTTCGTGTTTTGGTTGACTATTAAAAAGGAGGAATATGTTTGATCTTTTCTTCTCCTTAACCGACTTAAAATAAAGGAGGTTATCAAATCGACCCGCATGTAAGTATGGTAAGTTTGCCAGAATTTCACATTTTTGTATACGAGTATGTTAGTCATTTAAAGTCGGATTTCGCAAATCCGGATCGTCTCGGAACAAAATATTCGAAAGAAAGAAAAAAATACATATCAAGACATACATACACACATACATACTCAGTATTCTCAGTAATATAAAAGGTCAACAACCTTCAAGCCGTAGGCTGGTGTTAGGGGAAACTTCTTCTTTCGAAAACCAGATGTCCTAATAATGTTCTCTTCATAAAACAAGGCAATAATGAGATAGAAATGTAAAATTCTGAAACAGCCAATATTTACCAGGAACAAACTTGTTCCTTCACTTTAAATCACAACTTCGCAAGGTAAAGGCAAGCAAATACATGTACCTCCATACTTATCTGACTTACAAGTCAAAGTTTCTCAAGTAATAACATGTGAAACATGTCTGACAAACAAGTTGCTCTCAGATTGTATTCGGAACGTTTTCGCCGGCAAAACTTTGAGCAAGACTGGCCAAGATAATGTTGGCTTGAAGTCCGACAATTCATTCTGATAGATAAGCTGAAGTAGCCATTGGTTTAGAATGTAATTTATGATTGTGTATTTAGTAGTGAGGAATTTGCAGCTGGGGATATAATCGAGGATACTGCTCAATAATTTGTAATAACAGAGAATACAAAGTACAGATACCGAGAAAAGTACGCGCTTCGGCAATCTTCGTAGCCGAAGACGCAATGATAAGATATAATATAGGGTTGTGCCGTTGTACCATACAAAATTATACAAGTCTATTTTAATTTAAAAAAAAATATTTCATACAAAACTTTTAGAGTGAGAGATTCTTTATAGGTGAGACTTGCGTTTAGGTAGAGCAACTGAGGCAAAACTTCATACTAACAACTTCATCAACGCAATGATGTGCACTACTACATAGAGAGCTAGCACAAAACTAAGAAGTTTCCACAACAAGAACTCCCACATTTCGTCAGTTATATTTTAAGTCCCGTGTAATAGGAGGCGAGCCTATTGCCATCAACTGGGCCCGAAGCCGGACTCTGTAGCTGTTACTGAGAAATTCCTGATGGAAAAACTCAATAACACTTTGCCTGATCCGAGAATCGAACCCAAGACCTCTTGTTCAGCAGTCGTGCTTGCGTTCTCTAGACAAACGAGACAGTTCAACGAAGAAGTTCCTCGAAAAGTAGGTATTTCTTAAGGAATTCCTCAAAAAACCAATTCAGTCAATCTAACATCAAACAGTTTTAATGCCAAACCAACACAATTCTTCTGTAATCAATTGTTTACCTTAAACTTAGGCTCGATTCACATTGCCGCATGGAATAGCAGTAATTTTTTTGTAAAGAAATTAATTGCTAAGAAAATTGATTATCCACTTAAATAGTACGTTTATTTAACTCACAACTGACCTAGTTTAGTACCATCCGTCACCAGTGGTGGCAGTTGCATCAATTAAGTAACGGCACAAACCAGTTAAGAAACAAAAACAGGTTGGGTGTTTTAAAAATCAAGTTCATTGCCTCCCGTACAATTGCGTTACAAAAAATCCTATGCCGTTCCGATTCATCGCAGTAGAAATTGAGCCTATTCAACATCAAATCAGTCCATTGAACAAACAAACTGAATTCATTGGCATTTCAAGTCCAAACACTTCTGAAGTTCGTTGATTCAAATGAGGTGTACTGAGAATTGAAAACTTTCATGCCGCGGTTAGGCTTCGGGACAGTTGATTAAAGCCTTTAGGTACCATTATGATCGTTATGGCAAGTTGTTCTTGCGAGAATGTTGATTTGGTTTAATATAAATGATGCCGATAATGAACATGTTTTGGTTGTGTTGAACACAGCCGCGAAATTAAAATATTGACTATACCTGGGAACCTTCTAGTTACGGAGGTATTGGAGATCAAGTTCCAACTTTTTTACAAGTTAAAAGAAAATGCGAATTTTAAAGTTATTTATAACTTTACTTTAAATACCTCCACGACCCGGTTTCTATTCAACGCTTTCATCACCGCAATGTTCTCAGTGCGTTACATTGAGTTTTACCGTAAAACGTGATTTTTCACCACAAAAAAGAAAGTCCCAGCAACTATTTTTGCGTAGGGTTACTTGCTTTGATGTACAGAATGCTTGGTTGGCGGCTTGGTGAAGGGTCCGTTTACACCTTGTATTTTAACCGACGACACATACCAACAGGCTTGATGTGTTATAAGCAGCCGGCAGCAGTGAGCAACTAGCCTTTCTCAGGCCTTATAATGTGCATTTGTACAAGTTCCTAAACTCATATCGTTTGGATGTTCAATGAACTGGAATCATTGTGTTTTTTACTCTAATGAAGATAAGTAGTTTAAGCTTTACTTTATATGTTTCCCGAGAACCCGTTTAGAGTATTGGTTATGTAAAGATTTAGTTTATTTTCTGTGTTATACCTACGTGCATCACGCGACATCGCGAACGTTATGTGGTAGAGAAATTGAAACTCAATTTCTTTGTATTGATCGGATATCGTTTTGCATGCCTTAAAAAGTAACAGTTTTCGACGTGGCCCACAGATTATCCATCACCCGGGTTAGGAAAAAGGATATTATAGCAACCCAAAGACCTACGATTCGACCAATAAGAGCGTCCCGCGGTCGCGTTCCTCTGCGTTATACTGAACGACGTATATCGCTCTCTCTTTCCCGCACGACGGTGGTGCACTGCGTCTGTCGCTAGACCGCTGCTTACGCGCAAGGCACTTGTACGTGTATTTTATAATTCCCCGCGCAAGTCGATACGTTACGCCACGCGCCATATTGTCCGCGAATAACTTTTCCGAACTTTGTAATTTGAGGTGTGGGGGATTCCGGAGGCAACAAATAAGATACGTGTGTTCAGCGCAACGTTCCCTTTATTACTACTGCTCTAATATTACAGTTATGAGTAATGCCTTATGTTATAATGTATGCTACTAGGTACTACTCCACATATAGGGGGTTCTATTGAAAAAAAAAAATTATTGGTTACAATTTTTTTTTTTTACATACCTTTTCTTACGCTAACTTAATTTTTAATATTTCTACATGTATGAAATCTATTATTGTTGTGTATATAATTTTGTTCTATTTTTATGTACTACATCAATTTTTCCATTTTTATCTATCTTTACATTTGGTTCTAAATCTTGTATAACAATATATGGTCCTTCAAACAATTGATCTAATTTACTTGCATTTTCATTTCTAATTAATAATTTATCACCATTTTTATACGTTACAGGATATGTTTTTTTGTCAAAATTACATTTTTTTACTTGTTTGTTCTTAATTACATTTTCTCTTGCATCCTTACATGCTAACTGTAGTCTATACTTAAGTTCTAAATAATAATCGTTTGGGTTATACAATGGTTCTACTATAGTGCTGACTCTACATGGTATATTACTTGGTTTACCAAATACTAATTCATGAGGTGTATACTTTGTAATAGTGTGGACTGTATTGTTATAAGTAAAAGACCAGTATGGTAACCAGTGACTCCAAGCTTCTGGATATTTGTCACATTGAGTGCGTAAATAGGCTCCTAGGTGTTTATGTGAATTCTCTAAGGATCCTATAGTTTGATGATGGTAAGATGTAGAATTGAGTTTTTCTATTCCTAGTAACTTGCATACTTCTATCATCGTAGAAGACATGAATTCGGTGCCTCTATCTGTTAATATTGTATTTGGAATACCGAACCTTAATATAAAGTTATTAACTAATGCTCTAGCTACTGTTTTACTTTCCTTATTAGGTAATGGATATACCTCTACGAACTTACTTAAGTCACACTGAATACTTAATATATACGAATTACCTTCTAAGTCCTTATCTAATGGGCCCACTATATCTAAGAATATTTTTTGGAAAGCCGAGGTCGCCGTTGTTGTGACAACCATAGGCTGAATGGTATTACGACCATATTTCATTTTTTGACATTTATCACATTTTTTTATAAATTCTCTTACGTCTCGTTCTAGTTCTGGCCAGTAATATGATCGCTTGATATTATTTATCATTCTACGTACCCCTGCATGACCAGCAGTAGGTAACAGGTGATAGTCATTTAGAATAAATTCTTTTTCGTCTTGCATCTCTATTCTTTTAATACCACGTAATATGTGTATTGTAGGGCCCTTGTATTTACTTGAATTGTTAACTTCTTTCAGAAGTTCTTTGATGAATAACGCGTTTTCTTCTCTTTTTATTAAGCAAATCTCGTTTACTTTTATTAATTTACAAAAATCACTCAATTTTTTCACAAATTCGGCTCGCGTAAATTGTGAATGAAAATCGTGGTTAATGTATATAATATTTATACTTGGTATAAATATGAAACATTCATTTTCAACTATATCTTTATGTTTCTTTAATCGTTTTATTTCATTTCCCTGAACAAAAGTCATTTCAACTGATTCATTTGGAATCCTTAATATTTCCACGATTCTGGGCTGATCACACCTTTCATCTGCGGCTTTACTAGGGATTACCAATTCCTTATTCTTTTCTCTTTCTATCATTTCCTGTTGTCTCAATTTTTGTCCTCTCGTCATCACAGTCATACTCTTTTCATTCATCTCTTTTAATTCATCTGAAGTGATTGTTATACGCGATAGTGCATCCGCTACTACGTTATTTTTTCCTTTTATATAAGTAATATTGAAGTCATACTCTTCTAAGGCTAATCTGAATTTTAAAAGTCTACTTGAAGGATCTTTCATTCCGAATAGATATAATAAAGGTTTGTGATCCGTCATAATAGTGAATTTTCTTCCAAACAGATACGGTCTAAAGTATTTTACTCCCCATACTATTGCTACTAGTTCTTTTTGTATGGTTGGGTAATTTTTTTCAGCTTTGTTTAATGGTCTACTTGTGTATGCTACTGGTCTCATATTTTTGTTGCATAAAACTGCTCCTACTGATATATTTGATGCATCTGTTTGTAAAATAAATTCATTTTCATCAGAAAAATCTGGATATTGCAGGATTGGTGGTGTCATCAGTGCAGTTTTTAGTATTTTAAATGATTGCACACATTCGGATGTCCATTCAAATGGTACATTTTTACGTAGAAGGTTATTTAACGGTATAGTTATATCTGCAAATTTATTAATGAATTTTCTGTAATAATTGCAGAATGCGACAAAACGTCTAAGCTCATCTGCGTTTGTTGGTACTGGGTATTCTTTAATTATTTTTATTTTTTCAGGGTCAGGTGCAACTCCATCTTTTGAAACTACATGACCTAAGTATAAAAGTTCTGTCTGTAGGAAATTACATTTTTTTGGATTTAATTTTAAGTTAACTTTACGTAGCCTTTCAAATACGTCAATGAGGTTTTTGTTATGTAGTTCTATTGATCTACCAAATACTACAAGGTCATCTAAATAAATGAAACATTTTTCTAAATTGAGTCCCGACATTGCTATGGTCATAATCCGTGAAAAAGAACTTGGACTAATTTTCAGTCCCATGGGTAATCGTTTCATTTGGTATTGTCCGGTGTTTGTGCAGAAACTAGTTACTTTTCGGCTGTCTTCTGACAAAACCACCTGATAGTAAGAATTACTTAAGTCTAAATGTGAAAAATATACTGCTCCCGACAACGAATCTAATATCTCAACTATGTTTGGTAATGGAAATCTGTCATCTTGTATTTTGTTGTTGAGTTTGCGATAGTCAATTACTAATCTCCAATTTTTATTTCCTGTTTCTGTTGGCTTTTTAGGTACTAACAAGATTGGGCTGGACCACTCACTACTAGCTTCTTCTATAATGTCATCCTTTAATAATTTTTGAATTTGGCTATCTATTTCTGGCTTAAGACTATTTGGGGTTCTATAGGGCTTTACATAAACTGGATTAGTGTTTGGCTTTAAATGTATGGATTGTTCATAAATGTTTGTAGTTGTAAGCTTATCGCCTGGTAGGTGAAATATGTCACTGTACTTACAACATAATGATGCAATGCTACTTCGTTCGCTGGAATGTAAGTGATCAAGTTTCAATAATTGTAATAATGTTCGAGCTCTTTCTGCATTAGTATTAGTCTTACTGAATGTACACATTTTGTAATCTTTTAATAGATGAATGTTTGGCTGGAATATTGGTATTGTTATTGATTGTTCACTTGTGTTAAGTATTTGTATCGGAATGACATTATTTTCTGGTTTAACTATTATTCCTGCTAAAAATATATTTTCTTGTAACTCTTTGGGATAAATGACACAATCATCTGTAACTTTTTCTTTTAACTGAATATAATGAATTGATTCACTTCGCGCTGGTATAGTGATATAACTCGTGCATACTTTTGGTGACGTAAATATGGGTAAATCACAATAAGTGTTTAGTTGTTTTAATCTTAAATATGAATTCTCCAAGTCAATGTTCGTGTTGAACTTCGTTAAAAAGTCCAATCCAATAATACCATCTCCTTTACAAGGTAATTTATCAAATAAATAAAACTTATGGTTGCAAATTGAACCATCATGTAATTGTAGGTCTAGATAAACGTAACCTTTTGAATAAATCTTCCCACCTATACCATTTATAAGAATGTTATCGCAGTGTACTTCTGCGAACTCTGATACCGCTTGCGACCGTACAGCGGAAATTGACGCTCCAGTATCAAGTAACCAAATGCATTCCTTGTTATATAAATTCATAGAAACGTACCTTATATTTTCGTTTAATGTTAATATGTACTCTTTATTCACGAAAAAACGTTTTATTTTCTGGTTCCGATTTATTTTGCTGTGTATCGTCCGACTTCATGGGTTGAGCAGAATAAACATTCTGTCGACCTCGTTGGTTTTGATTATCATTTCCTCGAAACGAACGAGCTCCGCTTCTTCCTCTTACATTAGTCTGTGCACGGTTATTATAAAACCCTCGGTTATAATATGTTCCTCTGTATGGTCGGCTAGGCCGATTTTGATAAAACTTTGCACGTGTACTATTTTGATTGTAGCCTCGGTACCCGCGTACTGGCCTACCTCTATAATAATTCCTAGACTTACCCTGCATGTTGAGCACAGCATGGGACGTCTGGGGCTGCGCCAGCTCCTCATCCTCTGCTGCGCGCACGGCATCTTTTAGATTTGCGTAATTTCTAGCTGCAATAATCGTGCTTAAACGTCTATTTCGTAACCCATCGGCAAACTTTTTTATTGCCAACTGTTCATTTATGGGCCTTAAAATCTCGTTTGCTTTTTCATTAGAATTCGCCTGCGAGATTGTAAGGTTCACAAAGAGGTCTTCAATTTTTTCACCGAATTGCGAAATTGATAATCCTTCCTGAGAAATATTATTTAATTGTGTTATCAAAGATATTGCAGACTTCTTAGGCAATAAGTACTGTTTTATATCGCTAATCAAATCATCACAACATGTATAGCTGGATTTTAGTTTCAATTTTGCATTTCTGGTCAACCTAGTCTTAAGTACAAAAGTAATTAAATGATTTTTGCAATCCTTACTTTTAAGAAAACTATCGTACATCTCTATTCCTTCAATAATTTTTTCCACCGTCTCATCTTTGTCATCCATTACCGGCACTAAAGTAGCAGCCGTTTTAAAATCAAATGTTTCCATTTTTGATGTATCATATATCTCCCTTTCAGAACTAGTCTCTGGTAAGCTTTTGCTTAGCTCTATATTTTGTGTATAAGTTTTTATTTTTTCGTATACTAACAATATTTTATCTGTTAGGGTTTCCTTTATACGTACTGATAAAAAATTAGGGCTTGTTTCTTGCTCACTTGCAAGTTTAATTAACTGCTTAAACTCCTCATAATATTGTTCCGCTAACACTAGTTTACTTAACGTATTTTCCCTATATTTATCTCTCCTTTCACTTCCCAATTTTCTTAAATCTATCTGAATTTTTTCTAACTTCGAGCAAATATTTTCCAAATGCGATTCCATAGACGACAAGACAAAAAGACGACATATCAAATTAAAAAGAAAAATATAGGCAAAGACAATAACAATAAAAAGTTAATATCTATATACTACACTATGCCTAGAATATGAAAATAATGTCCATAAGAGCTTTCATTGTTTTTTTTTTTTCACTGAAATTTGTTTTCTTATCGAGAAAACGCTCACACTTCACTCTTGACACTTTCACTGTACTCACACGTTTTGAAACCCGATGTCGGCTTCAGCGCCTCCTGAAGACATGATTCCCCCGGCTGCAGTCCTCCTTGCAGAGAGTCTGGTCACCATTCGTCTCAGGAATTCGACGTTAATCTGCCGTTGCATCCACTTTTTCTGGTTATTCCTGTCCCGGCGCCACATCAGATACAGCACGCCCACAGCTATAGTGGCCAAAATAACACTCAAAAGTATGGTATTCACTTGAATATTTGTGTGTTGTTCCGATTCCTGGGTACTCGCATGATTTTGTCCACTCTGTGTGATTATAATTTCTTTTTCTTCCTGTTTAGAATAAGTTTTTCCCATTGCGAGTTTTTATTTGTACTTTCGTGAAGTATTCTAATAAAATTATGGTAGCGTTCACTTGCTTGCGTTATCGTTATTGTTCTCGAATTCGCAACAGTTCACCCCACAGGGCCTCAGCGCCTACGTGCAGGAATGTGCTGACCACATGAAATATCCGCGCCCGACACGACACGGCTGGCAGGGTCGCCATGAGGTGTGGGGGATTCCGGAGGCAACAAATAAGATACGTGTGTTCAGCGCAACGTTCCCTTTATTACTACTGCTCTAATATTACAGTTATGAGTAATGCCTTATGTTATAATGTATGCTACTAGGTACTACTCCACAAATTACTGTGAACGTGTAAAGCAACCAATAAACTGTTAATCATAACTCGAATCAGAGACCGTTGTTTCCGTTCCCCTGAAACTTCGTCTCATAATATTTTTAACCCGACACTACGTTTACGTTTAATGATTTTCGAAATGCTCGCAGGGGAGCCGTGGGCAAAGAGAAATAATAAAACTTAATTTAGATTATCGTTCATTCCTACATTTGAATCACCTGCATTACAGTCCCGACTGATTCCCGCCCAAATAGACCATACAGTTCACAAACCACGGCATGATACCAGTCCATTACCTGATTGGCTACATTCGCTGCTCTCAAAGCGTTATCGGAAGCATATCGGAGCAATTCATTGGGCAGAGTAATCTGGCTAATCTTTAATTATCTGCTTGGCCATGAGCCGCACTCTCACGCGACTGCGAAAGAAAGAAGTTCCTTAATGCCTTAGGCATTCTCTTCTAGTCAACCAAGGAAGGTGAAGAAATAAGAAGGCAGGGCATGCCACGAGTCTCCGCTATGCGACTTGTGACTCCAGCTAATCACACTGAAGCATCGCCCGAGGACGTGAGCTGGGCGTAAGCCTCGGTAGCTCGTTTACGCGTCACTGATTATTATCGGTTGTGCGAAAACCCTTTTTGGGGATGACTTTGTTACTTGAAGTGGGAATACGGGCGTTGTTAATATGCCACTAAAATAAAAGTTAGGAAGTATGCTGTTCTGGTATGTGGAGTTTGTCCGGCGTTTGTTTTTGTTGAGTAATCCTCATACATACCAAAATTAAATAAAATATTGAAATGAAATGTTTATTAGCCAGAATTGTAATACATTAATACATCATAATTAAATAGATGCAAGCATCAATCAAAGATGCAAACCAATTGGGATCACCAAAAAGTAAGCAGCTTTTGTACATTTATTTATTTATTTATTAAAACTTTATGCACAAGTAAAAAACTGTACAAAGGCGGACTTAATGCCTTGGGCATTTTCTACCAGTCTACCTTAGGGTGATGCAGAGACTATACACAGTAGGTGCAATAACAAAACGGAAAATACTAGAAAATATTTATAAAATATATATAGATATAAGTAAGTAAGTTACTATGTATGTATGTACATACATAAAACAAAATATACACACACATCTTTTTTTGCTCTTGTATGATTTCAGACATTTGGCATTTACACAATTTTATTTACATTGACCTCCATCTCAAATTTTCTAAGACAATTAAACATCAGCAGACAGGGTGCACGTCATATTCTTGATTTCATTTGTTTTAAACTAATGGCTTGTGATTAGAAGGGATGGACAGAAAGAGTAAGGAATATAAATGTTGATGGATGAAGACGATAGGAAGCTTAGTGAAAATATGGATGGATTGTGAGAAGACAAGGCGAATGATAGCGTGAGTGCTTACAGGAGATAAGGAAGAAGAAAACGTGCTGTACCAAGAACCCCAAGTTTCTTTCTGTTTTTTTAGGTGACCTACTTACATTATATGATGTTGTGTTTGTACCTATATTTAAACAATGTTTTACTAATCTAATGTTTGCGTTTATTTGGGTACCTACCTAATTTAATGTTTGTATGTATTTGGTTACCTACCTAATTTAATGTTTGTATTTCTTTGGTTACCTACCTAATTTAATGTTTGTATTTATTTGGTTACCTACCTAATTTAATGTGTGTGTTTATTTAGTTACCTACCTAATTTAATGTCAGTGTTTATTAATATTTGCATGCTATTTTTATGGCGAAATGTGTCACTGCACTACATGTTATATTTACCATCTTTTGTACCACATTTAACGCAAATAAATAATTTTGGGATGAATGCAGAGCATCAAGAAGATGTGTTTGTTAAAAACTGACGGTAAAACATTTTTAATGACCATAATCAGACATATTGAAACTCGACTACCCGACAAAATGTTGCATAAACGGATAAACAATTTAATTTTAAAAGCATCATGTAATTTTGTTCGCCCGAAACATCGGATAATTTCAGGCGCGGTGAGCCAGTAATTGTGTTGTTTTAAAGTAATAAGCGAAAAACATGGGATTTGAATTTATGTAAATACACGGTTATTTAATTTCTGTGTGTATGCATATGGCCGTGTGGCCAACGTTCAGACAAATATAGACATAAGATGAATATTTAACTAAGAAAATGATACCTTCTCAGTAATTCGTTGATTATAAGTATTCTTGCAAAGTTACCGTTCCTGCTTCCGAAATTGTTACCTCGAATATGATAATAATTTGGAAATCAAGTAATTATAAATTTAATATTCCTTCAAATTATTGTTCTATCTTCCGCCAAAGTTGCTGAGAAATGAACGTTAAAATGTTTCGTTCATGTTTATGATTTTTTTTAAACTTTTGGATTCTTTTGTACATTTATTTTAGGCCCTTATAATTAAATTAATGGCCGCTATGAGAACTTCGGAAAAACACGTTGTTATGACGACGGCATAAAAAGCAAATATTCACGGAACATAATGATGAAAATTTAAAAGTGGGACTTCACTAGCAAACTTAATCAAAATACCTCACTCATACACTCTAATAAAAAAACAAACCGTTGCAACCAAAAAATAGCTTACCTCGCGAATTTACGTAAAAAAACTCTTCACAAAAACAGAGCAAGTAAAAATTAAACTTTAAATCAATTTCGCGAGTTTGATGACAACGACCATTGAGCAGAAACTCGACTTTTTCGACCTGGACAAATGGCGTATATTGGGTTAGGCCATCCATCATACTGTAGTTTTGTTGGTAGATAGGTATTCTGTCCCGGCGGCCAAAAAGCGGTAACTTAACAAATTCAAGTTTCGAGAAAACGGGGAATAAGTGAAAATGTACGACACTAAAAGGGTAATTGTTTTTTTGCAGAGATTAATTGGATTTAAACTAACTTGAGCATAAGAAAAAACTTCTAAATTTAAAAAAAAAAACAGACAAAAAAGACCATAGGCCAGGCAAGTTTCTACAACTAAGGCTGTCAACACACCGGAGCCGCCTGCACGAACCCGGTGGCTTAGTGCCGGCAGGTGCACCCCCGGGCTTTAGAAGCTGCAAGTTGGAAAATTACAGAAAAGCAAAGGCGGGCAACTGAATGAGCGGCGCAAGCCATAAGCTCGTTTCAAAATAGTGACGGCCCCGGTGTGTAGACAGCCTAATGTTAGTAACTAAAAAGTAAAAAAAAAAGAAACTAAACACACTCTCGGCTCATTGGTCTCGCAACACGTGGAGGTCAGTGAACGTACTGAGCAGAACAGTATCGGTTCTCTCGCCAACATCCTTAGGAGGCTGTTCGTGCTCCGCGTACTTGTCGCACCGTCGTTTAAGATTTCTGAATCTCACCACCTTTATTTGGTTACAAAACTTAAGACATTTGTCTACTTGCTTTTTTGCTATAAATATTTCAGATACTTTTTTAACTCGCTTTACCTAACAAACAAACTGATTCCGAACATCGACCATATGCTCCACTAACAACGATTTGTTTTGTGTTTGTTTTTGTTGGCAAATGAAATGAAATTATTGGTTGGTATTTTTAGTTAAATTTTATTGTGTTGACATTGTTGTACATCTTTTTATTGTTAAGTATACATTTTTTCTTTGATTATGATATTAGATTGTGATATATTTTTCTTTTGTATTTGATGAATGTTCCGTTAACATGATATATTGTTTTTTTTAATTGTATACATACGTATATTGTTTTTAGCTTCAAATATTATTTTTGTAAAACATTCAGACACAATTTTTTTTTTTTTTTTGAATAAATGAAATTAGATGAAATGACCTCCACACGGGCGAAGCCACGGGCTTTTGCCTAGTTTAATATAAACTAATCTCAACATTCGTTCATGCTATAAAGTGGAAACCCGAAACTTACAAACACTACCCAATTACCCGGTCTCGGGCACCCTCGGACTCATTAAGGAGCCAACATCTCGGCTTACACAATATACTACCGAACAAGTAGTTCATATATTAATAGAAGCAGTAAATCTTGTTCCTACACACCAGAATGAGTCACTTTTGGAGTTTTTTCTTATCAACTATGTAAAGATTAGATACGTAGTAAGTTTATTTATGTAAGTATGTAGGATGTTTGTATATTATGAGAAGGATCTATGTAGCAAAGACAGTTTTCAAAAGTCGACTATACGTAGTGGAAGACAAAATAATAAAATGCCTACAGAACTCCGTAGCATTTTGCGTAGCGGTTAGCGTAGCAATAACAATGCGAAGTCCGCTACGCCGTAGCGAAAACTTTCTGTCATAGCGCGACTATTTATTTAGTAATATTTACCTAAGTAGTGGTTCAAGCGCTGGTAATTTTTTTTTTCAAGAACTGTTTGCAACAACCAATGGACGTTAACTAACAGAACAGGAGCCGCCATTACTGTCCGGTGGACAAAATATGGTCCATCGTCTGCTCAACGCTTTAGGGCGAAGAATTTGTACACGACTGCGGAGGCACGCAAAAACAGGATGATCGTTTTTTAGATATTTTTATCTCACTCTCTACAAGTTTCTAGACTCAAGTGCGACGTTCTATACGTAATTAATTGCCCTAGCGACATTCGCCGAACACGGTGAAGCAATTAGCTGAGCAATCTGGAGCAACAATATCTGTCAGTATCAGATACTGGGACGGCACAAACGCCTTTTGATCCCACGGTCCATCAATTCTAATCGCCCGTGTTACGGTTTCGTGGATCGATTTATTTGGTTCAACAGCCATTTAAGTACTTACCAACTAGTGTTTTCTTGTATATAACATTAAATCACGACTGTATTCTGTGATTCTGTGTGACTGCCTTGTTAGTCGAGTGGTCGCAAGTGCGAATGCTGAGCATGAAGTCCTGGATTCAATTCCCGGGTCGGGCAAAGTGTTATTGGGTTTTTCCATCAGAAATCTCTCAGTAGCAGCCATGGAGTCAGGCCTATGCCGGGTTGATGGCAATAGGCTCACCCCTATTACATGGGACTTAAACATAAGTGGCAAAAGTGGGTGTACCAATAGGTACACCTCTGCCTAATCCCTCGGGGATTAAAGGCGTGATGATGGGGTAGGCAGAGGTAGAACTATTTTTTTCCGATCGATATATCTACATTAATTCGAATTTACCGCCTGACTGTGTGCTGAAACATGGCCGACCCGAAAATGTGTGTAGCATTCTTGTTATATACGTGTAATTATGTCTCATATTAAATAAGGGCTAACCTATTGATTTCAAATAGATTCATACTTCGGATTGCTGCTGAGAAATACCTGAAGTAGAAACCGAAAAACAATATTCCAGGCCTGGGACCCAACTAAAATAGTTTAGTGATGTCTTGATTGTGTCTCTGACAGGTTTACTATACAAAACGAGTCAAAAATACACAATCGACATACCCCTGAACCGTTTCTAATTAGTGGAATTAAGGAACTTGAGATTGAACTTAAAAAACACAGTTTTACTTCTACAGGTCTAAAAATAAATTAAAGTACCACAATAAGTAAACACATTATCAAATAAACATGTTTTAACATGAATGAAATTAAATGGAGTCCTCCATAACGTTTCGCCTCAGGCTCAGAGAAGCCACGGCTCGCAGTCTGAATTATGAAATATTTAATTACGCCTGAAATATATATAATTAATTAAAACTTGACTCTTTGTAATGAATCACGTATGTACGTGTTTCCTACGGCTTTCAGACGAATGTGTACGTTACAGCACCCTTTTGTAACAGTATCAGTTGTGAACTTTATGTTCTCAACTAGAATCAATTCTATTTCCTCATTTTTGTCATTCAAACATAACATCACGCCTGTAATCCGCGAAGGGTTAGACAGAGGTGTACCTAATAGTACACCCGCATTTTTTGCCAGTTATGTTTAAGTCCCATGTAATAGGGGCGAGCCTATTGCCATCAACCGGGCACAAATCCAGAGTCCGTGGCTGCTACTGAGAAATTCCTGATGGAAAAACCCAATAACAATTGACCCGACCCGGGAATCGAATCCAGGATCTTAGTAGTTACGATTACGACCACTTGACTAACGATGCTGTAATTTTAGTGCCTTTAATGTTCTGATTGAAATGAACGGTTTGATTTTTAACAATAAATACTCAAGGGTAATTAAAGTAACTAGGTACATAAGTCATGCTGACGTTATTAATTAACTAACTACTTTTAAATTAAAAACCTTTCACACTTTCAATGTCAACTACATGAACATCGAACAAATAAGTTCTAAACAAAATAAAAAGCAATCAAAGTTAGCGTACATTCAACAAAAAACTAAACGTACACTGTTTACTTTTTCGCAGAATGTACAGACACCAGCACATCGACCTACCCGAAACTGACAAATTTTTCCTATCAACCTTGAACCTAATTCTTTAAAAATAAAGTTGAAAATCTATTAAACAACTTTGACAGATTGTTGTAGCTTGATGTGATCTGTACATTACATAACATGTAAACGAACATGTTATTACATTGTTTCTGTGAATGTTATGGTATAACAATTGCGTTACGTGGGTGGTAGTGAAATTTTATGTTAAAAGCTTTTGCTATCAATGAATTTAAAACGAACATCGAAGTTATATGACAGAATTTGAGAGGTTGAATTGGAAGACAACATTCTACGAGTATTCTATTTCTGTAGCTGGAATGTTGCAGCGACCAATTTCCCATGATAATGTTGCACCACAAATACAAGGTGTTGCTTTGCATCCTCGTCAAATTCAAGGAGGTAACTATGCTAATGATTCTCGACCCGAATCAATAATAAAATGGGTAGGTCATTTTTTATATTTTTTTTTCTTAATATCGGAAATCGATAAGTGTACACCACCCGTATTAAAACGCGGCCTGTCTAATACTAGCCCTATAACCGCACTTTCACACACACAAACAAACGCAGACGTTTATTCGATAAACGGGTGATTCTCCTCAAAAAAAAAGAGCTTCATTGTGAAATAGTGTCAAATTAAAACAACTAAAAAAAGCAATGTTTATTATTATTGACCTGGTACCGTAATTTATATTGATTATTTACGTCTTCTATGACAACCTCCTTAATTTTGACGAGGATGCAAAACTACACCTTGTATCTCAAACAGATCAATTTCAAATATCTTTCTCCAAATTTCAGTGCTGCGAAACCGGGTTAAG
Organism: Standfussiana lucernea; assembly: GCA_964057025.1. NCBI lineage: Eukaryota > Metazoa > Arthropoda > Insecta > Lepidoptera > Noctuidae > Standfussiana > Standfussiana lucernea. The sequence continues at coordinate 13,615,979 of OZ059799.1, forward strand.
CTATTTTCACGGTAGTGGTTCCAATAGAAATTGTGGGGTTGATCCAAGTTACGCGTGGTTTTAGACAAAGATGAAGCTACCCGTGCGGGTTTTTTCCCATATTATTCGAACAAATATCCAGCATCCATCTGCAATTTACAATTTTTTTACTTTTCTGGAATTTCTTCATGACCAAGCTTTACAGAAAGACAGAAAGAAAAAGTATTTATTTGTCTCGCACAAAACAAAATGGTACAAGAAGACTCGAGTTATAAACAAAACTGATAGAAGCAGAAAGTAAACAGATGTTTAAATTCAAATTCTAAAGAAAAACAAACCTGCGAAATAACATCACCAAGTCAAAGATTTAAATCGTTAGAAGTGTCCTCATCGTACTCTGGTCGCTCGGAAATGTGTTTACCACATGTAACGATGTTTACAATTTTCAGTTACATAACATCATAACAATCACGTCAGTAATCCCCGAAGGGTTAGGCAGAGGTGTAACTACACCCTTATTTCACCCATGGTATGTTGATAAAAGCTCCTCGGTTAATCCCGCCGACACACTGTTACGCTGTTTGGTGGATGTATAAAATGAACAAAATGTTTGGTCCTGAATGAATATTCTTTTTTTATGGCATTATACAAACAAGTTGAAACAAAATAAATTACAAATACATACAAACAACACAAATTCGAAAAAAAATTATCACGGGATAGTAACGTTATCGTTTTTCAACGTGGTGGGCGAATCTACCGATTTAAATCTTCGTTTGAAGTGTTGTGAACGATACAACAGATTGCGAAACTTAGTCTTATTGAAAAACTATTTGCGTTTCATTTCTAGATGTTTATTCTAATATAATATTGAAGTTCTGTGTAGTTCGAGTTACTAAGAAGTATCTTTTTGTTGTTAGCCTTTTTGATGTTGTATTCAGCAAAAAGATGAAATTAATAACCCAGACATTTGTTTTATAATTTAATACATTTGTTTTATAATTTCTTCTAGCTTGCGTTTGTATACTTACTCGTATAATATTTAGTTTTTTTTTATTTGTCGTTCTCATTTGTTTGTTTAACGTTCAAAATAAATACCTAATAAGACGGAAGCTACGGCTGCCAACAAAAGTTCTTATTTGTGTATTAAAACACAAAAAAAGTCCCAAATCAAAGTCTGTGCGTTAAAAAACGAAATACCTATTTTATTGCAAACTTCGTTTTGTTAACAAAGGAATTGTACTTAATAATAGTTATTTATTCTGGAAAACGCTTGACAGCTCATTATGTTTGTGCTAAGTAAAAGCACAACATAAGTTTGTACTTCACTAGAAATCTGTCACAGCATTCAGATTCATTTCGATTGTATAAAAAAAAATTTCAAGGTGAAACGAAGCCACACTATTTTAACATCGGGCTTCTACACAAAGAAGAAAGGCAATCTGGGGACCACACATAGAGCACGCATATGTACATACGTAAAAATATTGTCAAAAGATAGGTCTCGGCCAAATTAAGGTATTCACACCATATTTAAAAAAAATATATTAAAACGTTATTTTGTGGTACAAAAATATATATATGTATACTGTAATTGAAAACAGATACCTACGATGGCGCAGCAATCAATGCACAAGTTTTTTAAACAATTGGAAAGTTTAAAATTGGCTTCCATTGTGTAGGTACGGACAACTCTCGTTGTGATCGAAAAAAGTTCTTACACTGTACAGCGTCGTTAAATAAATACTCTTTTGCAAATAAACGGTATCGAGTTGTAAACAAGTCGATTACTGAAGGCCAAATAATTGTCGTATTTAGGAATGTTCGAAATTCAAACGCAATTCCTTCAAAACGTGAGATTTTTAAAGTAGATATTAGAATGCGGACGTTCTTAAAACTGTGGGAATTGCACCTTCAGTTCTGAACAACCATAGCATGACGTCTTGATGGAAAATATTGGTTGTTGTCAGTCACCTGCAAAACCCTAGGGTTTGACCATATTTTTATGTTATTTATTAGCCTGTACTGTCCCACTGCTGGGCAAAGGCCTCCCCTAATTCCTTCCTTGTGTTCTTTTCCCGAGCCTCCTCCAACCAGCCCTCGCGGTACGCGTCCAGATCGTCTCGCCACCTCTTATACGTTGCCCTCTTTAATTACATTTCAACATTCTAAATACTAACGTTTGCTCGTGAATTAGAGAGCACGTTACATAATGCTGGTCTGCGACTAGTATGTTAGACCTAAATGGCAATGTCGTTTGCGAAAAGCTAACAAACATTGCACAGTTATTCTATTCTTCTTCCAATAATTTTATTTATTTGACTTTTGATGACGTGCAAATACCTAAACGACTTATATTATGACTTATACTTAAGATATACATACATGTTTCTTTTTTACACTACAAACACTTGGAACTAGATAATTTAATAACAGCAAATACCAATCACACACACTCAGTAAATCGGTTTCCCAGACAACAAAGTATATTGCAATATCCACATGGTCGCGTCACAACTGGTGCGTCACATCCGGTGAGAGACAACATGGCCGCTATCTGGCTTCCGGTTGCGCTTCAACGCTACACTTTGACGGATTTCTACTACTGATCGACGGCGAGGTGTGAAATTGTTTTTTTAATCTGTTTCTGGCTGGTTGTATTGGTAAAGGGGACTAAAAAGGTTTGTGTAGGTTAAAAATGAATTAGTAGAGAAAGTACATTACACAAAGTTTGTATCAAAATTTCATCACTTGTATCAATACAAGTGATGAAATTTTGATACAAACTTTGTTACTGCAGCCGAGTCGGAATTCACACCCGAGCCGTAGGCGAGGGTTTTATGGAGCCAAGAACTGCAGTGAATCAAATAACGTTTTTCAATATACTTAAATTAAAAATATAACGAAAAGTATTTTTGTTATTAATCAAACTATGATTTAATTTGCTTTTTTCCCCGCGCTTTGCCTTGGCAAAGTAAGCCGCAAAATAGCCTAATGTTAAAAATAGAAAATAAAAACAGTTTTGAATTTAGAACACACATAAATGTTAAATTGCTGATAAAAGCAGGGAACTATATTGAAAAATTAAGAAATGTGCGGTTAAAATATCGAACACGATAAAAAAAAACATTTATTTCAATTAAACCGTTAACAGGTACTTTTTAATTGCTCACTTTTATTTTAATGAACTTTTCACGTGGCCAGCCACAAAAACGGAGTGGGACAATAAAGCCCGAATCACATAGAAAGCGAGTGCGGATCGGTTCGTGTCCGTCGCGTGAGACGTGCTGTTCATTGCCTTCACACAGAACGCGGGCGCGTGTCGGTAGCGGGTCGGCCGCGGCCCGCGTACGCTCCCTGTGTGTGTTGCGCTTAAAGTTTAAGTGCCGATCGGCGACCGACCGAGAGTGGTGTGGTTACGTCCGGATTATACCATTTAAATCAAAAATATCTTACTCGTAAATACTGTTATTTAACGCCCGCTGACCAACCTTATTCAACTACCGTTTTCGATGATGGTGGCCCATCTCAGAGGACTAGCCGTCGACGCAAAAAAGATTAAAGTGCACAAGGGTGAGTTCAGACAAAGGGGCACTCTCTCTTCCTTCACGGTATGGAACGGCAATGTCTATATCCAGTCGTGTCGGACTGGATAGAGATCGGGTGCAAAACCGACGGCTTAACATGCTTTCCGAGGCATGGAGGCCTCATACCGCGAATTTGCAAACTCCGGGATAGCTACTGAAAAAATCTTTCATTTCATAACATCACGCCTGTAATCCCAGAAGGGTTAGGCAGAGATGTACCTAATAGTACACTCACATTTCGCCAGTTATGTTTGAGTCCCATATAATAGGGGCGAGCCTAGTGCCATCAACCTGGCACAAATCCACACTCCGAGGAACTGGAAAGACGCTGGAAAAACCCAATAACACTTTACCCACCCTGGGAATCGAAACCCTCGAGCTCAGATATTTTATGAAAACATTCAAATGAACATTATATTTCTTATAAAACTAAACGGGAAGAAACGAAAGGAAGCACGAGTAACCCGATAACTAAATCAAATAAACCCTGGAGGGTAGATAAACTACCAACAACTTTATCCTATAAAGGTTAGGTAAACCAATAAAATAATTAAAGGAACATCAGAGGACCGATTCCAGATTCAGGGAAATAGCCGATCGTCTTAGTTATAATACTGTTTTAAGCTTCACACTGTTTTAAACTTTCACGACTTATAATTAAATTCACAGTCACTTGCAGGATATCTTCCATGATTTTCAATTATTGTGAGTAATAAGAATAATTACTTGGACTACATTACAAAAGGCCTGAAATGTAGCCCAAGTACTTATTCTTATTTTCTCGTTTCACATATAAGAAAAAATCCTAAAGTACTCAACCATTTGTCGTAAAAAAGGCAACCAAGATTATGAAGAATCCTTGATTTATCATCAAATAAGAACGCCAACAGATAAGAAAAAACATCGTATGCTGCGAATTTTCCCGCAGTAACTCAGAAAGCCTCAAGCAACACATTTTGACGGTTTATGTCTCAAAGATGGCGTCGATGTGATGCCATTAAATTGCGGCGGCTACAGTGACGGAATTGCATGTTTTGTGAAGATAATAATTGAACGACTTAGATTACGATGTTTATTGCTTGCAGGATCCGATTATGGTTGTAACTTGGCTTCTTGAGTGGCTGATTAGCAGCTTTTACGGGTAATACGCCAACCCGCAAAGGGCCCGCGTTTTGGATTATGCGACATACTCTATGTCACAGAAATCCTGACCACAGAAATCCTGAGCACACATGCCCTGCTTCCAACAGTGGGAATGTCTAAGGCAGTAGTTTGATATGTCTTCATCGGTTGGACAGAGAAAACTCTTTCTATCCAGATTTACCGATGACTTTATTAGATAATTGGGATTAATGGAACCCTAATGCAAAAAAAAAGAATGCACTACAAATTGAAAACCCCATGACCTGCGACAAGCCGAGACACGTCAATGGAAACGTCAAAACAATTTCTCCAATTATTTCGTAGAAATGGGTCGAAACTCTTACAGCTAGATATGATAACTTCGGATAGTTTTTAGTAGCTCTGTATGTCCCACTGCTGGGCAAAGGCCTCCCCTGTATCCTTCCAGGTGCTCTTCTCCTGCGCCACCTCTAACCAGGAACCTACGCTTATTTTTATAAATCAAATCCGCTTAATATTTCATTAAAGCGTTTCGGAATCAAGTTTAAAGAAACACGCGATCCTTTTGAGATAAAATTACCAATAACTACTCACATTGTTACAAACTACGAAAAAAATCATCTTAAACTGAAAGTTCAGCAGCCAATTATAGCTGTGGAAAAACTTGTGCTCTCCGCCAATAACAAACAATAGAGGACCGACTATAACGGGCGCACACACCCGCTATCTATTGCGAACCCAACTTTGTGTGGCAATTAACACCATCCTGTATTGTTTTTATAGCGGCCATTTTCTACGGAAACTTTTGTGCGTAAGTTACATATATACGTAGACAGTTTTAAGTTATTTTTACTTGAATAAAGTTGGTAATAGGGTTGTTGGCATGTGCAGCTACAGAAACATGAGACTTTTTACGAGCTTTTATTGTTTGTTTAGGTCAAATATTGCAACTAAATAAAACAGGTAGGTATCAACAACCGATAAACAATAACAACCGATTGAGCTGAAATTTTGGATACGCGTTTAGTTTGGATGACAATGCGCGGTTAGCTAAGTGGCGTCATAGCATTCTAAATTTAATATGACGAACTCCCAAAGATGTCAGACGAGTTATTTTTATGCACCCCACCATGGGTATCAATTAAAAGGGTTTGCAAGGAAGAATATGAAAAAACAATACGTCACAGCTATAATCAAAATGTTGTTCATATTTTTTTTCTATAGGCTTGTATACATTAGTTATAAGTAGTTACCATATTACTACCCTAATCTACTACTAATCGGTTTCTTCTAGGCAAGCGTGCTCCACCCCAGGCCGCGTCATGGCCTGACATCAGGTGAGTTGCGGCCAAACATAAGCCGATTCAGTGTTAAAAAAACCCACCTATAGACGGAGAGAAGGCTATTAGAAGACGGCTGGGAAAAATTGGTGCAATAATATATTGCACTATTGGAATTTCAACTCTCAAAGCTGAGCCGAACATTGAAAATCACAGTATTAGTGAAAGCGGTCATGAATGTTGAATGCATTTTCCCCGAACTTGGGAGATGCTATGTTCAACTGTGAACGGCAAACGGCTGAGTTGAGTGAATGCATCGGCAAACTCTCAATGTTGTCGTGCTGCAAAAGTGTATATGATAAACGTAGGAAAACATTTAACAATAGATTCAGTCCATCATGAGTTGCAATTTTTGATCGGGTAATAAAAATGTGTACCATTCAAAAAAAGAACGATAATTACAAGGCCAAAAAGTCGGTTAAAAATGTATGGAACCCCTTTTTTTGCTAAATAACCAGTTAAACATTTACCCGCTCACCGTGTTTTATTATTTCCCTCACTAGACACAGTAGACCATTCTGTCCGATTCATCAGCTACCTAGCCTTTTTCCCAACTATGTTGGGGTCGGATTCCAGTCTAACCGGATGAGACCGAATACCAGTATTTTACATGAAGCGACTGCCTATCTGAGCTCCACAACCCAGTAAGTACTGGGTAATACGAAACCCCTTGGTAAGACTGGTTATCAGACTTTCGGGCCACTGACTACCTGTAACGACTGTAGAACATTCTGTTCGACTTTGATTATGCGCATGTCTAGATAGAGAGTTCGAGCATCAAAACGCCGAAAAAAATATCAGGCAATTGTTGGCTCATAAGCTCGTCCCGCGCGCTCAGTGGCATCACTCGTCACTGGCATTGTACGGTAAACACGCGTCCAGTGACATATAAAAATGACGATTTGCGCTATAAAAGTGTGCAGGAATTACAAAGGACGATTGAAAACAACCAAAAAAGTTACCTATCATCGGTAGGAAAACTTTAAATAACTATATTGTAAAGAAACAATTAAATTATTAAAGTGTAATATTATCCAAAGATGTAATGCCATTTGACAGCCATGTTTACAGGTTTGCCTGTTGTATGTAAAATTTCCCATTTGAGCGCTAGCTAATTTAAAAAAATGTTTAATCATGATCCTAAAAGTATATTTCGAGATTTCAAGCTACCATTTAACTGTAGTGCTGGATAATATAAATATAATGATTCTTCAGTTTAATGATTTGTTAAAATATATAAGGTCTGTCTATTCATACACAAAATCTCTTAAGGGGACATTGTACTCATCATTATGAACAACTTTTACTATGGGACCATCCATGAGGCAAAATTGGCTTGTTGTTTTTGTTGCGATTGCAGCGCAACCCTCTATCTAGACATGTGTATATTCAAAGCTGTCAGATTATAAATAACAATATTATTAATATAAAATAACAATTTCGTCACAATCAATCAATGTTATGTCTACTCGTACTTCATAATAAATATTGTCTTCTCGGATGAGGAAATTGAAAAGCTCCTTGTATGTGGCAGACGTGAAATAGTTACGATTATAATAACAGCACTAAGTGGCTCTCGTGTCGCATGTTAGCTTATGTAGTCAGCGGTTAGAGTGGCACAAACCACAAAAAGCAGCGGTTTTCTTCATTTTGATAACTATCTTTTCACGTACACATTCTGTTACGCTGTTTAGAATGTACTTATGTAGTTATTGCACAAGTTTTCAACAGACTTATCTTCATCGTTTGTTTGTTCAACTATTTTGGAATCGGTTTCCAGTTTGACCGGATGCAGCAGAATTTTATTCATAAATTGAGTGTATTTGTCATTTTCTTTAAGCAATTAAAGTTGGTGTTTCGGCTATTAGCTATGGTATTATCTATCCTTACGGCATAAAAGGTGGAAAGTTCATCGACTATTTATTAAATTACCGATGAAAATATTCTATGGCGGGGTTAAGAATAATGTAGGTACGTAATACGTGTTTAACCGTATAATATATTGTTTTTAGTCTTTTACTCAGAGAATATTTAGTTGTCCAGATTATTGCCCCTTTTAGATGTAATCAAAAATATATAATAAAACAACTACAATTACAGTATATCCAGACAAAAGAATCATGTAGATTTATATTCGAGGGACTACTTAAAATGACTGGAAAGAAACCATGCAAAGCTTCAAACTCAAATGAAATCATCAAGTAACCAAGTAAGCCGAGTGATAATCAACCTCATTTCTAGTTCAATATACATTTTGAAGATGCTTGAGTCACAAACGCTTCCCCCACAGCTATCATAAAGTCTCAATGAGTGCCGCAGTAGACTTTAAAAGTCATAAATTACGACTTACGAGCGAAGATAACGCCTTTTATGACTTTGTACTTTTTTGCTTACAATACCAAATCCTTGGAAATTAAATACAGTTAAATTGTTGCTTTAGTTTATTTTTAGAATTGAAGATATATAATGTATGGCAGTTAGTTAACAACGCTATCTTCTACCAACTATGTGGTATTTTAATAGACATTTTTAATTTAAATTGAATTTTCTACCTAGTGGTTTTCAGGAAAAGTAGTGTTTATTGACAAATATAAAAGCACAATCCTTGATATTCAAAGTGGCTTTTCGAACACACAAATATTCACAGTTATTTTGTATAGAGAATGTTTCCTTTTAAGGTCTAGATCTAGAAAACAAAACACTGAAAGCAACACAACTCAACAACGAAAATAATGGATCACTGGACAACGATGAAATAACTTAAAATATCAATAGTGTTGTATTATTGATTCCGTTTGTGCTATGTTGCCCGCTAATATCTTTTCACTTGTACCACAGCCAAAATATTTGTATTCCACTACTTCTGCTTCCCAGGCAATAACAAAGTGAAAGTCTAAATATTGACTGTCGCAAAATTGTCTCCGCTGAAATTGATGCCTAGCTGTTTTTACTTTCGGAAACTAATTTTAGGGAATAGACTTTTTTTCATTTAAAATTTTATTAATAAACCGAACCGAACCATTGGTACTTCAACGAATTATTTTTGATACACCTACAACTCATATATACTTTATGTTAATTTTCCGTGTTTGTCATAATACACTCTATGTAAATTTTATTTTCCGTGTTTCGCCAGCCATTTTATAAAACTCTAAATTTAAGGCCAATTGGACCGATTTAAGCAAAAATGTTCCAAACCACAACCTCGACAATTTTGAGTTTTTGTGACCTATGTACTCCAAATAAGGTATATTTTAACATATACGTTATGTGTCATGTACTCCAAATAAGGTATATTTTAACATATACGTTATGAGTCTTTGATATGTTAAAATATACCTTATTTGGAGTACATAGGTCACAAAAACTCAAAATTGTCGAGGTTGTGGTTTGGAACATTTTTGCTTAAATCGGTCCAATTTAAGTTGGTTCAACTATTCTTTTTTTCATTTTACTTAATAACTAATTTCCCAAAACTTTAGCAGACTGTGAGACTTGACAATTCTTACAGTTTGCTAAAATTTATGTGAACTTTTAAGAAGACGATCGGTTTACGGGCAAAGATTTTCACGAGAATGCCAACTTCACTAAAAGTTTCAGCTACTTCACTGTTCCCAAGATCTCAGCATACTTACAAACTTGGAGTTTTAAAGATTGCAGCACTTCGCACGCAGAGGTAAATCGCTGCGGACCGAACATGCAACTTGGCAACTGCACCTAACTTGGTTCTTGTTAGGAAAAATTCGTCTAAGTTAAAACTTGTAAGTCGTTAAGGCAATGACAATAAGGTCGTAGATGCTACGCTCTTAGTGTTCGTTCTATGTTTTCGATTTTATTTGTTCTAATTCACTTTTCGCTCGAGTGTTTAGTGATTAAAAATGTGCAAACAAAGTATTGACTGAGTTCTTTAATGATTTTGCTTGTGCGCGGTGCGAACATCAACATTATATTAAAGTAATTAATGTAAATCATTTAGATACAGCTTACTAAACCAGTGGCAATCGATTTCAATACTTTTTGTATTTCTACAATAACTTTTGAGCTCGAGGCTAAATAATAACACGGGTCAATCTTCAAGGTTACGCCGCGCTTGCCACGGTCAGTCCGTAGATGGGTGACCACCCATTACATACCGAGTTTCCTCCGTGCCTCGTAAAGCACGTTAAGCCGTTGCTCCCGGCTGTCATTCGAAGATCTTTGACAGTCGTTACAGGTACTCAGTGGCCCGAAAGTTTGTCAACCAAGGGGTACCGTATTACCCCACTAAACTTGGGCAAAGGCTAGGCAGATGATGGCCAACTTTTGACAGGGTTGACTTGCACTTTTCTGTAGCTTATTTCAGTCCCATTCACTTGTGACTTTCCCACTATCTTTATCACTGATGGAAGGCCACGATGTCTGGGTTACTTGAACTATGAATACATACATACATAAACTCACCCCTTTTTACCATGAGGGTAGGCAGAAACCACAGAACGCCACCTGCTATGATTCTTACATACTTCTTTTGCCTCATCCACGTTCATACATCTGGTCATACACACGTCGGTTGCGAGTGCTAACCTTTCAGATGAACCTCACCAACAAAGATATGAATTTCAGTTCGAAAATGTATAGCAAACGGATCTCTAGTACACGTAACGTATGAAACTTGAAACCTGTTCTCCTTGACATTCTCCTTTGCATCGTCTGCTCTCGGCATCTAAGTAAACTAACATGTTACAGTTCGATCGCTTCAGTATGTCATAAGCCATGACATGGGGCAACACCTGTTTTCTCTACGTCTTTATGGTATACGCGGCAGGTTTTACGTTTAGTCTTGAGATACGTCGGTGATACCTTTATTGTTTGTATCGTTTTTGTAGTGATCATTGTGTGTTAAGTTGTTGGATTAAAGTATGGTAAGTAGCCAGAGTTACAATTAGATGAAGGGCGAATTTCACCATTAAAAGAAGCCAAGTTAGAGGCCCATGGACGGCATGAAAACCCTGACACCAGATTAGGCACTAACCACACGAAAAATAAATAAATAAAAATAGTTTATTTTCAGACAAATATGTCCATAGAAGAGGTTAGTAACATAAATCTTAGGAACTATGTTAGTACAACAAAAATAACAATCACAATGCGAAAAAACTTTTGACTATTGTTTGTTTCCGATCCGTTTGTTACCGACTTCCGAAAGTAAAGTTATTTTCCACTTTTTTAGTGTTTTCTTTGGAAGTCGGTTTTTTTTTGCAAAAAAGTTTTTATTTTACCCTTTTTAGTTATGGTATCACACACAAATCCTTGTCAAGTATCAATTTCGCAATTTCTTTTACTTGGATGACATTTTTTCCAGTTATTTTGATTTCAAAACCAAACTACTGAACCGATTTTGATGAAATTTCTATGGGACCAATCGGGAAGTAGATCCATTCAGATAAAAGAAGAATTTTTCAAATCGGTTCATAAATGACGGAGATATGAGGTAACAAACACAAAAAAAAAAAGACATACAACCGAATTGAGAACCTCCTCCTTTTTTTGAAGTCGGTTAAAAAGAAAGACCAATTTTATTTACATTAACTCTATACATTATAATAATTAAAATGACTAAAATTAACTAACTACAAACTATAAAAGAAAATAATGCGATCTTCTTATCTAACCGCATTCAATAGTTGTCAGTGTCATAATTGATATGGAATTCTGACGCCTGACAGCTTTTGAACGCCATTTAGTGCTGATCGCGTTCCGCTTCAGTAGTTAAATCCGCTCTTAGATAGCAAGTTACTTAGAAATTGCACATTACAATCGTAGTACTAAAACTATCCAGATTGACATCAAATAGTTCAAACTTCTCTGAAATTTCATTAGTTCGATTTGTTCAATATCCCCATTAGTTTCAATCTGTGTTCAGGAATCGAACACATAAAATTCGTGGAATTTTAATTTCGATTTCATATTGCCTGTTCTGAAAAATAAAGCCGGTTTTCGCCTGTCTGTTTGTATGACCGCCTATTCTTCTACTTACTACGCAACGGGTTTCGTTGCGTTTTTCTCCATAATTTAGAGAATTTATTTCGGAAGATCAAAATCATCATTTATCATTCTCCTGCCCTTATCCAAATTTATTTGGGGTCGGCGTAGCATGTCTTTTTCTTCCACACTTCTCTATTATTATTGGCGAAGAGCTCGTGGCTAAAATAATAACAGCCGCACGGATCAATCTTCAGGTTAAGCCGCGCTTGCCTAGGTTGGTGTGTGGATGGGTGACCCCCCATTACATACCGAGTTTCCTCCGTGCCTCGGAAAGCACGTCAAGCCGTTGGTCCCGGCTGTCATTTGTAGATCTTTGGCAGTCGTTACAAGTAGTCAGTGGCCGACAGTCAACCAGTGTTACCAAGGGATATCTTACCCAGTACTAACTGGGTTTTGGGGACAGATAGGCAGTCACTCCATGTAAAATACTGATATTCAGCTGCATCCGGTTAGACTGGAAGCCGACCCCAACATAGTTGGTAAAAAGGCTAGGCAGATGATGATGTCTTCTCTATTATTATTATATCTTTCTCATTCCCATAAATGTACGTTTAACATGACAAAAAGTTCTTGATAGGTATTTTTTCAAGTCGAAACACGTGCGAAGCAAACGTGGGTATCTAGTTTGGAGTATAGACGTTGTCCTTCATTTAATTAAATAAAAAATAAAAAATTAAGTGAGAAACTTAATGAAACACGACCATCCCATTACACGATAATACTTCGGTCCAACGAGTCTGTAGAGATGCCCTACAAATTAGATAAAAGGTTTTCTCGAGTGTAGAATTAAAATTTAATATGTAGGTCATTTCCTAACGACATGAACCGTTTTCTAAGAGGTTGACATAACAATTGATCAGACACGGCTTGTCATAGCTTCTCGAGATTTTTTACCCTACTTTCATATAAATAATTTCATTGACACAATTTGCAGCCTAAACCGCTGGGTCTAAAAGCATAATATTCAGCACGAAACCTTTCACAACATAAATGTCATATAAAATATTTAGTGTCATCATCTGCCTAGCCTTTTCCCAACTATGTTGGGTCGGCTTCCAGTCTAACCGGATGCAGCTGAATAGAGCGACTACCTATCTGAGCTAGGGTTATACGTTACCCCTTAGCAAGATTGGTTGTCAGACTTTCAGGCCACTGGTTACGTGTGACGACTGTCTAAGACCTACAAAATGACGGCCGGGACAAACGGGCCTAACGTGCTCTCCGAGGCACAGAGGCAACTCGGTACTGAATAAAATGTATATGTAAAATATGTATATTTTAGCGAGCGAGTGGGTGCTGCATTCTGCATCCAAGCCTGGATTTTTTGCGGAATTAACACTAAATATTTTGCGTAACATGACTTATTTCATAACTTTCACAACTTCATTAAAGGTTTCCCTTAAGAAGTCAACTGCGAGAGTTTTCATAGAATGTAGTCAATTCCCCCGAGTCCTCGTGACCGATGATTTTTTTCTTGGCTTTTTGATGGCTTCTTAGAAACGAAACCATAAAACGTGAGTAAACAAATCGGAACATTTCCACATCAAAATAAACAAAAAAAAGTTACGTGAAAAATCTTAACGTAAATAAAAAGTTTTTGCTTTTTTCAACAAACCTTTTGTGTTTGGTGAAACAAAAGCACCTGCACTTAGCCATGGTACGATAACAGTGACGCCAAAGCTTGGCAAGGCTCACGCGGCTGATTTCCTTTGGGAAAGCATGGACTGGTGGTGTTGCGACATCAGCTTTTTTACGGTTTTTTAAATATCATCCGTCATGCTCAATATAAGCCTTTAGAACCACGTCGAGCTACCAAAACTAATCCGAAATATGATGGGTGTTAAAACCAAAAGACACTTGCTCTCCCGCCATTGCAATAATTTTTCTGTTCTGTACCATTGCTGGGAACCTTCTGGTTACAGAGAAATTGGAGGTCCCAGTGTGAAGTATTTAAAGTTATAATTTAACATTAAAAACTTGTGAAAAGTTAGAACTTTGGCCTCCAACATCTCCGTAACTAGAAGGTTCCTATGTAATGTCCGGAACAATCAAATGATCGAAAGGTGTCTTTTGGCTTCTTTAATGTTATTTTTACACCCATTATTAGGTACATGGGACTTTTTAACATAACTGGCGAATGACTGCCTACCTGTTCAGGATAGACGAAAGATGACCTTTTCTTGTTATTTTTAAGTATGAAATAAATAAATATATTAAATAAATTTAATATTTTTATCTTTCCTTAATATGAAAGTTTCTTTTAACTGTGCAATAGCTTGTACATGTTTTCTCAAATAAATAAATATAGGCGAGTTGTTAGCAAAAGATAAACATTTCCAAAAAGTTCTAAACTTGTTTTTTAACTTGTTTTACTATATCATCGTATTGTCGTTGAGTTCCTTGGGATATGAGTCGAGCTATACGATCACTGACAAATGCTTGCACTGACTGAACAGTCCACTCAAATGTGTGTGGTTCTTTCATCAAAAGACCATCTCAGACACTAATCTGCATGGTCCTCATATGATTTGACCAATGTCCGGACTTTAAAAGAGACTATGACCTCTGAGTTTGTTTCGGCTGTTTCTTCTCAGAGTAGTCAGGTACGAAACACCGGCCCCATCTAGCTTTAAAACAACATGATGTGACGTGTTTTTTAAGTGTATTTTAAAACCAATTTACAGAAATAAATGTGATTTATAAAGTTCTGGTTTTTTTTCTTTATATAACAAAATCATCGGGAATAAGCCACTGTATTTCAAGATCGGCAAATAGCAGTGACGTCGAATCTCGGGGAGGCCTATTTTGGTCACGTGGCTGATTTCCATTGGGACCACAGCCATGGAAACTGCACAATGATATTGTGGTTGTCAAAGCGTGCAGCCTACATTGTCTCGGTTAGTAGTTATTATCAGCCATTCCTGATGACTTTGAGATCTCATCGGAGTTACGTGACTAAAAGCTTTATTACTCTACTATGTATTGCGGAATTCTGATTAGGAGTTAGAAAAGTTGGATAAGATTTTAGATGGTAAGATCCTTATTATCTCGTCGCTCATCCTTGCAACCAGAGTCGATTAGCTTAAATCCTATTTAGGATACCTAAATTCTGAGTAGTCCAATAAGCTTCTTAGTAAACAGTATTCCAAATAGGTATTTAATGCTGGACCATTCCCACACTTGGAAAATTACCAATAATTGTATGAAAAACGATGCAACAACCTCATTAAAAGAACAAACATAAAAAAATATATACGAGTAGACATTCGAACATACTCGTAGAAACTCCTCCATTTTTTAAGTCCGTTAAAAATACGAGCATTTGTCAAGATTTACTGTCAGACTTTAATTAAAGCATCGAATTTACTACTACAGCTTTAAATTGAATCGAAGTAAAAATAAATAATTGTGATAATTAATTCTTCTAATTGTTAGTTTCTCTAAGAAATACGATTAATCTAAGAACGAGTGATCGTAATTAGAAATACAACAAAGATACAAAATTATTTAGCTTTTTCGATTACTTTAAAATATTATGTAGATATTATTAACCATCCAATCAAGCTAATAACGACGTATTATATAGTCATGATACAGCACCCTAATAGACTATATAGAAAAACCCGACAACAACTGTTGGGCAGTAGCCCACCAGACCTCGACTCTGGTCGGAGTATCCTACCTTTTCTATGGAGTAAATTTAGAAGAGAAAATTTACACCCTGTGGTTGACAAGAATCTCCCCTTCAGGTCACGTCCTGTTCAAAGCGTGTCCTGTACTAATCGTCGTGCACACGACAGTCGCGTTTATTTTGTTCGGCGAATAAGAACGCGTGGTAGCATCGACAGATGTCGCTATCCTGTTTTCCGAATAAATAAATCACATTTATGACCGCGTTAACCGTGTTTTCGCGCGACCATTCACTGATATTATTATTAGTACACG
The DNA here is from genome assembly GCA_964057025.1 of Standfussiana lucernea. NCBI lineage: Eukaryota > Metazoa > Arthropoda > Insecta > Lepidoptera > Noctuidae > Standfussiana > Standfussiana lucernea. Next base: position 13,631,976 of record OZ059799.1, read on the forward strand.
GGGTCAACCATCAAGCTACCGCTGCGATAGATGAAACACGTTATTCCGTAAGTAAGTAGGTATTTTTTCTGCTTCCTTCCGAATCCCAAATAATAAGAAAACTGTTTTGGAATTAATTGTCAAGGGATGAAAGGAAAACATTAACTACGGGAAGGAAAACTGTGCAATGCAACCCTTAGGTCCCTATGGTTCGAGCCAAATACTTGCGAATATGTACACGTGTATGTTATTGTAAAGGTGAAACATAGAAGTTTCACTCAATATTGTTCTTCTTAACGTGTCGATGAAAATTCATGAACATACACTCAATTTCATAAAAACAATATCTATGCACTACTACAATTTTATTCATCCACTTCACTTACTCGTAATTTATTTCATGACCAGTGCTTTAAAACGACGAAGGAATGTGGAATACAAAAAGCGTGCATTAAAACCAAAAATTCAGAGAAACAGTCATGTAACATCCATCAACACGTATTGGACTCGCGTGGTGAATTGTATGTAGCTCATTCCCTCTCACTAGAGAAGGTTTGTTTCCTAGATTGTAGGCACATAAAATAAGACAAAACAATAAAATCGGTGATCCGTAGGAACGTTATAAGCCGATTATACGAGAAAATGCAATGAAACTTTTTAAACGATCCGTGTGAAGTTGGACTTCTACATGTAGGTAAACATCGTCACTGGACAATCTTCACACAATATATTTCAACAGCTGTCCAATTCGGGTCTCAGTACGTTCAGGCATCAATCTCAGATGTCAGACGATACATCCGTGACTGTCCACCGGTTCTCTGAGGACCCCCTCACCTTCCCTCTCTCATGTGTTTGTCTAATAAATCTGGAGTGAAATAGTATTGAAGCTGAGTATGCATTTCAGGGGTTTAAAATAAACAAGATTAAAGAATTTCCACTTTTAATGGGTAAAAAACATAACTGAAAATTCACCGACCAATCCACCATTGTGATATTTCAACTCACTCTGCTTCACGCGTTTTTTACAAGAAAGCAAAACAAAATGGTAACTTAACAATAAAACAAAATTTAAAAAAAATAAACTTAGGAACAAATTAAAATAACATTAACTAAACTGGTCCTGAACGAGGCCAAAAGGCCCCTATCTCAGCATGGTGCACAACCTGACAAAACATCGAGATTTCTTTATTAACAGCGAATTTAATATTAATGACTAGTTCTTTTGTTTGGGAAAACAATGCGTTCACACAGACAGACAGTAAAAGCGACTTAAATTGTAATTACATAGATTTTGCTCGCGGCTTCGCTCCCGTTACGGAAATTAATCCACGGTAATATAACCTATAAAACTCGGGGATAATATAACTTCACGTTAGTGAAAAAACTTCGAAATCGAATCAGTAGTTCCAAAGATTTCCCCCTACATACAAACTAACAATCTTACAAACATTTGCTCTTTATAGTAATAGTATAGATTGACAATAATTGCCAAATATTGCAAATATTACATACATACTTGTCATATTTTTGCTTTACTTGAAGCAGCTGAAACTTAAAGCCACTGCTCATTTGCCATCAAAAATTAGAAAAGTTACCGTAATAAATAAGTTTTCTCCGAAACTTCCCAAAGTGTATGAAAGTTGACGTTGTCACGTAAAAACGTACTGACAACCCAACCCATCCGATTGAGTATTGTTGATACAACTTGCAATAATCTATTGGGAAAACCAGTGATCTAAAAAAAAACTTTATTTTTTCCAAAGAAAATAATTTAAAAAAAAAACACATTTATATCGTATGTTTACTTATTTCTGGACGGATTGGAACAAAATTGGTGAAATAGCTATTGAGTATGACGTAGGCATCCGCTAAGAAAGGATTTTGCAAAATTCAAACCCTCAGCGGGTGGAAGTTCAAGTGAAAATTCGTCTCCAAGCGAAGCTGGTACGGGTCGGCTAGTTTATGACATTAAACTTCCAGAATGCATGATGGAAGATCAAAAAACTTTACTTAACAACATACACTTTTTTTTTAATATAGGGTGTAAATAGACCCTCAACGAAGCCGAAAAGCACTTATTCTAAAAAAATATCGCAATGACGGGTCAATGCGGTTATTTTTCGTTCTGAACTACCTCCTTGGCCCTCGTACTATTCAATGCATCATCACAACAGTGTTTTGAGTTCGTTACATGGAGTCCTACCATAACAAGTGGTTTTTCACCCCAAAAAAATGTCTTTTACCCGCTATAATTTTTGCGTAGAGTTACTTAATTTGATGTACAGAATGCTTGGTTGACGGCTTTGTGAAGGGCCCGCTTACACGGTGTATTCCCGTTGTCCCCACTGCCATGTCCCCACTGGTGAGGACAACGGGAATAGTCAAAAATGTCGTTTCCTTGTCCCCACAACCCTGTCCCACTGGTGGGGAGAAGTGTGTAAATTTATTCCCGCTGTCCCCACTACTCATACCCACTAATCACCTTGTAGAACTACTAGTACCTAATCAATAAAAACTTTTTTGCAAATAACCGTTTTTATTTTACCCTTTTTAGTTATCGTATCACACACAAATCCTTGTCAAGTATCAATTCCGCAATTTCTTTTATTTGGATGACGTATTTTTTCCAGCTATTTTGATTTAAAAACCAAAATACTAAACCGATTTTGATAAAATTTCTATGGGACTAGTCGGGAAGTATATCCTTTCAGATAAAAGTAGAATTTTTCAAATCGCTTCATAAATGACGAAGATATGAGGTAAAAACACAAAAAAAATACAACGTAATTCATTCAAATTCCTTTTTTTGAAGTCGGTTAAAAAGACCTCACCCATTCCCATTCACATAATTACAACAAGAAGGTCGAAGCTGTTCCCTTTTGTCGCGCCTCTCAGTGAGCTCAAGCAATGTAATTAGCGCCTAAGTCTTTATGCTAAATGGCACTCATCAAGCTACGCTAATTAGCACCCCATATGGTGGAACCGACCTATATGGTTGCGACTTGTGTAGGTGTTAAGCCCACTTTCACCACTAATCATTGAACGATCAGTGAATATAAAACGTCATTTTGTTTCTACCAATAGTTTCAAGAAAGTTGAGACAGAGTGATGTTTAAAATTCGTAATGCATTTCAATTTATACATTTCATGATTTTCGATGCGAGTGGCCGTCGAACTAGTAGATAACGTTATATCACGCCTGAGATCCCCGAAGGGTTAGGCAGAGGTGTACCTGATAGTTCGCCCACATTTCGCCAGTTTTGTTTTAAGTCCCATGTAATAGGGGGCAAGCCTGTTGACATGAATCAGGCACAAATCCAGACTTCTTTGCTGATAAAACTTGGATATTGTTGTATTTTTTTTTAAATTGGATAATCTTGGATAGTAAAACCCAACACCTTGCCCGTTCTGGCAATCAAATCCAACATCATGCTCAGCAGTTGCGCTTGCGACCACGCGATCGAGGCAGTACTACTAGAACTAGAACTCTATATATATTATTATATTTAAAATATGAATGGGCCCGGGCGTCAATATCATCGGGTTTAAGAAAAACTGTGCTCTACATCTAAGTATAAGTGACGGAGAACATTCTGTATACAAAGTTGAATTTGAACTTTATGTACTCAATACATTTTCTGAAGCTCGACTAGCGATTCTACCTGTTGTACTGTACTATTTGTTCATATTTTTAGCAGCTTATAGAAACATGTAAAGTCAGACAAACTAATTGTTAAGCAAATTAGCTACCAACTTAAATAGCCCGTAACATCAAATAAAACTGAAAATGTATTTGCAAGTTGTACGAAATGGCTACAACAACGGTAAATTGACGGATATCAGTTTTCTTTAACAATGAATTACCCTGACGATAAATATTGTAGTCAAGTAACACGTAAACATTTCACATTTAATTAGAGGGATGATTCGACAGCCCCTGGCTGGCCCCTGGCTAGGTTTACGACTAAAACTGTGGTATAATACGGCCTGCTCAATGAATTTCATGTCAAAGAGACATTGATAATTCGTAATGGAAATTAATTTTCAAATGTGATCGTCGGCGTCGATGTGTATGGCAAATTAAACCCAAAATGAGGTATTGTATTGCATTATTGGGATTGATACAAAATTCTTGTTACCTCTTGCATTAGATTGATTGCTACAACTGTACAAGGATCTTTTAGTGGTCGAACGCCGCCATTTTGTAGTTTAAATACAATTTCACAAAAAAAAAAACCAACATGTTTCCCAACTGTGTCTATTGTCCGCCAAAAAATCCCTGTAATCGGATATGACGTTGAGAACATGGTTTATTCGATTTTTTTTTAGTTTATACTGTCCCACTACTGGGAAAAGGCCTCCTCCAAATTCTTCCACGAACAACATTATTTTTAGGCCTTATTAATTATTAACTTTTATCGCCCATCCATTGCACGAAAGATTACCTACAGTTTTCATACTTCAACATTGGCTGTAATGCTTTTCCTACTTTAGTCCGTAAGCATCCGCCCGATGACATCAACCTTACCTCCAACGGTATAAACAGTGAAACTCGAAACTCCGCACCTGCACTATTTAAATATTAGAACAGCTCGGACGGACTTGCAGCGCTAACACGGTGTGACGGTTACTCTTAACGCGAGTCTCCCCAAGGAGGCTGAACTAACGGAGTCTAGCTGAGTTGCTTGTAGACACAACCTAGGGGAGCTATTGTATACCGTGTTATGTTAGAACTTGTGTATTTTGATCCCCTGGGATTTTCGGAGCCGAATTCTAGTTTCAAAAGATGGGAGTAAAATTATTTTTGACTTATATTTTGTCAATGCTAAAAGAGGAGCTCTCGAGCTTGCTGATGTATGAGAAAGCGCTGTCAGACATAATGGACTTTGACTTATATCGATTAAAACTCAAGCATAATGCCTTGGAATTTTTTAAATAACATTAAACGCCTAGAATTATCCTACAGCACTAATTAGAAATAAAAAACTTTGCTCTCTGAATCCCGAATGAGGTATTTAATGTCAAAGTAAGTTATTAAAGTAAAGTTATCGTACTATAAAGGGCGTATAAACCCTAAACGAGGCATCAGTTCTCCTCATTCATTGTGTTTTTTTTCGTTCTGGACCATACTTGGGAACAGTGGGAACCTTCTATTTACAGATACGAAGATATTGAAGAAAAATGGCTTATTTGCGATTACGAGGACCTCATCTGCGATTGTAATTAATTACGATCATGATAATGTATCACTATCACCAAGCACGCCGCAGAATGTTATAATGCCAGCCAGTTTGAAGAGGGCTACAAATTATTCTACTTGAATCAAACCATATCATACCATTCATTAGAAAATAGATCTCAAGTGGTTATTACATAAGACCACTGTCTCTTTTAGTAAAACAAATTGAGCTATTGCTCATGTCTATCTGCCCGATCTAAATTTAAACTAGCTGTCAGATATATAAATCTACTGACTGATCGTGGCTTTCTGAGATGACAGCAAATTCCGAATGAATAAGTAACATGACCACAAGATTCTCAAACCCGCATTGTATATTCACTAGCTTGACCCACGGTTCCGCTGGAGGTGACTTAGTGTTATCTCACCGTGGAACAATCACGAAAAGAGAAAAAATCGAACTATGGACGTGCATTTAAAAGAAGCAAGAGGCCTTGGATTGGAATCCAAGATTAGGTTAAGTGGTATTGGGTTAAGAAGCAATCCGGGGTCAAGATTTGTGAACGGTCGATAACAGTGGGATCAGCCACCCCCCTGTTAATAAAAAAAAACAGTTAAAAGCCATAAATAGAACATATTTAAGTTAATTCATAAAAATTATCACAACACGTTTTAACATTACATTGTTAACATTTACATGGAACTTAAACATAACTGGCGAAATGTGGGGACCTAATCTACACGTACACCTCTGCATAACCCATTGAAAAATCTTCAAGCTAAAATTAACTAAGACACAGAATCTCAAGACCAAGAAGACGCGTTGCCTTTTAAAATATTAAGGTTAATGATAGGTCAAATACGTATGTAACTAGACACTTAGCAGAAAACGCCCTTAGGTACAAACGTACAAGGTATCAAGTACACTGTAAAACGTAAATGAACCGTCCCTAAGGGCAGCATGCAATGTTATCTTAGTGAGGAGGTGCACTTGTGAGACCTTGAGTAGCAGTTATATACATAAATGTAATACAGACGTAGAGTATCTCTTAAAGTAAACACGTCCACAACCCCGTATTTTCACAAAGTTTATTTATCTTCACGTGTATATTTTTATTTTACTATTTATTTACACACAGTATACAACACCGGAAAATAACATATAATGTTTGAGCACATAGGTAGGTACCTACTGCTTATTGCTTCAGAAATTTCTTCCATCAGACCTGCGAAAGGAGAAGTGAAAAAGAAATGTTGAAGATGTTTTAGTTCAAATAATGCAAGTTAATGTTATGTTTGTAATTGATCTTTAAAAAACTGTTGTATATTCTAATACTTAGTTTATAATCTTCTCACGACACATGTGAGGGGGAGGGAAATATCTTCTAATTACAACTTTTTTTAATCGATGCACTGGCTATCTGTGTCGTTTTGCAATAAGCTTTGTTCTTCAGAACTTTTGCAGCGCTATAGCCACGCTACTATTCAATAGTCAAAACATTCGTACACTTCAACCAAATTATCTGTGCAGGTGGAAAAACACAGGACCAAAATAATTGTACCAAGTTTGATATTTCGATGCAAATTTTCTTGACAAGCCACGCCACCTTGAACTGCACACTTAAAGTGGTCATACTATAATCGTTTCCCGATCAATACTAGTAATATCAGGCGACTTTTTACTCAATCGACCTTGTTAAAACTATCTGTGGTAAGCCTCGATCCTTGCTGCAATTATTTTAAAAAGGTTTTAATGCGTACAGGTTTTAAACTAAGTGAATAGTGGTTTTTGCACTTAGGTCAGTGAAAAGTTCGCTTGGATGCATAATTATGAGGTTTAAGTGTATTAAATAATGTTGATGGATGGAGTGGGAGAGGAAGCCCAAGAAAACTATGGATGAATTGTGTGGCCAATGATTTGAAAGAAAAAGGAATCAATGATAACGTGACGGTTGACAGAGGAGAATGGTAGAAAAAAACGTGCTGCGCCGCCCCTAGTAACATGGGACAAGGCCAGGAAGATGTTGATGATGCAGTGTAATAAATAATCTGATTACTTAGGTTGGTACTAATTCCTCTTACACCCGTATCACAAGTCAAAGTGTTTCCTTGAGTAAATATCATTATTTAAGATACGATTTCAATTATGTAGTTTAATAATTGCCTGAAGTTAGAACTGTAAAAAGCAAAAATTCTCAGCTTTGCTTTCTTTGACGGTTCTTAATTCCTTTCAATTCTTGGCTATTGCATAAAAAAATTGCACAAGTAATTACTTAAGCTCAAGTAACTACTTTAACTTGACTATAGATACCAGTGATACTATATCTATCAGTCATATATATCAGAGCCTGTTGAATAAAATACACAATTAATATAGAGAATCCCACTAAAGTATAAGAAGCAATTCGCGCCGAACTCACTCATCCAATAATTTGCTAATATGCTATAATTATGGTATTAAAGTGCGTTCAATTAAATTCAGGAGTTCGATTCTGGTGGCCAGTGGTGGTGGTGTGGGTGGTGGTTTCTGGTGGTGTTTATTAATAAAATTTAGGCAGACTATGTTATGCCCGCGGATTCACACATATGGGAGATCGGAAATTATTCGACAGGAATCTGCTACTGGTATCCTATATTCTAACCCATCCGTGGTCATCGGTCTGATCTAAATCTGTTTAGCAGTTATGGCGTGAAAAAGTGACAGACAGACAGATTGATATACCGATAGCCTGGCTGGCTAACAGACACACAGAGTTCCTTTCGCAGTATGGATGAATGATAAGTACCTACATTTTTCCGTATTCATTCCATAAATCTGTTTAATTCTTAAGATCGGAACACGACCAACTTATTTGTTGAAGTTAACCACATGGTCAATCGTATTTTTATGCATTTCTCCTATTCCGCAGAACTTTAAGTCATTTGCAACTTAAACTCATTACATTAAGGGACTTTTCACATTACAAACTTTGAACATGCCAAAAGTTTTGTGCCAGCTGCAACGAAAGCTCATTTTGTGAAAAACTTGATTTTAAGTCTCTGAATCTAGACCTTGTAAACAGATAATTAATGTTTTTTCTTCTATTTAATAATTGTGATTCCATTCTGTTGTTAATATGTTTATAAGTAGGTAATTATTTTGAATGTTTTAACTAACCTAATATTAAGATAAAAAACTAACCTAAACCACAATCAAAGAATATGTAATAATAATAATTAATTTTGCATGTTTAATCCGTTTCCTGTGCATGCGGTGTTAGCCTTTAAGTAATTATTACACTTGCCAATGTATATCTATCAATCGCAATGTAATGTTACGTGTAAACAATTGTTGGCTAACCTTAAGTAAATAAATAAATAAGTACTATCCTAGAACCTTGGAACTAGAATCTAGGTAGAAATGTCACTTTGTTGGTCTAGTCACCAAAACAACACCCTGATGTCTCAAAGTTAAGTAATGTGGGACATAATTACTTATAGAGTACTTTTTTTTACTCTATGAAGGACTAAAATGTGTTTAGTGCAGACAGGACAATCTTTACTTTAACATTTCCGAAACGAAGAATGACGATCGTTAAAAGCTGATTAACTTCAATTAATTGCGTTTAGCGTTTTATCTAAAAAGGTTGACTTTACTTTACTTACAATGAAATTAGCATAAACAAAGGTTTGGCTCGTCAGCTATAATTAGCGCCTTTTCAATTACGACTGCCTGTACTATGATGCTCTGTCATTATGCGAGAAAAAGTTTGGGTAATAGGGGGTATTGTATTACCCAGTAACAACTGGGTTGTGGAGGTCAGTTAGGCAGTCGCTCCATGTAAAATACTGGTATTCAGTTAGACTAGAAGCCGACTCCAAAATAGTTGGGAAAAAGCTAGGCAGATGATGATGATGTGAGTGGCAACACCGGGCACTGACCTTATTGGTGACGTTGTTCAGAAACACTCGCTACCGGCGTTTTTTTTTTTGGGTGGGAAATCATCAAATGACCTCTCCCGCTCTGGGTGGAGCGGGAGGGCGTGTCAGACTCTTACTGACTAAAACCCACCCGTGTTCCTTCACTTGCCTGTGCCAAGGTGCCAAGGGTCACGGTAACTCTTTCGAACAAATCCGCAATGCTACCGGCGTGCGTGTATGACCAGATAAATGATAGTGGACGAGACGAATAAGTAAGGATCGTAGCAGGTGGCGTTCCGTTTCTTCCTACCCCCCTGAGGAAAAGGCGTGCGTTCATGTACGTGTAGGTATAATGTCACTATGTTTCATAGCGCCTCTATTTCAGTCTACTTAATCTTTGTCATGTATTCCTTACGGGGCAACATGTAATGCTGTCAGTATTATGTCACATATGACTACTCTTGTGATCTGACTTTGACCTCATCCTTTATTATACCACTGAGTGCCTATGACTACATTGCTAGACGCCTTTCATTGTTACGCACACATTCCAGTAATGTGCTGATGGGTATTGCCAAATATTTTTGTATACTTTAACATGGTAATATATAAACTCTTAATGATATGAAAGTATAAATTTCATGTTCATATTGATAATGTTTTACTTTTATCAATGAGTAAGAGGAAGCAACGACTTTGAGTGAGATCTATGTATGTCCAGTAGCGAAGGAATGAAGACTTAAAATCATTGCCTGAAAACACAAAGTTATACTATTGTCGCTGGCAGAAATTAGTGCCCCAGTAATCATAATCTTATTATTTACGGTGACTAGTGCGATACCTTATTTCTCACCCTGCATTTAACTGCACCTACTCGTATCATAAAAACATATTCAGAAAGCAATAACGACAAATATATCGATATATGTGAACAGGCAAGTTAGATGATACTTTTAATAAAAACACGAGCGTTAAGCTGAACAAAATAAATGGTTTCCCATGATCGATGTGCTGTCAAAAATATTTGGCAAACATTCCTAAATCACGCAATTTCGTCCGTGCAAACTTTTATCACAACGACATAAGGCGGAAAATGCTTTGAATCAATATTTAATACTTTGCAAATCCGTGAAACAATCACGCAATACAGTATCATCTTATCAAGATTGATATTCGACGGTCGGGTGTAAAATCCATTAGGCTGTTTCCTTTTTTTAGGTAAAAAAGGGATAACAACGATTTTCCAAGTCCCTAAGGAGCAATGATGGGTAGATCCGGTAAGCAAGGGGCAGGGATGCGATCCCAGGAACGTTTTTTTTGGTTTAAAACGAAAATAAATCACTTTCACTGAAAAGTTTGCTAAGTGAAAGGTGGTTGAGTGAAAAGGATTCAGGGCCCTTTTTTGTGGTTGAATTATAAAATGGCTGGTTTAGAATACAGAGTGTAAGGGAAGTCGGTGTTCAAAAGTTTCACCCTAAAAGTATTCGTCGGTTATAAAAAATAGCTGTCCCATACAATTTGATCGTGTTTGTATTGCTAAAGTGGCAAGACCTTTGTCTGACTTACTTTGTTTTTTTTTTGTAGTTTTGTAAGAGATAGCAGTTTTTTTTTTTTTTATAACCGGCGTAAAATTTTTACGTCGTTGTGTGTCTGAAATCATGTGCTGAATTCAAGGTTACAGTTTGCGCGTAGATGTTTAAACCATGTAGACACGATAACAGTCCAACGATTAAAGTGTAAGTATTACTTTGTGAAGCCATCGTTCATCTGCCAACTTCGTGAAAGTTATCACTGTCTACCATCCCATAGTTTCTCTTGTGGTTGCCCTAAACTAACAAATGATTGAAATTCGGGGCCATTCACATACGGCCTTCGTTAATACTTTAAAAAGTTACTAATTAAAGTGTAAGACCAACTGCGACTGATCCTAGCAAGACCTCTATGTTTGGCGGCCGTATGTGCGGAAAACTTCGGCAATCATCGGCTATTGTCGCCTTAGGTCCACCACATCCTCTAAATTAGAGACCAGGGCTTGCGCTAAAGACAAGGTGTATGTAAGGAGCCTTTAGCCTTTTGCAAATGGGATGGAAGAAACGTTTAGGTAGCCATGACGGAGAAGGTAATGTTTTTCTAGCAGTGAGGTCTTCTAAAATAAGGATGTAAGAGACCTTGCTTGCCTAGAAGAAAAGACGATAGTAGACGATGGTTGCCGAAGTTTTCCGAACTAAAACAGTCTGTTTGTTATTGGCTTAAGAGATAATTGTCATCATCTCGCTGTCAGACTTTAAGATGCTAGTTACTTTGTCGCAACTGCATTGTGCTGTTCATTGACAGTGGGGGGAAATTTCACTTAAAATGTCATATTAATAATGAGCTGTTGAGGAGTTTCCAATAAATAAAGCCTGCGTTAACGTGATGCATGAAACCTCTGGCTCATCTAGTTTTAATTAATCTTTATTTATTTGTATGAGCTTAGCAGCTAGATTCTTGATTGTCATTCTTATTAAATCTGATTGTTTACAAGTGCCTTCTATGTTATATTAAACTTATTAAAGTTCACTATTGAATTTTCAACGTGCGGTGCTGAATCGAGCGTTTAAAATTCTACAGCGGGTTTTTATTTAGGCATTAAGGCTTTTCTTAGTGAAAGCCGACTTAAAAAGATTGTTTGTTCCGGATATCCGTCAGCGTTCATTCGCCCCCTTAAGATTAATACCCGTCAGAATTAAAAGCAAGTAAAAAAGGATTTTCCCATTTCTTTCTTTTATATTTATTTTAAGATCACTTTTTGCTAAGTCGGATTTTAAATTCAATCTATTAATTTTTCTGTTGAATTTGACAAGCCATCTCGGAATTATGACAGAGGAATAATCAGAATAGAAGTTAATAGCCACTTAACCAAAGACATCAATATTTACTTAGTACCTATTGTTTTTCATTTTAATTATTGTGAATATCGGGACTGTGTGGGTATTTATTTTTCTATCTTTCTTCACAATTATTTTTTAACTATCGTCTGGCAGTTTGAGTACTTTCTGCAGCCTATCCAAATGTCCTTTCTTAAGTATTCTCGGTATGTAGTGGATGGACACCCACCCACAGAAAGACCTTGGTAAGCGCTGCTTAACTTTGAAAATTGACGCCGTGCAGCTGTTATTTAACCACGAGCCATCCTCTTTTAGCTATCCTTGGTTAATCTCAATTGTCTCTTAGACCAATGACGATGCATTGTATCCTACAACAAACGAAGACCTCGATTTGTTGAAAATTGATCACGAATTGTTCTATAATGCGCTGTGACATCCTTGCCACGCGACTGAAGTGCCCATTTAAATATTCTGTTACCATCTTTGAAAATCAACCTTAAGTCTTGGAGATAGAGTTTAGTAACGTTTCTTGGATGGTAATTAGGGTTGGCAGTTTTAAGGTAATAAATTGAATAGTGCGATGGATGGTGGGCTGTGTCGATTCATAAATCAAAGAAACAATATGTCTGTTTGTGTAAAGGTGTTTTCTTTATTTGTTATTTATTTAGTGGTTGTGGTTTCTGAAGAACTGACTGACTGCGACGATTACGATGTGGGTGAATTTGTAAGTACAAATTAGATTCTGTTATTATTTGCTTGTGTCTGTCATAATTGGTTTTGTTTGAGTGTTATTTTTTTTTTTCGTAATGTTTACATCTGTTGAATTGAAATTCCAAATTATCTAATCATCTATGTAATAACTAATTACTGGATATCAACTTGAATTCATCCGTTGAATGATATACATTGGACTTGCATAATTATTACCATTAAAAAACCATGGTCAATCAATAATTACGCACTTATTATTCCGCACCCAAAAACTGCGTTATCAATTACGCACTCCTCATGAATTATGTACAATAACTACCGATCCAACAATAAAGCTGTCAAACGAACCATACCAGCATGACTTCATTAATCTATCCCACAATGGAACTTTCACTATTGTTATAAAAACCATCGAATATTTAATACCCGTATTAAACAAAACTATTGAGGCGTTGCTGAGTAAAAACCAGTGTAAGTTGCTCCGTGTCCCCTCTATGTGTAAAGTAAATGTCAAACAGAAAGGACAACTCTATACATATTCAGGGTTCTCGTTAGTGTGGTTTTAGTTTCGACATCTCACTTACCTGAGACAGTTATTACGTGTCGTGGAAACACTTATTTCATAAAAAAAAAACAAAAGAAGACCCACTAATTCGTTTATCTGACTTTAAAAAACAGCTATTGTTACCACAGCAAAACAGCATTTTTTTTAAATCAATAAAACACGCCAAAGAAAATTCATACAGTATTTCATACACATCATCATCACTGTCCTGCCCTTATCCCAATTTATTTGCGGTCGGCGCAGCAAGTCTTCTTCTTCCATACTTCTCTATTACTTGTCATCTCATCAGACACCTTTTTTCTTGCCATATCAACCTAGAAGTAGTAGTATTTCATAGACCCACTCAATAAATTAATAGAGCAGTTAAAACCATTATGACTATCAACCGTCACATGACAGCTCACGGGTCAATTATCCAATTACGCAATCACAACTGTCAATCTGACATACCTAAATGCCATTGCCATCGCCATACGTAATAGTACAGTGCACCGGCTGTGCTAACTCGGCCACAATGGTCGAGGCCGGCGCGGGCGCAGATACGACCATTTTACATAATTTCATATACGCGATACCTTGTGACAATTTCCTTCTATTTATTTTTGACAGTTTTAGTGAAGGGATATGTGGAGGTGAAGATGAGGATAGTGATAGTGTTGTTATTCAGTTATGTGGTTATGTTTGCCGGCGCGCAGGATTGCAAAGTTGGCGGGAAAAAGGTTGAGTTAGTTTTTCAGTGACATTTACTTTTATTTTTTTAAATCTTGGTGTTTTGAAAAATCTTGACATAAGTTTTAGTTTAGTATTTGTTACCTCAAAATATTCATATTTTTTTAACTGAAAATGAAACTGTCCAAATCTATTAAATCAAAAAACATTAGAGCATCCTCCTAAGGGATCATTTTATTTAGGGACTCTAGCTGCCATAAGATTTTTACAAATTACTCTGCTTCTTAGATTTAATTTTAAAAACAAAAGACACTGATATTATTTCTACATCCGACATTATTTAGTCCAATAAATTCCAAATAACGCAATTTATTGGTAAATTAGAACAAAAGTAATACTAATCAAGAGGTGAGGCTTGACTTGGCTTTGAGGATAAAAGCCTTCTATAAAATATAAGAATAAAAAAATAATAAGATCACGGACCATTTCACTAATAATTACCAATTTAGTGGATATAAAGTACTTAATTATTCGTATTCAACAAAGTAATGCAATTTTCACAAAATCGTGGAAGCCGACCATCATCTCAGTAGTAGATTTTTGGAATTGCTTTTGAACGAAAACTTACAAATTACTTAAGTAAATATTTCATTCAAACAATCGCTGGACAAAACTAGCACGGGAATCGGTAACATCATACCTGTAATCCCCGAAGACTTAGGCAGAGGTCTACCTAATAAATAGTGCACCCAAATTTCGCCGGTTATGTTTTAAGTCATTGCCTATTGCCATCAACCGGGCACAAATCCAGTCTCAGTGGCTGCTACTGAGAAATTCCCGATGGAAAAACCCAATAATACTTCTGCCCGATCCGGGAGTTAAACCCAGGATGTCATGCTCAGAAGTCACGCTTGCGATCACTCGACCAAGTAGGCAGTCGGAATGGGTACTTAAGGAGAAAACTCGACATCTTGAAAGGACCAAGTGAAGTTAAGAGACGAGTTAGATAGCTTTAAGAAAGACTGGACCTTGGCTGCGGAAAGTCCAGAGAAGTGGAAATAATGAAGGGATACCTTTGCCCTGCACCGAGACACCATGGGCTGTCAAATAATATTTTTTGTTTCTCATATGCATGTCTAACGGGAATAATATGTTCGTTAAGGAAACAGCTAATTCGGTTGTCACACTCAAAAGATTTACTACGCTATTGTGTACTAGTTAGAGTTACTAATCAAACCTTCACACTTGTTATACTTTATTTCATTGACATACCTTGTGCTGTACATAGGTACTGTGAATGTGGAGTAATCTATACGTACATACATATATTTCAAATGCGCAATTTTATTAACTCACATGTACTCTGTCTGTCTCTTACTTTCTCACGCACACCTATGCAGCTAAACAGATTTCGAATTTATATTTTATTAATTTATATATATTTTTAGGCAAGCGTGTTCCCCCCTAGACCGTATCATCACTTCATATCAGACGAGTTCCGGCCATACGCAAGCCTATTTAGAATAAAAAAGTAAAAAAATGACACATTACCAAGACTGGATTGGTATAGGATATAGATACTTTTTATCCCACATGAGTAGTACGTTCCCGTGGGTCAATTTTCGACCTCCACGCTTTCTTTTAAACAACCCAAGGGCCTCTGACTAGACTTTACATGAATCGAGAAAACCTCTCAGGCGTGTTGTTTTGGTTTCCTCACGATCAATATTTTCCTTCACCGAAGCAAGTTATAATTATACAATACGCACATGAATCCGAAAAATCAGAGGTGTATGTCTTGAGACCCATGATTTGGCAGTCACACCACTAGGCTACCACTGTCATACCTCCACGCTGTCAAGCTGTGTTTACAAGTGTCTAGATTTTAATCATACATTAACAAAAACGTTATGCCCACAGTGTGTCGACCACGAACAATGTTGCGGAGGCTGCTGCTTCTACGGCGAGTGTATTGACAGTGAGTATCACGAGTTTACGTAATACTTAACATAAACATCACGCCTGTAATCCTTGAAGAGTTAGGTAGAGGTGTACGTAATAATACACCCACATTTCGCCAGTAATTTTTAAGTACCATGTAATAAGGGGGCGGGACTAAATTGCCATCAAGCGGGCACAAATCTAGACTCCGTGGCTGATGGTGAGAAATTCCGAACTGAAAAACCTAATAACAATTTGTCTGACCTGTTGAATAAAATGATTATTATTATTACAGGCGTGACGTTATGTTATGTATACTAGGACTTTAGGTTCCAAACCGCATCTAATGAGGCGCTCAATTACATAAGTAGTTACCTCTAATAAGCACGAAGTATGATAGACTTATGAGTGACGAGCTGACAGGCTGGCATTATGCATTCGCGTTAGGTAACATGATTATCCGGCATTATACATTAGTGAGCTCATTAAAATCATTTGTGTGCTATGTGCCACTGTTTCCATGTTCTCAAGGCCTTCAAACAATAGTTTTCAATGTAGACAGAATAATTATTCATTTTTGTTAAACTATTGTTCATCTGTTTCTGAAAACCCCAACTTACTTTCACGTTTTGCGAACTGTAGACAATGAGACGTAATCGGAGGATGGGCCTTTTGCGTTTTACAGGACATATTTCTTAATTCTGAATAGTTGTTGGGAGTTTTCTGACAGAAAATCTTAACAATATATCTCGACCTGGATGTTAAAATATCATCTGCTTAGCCTTTTTTACCAACTATGTTGAGGTCGGCTTCCAATCTAATCGGATGCAGCTAAATACTATAAGAAAAGTATTTTACTTTTTTATACGATACCCCTTGGTAAGAGTGGTTGTCAGACTTTCGGGCCACTGACTACCCGTAGCGACTATCAAAGATCTACAAATGACACGTTGCCCGACCTGGAAATCGAACCCGGACCTCACGCTACCACCAGAATATCAAGGCAGTTATAAGAACTTAACTATTATTTTTCCTTCCAGGCTACAGATCCTGCCTCTCATCGATGGATGTGTGTGAGGACCACGTGTGCCTCGGAGAAGAAGAGTGTATAGTGTACGTACCGCCTCAGTGTCCCGGCTGTGAACCTTTACCGCTGTGTCGAATGCCTGGGACTTACTTGTAATAACAAGAAATAACAGATAAACCACTACATTTATTTGATTATATAACACTTCTGAGATGAGATGATGTAGGTACTGTCACAAATTACTCTTCCAGTGTGGAAAATTACGAAATATTATAGTTATAAATAAGTAGATGATAATTTATTTATGTTGGTAAATAATGTGTATTATTAACTTGTTGCAAAGTTAAGAATAGATTATGATTGAAATGGTTAAAACTGCATAAGTAACATTTCTCAACATAGCCAAAACAGAAAAACCAAGCTTCAGAAAAATTATTTGTACAAAGATTTCCTAATTCTAATTTTCTTCTTCAAGTAGCTTATTAAAATGTAATTTCGATCTCGCGAACTTAAGAATTTATGAAGTACAAAATGGAATAACCATTAATGTATTAAAACTTAAAATGTGTTAAGCTGCTGTTTTACTTAAGTACCTTTTTTATAATTCACTGAATTCAGAAATAAGTAAGTACTTACGTATGTGAAATTTTGCAAAGCAAAGCAAGAATAAACGACAAACAAAAGGGAAAAAATAAAAAGAAACCAGGCTATTTCCTACCCTTAAATCCAACAGCAACACATATTGAGACTGTGAAACCCATGAATCTGTCAATCTGTATCCTTGACTAACACCTATATAAACACTTTAGAAACACCTTTAAAAGAAAACCAATGTTTTTCATACTGGCCACTAGGGTATGTAAAGATTGGCAAAGAAAACGAATTTGAATCGATAGTAATCGGTCGAAACAATGTCATGTTTGTTTGGAACACGTTTTGCAAAAGCGGCTGTAATTTGGATGGAACATATTATGGCCGTGTGAAATAGTGCCGGGATTTGAAAAGTGTTGTGAAAATCCACGATGCGCATTGTAAATATTACATTTTGATCGTAGGGAAACTTTTTTAATGCAGCCGAGGCGAAATTCACACCCGAACCGCAGGCAAGGGTGTTATGGAGCCGAGAACTGCAGTAACAAATGCCCACGTGTATCAAACGACGTTTCTCAATACACTTTCGAAGAAATAAAACATACAACGTATGTACTTTGTTTGTGTCGATTATTGGGTTTTTGGTCCATAAAAGTGGACTATTCTGTCGTAATCTAACCTTACTCTATAACAGCCCGTTCACACGACGACAATTTTTTTTTTGACGTATATTCTTTTTTGACGATCCGTCAGTTTTTTTGGCGGCAGCAATGCTTTTTAAATGCACGTGTTAACTCGCATCACGCATCGTGAAATATGACGGACAAGCCTTAAATCACGTATCGTCTTTTAAAAATCAGGTACGTCATAAAACACTGATCGTGATTTTTTTGTGACGGATTCGCTGATGCGCTCGCTCCCGAAAATCACGGAACTAATGTGAACACCAATTCGTTTTTTTGACGGATCATGATAAAACACGATTCCGTATGCAATGTGAACGTCCGTCCGTTATGACGTATCGTGAATGACGGAAGCCGTGTGAACGGGCTGTAAGGAGTTTATTTTCGAAACTCAGGACACGTAATTCCTCATATTTTTAAATCAATTTTATCAATACTGAGTTTTGTGTTATTTCGATCACGCAGTAAGATTTTCCGCTAAAAAGTCAATCCCGAACTTCTTTTTTCACCTCTTTGAGGGGTTGAAAAACCTAAAATGGCAATTACCTATTTCATATTATTTCTACTGCGTTTAAAATGCCACCAACTCGTGTGTTGCATTGTATTATTAGTGAACGAATAGATATTAAATACTACTGTTGTATATTTTTGTAATCAGCTTAACAATTTCTAGACGATGATTATAATTTTAATTGAAATTAAAAAAAAAAAAACTTGTTTGGGTTTTATTCCTAAACCATAGCCACCCTATTATTATTATTTCAATTTTCTTATAGCCTATGTTACCCGGGATAACTCAACGATTCTAACGATACCGCATAAATCGAAATCGGTTAAGGCGTTTAGAAGTTATGGTGGAATAAAGAAACTCACAAACATACATACATACTTACATGAACCCTGAAAACATAACACTCCTTTTATGGGCAGTCGTGTAAAAATACTCGAAGAGTCACCAATTCAATTGTATTGCGGATCTCTAGCCGTTTGTTTCAATTTAGAGGAATAGGCGTAAGACGTGTGAATTACTTGTGTATCGTTCCTCTGTGTTAGGCAACAAAGATCAAAGAGATTCAGATGTGGGAAGTAAGTGAAATATCTAAACTATTGTCCAGTTGATATCAAATTAGGTACTTTTCGATCTTTCATATTGGTCAAGGGTAGTATGGAGCTTGAAAATCAAACAGCTTGTTACCCAGTAGGTAAACTGGGTTGGGAATGTAGATATGCAGTCGCTTCATGTCAAATATCAGAATTCAGCTGTAGACTAGAAGCTGATCCTAACTTTCAACACACACCGTTGGAAAAAATGGCTAGGAATATGTGTAGAGTTGAAACTGCCTGCAATTTTTTTGCGTAGGTACCTATGTTTGTATGTGAGAGGACCTCGTGGCTAAATAATAACAGCCGCTCGGATCGATCGTCAGGTTAAGCCGCGCTTGCCTGGGTTGATCCGTAGATGGGTGACCACCCATACATACCGAGTTTCCTCCGTGCCTCGAAAAGCACGTTAAGCCGTTGGTCCCGGCTGTCAATTGAAGATCTTTGACAGTCGTTACAGGTAGTCAGTAACCTGAAAGTCTGACAACCAGTCTTACCGAGGGGTATCGTATTACCCAGTACTAACTGGGTAGTGGAGGTCAGATAGGCAGTCGCTCCATGTAAAGTAATGGTATTTAGCTGCAGCCGGTTAGACGGGAAGCCAACCCCAACATAGTTGGGAAAAGGCTAGGCAGATGATGACCTATGTATGTATGTAAATCATGTTGTGTTTTGCTTGGAAATAATTATAATTGTTTACCGATACATACCGGTACCAACAAATATTCGGTTTCTTTGATTGAGTAAAAAAGCCGTGTATTCATCCGTTGGGGTTTCCTATCGCATGGGATGATTAATTATACCAGCGTCGGGCACTAGTTGTCCGGCATTTTGTTGAACTGGGCTTATTTGGCGCAGCGGTGTGGCACAGGGTTACAGTTTTTGTTTTTTTTTGTTTTCCATTTTTATTCTTGTTTTGTTTTGCGTTGACTTGTGGCGTGTGCCAAATAAATGTATTTTCTTTAAAATGAACTTTCAAACGTATAAAAGATTTTGATGAGTAACACATAAACACATTATATTGGTAGTTAGTAACAACTACCACCGTACAAATACATAACCTAGCACTTAGAAACGGGTTTATAAACCTCCAGGTCATTGATATCAGAAGTAGAAGATGGAAGAATAAATGATTTGATTTTGATTTGAAAAACGCTACATGACTGCCAAATTGCATACATAGAGTCGAATTATTTGTAAATCGACTTATTCACCGACTCGTGTCTGCCAATCAAAGTTTAAATATTTGGAAATGTTTACTACTAAGATAGGTCGTATCTTAGTGGTTCCAATATTTATTCAATATCGTTTCACATTAGGCGAGTTGTGGCCAAACACAAGCCTATTTAGTGTAAAAAAATAATGTAGCCGAGAACATATGGACTCTTTTAAGGAGCTTCATTCACTATACTGGGTCAGTGATGATCAGTCTTCGCACCACTGCAGCGTCAGCGCCTAATTTTAACAAAACATTCAAACTTCTTATAGGAAGAGGGTTAACAAAGCCTCTCTAATCCCTTGTCAAGGATTATTTTCACCGTTTACGAGGGGAACCCTAATTATCAAATGGCTCCCTCAATTTTATGTGCCATTTGCTGTAATGGACCAATTAACTGATCCCTAAAACTTGTCTATACAGTGCTGATGATTCAGAATAGTATTCTAATTTTGTCCTGAACATAAAACGTTTTTCATTGTTTTTTAAAAATGCGCAAACTTTTCTTGGAAGTGTCAACAGTAGAAAGCATTGGGCTTTAATTAAAAATGGCACATGGCAGTCTCCTCACGCACAGAAATATGCAGCATCCCACGATTCAAGTACAGCAAAACACAGTATTGGATTACATTAGTTTTACTACAATTGGCTATTTACAATCAAATTAGTAGGTACGATTTGAACAGTGGCAGATTCGCTGAGAGACCCACCACCACCACCACGAATGTCCATCTGCTTTATCGCCGACCCCTGCCTTTGGCACGACGGTAACCTGTTTGAACCACTGGTTGAAAGAAGTTCAACTATATTCTCATGGATGGCATTGTAGCAAGTAGATCTTAATCATCAATCTCCGATAAGTATTATAATTAAATATTCCACACTCTTCTTATTTTCCAAGTATCGTGTAATTCAAAGACTCATTATAACAACAAACATCTCTTTGCTATTATTTATCTGATCTAGAGCGGAACACACGCCGCCCCTTGCATGCTTTGCAGCTTTCATCTACAGAATTCCCAACTCCGGAAAAATGCAGCTCGCATTGCAAACCAAAACGTAATCAACTGCAGCACAAATTCTTTATGCGAACCAGGTCAACAAAACAGTGTAAGGTCGAAAATCTCTAATAAATCGCCACGATATAACTCCAAAGCATTTAGATCTGGAGTGACTCCAAAAGCGTGTCTTGTATGAAAGTGGGACAAACCCGGGAAATGGTCGCTCGGACGGGTTGCGAGCAATTCGGTCAAGAAAATAAGACAGTACACATTGAGGAAGCTTGCTATGGAACTGGTGAGTCTTGTAGATTTCCCACTTCGGTTGATTGCTGAGAGCTGTATCTAATGCTGCTGGATGTGGCTTATTGCTTTTGTTTGAATAGTTTTTTTTGTGCTTGATTGCTGTTGTGGTCCTGGCAAAAAAAAAGGAAGGAGGTTATGTATTCGACCAGTATCTTTTTTTTCATGTATGTACACGGATTACTATGTAATATTACAGGTGTTATTTACGTGATTACTTTTTCATTTGGTGAAGAATCCCGCGCCGTGGTCCCATATAAACTTTATTAATTTTGGTTCGGTAGTTTATGACTTACCTTCTATCTCTTAATATTTTATAGTTACAATGTGAAATGAACACATGAAAAGTATTTGTGTGGAATGCAACAACTAAAAAGGGAAAAAAATGAACTTTTTGCAAAAAAAAACACAGCGGGAAATAACTTTACTTTCCGAAGTCGGTGGCCTTGTTTGTTTCATTGCCTCTTTCTGTCATCGACTTCCGAAAATAAACTTTGGAAGATTTTGAAAACAAGTTAAATTAAATGCAAAATAAACGAGCCTATTTCATTTATTCTTTCTAAATTCAAACTCGACATTATTACCCTTTCCTCGGTATTTTTAAATTAAGAACAAACGAACGAAGCCAAAAAAAATATCGTAATGATATTTCAACAAGGTTTACATAAAGCGGTACAAGCTATTTTCGGTTATTAATGTGGGCCATAGACAAAATTAGGAGACCGTAAGACGACCTTTATGACAAATTATACATATAATCATTCTATTGTGGCTAAAATCCTTGACATGTCCTAGATTTAGGGTTATTATTAAATAATGTGCCTTGTGATACGCCTTTCACCTACTTCGTGTGATGAATAAACCTGCTGAAAAACCTGTTATATTATATTTTCGACTATCTCACCTGACTTCTTCGAAGACACACGCTCGTTATTTATAACATCGTAACATCACGCCGGTATTGGGAGAAAAGATAGTCAGAAACACGTGTATCTATAGTACATCCACATTTCGCCGGTTATGTTGAGACTCATTGCCATCAACTGGGAAAACACCCAGTCTTTATGCTGCTACTAAAAAGATCTGATGGAAAAACCCAATAACCCAGCCCAACCTGAGAATAGAACCCTAGATCCCATATTCAGCAGTATGACTTGCGTCGACAACACTAAAAAATATAAGTGATAAACTGACAGAACAATTTAAAAAAAAAATAGTTCAGTTTCAGCGAGCCTTGATTGGGAACAGCTCTAAAGTTGAAGTAAACATTTTGGAGGGTGCCACGATTTTTAATTGAGAATATGGCGGGTACAAACTTGACGGCATTTGCATATTTATTAGGTTCCAGCCTCTTTCGGGTAGGCCTTGTTGGCATAGTTTTGAAGGGGTTAAGTGAATGGCAATGACCACTGTCATTCACTTAACCCCTGACCGCTGAGTGAAGGACCGCTTTTTTCAGTTTTCAGGACAAGACGCATTCATCAAACGCCCGCGTTTTGTGTAAACACCATTATTACACTGAAAATGGTTTCACTTACTGGCAAATGTAGAAAACAACCTCCTTGGTACTAAATGCCCGTAAGACGTAGGTAGGTATGTATAAAATGAAAATGTTCGAGCCTTGATTTTTTTAATTGGTTCGATTCCGAAGGTTAAAACATAAACCTATTTGCTAGCAGCTGTCGAATATAGAAATATAGCTCACATTATTTTTTCAGGCTTTAATACAAAACTACATGTTCGGGTTACAAGACTCGTTATCGACCCTGCATGCCTACGAACCTTCTAGACCGTAACATAATCAGTCTACACCTCCAAAAAATATCAGTTACCTACAAAAATAAACGGTGTGAACCCTTATAATTCTCCTAACAAAACTGAAAGGATATTTCTCACAAAGAACCCAGTCATCAAAAGGTAATATTTTAAGCGAGTGTATCAAAGAAGCTTGAACGGGCTCACTCGGAAAGGAAAAAAAAATACGTACATTTGGCAAAAGTAATAGTTTTCTGAAGGTATTTGCATAAACATGGTGAGCCTGGGGCCATACTTGTGATCAGCTGTTTTATTAATGTCGGCTAAGTGCTTACTCTTACAAGAAATGGTGAGTAATTTGTAATACCTACGAGCTACGATATCATGTTAAATATTGTTGTTTTGACAAGCTTTTTATTAACCTGCTTCATTTTTATGTGTCATTTGTGTGTTCTTTATCATAATTTTAATTGCTACACTTTAAGAGATCTATTTTCTATCCCCAAAGTCTCCCTCTCTCTCGGACAGCCAATGACGGAACAGCCAGCCTACGACACAGATTTTGTGTGATCCACCCAAAAAGGAAAGTAGTCTTATGCAGTCGAAATGATAACCGTCAACCACAACCCGATTGCACCCACTGCTGGGTATAAATAGGCCTCTCATTTTCACTCAGATCCAGCCTGTCCCTTTGCTGCCCTCCCCCAGCGACGCCCTAAGCCGAGGTTCGTACCCCACAGGGGGTGCCCTTAGTGAGTTGTCGCTTAGTATATAAGTTTTACCCTGGCTGGAGGCCTTAGTTTATTTCAAGGCACCCACAGGATTGTCCGGTTAAGCAGAAGCCAGCCCTAGGCTGAACTGCGAGATGCCCTAACAAAAAATAAAAAAATTGTGCCAATCTTCATGTTCCTGTGCCAACCTAATATTTTTGTTCAGTGACTCGAAATACCTTTTATTTGTCAGTTTTATCCGTTCAGTTATTATTTACCGATGTGAAAGATTATAAGGCCGTAACTCGTGGTTTGATCCAGCATCAGTTGTGGGTTATATGAAGGGGAGAGCTCATCAATAAAACATTTGAAGCGGTTGCGTTGTGACGTAGGTTGGGAAGCAGAAGTTTAAGTTTAGTCTATACTAATATTATAAAGAGGTAAAACTTGTTTGTAAGTTTGTATGTAGGGGGTAATCTTCGGAACTACTGATCCGATTCTAAAAATGTTTTCACTGGCAGAAGCTACATTATTCGTGGGGTGCTATAGGCTATAAATTTAAATGACAACATGCTTATTACTCGATCTATCACAATTTTTGCGGACGAAGTCGCGGGCGAAATGCTAGTAAATTATAAATTTGTAGTGGACCGCGTAACGCTGCAGTCATGGTCAGTATCTAAAGTAATTTGTAGCTACGGAATATACCTCTTGAATCATCTAGAGAAAGAGATGAAAAAGGTGAAATAAATCTTCTAAAATGAAAATAGTAGGTGTAAAAAGACCCCTAACGAAGCGGAAACGCACTGGTTTTCCCCGTCATTGCAGTCATTTGTTTGTTCTGGAGCTTACCTGGTAACCTTCTAGTTACAGAGATATTGAGGGTCAAAGTTCCAACTCATTCACAAGTTTTTTTTTTTTTTAATACAAGATTTTAATGTTATAACTTTACTATAAATACCTCCTTGACCTCCGTACAATTTAATGCTGCCATCAGAACAATGTGTCTAGTGCGTTACATTGAGTCCTAACTACTAAAGTGAAACGTGATGTTTCTCCCCAAAAAAAAAGGTCTGTTCCCAGCAATAATTTTTGCGTAGTAACTTAATTTGATGTACAGAATGCTTGGTTGACGGCTTCGTGAAGGGTCCGTTTACAACCTGTATGTAGTAAGTAGGTACTAGCAGTTAATCTTCATTGTTACCCGCTCCCAAGCAGTTTAGGTACCTAATTCGAATTTCAATTGTAATTTTTGGGTTTATTTTTGTGATTTGTTTTTGTTAAACATTGCCATTTCGGGCCTAGGTCACATAAGGCCATAAAACCGTGTTTTATTTTTCAGCTTCTGTTTTGTACCTGACACACGGTTAAACAGCCGCTTTGTCCACTGATTGTCATCTCGAATAACTTATCTGCTTTTTAGATAGATAGGGGGACAAAAAGTCCCGTTTTACTGTGAACCATTGTGTTCAATCGCTTTTCATTAAAACCTTAACCGAGAATGTTATGGTTTGATATGTTAACCACGGGACACGGATATTTGATGCTTATTTTAATAAAGACAAGCGATCTCATTTGTTTTTTAGAGGTTATAACATTTTAGTAATAATTACTGTTTAATGCTCAATGCATTTTACATTCACTTTGAATTCTACACAAAGCTAATTGATAAATCAAACACAGCAGCGGGAAGCTGTTGGCCTCTTAGTTCGGAAACACTTGGAATTAGTTCACTAAGTCCTCTTAGTGAACTAATTTCCTGAACTCGTCCTACTTTGTGTCTCGGATCCAGTCTATATATTCCTTTGACAAGTTATCGAATTTTAAGAGGATTGCACAGAGGTCCTAGAACGAACGGGCGACATTTTCCTACAGTTTGTTTGAAAGATTTTTGGACTGAAAATACTACTAGGTATTGGTTATACAGCGTATTGGTTTAAATATCTGCGAAAAGCACAATTGTCACCCATAAATAAAGTTAGCATAAGCTAAGTAAAATATTATGTACGAAACGAGAATTTTCATGACTTGCCCAAGCATCTACTATTTTACATGTAATGACGACATGACGAGTAATAGAGAAATATGGAAGACGGAGACTTGCTGCGCCGACCCCAAATAAATTTGGGATAAGGGCAGGAGAATGATGATGATGATTATAATAGGTTACCTCAGTAGTAACCGAAGTTATCATAAAAGGATATCCCACTTCTAATCGAAGAAATGTTTAATGACTTCAAATATTTTAAAAAATGCAGATTTCCACAATATATATTTTTAAAGACTCAGTTAAAAAGACAGTAAAATTCAAAGACCAGCTTTAATTTCGGACCTCCAGACTTTTTTATTTACACTTTATGGTAAACAGCATCTGTTCCGGGCTTTGTTTACGATCGAAGACCACAATTTTAAAACGACATTTGGGTCAGCACTTCCAAAATTATACAGTATGCAAACTTTTTCATTTTTTCTTTGTGGCTAAGGTCTTTGAGTCAATTTTAAACTTAATGAATTTCTTTTGAAACTAATCAAGTTTATCCAGTTATAGAAGAAAAATTAAAAATAAATATTTATAATAATAGGACTAATTAATATAAAACAAACTAACTAAATATAAGCGAACCAAATAAACAATAGGACGCTTAGGCGTAACAGTACTCCTCCACATTGATGTCATCCGTCTAAGCCGACCAGAGGCGCAGCACGAGCGCTCGGTGTAAACGTAACGTAAAAACGTCGATTTTTGAATAGAAAATACAATTATCCTAGACAGCATTTTATTTAGATTGTTTGCAACAAGCACAATCAGTCCATAGATAAAGATAAATTCTTAAAATTATGAAAATATTATAATAATGTGAAACGTTTTTTTTTTTATCGATTCATTTACATTGATAAGGCATCTGGAAATGTGTGTGTAGCACTTCTAAAATTATAGTGATTATAGTAATTTTTATGCAGGCTAAAAATAAAACACTTGTGCCCAAAACTGAACCCTACCAATACTGTAAAAAAAATGTCATGCATACATTTCGTTTTTCATACTGCTCGTGCTATATCTACAAAGGTACTACAGATGTTGAGTTTTACTACCCCCACTCGGTCGTGTAGTCGTAAACACGAGACCCTCCTTGTCTCGCCCCGTATTGTTTTCTCTCTGACTCCCTCGAGACACAACCTCAAGATAATCGGTGCGGTTCACGAACAAGATGGAGAATGACGAGCTGGCGCTGTGTTACTAGTGGATCGGTTTCTGGAATTTATCTGTCGGTCTGTTGGTACAGATTATTTTTATTGAAGTCTTTGCTTTTTGATCCACATGTAGAAGAGAAATTTTGTTGATTTCAGCAGGACTAGTAGTATTGAAACAGTCATATTAAATATTTAAAGTTGTAGCACAAACTGACTTTGTGGTGGGGTATTAAAAAACACTTTTCCAAAACACATTTTTTTTTTAAATTTTGAAACTAAATCATTAAAGGATTGTCTGATGCGCTCGCCCCCGAATAATTACGAAACGAAAGTGAACATCAATTCGTTTTTTTTTCCGAATCGTGATAAAACACGATTCCGTATGTTATGTGAACGTCCATCCGTCATGACGTATCGTGTTTAATGACGGATCGTCAACGACGGAAGCCGCGTGAATGAACCCTAAGGACAAACTTGCTGTGAAGTCAAGCCAAAACTACATGTTACTCGTGTATTAACATCCCGTGTCAAACTCCCAAGTGACATCTACAAAGATTGTCTCTACTTCCATAGTTGATATGATTCGGCAGTGCCACAGATATTGTAGATGTGCCTAGATAACGCAAGTATCACAACCAGTATGAATCAAAAAGAATCTGTACGACCATGCGTGCCATTTTTGACTTCCTACTATGACGTCATAAGCACTATTTAGTTACTACGTTATATGTCTTTTTTTTTTTTCGGATGGGAAATCATCAAATGACTTCTCCCGCTCTGGGCTGAGCGGGAGGGAGTGTCAGACTTTTACTGACTAAAACCCATCCATGTTCCTTCATCGCCCTTTGTGTTCCGGGGCCGCGGTATCTCTTTCGAACAACCCGCAGCACCCGGCAGGCATCGGCCCTTGCGGGCCCCTTCCCTATGCTGACATCTCTTTGAGGCGCGCGTGGAACACGAACGCGCCGTCGATACGTTGTATGTCTAAAATTAAGTTCTTGAGTTATAACATTGTTGTTTTGAACTACTTAATTAGCTTGCTGCAAGACACGCACCTCTGATTTTTCGGTTTCATGTGCGTATTGCATAATTATAACTTGCTTCGGTGAAGGAAAACATCGTGAGGAAACCAGAATGCCGGAGAGATATTTCTTAACGGCACGTAAAGCCAAGTTAGAGGCCTATGGGCGCCATAAAAACTCTGACACCAGGCTCGGCACTAACCAAACGAAAGAGAGAGAGAGAGCTTGTATAGCCACGTCAGTATAAAATGCTTAAGCTGGACACGCGAAGTAAGTGCTCTTGCGTTATTTAAGCATGTATATCTACATATATCTGTGGGCAGTGCTCTACCGGATCACAATCCGTTTTCTGTACTAATGTATTCGTTGGTCTAGTGGTCCCTACCGCTATTGCTGAACATGAGGTACTTGGTTCGATTCTCACGTCGGGCAAAGTGTTGTTAAGTTTTCCCATTAAGAATTTTTTGGTACCAGCCAGGAGTCTGGGCCCGGTTGATGGCAATAAGCTCGCCCCCATTACATAACCTAGAAGTTAAATTATTATTCGTGAACTATCTATAGAAATACAATCCAAAGAATGCTTCAAACAAAACCTCATTATGGGTAAACCTCCGCCTAACACGACAGAGAATTCATGTGATGTTTTGTGTACACGTATAACCAATCTGAAAACGTAAAAAAATAAGGCAGTATATTATATTTCGTCGTAAAGTGACTTACAAAATGTGTAATGAAAACCAAGCATATTTTCTTTTATAGTTCGTACGTGATCTCAAAGCTAGGGTTGCGTCTCTCCATTTTGGGTACTTGTTTCATAACAAAACATCGCCCCGTATTACATGGGACTTAAACATAACTGGCGAACTGTAGGTGTACTGTTAGGTACACCTTTGCACCCTTCGGGGTTTAAAATGCGTGGTGTTGTGGTTTAAACCATCGAGCCAGTTTTTGTAATAAGAGCATAACCGTCATTGAAATTCAGTTATTTAAACAAAACTAGCAACTTAGTCCGGTACTAAATTGTATTCTTTTTTTTTCAAATAAGAACTAGAACCAACATAAAATTACACCTAGGACTGCAGATAATTCATGTTTTGTAGTAAGAAAGAAGTGTTGGCAATTTCGTGAACGGTACGGGTTATGAAGTCGAGCTACAAGATCACTAACAAATGCTTGCACTGACTGGACAGGTCCACTCAAATCTGAGTGGTTCTTTCTTCAAAATACCATCTCAGACACTAATCTGCATGGTCATTATATGATTTGCCCAATGTCTGAACTTTAAAAGAGACAGTGACCTCTGAGTTTGTTTCGGCTGTTTCTTCTCAGAGTAGTCAGGTACGAAACACCGCCCCCATCTAGTTTTAAAACAAAACATGATGTGACGTGTAAAAGTAATTTTTAAAACGATTTACAGAAATAAATATGATTTATTCTAAATTTAAAATACTGGGTTTCTAAATACAATTCTGTTTGTCACAGAAGTTTGTTCGTTTTGTTTGTGAGATGTTAAACTATAAAACAAAGATGATTGCATAACAATGTTCAATAAGAGCCCTTCCTATTATTATTTTATTATTGTTATAGCTTTATTATGAACGGGGGGAACTGGTGTTTTTGACAAGTTCGGGTTAAGAAGGTTAACTTCGTGTTTTTGGAGGGAAAACGACGATTGTTATTGTGAAAAGCTTGTTTTCATGTCGGATTCAAATAACTTTTAGAAAACACTAGCCAGTGGCTTCACCGCGTGGACTACGATAATTGTCCTACGGGGATGAAAAGTAGCCTATGTGCTATTCCAGACTATAAAATATCTCTGTGCCAAATTTTATCCAAATCTGTTCAGCCGTTCTGGCGTGATTGAGTAACAAACATCCATCCATCCAAACTTTCGCATTTATAATATTAGTATAGAAGTATAGATGATCTGACTATAATATTTTCACGGCTGGGATACCGCCGGCTCTGTGAAAGGGGATGGGCCATAATCCACCACGTGGGCACAGTGCGGGTTGGTAACATTCAATTCCCCCCCCCCCCCTTCTATTATTATTATATTATATATATTCTATTTCCATATTTAAAAAAAAAAAACGATACATTTTATTTATCGTCGTAACCGAGGCAGGCCCAAAAAACACTGGCGTGACGATCTGGACTTGTTCTTAAGAGATTGTAAACAAATTGTAAACAAAATTAGAAATCCATAGGGGCGGACTTTGCCGACCTGTGGGGCTGAGTAGGCTGATAAAAAAAAATGGTTATTTCATTTTAATATTTTATGATATTTTTAACAATTAAGTGCCACATCATCATATTTCTTGGAACTACAACAGATTTCCACTAGTTAACTAAATACACCCCAATGGATACAAGTTCCAACAAGTGGTGCTTAAGTTAGGTCATTAAAACTGTTTCGGCTTGGTCTAGACGAGACATGATACTAAACTTACCTGAACTTGCGATGCGGTGACCATGAAGTATCGCCATTAAGGTTAGCTTGTCAAAATAGTGTTCTTACAAGAAACTCTATTCAGATTTGGTCCTAAGTGTTAACTGGTTCAAATATTTCTTTACCCGAAAATACACGTTTATTAGCTCGTACTTTATTTAAACATACAAGGTGTAAACGGACCCTTCACGAAGCCGTTAACTAAGCATTCCGTACATGAAACTAAATAACTCTGCTCAAAAAATATTGTTGGGAAACAACTATTTTTTGGGATGAAAAATCACGTTTTACGGTGGGATTCAAAGTAACACAATCAAAACATTGTGCTGGTGGATGCATTTCAATGCATCACCAGCATCTCCATGACCCCCGCAATCAAAGTAAAAGTAAAGTAAGTAAGTAAGTATTTAAAGTAAATTTATAACATTAAAACTTGTATTTAAAAAAAACTTGTGCAAAGGAACTTTGGCCCCCAACATCGGCGTAACTAGAAGGTTTCTAAGAACAGTCCAGAACAAAAAATAAACATTTTTTCTTTCGGCTTCGTTAATGGTTTTTTCACACCCATTATTCCCGTCTCTTGTAGTTTGACAGTTGTTCTACAGTGACAGGAATAAATTTAACAGACATCGGCCCCAGACTAGGGTAGTATTCCTAGATAAAACTGAATGTTTCAAATGGCATGCAAGCTTTCAAATGCTTATTGTATTTCAACCGAAAACGATGTCTCCATTACGATTGAAAGAGTAAAGAATGATGCTGTGTGTATCTCATGTGTGTAATCAAAATCTAAGGTTTTGGAAAAGGCCCAGGTTAACTTTTAATGAGATGCTTAGAGAGAAATGGGTAATATCCTCCTGGTGGTACGAGGACTAAAACCGGTATTTATAAAAGTGGACTGTATTACAATAATTATGGTTTAAAAGGAAAACAAAACGGTTTAAATAATATGATCCGGCTCGAAGGACCATAGAGAGAAATGGGTAATATCCTCCTGGTGGTACGAGGACTAAAACCGGTATTTATAAAAGTGGACTGTATTACCATGCTTGAGGACGAACCTCCATTGCAGCTACAAATTAAAATATGATCATTTATGTTTATTTATTTCATCGGTCAAGTAACTACACAAATTTATAAAAACTGTTTGTATCTGCAGTAGATGATGCACAGACAAACAGTGGCAGAGTAGGTGCAATTCCGAAAAATACACAAACAAAATGCTAAGTACTTTGAAGTCCTTACAGCTCTTCTTTTTATCTTTTCACGTTACAATTCAGTAGTACAGTGGCGTACATTTTAAAGACAATCACAATTACTTTGTCTGAATGAAACCTCAAAGGAATTCACAGCTGCATCGGTTAAGCGAAACGACTAATATAAATCCTCTCTATCTGTGATTTGTTTCATTTGTATCGGAGACAAAGACCACACTGCGAATGCTTGGGTCGAATTGTTTTATCTATTCGTTGCCATTACTTCTCCAGTGTAATTGTGGCCTTAGATTGAAGAATCTGTGGCTGCTTTAACGATGTATGCCCAGACAATCCGGCCTGTGAGACCGACAGTTACACTTTGTGGAAAGTAATGTCGACGACTGACTACCACAAGTTAACTTAGTAGTTTATTTTGCTGGAAAACTCCATTACGCCTGTATTTCGTCAGGGGCTAACAGGGAGCTCATTGGTATACCTATAGCCTAATATCACGTTGTATTGGGATCGATGTATCGTCACTGACAGGACTGTTGTTGCCAATAAGCCTGACATTGTGGTGATAGATCGATTGGAGCGTCGCGCAATGATAATTGATGTTAACGGTCCCGCATGACGAGAATCTCGTGAAAGCAGAGAAAGATAAGCAATTCAAGTATCTAGATCTGGCTCGCGAGGTTGTCGACATGTGAGACTTGAGTAGGTACAGCAGTCATTGTGACGATAGTCGTGTCGGCCAATGGTTTAATAGCCAATAGCCTTGACCAACATCTGTGGAAGCTCTCGCTTGGCGGTAGTTCTGAACGCGGCGCGTATTTTTAGGAGTTCATCTCTCAAGAGGTCTGCCCACTGGTAGTTCGGATCCTGTTCCCGATGCTGGTGGGCAACTATTTTTTTTTATATTTTTAAGTGTTTTTTATTTTTTTTAAGAAATATGAAAATAATGTGTAAAAATGAATAAATTAAATAAATAATAAAAGCCTATAATTGTCCCACTGCTGGGCAAAGGCTTTTTCTCATATGGAGAACTTACGAATATTGATCACCACGTTTGCTCAAGACGAAGTTTGCTGAAGAGCATATTAGCAAATAGCGAGGATTTGTGGATGTCGGTCTTCTAATAAGTTTTTTGGTTTTATTTATACCGGGCTCAAATCCAGACTCAGAATTGTACACCACACCGCTAGTTCGTGCGGTCGGGCAGTATACGTGTGTTAGGCATCAATGGCGAAGTGAGATCTGCTTCACGGTTCAACCGCCTAAGAAAATATTGATGGAAAAAAAACAAATCTTTAGTCTGTATAAAACCAATAAAGGCAAGACATTATACTACCATTTTAAATTTTTTACTCCCACAGCCTCGTCTACGGAGGTCATATAACAGAGCAGAACTTGACATTCACAGTTCACACTCGACCGGGTTTCCAATCCCAGCTGTAATAAGCCTTCCGTCTTGCCATCAGCTTTATTTCACACTTCTTGGACACCGAGAAATAACAGACGCAACAAGTCGATCTTCTTTATGGAAAATAGGAATACCCTTATTTTGATACAAGAATATCTACAATCTCGTATTGTTTCGGTTTTGGTGTACACCCTCATTGGCTATGATGAGATTGTGTGAGAGGTTTCTGGCTTTGAAAATAAGTGCACCCTTTAGAAATGGTTGAAAGTATTTTGAAACAACACTTTGATTGCGCACTAGAGAAACAAAGACAAAAAATACTGTCGCAGAGAAAGGAATCTTTTTCGCTTCGTTAAATGCCAGTATTTTATTTTATTGTTTGAGTTCAAATAGGCAGTCGCTCCATTTAAAATACTGGTATTCAGGTGCATCCGGTAAGACTGGAAGCCGACCCCAACATAGCTAGGAAAAGACTGAGCAGATGATGATGAAATGCCAGTAATTTATTTTCAGTTAGTACTGTATTGTTTAAAAACAGGTTCTTTAAACACAGATCACAAACAAGGACTTTCATATCGGTTGTAATAAAAGCGTGCACTAGACTTCGCTTCGGTCAGGCAAAACTGAGAGTAAGGAAAGAGAGATAACATCTTTGTTGGCACACACTCCTGCACTATAAAATCTCTGGAAATTTAAAGTGTCGATGGCTAATTCCAACCGAGATTTTCCGCCATTGCAGTAACTCTGCTCTGAAGATTATACTTCCATAATACAAAACAAATAACAAGCTCTCAGTGAACCAGAATAAGAATCGACTTCAAAGCATTTCTTTGATAACGAAAGAGGAGGATAAACAATTTCATAAAACTCATGGGAACACACGTATCATAAAGTCAAAGTACTCTAATCTACAGTTAGTAATGTGTCATATCTACGAATAAGATAGCAAACCGGGTATAACCCGGATAAAGCTTATAGTACACGTTTATACGTGTACAGTACCGAACCGCTACCGGAACCGTGAACCGGTTCGCCATCACCTCATATTATTTAGCTGAACCCGATCCGAGTTGATGCTGACGCAGAGCTTGAGGTACGGAAACTACCCGATTGCCCCGAACACATTAATTTATGTTCACATTAACCCTTTACATACACATAGGATCTATGTTTCAGTTTATAATAATGAATGGAAGACTTTCAAGAACACCGAAGTTTTCATAATATAAAGAGCATTCTGTTGTAAAGACGACCCTTTCCTTCAACTTTAGGTAACCCTTCATAAAGTTACGTTTGACAAGCGTTGAGAGCTAGCAGCTGATTTATTTAATCTTTACGCAAAAATATATTGACTGAAAAAATCATTATGGAATACTGGTCATTTTGTCGCCATTTTCCTTCAACTGCCCATCCTCACTCTTTCACGCAAAAACTACTGAACGGATTTGGATGAAACTTGGCATACAGATATTTCATAACCTGGATTAGCATATAGGCTTTAACACGTAGTACGATCCCGTGGGACAATAACCGAACTTCACGTGGGCGAAGTCGCGGGCATAAGCTAATACAAAATAAAAGGAACAGCATTATGTATGGGGCATTCTGAAAGGAAACTAAAAAAAATTAAGGGTAAATTTAGCGTGCCAGTCTGTGGAGGGGTATAGCGAGCCTAAAGACATAGCCAACTTATTCAAAGATCATTTTAGAGTCGTTTCACCGCTAACCTCTTGCGTTGAGGCGCTTATTGCTGGTGTCAATGATCCGGAAATTGTGTTAGGTTTTTCCAGCAAGGATGTGGAAAAGAACATCAAAAGTATGGTTAGAGTTAAATCCCTGGGTAATGACGGTATCAGTATTGAGCCCCTGCAGTTTGCAGCGGTGCATAGTTTTAGGGTCATGGCCATGCTGTTTACCTTTTGTATGCGACACTCTTACCTACCGACAAAGATATTAGAAACGATTGTTGTACCGATAGCGAAAAATGTCATTGGGAACGTCACAGATAAAAACAACTATAGGCCTATCTCTAGAGAGTTGCTCTAGCAACTGTTGTTGCAAAGGTCTTCGATGGTCTACTTGATGCACAACTCAGCCAGCACATTGAGCTTAACGTCGCGCAGTTTGGCTTTCGTGAGACACTGTCGACTGAAAGTGCTATCTTGACTTTGAAACATACTGTAAACTAATATGTAAACAGAAAAACACCTGTCTATGCTTGTTTTCTGGACTTATTGAAAGCCTTTGACTTAGTGAACTTCAACAGGCTCTGGGCCAAGCTTGGAAGGGTAGGGCTCCCGCTGAACTCATTAACATCTTGTCTTTCTGGTACAAAAATCAGAAAAACTACGTAAAGTGGGGAAACGTATTTTCGGATGAGTATGCGCTGGAGTGTGGTGTGAGACAGGGAAGTTTATCCTCTCCAAAACTCTTTAACTTATACGTTAAGCAGCTGATTGGTGAGCTCAATAACTGCAGTGTTGGCTGTCGTATAGATAACGTCTGCGTTAATAACATCAGTTACTCCGATGACATGGTGTTGTTGAGCCCATCGCTCAGTGGTTTAAGAAAACTGATTGATATCTGTAGGCCATATGCTGAGGTTCACGGTCTGAGGTGACGAGTAGAAAAGTAAGTGTATGGTCATAAGAGGTAAGAATAAACAACAGGAGCATATACCACCGGTCTATCTGAACGGGGTGCCTTTGGAACGTGTCACTCAGTTTAAGTACCTGGGGCACATTGTGACCCTGATTGACGGTGCGTGCTAATATGATGGTACATAGATTCGCAAGGTGTACAATAGGCGTAAAAGTAACACTATTCAGAGCCTACTGCCATAGCTTTTACACCAGCTCTCTATGGACCAACTACACCCAGCGGGCCTACGACGCTCTTCGCATTCAATACAACAACGCTTTTAGGATTCTGGTGAATTCTCTCGATTCTGCAGCGCGTCGGGCATGTTTGCTATTGCAAGGGTGGATGACTTTTATGCCATAATGCGTAAAAAAACAGCTTCTCTGATGCGCCGGATTCGGGGAAGCACCAACAGGATCCCAATGATTATTTCTGAGAGGCCAGAATCTGCAGTGCTAGGGAGATTCATCCAGCTTCGTCTTCTTCTTAGCGTGTTAATGGCAATCTAAATTGTATCGGCCCAGAATTGAGCCACTAGTTTGGCGCCTTCAGCAGCGTCCGTCAGTTCCTGTAGTGAACAAGCAGCAGGACACGCCGGACAAGATATTATTTGAATTTTATTGAATGATGCAACAATAACGTAGTTAGACCTTTGTTACTAACAATTATGTACAATTACTTGGTCTGATATAAATATAGTATTTTACTTTATTTTTATTATGCATGCCCAGCATGTCCAAGAACCAAAAATTCAAGACATGTGACATGTACCGAACTGTGCCAGGTCCACTTGGTGTTCTCTCAGAAGATGGAGGTCTGTCTTTATGAAAACAGTGGGATTACTGTTTTTGGTTCTAAGGA
Source organism: Standfussiana lucernea (assembly GCA_964057025.1). NCBI lineage: Eukaryota > Metazoa > Arthropoda > Insecta > Lepidoptera > Noctuidae > Standfussiana > Standfussiana lucernea. Next base: position 13,668,957 of record OZ059799.1, read on the forward strand.
AACGTTTTCGCATGTTTTCGCGCTGTGACATTTTTTAATGTTACAGCACCATGATTAGATAATGGCCTTTTGGCCTCGTATTGGACCAATTTCGTTTATTTAGTTTTTCTTCTTATAAATTTTTGTTGTTCGCTTTTTATTGTTTTGCCCTGTGCGAGTTTAATAAATACTTTTTCTTTTTTTCTTTCAACGTTCTTCTTTACTTAAACTGACTTCACCTTGTTACCTTTTTCGCCACCTTTACAAACTATAATTGCAACCGTAAGCAAATAATAAAAAACACGCTCTTCGTTATTTCCCTTGTGATGAGAGCATAAAAACTTAATCGACTGTCTTGTCAGCGTGAATGATAGTGTTCAGCTTCGAAGCTAATGTAAGGAAACATTTCTAGAATCAATATCAAAAGGAAATTGTGTTTTTTTCAGTCCACGCTCACCTTTACAATGGCGATTTATACAACAAAAAAAAACCGGCCAAGTGCGAGTCGTACTCGCACATATAGGGTTCCGTAGCACTAAACAATATGATAACAATATTTTTAACGCTCATTGTACACATATAAATTTACACTCAACAGCAAAACTAAATTTGTTTTTCATAGTATGTTAACGAAAGGCAAAGTTACTGCTGCAGTTTGAAGAAAAAGTCCCATATCTCAAAAACTAAATATCAAATCTTGTTCAGAACAATTTTCGTTGAAAGTTTTTTTTACGTTCTACAAACTTAAACTTCCCTCTTACTATAGAAATTAGAGGAGGGACATAATTTTTACGACATTAGAAGCAAATATCCCATCAACCATTGACTTAAGAAAAAAAGTATTTTAGAAACAAATAATAATTATAATGACACAAAGAAATAAGGTTTACATTTCCATTTGAAACCCTGACTCCTGTGCTAGGTGAGACCTGTGTATATCATTTTTTTAAGAGCGATCGATTAATTAATTACATGTATGCAGGGCCACCCTTATTTTTATTTTTTTCATAATTTTACATCATATTGGTGTAGCGGTTCATAGCAAGCGCCAACTCTCCAAATTTTAACTGCGTCACGCCTATAGTCTCGGAGTAAAATGGCTGTGACATAAGGACGAACGGACAGACCGAATCTATAAGGGTTCCGTTTTTGTTCGTTTTGGCAACGGAACCCTAAAAAGATAACTTGTAGGTAGGGAAAAATAAAATTAAACGCATTTCTAAGCAAAACTAAAGGTTAACACCCGTATCTATAAACAACGAACTGTCAAAAATTAGAATTCTTAGCTTTGCTTTCTTTGACGGTTCTTATTTCGTTTAAATTCTAGTCTCATCATCATCTACCTAGTCTTTGCCCAACTATGTTGGGGTCGGCTTCCAGTCTAACCGGATGCAGCTGAATTACCAGTATTTTACATGATGGGACTGCCTACAGCTGACCTCCACAACCCAGTTTGTACTGGGTAATACGATACCCCTTGGTAAGATTGGTTATCAGACTTTCAGGACACTAACTACCTCTAAGGACTGTCAAAGACCTACAAGTGACCACGGCTTAACGTGCTTTCCGAGGCAAGGAGGAAACTCCGTATATGATGGGTGGTCACCCATCCACAGAGCAACCCAGGCAAGCACGGCTTAACCCGAGTGACTCGAGCGGCTGTTATTATTTAGTCACGAGCTCTTCACAGCACAACACATAACCACCAATATACTCGAATTCGAAATACGGATGAAATTAAATAAATCAATCCGAAAAGCTACTGAATTAACATGTTTACTTCAATTAAATGGGCAACTACAGTACCACAGTTCACAGTTATTATGTCTTGTGTCTGGGACTGTAGCTTCATTTTTTATTGCTGTCTTTGTTTCGACAGTTCAAAAGTGCCTGTAATTGGCCTACTTGAAATAAATGCTTTGATTTGATTGATTTGATTTGATTTGATTACTGAGTCTTCGGATCGTAGAAGCAGTTAATATTTACATTTAACTGTGGTCCGACGCCTTGGCCCAGTTAGTAAGCTGTATAAATAGTTGCTCAATATCTAAATGTCGAAGGTATAGGTAAACTCAGGCCTTTTCCGTTTGGGGGTAGCCAGAAACCACAGAACGCCACAAATTCTATAATATAAAGTAAAAAGTAAGTTTATTCGTAGATTTTTGATAATTAATTTGTGAACAGTTTTGAGTGTTTGACTGTAGTTTCAACCTTACCTGCTTCTTCCCACTAAATGTTTATGTATTAGAAATATATAACCCTAAAACTAAACAGGGTTCAAACCCCTTATTATGTACTAAGCTCAATAGACTACCATTATCTTCAGTTAACCCAGAGCCAGTGCTGGTCAAAGGATTTCAATACAAATTAGTCGGTTATTAATAAGTCATTTGGTAATTAGTGAGTCTTGACTAGGTCAATTACATGTCTATAATTGGTCGTCGAGGTTATTAATTGTCTTGTTTTCAGGTTAATTAGGAGCCGAACGCTCCTAATTTAATATTAAACGGATTTGGAACTCTTTAAGTGGCTAAGAAGTAAGACGGTGTGTTTAATGAACTTGAGGAAATTTTAAATATTTCTCACTGAACTCCATTAAAGCTCATGTTAGGCTTCCAATAAATGACCCATAAACACGATGTTGATACCAAAACAACGCTAAAGTATCGGAAATCATTACCTATCTGTTTATTCTCCAAAACGCTGTAGCCCATAAAATGAGGTGGGAACATTAAAACCTCGGTACGGTAAAAAGCGTTCGAACGGAGCTAATATTTATAAATTGATTTTTAGATGGATTTGCGCACAAGTGCAATCATGACAATATGGCGACGAACTTCTAAAGAGAGATATGACATGGCGTAATTGATGTGCGGTATTTCGATGATGGATATAAATACCTTGGGGTTGTGGTAGCTGATGTTGAAGGATCAGCTATACGAAAATATGAATATAACTTAAGCTTACGCTGTGGTGAAAATAATGCTAGTCAGCCGTGGTCAGCGAAAGACACGAATCAAGGATACTGTCGAAATAACTAAACTAAACAGACGAGTGAGATAAAACGACCAGTATTACGCGGACTCGTGTGATACCTACTTAATTTCTATAAAAAATACAGAGCAGAAGGATCCCTCAATGACTGCTGCTAGACGACATTGTTTTAAATTTTCATACAAACCAACGGCGTCCCCGTTTTTCCTGACTACGCCACATGTATAAAAACGATGGCTTTAAATGGCGTTCAAGACAGAAATTGTATGCTTAACGTACTCTGAGCGCTAAGAATTTCATTACCTCTGCTGTACCTACTCTGTGCTCAAAATCAACCCCATTTGAACGTAGTCAACCAAATTGCTTCATATGTGAAACTATGCAAACCATATTGATATGGGATCCTGGTACTCAGACAGATGTAAATACCAAACACCAATATATTGTGCCCTCTAGCTAGAATTTGATGTCAACGGCGCAGACTTATTTAAAATTTGCTGTGCCCGACGGGGTCCATAATTGTTCCTATTTTTTTTTTATTTACCACCTGTAACTGTACATTACGGATTGCAATAAACGATTTGATTTGGATCGCAGTATGTGAGATTTGACGCCACACATCTTTACAGAATGTATGCAGAAGATTCAATTTCAGCAGAACCTGGAAATTAATTTCTGCTTATATAATATTACGTACTCTAATATTATCACGGACTGCTTTGTTGGACTAGTGATCGCAAGCGCGACTGCGTCGAGCAAAAGGTTATTAGATTATTTCCATCTGGAATTTCTCAGTAGCAGTCACGGCGTCTGGATTTGTACCCGGTTGATGACAATAGGCACACCCACTTTTACATGAGACTTAAACATAACTGACGAACTGTGGGTGTACTATTAAGTACACCGCTGCCTAACCCTAAATAGCTAGCTAGTTAGTTTAGTAAGTTTTATTTTAATTTGTTCATAAGTTTACTTTTTTTAAATCTTGTTTTATTGTCAAGTTACCATTTTGTTTTGTCCAGTGCGAGACTAATAAATACTTTTTCTTACTTTCTTTCTTTAAACGGATAACAGATGTGAATGTTATGCCTTCACAAGAAGCTAAATCTTAGTCCAGTTGTACAGAATAATATTGTGTTACCCATTTTTGTCGCCAGTTTCCGTCATGGAAGTCTACATGACTCTGTTGTTGTCCAACATGTTCACCGACTCTGCCCTCTCATTGACGTAATTCATACCCCAAAAGAACCAAGCCGGACTGTAGGTACATGTATTTTGGTTTCAGTTTAAATATAAGTTTTCTTTGCTAAGCTCACACTGAGCCCACGGAAGTCGAAGTATCCGAAAGTATAATAAAAAAATAACTTCTGAAGCAAAACGTGTTCAAAAGAAACAATGACGGACACAGTAATAACTTGAGCCAGTCCGAACTACACTTGAATAAATTATACATCTTTCTCGCCTTCACTTTATTACTTAGATATTATTTGTACAGTCCATATAAATAGGATGGCAGTTCTCATCACATTTTTAATTTATTCACAGATAGGTTGATTATATTTAGAATTGAATTCGAACATGTATGCTCGAGTGAGCTCTTTCATGTTCATGTCATAATTTGAATTCTAAATGTATTTGCTTGTCGTTTTTTAATTTGAGTTTGAAAATGTTAACGCGGATTTTTGCCAGCTAGTATCAATATACTTCTCTGGTTTTAAATACAAAGCTACGCTCGTTTGTGCTTATAGGCATTATTTGCATAAGGTAAGGTAGTCAACCTAGTAGTAAAGCTTAAACGGAAACCTACTGTTATTTTTTTTTTAATAATCAGGTCAACGATTTCAACATCTGACTTGCAATAATTAATTAGTAAAAACAGTAATCAAAAAATACTTTTTGCGAGAACTATGTTTTCGACGGCACGATACGGACGCGAAGCAAGTTTTCCTAACATTTATCGAACTTTCAACCCTGTTTCAGCCCCAGGTGAAAAACTAAAGAAAAGGAAATTCAATTAAACTTTTTGCCATATCTAGAACAAAACTGAAATCGAACCTTCAAACTTAAAAAAAACTACCTGTATGAAAGGGCGACATTTTCATGTCGCTCGAATTGGATGTTGAAATCATATACGGTATCTCGGGAAATGGTCGAAAGAGGGAAAAGTGACAATTTGTTCAGTATTCGAAGAATCGATTTCCTCGCTTTACGTTTCTTGGATAACAACCAAAAGAATAGGCAATAACCACATTTCGTCATTTATATTTAACACGTTCAGACCGGCACCTCACGAGTAGGTACTTGGTATCCTACGGCGCAAATCTTCATATTATGGCCACCGGTGGTACATCACCGCCCCATGAACCACAATACAATTTTTCAACATTTGTTTTTGCTTACTTTTTCGAAACAATATCCACCTCCTGAGCTGCACTATGAAAATTTGACAATTTTACTAGGCGGGGACGGTAAATACAACACTTTCTCTCAAAGTGGCGCGAATTTCTTGGTATATTGAAAGTATAGTGTGACGTAGCCACCGGTGGTACACCTCGCCGTGTCAGCAAATACTCCGTGCTCCACCGGTGGTACACGCCGGTCTGAACGTGTTAAGTCCCAAGTGTATTTAGGCAAAAGGAGTATGTAAGGATCGTAGCAAGTGGCGTTCTGTGATTTCTGCCTACCCTCATAGGAAACAGGTGTGAGTTTATGTATGTATGTATGTATTTCAAGTCCGAGCTATTGCCATCAACCGGGCCCAAAACCAGACCGTAGGCGGCTTCTGAGAAATTCCCAATACTTAAACCGAATAACACTACCCGACCAGGGCATCGAAACCAAGACCTCATGCAAAAGGCTGGCTCTTGCGACTGCTAGGAAAACTGAGCAGCAGTTACCCAAGCATCGTTGAAATACACAAATCTAAGATGAAGACTTTTCCAGGAGTGAAATCCATGTCTTTTATACGACACTATTACGGTGGGTAGTGAGTCCTTCGCAACTCTGTCGACCACGAGCGCTCTTTATTGATTCTAAAACATTTCCGAAGCTTACAGGCTTTTAAAGCAAGTTTATCGAGAACTTAATAGATCCATGCATTTTAATGTTGCCAGAGAGTAGAGCTCTCTAGAACCGAGGTACCGAGGCTCTAGTGTATGCAGCAAGCGGGCGCGTAATTGAAGCACTTTCGTTGAAAAAATATTGAAACATTTTGTACAATTTTTAATATATTTTTTGGGAACTCCGATACTATACGAGTTTTCAGTGTGTATTTACATTGATTGCTTATCGCAAAACTGTTACTATGAGCGTGGTCGAGGCCTTGTATTTTTAATACTGAAACCAGAAATATTTCCTCAATGTAAAACACACGGTAAAGTTAAATTAGCTAGTAAAACTGCACAGTTATAATGGAATTTGATATCTAAACAAAAAAAAAAAAAAACAAAAAAAAAAACGGATCGACAGCATGCGGTTTGGTTAAAAACTTGAAATATTATCAGCTTTGAGAATCTGTTGTTTTTTTAGAAACTATCAGACGTAGTGATGAGTATCAATATCACGTGATAAAAACTAAATTAGAACATATGTATCTTGTCGCTTACAATCTTACCTCACCTTCTCAGATTAAGTTAGGCTGGGTGCTAAACAATAGGCACGAACTGTAGTTGACAGCCTCATTTAATATGTCTCGAGTACCTAATACATTTGACGTACTAACTGACATGGTTTGTGTTTATGAAGTGAAGTGAATGGAGAACTAAGTACAATAGTAACATGAAGAGAATTACGTCACGAAATGAAAAGTTTTTGTTGTTATTTTGTGTTGGCATGAAGTTTATTACAGTGCTTCAAATTGGGGCAGCCATGGCGAAAATATTTTAGCTTCGGGGCAGGACTGACTGTCAAAGATGTACCAGAGATTCAGTTGTGAATTTGAACCAAAGATTTAAATCGTCGGTCGTGCCCTCACTGTGGGTATTTTTTAAGTAACCTTGTATGTCCCACTGCTGGGCAAAAGCCTCCCCCATTTGCTTCCAGATACTCTTCTCCTGCGCTACGTCGAACCAGCCATCGTGATGCGAGTCTAGATCATCTCGCCACCTCTTTCTGGGCCTGCCTCGGTACCCGCCATCCTCAGGTACTTAGGTCGCGCTAAAAGTATTTGCACTGAACAGAGAGCTCACACCGGCTGGCTTCGTTAGAGCCGACTACTAGTCCAACCAGAGGATTCCTTGATAAAACAACTTTCAACGGGATTGACCAAAATTTTTTAGAAACTTACTTCAGTCTGTCCCATGCATTCTTGACTTTTCCTACTTCGTTATAGCTGATGGACTGTCCCAGCCTTCAATTGCATCAAAATATCAACATTATACCTACACTAGCTGGCCCGCGCAACTTCGTCTGCGTGACATAAGAGAGAGAGAGAGAGAGTTATTTTTCATTGATGCTCCGCTCCTATTAGTCGTAACGTGATGTTATATAGCCCATAGCCATTCTCGATAAATGGGGTATCCAACACGAAAAGAATTTTTCAATTCGAACCAGCAAGTCCTGAGATTAGCGCGTTCAACCATACAAACAAACTCTTCAGTTTCATAATATTAGTATATAGATACACGCTCTGCACGCAGAGTTGCGAACACCAGCCGTTAAACAATACAATAGAACGGCAGATTTATTCACTACCCATCAATATTTTCTTACCACGATCTCTCACTCTCTAAGGAAGGAAAATGTCACGCTCAGAAAAGGCGTGACACGAATTAATGGAGAACCTGATTACTGCCGACGGATTGCAGACGTAGAAATAGGTATAACGGTTTTTGCGTTCTGATTGGTTCCGGGTGAGAATGAGTCACGACCGGATCTGGTGGGTATCGAAAAAAAAATGTTTTTTTTTTGTTAAAAAGATTAAGCAGAAGTGCCGTAATAATGTTCAGATCTTAACGAGAAAATAATATTTGAATGCAGCGATGAAATCTGTGTTAGCTCATCATGCCTGTAGGTAAGTATAACTTCATCAACTCAAGATAGCAAATAAACATGGACTCATTTATTGCCAAGACAAAATAATCGACAATAACTGCAGCAACACAATTTGAACTTTATTTTTTTATTAAAATAACCAACTTGTACTTACAGTTATAAACCATACAAACAATACAATTTTTTTTAATATGTAAGAACTAGATAATAATATAGTAAATTAGAAAACATAAAAAAAAACAACATAAATCAGCATATGAATTAGAAAATAACTTTAAAAAACAAGATCATATGAATGAATTCAGTCAAAATCAGACCTTTTATTTAGTACACACCAGTAACTCTTCTAAAAATTATAATTCAAGCGATCAGAATCAAAATTTAGAAAAAAAAATAAAAGTAAAAAAAAATTAAAATGAAAAAATATAAAACAGTAAAATATTCTAACGTTTTTCCATATCGGCTGCGCAGTGCGGCAGTGCCGTGTTGATTGGAACTGAATATTTCAGCTTAACTACTTTCACCAGTACAGCTAAAAGTAACTACGAACTCGATGCTGATCCAAGATGGAAAGTGGTTTGATTATTTATTCGACGTTGGCTAGTAATTGATTGGTGTTGGCACTGACTCCAATTTGTCTTTTGTTTTCCCTTGCCTGATTGGACTGGATTTGTACAATATCGTGAATGGTGAGGCGAGCGTATACACGATTGAATTAAAGGTATATTTTGAACTAGCTGTGTCCCGCGGTTCCAACCGCAGCTCGGGTCCGAAGAGTCGCAAAGTGAAAAGTTAAATAGTCTTCGTCGAGAATTGACCTATCAAATGCAAAAATATTTTTCAAATCCGATTTGTAGTTGCAAAGATTATAGCGTTCAAACAAACAAACAAATTCTTTGGATTTATTATATTAGTATAGGTTATAGATAGGTGCTTTTTGTTAAATATGCGTTAAGTTATATTAAGGTACAGATACTGTACAGTCGTCGATATGTAATCAATAAATAATCTGGATAGACCTATCCGGATTATTTATTATAATTTTCAATTTTAAATCCTCACTAATATTATAAACGCGAAAGTTTGTATGTGTGGATGTGTGGAAGTTTGTTACTCTTTAACGCAAAAACTTTGGATGAAACTTGGCATACATATAGTTCATAACCTGGATTAACACATAGGGTATTATTTATCCCGATAATATGATCTCGTGGGACAATAACCGAACTCCACGCGGGCGATGTCGCGGGCATAAGCTAGTAATAAATAAATTTATTGAAACAAAATAAAATGTGTTAGATCTTCTACTAAACACCTATAGAACTACACGTTATACATACATTATTGTGCACCAAATGCGAATACGAATACTCGAACAGATATACCTTCTATGTCGCATTAGCATTCCACGGAGACACGCGAAGATCCGATTTAGAGTATTTACGTGACTTGATATTTGAAGTAAGTATTTTACGTTTTATTGACTGAGCTATTTTTCAATATTTCCAAAGTCAAAGTCAAAATTATTGTATGTGAAACGAGTATTTCTAATTAAAAAAAATATATATATATAAATAATTATGTGGAGTACACAAAAATACAGAAAACACACAAAGAATAATAAAAATAAAAAGACAACATCCAACCGGTCCTGCTGACGGCAACATGCTTATCACAACAGTGTCGTAAGTATGGGCAGTCCGTCCAGTCCACGATCATTACCAGGACAGCATTGGTGCTGCCCCACATCCTACGCACCAGGGACAAACACTGAAACAATCGTTGCGAGTCTCAGCGAACATACCTGAGGCGCTGCAGTAGCGAGGCAGCCGCATGCAGCCTTGAACTGGACGCGGAGGGCTCCGTATGATGCACGCGTGTGCCTCGCCAGGCTGCACGTATAGAGGGACGTGCAGTACGCCCTGAAGTGCGTTATCTTCACCTCCCTCGAACAGCGCGCAAAACCTACGTGCAAGCATGTACGCCCGCACCGACAAGGCCCTCCGTTCCCGCTCCATGTCATCATTGTCCTTGAGGTCGGTCGTTATCTAAATGCCATTGGTACTTAAATAGATTCACCCTTTCGAGTGGAACTCCGTTTAGAAAAACGGGTGGACAATTTTGCGAACGTTTCGTACCGGCCTCAAAAACCATGCATTGACTTTTGGTCACCAAAAAATCGACGTGTTAACGTTACGTTTACACCGCGCGCTCGTGCAAGGGTCTACTAAAACCATAAAGCGCTCTCTGTCGGCGCGACGATGCGTTCAGATGCGCTTAAAAAAATAAACGCGTTTGTCGCATGATCGTGTGACAATCGCTTTGGTTAGGACGTGGCTTTTAAGTTTTTGTAGTACTTACAATAAGGTTGTATCTTCTTGAACATCATAATTTCATTTCATTCCTCTTATAACCAGTTTTTGAAAACATATCATTGGGGGAGGCCTTTGCCCAGCTGTGGGATGACGCAAGCGAGCAGTATCAGTATCATTTCCTACAACAGCACATTGAAAAGACACGTCAGACACAAACCCACACTTTTCAGTAATATTTCGGTCGAAACTGTAAACAAAATGGAGGCTTTCACAGAATTTTTTTTTGTTCATCTCTATTGTCACTCAGCTGAACAATTTTGCATTTAGCCACTGAAAGCGGCTTAACCTGCCACAAAACCTTTTATGATTATTAACCGGTTTTCTGTAATCAATGAAAAGCACTTTTGGTTAAAATTTTACGAATACCACTTTATACGAAAATACTAAAGTCGAACCAATTTGTTGTGGTTTGGCATTTTATTCGATGAATTGAACTGTTACTGAAAACAAGTATTCAAATTGATACTGAAAATAGCTTATTTGTTAATGTCAATGTCGTTTGACTAACACGTAGGTCTAGTGGTAGTAAGCGCGACTGCTGAGCATGAAGTCCTGGGTTCGATTCCCAGGTCGCGCAAAAGTGTTATTGGGTTTTTCCATCAGCAATTTGTGTCTGGATCTGTGTCCGGTTTATGGCAATAGGCTCGCCCCCTATTACATGGCTACACACTTAAACATGACTGGTGAAATTTCTGTGTACTATTAGGTACACCTCTGACTATGCATTCAGGGACTACAGACATGATGTTTTATATGTGTTAATGTCGTTGTGAGTACTTATGATCGTTGGATGCATATGCGACAAGCAAGCATTTCGCATTCAATCAATCAATCAATCAAAGCATTTATTTCAAGTAGGCCAATTACAGGCACTTTTGAATTGTCGAAACAAAGACAGCAATAAAAAATGAAGCTACAGTCCCAGTCACAAGACAAAATAACTGTGAAAGTACTGTAGTTGCGCATTCCAAAGCGTAGATCTATATGGAGAAGAATGGGCAAGAAACTCCATGGACACTCTTTTAAATCATAATGTTTTTACAAAAATCTTGGATACATCATTCTTGTTGAGATGGTACATTATGTGAGAACGATGTAACGATTGCATTTTCAGTATAGTAATACTAGATTAACCTCAATTAATTTGAATGCTGTTATTCTTAATAAGCAATCTTGCTTTTAATGTAACCCAGTTACGGAGATCAGATTTTCAGTCGCTCCGGGTTACATACTGGTAGTCAACTGCATCCTGTTAGACTGGGAGACGACCCCAACATAATTAAAAAAGTTAGATCACATTTCATATCACAACATATTCATACGACATTTAAACCAGATTAATGTTCAAATGAGCCACGTGACGTATCCACGTGAGCGCAGCCATTTTTATTACCCAACATGCATTTCACACGTAAAGTTGTCGACTCAAGCTAAACCTGACCGCACAAACAAAACAGACTAAACCGAAAATTAAAATTCAATTCAACCTCACACTTCTACGTGAAAGAGCTCTTTGGAAGCCACATAGCATTACAATAAGCGGTTTAGAGTCACAATATCAAGTGTGCTTGAAAACTAAGCTTATCGCGTTCCCCCAGCAAACACTTTCGTTGAACATAACAATTTGCATTCAACAATCGAAAAACTGATTCAATCTACATGTTTTATGTATGCGAAACAACGTGCAAAAAGGTGAAGCGAACCAATTATCGGTTCCCGAAAACGCATATAAAAAACATTATGTATTTGTGTACATACTGAAGCCGAAAATATTAAGCAACATGATATTATGTGAGACAAAAAGTATATAAATTGTGTCGAATATTGTGTTGGTAGGCAATTGTTTGCAATACCTTATTTTAGTCTGCGGAAAATTCGCCTTTATTCAATATATTTTTGGATGTGTGAAATAAGTAGCACTAAAATGTAAATTGATTTCAACAGTATAACTAGCACGTTGGAAAATTTTATTTTTTATGTCCATAATTGGTAACTTCATTGGCCCATGGTTAATTCAAGTTTCTATTTCTCGTATTTAACTAAAGAAAACTCAATCAAGTTGACATTCATAAATGAAAATGAAACTAGGTTAAATTACCTTTCATTCATTAGAAACGCGTTTCATTTGGATCTTATAATATAACATTTAGCTGAAATATCCAGTGCAAATCAAAATTCAATAAAAACAATGAAAAACTAATTAATACTGACTTTCAAAAGTTTCAGTTAGCTCTAATTGTGGACACACCTTGTCAATAGGTCGTTCTAATTGTAATAATGCGTTTATGTTGCACACATTCTTGCTCAGTGCCAGAATTTGCGTTTCACACATAAAATTTCATTTCATATCCTGTTAATTATTAATTTTGAGTAGGTTACCTAGATTAAATCACATGTGTTAAAAAAAAGCGAAGTTTGAGAGAACAACGCAGCATTGCATTTGGCAAAAAAGTGGCCGGCCGGCTCCTGCAACACGGTTTCAACTATTACAGGAGTCAGGGAATACCACATACCGTGTACAATGTTTTTATTAATTACGCAAATTACAGTATGTGCAGTTGCTTTAACCGGAAATCTAAGATGCGTGCGGGTAGAGCATTAAAAAAAACACGAAAAGTAGATACTGGCTGCGATTCGAACCTGCAATCCCTGGTTTACATGGCGGTCGCTAAACCGTCAGGCTACTTACATCGGTGACAAATGGTCTAAAATAGCCGTTCTATTCTAATGCATGTTATGACAGTTGTCAAACAGTTGAGGAATATGGACATAATGCGATATTTTTCATCCCCCTAAGTTATTAGCGTGATAATATTTAATCTATTTGCTATTCCAGACTATAATCTAACTCTGTGCCAAATTTCATCAAGATCCGTTCAGCCGTTCTGGCGTGATTGAGTAACAAACATCCATCCATCCAAACTTTCGCATTTATAATAGTATATATTTACATATATATAATCGTACATACAAGGTGTACTTTTGCAACCTCGTCAAAATTCAGGAGATTGTCATAAAAGACGTAAATAATCAATATAAATTACAGTACCTGGTCAATAATAATAAACGCTGTTTTTTTAGTTGTTTTAATTTGACACTATTTCAGAATGAAGCCCTTTTCAAAAGAGGATAATCACCCGTTTCTCGAATAAACGTCTGCGTTTGTTCGTGTGTGTGAAAGCGCGGTTATAGGGCTAGTATTAGACGGGCAGCGTTTTAATACGGGTGGTGTACACTTATCGATTTCCAACATTAAGAAAAAATATAAAAAAATATCTACCCATTTTATGATTGATTCGGGTCGAGAATCATTAGCATTGTTACCTCCTTGAATTTGACGAGGATGCAAAGCAACACCTTGTATATACAACATGTAACATAATCAACGCACGGGTCATTGTACTCATCATCATGAACAACTTTTACTATGGAACCAAACCTAAAATCGCGAAAAAAAAAACAGCTGCTCCCTACATTTATGTTCGCACAATTCGTCAAAATGTATGGAACAGCTGATTTTTAGCGATTTCAGGTTTGGTCCCATAGTAAAAGTTGTTTATAATGATGAGTACAATGACCCCTTAAGAGGGTGTGCGTTAATTATGTTACATGTTGTATAGTAAGAAGTAAGATAAGGTTAATAATTATAGTGAGGATTTGTACATCCAATATTATGTTTCAACTCAATGTAAATTGTTACTGAATAAATTGAATTGAATATTTTTTGTTCTACATTATACCTCAATAGTAATTTGAATTACATACCTGCCAATTTTTCTACCTTTATGAGTTTCCATTTCTCATTACCGTGAACGCAATTTAATTTCACATTCAAACTGAGTCAAAGGCACTTAATAAAAACTTTTTTGCAAAAAAAAACCGACTTCCAAAAAAAACACTAAAAAAGTGGGAAATAACTTTACTTTCGGAAGTCGGTGACTATTGTTTGTTTCATTGACTTTTTTGCCACCGACTTCCGAAAGTAAAGTTATTTCCCACTTTTTTAGTGTTTTTTTTGGAAGTCGGTTTTTTTTTGCAAAAAAGTTTTTATTTTACCCTTTTTAGTTCAAATTCCATCACACACAAATCCTTGTCAAGTATCAATTTCGCAATTTCTTTTACTTGGATGACATATTGTTTCCAGCTATTTTGATTTCAAAACCAAACTACTTAACCGATTTCGATGCAATTTCTATGGGACCAATCGGAAAGTTGATCCATTCAGATAAAAGAAGAATTTTTCAAATCGGTTCATAAATGACGAAGATATGAGGTAACAAACACAAAAATTTCCAGCTATATTGATTTCAAAACCAAACTGCTGAACCGATTTTGATGAAATTTCTATGGGACCAATCGAGAAGTAGATCCATTCAGATAAAACAAGAATTTTTCAAATCGGTTCATAAATGACGGAGATATGAGGTAACAAACACAAAAAAAAAAAAAAAAACATACAACCGAATTGAGAACCTCCTCCTTTTTTAGAAGTCGGTTAAAAACGCTGTTATAAGCATTAATTACCTCATCTAACAAATTGTTGGGCTCTTTGACAAATTGGCGCTGTTGGGCTTGCCAGCGCAAAATACTAATCACCCGCCCGTAAAAATGTGTTGCCAATTTAATAATTGCGCCATCTTTTTAGGTGGACGACATAAAGCTTTTACCTTAATTAAAAACTAGTGCCCAAAAACTAATGATAAATTTGGTATTCAAGGAATTAAATCTGTGTGGGTTTATTTTAGTTACCTAAATACTTCGTTTTCTTGGTTTCTTAAATTAAAACTTAAGAAACTAAACTAATCAAAAATTTATATTTTGATGGTTTCTTAATTTAGTGAAAGCTTTAAGGTCTTGTTTTCAAGTGTAACTAAAAAATGAAAATCTTTTTTATTATATTAATTTCCTCGTTGGTCGCAAACGCGACTGTTGAGCGTAAGGTCCTGGGTTCGATGCCCGGTTCGGGCAAATATTAGGTCAATCAGGAATTACTCAGTAGCAGCGACGGAGTCTGGATTTGTGTCCGGTTGATGGCAATAGGCTCGCCCCTCTTACACGGGACTTTAAACATAAAATAAAAAAAGAAATGTGGGTGTACCAAGCTATTAGGTACTCCTCTGCTTAACCTATCGGGGATTACAGGCGTTATGTTATGTGCAATTTCTTGGAGCAAGATTGACCTATATTATCGGTACTTATCATTCGCTCTTTACGGGTTTGTGCTTTCTACAGGTGAATGAGCTCACTGAGCACAGGTGAATGAGTAAGAGAAGGTAAATTGAAAGCACGTACAAAATTAAGAATAATCTTATATATACCCCCCTTCAGCTCGTGGTTACAGAATAACAGCCACTCGAATCAATCTTCAGGTTAAGCCGCACTTGCCTAGGTTGGTCTGTGGATGGGTGACCACCCGTTACATACCGAGTTTCCTCTGTGTCTCGGAAAGCACGGTAAGCCGTTGATCCCGGCTGTCATTTGTAGATCTTTGACAGTCGTTACAGGTAGTCAGTGGCCCGACAGTTTGACAACCAGTCTTACCAAGGGATATTGTATTACCCAGTACTAACTGGGTTGTGGAGGTCAGATTTGCCATGTTAAATACTGGTTTTCAGCTGCATAAGGTTAGACTGGAAGCCGACCCCAACATAGTTGGGAAAAGGCTAGGCAGGTGATGATGACCCACCCTTCACCCAAAATTAAACTTAGGAATTTAATACCTCATGAACTATATTATATACAGGGTGACGGGCGAAGGTCATCGACGCACAAACGGTAACCACGTATGCAATACATCATTCCAAATACCCCCACATAGACATTTTTCGTCAGTAATTTAAAAGTATTTTCTTTTCCATACATTTCGGCCGTGTAGCAATTAGACATTGCACTTTTGTAGGAAACCACGGCTCGTTGTCCGAAAATTTTCTTGCGGGGGGGGAGGGTAAAGAATGATGTACTGAAGACGTGGTGACCCTATCAATATCCCTATAGCGGCACTACAAAAAAGTACAACAGCCACATAGTACAAAAAGTACTACAGCGCCATCTAGATCCTCCCTTTTCTATGGGGGATGAAGATGATTATACCCTATATCCCTTCCACCTTGTTTAGCCTTAACGTTCCCACTACACTGATTGTTTGCCAGAACCGGTTGGTCTTCATCGATCATCGATTTTTTGGTTCTAAGACATCTCGGTTTCCTCACGATGTTTTTCTTCACCGCTTTGAGAGCAGTGATGATGAAATAAATTACATTAAGTCTGCCTAGGTTCAAACCCAAGACCTATCACTCAAAACCCGGCGCCGTTACCAGTGGGCCCAACTGCTTTCTGCCTTGGGAATTTCATATATTATAGGACAAAAATAAAATGTAAATTTATATTAAAAACACTGATGAAGAATCTTTCAAAAGTGAGTAATTTATTACTCCACGATGTTGTTTATTCTACCTACTATAAATATTTGCTGAAGTACGTAATTTTCACGGTAGAACCTAATCGAAATCATAAGAAACAAGGCTTGAGATATTAGGTACCTCACAGGTATATGCCTAATACCGTCTTAGACTCCCTAATATGATGCAAATTGTTCCAAATTTCCTCTCCGAAATAATTTATGAGCCGAGGAAATAAAACATTAAAAATTTACTTACTTGATTATTTTTATTTGCTGTTTATTTATCCTTTATTCAATTTTCTTACATATAAATTATGTTTTTAAATATTCTTATTAACAAATTTGAATTAAAAAAAAAAAACATTTAAAAATATAACAAATAGTAGCCCACCGGCACTGGGAACAGAGTCTGTTTATTATTATTATAGCATTTATATTGGGCTACGACCATAGTATTTATTTATTTATTTGATAAATTATATATTATTATATTTTAAATAAATTATATTATATGTTATAGTTTTTAGTATTAGTAACAATGGTCTTAATTACTAGTGTTAGTAGACATTTATGGTTTATTCTGTGTGGAGTTTCTTCCAATGTCGCAGCATTGGAGACTCCCAACTATCTGCGAAATAAAACATGATAGTGTTGGTACTGCCACAAAGACGAGACTATGGACTCTATGAACGGTGATTAAGCGTATTTCGTCATCATCTAGCCCTAGCCTAGTCTAGCTTTTCCCAACTACGTTGGGGTCGGCTTCCAGTCTAACCGGATGCAGCTGAATACCAGTATTTTATATGGAGCGACTGCCTATCTAACTTCCACAACCCAGTTAGCACTGGGTAATACGATACCCCTTGGTAAGACTGGTTATCAGACTTTCGGGCCACTGACTATCTGTAACGACAGTCAAAGATCTACAAATGACAGCCGGGACAAACGGCTTACCGTGCTTTCCGAGGCACAGAGGAAACTCGGTATGTAATGGGTGGTCACCCATCCACAGACCAACCTAGGCAAGCGCGGCTTAACCTGAAGATTGATCCGGGTGGCTGTAATAACAGCCACCCGGATCACTCTAATAAGAGTGATTGATTTCTCATTACACCAACATGACCTATATCAACAAAATCTGTCAATAATCATGCTTACTTAACCCAAATAGAGGATAATTATGCTGTACGGTGTAACAAACAAGATCACAAGCCACAATCCAGTTCAGTGTAATTTGGTAACCAGCACGATTCATTACCTCGCATGGATTCACCTTTTAATTAGCTGAGTAGCTTATGAGCTATGTTGACAGTGACCTCTGAAACACAACCATGGAAAAATGTGGTACAACCTTTGTGTTGTTCCGTATAGGAACAATTTTTGTGAATTCGCTAAAGCAACAATTTTACGAAGCGCAGATTAATGGAGTGAACTTTAGAAAGAATTCCCTGAGAAGAATAATTTTTTATTACAATTTTTTGTAAGTAAAAGAATTTCAATTGAAATACATCTTCATCATCATAAAAACACGCTTGTTATCCCCGAAGGACTAGGCAGAGGTGTACCAATTAGTACACCCACATTTCTTCAGTTATGTTTTAAGTCCCATGTAATAGGGGGCGAGCATATTGCCATCAACCGGGCACAAATCCAGACTCCGTGGCTGCTACTGAGAGATTGCTGATGTAAAGACCCAATAACACGAGAATCGAACCCAGTACCCCATGCACAGCAGTCGCACTTGCGACCACTCGACAACGAGATAGTCAATTGAAATACATTTATTCAGAAAATTCAGTTCAATGTATCTTGGTTAATGTTTTCATTTATTTTAGCAACTTTCATCCCGATTCCAAGCATTGATATAGCAATGTCAACCCTATAAGAAATTCTGAAACAACAGTAATAGGATACGTCAAAGAACGAATGACCAGGGCTTTGTTCCACGCTGTGGTTTCACTCAATGCTGAACAGCGTTGAACTAAATTGTTTTTGTTAATAGGATCAGGATCGTATGAACTGCACCACGTGTAAGTTTCCAACAACTATATGTTACGCTTTAGTATGGTAAAAGCGGTCATTGTCCTTTTCCTAAAATCTCTTGTAAAATCAATAAAATCAATAAAAAAAAAAAACAAAAAAATATATAAATAAATCAAAAAATAAAATTAATTAATTAATTAATATAAATCAATAAATATCGTTCGTGACCGCTTTAAATCTATACATGTAAATAAATAGAATTAAAGTGTCTGTTTGTAATGTCAAAATAACAGCTTTTCACTGAATGCTTAAGAAAGTATATGTGGTACTTTTAATAAAAAAAAACTTTTTCTTTGCAAATTTTGGTCTGTTTGTTCCGGCTAATCTCCGAAACGGCTGGACCGATTTCTGTTTACGAAAAAGGATTAGGGTTCCGTGCAAAAAAATTAAAACCCTTGAAATTGTTAGCAAAATCCGACTAAAATAGGGAAGTAATATTTTAATAACAATTTCACGCGAAGGCCGTGCGCAACAACAAGTACATTCAAAAGTAAAACCACCTCTAATGCCACCTCATATACCTCTAAAGTCGTTCATTGGTCTAATACACTAATTGATTGGCCAACAAACCGGCCAGCAAGTCTACCACTCATAACGCCACAATGGCGGACCAACCGCGATTTATGAACGGAATAAATCAGCCTCGATTAACTAGGTTATATTACGTTAGTGCAACATGATTTATTTCAGCCATTTTTAATTTTTAAAGACTCGTTTTTCATGAATTATCGTCTCGATTTTAATTTATAGTTCCTAACTAAGACTTAATTGGAAAGAGAGAATAGTTTTCTTTACTATAATGACTTATGTAGTTTTTACCGTGATGCAGCGGCTGCTATCGCTACGTACATTGTACTGTTAGTCTTAATTTTCACAACCACTTATATTGTTCACTAAGATTGTAATGTCTACCTAAATTATTTATGATTTATGTGGTTTGAGATGTCATTATTTCCCATAAGAAATTTCACTTACATGAGAAGTATTTAACTAATTTAAAAACATAACTGATTAAACGTAGGTACAGTTTTGGAAAAAATACACACATCAAAAGTGTCTAGGGATCAAGCATTTGTATGCGGATTTCTTGAGATTGAGATGTGGCTTTGTAATAAATTTATGATTTTATAAATTTATATGGATCCTTTTTGGTATGCACCAAAAAGGATCCATATAATTTATTTCATAATTTGAATCAGGAACTCTCAATCAAATTCGAGTAAAAGATGAAAATAAGCTGTCAATATTTTCTCTATAAAAACATACAACGCATTGAAGACATTATTAGTGCTACTGTTTCCCTACTACTGATTAAAACCAACGTTATTATGGAGCGGCGACGTCATTTAAGCAGGGAAGAAATGCTCAGAGCCGTGGGAATGATAGAAGCTGGTTCCCGGCAACGTACTGTGGCTTTAGCTCTGAATACAAGTCAGAGTGTTATCAGTCGACTTTGGACACGTTACCGAAGCACTGGTACCGTGGCTGAGCGCCATGGAGGACGGTATCGCTGCACCACACGGAGACAAGACCGATACATTCAAATCTTAACTCGAAGAGCTCCAACAATAACCGCCATGATGTTAGCCGTGAGGCTTCATCACTCTTCAGGGAACTTAATTAGCGACCAAACAGTCAGAAACCGCTTGCATGAAGTGAACCTTCATTCCCGAAGACCGCTACGGGTACCACCTATAGCAATGCACAATCGTAGGATTCGATATCAATGGGCTCTTGAACACAGAAATTGGGCAGAAGAACAATGGCGTTTCGTGTGCTTTTCTGATGAGTCTCGTTTTGGTATGAGACCGGATACAAGACGTATACGACACTGGAGAACCCCTGGACGCCAACAGCGATTAAAATCCTGCCAGGAAGTCCATCCTTATAGTGGTGGAACCATCATGGTATGGGCGGGTATTTGGATCGGCGGAAGAACTGAGTTGATTTGGATCAGAGGCAACCTCAACGCTCAAATTTATGCTGAGACGATTGTATCAGACGTCATCGTTCCTCTACAAGTGCAAATCGGTCCCTTATTTCAGTTAATGCATGATAATGCACGACCGCACACCGCAAGAGTTGTAAGACAGACTCTCGCCGCAGCTAACATCAATGTCCTGCCCTGGCCTGCTCAGTCGCCAGACTTGAACCCGATTGAGCATGCATGGGATATGCTACAGAGAAGAGCTCTGCCGAATATGGAGGGTATCCAGTCGCAAGATGACCTTTTTTTGTTGTTGCAACGAACATGGGCGGCCATTCCACAGCGTGATTTGGATGAACTCATTTTGAGTATGCCAAGCCGATGTTCTTGTGTTGTTAGTGTTCGCGGTAGAAACACGGATTATTAATTGTTTAAGTTACCCAATAAAATTTTAAAGAAAACTGTTATTTCAGTCTTTTTTTCGAACTTTAATGTTAGTGGTTCAAATGTCAAAAATCCCTTTATTAGGAAAATGGCAAATTTCTTTATTAATGCAAAGGTGACTTGGTTTATCGGTACTGTGACAAACGAAAACACTTTATTTGATGAATCCTTAAAGAAAATTTTAATTAATATCAATCAGGAGAAAAGTTATTGCAAAAATATATGTTGATCCCTAGATACTTTTGATGTGTGTAATAATACAACATACTAAAATATTCTAAAAAGGTAGGGTAAGCGCTAATAATTTTAAACAGCCAAAATGTAAACATACACGGAACGCGCACAACTAGAAGTGGCATGTAATGTACTAAAGTCCGCTCGATTTATTAAATATATCGCATGTCCTCTAAAAAACTGTCATAACACAAAAATTTGAGGTTTTTAGATAACACCCTTCTCAATTTCAATTCTCCTTGAAAAATATTTTTTTTTCTATAATTGAAAAAAAAAACTCCAAAAGTGTAAGTTCTGCGAAAATAATTAAATCACCAAAGGACACACGCGAATTTTTTTACGGATATCATCGGCCGGACACAAAAAACTTTTTATTTGTATAATATCTCAAAACTGTTTTTTTTTTTTGTGTTACGACGGTTTTTTTTTTTTGAGGACGTGCGATATGTAGTTTCAAGTGTTTCTTATATATTGTCATTTATTATACTTCTATCTACACGTCACAAAGACACCATTTTAGAAACTTTAGTTCAGGTGGCCTACCATAATCTCTTAAAGCAGTATTATTTTAATTTATTCCAGAGTGGGATTGAGATGGCGCTAGACATCCTGTATAGCTCTGTCTCTTTTCCACACTGGAATGACATTAAAACAATTAAGCTTCCAGACGTCATAGTACCCCACAGGACCGTCTTTTCCAATTCGATTTTTTTTTAATTTTTTCCAATTTTCCAAAATCAGACATCGAAATAAACTTAGGGATGTAACATTGACGTTACATTTTTCACACACACACTTTACTTTTTTTATTCAAAAATATTTTGTTTAGCACATAGATAATATCCAATGTCGTGTTCTGTTTTATCAACAATATGATTTACGAGTTATTCGAATTACTTACAGAAGATTGTATGAAGATCTCATTAAAAGTTTTGAGTAAGTAGACGTTTTCTTAAGAATTAATTATTGTTACCGCATTCGTTAATAATTACCGCACGTATAATTTACAATTAATTCTCATAAAGAAACATGCAACAACAAGTAGAAACTTTCTCATTTTCCGAGATCCTTTGAAAATGTTCGCTTTATTAAGTTTGATTTTATTATTAGTTGGTAAGGGTATTGAGAAAAAGCAATAACAAATAAAAGTAAGTTTAAACTATTAAGTTACGAGCGAAAGGAGTGTAAAAAGATCGTAGAAGGTGGACAAATGGGCCATGGGAAAAAAGGAGTTTATGTACCGACGTATGTTAAAACAATTAATTAGGGAACAGCTCAGCTAGTTCACTCACTGACGAAATTTACTAGTACAATATAGGTGTGTACTATACGCAATCCACTGCCTAACCCCTCGGGCTTTACAAGCGTGAAGTTGTATTATGTTTGGAATTTTAAAAAAAAACACATATCCAACCTTTGTATAACGTTTATACAATGAAAAGAACTGTACAAATCCACTGTATATTCTGCAAATGTGAATCACCACAGTTTCCCACGAATGCCGGCCGGTACTTTTGTTTTTCTTTCATTCCACATACAAGAACGAAAAATAACCGACTTCCAAAAATAACACAAAAAAAGTGGAAAATAACTATACTTTCGGAAGTCGGTGACTATTGTTTGTTTCATTGACTTTTTTGGCAACTACTTCCGAAACTAAAGTTATTTTCCACCTTTTTTTGTGTTTTTTTTGGAAGTCGGTTATTTTTTTGCAAAAACGTTTTTATTTTACCCTTTTTAGCACACAAATCCTTGTCAAGTATCAATTTCGCAATTTCTTTTACTTGGATTACATATTTTTCCAGCTATTTTGATTTAAAACCAAACTGCTGAACCGATTTTGATGAAATTTCTATGGGACCAATCGGGAAGTAGATCCATTCAGATAAAAGAAGAATTTTTCAAATCGGTTCATAAATGACGAAGATATGAGGTAACAAAAAAAATAAAATAAAAATACAACCGAATTGAGAACCTCCTCTTTTTTTTTTGATGTGGGTTAAAAAGTAGGAATATGTAACTAAACTCTAAACTAAACTAACATTGAACCAAAAACAGCCATTGTTCTCATAATTTAACAAACAAAAAGTTTATTTAAAAGTAATTAGGAAAATGGAACACCTACACTAGCAAATAATGAAAATTAAATTAAATACAGTGAGCTGTCCCAAACATTTTTTGATGTAGGTGAACATACAAAAATGTACTGAACGGCTGGTTTTTGGTTTATTTCAGAATATTTCTCACAGGTATACATGGTTCTTCATAATTATCTCACGTGTTCAAGTATCGATCAATATTACCAGTCATTACATCTTCTTCTTTATCGTGTGGTTAGTGCCTAACCTGGTGTCAGAGTTTTTATGTGCCCATGGACCTCTGACTTCGCTTTACATATCGAACACCGAAGCAAGTGATAATGATACAATACTCACATGAATCCGAAAAAGCAGAGGTGCGTGTCTTGGGTTCGAACTCGAGACCTATGACTTGCCAGTCCGACGGTCACACCACTAATCACTACTGTCATTGTATAAGACGCTTAACAATTGAAAGTTTCAAACGGTTTAAGAGTTTTGAAGGACATGATAACACACATAAGTATCTCTAACTCTCAAATAGATCAATCATCCTAGTTCGGTGCCCGAAACCCATCGTCCTTGAAAATTCCTTTATTCCCACCTATTCTGTGCAATAGTTCTGTTGACAGTACTTACTAATGGGATTTTTTTTCTCACTAGTTCTGTTCACAGAACTAATGGAAACCAATTCCCAGTATTTCTGTTCACATTGTTTCCCCGTAGTTTGCTATCAATCATCAAGTAGGTACTGCAGGCCACTTTATGTGTCTGTTATTCATTTCATTGTACATATTTTTAAACGTCATTTTCCTGTTTAACTGACAGTTTAATATTATTGTTTAAACTGAAAAGAATTCTTGTTTATATTTTCAAAAATGAGTGATTTCAACATTTCAAAGTTTCTACCTTACTCGTGTTTACCTATTAGGAATTAATTACTGCCTCTAAATACCTTTACAAGTACTTTATATTCGTTTATGTGAATCGTTGGTCTAGTGAGCTGAGTACAAGGTCTTAGTTTCGATTCCCAGCTCAGGCAGTGTTATTTGGTTTTTAACCGACTTCAAAAAAAGTAGGAGGTTCTCAATTCGGTTGTATGTTTTTTTTTGTGTTTGTTACCTCATATCTTCGTCATTTATAAACCGATTTGAAAAATTCTTCTTTTATCTGAATGGATCTACTTCCCGATTAGTCCTATAGAAATTTCATCGAAATCGGTTCAGCAGTTTGGTTTTGAAATCAAAATAACTGGAAAAAATGTCATCCAAGTAAAAGAAATTGCGAAATTGATACTTGACAAGGATTTGTGTGTGATGCGATAGCTAAAAAGGGTAAAATAAAAACTTCTTTGCAAAAAAAAAACCGACTTCCAAAAAAAACACTATAAAAGTGGAAAATAACTTTACTTTCGGAAGTCGGTGGCAAAAAAGTCAATGAAACAAACAATAGTCACCGACTTCCGAAAGTAAAGTTATTTTCCACTTTTTTAGTGTTTTTTTGGAAGTCGGTTTTTTTTTGCAAAAAAGTTTTTTTCCATCAAAAATTTCTCAGTAGCAACCTTGAAGTGAAAAATTGTGACCGGTATATGGCTGTAGGCTCGCCCCCTATTACATTGGACGTAAACAAAACTGACGTAATGTGCCTAACCCTTCTGGGATAACAGGCATGGTGTTTGTTTTGTTTTTGTAATTTTTTTTTTTTGGGATTTTTACGTTAAGTATACCAGCCATAATTAAACACTCTTTACATATTTACATTCACCTGTCTGTTCGTCCGCATATTAGGTTCCCAAAAACCACATTTAATTTACAGTAATATGTTGTCTCGGGAGATTTTGGCATGTAAATCCACGCAAGCAGAAGTGTGGTACAGTTACTAATCTCTGGAATAAAATGTGATTAATAACAAGATACAGAATGTCTTGTTTGGTGATTATCAGCTGTGATTAATTGCCGTAATCTACTCTTCAGTACAAACTTTAATGTCGTTCTTCATCTTCGTAACTGCGCAACGGATTTGGATGTGGTTTTCACTATCATTTAAAGAATTGATTCCGAGGGTTTATGGCTATAAGCATTACCTAAACTTAATTAGACCAAGAAAACTGGATGCTTGGCCGAGTTTTTAATTTATTATAGGGTCGCTGGTTTGTTATAAGAACATAAAACATTTTCGTTAATTAATTTTTGATTCACAATTGCGAAAACAAAGGTCAAAGCAATTTTCACATTCCAATGTATATTTACATAATTATACGAGTATATAAACAAACTTAAAATTGCATTGCGTTAAGAAATAAGGAATCATGCGACAGTGTTATAAAAATGGAAATTGAGCTTTAAAATTATGCGACTAGCATCCAAAACTCCATTTTAAGTTGTCCTCTTGATTCGTTGTTTCTTAACGCCGTTCAATTCTGCCTCGTTGGTCCAGTAGTCTCAAGCGCGACTGTTGCATGAGGTCCTGGGTTCGATTCACAGGTCTGACAAAGTATTATTGGGTTTTTCCATCAGGAATTTCTCAGTAGTAACCACGGATTCTGGATTAGTGTCCGGTCGATGTCAATAGGCTCGCCACTATTACATAGAAGTTAAACGTTACTGGCGAAATGTGGGTGTACTATTAGGTACACCTCTGCCTAACCCTTCGGGGATTACAGGCGTGATGTTAGGTTATGTTATTTAAACTTAAAATAATAAAAATAAAATAATTTGCGAAAATAGAAAAGGACGAAATTGCGGCAAAAAATTCGTGCACCATTCCAATTAAAGTTCTACATTTGAAATGCTTATTTTACAAAGGTTATTTACCCCCTCATGTCTTTGACCTTTGTCTTGATATCAATAGGGATGCCTCGTCAAAGGATTAGGTTAATCCATACGTTTCTGACCCTCCTTACGAGGTTCCGTTGACAAGATTGTACAAAAATCTATCGTGAGATGAGAAAATCGTCTTATCTAGGCTATTTATTGGTCGGGATCTGGTAATAAATGACCGAATAAAGATTGAACTGATTCTTTTGCGGTTATTAAAATATTAGGAACTTTGAAAATGTATTTCCTGGAAGTTGATGCCGCTTAATCCCTTTTTTGCTGCTATTTATTTATATTGTTCAGTGGCAATTTACAGGTTAAAAAGGTAACCGAAAATAAAGAACTTTTTTGTGGGACTAACTCTAAAATTGGAAAAAAAAATGCATCACCAAACATTTATGTTCGTATATCTCGACTTCATGTAGGGAACACGTTTTTTTTATATATTTCATATTTGATCACATGAGTAAGTTGTATATTTTCATGAGTATATCCCTCGTTTAACAGAACACCCTGTATATTTGGAAGCACATCGTAGCACACGTTTAAACACTACATCGGGTCGGCATCACCTCACCTCATTTTAATAAAAGATAAGCTGAATGAAGAATCTTTTTATAGTTTGCTAAACGTGTTGCTACATACCAGTAGTTATTATATTTTCTCTTTTAGCGATATCAGCAAGATACACTTGCATTATAAGCCTAGGCAAAGATCATTATTCACTGAACATCAACACTGATGGAGGAATTTGCCGTTGAGGTGGGCGTGGTGAAAGTGGTGTTACGATCTGCAGGCTTACTAGTGAGAGATGGCGCTAGGCAGCTGTCTAGCGTCTCTCCCTCTCTCTCTCTCTCTCTCTCTCTCTCTCTCTCTCTCTCTCTCTCTCTCTCTCTCTCGAATAGAACTAAAGAGATCTCACAAGATAGAGGTTGGGAAGGAGAAAGGCTTTATTTCTAATGGTTTTCCCAAACTGAAGTTCTCCAAAACGTTACTTCCTATTTATAGGTCTAAAATAATAAATACCTTGGAGTAAAACAAATAACACTCTGAAAAAAAAAAGAATGCCTTAACGTCTTCCAATTGTCATAAAATTTTAATCTAGGTAAAAGGAACCTCATTCCCGTAACGTACTAAAGCGGATTACTCCGAGACGCGGCACCGCATGAGCGCCATATTCATGAGTTATGAGATTGGATACTAACTTGCATGAGATTACCTGAGATTGCTGACGTCTTAGTACTTGCATTGATCTAGGAAGCTTCGCACTGTACAGTGAACATCAAAGGTAATCCTAAATCAAACTTCCTA
This sequence comes from Standfussiana lucernea, assembly GCA_964057025.1. Taxonomy (NCBI): domain Eukaryota; kingdom Metazoa; phylum Arthropoda; class Insecta; order Lepidoptera; family Noctuidae; genus Standfussiana; species Standfussiana lucernea. Next base: position 13,696,550 of record OZ059799.1, read on the forward strand.
CCTACTGCTCCTAATAATTAAATGTGTGTCACTTTTCGTCGCGACTTCTGAAAAGCTAATCTACTAATAATATTATTATTTATTTTCTGTTACCTTGCAGCCGGACACAAGCATCAAATTCGTCATAAACTAAAAAAGAGATTGTCTATATTCATGGAAAGTGGTTTGATTATCTGGTTTTATTTTTGTAATCAGTCAGATTTGAGTTTGTATGGTTCTGTTTAAACTTTATGGCGGCTCGGAAGTTAGCTACGAGTGACGGTCTGTCTACGAGTGACGCATTATACAGTCAAGGCGATACACCCGGCACCAGGCTGATACCTAAAGTTGTGTTCTGCGCAGACCGTCACTCGCAGCTAACTTCCGAGCCGCCATAAAGTTTGAACCGAACTATAACTGGTTACTTTTGAGTAGCGTCGCGTCGTGGATGATAAGCTTAAAACTTTCCTCATCATTAAGTTCTCTGGTGAAACACCATTCTTCTTGTTTATAACTTATCTTTTTCTGAATACAGTTTTTAAAGACAATATTTTATCTCAATATGAAAACAATCGCTTTCTAGTGATCAGTGTAGCAGACACTATTAGAAGACGTGACTATATTCCCACACAGCTCATTGCCCTTGCACTTATTATGCGAGTTGTTAAGATTTTCTGAATCCACCCACGACTCAGGCAAAAGCAATAAGAGAAAATATCTTAAAGGTATAATATTTCAAAGGAAGCATTTTCTGCCTGGTCTCTTCCAAACTATGTTAGAGAGGGATTCCAGTCGAATCTGATGCAACTGAATAAGATTTTACATTTGAGCGACTGCCTATCAGACTTCCACAGCACAGTTACGGGGCAACCCGTTACCCCTTGGTAAGACTGGTTGTCAGACTTTCAGAGGTCTGACTACCCGTAAGAACTATCTTTCAGAGATCTACGAATGACAGCTCGGACCAACAGCTTAACGTGCTTTCCGAGGCGTGGGGTCTCGGTATATCTCAAGGGAAAAAAACATACAAAATGGATAAAAAATCTTTAAGAAGAAATTTTACTCAATTTTGACTCCAACATGTTTGTTTATATTGCTTTACAGTTTCTTGAAAATCTTCACAGTTCGCAATGCTCCTACACTTACGGCCGATAAAATGTGTACAACTTTCGGCTCCCGTTAGCTGCAATCAATGGCTGAGATGATGGAAAATCGCAAACGTTGTTAAGAGGTACGGTTCCTTTTAAACGGAAGGTTGTGTTCGAAGAATATATTCCTACTAAAGGAATGCATTACACGAAATTAAGAGAAAATCTATTACCAAAGATATTCGCGAGAAATTGAAGGTCCCGCCTTTGCCCACGAGTGGGACAGAATAGACAGAACAGGCTAGAAAAAAACTGAGCTAGGTGACAGACAGGCAGACAGTTTCTTGTTGACTACGGAACCCTAAAAAGAGTTTAATGACGATACCAGACAAAATTTTAGAAAAATTAGGATCTCATGTCTCCTGAGTGACTGTTGTAATGTACACTTTGTCCACTACCGTAAGTATATTTGAAAGTGTATTATGTAATATTTATTAGACCAGGAATATTTTTATCTGTCAATCACAAAAGATAAAGCCTTTCGACTATATCTTCCGTCTAGATATCTCCCAAAAGCTCTGAACTAAAAAGGGAATATAATTTTAGTTCACGATAACAAAGTGCCTTAGAGCTAAGCACTATAGTTACCAAAATGTCGAATAAAAAAACAGGACACGTCTTCAATAATTCGGAGTTCTGCTCCAAAAAAGGTTCTTAGGTAGGAATCTACTCAAAATCGAATTAGAACTTTTGTAATGTCGATGACACTTCGTCCTATTTAATCAGCCAGGTAAATTTAAACTCGCATGACACTTTTAACCCATTTATTAGCTCCTTAGGGATAAAGAGACGCTTTATATCTACAAAATAAATAAAAAACATCATCTATAATGTATTGCAACATTGCCTTATTTCATTCGTTCTGGCTGTATGACCAACGACATCTACGGATGCATCATAAATAATTTGATTTATTCATCATCTTCCTACCATTGTCCCATGTTACATGGGCACAACACATTTTTTTCTTCTGTTCTCTTTATTTTCGTTCATTCCAATCGTTTTTAACCTTCCCACCTTCAACATTCAACCTTTTCACCTTCCTTTTTGTGTCCCATTTATTTAAAAAAAAAACATTAAAAAAAGCATTACTTTTGAACTCGGAATATCCGTGCAAAACAAGATAACTAGCTGCCCTACTTAGTATTCAGTTCCGTACAAGATAAGAGCATGGATAATTCCTCCTGTCTCAAAGTTAGACGCGATTAGAACCGACTCCAGTCTCACATTACCTCTAATGGCTGCGATTTAAACATAATTGTAGCAAATCTGACATTCTGACAACCTGGCGTTCTTAATTAGCCTCGAGTTTAATGGGAATAACTTTATAATCTCGTTTGAATTAGAGCTCTTGCTTTTTTTTTTGCTTGAGTTAAATTATATAATCATGTGTGGTTATAGGTGTATCTTATAAACAACATAACATCTCGTCTGTAATCTCCGATTACATTTCCGATTATCTCCAATGGGATAGGCGGAGTACGAGTACTTACTTACAGCCACATTTTCCCAGCTGTATTAAGTCCCAGGTAACAGGACGAGCCTTTTGCCATCAACTGGATACAAAACAATACTCCGGGCTGCTATACTTTGCCCGACCTGGGATTCGAACCCAAGGCCTTATACTCAGCTACTGCCAATGCATTTGCGACCAGTACACAAACGAGGCAAGTATGAGGGATGTCTATCTCACAAATTGTTTAGAATACTTATAAATGGCGGATTACAACCGTGGTTGGTTATATGTGTCGTTTATTACTAAGAAAGTAGTATTTTTCATTCCGCTGCTTTTTTGTAAGAGCTTTCACAACTTAAATTGATGTTCCAATTTTTATCTTGTTAAAAGAACGAGAACTATCACAATTTTCCCCACTTATATTTCCATTATTTTACTCCTACAAGCACTCATGTTACCAGTCCAAAATAGTTTATAACGATCTCATATTAAACTGGCAACACCAACATGGGTAATCCGAGCACTGAAGTTTGTGGCGACGACGCGACTATGACAAAGTTACAAGTTACACAAACTAAGTTAGAGCAGGAACAACGGTTGGAACTATTCTACATTTTATATTTGACGCCTTGAGGAATCCTGTCGAGAAACTGTTTTAGAACTTTATTTAACTTTGTCTGGTTTTCAACGTTGATTTGGATGATCAAAAGAAGAATAGGAAATGCAGGTACAGGATAGAAATAAGTTATGGGCTTTGTTTTTTCGAAAGATATAGAATTTGAAATAGATTAAAGTTTATTTTTAAACTTTTTTGTCCTACTGTTGAGTAGAGTCACCCCATACATTGCAATTGTCTTTGCGATTTGCTGTGTCCGGCCAATCAACCAAGAACGAGTCCAAATTTTCACACCAAGTTTTCTTGGGGTTGCTTCGGCGACAACGCCCGTCTTCAGGTACACACTATGTGACTATCCTGGGCCATCTTTCTTCATTCACCCCATAACTGTGACCCAGCAGGTACCATTAAAGATTACCAATGCGAGCACAAGTGAGGAGTGAGGCAAGATTTTCTATATATTTTGAAAGTTTTAAAGATCAAAACCAATACGGACACCTTGTTTGGCGAATATCATGTAAAGTCATTTGATATGTGTATGCTGGCTGCAAACATGCTATACGATCAGTTATTCCAACGAAAGAAAGGAAGGTAGAGACGTTGGAGTTACAATATGATTAGCTAGAACTGAAAGTTTTGTTTTTAACATGGAAACATGCAGCAGTTTGCGACTTCAAAACTTGAAAGCAGATTAACCTGCAACTTGGGCTTGCTTTGGACTTATATAGTTTTTAAGATGTGAAAATAATTTTAACTTTGTAAAACATATTTAATATGCACAATTTTCTCAAGTCTAAGTCTTTTTTAATCCCTGGAGAGGTTTCAAAACTTCAGCCTTTGTGTCTGAAAAATGCATACTAAAATTTGTTTGACTGGCAGAACTTTTTACGAAGTTCACGAGAAGAAAGGCAAGGGAAAATGAGCAATTGATAAAATCAAATCTGATACACTATCAAAATGAAAGTGATTATAAGTCACAAACAGTCAATCAGTTACTTGTACAATTGTGTACTGTTTCTAACGTATTTTACGATATCAATGTATTTACTTTCTAATCTCTATGGATTGAAACCAATAGTTCGCTGAACTAGTTCCGAATTAGTCTATAGGTTCGGATGTAGTTCAGCGAACTGTTGGTTTTTCATGTTCGAGCAATTTTTGACAAATACTGCAACAGCGAAATAAAACTCTTCGTCTGCGCACACAGTATTTTTGTTGTTCGAATCAATGAACTATTCCATTTAGAGCCTGCATTTTATGCAAAAAAAATGCTTTGTTTCAAATTGTCACACACAAATAGATATATTTTAAAACAATCGGGGCATGAATTCTTTCCAAAAATTAATAACCGTAGAAGCATCGCGCTTTGTTCGGATCCGAGGAACTTCAACAATATAACGGTGATGCTTCGCCGTATCTCTGCTCGTCCGATGATGGAATGTGACTGTGGTGAATGTAAGTGAAGATAGGCAAAGGCAGGCATTTAACCTGTCAAACTTATAACTCGGGAGTTAAGTGGTGTAATACCCTCTTTATTTATTGTATGAGTATCATGTAAATAAACCGTGAATTCACCTCATACAATCCTCACACCTACCTCGTTATCTTGGGGGTTCGCAACAAAAAAGCGCTGTAATCGGTATAAAGTATGACCGCTGAATAACATCCTTTATACCTTCACGCAAAATAAAGAAAGCTTTTTGATGAAAGCAAAAAAGGCTGAATTTTTTTTACTTTTCCCATTTTTCCCGGTCACATTGTCACGAACAATCTGTTTACCCTTGTAACTACCTTTTCGTTCAGGTGCTTCGTTAACGGACGTTATCTAAATGAACCGGCCAGTGTCAGCATTCACCGGGCGGGCAACGATGGAGGTGCCATCGCTGGTGAATTATGTCCTTTCCGTAAACCTCAATTTCTGTTACTGCTGCATTCTAGCTTTTAATCCTAAGAAGAAACAGCTGAGTGATCTCTTTAAATTAAATTATCATTGTTTAGGGAAATTGTGTTAGGTCTACATAATTAATCTTTGTAAACGTAGAAACAATTTAATTTCTGTAAGCGGATAATGTTTATCTGGCAAACAAAAGCTCACCCCCGCCGGTCTAACAATGCTTCCTGGAACCATCTTCACAAATAGGTAGGTGTTGTGGTTACCCCTCTACCGACAACTTAATCAGAAGTGACGCAAATCCAACCTTAAAATAAGCAAAAGACTATGGGATGATTTAGGGCCCTTCAGCACATCTGAACGACGTTGAAGAGCTGTGAAAGCCAATCAAAGAGTAGAATACGTATAACTTGGTGCCAATATTCCATACCAATTATGGCAGTGACAGCTCATGTGCTGATCATGTTAAATGTCAATGTGAGAAAGTCACCCTACGTAAGCAAAAAAATATACAAGCAACATATAGGTAAGCAACATATAGGTAAGCAACACCTCTTTTTTTTTTTGTTCCGGCTGGAAAATCCCCACGGATGTCCTCCGCCCTGGGATGGGCGGAGGGGTCTGTCAGACTCCAACTGACTGAAAACCACACTGGTGTTCCCTTCCTACACTTGCATCGGGGATCATGAGAAGTAGTGCGCCTTCCACGATCCCCGAAGCAACACAACCTCAAGTCAGTCGTCGCTAGATTTTATCTAAATTATCCGGCCGACGTCGGCGTCAAAGCTGTGGACATTTCCGTAAACTGCTTGGGTGTCACCCTCCTGTAATCTGTTGATCTCATTTGCTTCAATTTGTGCCGCAGGACGTTACATATTACAGGGTTAGGAAAATCATCCTTGATTGCTGTAATGAGCAAGGAGAAGCTCGTGGGTAAATGATAAAATCTGCACGATTCGAGCGCTGGTTAAGCTACGCATGCTTTGCGAGGTCAGCCCTTGGACGGGTGATCATTCATTACATATCGAGACTCCTCCGTGACTCGGAAAGCACGTTAAACCGTTGGTCCCGACTGTCATTTATAGATCTTTGACAGTCGTTACAAGTAGCCAGTAGCTTAAAAATCTGACAACCTCTCTTATCAAGGGGTATCGTATTACCCCGTAACTGAGTTGTGGAGGACAGATAGGCGGTCGCTTCACATGGAGCATAAAAAACTGGTATTCAGCTACATTACACTGGAAGCCGACAAAGCTAGGCTGATGATGATGATAATTGCTTTAATGAGCAGTTTTATCTGTACTTGTATTTGGTCAGCGAAAACCATCGATCGTACTTATTTCAAAATTATCTTTCGCCACTTATTCGGTGTTGTCGAATATAATGACATAAATATTTTTTTATATTGTTTCGTAAATATTTTAACAGAAAAACTATTGAAATTGAAGTTCTTTTTCAGACTTGCACCAAAATAAAACGAGCAACAACAACTTATCTTCAGCCGGACAGCTCTATTTGCCATGATATCTCCACGTTCAAAGAAACTTATGTCATATTCATTACATATTCCTTTGGGTGAAGTACATAAGGACAGGATTGCCCGATACAAAGCGACAGATCAAAAGCCGAGACATCTAAAGCAACAACAGTAAATAATAGAGCCGAGTATAAATAACTGAAACGCAATATAAGGCAGATATAGAAATGATAGAAAATAAAAGACTATCGTCGAATTTCAACCGTAGGTTCTATTGAAGGATGATGCCTTATAATTTCATTTTACTTCACTATTCGTCTTTGCGAAGGTTGGGTCTACAAACAGCACTATTTCGTCAATTATTTCTTCCAAGGTTCTTATGCTCATAAAACTATTTTTTGCCAAAGCCTATTAGGGCTTAGCATGTCTGACCAATTACGAGCCAAGAGCAAAGTGACCCTTACAAAATATTGAAGGATATGACAAGATAATATAGGTACACGTAAGTATATGTCTTAGGAAATACCCAACTATTCACACATAATGGACATCCTGTCTGTGAAGGTTTCATCCTGTGTTTTGTGACGTATTAGGGTAAAGTGAATATAATTGGGATGAGTAGACACTAGGCACAGTTGGGACGATATTGGAGCGAGTCATTTACGTCATGGCCAGTTATTTTAATGGTGTTTATGTATTGTAGTTGTTGTTTACAAATGTTTCTACAGTTATATGCGTTTAATCAGAGATTTCAATAGATTTAAAATATAAATATAAAGGTTCCCGTTTTGCCCAAGGTAGTTCAATAAAGATAGCTGAATTATGCAAAACTTAATACCCCAATTTTTAGGTTGTGGCAATAAACTTTGACAAATTGCCCAAATAACTAAGTAGCTGGTAAAACAGGGGCCCCGCCATTTTGGCTTTAACAGTAAAGCTGCATGATGCCAATCCATCAAAATGTACTGAAATATTCTTTACATTATTCATACATTTGTACGATGTGGAGGATAATCAAAACAAACAACTTCAAGAGTGTCTTGTTGCATCAATCTGCATTTTTATTGGTGACTGGCAAGTGGCAACATGTTACGAATAACTTGAACGTACTTCTGATTGAACATCACTGTCAAAATTATAGTGATCTTTATAGACGTAACAAACAACTGTGATCTTTTTCATATCCAAATAAGGCTGTTATTGGCTTGCTGCTGAATTTAGCTGTGAAAAGACTGTAGAGGGTCGTTTAGTTACTCGCCAGTGACTATGCAACTCAATATAAGAGGAATTTACGAGAAAAGGGTTCGCGTCCTACGTTCAACGTTCTCGAATGTTTCGAAATTGAAACATTTGGACTTCGAGTCAGGTCCGAAATGCATGGAACGCACCATTTAACCGTTTTACATTCAAATTCGAACGTGGAACGCTTCAGTTGTTTTCAAAATTCGAGCGTGTGGTTTGTTTTTCCGACGTTGTAATGGTTTTGCTGGTGCGTCTAAGCTCCTATTTTTGTTCTTATGGTGTACGTTTCATTACATTTTGTAAAGTGACTGAAGCTTCTGTTGCTCCTAAAACTGTTTTTCGTTTTTTTTTTGTCTGTTACTTTACTTACCTTATTACATAAGTTAACTTTTATGCAGCTTTTTTTTATTTTTACATTTTAATTTTTACTTGAATGTGAATGAATGGAAAGCTTACAAAGTGTAGTTAGGTAAGTAGGTACACATTATCATTAGCAACAAAATTCTCCCATGCAACTTTTAACCACCACTGATCAAAGAAATACCTAAATCACAACACTCACGAGAATTATGCTAAATCTATGGCTGTGATCTATGGTCGGTCAAAGACTCTTGTTCACAGACAAGGGTCAAGAATTCAGGTCCCCAGGGTTTCCCGCCTAAATTCGACAAATGGCCGCCAATAAGTGCGCTCGACTTACGAGTATGTGACTCCGAACATTTTAGTCGCATCCAGGGATTTGTGGTTAATATTTATTTGTTGGTGAGGTTTTTTTTTATATATTTTGTAAATCTAGATTTTTTTATACTTGTATGATAGATATACAATTATATGATAATTTTGAACCTAGAAAAATCAATATAATTTAGTATCTTTAGACAGATATAAAGTTGCTTAGCGGTAAATATGGGTACCTTCCTACACTGGATTCCTACACCGCCAACTTTCGTCTCTACAGACAAGTCTGTGGATCTTAGTGGGCCCTTTATTGGATCATCACACATCATCTTTGCCCCGACATTCGTACGGCTAACATACGTGTTTGTGTGCTCTGTGTTCAAATATTTCTAATTCTACTAAATTCGAGTATTCGTTAAAACAAACTACACCTTAGTGATAATAGAACATCAGTGAAGTGGATTTCTTAAGAAATAAACGTAATAAAGTGCATAAACTTAACTTTAAAAGTGATAACTGTTAAACATTTTAAATGTCAACTGGTCAGCCGGTGAGTGAGTGACAGGACACCTTGCGCGCAGTGCACAGAACTCTCACGGTTCGATAGCGCGCAGAAGTCTCATTACCGCTTGCACCGACGCGCGGTGACGTATGCAACGGCCCGCACCAAGGAGTAAGCGACACTGATCACCCAACCTTTTGTGCCTTCATTGCATTGCCTCTGGGAGGACGACCGCAAAAAAAAAAAAAAACCTAGCCTGCTACTCTGTGTTTTTAGCGTTTTCACTACCTATCGTCGTAAGTAAACAAGTTCAGATACTATGCCGAAGACTGTGCGCTCGCCGCCTGCCACTCCTGCCCGAGAGACGGATAATACACTTATTTTCTCAACTCCAGACATTTTTAACAATCCAAATGGGCCCGAAACCACTAATATTACCTCGCGGCCCAAACGACTTCGACCAGACTTCTCTCCGGAGTGCGAATGGAAGAATTTCGAGGATAAAATAATGAAGTTGTTTACCTCCTGGAAAACTGACCAAGAGGCTCTGCTTGGGAAATTAACATCGGAGTTGACGGAAATTAAACTTCAAAATGCAGAGATTCAAAAAACGAATGCTGAAACCTTAAAAACTGTAGAATTTCTGAGTCAAGATTACGATTGTATTAAAAAGTCACTGCAAAAATTAGAAAGAGCAAACAGTGAACACCGCAATTATATACTGGAACTGGAAAGGAAAGTAGAAGATCTACAGTTGAGCTCGCGATCATCATGTATTGAGATAAGGAATGTCCCAGCAACTGAGAAAGAAACAGCTAAAGACTTAACCTCGATTGTCTTTAAAACCTGTGAGGCCATCAAGCCGTCGGATAACCCACCTCAACTACGTGACGTATACCGTCTGCCCGGAAAAAAAGGCTCAAACAGACCGATAGTTGCGGAGTTCCTGACGGTCATCTCGAAGAATCAAGTACTGGATGCCTGCCGTGCGTTCAATAAGGGTCTGCCATCAACTGAAAAACTAAACACAGGACACATTGGTGTTCCCGGTGAAGTCAAACCAGTCTACATCGCCGACCACCTGCCCCGCACCCAGCGGCAACTATTCTTTGAGGCTCGTTCATTTGCCAAAACGAACAAATATAAGTTTTGTTGGTCGCAAAATGGAAAAATTTTTCTTCGCGATCGTGAGGGAATGGACTCCGTTGTTATCAACTCAACTTCTTGTCTTAAGAAACTGCTTACTCCTGCAAAATAAACGCAAGGCATCTCATTTCTATTCATATTGCATGCTTCTAGATCTAGAATATATTCCAACCTTACATTTTCGTTTACTTAAAACTCGAGTACCTCCTAACAAATCTGTTTTTTACCTTTTTATCAATATAACTTACCTTATAATAATATCATTAAGATTGACAACTTTTTTTACTGCATCTTGTATATATCAGCCTCTGTATTACACATCGTACCTTTTTAGATCGTGCAAAAATTATAATCATATGAAAACTTGTTATTACAAACACACAACTCATATCATATCTGCATCTAAGTATATCCTATTGACCATCTTATTTCTACTTAAATTACCTGCAACTTCCAAAATAAAATTACTAAATACCCACAAAACTAAAATACACATATTCCACATATCTATGGTTGAAATTAATATGCACATAACATTAAACATCAATATTCGATTCTGACACTTTAAATGATATTGACTCCCTTGGTTTGAGTGATTCACATGTTTGTGTACCTGAGTCTTGCAGTCGTTTCATTAATGACACTAACAAGTCGCTTAATATAATACACCTAAATATACGCAGTGTAAATTGTAACTTTGATAGCTTCCTTGTGCTCCTGGTTAGAATAAAAATTTCATGTGACGTTTTGATCCTATCGGAGTGTTGGCTTAGGGTGGCAACGGTTCCACCTCTGGAAGGGTATGTTTCTTATCACACGAGCAAACTTACTAATCAGAATGATGGTGTTATAATATATGTAAAATCAGAATTACCTCATATCGTCACCGAACCTTCTATATCTGGTGCTAGTGGCCTGATCTGTAATGTAAAATCTCACAATATTGTACTTTTAGCGTTATATCGCTCTCCCTCCACGCGAAATCTTGACAACTTTATCGATAGCTTAGACACTATCCTTACTCAGACGTCAGTTCAAAAAAATGTTGTGATCATGGGTGACGTCAATATTGACATCACTCCGAATGTTATCTCCCAACAAGCGAATCAGTACCTTAACCTCATTGCTTCACATGGCCTCCTTCCTACACATCTATTCCCAACTCGTATCAACTCTTGTATAGATCACGTAATGTTAAGATCTGACCACAAAAATACGACTCTGGTTCTTGATACTTATATTACTGATCATAGGCCTACGATTATTAGCATCCAACGTGTTATGTCACTCCCCGCTTCTAAACTTAGACGTACAGTTGTTGATTATACAGCTGCAATCACTGACATCTTATCAACGGACTTTAGTGAAATATTGACTATTCAAGACCCAAACAATGCCGCCGAATCTCTGGTTTCCATCATTGGCTCTGTCATCGCTAATCACTCCAAATCAGTGCACATGTCTTCGAAACGGCGAATCCTGAAACCTTGGATCACAAATGGACTGCTCCGTTGTATCCGAAATAGAGATAACATGGCTCGAACGTTAAAGGTAGATCCTGAAAACTTCATTCTCATGATTACATATAAGCGATACCGTAATTTCTGTAACAAGCTTCTCAAAAATTTAAAACACGAATATGAAAGGAAGGAGTTCCAAATGGCGAAAAACAACCCTAAAGCTACTTGGAAGGTCATTAAAAATGTTACTGGAACTAATCTCAATGCTAAATCCCCCAACGAGCTGTTAAGAATTTCTTCGGATGAAAAGTCCTCGGTCAATAAAGTTAACAAGTTTTTTGCCAATGTTGGCAAGAACTTGGCTGACAAAATCTTGTCCACCTCGTATACCTCCGAATCTTCTCTCGATGCGCTGCCCTCTAACTCGCTAGTACTTCTACCTACAGATGAAGTGGAGGTCTCGAATCTCATTATTGGGTTACGAACTGATGCTGCGGTTGGTTGGGATGGCATTTCATCGAGAATGTTAAAATCATGTTTGCCCGCGATTGTCCCAGCCATTACTCATATCTGCAATCGCTCTATTTCCACAGGTTGTTTTCCCAGGGTTTTCAAAAGAGCTGTTGTTCACCCAATCTTTAAGAATGGGGACAGACACAGTGTAGATAATTATAGACCGATCTCAGTCTTGCCTGCCATCTCTAAAATATTAGAAAAGATCCTTAATAAACGATTGGTAGACTATCTTGAGTCATACAAATTACTAAGTAATAACCAGTATGGTTTTAGAGGTGGCCGGTCAACCGAAAATGCTGTTGCTGCCTTGGTAGACCATGTAGTATCTAAATTAGATAACAAAATGAAATGCTTGGCTATCTTCTTAGATCTTTCTAAGGCATTCGACACTGTGTCCGTTCCCCACCTCTTATCTAAGCTGGAAGCTACAGGTATTCGCGGACATACCTTGAAAATTTTCCAGGATTACTTATGTGATAGAACTCAATGCGTTAAAATAAATGATGTTATTAGTGACACCATTTCATTGAGTTTTGGCGTTCCCCAGGGCTCAATCTTGGGTCCTACCCTGTTTCTTATTTACATTAACAACTTATGCAAAATGTCTCTAATGAATTGTTCAATTTATACTTACGCAGATGATACGGCTCTGTTAATTCATGGTAGTGACTGGCCTGAAACAGTAAAATACGCTGAAGTTGCTCTAAACTCAGTGATGAAATGGCTATCAAATAATATCTTAACCTTAAATTTAAATAAAACGGTGTACTTACCTTTCTCCTTACTATCCACCAACCTCCCTCCTCCGGATTCAATGGTGCTCAGAGCTCATACCTGCTCACTCGGTCTTTCTTCCTCACAATGTGGCTGTCCTCAACTTAAAAGATGTGAATCTGTCAAGTATCTAGGAGTCTATGTGGATAGTTCTCTGAGTTGGAAACCTCACCTTAATAATCTCATTTCGCGTGTCCGCAAGTGTATATTTATTTTTAAAAAACTAAGGCACTCCGCGGACCGTCATACGATTAAAACTGTGTATTTTGCCCTATGTCAAAGCATAATAAACTACTGCATCACAGTGTGGGGTGGCGCTCCCAAAACAATCCTCCTGCCTCTGGAACGAGCACAAAGAGCTGTACTCAAGGTTATGATCTCGAAGCCTTTTAGGTATCCCACCACGGCTCTCTACACAGAATGTCAGGTGCTCACTGTGAGACAGCTCTTTGTCCTTGGTACTGTTCTGCGCAAACATCTCTTTGTGGTATACGATCCGAATGCCACCAAAAAGCGTAGACACTTCGAAGTATGCTCAACTCACGGATGTAGAACGGCCCTTGCCCAACGTCATTTTGGTATACTATCAAACCATTTATATAATAAAATAAATAAACTCTGCTCCATTGCTCCTATGTGTCTAAATGGATGCAAAACTAAGGTCACGAAGTCGCTATTGACATTGGATTATAATAAAACTGAAGATCTACTTCAGATATCTATTGCTTAACCAAATGTTATTAATATCTTTATAATTATATTTACACCGACTTACAAAAACACAAGTTTTTTTTTTGTTTTCACTATATCTATCTCTCCATCACACACATACACACACCCATACAGAGGTACAAAAATAGGCCACATCATAGTTGCAGTAACTATTAAATATTATATTGTAAACTGATCAAATGTCATATTGTAATATAATAATGTTATACTGTGCTCGTACTACAACTACTGTTACAAGCCCAAATCATAGGCGAGGACGCTGGCACCCTAAACACAAGTTAAATCTTACATTGGGTGCCAGAGCTCATCGAAAACACACGATTCCATAGTTGTAATGAAAAAAAAAAAAAAAAAAAAAAAAAAAAACAGGTTACCTACGAACTAACTCTTCAGTAAGCCGGTAGCGGAAATCAAATAAGAAATTCATGTACTAAAATCGATGACTTGGTTAACGTTGTGAGAATCTGCTGAATGCGAATAACACTAGACCGTTCAATGTGTTGACACTTAGGGGAGGCCCACGTCCAGTAGAAGACGTCTTCTGCTGATATTATGATGATGATGATGATGCACTAAAATCGCTAGAAATTCATATCAATCGACTAGTTTATGACAACATAACATCACGCATGTACCTCCCGAAGTACTTTGAGTTATTGAAACTTAACTGCGCTAACCTCTTTGTAAGATATTTAAGAGAGAAATAATATAGAGCTGTCACATCGAGCAGTAATCTGCTCGACTCTCTGACTTATATTATTTCTCTATGACAGGCAAGAAAAAGATTACGGTTGCGTTTTTATTTTATGTCCTCTATATGTATATGATAACTAGTTCGATACAGTAAAAGTCTGCAGATCACAATGGTGTTTAGTACACCCTCACACGAAAATAATTACGTTTTTCTTACCTTATATGACACCGCAATATGTAAGTATTTAGAATATAATTTGCAGAACAATAATAGTAGTAACTACGCTTTAATGGTAACATCTTATATTTACTCAATTATTTTGTTAAAATTGACAATAGGAGGACAAACATATGGAATACATTAATTAACTATCGATACTAATACTGCTTTGTACTGCTTTAAATTTCTGAAAAGGATTAATGAGCTTCAAAATTAATCACTAACATCTTTATATTTAGTTAGATTCTAACTAGGTAAATATAAAGACCTTGTAGTCTTTACATTTTATTTTATTGACTTTATGTACTTCGACATCGAAGTAGTTAAGAATGGCCCATTGTGTACGTTAAAGAGCCAACAACCACTACCGTGTATAGAAACTACACATAGACGTAGTCAGTTGCAGGTTTTGTCTCCCCTGCAACGGTTTAATATCGCTCGCTAAGTGAAATTGCGTTCGCCGCATTTTCCGAACGATTATGGACAAAAGCAAAACTGCCGTTTCGATACAAGTTTAGAGAGGCTTTTCACTTTCCGATAGTGCTTTCTATGTTAATATTATTGCCTTGGTTGGCTCTGGTTTTGCAGAACCTTTGTTTATTGTATGTAGGTGCCTAGGCATACGCCATTACCTTGCATTTTCAATATTATTTTATGCACTACTTTTCTATGCGTACTTGCGTTATAAAGATTACGTAAATAAAAACTCGTTTAAACATAATGTTACTGGTTATTTTCCTTACAAAAATTGGCTGTAGCCATTTGCTAAATAAAAAAAAAGTTTATCAAATGGCATCTCTGTATTTTTTGTGAAGAAACGGCCTGTCTATTGTGTTGATTTCTAACATAAAGCCTCATTTCGCAAAAATGCGAAACACGTTTATCAGAAATGACTTTTCTCTGTAGGTTATTGAATTTCATTGTTTACTTGTTGATCATTTTCAGTTTAATTAATGCTAATTACTGTGTGTTTAACAGGTTTCTTGTAGTCTGTTGTAAAATTAATCAAGACCTCTCAAGAGGAATTTTACCAGAAAAGCGTCCTTTAGTCGACCCAAATCCTGCTCCCATGGCAAAAAAAGATGTGCTGGCTGCCCAAGGGGGAAGGACCGTAAAACAAAGGTTTTCTGCGGCATGTGCTGTAAACCTCTCTATAGTGAACATACTGCACCAAGATGTGATGAATGAGTAACCCAAAAAAAAAATGTTTTATTGCTAGTTAAGCTTTCTTTCTAAATAAATAATATTTTCACTAAATTTGTGTTTAATTTATTTAGTAGTAATGACTTCAATATTGGGGTCTAAGAAACCCCTGGGTAGGAATAATGTTTCTCCTAGGATGGGTAGGGTTTAAGGGTTAATAAGCTCGATGGAACGAACTCTGATAAAATCTAAACGTGACATTGGCTAAATGCACAAACCGTGCGAAGCCACAGAAAAAAAAAATGATAAGAAAACTAATTGATGTAGATGTTCTAACATAATTTAAAATTTGTGGGGGTGGTTGTAAGTTATATGGGAGGCCATTTACCGGCAGTGGGTCAGAATAGACTAAACAAAACAAAACTTCCAACCATCTACCATATTTTGCGTAGGCGCGTGTGTAAAGTTCTCAACAGTGTAATATCATAGTGCGATTAATACCGAGCCGTAGAAATGTGAAACTTCGCTTTTCAAGTGGCCATGTTAATTTTCAAACTTTTCGACTGCGACAAACGATTAATAAAATGTTTATTTCTGTCCCTTTATAAGCTTTCGCCTGTAACTCGACTTCTGTATCTACTTACATATAGAAATGTTGAAGTAACTTTTTTTCATAAGCATGATGAACATTTCTTTCTAAAGGCAGTGTATGGCTGCAGGTCATCGTCAGGTGGGCTAGCCTTTTTCCAACCTTGTTGAGTTTTATGAGTTTTCTCCTTGAGGGTAAATTGCACAATTAAAATTATACGTCGAATTGAGAACATCCTCATTTTTTTCGTCGGTTAATAAAAACATACATAACATCACACCTGTAATTCCCGAAGGGTTAGGCAGTTATGTTTTTTAAGTCCCATGTAACAGGGGGCGAGCTTATTGCCATCAACCGAGCACAAATCCAGACTTTGTGGCTGCTACTGACAAAGTCCTGATAAAAAAACTCAATAACACTTGGCCCGACCCGGGTATCGAACCCAGGTCCTCATACTCAGCAGTAGCGCTTGCGACCACTCGACCAACAAGGCAGTCACGGTTCGGTCGGTTTATCTATACTAATATTATAAATGCGAAAGTTTGGATGGATATTTGTTACTCAATCACACCAGAACGGCAGAAAGGATCTGGATGAAATTTGGCACAGAGATAGATTATAGTTTGGAATAGCACATAGACTACTTTTCATCCCAGTAGGATGATCCCGTGGGTCAATTATCGTAGTCCACGCGGGCGAAGCCGCTGGCATAAGCTAGTAAAAAATAAATCGTAAAAACTGTTACTGAAAATAAAGACAAACAAAATAAAAACAACAAAGATTGCCAAATACCACATAAATCGGAAACATTCAGGAAGAAAATCTAAATACGACCCAATCATAAGTTAGAAAAATAAAAGGACAAAATCAACCGAATTCGATATGTTCAGGTCTTTTACATAAACTAGCTATATTCTTGAATATGTACCGATATCCTGAAACTGAATAGTTAGGTCTTTTATACTGTAACAATAGGTATAGCAATTTATTAACGGACCTTCTACCTCTTCGGTAGTTCAAAGGAACAATATCCCTTGTATCAACCGAATTAGTATGTCCTATTTTGACTAAAAAAACGAAACCAGACCTAGGTCTCTTTTGTGAAACTACTAGAGAATACTCAAGAAAAAAATTAATTAACAAAAACATATATAATATGAGCAAGTTCTTCATAGTCAAGTAACAATCTGATGGACCGCCTGAGCCAATACGATAAGACCGGATTACAAATTCCATTAAGTTTAAAATTAATGAATTTTACAGCACCGGTCTCGCTCGTAACTTGCGATATATAGCGGCTGTATCTAAAATCGAGGCCATTCGCGTTAATTAAAAAAAATACGGAACAAAATGATATTGTATGAGTGTTTGAAACGGTATCATTTTGTGCGGAAGTTCTCGTTATTTTCTCTCAAATTTAATTGGAATCGAGAACATAATATACAATGATATTTTGAGTACAATAGGTATTGGCCAGATGTTATTTAATTTCGGGGTCCCCGTATGGTTTCAAGAATAATTTAGTTCGTTATAATCTTCTTTGTTAGAAATTAAATTCGATATTGAAACTTTTGAACCAACCACTTGATATAAACATGTTACCATAATCTCATGGATTAGTAAATTAGTTAGTCAGCCTGTCTTCTTCGTCGTGTCGATGATTCCCTTTTTTTTAAATCAAATTAATTTTGACCAGAACTCTGCAACCTCGATGGTGTTGGTGGTGGCTTCAGACAGGTCCCTCAAAGTGCGGGTAGAATTACATACAGAACAGGACAGGAGGTGGGCCATGGTTTGTGTTGAGGCACCGCAGTCACACCTTGCTTCATCGGAATACCCCCACCGGACCAAGTTGTGTGCAGCGGCCTACCTGGCTTCGCAGTCGCCTGCAATAATCAGCCAGTAATTATCCATTTCTGGGACAAGCTTCTTCGCTTTAAGTGGAAGCCGGCAAGATCCGCGGCCATGACGCGGGCCCATTGTGGATTGGTAAATGGCTCATGTTTCCTGACTGCTCATAATACCTGGATTACTCACTACATGCAACACGAAAATTGACATCAGATTAACGAATTAGTTCAAAGATAAATATCACCTATTCGTGTTTTTGATGTCATCACCATCCACAGTCCGACTTCGTCCACTGCTGGGTATAGACTTCTCTTTTCTTGTGCCAATCTCGTGCCAGCCTCATCCAAGTTATATAGATACTGATATAAGTACTATAAAGAAAAGCTAACTTCGCCTTTTTTTTTTTAATAAATACAACCAATTAAAATTTGCACTGGCTGGACAGGTCCACTCATTCTTTCTTCAAAAGACAATCTCAGACATTCATCTGCATAGTCCTCATGTGAGTTGACCAAGGTTATGTCTGGACCTGAAAAGAGACTATAATTATGACCTTTGAGTTTGTTTCGGCTGTTTGTTAGAGATTTGTTTCGTACCTACGAAACACTGGCCTCATCTAGTTTAAAAAAAAAGACGACGTGTAAAAGTGGCTATTTGCAAAATAAACATCATTTATCATTCCCACACTCCGTGATCCGTTTAAAAGGCTCCCCACACTCACAACCGACACGGCAGTATCAATCATAGCAACAGATCAGTGGCACCTGTTACTATTACTTTATTATCCCAATTCTGCCTGATTGATTAGATCTCGACAACTTTCCACGGAACCACACCTCCGTATACATAAATGTCTAGTCGACTAATTACTGTAGTTCACCGGATTGAGGCGCCTTGAGGGGGCATAAAATATCGGGTGGAGATTAGCGTAGGAAGGACAACGTGCGTAGGTTTCTACAGAATGTTTCAAAATTGTGTGATCATATTTAAGGATGTGGTATAAACCATCAAACTGAACTACTTTCTTTAATTTTCGTGTGAGTCCTACATCATTAATTGCAGTAATAGCCTCGTGGTGTAACCGTCGGACTGCCAAGTCATAGGTCTCGATTTGGTACCCAAGACCTTTGATTTTTCAGATTCATATGCGTATTGTATAATTATTAGTTGGTTCGGTGAAGGCAAACATCGTGGGGAAACCAAACCAATATGCCTAAAAGTTATTTCGCGACGGCTCTCAATAGGCATGTAAAGCCAAGTCAGAGGCACATGGGCGGCATAAAACTCTGAAACCAGGTTTGGCACTAACCACACAAAAACGAAAGAAGATCATCAATTGAGAAAAAAATCAGCTGTCCAACATTTGGGTCGTGTGTTTTTATTCTAGATTTGTATTCCGGCTCATTCAGTTTTAGTAGGTATGTCGGGAGGTAATTTATTGTATGGTACAACAAACAAGAACAACAAGAATATTTATTCGCAATAACTATGATGGTCACATGTAGAAAGTCACCACCGTTACACATACTAGACGCACACTTAACTCTAGCCCAGAAAATTCTAAACTGGGAAACTGAAAAATCGAGTCGTCTTAAAACGTAGATCGTAGCTCTATTCTTGAATTTACTTATCATACTTTCACAAAAATGCTCTGTCGCAGAAGGCACTTAACAGCTGATTTACCAGTAACCGAATTCCAAATAGCTGTCTTTGGCAACAACAACAACAATTCAATGCGAACTGTGACCACTACTCCGGTAATATGGAAATAAAACAAATAAAAATATGGATGCGCACAGAAACATAAAATGTTTCGATGAAAAACATCTCAGTCTGCCAATCGTACTAAAGAACGTATATTTACGGGACATTTTTTAATTACCTTTTAGGTACAGCATAATTAATCGTAGTGTTTCCGATCTCTAATACACCCCTGTATTGGAGATCGGAAACGCTACGATTTCACGACCGCCGGTGATGCGACTTTCGTCGAGCTACACGCGCTTGTCACTTGTTTCCTTTGCGTGCGTACCGTGGCCAAGCGGTAAAAAACGTATTTTTAATTATTATATAGGTAAAGTACCACAGATTAATTAATAGTTACTTAAGGAACAGGATACTTCACTCCTTAGGAAAAGAAAGATACCTAACGCTATAATTACCTACAAAAATATTACAGGCGTTCGTGCGCGCTAAAATATAGGTACTCGTATGTACATCTACGCGCCCGCCCGAGAGTAGCTACTACGTCGTCTGCCGTGGTGTCGGGCGATCACGTGCGTCATTGAACGCAATGTTAGGGCTGTCTATAGATACTAAGAAATTATTACACAAAAGATTGGGTGACTAAAAACTGTTTTCTTTTTACATTTAAAACAATATTTTTATTGTATTTACTAAAAATCACAAATGCCTCACTTTAATATAATGGTTAATGAACTTTGTACCCTCCCGTAAATTTCGATTATTAAATGAATCATGTACATAAATGTGTTAATTTCACTTCCTTTGGCATGCTTCCTGGCCGGCTGGTTAATGTTTTTTCAAAATTATTTAATAAATAAGTAATTAATTAATGTTAATGTGTTAAGGTAATTTAAAAAAAAGATAAACTTTGTTGATAGTTTTATTTTGACAGTCTATATTACAATTTGCATGAGATTTAGCCATTATTAAAGGTGAGCGGTGGCGATAAGTAGGTACGTGCTCGAGCGGGCGCGTGGCTACCGACTGGATTTTGTTAACCCGGGTGAACGCGAGCCGTAGGTAGTTAAGTGGGTGATTTCGAACGAGTGAAGGAGGCCTGACAGTACTAAATAAACAAACACACAACCAGACCAACGCGCGCGTATCCGATCGCCATTAATTCTCCTCTCCCCTGGTCATCTGCCCACCCCATTTCACTTACTAGCACTTTAGCGCTACGATGCACGTTTTAAGGCCAGAATTTGCCAATAATTTGGTATACGGCCAACTCAACGTGTTCACGTTTCATATTACATTTTTGCTTTGCTACTGTCATCACAAAATTCGTTTAAAGCGTTGTTGTTTGAAATATGGGATATTGGACAAGATTTTGGGAAGATAATTTACATGGTGTATGCGACATCGAAATGCAATCATTGACCCTCATTCTTAGTTTACCACGTGATTCTCTAGACCCCTGATATCAAAAATTATACGAAAGGTATTAAAAAAATTCAGCTGTTTCATAAATAAGTACCACACGGTGAAAATGTTTGCAAAAACATTTAATTTTTTATAATAACCGATGAATTTTGACATAAATTAATGATAACAGTTTGTGCATCGATGTGTCATACACCCTGTATAGCTAGTGTCAGCTTATGTTTTCAACCTATAGAAATTCAATTCAATCAATTCTATTGTCTTTATGAAAAAATGGTACTTGCTGCCCAATCAATTTTCAACGTCCACGGGAAAAGGTGCCTATTTCCGTCCGAGGAAACCCTTTCGCCGCCACTTAGGAGGCGATTTTTTCCTTCAGAATGTGAGTCTACGATCACTTTCGTAGCTGCTACGAAATCTCGTACCACCTCGTAGACACTACTACGCCATGTCGAACGAATTGCTTAAAATATAAATTCGTGCATTATGGAACTGCAATAAACCGTATATTTCTTCACTAAAATATCTCTGAAAAGAGGAATATTTAGGTGCCAGTAAAGTGCTCTTCGTCGTGAAATATGTTCACCTGGATTTTCTAAAAATATTTAATGTTTATTTTAAACGTTATTTATATTCGCTTATGCGAAAAATGAACATTAGAGTCTAGTAATAGCGAAGATCTTTATTGCACAAAAAAAGTGTATTCGTGCAATATTCAAAATGCAATGGTCTGACTCATGCAGGCCTATATTCAAGTCGCAAAATCTATTGACTGTCCCATGTATTTATATTTACGAAGTTGCCAGGCTTGTGAGGTCCAATCTAGAACTATTTGTACAGAAAGATAACACAAATAAAAGGACAGCTACACATTTAGATTTTGAAATGCCCGTTCCAAAGCTAAAACTTTTTCGGCGGGGCTGCGTTTACATGGCTCCCTTAATTTACATTGCTTTGCCTGGGACAATTACTCAACTACCATTCAATAAGTTTTGTGTTGCGTTGCGGAAGTGGTTGTTACAAGAGTGTTTTTATTCGATAGATGAGTTCTTTCAAAAGTGTCCCTGTAAATTTTATACATTAAAGCACAGATATATTTAACTGTTAAGTACATAATTTGACAAAATGTAGTTACCTAGTAATAATTAATATCTTAAGTGTAAAATCTTGTACTATTGCATGCTATGTATTGGCCAAATGTGTGTTACTAAATATTTTATATAAGAACTTCATGTACCTACCATATTTGATGCAATAAATTAAATGAATTGAATAGTTTCTGGTAATCAGTTATTAAAGAAGTCGTAATGGGGATATTTTTTCAAAGCATCGATATTGGTTAACAACCTGTCCATGTCAATTTAAAGTCCAAAGTAACTTGACTTCGTATAGGCCAGATTATGACTAAGCTACGGTCACGCCATTTACATTTTCCTCTGACAGGCCTCCCCATTGTAAGCCAATTTCCTTTTCTTATACCAAAGAGTTTAACAGCAATTGACCTTGTTTCTTCATAAACGTCAAAATTGGAGCAGCTCAAGTCAATCGGAAGCTGAACTTTTTGGGTTCAAAGCCGCCTGATGGGTCTAAAGGTTCAAAGTAATAAACTTTTGGGTATGAAGGTACAATCGTGTTATAAATGGCAATTAACGCATACGTTTTTGCCCTAAAAATGATAGGAACATTAAAAAGAAGAAATCTGTCATTAAAATATTGAGCAGGTGCATCTGTTTGTCCGTCTATGTGTCACAACTCTTATTTTACTTACATGCGTATCGAGTTGTTGTTTTTACGCGTATTTGGTGTGACATTGAAGAAAATTTGTTTTTTCTTTACGACGAATCCATAATTATACAGGCTGACAACAATCTGAGTTGTCACGTTGCTGGGCAAAGGTATGTTCTTCCGCTATGTGTAGTCTTCTCCGGCTAATCCCATAATAATCGCCTCTAAGTCAAGTTAAAGTAATTACTTGAGCTTAAGTAATTACTTGTACAATTTTTTTATGCAATAGACAAGAATTTAAACGAAGTGAGAACCGTCAAAGAAAGCAAAGCTAAGAATTCTAACTTTAAACAGTTCTAACTTCAAGAAATTACTAAACTACTTAATAAAATCGTATCTTAAAAAATGAGTTTTTTTCAAGTAAACACTTTGACTTGTTTATAGATACGGGGGTACATATGTTGATGCCAGCACAACAATATCGGGTAACCTATACGTCTTCCACCATTTTAATTTAAAAAATCACGTGCAACTAACTTTTCGAATGTAAACCAAAGTTCGTTTGTTATTTATTACTTCATAAATAATAAACTCCTCTTCAGTTCAGCGGACAAGTATCCACAGGAACTAGATTTATAATAAGCCTCGAGTAAGCGAGTGGAGTATCCAATTAGTAGGGTAGGCAGAATAATAAATAGCTTCAAAAGTTAACAAAATTGTTGTTATAAATAGTTTGTTCAGGATTTATATTAAGTCGGTTCTGTATGAACCACTTAAATACATCCTAAAGGACTGCGCACAATAAAACATTGGAATGTGAACTCTATATCGTGTTCGTTACGGTTGAATTTTCAACAATTATAAAGATCCACGTGTTTTCCTTGAAGCGAAGAAGTGCAGAAATCGAATGGTTGATACCGCTCGTCTTCGCTTTAGTGGAATCTCACACTTAGGCTGAGGCTACAGTAGGCAGCGATTTGCGATGCGACTGAAAGAGCGAAACGAGATAAACATGGTGTGGCTACATTATAAGCGAAAATCCGGCGTATATTAGGCGATGACGTGGCTACAGTTCACATGCTACACAACGAATTAGCAAGAGCGATTCATTGGCTTCAATTTCGCTGATACGTTGATGTAGCCGATGCCATGATTACAGTAATGTTGATCCTATCGCATAAATAAATCAAAGATCGCTAGTAATATTTGATGCACGGTGTAGCCATATACGTATGCATTCATTTATTTGTTTTAATCGCTCATGTGTCGCAGGTCGCGTCGCGGCCTAATGTAGCCTCAGCCTTAGATGGTACTTCGAAGTGCAAAGATCTGTTACGTTTACGGTCTATAGAGTTAAACTGCACTTAGATTGATCAAATCTCAACTAGTGTGTGAAACGGAACGACAGCAAAACGAGCATCGAGTATAAAGATCTAAAATGCTGGATGTAAAATATTAGAAGGCTTCTAAAGCTTGGTGTATTAACCTTAAAAAATATTATAGTCTGCATTGGTTGGATATAGTATTTATGTGTTGTTGTTAGGTTCCTTTCTCTGGGGCTCTGACCGCCGGTAGTTTGGACCCTATTCCCGATACCGGTGGACTCCTCTTTTTTATGTTTTTAAATGTTTTATTTTTAATTTATTTAGGATTGAAATATTTAAAAAAATATAAACTTAGATTTATTAAATCATCTTACCTTATTTACAAACTAATATTAGATTTGAAATAAGAATAAAAATATTTACAATTATGGGGCGTCAAAAAATTCGTCCACATCGCTGTCAACGGGAAAAGTGCCCAGAAGGCTGGCAGCATTGCCACGTCGGATGGCAATGCTGATTCTTTGGCCAAAAAAAATGCGAGCCGTCTGGTCACGTGAAGAGTCGACCAACCGCTTGGCGATATCCCGAAATAATAGGTGGGCACTCTGACCCCATGGCCCTAGCGTTCAACCCCAAACGGCTCAAACACATAATTACTAATAAAGTTATTGTATTTGCGCCGTTTGTGGTTTTCAGCCCCTGCAGTATAATGTTTGTATAAATATAATATTTAAAAAAATCAGCTGTTCAGTACATTTATGTTCGCCACATAAATGTACTGAACAGCTGATTTTTTTTTCGCGATTTCTGGGTTGGTACCATAGTAAAAGTTGTTCGTTATAATGAGTACAATGACTCCTTAAGAGGATTAAAACGACTTAGCTTTAACTATGTATAGAAACAAATAAAGGACATACTCATAAACGAAAAGAAACTTCAACATTTCAACTTTCAACGATTTTCTTAATTCTTCGATACTGGTAGATACTGTGTAAATGATATAAAAATCTTTCCTTTCTACCGACAGACAAAAACATCGTTATTTAAACCCTGGCCTGTTTAACATCATTTGACTGGAAGTTAATTAACGCCTGTCTTTTGTTAAACATTTGTTTAAGCTTAATCAAGCCAAGAGATGGCTTCGACATTAAGCAAAGTCTGGAAATACTAAATATTTGTCTTATCCTTTAGAAACTGTGTTTAATTGTAAACAAGTATGTTTGAGAATAATAGGAACGATGTACTTGAGCCCGCGAAATTCATCTTATTTTCTTAGACACATAACATAACATCTCGCCTATATTCTTCGAAGGGTTAAACAGAGGTCTACGTAATTATAGTACACCTACATTTCGCCAGTTTAGGGGGCGAGCCTATTGCCATCAACCGGGCACAAATCCTTACTCCGTGGCTGCCATTCAGAAATTCCTAATAAAAAAACCCAAAACCACTTTGCCCGACCCCAGGACCTCACGCTCAGCAGTCGCGCTTGCAACTGCTAGACAAACGAGCAGTATTTTCTTGGAATAAAAATTAATTCCACGGACTGCGCTATCACCTTAATGTGGATTGAAAGACGGTTAGGCTGTTAGCCTGCATCAAACAAAGCCCTTTCCCTATGAGTTCTTTCGATCCTGCGCCAATGTGTCTGAATGGATTAACTATTCATCATCCGTCTAGCTTTTTCCTAATTATGTTCGGATCGGCTTCCAGTCTAACTGGATGCGACTGAATACCAGTATTTTGCATGGAGCGACTGCCTATCTAAATTCCACAACCCAGTTAGTACTGAGTAAGACTATACCCCTTGGTAAGACTGGTTGTCAGACTTTCGGGCCACTGACTACATGTAATGGCTGTCATAGATCTACAAATGACAGCCGGGACTAACGGCTTAATGTTCTCTCCGAGGCACGGAGGAAACTCGGTGTGTAACGGGTGGTCACCCATCCACAGACCAAACTATACAAGCGCGGCTTAATTAAAAGATTGATCCGAGCGGCTGTTATTATTTAGCCGCGATGTAAACATGCTTAAACATTTTTGTAAATTATCCATACCTTCTTTTCACACAAGTATTGTATATACATAGGTAGGCTGAGTACGACTGCAAAATAAAAATGGCTAAAACATTTCTATAATATTCTTATATTTTTAGTAAACTGACGGACTACAGAATTGTAAACAGACTACATTAGGTAACAAAGACCTTTCGAAAATGCACAAAAATATCAAAATACGAGGAATACATTTCCTTTGTTGTACATTTCGTGAAAGAGCGAGCACGTCGAGACCAATCTGTTGCAACGAACTAATACAATATTCGTCTGGGCAGGATGCGAGAAAAGACTTGTATTTGCAGTTTGAATAAATTTATATTTATTAAAATCGTAGCTGTCTAGCGCCATCTCTTACCCACTCTCGGATTAGAATTAAAACATTCCTGCGTTAAGGGATCATGGTAACCCACCTGAAGTCGTCATTGATAGTCTGATAATGGCTGAATAAAACCTATTATGATATTAAGTCAAAGACATTCAAATATTTACGAGCGTTAGACGGGACAACGCGAAAAAAATCGTAATTCAAATCTTGTTACAACTTAGTAACAATTCGTTCTGTCTAGTGTCATCAAGAGTGTCATACGGCCGCTTGTCAGGTAGCATTCGTGTGTCAAAATCGAAAATGTTCGCGATCAAAATATTTGTATGAAAATATTCCCATTGTCCGATCTACTCGTATAAGTCTTTTTAATCTCTGCATTAAGTAGAAATAAAAATTCTCGAACTCATTTAACAGGACCAAAGTTTATTCAAAATATCTTTGCGTACGAGCGTAGGCATTATAAAAGGGGTTATGGCGAACTTCGACAATGGAGGTAGCTGAACGCCATCAGCACATCTTAACAGGGTTTCAGAATGAGCTGTGTCCTATGTGCTATGGAATTGACTCCGACAGCTCTTGAACATAGTGTACGAGGTATTAGTTTCATTGGTGAAATCCACTTCCAAGATTTCTGGCGAGTTTTCTATAAAGTATTTTTCATTCGGTCAACAGATCGGTGAGGGTCAATTTTAGAATAAAATGGTATATAACCGAAAAAATAAAGATACCACTTAAACCAGTACTTCGTCAACCCTGTCTAATATTAGACACACAATATATTACCTACCCGACGAAAACTCACCTTCGTAAATCACAAAACTAGCCGAACTTTACCGAACGAAATTGCCGCTCGATCGGGTTTGTCCTTCCATAACTTTATTCCCGTACCTATTAACTTCGTACACAAGCCCTAATTTGTTAGAACAAACTTTCATACAAAACCTGGCATTTTCTTTTTACATTTTTAATGAGACTTTAATTTTTCTTAATAGGTATGACAACATTAGGGTAGGTCTCTTAATTAGTGAAGTTGACTGAAGCGTTGGGACATTTTTATAATGTACGTAATGGTATTTATGTGAACTTTATTGCGTTGGAATAAAGGCTCGTTTACTTTGTATTGTGTGGATAGAAGGTACATAGATATGCTTGTTTGTGGATCATTGGTCGCTGACTTTTTATAAAGTGCGTGGATTTTAGCTTGATTTTAACCGACTTCAAAAAAAGGAGGAGGTTCTCAATTCGGTTGTATGTTTTTTTTTGTGTTTGTTACCTCATATTCGTCATTTATGAACCGATTTGAAAAAATCTTCTTTTATCTGGATCTACTTCCCGATTGGTCCCATAGAAATTTCATCAAAATCGGTTCAGCAGTTTGGTTTTGAAATCAAAATAGCTGGAAAAAATGTCATCCAAGTAAAAGAAATTGTGAAATCGATACTTGACAAGGATTTGTGTGTGATACTATAACTAAAAAAAGGGTAAAATAAAAACTTTTTGCAAAAAAAAACCGACTTCCAAAAAAAACACTAAAAAAGTGGAAAATAACTTTACTTTCGGAAGTCGGTGGCAAAAAAGTCAATGAAACAAACAATAGTCACCGACTGCCGAAAGTAAAGTTATTTTCCACTTTTTTAGTGTTTTTTTTTGGAAGTCGGTTTTTTTTTGCAAAAATGTTTTTTTTTGATTTTTTTTGGAAGTCGGTTTTTTTTTGCAAAAATGTTTTTTTTTTGTTTTTTTTGGAAGTCGGTTTTTTTTTGCAAAAATGTTTTTTTTTTGTTTTTTTTGGAAGTCGGTTTTTTTTTGCAAAAATGTTTTTTTTTTGTTTTTTTTGGAAGTCGGTTTTTTGCTTACTTGATACTGCCTCGTTCGTCTAGTGGTCGCGCGCACGACTGCTGAGCATGAGGTACTGGGTTCGATTCCCGGGTCGGGCAAAGTACTATTGGGTTTTTCTATCAGGAATATCTCAGTAGCAGCCACGGAGTCCTATCACATGGGACTTCAAACATAACTGGCGAAATGTGGGTGTACTAAACTATTAGTTACACCTCTGCCTAAACCTTAGGGGATTAGAGGCGTCATGTTATTTATTTATTTATTTATTTATCATCTATGGAAGACTAACAGCTAACAAAACCGATTAAAAATGGTACGTGAGACTGACAGCCAATGATAAGACTTCACTTATAAAAAACAGAGAGAGAGAGTTATGTTATGATTTAATGTAACCCGTATAGCTAATATTAACTAGTTCTATGTTCTATAGTATGTGTTCAATGTCCCTAGATGAAGAGATATTGCTAACAATAAGTTCTTTACTACAAACCCGTAACTGCGACTTTGGCAGCTGATGCCTAGAAGATAAACAAGGGCTTTAAAGTTCTTGGTAAATTATTTAACAGATGGCCACTTTAAATAACTTATAATGCCTGCTTTCGCTGACAATCACTTAAGTAAATGCCTAAATGTGATTACGTTCTTGGGCATGAGGGCAATTTATGTGATGCGAACAGTTTGACCGAGGTAGGTACAAAAAAATGTAATATATATGGTTTGAAAAGTCGGGTTACTTCAGCGTTCCATACCAAAAACCATAAAACCTCAACATCCTTTGTTTAATAAAATTACAAAGAGCCAATTTTATATCGATACATCATACAAGGTAGGTAACGTAAGATATTTTATGAAAAACGAAACCATCAATAACCCATAACTTGTAGCAAAGGGGAGGGAATAAAAAACACTGGATTTCCTCGTAAAGCTTCGGTTTTTACGAGCTGGTACAAATCACTGCTGGCTCATGTTTCTGACTAACAATAAAGCCGACTTTCCAGTAAGCAAACACCTGACGATCAACGGCCTTGTAGCACAAGTGCAACTTATTGTTGACCGAAAATGTTGCCGCGTAAAAGTTGTGCTGGTATATTTTTAAACCCTCTACTAAAGCCCACGTGTACATTCATCAAAGATCATCTCATACGAACGTATTACCGGAATAAAAAGTATCCTATATCTATGTCTTCAGGTCGTACCTGTATGCCTAATTATCTGAATCCATACAGCCATTGAGAAGTGAACATTAAATAAACACTGAGTTACATTCGCATCAATTAAATAAATTAAACTTAAAAAAAAAAAGAATAAAGGAGAAAAAAGGCATGTAGAAAGGAGTTTTATCTATCAACATGGAACGCGTAAACAAAGTTTCGTTTCTGTGCTATTAACCGTTTAGGAGTCCTGTCGTGAGGAGACGATCCTGGCTACAAGATCAAGTCATGTCTGTCATAAAAATGTAGTGTCACCAGAACCAAAAGTGTGTGCAAAATTTCAGCTGAATTGCTTGGAGTTCCAAGATTTGAACAATACATAATAGCTAGCCAAGTTAGCAACAAGCATACAATAATTAATATAAATTAGATATTACAGCTTTGTCTCAGTGATGGTGACGCGTAAATGTTGAATAGGTTTATAGGTAGTGATAGTGAAAGTTTAGTTATAAACCATGACAGAAGAAAACCTATTCAACATTTATGCGTCACCATCACCGAGACAAAGCTGTAATATGTAATCTACCTATATTAATTATTGTAGTTAAGTTATAGATTGTTCAAAGGTGAGAATACAACTTAAGATTCAGCAATTCAGTTTCAAGAAAATAAAGTTGTTGGTAATAAAACTACAAATCTAAAGAATAGGTATTGAACAAGTCCTTGGAGTAATAAATTGTTGTAGGTTCAATTAGGCTTTCAGTCGTAATTTAAGTTGGATCAACTTTGTAACTTCTTTTATTTCTGTAGTAAGTACCTACTGGTAATAAATCGAAAAATACTAAAACTTGTTACTGTGTACGAGTAAAATAAAAAAATAGAAAGACTTACTGAAATGTCTCTCTCCACTGGGACAAAACAAACGATGTGAAATTAAATTGAATTTATGGAAGAATCATCAGTTATTGTTACTGACAACTTCGTAATTAATCTTTAACAATCAATACTAGGTCAACGGTAACGAGAAGTCCGTGGCTAAATAATAACAGCCGCCGGGGTCAATCTTCAGGTTAAGCCGCGCTTGCCTAGGTTGGTTCGTGGATGGGTGACCATCCATTACATTACCGAGTTTCCTCCGTGCCTCGGAAACCACGTTAAGCCGTTGGTCCCGGCTGTCATTTGTAGATATTAAAATTTGTCAGTCGTTATAGGTAGTCAGTGGCCCGAAATTCTGACAACCATTCTAGCCGCAGACGCGGTGGAAGTGGCAAAGTTCTGGGCTAACATGGTATAAACAAGAATGTCGTGCCAGCGACACGTAGAAGAAGAAGACCAAGGGGTAGCAGTACTAACTGGGTTGTGGAGGTCAGATAGGCAGTCGCTCCGCTGTGATATTTAGTTAACTTCTGGTAAACTGTTCGCGGCCTATATTCGTCTGTATTTAACTGCAGTCTAAAACAAAGGGAGCATCGAAACTTCAAAGTGCATCCAACACATGCTCTACTCTCCACGAAGCAAATCCGTACCATTCTCTGAAACCATAATATCTTTCAAACTTCCCCTTTGACAAAACCGTTGTCTGCTCGTGCCAGCAAATGACGTCACATAAAAAGTCGTCCGAAGCTCTTTTAATTAAGAAAGCACCGACACACTACCTCTCGCTATTCTCGTTAGCCAATAATTAATTTCCACCTCACTTTGATTAATGTACCAGGGCGCCAGAACTTTGAGAAGCTTGACGGGCTTCTTTACTGCAGGTCAAGTAAAAATAGCCATCTCTTCTTTTAAAGTACTAGGTCTAGGTTCTACATTTTTAATTACAGGCATATACAAGGTTAACGATCCTAAAACTTCGCGTTTTATTTACTACGAAAGTGTTGTCGCCAACACATAAACAGATAGGAAGCGACAAACGCCATTAATGGAGAAAGGGTTTCCACCCAACCAATACCATCATTTAATTTCGTACTCACTATGAAACTCGTCGTTTTCCGTCACAATAAACCGCGGCCTAGCTAAACCTAATGGCAATTTATTGCTATCGTTATTACACGGAATTGTACACCTCGTTACACGCTTATAAAACTCGATGAAGCATATTTTTAACTTCTAAATTACAGTTCAAATGGTTTCAAAAGAAAATAAATCAACTTAATAAATTAAAACGTATGGACCTTAATAAGATTTTATTAAGGTCACACGCAGTGGAGGAAAAGATAGTCCCTCGTATTCTGCAGACCACTAAATTTTTCTTTAATGTTCTAGATTTCATAAAGAAGAGCTAATTCGGGTTTTCACAATTTAATGGATTCTTGTCACAGGCTCATGCAAACGAATCGAGTTTCGTTTTTTGCTTCAGAACTACGCCGTATTTCGTCTTTGCTCTTATGATTAACGCAGTCAATTTGAGAACTAAATGTAGATACGAATAGAAATGATTTCGTAATAAAAAATCACGTTGGAATTGTTTTATATTCCTACAAATCTGGCCAGCGACAATAGTACATTATGATATATGGCGGTAAGTTGAAAATTACAGCCGAGGCGATATTGCTAGCCCGAGCCGTAGGCGAGGGCTACAAGAAAGCAGAGGCTGTAATTTTCAAAGCGTACATATGTATGTCATACGACGTTTTAAAACATATTTGCGAGGAAATAAATAAAACTCGGACTTTCTTATATGAATAAATCTTTAATCACTTGTTAAAGCAGTTAGAAAAATTTGAACAATTTGTAAAATTGATTATTACTTGTTCACAAATTAGCGATGCGCGCCCATCAGCGCTTTTTTTTAAGGCAAAGGCACAAATACAGCCAGTATTAGGTACTAATAAAGTAAATTAATATTTTTGTGTTTTTGTTACAGAACTGGTTGTGTTTGTAATTGTCAAAATTAATTAAATTAAAGAATTAAACGTTTATTTAATATATTTTATCTCCCAAAGTTTATTTTATTCATAAAATATTGACCACTTTTCTGACATAAAAACTCTTTGCTAAGATTTAAAAAAGTACCGTTCGTTTTAGATGGGGCATCTTGAGAAACCGTGCGTTTTACCTTATTAAAAAGAAACTCGTGCGTTTTACATTACAATAACGCACAAGTACGTAATGAGATACAATACGATATTGAAATTGGTGAAATAAGAGACCCTTTACGAGCAAATGTATTATAAAATTATTTTTTCACCCCACTTGCTCGTAAATGTCAAATTATATGTCATGCAAACCTAAAGTAAAGCAAGTCATTATTGTCCTAGGCTTCCGTAGGGCAATAAAATTGTACTGAATTTCACTATCGCCCGCTGGGCAATATTGTGATTTGAATTTGGAACCAAAAAATAACATGAAAACTTTTACCAAAGAGTTTTCGCTTCGTAGGTTTTAGTTGCCGTCGATGAACAACACAATTAAATAACGGAACTTAATTGAAATAATAAGAAACAATAATGAAAATTAATTAAATAAATTAATCAAAAATAGTTACAACATTAAAAACAATTGTTTTTTTCAAATGGTCAAGTCCAAAATGATTAAATAATTGACTCACCCAAAACTTTTTTTTATCTGTAGCGGTAATGGCGGCAAGTCATCACAACAGCTGATCGGCTGCCGCAGGCTGTAGCATAGGCTGTAGTGCGCACCCCAGGGTTGCCAAATCGAGTTTTTGTATTTTCCCCATATTCAATCTTTGCATCTTTTTTCCCCATTTAATTTTTCAAACAGGAAATGAAACATAGATATTAAAGATTTTTCAGTTACGAAAAGTACCACTTGGTATGTAATTTTGTTTCTTTGTATGTATTGCCTGATACCGTTCACGAACGACACTTTGCAATCGGCTTAATATACGCAAGTTATTATTACAAATTACTAATTCGGCTGTCAAATGTCTCTTGCTTTTCTACATTTGAGATTTGTTTCCCTAAAAAAGGAAAATATATCCTTAATCTCCCAAAACTGGCGCAGCCCCGCGGTAGAATATTGGTGCACAATGCTCTTCTTTTTTACACTAAATAGGCTTGCATGTGGCCGCAACTCACCAGATGTGAAGCGATGATCCGGCACGCTTGCCTAGAAGAATTCACTCGAACTTTGAAGAGATCTCCAGATTATGGGAAACAGAAGCCGGCAGTAAATTCTAGAGACTGTGCGCACAATAAATGTGAAAGCATAGCGCTTTGTTCGGGTCCGAGGAACTTCAACCATATAACGGTAATGCTGCGCCGCATCTCTGCTCGTCCGATGACGGAATGGGGATGGGGGAATTAGATTCTGTAGTTTCAAAGCACACTATCCGAAAAGTAACCGATTGGCGAGCTGACTTTACGGGGATGTTCAAGGCTTTGGAGTTTGGCTTTGACAAGGGAGTCGTTGTCAATGAGTCTTGGCACGTCGCTCAATAGCTTCTAACGCTTGCAGCTGGTACTTGGCTGACCCATCTCGACGGTGTGACCAGTACTCTACATAAAGTGAAAAAAAAAATCATTGAGGAAAAAGCTTGACTAAATTCTCAACCAAATTAACAAGAACAAGTTCCTTAATACAGATATTAATAGAAGTCCAAGAACCCAAAACTTAATTCCTAAAATGTCTGCACACTCGAGTATGCGAGTCAAATAATATTACCCGGAGTGGGAGAAATTTCGGGAATGTAATATCACATAGACTAACGTTGGTTAGACACATTGCTTTGTACACTTGCCAGCAGTACAATGCTGAGTTATTACATAATTAAATGACTATAAACTGCCAGAGAAACATAGCCGGCGATGCGTCTTTGTTTAGAGAGCAAGTCTGCGACAGCCGTTTCTTAAACAGAAAAGTGGCACTTGGTGCCGTGATTTAGTGATGTTTGTAGCCTAGAACTTAAAAGTTACGCTTCTCGATAAGATTGCAGGATCGAAACCTGGCTTAAGGTTTGATAAAAATCGTTCTCACACGTCCAGAAAACAAACAAACTGAAAAATTAGCAAGAACAAGTTTCATAAGTAGGTATGTTAGGGACGTATTTCTGAATAGTTACCCGCTTAAGAAGTTGGGGAAATAAAGGATGAAAGTTTAAGTATGTATTAAATATGTTTTTTGCTGTTAAAAAATGATATCGCGCGCTATCTTGTAGTTTAAGTCAACGTCTTATATCATTCAAGTAATTATTCAAGTCTGAAAGCACTAGCTTTTAGCACATTCGTTCTCATTTGTCTACGTTTTCCATGGAATTTCTAAAACATTTTCTAGGAATTCCCAGAGCTCTAAATCACTAGAACCTCAGACTAAACCCGGTATTAGGAGCGCACCCTACCAACAACTGAGAACAGCTAGGAAATCCCCTGCATTCTGAATCGTGATTCATGTTAGTTATTACTCGTTTCAACTTCCCAGGAACGTTGAGTGAAGTAGTAGTTTGATACTATTGTTGTTTCTTTTTACGCATTAGGTACGTGATGCTTGTTTTTGTTTATCTGGGTCGTAGCTTGAAAATGTGTCTGACGTTTTAAATATTTGCTGAGAAGAGGAGTGGTACACAAACATATTCAGCCTATAACGTTTAGATACGATTCTGTGATAGAGGCCGACAAACTTAAGGAATAGCTTACGTACCAACCGTAGCAACCTAGTTTTTGTGTGGTTTAATCGGTGCGCTGCGTTACAAAGCACGCTAGAGTTCTACTTAGTTAAATTACTGCAGTGTAATTTTACAAATGGATCTCTTTAAAGTGAAACTTGGCATAATACCGCCCAGTGAGATTGGCACAAAAAAAAACTAGTTGAACGTTGAACCGTACAAAGGGAAAATGGCTTGAGTGGTATAGGTCGACTTTGGAATTGATCGAGAGCAACCTTATTCTAGAATATATTTCTATAGGGGAAGCTTTTGTTCAACTGGACGTCAAACGGCTGATTATGATGATGATGATGGCGATTCTTACACCCGTATCTATAAACAAGTTAAAGTGTTCACTTGAGTAAATGTCATTTTTAAGATACGATTTTTATTATGCAGTTTAGTAATTGGTTGAAGTTAGAACTGTTAAAAGTTAGAAATCTTAGCTTTGCTTGCTTTGACGGTTCTTACTTCTTTTAAATTCTTGTCTGTTGCATAAAACAAATTGCACAAGTAATTGCTTAAGCTAAAGTAGTTACTTTAACTTGCCTATAGATACGGGTGTAAGACCCCAGTTTTCTTATAACAAAGTAGGTACGTCGATCAAGGGGGTTACAGCAAGTTAGTGACTAGGTACGGTACCTAAGTTTCTGCGGAATAGGTCGTGTTTACATACATACCTACAACAATAAAAAACTTATAGGCCGTGACCTAACCAATACAACCATCATGCGAATTCGCAAGCGTCGCATTCATTTTGTTCGGTAAACCCGAATGCGTCGACGCGCCACCGGAGGATGCTCTCAGTTTTCCGAAAAGTGTTATAGACAATTAGTGTCAAAGTTACGATGTTGGCGTCTTCGCGCGACCGAACGCTTTGGTTAGGACACGGGGCTATACAGTCTAAATAAAATCACACACATCATTTAACGCAATGCAAGCCAAATTCCAACTTTTTATCATAATATTATTGTTGAAGCGAAAAATCTGCGCCATTATAGCGCGCCATTTCTTTGTAAAGCAGAAATTATGCAGACGTGCTCCCTACGACCTATTAAATGAAAACATGAATATTTATGCGCCTAGAGACCTTTTAGAGTTCCTTATTGAATTAAACAAGATCTGCACTTTTTAAGTCAAAGGACTAGTTAGCATACCTAGCTCTTTTGAGAAACTAAAGCTGTTTAATTTATTTATTTCAGTTACAGCAAGTAGGTAGGTACGCAAAAGAAACAGTTCTGAAAATCTTGGCGGGTATTTTACTATGAAAAAGTCAAGTATTCAAATATAATACAATACATTTCCTCGAAAACTGGCTCTTACGCTTTATTTACTATTAGGTTCAAGATGTAATGTATTTCACATTTTTTGTTTTCATTTATTTCTACTAGCGTTTTATTTCCATAGATAAAAATAATCAATTGATCAATTCCTGTAGTCGTTGGGTAGGGCGGTGATTGTTTTTAAATTAACATTTATTTGTGTCATAAAAACAAAAATATTAGAATTTTCTATTTTTAATATTAAGTTGCTTCTGTTTCAACCTGCGAAGGCAAAGTGCGGGGAAAGAAAAAAGAAAATTAAATCATAGTTACATAATGATTACTAACAAAGATTACCTACTTTTCGTTTGTTGTTTTATTTCTTCGTAAGTGTTTTGAAAACCGTCGCTCGATTCACGTGGCCATTTGTCACTGCAGTTCTCGGCTCCATAACATCGCAATGAATTGCATTCCGCCTCTGCTGATATGACAAAGTTTCCCCACTTGTATCATATTGTATAATGTACATAAGCTTGAGGTTGGGAAATCATGTTTAATATCATTAATTAGTTAAATTACCTATGAAGTACCGAGCATAATACTCTAAACATTCGTTCTGGAAAATGCATTCAAACGCCGAAAATAGGAAATTTGATTGACGGTACTAGCTAGCATGCCACTGTGAAAAAACCTTTCTTAATACAATTTGCATTCCTCGATTCAAGTTTTAAAATGCACCCTAATTCTTGACCAAAAGTTTTTCTTAAATGGCAGCAATATAGGGAATTACATTTGTAAAATAGTTATGAAGAAATTCGGTAGCAAACCTTAAAAAAAAAACAATTTAAGAATTCACATGAAATTTTAAACGTCTACGGAACCCTACAAAGTTTCTTTTTTCTTAATAACTCACCTCTCATATTTAACAAGAAAGTCTGAGGTCCAATTAAAAACTGCAACTAACTTATATTAGTAACTCTCAGAGTTTTCCTACGCCTGCATATTTTTTGCAGTTTATTATAATGAAAGAAGTCAGAAACCTTTTCATTTTGAAACTTTGTCATAAACTCGGGCTTTAAGAAAACTCCGTCTAATATTTTTTTTTTTTATTAATTCAATAGATATTCCGTTAAGAGTACGAGTACTGATAAAACAAATACGCATTGAATGAAGCAGCTTCAACGCTCTTTAGCGAGATTTTAACTCGGGATAAATGTAAGCTTAAAAAAAAATTCATGTTCATTTTACAAAAACCATTTATTGAATTTTGTATCCTATTCTCTGTAATGAATTCTAGGAGGCAAGCTTACAATCGAAAAATAAGAAATTGGCATCTAGTGCTATCGAAAATATTGTTATGCTTCAGTGGCTTCAGTGGCCTCAGTGGCCTCAGTGTCCTCTGTGGCCTCAGTAGCCTCAGCATCCACTTTTACGACTCTTGGAGGTAACGGATCGTCTGGTCCTATCAAGCCTTCAGCGATCATCTTCTGTCTCCTGGCCTCGTCGCGAGCTCGTTTCTCAGCTTCCTTCTTCTCCTGCTCTGCTTTCTCTTCTGCTGCCTTCTGAATGGCCATCTCAGCCAAAGTCTTCTGGTCTAACTTGAAGAAGTTGACGGGTTCTTTGAAGAATCTCTGATCTTTCATGTTCATGTTCTCCACAAACGGAAGAATTTTAAACAACCCAGTTTCTGGATCGTACGTTTTATCTCTCAAAGCCATTCTTATCCAATCCGCGAACTCGATTTCTGTGAATGGTTCACCCCACGTCATCAGTTCCTCTCGGAACAGCTCAAAGTTGACGAAGCCTGTTTCCTCGTCGTCGTGTCCTAACGCTGCCATCGCTTTCGTGATCGCCAACTCAAAGTCGTCTCCCATAGCCATTTTAGCTTCTATCATTTGATACCATTCATGAAGCTCTACCGTGTCCACTAAATCATCTTCGAGGAAC
Source organism: Standfussiana lucernea (assembly GCA_964057025.1). Lineage (NCBI taxonomy): Eukaryota > Metazoa > Arthropoda > Insecta > Lepidoptera > Noctuidae > Standfussiana > Standfussiana lucernea. The sequence continues at coordinate 13,735,028 of OZ059799.1, forward strand.
ATTTCGAACAGTTTATTTACTTCAGCAGTTTTCGGGTTGAGTCCAACTTGCCTCAACATCATGGTTATATCTTTTATGGGCACCTGTAAAATTAAGAAACATTCCTAAATGGATTGGAATCTATCAATCCAGTGGACTAGATCGATTCGATGGATTTTGAATAACTTTTTTGAATTTTGAAAAAGTCTTTGACGCCTCATTTCAAGAGCAGCGGCGGTGTCGCAAACTGACCTGTTCACGACGAATCGGCGGTCAACACGCCGAAATCAGTGTGACTGCGTCGTGTCTGAATCACGACACTTTATAGGAGGCAGAACGAAAAGCGATAACCCTGCTTCCTGCCCTTTCTATATGGTTTGGCCCAAACCGTTTGGGCCAGATCATCGCTTTCATACATTTTGTGTGAAGAATAATGAAGGTACGTGAAAAGGAAACCGTGTCTCCGTCCCGTCCTCTCGTCTTAGGCGCAGGCGCAGGTCAAACAAATGGCACTTGAACGGGGAGTGAGAGGTCTCTGTTTAGCACTGCAGAGAACTACAAACAAGAATAGTGGTAAATATTGATACATTTCCATTACCTTATCGATGTTGTCTTCATCGTGGAGTTTATAAATCTCTTTATATCTTTGGATTTCTTCTAAGGTAAAACATTTAGGTGGAGGCGGGATTTTCTTCGGCTTTGGAGGTTCTCCGATTATCAGCTTCGCCTTTGGAGGAGGTTTCGGTGCTTCTTTCTTCTTTTTTGGAGCCATTGTTATTCAAAACACTACAGAACCTTAAAAAAATACAGGGGATGTCTTATTTTTGTGTGTCCATAATATTTGCTTTGTCAACGGATCATTTGTTTTTGAGTTTTATATTTGAATAGGAAAATGATTACTGTGGCAGTCTTTGGGGATCATTGATATTATAACTAACGTAGCTTAAAATATCATTTGATGTTTACGGTGATAGAAGTACAAAAGAAAAAGTAGAAAACAAAAAAAAACTTATTAGGTACTGAATAACTTCATTTTGATTTTTTAACAGGTATCTGATGACACAACTGAAGAAAAAACTATAAATGTTTGTAATGGTAAAAAGGTTGTATAGGTATGTGCTTTACACCTCATTACATTGCATAGAATTAAAGTAGAAGATGTTTAAAATTCACCTAATAAATATTGCTATCAGCAACGTTTCATGTTGCTGTGTGATGTTTAGCAACAAATTGTGCAATATGAAATACTGTGGAAACAAAATTCAAGGAACAATAATTGTTAAACATTGTTTAACATGCTCCCAAACACATTGCACTGGTGGAACACGGAACACGCATAACAAAATTTAATGATGCAAACAATGGATCCAGGGACACTTTCACGAATTTGGAACATTCAGCTAAATAGCAATTTAACCTCGGTAGCCACGGATACAATCAGATTAGTGACCCGCGGTCAAACCGCCAACGTGGACCGAAGGACCGAACTGTAGGTACCCAAAAATACAGCGCTTCACAGCGAAAAAAGGCACTTTAACCACACGATAAAGAAGAAGAAGAACAGATGTAGGTTTTGAGAAAACATGGAATAAGTGAAAATAGACCAACAAATAGACTGTAGATGGATAACTACGAAGATGATGACTAATTGACAAGTATTGAAAAAGCACACCTGCTGCTCCGACCCCAAACTGAGATAAAAGCAGGATATTTTGTTCACTAGGGCAGAATAGAGCTGCTCTTTCTTCAGTGTTATTAAAAGACTGAATGAAAAAGGGAACTGTGATGGAACGATCGCCCTGTGATTGTTTACACGCCCTTTTCTCGTAAGGGGTAGTCCTTTAATCACGTGAGGTTTTTTAGGCCACTTTTATAGCCCCCCTCCCCCTAGACGATATGTCGTGAGATTTCAGGCCCCTCCCAGCATCACGTGTATTTTTTATTATTGAAAACATCAGATAGGTCTAGAATCTGTTTTGACAAAAAAAAAATAAGGAACACGGATTTTTTAAATAAAAAATCGCTTGCTCGGGCTTTTTACTCTAAAAATTGCTTGCTCATGTTTTTAATTCATTACTGGTAAAACGTATTTTACACGTCACACATTAAATTCATTTTTTTAGGCCCACGAAAAAAATACTCGTGAATGTCACATTATACCCTCCGCCCTCCCATCGTGATTAATCGTGATTTTTTTCGAGTCATGTGCGAATTGTATAATTATCAATTGCTTCGGTGAAGGAAAACATCGTGAGGAAACAAAACCAGCGTGCATGAGAGATATTTCTCGACGGCATGTTAAGTCAGGAGCCCAAGGGAGGCATAAAATCTCTGACACCAGGTTAGGCACGAAAAAGAAGATAACGTAAATCTTTGAAACGGAAAAGTGAACTATGCATTCAGCCAAAAAACCTTTGAGAAATATTAATCATGAAGCTAAGCTCTGCTCTGAACTATGGTCTGGGCAGTCTCTCGTTTGCCGACGAGCCTAGGCCAATTCCAAGCTCCCATCCACTCGTAAACCAGGAACAAAGTAGGTTACCTCCCACACAAAATAAATCATTAGAAGGCAGAACGTCACTGCTGCCCCGAATTCTCTAATTTTGTTCCGTTAACAATAACCTTTAATTTCACAGACGCTTAAAGCTAAGTTATCGGCCAGAAGACTCAATAAACCCTTCCCAAATTGCTTCAAACGACCTTTAGGTTGTTATTCCCTGTAATCAACAGTGGTCGTCAACCATTTACAGGGACACCTTTTCAAGTAAGACCCTTAAATAAAACAACGTTGACCACGCTTTGCACTATAAATTGCATTTTATTAATATAAAAGCTGTTAGTGCCATTCCATAAAGTTAAAAGCAATTTTAATGAGACTGTGCTACGTAACGCCACATTTTATGTGAATTTTAAGTAAAATTGTACGTAGATGGTAAAGTAAGTTGGTACCTACTATAAACCAGCAAAAAACAAACCATTCAAACACACGTGTTTGGCATTTTTCCAATAACATCCAGCCAGATATTTATTGTAAAGTATGGGCGTTAAGCTTACAATGAAGACCTTTGAAGAGGGTCTGACCGGTTGAACAACCATGAGCATGAGCACTGCAAGAGATTGAGCGTTAATTTAATGTAATTATTTAATGAATGCATGCTGAAATAAATAGTTTCATATTTTTTTTCATGTCAATATCTTCAATAGTTCTTCTTCAATCTGAAATTCAAAATGCAATTTTTTTATGGAATTTCGTTTCCGTTGTGTTTCTAACTCAATCGATATAATGTTTGTTTACCTACCTGCAAAATAAATCGTCATGATCATCTGCTTGGCTTTTCCCAACTATGTTGGGGTTGGCTTCCAGTCAACCGGATGCAGCTGAATACATGAATTTTACATATAGCGACTGCCTATCTGACCTCCACAAACCCAGTTAGTACCTACTGGGTAATACGATACCCCTTGGTAAGACCGGTTGTCAAACTGCGGGCCACTGACTGCCTGTAACGACTGTCAAAGACCTACAAAATGATAGCCGGGACCAACGGCTTAACGTGCTTTCCGAGGCACGGAGGAAACTCGATATGTAATGGGTGGTCATCCATCCACAGACCAACCTAGGCGAGCGCGGCTTAACCTGAATATTGATAGGCTATTATTATTTAGCCACGAGCTCCTCACCTGTAAAATAAATCAATAACAACAAAAAAGGGAATTTTGGTATGTACCTATGTAATTCATTCCCTAGGGATTACTCTTAGCATATGCGAAAATGGAACCTATATATTATATTATTATAATAACTGCATACAGGGACAGATTGCTCTACTGCCTTTACTTGACTCCTGCCGATGCAAAGCATTGATTTGTTTTGATCAAGGGTTTTGATCAATTGTATTTTGATGCAACAACTAAACGCCGTTTATAGACTCGTCTAGAAATCTAAACAGTAAATTACGTGTATTTTTAGAAGTTTAAAAAACTTCTAAAACTTTATTAGTTTTCCAAATTACTACTTTTCAATCATTTATTAGCAACTTAGATCGTCAAATACAATTTTGTTGAAGTAATTAATAAATAGCAATCAATTTCTTAAAATCTTTATTCGGTTTCAGAACGTATGAGGAACTGACGCCAATTTTGACAGTTGATTATTGAATCCTCGCTACGCTAAGCGTTTACGTTGTAACATTAAAATAAAACTGCAAATAATTGTTGAAGTTCCTCACTGAAGTGTTTTTATTTATCAAAACCAAGATGGTAGCGCGGGTGGCTGGCGTTTTCGACGAAAAGTTGACGGAAGCCATCGCAAATTCTAAGATTTTGGTTGTAGGGGCCGGCGGTATAGGTTGTGAAATATTGAAGAATCTCGTGTTGACCGGCTTTCCTAACATTGAAATTGTACGTACTACGTTTGTTTTTGGAATGAGATTGATTATTTACGGGGATGTGAGATGTTAGTCATGTGTTTATTTTTTCAGATCGACCTTGATACGATCGACGTAAGCAACTTGAATCGTCAGTTTCTTTTCCACAAAGAGCATGTTGGGAAGTCAAAGGCTCAGGTGGCGAAGGACAGTGCGCTCAGCTTCAACCCTAATGTCAACATCGTAGCACATCACGACAGCGTCATCAGGTTAGTCGAGACTTGCGTCCTAAAATGTGGAATAGGGGTAAATAAGCACGATGTGTCATTTCAATTGTGTCGACGGCGTAGCTGCTAAAGGTCATTGACTGCATTGTTGCAAATATTACTGCAAGTGCATTTTTTTTTTAAAGATTTGGAATTGAAAGTTTTCTCTTTTCAACTGATTTGGCAACTCCTAGTGTTCATAAAATAATCACAGCTCAACAAACTCACAGAATTCAAATGCTCACTGGTGCACTTTTCAAACACAACAGAATAGAAAAGAATAATATGTATACTTTATTGTACACCAAAATCAGAAATAATCAATATATTTAAAATCTGAAAGCTGGAATGACACAATTATTTATTTTTTATACCTAAAAGATTATTATTATCTTGCATTCTAATCAAAGATGTTCAACTATATTAGTGTTGTTGGTGGTACATGATCAGTTATGTCATTTTGCTATAGTTGGTATCTCTGAGACATGGGATCACAGATTTTGCATTCACATTCTTCAGATAGCCACTCTAAAGATAGAAAGAAAACATATTTCTTGTCTCGCACAGGACAAAACAAAATGATTAAAATTAACAAAATTATATAAAAAGTAAACAAGAAAAAGTTAAAGAAAACACATACATTAAACTAAAACTGGTCCTGTACGTGGCCAAAAATCTCAGTATGATTTGGTATCTACTGTAGTCTCTTAAATCTCTTTGCTTCTAACCAATTTTTTGTTCCATTATTCCAGCAATGATTACGGAGTCAGCTACTTTAAACAGTTCCAGATTGTGATGAATGCGTTGGACAACCGTGTGGCACGTAACCATGTGAACAGGATGTGCCTCGCTGCCAACGTGCCACTGATTGAGACCGGTACTGCTGGCTATGCTGGACAGGTAATATTGCTTTTTGGATTAAGAAGAATAATTTCATCCTTATAGGTAGGCAGTGGTCCGAAAGTCTGGCTACCAGTCTTACCAAGATGTATTGCCCAGTACTAACTAGGTTGTGGAGGTCAGATAGGCAGTTGCTCCATGTAAAATACTACATCTGGTTAGACTGGTAGTGGACTCCAATATAGTTGAGAAAAATCTAGGCAGATTATAATATTTATATGCATAAGGAAAACCTATTTCCTAGAGTAGGCTGAAACTACAGTACACCACCTGCTACGAATCCTTAAGTAACCCTTTAGTATTGTGTTTAATAGAATATACTTTATTGTACACCAAAATTGAAGCAGAATGGTTTTACAATATTTTTAATTTTATGGTCACAATGGCTGTCTTATCGCTGATAGCGATATCTTCCAGACAACCTTAATAAAAAAAAAAAAACTAAAAAAAAAAAAAACATGCTCGCCCCCTACAACACGAGACTTTAACGTAACTGGTGAAATGTGGGTGTACTATTAGCTACACCTATGCTTAATCCTTCAGGGATTAAAGGTGTGATGTTGTTATTCTGAAAAGATACAGGAAATATGATCACTGCCTAGAATCCTAGAAAGCATTAGCTTTTAAGGAAAATCATTCTACCTTTTAAACTGTAGAGATTTCACTGCTATAGTTGTAAATGTGATGTTCTATAGTCTTTTATCTAAGCTTAAAGACCAAAAAAACAAAAATGATTTTTTATGTTATATTAAAGCACTTTAAACCAAGTGCATATTTCCATGCCAGTTCATGACCACAATGACATTTAATTCTATATCGTTATTTTCAACAGGTTGAACTCATCAAAAAAGGACTGACACAGTGCTACGAATGTCAGCCAAAAGCCCCACAGAAAACATTCCCTGGCTGCACAATTCGTAACACTCCTTCTGAGCCTATCCACTGCATTGTGTGGGCTAAGCATCTCTTCAATCAATTATTTGGTGAAGAAGACCCTGACCAGGATGTCAGTCCAGACACCGCAGACCCTGAGGCAGCTGGAGAAGCTGGTGCATCGGCACTATCAAATGAAGGAAACACTGCCGGCAATGTGGAACGGAAGAGCACTCGAACATGGGCTGCAGACACTAACTATGAACCTGAGAAGCTTTTCAGCAAGTTGTTTGGCGATGATATCCGCTACTTGCTGTCTATGGAAAACCTTTGGAAGAAGCGCAGGCCTCCTACCCCTCTGGTTTGGGACAACTTGCCGGGCAAAGATAATGCACCAGCCCAGCATTCTGGGCTGCCTGATCAAAGGACTTGGTCAGTGCATGAATGTGCACAGGTAACTAAGTTTCTTTTATTTCATTTTTTTGTTTTGCAAATTTTAATAGACACATCCCATATTATTTGTACATGGATATGCCATAGGAAAAAGGCGCTGTATTAGATACTTTAAGGCAGAAACATCTTCAATTTTACTTTTCACTTCAATAATACAATGATTAACTTTTACAATCTCAAGTAGATTATTGTTGATTGCCAAACACTTCTAATTGGTAGTGTCTGACCATCTTCTAACTGAAAATCTTAAATTCTCTAGCAAACATCGCCCAGCTTAAGCCACTGGGTCCAGACACATGAAAGGATTTTTTTTTTTATTCGTCCCTTATACCTGATATACATGTATAGGGAAGTCATTGAAGTGCATCATTTCGGGTAGAAAACTCATCAGGCACACGGCTTGTTATGACATAATTTCCCCACGATTCCTTCACAACAGTTCCTGGAATATACTACTCCTCATCTGCTGTTTCCAGGTGTTTGCCGCAAGCTGTGCTGCTCTACAGAAAGATCTGAAGGGACGTCCGGAAGGTGACCACTTGGTCTGGGACAAGGACGAGAAGAGCTCCATGGACTTCGTCACGGCATGCGCTAATATACGCGCGCACATCTTCAATATACCGCTCAAGTCTAGGTTTGAGATCAAATGTAAGCACTAAATACTCATTGTTGATATGAAGTTACAGTAATTATACTATCCTATACTATTATGCTTTCTTACTCAATTCTATTCAAATACTTATTTCCAATTGTTTTTATTTCGATTTAAAGAATATCAACTTTATACTATCATTGAAAGAGTTTCAAAATTATTTGAAGTTGTAGGCTAACTCTTTTCACACATAAAGTTTAGGTCTGCTTCAACTTTTTTAATTAAAGTTGTTTTTTTTTTTCAAAAGCACATTCATTTGTTTACATGTTTTGAAACTAAATCTCGAATGCAGTTTATGTGAATAAAATGGTACCACAAACCTAAGAGATGCCTTGGCCAGTTTTAAGCTAGTATATCCAGAGCTGGAAAGGCTCAAGTCCAGCTATTGACTTTCATGACTTCTGGTAAATTTATAATTGCAGGCAACTAATATCTTTGCTACACTATCAACAAACTTCTGTGAACAAGAATCCTTAGACAACACTAGATGATCTTGATTTAAAAAATATAATACAAACATTTATAAAACTACACTCGTCCCACAGCAATGGCCGGCAATATAATCCCAGCCATAGCGACGGCCAACGCCATCGTGGCCGGGCTCGCCGTACTTCGGGCGCAGGCGGTGCTCCGAGGCGAGATAGAGAACTGCACCAGCGTGTACCTGCGGCCCAAGGTCAACCATCGAGGACAGCTGTTTGTGCCGGAGAAGAGTAAGTTGACTGAGAATGTTACATTTTATTTTCTCTAATTAAAATTATGTGGGCCAGTATATCACAAGACTGGAACCTGAGACAGCGAAACTAGCCCGTGATAGAAGGAAGATAAGATGAGAGGACGTCTTGTATGGGTTCCTTATGAATTGGCGAAAATAAGCACAACATGTAAAGAACTGGAAGGCATAGACAGTTCAGGCTAACAAAAAAAAATACGACCATCATTGTAAGCATTAATAGCTATGGCGTCACAACTGCTTATCAGTTGCGACGCCATCGATCTTAAGGGGATTGCGCTGTTATCTATATGTATGCTGATAAAGGCAATAAATTAAGTGCCCATACTGCTCATTTGTTATAGGATAATCCCCACTTACCATAAAGAGATCATTATTTTATCAAGATTATGCACACAAGTAGGTAATTACTGGCAGACTACGTAACACTGAATGTTATAAATTTAACAAGTTTAATGTTTCTTTTCAGCACTAACTCCGCCCAATCCAAAATGCTACGTGTGCGCGCCCAAACCAGAAGTGGGTTTAGCTTGCAACTTGAAGCAACTCACACTCAAAGATCTCACCACCGCCTTCAAGGAGGGACTCAACATGCAGGCACCCGACGCCACTGTCGAGGGCAAAGGCCTGGTCGTCCTGTCCTCGGAGCCTGGCGAAACTGACCACAACAACGATAAGACATTACAGGAAATAGGTCTCAATGACGGCTGTGCGTTGTTGGTGGACGACTTCCTACAAAACTACGAAGTGAGGGTCAGATTACAGCAGGAAGACGAGGAGAAGTCCTGGAGACTCGTCACAGACACAGATGCCCCAATGCCGGCTCCGAAAGAAGATGAGAAACCGGCGAATGGTTCAAACGGTAGTGACCCGAAACCTGGACCCTCCACGTCAAGGGCCCGGGAGGACAGCGACAGTGATATGGAGATCATCGAGGAGGATGACGACGAGCCCACAGTCAAACCACCGAAGCGCAGGCGCACAGAGATGAGCGACGAAATCGTAAACCTCTGTTAACTCAGCCCTTCCAAATTCATAATAAAGCGCATCCAACTGTTCTTAAGTACTGGTCGCAAATGTTACAATTTTCTACTATTAAATGAATAAATGTTTAAATAAAAGGTTTTATAGAAATATTAAGGCGTTTTGCCTGTTTAATAGCAATATATTGACACATGTTCATATGTTATATTGGGTCATGTAATCGAAATGTTTAAAGAGATTGCGCAACATAGTATTTAAACTCGTTAAGAGGAGTAATTATAAGAACAATTCATTTTAATTTAAGAGTTATGTAACTTTTCTAGTACTCTTCTCATTAATAAATTAATTTAGATAAGAATTTGTTGTTTTATTGTAGCTGTTAATATCCATTAATTAAAATTTGCAAAGTGTACCACACAGAAGCATTACTTATCTCAACACACAACTTTGTTTCAATCACAAATATGCGCTTTGGGTACACTGAACTCTCTTCGAGATCAACCTAAAAAAGTAGGTACCTATTACAAAAGTTGAATGGACCGTACCGCCATAGAACACTATTCTTATCTTTTTTTAATACCATACTCGGCCAAGATATTCACGTCATCCCCGCCTGTTTTCACTGGTGGCTACAGAGAGTGATTTCCCCTCATTTCACAGGCTGATTGCCCCGTTAATTGCGACGCGGTCTGCTCATTCCCACGGTCATATTACGCGACCAGTGTCCATTGTAATTTGTAGACAGAAAACAGCTCATATCCTTATTAATTCCTTTGTGTTTTAGTGAAGTTTCTAACTGGACCTCTAACCTAAGTAGATATATCAAGCAGTTGTAATAATAGGTTGAATTAAAAAGTTTTAATACTGACCCCAGGGCAACACTATCTGGGGTCATGGGAACGATAATTCGAGGTTTTTGCGTTGCTAACATATTCTCCAAACACTTCCTGATTTTTATAAACGGTATTCGGCATATAACTTTAATACATTAGTATTGACTAGCATTGAACAAAAGGCTAACATAGACCTATTCATTTCACCCTTAATAGTCACAATAGGGTCTAATACAATACGATAATGATATGCTGATGGCCTATTGTCTAATTAACGAATAATAGGCCATCAACTTGGGTGGGATCTGCACGCTTTATTCTTCTAAGGGATGTTCGAAGAATGAAGATATGCCGTCGTTACGTCCGCATTTTGCAAATGTTTGTGTGGTGATTGCATGTAAATGGATCTACCTACCTCACTTCTTAAAGAAGTAACGGTATCAAAATCTAAAAGATAAAATCATAAATTTAATTGGAGCTACGCAGTAACCAAATCTACTCATCACAAGAACCACCGTAGCAAAATACAATTAGTTCCAGTCAATTAACAACGCACCGCGCGGTGTATTTTAATTTTTCCCTAAAGATAATAAGTTAGATCGGTTCGGTGAGCGTCTAAATAAACCATCTGCCGAGTTGAGATTCTCCTATTTACAAATAGTAATAAATAACATGGATTCTACGCATCCTATACATGATACGTTTTCATGACTTTTTTCTAGTTCGCGTGTTTACGACTCCATATTCTAAACTTAGAACAGATTTACAGATAGCGGGTAATGTTGTGGTAGCGGTCTCAATAAAGAACTCACAGTAAAGCCGGCCTAATCTACTTACGCAAATAGGTTTTGAGAATCTTTTTATTTAGTGCTCCTCAAAGCAGTTTTTTATGTAAGTATAAACCACAAACCTAAGAAAATAAAAACACGCTCACGCCTTTTCATTATGAGGGGATAGTCAGAAACATCAGCACGCCCGTGCCGCCATAATGCTTCACAGAATATTTTATTTATTAAATAGGCTACTTGTAAAAATAATGAGACAAGTTTACGTAAAATTCACGTTTATTACATTCTAATATTACAATTAGGAGGTATTTTCTAAAGGTGTATTATTGATTAGCACCCGCTAAATCTTAGGCGGATATTATGCAGCCAAAAATTGGATTACATTCATTATGATTATGTATGATACATCGCACGAGACACCTTTATAGTAATGTAATTTATACAATGAGTACTTCTAATAGGAAAGTGTAAGTACAAATTCTTGAAAGTAAATGCATTTTTGTCTTAATTTTAGAATTATTTTCTTAAAAAAATAAGCAAGAACTTAAGAAGTACTACACTGATATTTTAATTTAAAAAAAAAAGTAATATTTCAGTGAAAATGCAGTTGCTGATTTTAGTGAGACAAGTTATGGTGTTCATAGTTATTTTAGTACATATTTTTATATTATACCACATTTTATCAAGTAATATTTTAATTAATACCCACAAGACAACACAACGCTGAATGTTATGAACTAGTAAGGCTGACAAAATCTTAACATTACACATAAAAACTACCACATCGAAAACTAAGTCTAAATATTGCTACCAATATTATGAGCTAAAATATCTCCAAATACACAAGAATGTTTCTGCAAATTTTTACATTGAATAATTTAGTATACTTTGGCTGGAAAATATTAATTTAATATAAAATATTGAAATACAAAAGTTGGTTCTTAGAAATAGGTCAAGAATGCATTGTTGGCCCCTCAATGGTTCGCTGTTACCAATTATTACCAACTTGACATGAATTGTTGGCTCACAATCCATCATAAACATCTGTTACCTCAACACAGATGACATACATTGACGCACAAACAATCCCTTACCACAAAGAGAAAATGTAACATAAATACAGGGAAACCCGTAAACATCCTTCAAGGATTAACTTGTACATTATTATTGGTGGGACGTGTACAGTATGATTATTCAACCACAAACTAATCATAAGTGCAAATGCCTGTTGCACATCATAAAACATGTTTCAAAATTAAAAATAGGTCAATAAGCTAGCATGATTTTCCTTAAGCACTGGTACACAAACATATTTCATCGAAATTATTCCCATAAACGGTATGAGATACAATTTCCTTAAAGCTAAACTAGCCAAGCTTACATACATGATATTTAATAATAAATAAATTTTAAACTAACCCTCGTTTTCAAAAACAAATCAAGATTTATTTTAACTTCTTACTTAGATTATTATTTTCTTGAAATGAATAAAGTTGGTTGTTGTTAAGCTAACATTTATATACGGGGTCCAGATTCAAAATAGATATTAAACCTACTTTTCTGGTAGCATCCCAAACTCAATGAGGAAACGTTCCACATCCGTAGCATAGAAATCATTGCCAAGCTCCGTAGCTAGTTGTACGAAGTTGCCAATAGTTTGGCCAGCTTTGTACACAAGTATTGCTGGAACACCATCCACACGGAAGTGACGACTAAGACCCGTAATGTCTACTGCTATACGGCAGAACTTTGTTGTTGGGTATTCAGTCGCTAATATATTCAGACAGCCATCCATTGTCTCACAAGCTCTAGTGCTATGGTGGTAAATGTGAATGATTACCGTCACTTTTGGATCTTCCTTATCAATAGCGTTCAAGAACTCCTCCTGGCTGTTAAGAGTTGTAAGAACACCAAACTTCGGTACCTTTTGTAACTGACTCATCAGTTCTTCCATCCGTTGTTTCTGATACTGCAGGAGGAATTCCTCATCCATAAGCTCGGATAATTCGTCTTCCAATTCTTCCCTTTGCTTCTCTTGAGCCGCTTCGCGTTCTGGTTTGACTGACAGAGTAAGCTTCTTCGCTAAATCGATACGTTCTTTGGCAAGTTCAGCGCGATTTTCTGCCTCCAACTGCTTAAACCTTCGCCAGTCTTCTAGTACTCCTTTTGGGCCAGTGTTGCTGGCTTGGCCGCTCCAGTTGTTAATCGGCGGTGGCTCCGTACTCGTCGCTACCTCAGCTTTAGCAATACCACCTTCTTCGTCTCCACTTCTATCATCATCAGAGTCGCCTTCGCCTTCGTCTTCGCTGCTACTACAATAATTTTGTAGTTTATTCCCCAGAATTTTATCTTCTAAAGTAGCCATGGTTATTCCGTTACTGTATCTCACAATAGATGATTCACAGTTATAAAATCGGAATGTATACAAGTGAAACAATAAAAAATCTAATTTGAACACACAACAAGTCTAACTGCTAACGCCAAACGCAATTGCGTTATTTTCCCTCACATGACATTACATAAATGCTGTCAAAAGTAGTGAGCCAACATTACAAATTATTTTTCAAAATTGCCAATGATGAAAATAGATCCTAAAATCCTCGGTGCCCAAGAAAAAAGTAATACATCGCGTTCCAGAGTATAGTATAATGTACTCTGTGCGTTCCAGAGTGAAATGGTAGAACAAGACATCTTTAACTATTTCTTTCAAGAATGTCGAACGTCAAGAAGTCAAATGATAATAAAGTTTTGTAAGTTAAAACGTGGGTCCGTGGGTTTATTTACGTATTTATATATGTGAAAATAACAAAAACCAAACAATAAAATAGACGCCCGTTAAAATGAGTGAGTATCTGTGTATTACTTCTTATTATCACGTCGTGTCGCAGTAAAAAAACAATTTTCGGTGATTATTCTTACCTTCAAAATATTCTAGGTCAAATATTACAAAAACTGCGGGACGTAGATCCCAGCGACAGTGATGCGGTGAAGGAGGTGATCACCTCCTTCTTTCAGAGTTTAATCCAGCACACACAAAAAAACTGCAACATATGGCTGCGTACATTAGAAGACGTGATAACCCGGTAATATAACCTACAAATACTGTTAATTATAGCTATACTGCGTTCTACTAGACAGCAGCAAACTGCAGGTCAGGAAGTAAACATAGCAGTAAGCACCCATTGTTTATTTCTGGGTTCGAGCACCACCACAATGAGATTTCAAGTGGGTGGCCCACACTTAAGTCCCCTCTGGCTGAGCATATGCCTTAAAGACTGACTGATAACTTCATACTGCTAGAATTTATAACACCACAAGCTCCTTGATTGTTATTCTGTCTAAAACCATTCCATTTCGCTCAATTGAAAGTACTGCATACTTTCCGAGTCTTGCTTTCTTTACTTATAATGATAAATTCTCTTTCAATAATTAAAATAATTTAATTTCAATAATTTCTCTTCCATCTTAGTTTGTATTTTTCTTTGCTTGTAGGTTCCCAAGGTACTGTTCACAACATCGGCCAACAATAGAGAACTACATAGCGCATTTCTTGGAATCAAGCAATTACCACAATGTTATTGTGGCGGGAAAGTGTGCACATGGCTTGCAACAAGTAAGTAACTATTCAATATCATTTAAAACAGTGCAAAACATAAGGAAGATTGGAATCAAAAATTGTGTATTAATATGAAAAAAGTCTCAAGTCCCATAATGATTTAATTAAATGAATGCAAGCTTAACAAAAAAGATTTATAATGTATCTTTGCCTTGCTTTATAAATAAAACTTTAAAAACTGTCTTTTTCTACCCTCATAACCTTGTTTTCTTTCAGATTCGTCCCTCTCAAGACAAGACAGCTAGCCCAAAGAACTGCTGGAGGGAACAAATGGCCATATTATGCAACTCAGCACACACACTCATTGAGGCCATTTTCTCCAAGACCGTAAATATTTACAAAACCAACCAAAGTGCCAAGGTAAGGTTTCAACCAATAATCACCTTAATTTATATGGAATAATGGGCCATCAGAAACTGAAGTAGTACTCTAAAAAAGTGTGACAATTGAATGGGGGAAAAAAAGTCATTTCAATGCTTATTTGTGATAGTATGACCATACTATTATAGCTGGCCTGTACTATCCCACTGCTGGACAAAAACGCCTCCTTTTTTTTTCCATTAATACCACTGTGCCTCACCAGTGTCTATGGAAGTTTAGTCCTACGGCCACCTTCCAGTTTGCGTTAACAGGACACCAATTCAGTGTTTTATGAGTCATCTGCTCATTCTACACACAGCAAACTTAATAGTAAATGTTTCAGTGATGACATGCAGTCTCTACAGCTGACACAACTCCAACACGACTGAATACACACAATTAACTAAATTTCTGGTTGTTTTCAGAAAAAAGATCCAGAGCTTTTGGCTAACAGTCCACTAACAAAGGCTCTTACTAACATTTTGACTGTAAAGAACTCACGGGAATTTAGCAAGGAAGAGAAAAATACTGTGTTATGTAATAAGCTGAGGAACGTATTTGTCTTCATTCAAGCTATGCTTGTGTAAGTATTACGTTGTTTGATGTATTTTTATTAAGGTAAACAAAAATATCATTAAAATGCACCAACATTAGAGATTTGAATAAGTAAATTTGCACAATTATGCTAATATGTTGATAACTGAGATATTTATTTTATTATATGATTTTATCCATCATACAATATTATTTAAATATTATTGTTGCCTTTTATATTTCTTTTACAAACCGTATTGGCGTAAAATAAATATATTCGTGTGTTTTCTTTGAGGGTAGCCATTGTGAATACTTGGGGGCCAATCACCATCTTCACTAGTAGTATTCATTGAATCATACTTAAGTATGATAAAAAGATAAAGCAATAATTATGTCCTGTCTAGCTGCAAATAAGATCATAAAAGGAGAGTAAGACCCTTCCTGAACTTTTCATACATTAGACATTGTCTATGTGATCATTTATAAAATATTCTAAAAGTGTATAAATGCAGAGTAGAATGTTAATTTGTATTTATGGAAGGTTTTCTAAGAATGTCAGCCCTTACCAAGCCATATTAATATAAGAACATAAATCCACAGGGAGGTGTACCCAGTAGCCAAGCCAGTGCAACCCCAGCTCATACTAGAAGTGATAGTGCAGGCGCTCAGTGTGTCTAGCAGTGCCAACACAGAAGCAAATGAAGCTGCCACAGTGAAGATACAGGCACTCAGGACACTGGATGCTATGATATTATGGTAAGTTTACTTGTAAAGTTACAAAAGCGCTTTGCTTTTAAATTATATTTATTTCTGTAAATTGGTTTTATAAATACACTTTTACACACAACTCGTGATATCTTTCGAATGGAATGTCCGAATTGAATAATTCAAAAAGTTATATAAAGGTAATGAAGCAGTCTTGAGTATCAAGTAATTTAATTTGATAAAAATTACTACCAAGGTACAAATAAAGAGTCTTTTCTAGCGGCGGCATTTCAATTAAATTTTTAAAATAAAAGAACAATTATTGTGACATATACATAAAAGTTAGACATATGCTGTCACAACACTTTTTGTAGATAATGATGTGTTCTGCAAAGTCGTAGTACATTATTTTGTTCTATCATCAATAGTTTTAGCAGCGCACGCGATGTAAGGTATATTTTAGGTCATTTATTACACCTTGGGTTACATTATTGGAGTTTTAGTAAGGATCCCTAATTTTTTAGAAAATATAATATAGCTTATGTCACTCGGAGATAGTGTAGCTTCCCAACGGTGAAAGAATTTTTCAAATCGGTCTTGTAGTTTCGGAGCCTATTCAATGCAAACAAACAAACAATCAAATCTTTCCTCTTTATAATATTAGTATAGATCAGATCCGCAATTCATCATATTATTATCTCTCAGTTTATTTACTAAACGTGTGCAAACAGATTTTTCTGATCTTGTTTCAATTCTTATTCTTAGCGTGTCGATGACAATCTAAGTTAGGTCAGACCTAAATTTGACGAAGAGTTTGGCACTTTCAGTAGTGTCTGTCATCCTCTTGTGATGTGCAAACAACAGGACAGGCGGAACACGATATCAAATTTCCCAACGTTTGTGGGACACGACCACATTTACCCTCCAGGGCAGAGTCATCTGGGCCCGCAAGGGCCGATGCCTGCCGGGTGCTGCGGGTTGTTCGAAAGAGATACCGCGGCCCCGGAACACAAAGGGCGATGAAGGAACATGGGTGGGTTTTAGTCAGTAAAAGTCTGACACTCCCTCCCGCTCAGCCCAGAGCGGGAGAAGTCGTTTGATGATTTCTCAACCGAAAAAAAAAAAAGGGCAGAGTCATCTATGAATCTCCACTTGAACAGATTTTCTTTGCTTCGACTGTGTCTGAACTTTATTTAATTAAAGACTTCACGGTCAGCCATGGCAACGCTTGTTCAGGTCGGAGATTTTCAGCAAGTGGCAAAAACGGGTTGGGTAGAGAAACGCTTTTTCGCCACAGCTTGAGTCTCTCCTTACACCGTTCGTCAGTGAGCAGGGAGGCGCACTTTAAAAAACTGTTACGCTTGTTCAGCCTTTGCGACACAAAGATGTTATTGTGCAAAGGGTGTCGCGCCGGAAACCATTTTGGCTCGTTCACTAGAACATGCCACGGCTCTGCGAACTTCTGGTGGCGCTATCCCTGCCAGTGGAAACAGCATATGTACCGGGGTAGGTTTGAGACAACCAGTTATGATCCGGCGCGTTTCATTCAGAGCTAAATCCACTAGCTTTGCATGGGCTGAGCAACTCCACACGGGGACACGCGAATTCACCCGCAGAGAAAGATAGCGCCAGCACAGTATCGTCAGCTGCTTTACCCAACGTAGGAATTGCGATGACCTTGGATTTTATCCCGAGATCAGAGTTTGTGACTTAGGGATCTTGCTGGAATGGCGTGTTGGTTTGCCATTTACAATTCGTTGTGGTTGGCGGTGCGGGACTCGCGGATCAGCTTTCGAATCATACTCCAAGCCTTTTTACTTATCCATCAGCAACAGCATCTTTGTTGAATTAATAAATTGTTTTGTCTTACAGCTTGGGGCCAGATCTCATTCCATTCTCGGGATTAGTGTTCAGATTTGTGATGCAGACGCTGAAATGGAGCTCAGAGAATCCTAACGACGAGTCAAGGTAATATACACACTACACACAGCCTACATTGTGGTACACAGCCCTATCATATACAGAGATACAGTGCTACAGTGATACTGCTTCTAGAGAGTTGCTCACTCTCTATCAAGCTTTCAATTAATCCTTTATCTTTGAAAGATAACATAACATCACGCCGGTAATCCGCGAAGGGTTAGGCAGAGGTTTACCCAATTATAGTACACCTATATTTCGCCAGTTATGTTTTACCCTTACAACCGGGCACAAATTCAGACTCTGTGGCTACTACTGAGATATTCTTGATGGAAAAACCCAATAAAACCTTGCCCGACCCGGGAATCGAACCCGGGACCTCGTGCTCATCAGTCGCGCTTGCGACCTTACTGACTTTATCATTGATAGTTAAAGATTAACAAAACACTTAATCTTTTTCATCATTTTATCATCATTATTTGTCATTTCTTCATTGCTTTATAGAAAAGTCCGCATCACGGCTTACAACAGCCTCTCCAAATGGTTGAGCACGTTACACGTGCATCGTGTATCAAGTGGGGGGGGACGCTCCTGGGAGGAGGAGCTCACCAAACACATATTAGAAGATATTACACCAGTCAGGAAAATCGTGCAGCTTACTGTAAGTTGTTTCTTTTTGCCTATCCAATGCTTTTAGGGTTACCATTACGAAATTTGAAAAACAGACATTTGCAAAAAAAGTCACGACATTTTACTTCTTTAACTAAAAAAACCATCCTCAAGCCGAAAAGTTGTCTGATTTTGCGACTTAAAAGTTTTTGATGACGAAGTCGGACAAAGTAAGTTCAACAGGGGCACATAAACCTAGACGGAATGCTTCCCTGTTTTGCTGTCCCATAGTGGGACAAAGGTGGGAGGTTTTTGTCGTACGAGTCCTTACGATGCTCGCCTGCGCCATCTTGTCCTAATGGGACGAGTCTAGTAATGATGATGAGCAAGGCTGCGTGTTTCGACATCACATTATGATAAAACTTAAAAATTTGGATAGATCCTGCATTCCGCAGCCATTGACCCCACGCATCTGCTGCGACTTCAACATGATTACCAATTTCCTTTATTTGTAATCTTAGAGTCCCCGCAGACTGTAGGCTTTCTATCGTCCGATAGTTTAGTCGGGTTGGGCTGCTAGCGCGCACTGTAGGCCAACTAAACGGGTTGGTGACGAATGCGCAAACCAGACCAACAATCGGTCGACTGCGCTCGAACAATTTTGTTAGTAGGTAGCCGGCTTTTGAGCGCTCGCAGAGTCGGCCGATTAAATAATCGACAACTGTGCGTGCGGGATAAGAGCGCCATACTGATCTAACAGTTGGCCGATAGTACCTATAGTTTGAAGGCAATCGTGTAGCCCATCAAACTGACTTGTCGGCCGATAGAAAGTCTGCAGTTAGCGGGGATTCTTAACCTCGTGGCCACGAGCTACCCGCCCAAGCAATACTCGTCTTACGAAAGCGGCTGCGTAGAAAACCAATGAAAGAAGTCTAGCCACCACTGATCACCACGTTTTATTGGCGTTTCTGATAAAGAAACAACGTTTTAACGTTCGTTAAAGAAATAGGAATATCAGGAGCTGCAATGCCACACTAGTCTTCGGTTCGTGGAGTCTGCGAACGCTCGCGAAATCCCACTATCCCTATTGGGTCTATTGTTGTATATACTTTATTGAATTTAATGTACGTGTTTTATTAGTTACCTCATAACTTTTACATAGTACCTATTTAAGCCGCGCTTTTTTGAAAATAAATTATTATTCGTTATCAATCATCGAGGAGTATTTCTTCCACCTTCTGACAACCCAAAAGAAGTATTTAAGAGCACAATAGTCACAAGATGGCGACTGGCGCAGTGACGGTACTCATGCTAATTGTCTTTGCAGATGAGCAACCAATACACTAAGAACTTGAGTAAGAAAGCTAAGAGGAAGCTAGCAAACCAGACGCTACAACAAAGTGGCATAGCTAGTCACATGCCAGGAGAGAAGAATAAGGCAAATGTGTAAGTACCCTTTGCCAATGTTATTATCATTACAAAAGCGTAACCATGGAGTATCTTGCCGGTTCTTCTCCATAGGAAACGTCCAACCCGAACCGTGCACTCGACGTTTTATAAGTGCCCATGTGGGCCTATATGAAATATTTTTTTATTTAAATAAAATATATTTGTAAAATATTAAATTTTTTTAAAAATATGGTAAATTACTTTTGGTCATTGGCGACACCTATACCAATACATACGAACGACGCATGACGTGTGACGTCACACAAATCCTTCCTCGCGCAAGCAATGCTTTCACATGCAAAACTGTACTGTACTGTACAGTATGGCATTAATGGGCAAAAACTTTTATATGTTTTTTGTATTATTAGGTCTGATGAATCAAACGACGAGGTCGCAGATGCAGCTCTAGAATGTGCTGAAACATTCCTCACAGTCTCTGGAATCTTCTTGAAGCCAACCACACATAAGGTTAGTTAATAACTAATGTACAAAGCCACTAAACTTATGGTGGTAGCCCGCAAAATTCATTTTATTTTACGTTTTTTGCAGTTTGCCAGTTAGTGTCTGGCTTTATGTTGAACAAAATATGATGCGCGACTGTAATATGTATGTATTTATAGAATTATAATCATCAATACAACCCTCTTAAGTTCATTTAATCCCATTTTATGACTATTTCAAGAAAAAGTTATGTAATGGGATTAAATTAACGTAGTGGGTTGTTTCAATTATTATAATTATAAGTCAGTAAAGCCAAATGTATCAATTTATCTATATTGGAAATATGAATGAAATATGTGTTATTTTGAAAACATACGGCGCTGATTCGAACGTCATAAGGAATTGAGATTCTGGCTTTAATATCATTCCCTAAGTGTAGTAAACATAGTCTAATATGATTTTTCAATAACTCTTTCAATCTAACCCCTTATCTCACCCCCCAGACGTTCCAAGAGCGCCTTGTCCGCGAGTGCTACAACCTGGACAACTACAGCGCTACCCGCTCGCTGTATCTCCTGCGTGCACTGGACGCAGCACGCAAGAACACCGGGACCGCAGTACCGCCGCCGACGCAGTACTGCGTGCAACTGTATAGCACGCTTGTCAACAGTCGCTGTGATGAGGTAAACTTGATAATAAAAACCGAGATTTTATGTAGAATCGACAAAAGAGATCAGTGTGCATGTATCTATAACCAATATTTTGACGCCGCTGCTGTCCTTCCCCGAGACATCGGCACAGCCGCTTCAACACGTGGACTTTCGTTTGCAATGCCAATAATGTCTTGGCTAGTATGTTATTTATTTAGTTGACTGTACACTGAAGTTGTGTATGGTGCCCTCATAATAGTAAATCTGCAGTAAACTCCCACTTTTATTATTTTCTTTTCATAATAATAAAATATTTATTTCGGACAACGCGATCCCTAGGGGCAAGATACTTAGTGCATACATAGTTGCTACTAAGTCAAGCCACATTTTTATTTGGGCCCGCATTTGATTATTACAACCATTTTATGCTTTACCACTTTTTATATAGTTATTTCCTTAATTTTTTACCTTTATTTTTCTTGTAGATAAGGAAGTTCTGCTCACATGCACTGCTAGACATTCGACTGCACCTGCACTGTTCACCGCCATCGATCAACTTCGCGCTCGACGTACAGCCTGACACTACTAAAGCCGACAGAAATAAGAGGAGGGAAATATCTAGGATGAACAGAGCTGCACTCGAGTCTATGATAAACGATGGGTGAGTATTATTATTTGAGGAACATTCATAGCAAAAAAACCTATTCTTTGGGAGCTTCATCTGGGAAAAGAGCCTCTGGCCCTGACTGGTCGTCTGACCAGTTCTGAGGCCAAACTGTGTTCTTAGTCTTCTGCGATCAGAATTGAAGCCGGTCGTACCGCGTAACGCGCCAAGTCCCTAAGTCGTTTATATGTAATTTCGTCTTTGATCATATCCAATCTTATTTCTAGGAACCTATAATACGAAGTATTAATAAGTCATAATTATTTTACAGAGCGGGACCCTCGAACGCTGAAGATAATGCGAGTGAACCATCAACCAAAAAACCACGATTAGAAGATGACAGAATTAGTATCAGCAGTGATTCTAGAGAATCCGTAGTTATTCCTGAAGAGGACTCCTCAGACGACGAAGTTGAGGAAATCAACGAAGAAAACAATGACTTCGATACGGATGAAGTTGTAGTGCTGCCAGAACTAGAAGCTGATGAGTCCACTCAGAAAACTATCGAAGCTAGCAAAGAAACTACAGAAACCTCAGAGAACGTGACCACCGAGGACTCATTAGATACTACAGATGCCTATCAAAACAACAGGAAAAGAAAACTAAGTGAACCAAACGAGGAGGCTTCTATCTACGAAGCCAAGACACAAGTTCCTCTAAACACATCAAATGAGACAATAGATAATAGCCCAGTGTCTGTGGAGATAGCTTACGATGCTTCCAATGTAGATGGCAAAGTGGTTGTTCTAGAAAGGCAGGATGATGATACTCTACCTAGCACGAATGAAACGGATGACGTCCAAATAACTTGCGGACAAGTCGTAGTTTCCCAGGATTCCGAACCTGCCAAAGATACAGTTGAAGTTGAGATAGAAATTTCTGCTGTAGGCACTGAAGCAGCTGACAAAGAAGAAATACAAGAAAATGAAGAAATACAAGAAAACGGTGATGATTTTGCGGCAAATGGTAATAATATAGAAGTGAAAATAACAAGCCAAGAGATCAGTGTTGAAGATATGATGGCTGATTTCGTCGATGAGGTTGTTGAAGAAGCAAGTTTATTAGCATAAGCGTAAAATGTATTATTATAAGAGTACATTTGTGTATTTACTTCAATATAGATAATTAAATAGCTAGAAAAGCTTCCATCACTTTTTTTGTTTCTTCAGATAACGACTTTTTACTGAAGAAATGCCTTGCGTGATCAGATACATATAGCGGCAATAACCTGAAATGGCGTAAACAACCGTAAAGCGTAAGCGTACCGCTGGAAATGTGTAATTTTGCACCATTCGGATTTCCAAGCCTAGGACGTAAAATAAAAATCTTATAATCACACGTCTTGTTACTGTTAGCGAGACATCTGAGTGTAATGATCAAAGATGAAAAACTCCTTAGATCTTTGTCCAAACTATCAGTAGGTAGCATATTTTTGACTATGCTAAAGTGCCTGTTACGAGTCTGTTTGAAATAAGTGCTTTGAGTTTTTATGCGTTCTGACGAACTTTACTAGGCTCTAGTGTTGTGAGGTGCTAAGCCAAAAGCCTTTTTTCATTCATTTTTTGGGACGAAATGGTAGAAATCTAAAAATGCCACTGACACCACTCATCTTATATGACAGCTGTTAAATTTTGACATTTCAATTTCAGAGAGGTATTGTTGTTTATTGAAAACACGGGATCCACGATCTTGAAAACTAATATTTAGCAGAAATTTCAACCCAAAAATGGTTATAGCAATTGGTTTCGAAGGAAGTGCTAACAAAATTGGAATCGGTATAGTCAAAGATGGAGAAATACTGTCCAACTGCAGAAGAACTTATATCACACCGGCTGGTGAAGGTTAGTTCTACATCTCGGTATTATTAGCTGGTGAACATCGATAAATAAGTACTTTTCTAAGTAAATTTAGGGAATACTTATCACATTTGCGCTAGAATACATCGTTACACAGTTAAATAGCACCACACAGTCTCTCTTTTGAGTAATATGAAAGGTTAGATTTATGATAATATTATTGTTTTTATAGCTTTCGGCAGTCAGCACACATCTGTCTGTGTATATGTGCGCGTAGTAGTCACTTATGTGGGGCATTTTTATTAAGCTTACTTGAGATGATATGGCAAGAAAGGAGGTGTCTGATGAGATGATGAGTAATAGAGAAGTATTGAGGAAGAAGACATGCTGCGTCGACCCCATATATTATTGGGATGAGGATAGGAGACTGATGTTGACTTAAGCCCAAAGATAAATACAGTTACCAAATCTGCCCACAATACAATCTATTGTCTGCTTTGTTTTCTAATGTTTATTTCATCAATATGTGCACCTATAACAAAAGAAAATAAGAACAGTTACACTTTACACTCCTGTATTTTCAGGCTTCCTTCCAAGAGAAACAGCAGAGCATCATAGACAAAATATTCATGCAGTGCTAAAGGAGGCTTTAGACCAATCTGGTGTAACCCCTCAGGAGATTGATGTGGTGTGCTACACCAAGGGCCCTGGCATGGGAGCCCCTTTGATGGTCTGCGCCATAGTGGCCAGAACTTGTGCTAAATTGTGGAAGAAACCAATTCTAGGAGTCAACCATTGTATTGGACGTATCCTTTTTATTGTGTCGATTAATCGGCTATAGCCACAACCCCCCCACCGAGTCATTGCTGTCCTTTTCGGGAAACCAAACAAATAAATAGTGCCAACTAAACAAATAGTGCAAAATTAATCCCGTGATAATCAAATTAAACTAGTAAAACTTATTAACGTTATTAATAATCTTATTTCACTGTTGACCTCTCTACTTACAACATTATTTGTCCAGTTAGTATTAAACAATAAACTTTACTTTTGCTTTTTAACTATGACAGATTTCATATTAAACTCTTTCTCTCTTTGACCACCTTGAATTCCTTAACGCACAAACAGACATAGAAATGGGCAGACTGATCACAAAGGCAACCAACCCAACTGTGCTATATGTGAGTGGTGGCAACACACAGATCATAGCATACTCCAGGAATAGGTACAGGATATTTGGGGAAACCATTGATATTGCTATGGGCAACTGTTTGGACCGGTAAGTGTACTAATATTATAATTTTGGCCTAGGATTACAAACATAACACACATAAACTCACGCATTTTTCCCGTGAGGGTAGGCAGAAACCACAGAACGCCACCTGATCCGATCCTTACACACTCCTTCAAACATCTGTTCATACAAGCACGCCGGTTACGATTGAGGTTGCCAAGGATTATTACTTTAATTTTAACAAATAAGCAGTTCAAGCAAAAGAACCTTGTATTTCATGATGGATTAGCAGTCCATTAAATTGTAACTTTTCAGTTTTCAGCAGAAAAATATTATTATATTTTCAGATTCGCAAGAGTGCTAAAACTATCTAATGCACCAAGTCCAGGCTACAACATTGAACAAGCTGCCAAAAAAGGAACAAAATATTATCAGCTTCCATACTGTGTAAAAGGTACCACAAGGTTTATAAAAAAAAAAATATTAACTTTATGTATGGGATTTCTCAATTTAACTGTCTTGTGGCAGTTGTGGCTTATTTTTTTTCCAAGCCTGCTCTGTCCCACTCCTGGGCAAAGGCCTCCCTCCACTTTTTCCATTTGCAAATATTTTAAGGGCTAATGCAATCTCTATTTTATTTTTCAGGCATGGATGTAAGCTTCTCTGGTATTTTATCATACATGGAAGATAAAATTGATGAACTCTTAAAAACATATACCCCTGAAGACTTGTGCTATTCTTTACAAGAGACCGCATTCGCCATGTTGGTGGAAATTACTGAACGAGCTATGGCACACTGTGGTTCGGATGAGGTAAATACGGCGAAACGAAAATTAATTTACATAATAAAATATCCGCCTTAAAACTGATGAATATCTTCTAGCATAGCATAAGCGACCTATAACATCTGGGACACTGGCATGCACTCTGTTAGAGGGAGTGGGCAGTGGCTGCAATATACCATATGGGCCCAATGTGTGCACCAACTCAAAAGTCTTGAGTGTGGTGGTGCAACTTGTGTGTTGGTGTTGCCACAGCCACAGTTAATATCCACAGTTATCCTTAAACCAAAATAGAATAGGCAAAAAAGTATAATTTTACTTCTCTTCTCAAGTTTGGCCATATTGTTTTAGGTTCTAATCGTTGGCGGAGTCGGCTGCAACGAGCGTTTACAAGAAATGATGGGAGTAATGTGTGCCGAAAGAGGAGCGAAGTTGTTCGCCACGGACGAACGGTTTTGTATCGACAACGGCGTTATGATCGCGCATGCAGGTGCGTTGGCATTCGAATCGGGAGCGACGATGGATTTCAATGATTCTACTATAACACAGAGATATAGGACAGACGATGTATTAGTTACTTGGAGAGATGATTAAATAATGAAATGTTAACGTTGTTTTTTCTTTTCAAAAACGTGGTCAGACCTACTACCCTTCTCCTTTTGCAACTTCACCTGCACCTTGAGGTACCAATCCAAGGCCGCAATCAACGCCCCGCGCCGTCCAGGTGGTCGAGTTCTGATTGAAGCTCAATTAACTTCAATATGGGAATAAAACGTGTTGCACCGACCCCAAGTAACATGGGACAAGGGCAGGAAAATGATGATGCTAATCACCGACACAACGAAAAAGAAGTAGTATTCTGCAGTCTGGATTTTGTAGAATCTGATGGACGCTGCTGACGGCGCCACATTTATATATAGCTGAATTCTGGTCTGACAAAATTTAGATTGCCATCGACATAGAATAAGGAAGTTATAAAATATTCCATAAAAACTCAAAAGTAAAGTTACAAAAACTTTATTAAACCAACTACTTAGTATATTTGTTCAATATAAGGTTACCACTGCAAACTCATCGGGAGCAAACACGCAACAAATAACATTACAAACAAGATATCCATTATTATTTCATTTTTCTAAATAAATTACTTTATTTATAATCATATTGATTGAACTCTGAGGAATATTGATAAAACTTAACAAGAAGATTTTACTTACAATAATAAAAATAAATACTACAGAAATGCAGACGGAGATATTGTCAACACCAAACTATGCTTCCAGTTTATCTATTCACAGCATTATTATCTAAAATCACTTCAAATGATTTCTAATTCTAAAATGTTAAGTTTGTCCAGACTGATGAAGCGCTTGCATGACTCAAAAACGCGCGAAACTTCATAATGTCTGGACAAACTTGTATATTTACAAGTTTCAATTTTATTATTTCCAATTTATTTATTTATAGTATTCTGTAAACACTGCTATTGCTTTTCGTTTTTATTCTACAGAATGTTTAATTTCAATTAATTAAAGCCTGCCTAAAGAATTATAAATACAGTTACTTCTCTGTGCTTTTTATTTTTGCAGCCAATTTAATCTTACACCATAACCTAGTTAATTTAAACGGCAGTGCTTTATGCATCCAATATTAATAGAATATTTTAGTGTTCATATTCTTTGCAGCCTTTAATTTAAAACTTAGTTTATACTAATAGATTGCATTTTAGAAACATGAAATGTCAAAAATTATAACATGCCAGTGAACATTATTTGCAGTTTATTAGCAAAACAAAGGGCTTTTATAGAAATTCAGTAACTTTTAACACTTATATTAAGACAATAAGTTACTACTAGTATTTAGTGAAGCATTAAAAGGTTTGCCAATGTGTCTTGTGTATTCGAGCCCCGTTAAAAGTGTCAAGTAAAAGAACAATTTCATTAAATATATTATGATTCTTATTAAATTCATTCAGATATTGCTTTATAAATGGTAGAAAAGTTAAACTAGCCGTATTTGGCACCACTGGCTAGGAGACTGCATACATTTAAAATTTATGATTATGTAATTTAGGTTTTATTTTACATTTTAATTAATAGATTAAAACTCAAATTCGATGACTTAAATATGAAATCCAACATAGGATATTGATATAAATTAAATTGATAATAATTTTGCTAAATTATATTATGTCCTTACAACAAGAAGTTTTTCTGTATGCATGAACGTTAGAAGTAGTACGAATCCAATCAAGCCTGCACAATGTGTTTGTTAAACATTCAAATGAACAACCTCATTGCAAGGACGCTGAAAATCTAAAATAGAAACTATAAAACAAATTCTTGAAACAATCTGACTGATGGCTAAAAAGCAACAACAAAAAAACTTAATGAGCTTATTAAAGTAGAAACCACGTGGAACAGTGTGTTCTCATATTTTGTACTAGGACTCTCTCTTGCAAGTCTCGGCTTGATACTGTAGCACTCAATGTTGGGTTTACTTTGTGTCTCATAAGTTGTCTGCGATGTGTAGTCCTGTGTAAATGATGATCCATGTAACCTGGAATAAGGGAAAAAAATATTCAATTATGAAACTATCAGTAAATAATAGATTTTTATGACACTAGTGTTTAGCCTTTTCAACGCCAGAAAAGAATAAGGATTCTAAAACTTTATCGATAAACAATATTATTAAAGAGACAAGACAAGAGCTAAAATATTTAAGGTATACAAATAAAAACACACAAAGTGCATCACATTTTTTGTCATATATTTGTGTTGTTGGCGTACAGGGCACGGACTTGTTTGTCATGTATTGGGACGATGGCATTCAAAAGGTTAAAGAGAATATCTTAAATAATAATAATATATTTGTATATTGCATTATGCCTATTATTATATTTGTAAACACATTCTCGAAAACGGTTCTAAAGATTTCGATGAATGTTGCTATATAGTGTTCTAAGGGAGTGAAAAATCAATCTAGCTAGGTTAAATATCTGGGAAAATTCATTTTCTCTATTTTCACCTGAGCAGAGCTTGGTCGCCCAAGTACTAGAGGAAATATGGCTAATTACAATATAAATATTTACATAGTGCTGAAGCCTTCAGATTTATCTCATTTATTATTTACATTGCATTAATTTTTATAGCCTTACAGAAGAATTACTTGAGTACTTGGTATTTATTGACTTACCAAAAATCCAGCAAATGAAGTCATAAATCCTTCCTTTGTTATTTCCCAAATGCCACCATACTCTTCTTCATCTATGTTTTGGAAATTATTCACATAGAAGTAAATAACCGCTGCATTTACTAAAACAAATCTGAAAAAAAAAAGCATCATAATGAGATGAGTACAATAAATGTTTATACTACAGTTAATAGGCTTCTTTTGGGTTAGCTTGTTCCATCGTCGACCTCAACTCTGTCCCCAGACAAGATTGAGGTCAAGAGTAGGCCCCTTTTAATTTATTAAAAAAAAACGTAACAATCTAATAAGAATTTTACTATTTTGGAATATTGTGTAGGCTTGTCCTAAAGGCAAAGGTAAATACATATAAAGCAATGTTTTAGAATACTTACAGTAGCAAACCAAGAAATCCTTTCATTGGTAGGAGGCCCCAAAACAATCCCAAGAAAATGCCCATAGCTTGACGCATCCAGTAAATAACGTCCAGAAACTCCTCCTGAAAGTACCGAACACAATTAAATGATCAATAAATCATATTTTCATTGACGAATGTAAGCAGTCTCGTGATACGAAATCTAACCTTGTCCGGCCATTCGGCGTTCGCAATCAACGCTCTCTTCCATGCTGATTCGAGCGCTTTCACCTTATTGCTTCCGTCTGAAACTTTGCTTTTACTCGACATGTTTAATTATGTTATTTTTTTTTCAATTTATTAAATTAATTCATCAGATTTCTGGAATCAATAAGACATTTCACGCAAATGGTACACGTCACGGTGACAGTACCATGATAATTGTCAAAAATGTCATTGTGCTTTTTTAATTTATGAATGGAATATGGCTTTTGGCCCTCAATGTTGCATAGGTGAAAATGATTACTTTGATGGTAGAAAATAAAAAAAAGATGAGAAAATCAACTCACGTAACGACTGATCCTGAGGTCCTGAGGCTTATAGCAGTCTAATACAATTAAGAACCAATAGACTAATTAAATATACTATTACGTTGATTAACATTCCATTCGCACTCCATCAGTCACCTTTAATTTAAAACGTAGTTGTTACATAAATGTAGCGTAGCGCTTCGCGTGTCAACCTTCTTCAGAAGGTAATCAAATTAACAGCACCAAGTATTTATTTCGACTAGCGTTAAGTATAGACAGGAATAAAAAATACACGTAAAATAGTACAAAAACAATTTATTTAAAAAAATGCATCAATTTTTCTTAAAATTAAGCGCTTATAACGTAGGAGCGACCCTATTCTTTATTCTGTGGAGCCTCTCTGCCTCCATACTCTTTGTGATATCCCAGCATTCCTTGTTGAGGGTATCCAGCCCTCGAGAGAGGCTGACCAGTCGCGCCAGTACTAGCAACCTGTGCAAGTCGTCAGCTGTCACTGGATTATCTGAATCTGAGTTGCTTCTCATTTCTATGAAGTCGTCTTCGACAAACTGGAACAATTTAAAATTTACGTAAATAAAGGGTTTGATGAAAACATTACATTGCCAGTAGCATCTCAGAATGAAATACAATTATTTATAAACACAGAGTAGTGACGAAATGGAGAACTCAGTTTTGTAAAAAGACCCACCAATTTGTATAGTGGGATGAATTGGATGAAAAACATCTTTCATTTAGTGTTTTTGCAAAATATCACATCTTAAGTCATGCAGGCATTTGCAGACAACGAATATTACTTTATGTGATGGAAAAGGCTAAGAAACTTTGGTCTCACCTGCAAATCTTCACTTATAGTATACTTGACAAGTTTGAGATTCGTTATGTATTTCCTAATGATGTTCATAATGTCTTCCTTCAAGTAATAAGTGGCTGCCTCTACAATGGCGTCGAATATTTGTAACGAAGACTCTTCAGGGCGTAGAGGCAGGTGGTAATCGCTCTGAAACCAATTGATAGGTGATATATATATATGATATTGATAATAAGTATTATAGCACTATTCCACGCAAATAAGCTATGGTGTCTCCGTCGCAGATGCACACTGGACTCCTTCGATATTTGTCACTTCTGTGCCGTTTTGTGGGAATAAACTATAAATAAGCGTAAGTCTGAAAACTAAGGTATGTAACACTAAAATAGAAAAACATTCGGCGTTAGTTTGCCTCAATCCACCACTTTTATGATTGTTGGTATGATGGTTTAGTTTATAGCGTAAATACGCTAATAAGATAATAAGATTAATCTGATAAGAAATGTAATTCTAAGCTACAATGCACACAATGGCTCATTTTAAATGCTAATGAAACTAAAAAATAAAAATTGCATATTACACATGACATGTTCATGACTCGCCTCAAACATTAATTTATTTGGAAACACTTATCACCAGGGACCGTACAACCCCGCTTAAGAGTTAAGCCTTTCGAAGGGGTAAGCCGTTTATGAGGTTACCTCTATCATTGGGTAACCCCTTGAATGGGTTTTGTACCAGAAACCCTTTGAAAGGGTTACATGATAACCTATTGAATGGGTTTTATACTAGAAACCCTTTGAAAGGGTTTCATGATAACCCATTGAATGGGTTTTATACTAGAAACCCAGTGAAAGGGTTGCATGAAAACCCATTGAATGGGTTCTATACTAGAAACCCAGTGAAAGGGTCAAAACCCTTATAATATATGGGTTATTATAATGAAGGGCATTATAAAAACCCATATATTATAAGGGTTTTGTTCGGGTTATTCAATAAACTTGTGCTAGGTCGGTGGTACGGGAATGGCGGCCGGGCGCTCATTGCCTATAATTCACTAGACGGTATTATACAAATAGCGAGAGTAGGTACGAGCGAGAGCTCCAATAACTATAGTTGCGTATTTTGAGTTTTTGAGTTTATATTATATTATTCTTTTGATCTATCCGAGCCGAAAGTAGCGTGTAGACTTTTTTTATCAATTGGGATGCGTTTGCGTGTTTCAAGCTAATTCATTTATAAGGTTAGTTTTTTCTTGAATATTAAAGTACTTTGTAGATAGTTTGAGTTTTTCTTTGTAGATAGTTTGTAGGCAATAGTATTGCCTACAAATAGGCTCACTCGCCCCCTGTTACATGAGATTTAAAAACATAACTGACGAATGTGGGTGTACTATTAGTCTATTAGGTACACCTCTTTGGGGAATACAGGCGTGACGTTATTTGTGATGTTTGCAGATATGTAGTTTATGCTCAAAATCCATCCAAGTGCTAAGATTTCTTTGCTAACTCGCACGAAGTTGCGCAGAAGATGGTAGGTAAGTACTTCATAGAGACTCTCTGTTGGTCGTTTGTTATTTAGGTATTAGGTTTCAAAATTATAAAAACGAATGTTGGGGCCGGATGCCTTGTATCATTTTATTATACTTATCATTTTATATTTGGTAGTAGAAAATATTACTAAGTATATCAGAGAGTGAAGAAAGTTCTGATGACGAATCTCAACACGTCAATCAGATCCATGACGAATTGTCAAAAACATCAGCAGGAATGTCTTTGTCACCTACATTCGATCCAGATGTTTCTACGCCTGATTTATTTCTATTATAGCTTATGCAATAGCTTGAATTTTAAAGCTCCCTTAGGCTCTTTAGGTCCGGCTCGCTTCGCTCGCTCTTGCGTTCTCTTCATCTTGAAACTCTTACTCATCTCAGGGGCCGGGTCGTAGGTCTGGTTTTGAAGTTCAAACCCGGGAGGGGTTTTGACATCTAAATCGACCCCTAAATCTCGGACAACTATAAAGAAATCAACCGATCCGAGGCGGAATGCAAAAAATTTCTCGCTCGCTAATACATACCCGTGTTATCGTAATCAATTGAATGAGCAATGAGCAAGTAGAAATTTTGTCTTTATTTTATTATAAATTTCGTTTGAAATAAGATAAGACATTTAATAAAAACTTTTTACAGTCCGTTCAACCGATTTTGACTTCTATTCCGTAGGCATAAGAACGCCTTTAAAAGACGTCTGCGTTGGACGACTGTAAGTATAGGACTATGACACAAATAAGGTTAAATGTAATTCGTTTGGGTGAATGCGAGCCGTAGCCCCGTAGGTATGTACGTTAGTGCATGACTTCGAACGAGTGAAGGAGGCCTGCTTTTGTTTTTTAATAACATTTAATAGCTTTTACAATTTCGCATGTAATGATATAAGCCACATAGCGATATCTAACTTAAACAAAAATAAAACAACTAATAAGTTTGGTTCTTGTCAAACATCTCTCTTTGAAATTGCTAAGAGATTTCGGCGATTTTCTTCAAAACTTTGAGATACCTACCTAGCGCTTTTCGGCCTAACAGGGCAGTCTAGTAGGTACTCCATTTTGTACATTTAGTGACCAATAATCTATCCATGACACAAATCAATCAACAATGAAGTGGTACGTCGGACCTTTAGGACATAACATCGTTGCGCAAATTGTTGCGTGAATTGGCAAGTAGGTAAGTATATAGGACAATCCTACATATTTACCTACTTGCCCATTGCAATAAACTATACAATTGCTATTTTGAAAATTTAGATTGATAAATTACGTAACTTTATATCTACATACCTAGCTATTGTAATGCGACCCCGAAATGATCAATCGCCATCAATTTATATTGTAGTATAGTAATATTATCAATCGCTTGGTACGTAAACGAGCTATGTGCAACAAACACGTAATAATTTACAATCACGATTGATCATTTCGCAGACCCCTAAGTTTTCACACCGACTAAATAATAATATAGTAAAACTCCGCAAAAGACGTCCAGGTTCAAAAATCAAACAGCAAAAATGACAGCATTTGTTTGGTACTTGCAATAAAGTAATAAACAAGAACAGAAATGAAAAAAACACAATAATATTAAGTAATTTCGGTATCCGGCCAGCAAAGCTAAAATGAACTCTAAGTCACATTCAATAAAGCTCATAGATCCCTGTTTACAACCAGCTAGGTAAGTAGCCACAAAGGCGCCGCCGCGTCAACGCATGCTATTCCGTTTTGAAACCTATGCCCTTCAGCGAGAGATCATATTACCATGGGGTCTAAACTCGAACAAATTATAATTAGTCATGTAAAGAAAATCATAGATTGCAGCATAGGTAACGATTATGAAACAAACAATCACTAAAATACGTTAAATGGCAGATTTTGACTGAAGTAAGAGATTAGTAAAAATCTAAACTTCCTTGTCTACTCATAAATCACGTAATTTCTACAAAAAAAGATAAATGAAGCTCTAGATCAATTCGATCCCATAGAAGTAGCCATCTGTTAATCATTTTCTTTAGAGCTCTTTGCAAAAGATGGTGTTTTACTGAATATGTTATATGTCACATAAACTGCAGCGTGAAAGCTCACTCACACAAATGAAACTGTTCCGCCAACTCGAGAATTTTTTTGTTGTTGTTTTGTATACTTGTCCTTGAACGCACGGTGCGATGTCATTCATATTCGATTTGGTTAACCAAAATGGTCCCTTAGCTTAGGCCGTTCAAAAGAGTTATCCAAATATTATGGGTTTGTGACTGTTTAGAAAACCCTATCAAAAACCCATACCAAAACGGTCAATTAAGCTGGTAACCAAAACGATCAATTAAGTTGTTCAAAAGGGTGACCCACACCACATCGTAAGGGTTTTTGATTGACTGCTAGAAAAACCCTATCGAAAACCCTTTCAATGGGTAGCCAAAATGGTCAATTAAGCCGTTCAAAAGGGTTGGCCACATCGTATGGGTTTTTGATTGACTGCTAGAAAAACCCTATCAAAAACCCTTTCAATGGGTAACCAAAATGGTCTATTAAGCCGTTCAAAAGGGGTACCCATATCGTATGGGTTTTTGATTGACTGCTAGAAAAACCCTATCAAAAACCCTTTCAATAGGTAACCAAAATGGTCTATTAAGCCGTTCAAAAGGGTTACCCATATCGTATGGGTTTTTGATTAACCGCTTCGAAAAACCCTAACGAAAACCCTTTCAATGGGTAACCGATATGGTCCCTGCTTATCACAATCATAAAGTTTTTTTTTTTTTTTATACAAGGTATACAGGGACCCTTCAAGAAGCTGTCAACTAAGCATTCTGTATATCAAACTACGAAAAGTCTTTTTTTTGGTGTGAAAAATCAAGGTTCACGTTAGGACTCAATGTAACACACTCAGATCATTGTGCTGGGGATGCATTGAATAGTAGTGGTCATTGAGGTATTTAAAGTAAAATATTAAAAACTTGTATTTTCAAGAAAAAGTTGGAATTTTGACCTTCAATATCTCCGTAGCTAGGTTCCCAGAATAAAAGATGATCGCAATGACGGGTTGCTTAAGGGTCTTTTTATACCCAAAATATTTGTATATGTTTTGCTTGAAGCCTGATTTATGAGCAGCCACCAAGTTTTCCACATTTTTATTTAAAAAATTAAAACATACTTACAGGTAACAAAGACTTGCCTTCAGACAATATCAGTACCGCCACATCAGAATCAAACTCCATCTTGTAGTACTTGAAGTCATACTCCACTTTCTGCGTCATGATCATATTGCCCAACGCCGCTACGTTGTTCACTCCAGTCGCATCTAGTCGACCTTGTTCCATCTTAGTCTCATCTAGTATGAGGTGGGTGTCTTTGCTTAGTTGTAGGACTCCGCTGGTTAGGCGGTTGCATTCATAGTCTTTTCTGGAAAGTTAGAAGAATGATTAGTTCTTCTGGTGGTTTGTTATAAATAAAAAAAAACTTAAGCCAATCGCAACCCACTGCTGGACATCGGCCTCTAACAAGCAATGCCACAACTAAGATTCTTCTGCTCAAAAGGCTATCTGTCCTTCGGGACATATGAGCCTTGCTCGTCGCGAATTAAGGAACTAGTTGTAAGGGTTGGATTTATAGGATGTAGATTTTTGAGATAAGTGAAAGGCTACTCTTACATTTTTTAATATGAAGGCCATAGATGACCGAGATTGAATACAGGCTCAAAGAATGCGCATCCGATTGTAGCTTAGTAAAATCACTTTGCCCCATAAATTGGAATCTTAATTTATTTGAAAAATGAAATAAATTATTACTACTCTAGTAAAATCTTAGAGGATTTAATTGGGTAGCAATGTTGGACAATAGCAGGTGGCGTTCATTACTTTGTGCCTACTTATTCCCCACGGGAAAAAGGCGTGAGCTTGTGTATTTTTTTAACTTACTTGGGCAATAAGCAGAATGTATTCATATTATCAATGGTAAGCGGCAAGTAATAACTTTTGGTGACAAACTGCTTGATAATGTCATACAACTGTTTGGCGTAGTTTGGGTACTTCTGTATCGGCAGATTTGACAAGTTCAGGCAGAACTGGCCGAGGGCAAGTGTTTCTTGGCGTAGGTATCTGAAAAATGGGATGATAACATAAACTTCCTTGTTTTAGCATCAATACAGTTAACTAGTAAATGAAATGGATGTTTTGTAGCCAAACCTTAAATGTCATGTGTGGAAATAATACATTGATGATAAGTCCATAGAACATAGGATCTTTCATGGTTTTCTGTATTTGGCAACATAAAAACCACTTTTGTTTACAAAAGAGCATAATTTTAGCAGTCTTCTATACTTCTATTAAGCCGGGCGCATACATTCTTCTGGGTATGCCCGTAACTTTGCTCTTTTGACATAGAATTGACTCTCAGTTAATCTTTGGGTATTCAGTGGATGCACCCAATAACGACGTTTTATGCCCTTTTTATCTAGCGCCAATAAAAGAGCAATGAGCATCAATTCGTCTTCGTCGTCCATACTCGTGCGTTATCAGAAGCGTCTATGATCGAACTGATCGTTTAAATTCCGAATGCAAAAAACAGAATGTGTGCGCTCTCCACACGGAATTCTTGATTAGGAATCCTGATCAGGAATCAGTATGTATGCGCCCGGCTTTAGACGTCGAACAAACGCAATCACCCGCGTTAACTCTCCATTTATTAATTACTCAGTGTTTTCTGCAAAACCTAGCCATTCGAAACTGATACTTACATACATGCAATAAGGTGACAGATTAGATATTCGGCCGCTAGTTTATCTCCCAGCAAGAGTTCTGTAAGCGCTTTCAACAAATGTTCGCGCGCCGAATTTGCATCTTTTAAAACTGCATCTGTAATTTCATGTGAGTAAATAAAATGATAGATGGGAGTTAAGCGGCCATTAGAAAATAAGTAGGTTATAATGATTGTGTGCTATAACCATCAGCTTGGTATAATATTGTATGATACAAGAGTTTATTTGCAAGTATGAAAAAATAACAATGGTAGGTTCTGTATGCATGTTCAGTCAAGATTTTAGTTGATAGAATTTGTGTCAAATTACAATAATCATATTTCAAAAGTAATTACGCAAAATATATACCTTGATCGAAGCTTCTAACTAAAGGATTGCAATGATCCAGTTTTTTCACATAAACCGCATGGAGCCGCGGCACCAAGCTCGGTGGGGGATTGTGTGTGATAGTCTCTACTTCCGACTCTGCCTGAGGGTCTAGTAGCGGATCCTTCTCAGGTTGAAACTCTCCAGATAGTGCGGGATCAACTGACAAGAAGCCTATTACTTCTATCATGTCATTTAGTTTGATATTTTCACTATCATCATAAAGCTGAAATGGGAAAATAAGTATTGTTCAAGTTTGGAATTCTATGTTTTCTTGAGTAAGAACTGAATGAGACTGGCATAGACCAGGGAAGCATGGCATAAGGGGAGAAGAATTATATTCAGCATTTGGTGCCATTATATGATTTTAATTTCAATGTTATCTTTGAGAGATGAGATATATTTAAAATGCAAACAACATAACAAAAATGTGGCACTAGTTTTGATTAAATTGCTATAAATAATTGAGATAAGACATTGTAACTGAAACATAAAGTTCAAATTGAGATCACTGTAGATATTTTTTACAATAATAAAAAAAAAGTTATCATACCTTAACAATACAAGATTTGCTTGGCATATCAGGCAAAGGGAAGTTCAACAAATGCTCCCTAGACACTACATTGGCTGTACCACTATCTGTATCAGTAGTTTTTGGTTCCTTACTACCAACCGCATCATCAACCACCTCCATAGCATCAGAATCCTCCTCTGCCTCATCGTAACTTCGTTTTAACATCAAGCTAGCATGGCTGAGCCGTTTAGAAGTGTTTGGTTGCTGTTCTAAGTGCTTCAAATGGTTCTGTCTGGCTTCTAACTGTTGTGCCCAGTCGTTGAAACCAGGCATTGACACGACAACCATGGTTTGTCGTTGTGAGCTTTTGAGATTCTCTGTGTAGTTGATTTTTTCATTTTCCTGCATGAATACAGATAAGGAAGTTGAGATATTGAAATAAATTTTAAGCATATCAATCTATTGGAGCCACATGAAGAATTTTTTATTATGAAAATAATTATTTTCAAATACAAATATCAATGAATCATGGCAAATTGTGAAAATAGTAAGTAGTATTATTTTAAGGTAACATAACACAACATCATGCCAGTAA
The DNA here is from genome assembly GCA_964057025.1 of Standfussiana lucernea. Taxonomy (NCBI): domain Eukaryota; kingdom Metazoa; phylum Arthropoda; class Insecta; order Lepidoptera; family Noctuidae; genus Standfussiana; species Standfussiana lucernea. The sequence goes on from OZ059799.1 coordinate 13,773,292, forward strand.
TGCCCGGAGGGTTAGGCAGACGTGTACCTAATAGTAAACCCACGTTTCGCCAGTTATGTCTAAATGAAGGTACTCACCAAAATATGCGCTGTATCTCTGTACTTTCCACTTTTGTTTTTAATATCATTGGTAACTGTGTTGAATACTTCAAACTGTTCAAAATAAAACTCAGGGTTGTGCATATCCTGCACCATCCCTCGGAACCGGACTAGAGTGCCATCAGGCAAATTATGAGACGCATTTGAATTGATCAGAGGAATCTAATAAAAAGAACAATGTAAGGTTAAGTAAAGGTCAAATGCATCGAAAAGGAACAAGTTTTTAGTAAAAGTTTATTTTTATGCAAGGAACTGTTACCTGGAACCAATTCGACAATTTCAATAGTTTATCTTTCCACCCCTCTTCGTTTGCCATCCATATATCAGGGGTAACAGTTTCAAAATCAGTCATTAGATCATGCATTTTTAAAACAGGTACACACAACTTTTGATTGTTTAATAATTAGAAGAGTGCTCAAGTATCTTTCAGATGAGGGTTTATATAGAAAAGATATAAAATCAACAAAATTAAAATTATGTTGAAAACACAACACCAACTCAACTAATCACATTGACATGGAATTTTACGGCTTTTTGACAGCGCGCGAAACTCCCTTTTTTACTTTACACAAATGTTTATTTCAATCATTTCATTCATTCAATCGTTTTTTGAATGTCTTTGATTCAATCAATGCTATTGTTAACAATAAAAAAATATTTTGCATAGTTGAAAAATCATTGGTTAAACAAACACTTTTCGCAGGATTATAACGTTAATCGGTTTAGCTTACAATATTTAATAATATTCATGTTCTCTAAAGTTAAAATGAACCTGGAGGGTTGTATTGATAATTTACGTGATTATGACTTAGATAGTAAAGCCATATTTACATACAACCTGGCACTGACCTGCAAATTGTAAAAAGTTCTTGGGTGTTGATCTGTGGTCAATGGTAGTAAAGTTTAAAATTAATAATCTGTGGTAGTAGTAAATACTAAATTGGTGTGTGTTGTGGCGGCGTCGGTAGAAAGTTTCTAAATTGTTTATAATATTTATTTGCAATACACTCGTGTATTCTAACAATAGTGAGTAATAATTAAAACAATCTATTCCGGGCGAATAGTTTAATATTTGTCTTTAGCACGCAGCAAGCACAGAGTGCCGGATCGTCGTAGCATCTTCTTCCTAAGATTTTTCAAAACCTTTCAACATGAGTAAGTCCAGCTTTTGTATAATAAATCCAGTTATTTTGTGAGTGATTTTATCATGATTTGTGCATTGAAACGCTGTCCAGGCTTATCCATAATAAATAATCCCTCAAACAATAGGTTGTTTTAGGTTAGGACCTAAACTTAACCTCAAAACGTGAAGGGTTACCAGTAATACCAGTTGTAGTTTTTCTAACTTCTATTTGTACTTTATTTCAGCGATGGATATTCGACCCAACCATACAATTTACATCAACAACCTCAATGAGAAAATTAAAAAGGAAGAATTGAAGAAATCCCTTTATGCTATATTTTCCCAGTTTGGCCAAATATTGGATATTGTGGCATTAAAAACATTGAAGATGCGGGGGCAGGCTTTCGTTATATTTAAGGAAATATCCAGCGCTACTGTTGCTCTAAGAAGTATGCAAGGCTTCCCATTTTATGATAAACCAATGGTAAGCATAGCAACACTGTATTTCTCTTTAGTGCACTTTATTTAGTAATATTCCAGACATAACAATATTTTTTAAATTTTTCAGAGGATTCAATACTCAAAAACCGACAGTGATGTCATTGCCAAAGTTAAGGGAACATTCCAAGAAAGACCAAAGAAACCAAAAATGCCCAAAGGTTTGGATGATAGCAGGAAGAAGAAGAATAAGGATGCCAATCGTCCCGGCATTCACGTGGGACAGGCTGGCATTCTCAACAATGTCAATGCTGAGCAGCCTCCTAACCAGATCCTGTTCTTGACAAATCTACCTGATGAAACCTCAGAGATGATGTTATCTATGTTGTTCAACCAGTGAGTAGTGTTTACCTTTAAGGTGGAAGCACCAGGGTAGCCCGCGAAATTCAAATTTTCTTACGTTTTTTCCAATTGGCCAGTCATTGTCAGGCTGTACATTGAACAAATTATGATTCGCGGCTGTAATAGGTATTTAGTTACAGAATTAAATTGATTAATTATTATTGTGCGGCCTACCCTGGCGCTTCCACCTTAATGTACAGCATCCAAGCTGTGACAGAAAAAAAACAATGTTGCCATGTTAAAAATCCTGGTACACTTTTCTAATTCTAAACTATTGTTACAGATTCCCTGGTTTCAAAGAAGTGCGCCTTGTACCTAATAGACACGACATTGCCTTTGTTGAATTTGCAAACGAAATGCAATCAGCTGCAGCAAAGGAAGCCCTCCAAGGATTCAAGATAACACCTACCCATGCAATGAAGATAACTTTCGCGAAGAAATAATATTACTATAGAGTACATTGTACTAAACTACTAATATTTATAATAAAGTTTAAGTATAAGAGAACTGTTTTGAGCATTGCACTAAGCCTGAACAGCTCTCCTCGGCTGTGATATTATTTTAGACCTCAATATGACTTTTACTTCTACATCCAAGTCAAGTTGAACACATTAATCTTTTTCTTTATGGGGCCAGCAAGGGACCATGTTTATTCTTTGTTTGATACAGAATATTTCGAACTCGATCGTCTGTAAAACTCGGATGTTATACTTAGCACGATTTCAGTAAATAAAGCACAAGTAGTAAGTAGCCACCTAATAAAATCCCATTTTAATAGGGTTTTATTGGTGTAACAACCACGAATTGCGTTACATTGTACTTTTGCCCTATCAGTAAAAGACATTGTTATTCACTCCTGCATAGTTCTTATCCTGAAAACTTTACCCTAACATCTTAGATCTGCAAATACTGCAGGTCCTTACTAAATCGTGATATTAGTTTTGCAAAAAGCCTCGATGTTTTTCGGGAAACTACCATTCCATTTAAGTTTTTAAATAAATAACTCTGGCAACCCCGTAAATATTATACGAAGAAAAACAGTTTACAGGGTTTTCCTTGCTAGAAAGAGAAAGACTTATAGACTAAACTGTTGCATAAAAGAGAAATACAAGACTATTTTAATCACTTCAAAATATAGTGAAACAATATTATTTTCGGTGATTGCGAAACTGTCAAACAGGTCGCAGATGAAATTATTTCATTTATTTTTCAATAAAATATTTTCCTTTTACAATAATTCACAGTTTCTTTCGATTAGTTGTGTTAGGTGTCAAAAAAATAATCGTTTCATACAATTTCAAGTTGTGTTGTTAGTGATTTTGGTGTTAAGACATGGAAGATATATTTCAGTGGTGTAGAGAAGGAAATGCATTACAGGTGCGAGTTTGGCTCGATGATACTGAACATGATATGAACCAAGGGTAAGTAGAGAATACACACAGTGTTTTTGTCGGAAGATACTCCATATGGAAGGTCTAGTTTCCCCATATATGGCATTGAGAGAACACGCCCACAATGTAGTCATAGCATAATGTTATGCGTCAGATGTGTACAAAAATAATAAGTATGCGCCTACGAGATCAGGTAGATATTCGACCTTCGTAAAACATAGTTAATTAAAAAATGTTTCTAGTGCAGCAATAACTGCTTTGTAGGTCAAAACCTCCTGACTAATTGGTCTGCAAATAGATATGATCTTATTAGCTCTTCATACCTAACAATAGGTATCTACCTATTGTTAGTTTACTTTTTTTCCTGTTGGAATATCTCACGTTTTGAGTAGGTAAAGTATTGTAAAATGTTTCCTTGTTTAGTAAAATCCAAAGCTTCCTCTTTAAAACAAAATTGTAATACTGAATTATGTTTGTGCCTAGTGTTTCATCAACTAGCGAATACCTTTGGTTTTAATTATCCTCTATTAATCTCAGAAAACTATAAATATCACTCTAAATTGTAACTTGTTAAAACAAGACAGAAAACATAAAATAAAATAATCATGTAAACATTCACAATACCTACTGTTAATAAAATGAGAAACACAATTTATGATTGTAGATTGAAGTTACTGTAAAGCTGGGTGAATTAAGACAAAACTTTGAAGGGGTTTTTCAAATTTACCCTTTTTTACCCCATACAGTTTGTAGAAGAAACAAATAAAATAATTTGCTTAACAATATTGTTTTATGGTATGGTAATGCAGTTGGTGCAGCAGTTTATACCATAAAATCCAGTCACATTGAAATTTGTTAAATATTGCTAAAATGTTCTATAATATATTGCTTGTTTGCGACAAGGACGACATAACTCAAAAATTTTGAGTTTTCGATGTTGTTTGTAGTTGAATATAAAATTCAGGAAATCAAGTATTAAATTAAGTAACGAAATATGTAAAATAAACCTTTAATCTTTTGATAAAAATTTTCTCTATGCAAAAAAAACATTGGTACTGAAAATATTTTTAGAACTTACAAAAAAGCTGTCCTGTATTTCTTATTTCTCGAGTTATGTCATTATTGTTGCAAACAAACGATATGTATTTCTAATATAATATTAAAAAAAGACCAATGAAATACTCATATAATAATAATATATGTAAAAATCTATAACATAATAAATGCGAAAGTTTAAATGGATGGATGTTTTAACTCAATAACACCAGAATGGCTGAACAAATCTGGATGAAATTTGAAGCAGAGATAGTCTAGCACTAGTCTGGCATAGCACAAAGGCTACTTTTCCTTTTTTTTCTCACACAGGTACACATTTAAATTGGGGATGAATATAATGACCACCAAAACTAACTTTTTGACAATAACCTCTATTTCCTAAAATATATACCAATCAGCAAAAAATTACAATGGTTCTAGCTATTTTAGTCATGACTGCACTTTAAATTGTACTATGCAACCAAATTTAGTAAATTGATCACCAAATTTTAATGAGCAATTTATTGTGCTATTGCTACCTAAATACACATAGGATGTAAGAGCGAGCTCGGGACTTGAGGCACCCTGACTCAGACAGGTTAGGTAATGTTTTTTATACATGAAATAGAAAATAGCGATCTAGTTAGTAGTGGTATAATAATTAGAGTCATAAAAAGCTCAGACTTTAATAATGATTTTACAATATCATAGAGTCAAACTTTAGGGGTTTGTTTACTATTTTTAGGTATGTAATGATTTATCGGGAATAATTTACTTTTATAGCATAAGAAGATGTTACATATTCAAATGTCATTTTATATTCAAATACTGTTAAATTTTTGGTGGTCATTAACTATTTTTGGATTAAACAATCATAATTTGGAGTTGATTGCTTTAAGTAGGATCACAAGTTGTAAAATTGTTTGTTCTAATTTCACGCTAAAATGGGGATTTAATTTTGGTGATAATTTACTATTTATGGCAATATAAAGTGTTTTTTTGCCGTTACATTTTACTAGAGCTGGTGATTAGTTAAACATGGCCATTTAAATTTCCTTGTGAAGGAAGTCACAGGCAACAGCTAGTTTATTATAATGATATAGATGTCATCATTCATTGAGGAAAATATTAGTCATTATAAACCTACTCCAGTACTTGATGTTAATTTGACCTTTAGACATAACTTACGTCATACCTAGTAAGATAAACCACTTGCACCTTTCAGGATTTAATCAAAGCAAATGTGAGAGCTGTGCAGGTGGCTACATACTGGTCTAACACCATTTGAGCATATGCCATATAATCTGACTACATAATCTACAAACGTCTTTACTAAAGGAGATCATTCATTTTCGGCACAAACCAAAGTGCCGGCCGACGAAAAAAAAGGTGTCACCACTGTTAGGGAAGCCAGTCCGAGTATTTTTTACTATGGCACTAAGTCTCTACAACCATTCCTTCTGATTTTTGGATTGAAAAATCAGATTTTCCGTATGAATCTATGAACTGTGAATGGTCTCCATTATGTATTTTTTACTTGTGCAAAAAAGATATTGGAATGTCCCTTCGACTGTTGTAGCAGTCATTGGAAAACCAAATCCAGTCATCAAGCAGTAAATAGTACAGATTTATAGTATAGGGGAATATGAGTTAACGCAACAAATAAAAATTCACTACTGTTCAGTAAAGATTCTAATGGGAAGGTTATTTTCAGTCCCAGGTTTTTAAAAAGGATTGGAAATAATAGTGTGTTATTGCAACATCCACAACAAAAACTGTTATTCACATTTATACACTAGGGACCCTCCCCGGCTTCGCACGGGTGCAATTTGCTCATGAAGAAATGAGAAGTATGCTTAACAATAAAAAAAATATATATCGCATACAAATATTGCTCTGATAACCAGCACAACAAAGATATCTGCAAAATTGATTTAGCTCTAAAGTAATAACTTTTCATACATGCGGTTATTTTTTTTGGTAATGGCATCTCGAAGGTCAACCAATGAGGCTAGGCTGGCTTCTGCTTAACCGGACTATCTTGTCGGTGCCTTGAGTGCAAGGTCTCCAGCCAGGGTAAAAACTTATAAACAACTCGCTAAGGGCACCCCGTGTGTGGTATGCGTCTCGGCTTAGGGCGTCGCTGGGGGAGGGCAGCAAAGGGACAGGCTGGATCTGAGTGAGAATACATAGAGAAATAGATTCTTATTTATATACATAAACATAATAAGCCTATAACAAGCCCACTGCTGGAACTCAACCTTTTCGTCTCAGAACTCCAGCTCGCTTATTACAAGAGTTTTTAAGAACAGAATTAATCATAAACCATGTACACCAACTCATTTAAATGCCATCTTATCATTCCAGAGATGACCACCACTTCAGTCCTCTCCACTGGGCATGCAAGGAAGGCCATCTCAAGATCGTGGAGATGCTGATCCGGCGCGGCGCCCGCATCAACGTCACCAACATGGGAGACGACACCCCACTCCATCTCGCGGCCGCACATGGCCACAGGCCTATTGTACAGCTGGTAAGTCATTTACTTCATCTCTTTGCCAATGGGACTGGCCTCTTTGGATGTCGACCATTTTGCCAGTGTCACTTTAAATTTAAGTACTTAGCTGTAGGAAGAAGACGAGTCAGTAAACATTATTATATTTACATTATTATATTTTACATTACAAACGTATACCAATAAACCCGCCAGCCAGCCGTTTCAGCGTGAAGGAGTATAAAACATACACACAAGTATACAATCTCTGGCATATGTACAAACAAATAAAATTGAAATGTGTGTTCGTAATTTCGAAATAACAGCTTTTTACTGAATGCAAATGAAAGCATATATTGTACTTAAAAAAAAAGTCTGTCTTTATGTTCCGGCTAATCTCCGATGATGCTGGACCGATTTTTACGGGACTTACTGGCAGATATCTGATGTTATATGGAGTAACTTAGGCTATTAGTTTAGAAAAAAATAAAACCCATTCAATTGTTAACAAAATCCGATTCAAATAGGAGGTCGCGTGCAACAGCTAGTTTATAATATTAGCGTAATGAGGAAAATGTCATTAATTAGTCATTCAAATTATCCTGATTACTGTTTGCTCATAGTTAATTGAATGTGCATATTCTGAATGAATCAAATGGGATGATTCAGACATGCTTTGAGCCAATCCAAAAAGGAAAATGGAACTTTTTATAACATTCATATTCTAGATATTAACTTCGATGACCTTGACTTACTTTTCATTTTGTACTTTCTCAATTATCATTCATGACTGGCCAACAATTATATCTATACTCTCACTAGTCCTAGGTTCAATTTCCGGGTCAGGCAAAGTGTTATTGGGCTTTTCCATCACGAAATTCTCAGTAGCAGCCACGGAGTCTAGAGTTTGTATTTGTGTTCGGTTGATAGCAATAGGCTCGTCCCCATTTTATGAAATTACAGGCGAGATGTTATGTCCCCATTATTTCAAACACAAATGTTCAGTATTTCAAAACCTAATTCCTTTCGAACCCCAACAGCTCCTCCAAAACCGAGTGGACGTGAACTTCACCAACGAACACGGGAACTCACCGCTGCACTACGCCTGCTTCTGGGGCTACAGCGCCATCGCCGAAGACCTGCTTCTCGCCGGGGCTCTTGTGTCGCTCGCCAACAAGGATGGGGACACGCCCTTGGATAAGACTAGGGGAGTGCTTGTACAGAGGTAAGCAACTTTTTAAAAGCATAGACTATTGTCGCAGGAAACTGTTTTGACTAAATTAGGCAAATTCGCTAGTGCATATAATTAATACATATAACTGAATATACATCACCTCACATCGTTTTTACTTGCTGATCCCGATCTGAGGTGATGCTGCTACGGTGCTTATAAATGTAAGTTGTAGTTTTTAAAAAAGTAGCATAAATAAGTCCCGAACGGCTCTAGTTGAGACGATACTGATCCAGTGCATTTCAAGGGGGCGTCCATTAATGACGTGAGGCCATTTTGGCAATTTTTCGCCCCTCCCCGTCCCCCTTGGTGAGATTAGACTTGATCCCCTCACCCCGCTAATCTCACGTGAGATTTATCAACATTCGAGTTTAAATACATTAATCTGTACTTTATTGCGTTGAATTTATAAAAAAAAATCATTGAATATTTTTTAGCCATTTTAGTTGAGAAACATGTTTACTTAAACTAGTTTTCACGCAATTTTACACTATCTTTTACGGGGGGGAAAAATACGTGATATTTGCCGAGATCCCCCACTGCCGGGTGAGATTCGGCTCGACGCCCTCCTTCCTCTAATGGCCTCACGATATAATAGACGCCCCCCAACTGTGCGTTGACTTTAGTCCATCACGGCCTATCCTATCGTTAGTGTCCTAAATGATACTAAGTCGTCAACTAGTTATAGAAGCAAGCAGTGACAGACTGCGTGCTAAATGACATCACTTAAGTCGAAGGCGGCAGATAGAAATGATAGCGCGTGACACAAATAGTTAATGATAAGCCAGTAGAACAAGGGACTTCTTTATAACATGAATTATATCGTCCCTAAACTCATAATTGGTTAAATTATTCAGAAAGATCAGTCGAGAAGCAAACGAAAACTAAGCAAACGGCGGCATGCGTGTATGTCCTGATGTATGAATGTGGACAAAGCAAAAAGAGTATGTAGAGATTATAGTAGGTGGCTTTCTATAGTGTCTGCATATTTCCACGGGGAAAAGACAAAACGATTTTTCTGCTTCCAGGGTCCTCATTTATACAATAAGCTCAATAAAAAACTAAAATTCTACTCTCTTTTACCTCGTCTCTCAAAAAATCTTTGACAAACTTTCTACTTGCAACAAACTACTTTGATACAGAATGTTTGCTTTCTTCCGAATATAACCCCCCCTAAACCCAACCACCGAAAACATAACACACCACATATCACACACAATCACCTTTGCACAAACAAATTATATTTTATATACATAATATTTTGAATTGTAATTCCTAATCCTATTTGTTAATAAGATTTATGTCAACTTTTCTCGAGCAAACGCTTGTTCTCCAGCAATTTATTAATATGTTTCAATTACAATTTTGTTTGGGCGCGTACCATCGCCCTTAATACAAGTTATTTTATAACTTAGTAGGGGTGCTGGTTGCAACACCTAACAGCTTTTGTTAACCTAAATTGTTAGTGTAACCTACGAATGACTTATGCTATTTCTGTTAACATTGTAATTCTTTATGTGATTAAATAAATTATTATTTTATTTTTTTATTTTAAAAGGCGTGAGTTTATGTATGTAAAACATTTAAAAAAAAATTACTATGGCATTCTGCGCTTTGGAAGTGGAGTTGTGGACATCAGCCTGATATACAATACGAAGACACTAACATCCGTTCGCTCATCCCCACAGACTCCACGAGCTAGCCAATCAGCAAGGCCAAGATCTGAAGAAGATTCAGTTCAAAGACCAGTCGTGGCTGGGCTTGAAGACTCGCAGCCGGGACGCCACGCTGTCGCGTCACAAGGGCATCAACATCAACGAGTTGTCGCTGCATACTAGAATCGCTGTAACTCCATCTGGTAAAATATCATTATTATTTATTATGAGCCTTGTGTCCCACTGCAGGGCAAAGGCCTCCCTTCCTTCTTTACATTTTTTTCTCTTTTTGGCTATTTAGGCCTCAATCATTTTTGTAAAAGTCCAGTCGTCACGCCATCTCCTTCTGGGCCTACCGGCCTCCACAACCCAGTTACTGGGCTGGGCAACACCATTTCCTTTAGTGAGACGGGTTGTGCTGGTCACCACAAAGACTTATTTATGACATAAATAATTTTTCGTGAGTATTCTAATAAAGTTATGTTGTAGGCGAGACATGGCGCGGCAGATGGCAGAAGAACGACATCGTGGCGAAGATCTTGGCCGTCCGCGAGTGTACGCCGCGCGTGCAGAGAGACTTCAACGAGGAGTTCCCCAAGCTCAGGATATTCTCGCATCCCAACATACTACCTGTTGTGAGTAACACCTGTACAATATACAGGGTCGAAGGGACACCGATGCTAAAACCTGAACCCCCCCCTAAATTCAGCCCCACATAATTTCATCGGTAATTTAAAAAAAAAAATAAAAAAAACAGCTGTTTCCTACAAAACTGCGGTGCAAGATCGGGATATTCTCTATTTACAGATATCCCACATTGAATTCTGAGACAGTACAAATTACGATTCCAATACATCTTATTTATTTATTTATGTACACACAAAACACATTACAGGAAAAATACATAAAGACAAAAGAGCACAAAGGTACCGCTACATCTTGATATCAGACTTAAAAATTACAGAGTCAGTATTATCAATAATATTTGATGTTTCATGTTTAGCGTATTAAATACGGATGTTCAAGTAGTAATCCGAGAATCGTTTCGGCTTGGCAGGTGGGGTGCTGCGTGTCGCCGCCGTCGCTGGTGGTGATCTCGCAGTACATGTCGTGGGGCTCGCTGCACGCGCTGCTGCACGGCGGCGGCGCGGGCGCGCTGGTGCTGGACGCGCACGCGGCCGCGCGGCTGGCGCACGACGTGGCGCGCGCCATGCGCTACCTGCACGCGCTGCAGACCGACAAGATACTGCCCACCTATGCGCTCAACAGCAAGCATATTATGGTGACTCGATAACATTTTTTTTTAAGTATAAATTAGACACAGCCAAGACTTTTGCCGCTGACATCAGTAACAAATTATGATAGGCAAGGCTAAAGTCCCTATAATTTGCTCGTGCAAACAAAATCAAGTGAAGACCAAGATACACGTGGCTGGTAAAATACATGATCAATACTGAACAGATGATCTTTTTGCATAAATGTAATCATATTTCCCAGTCCTTTAAGACATGCTTCGTAAAATGCGACTCATGGAATCCATTTTTTTTTAATTTATCTACCGGTAGCAATCAATCAACTCCAGGACAAATAATTTATGATTGTCATGTCAAGCTTTATTTTCAGGACAAAGTTATCTTTAACAACAGATCTCATTAAAATCTTTACTTAATTCGCACCGCCAAAACTATTCCAGATCGACGAGGACCTGACAGCGCGCATCAACATGGCGGACTCGAAGTTTTCGTTCCAGGAGAAGGGCCGCGTGTACGCGCCGGCCTGGATGGCGCCCGAAGCGCTACAGAAGCCGCCCGCCAAGCGGAACCTGGAAGCGGCAGATATGTGGAGCTTCGCCATCCTGCTGTGGGAACTTGCTACTAGAGAGGTGAGTGTTTTGCTATGAATACTAATGATGTTCTATCCTTCCATCCTAAAAAAAAACACCGTAACACAAAAAACACCGGAAAAAATACTTATAATGCCAGAAGGGCCTCAGCTCAACATTATGTCAGAAGCTTGTTAGTTTGCGCATGTAAACGCCACCCAGCACACAGCGGATAATACATACATATATCCCTGCAATCATTTGTCAATCGATTGAATCTATCAACATTTAACCTTTACGTAATAGCCTAGTCCACAGCCTGACTTCAACAGCTAACAGTAAAATAAATGGGACATGACTTTCCATTTAAAACAAAATATTCAGATAACACTCATTTATTGTGGACTGATCTCAAACAAGTTAAACTGATGCATATTAATAATGTTCGTCAGGTCCCCTTCGCCGACCTATCTCCAATGGAATGCGGTATGAAGATAGCCCTAGAAGGTCTCCGCGTCACCATCCCACCAGGCATCTCCCCCCACATTGCCAAGCTAATCAAGATCTGCATGAACGAGGACCCCGGCAAACGACCCACCTTTGAAATGGTCATACCTATCCTCGAGAAAATGAAACGCTGAAACGAACCGTAATGAGAAGCTTTTTAGATGGATATTTGAAAGTCAGGTAATTAATACAAGGTGTATATTTGAATAACGGCGATCACTAGATGTGTTTAATTTTTTATGTTGAATTTAAGAAAACTGTTTTTTATTATACAGTTTGGAAGGACGCTGACGCTCAAACGGTTACTACGTAAGCACGTGTGTCAGTTATTTTAAAAAAACAGCTGTTTCGTACAAAATTGCAATACCTGCACGGTCAAAATGTATGGACCAGCAGTTTTTTTTTTTAAATTACCGATGAAATATCTGAATACGTGGTTACCGTTTTGGCGTCGGTGTCCCTTTCAACCTGTATTTTATAAAGTGACACAACCCACCCTGCAGATTATAAGGTTCAAATATACACCGTGTATGAACTAAAATTCTACTTGAATTATTTTGAAAAGGGGTTGTACCAAGTGTTATTTATATTTTTTATGAATTCTAATTTACGAAAACAAACGTACAATTTGTGGCTTTTATATTATTTAAGTATCTTCTGTCAATTGCAGTGTTCAAAAGTTAGGTATTTGAATAAATGAAGTAGGTCATGCTTTACAATATTAAACAATTTCAATGAATTCTTGAATAATATACTACAGCTATTTGCGAAAGAAAATTATTGTACAATACAAAAGATACGAATGATTAGGTGCCATCTGTTTAAATATATTAAGATTTTATAATCAATTTTAAGTGTACACCTTTTATTAAAATATTTTTATTTACACGTTCTTTTACATAAGTTTATTTAAAAAGATAACTGTATTTAAACATCACTAAAATCTTTTTTCAACTGCCAGTATTTTAAGTGTTGTTTGGTACATAGGTTGTGTTCTATTAATAAAACTTTTTGGTCTTGAAAATATGTTTACTAAATTATATTGTTTTCTAGTAATTTGACTAAATTATATTATAATCTACAGATAAGTGTACTTGCTAATATTTAAAAAGGTGCTAATGTGAATTTTATGAACCAGAAATATATGAAATAGATCTAAGAGACTTGCCTGATATAGTTGTAGAAAAAATGTATTGCCACAGCTGGAAAATACATATTGTACGGGGTGGAAGGGACATCGACGCGAAAACGGAAACCACATACTCAGTACATCATTCTGAAAACCCCCACATAGAAATTTTTCGTCGGTAATTAATAAAAAAATCTGTTGTTTCGTACGAAAGTGTACCTACCCTACCCTAGTACCTACACGGTCAAAATGTATGGAACAGCTGATTTTTATAATAACCGACGAAAAATTTCTATGTGGGGAGTTTCAGAGTGATGTACTGAGTATGTGGTTTCCGTTTTCGCGTCGGTGTCCCTTCCACCCCGTATATTTATTCCTTGCAGTGTAACTGAGAAAAATGCAAGGAAAATACGAACCAGTTTAAATTATATATATTGAATATAAAACACGAACTCGAAACTCTTGTTAGAAACTACATTTCTATCTGTCTCGACACTAGCAACTAGAATCTCTGCAATCATTGTGTAATTTGTATCATTGAGATTAATCGCTGTTATAAAATGCATAGTGTAGAAAAACTAATATTGTTAACGCTATTGTAAAATGTGCCTTATAGCCCGGCCAAATAACATTATTTGCCTTATGACATTGTAACTGTTATAGTTAAGAGTAGATTTATATTTTTGATGACAAATCAATGTTACAACTTTCATAAAGTTGTTTTAATATACTAACGATTTAGTAATACATTTTTGTTTTATTTATCTTAAAATCCCATGAGACTCATATGATAAGGCAACGCAAGTATGAAACACTATGGACTATGGAGGCTTTACAGAACGCCGGCGTTAGCCCCGGTTCAAACAAAATCGCATCTCTTCCCGGCCATTACGGAAAGTCGTATGTCTATCTCACTCGTTTTCGTAATGCGAAAAAAAGATAGACATAGGATTTCCCGAAATCGAATCGAAGCGTTGTGATTACGGGTAAAATTGCATACATTTTAAAGACGTTTCACGTTAAAACCAGGGTTCAACCCGTGCCGGCCCGGCTAAAAACCGGTCGTGAACTTTTATAGTTCTCCATCTTTATTCTCGCCGACCGGCCCGGTAGAATGGCAATCCTTGGGTTCCTCCATTGGAATGAGAGCTAGGCTACTCCGACTAAACGTACATAAATAAACTCAAGCCTTTTTCTCATGCATGAACCTGCTACGATCCTTTGATACTTCTTGTATATAAGGATCGTAGCAAATGGCATTCACCTCTTCCACGTTCTACATAGTACACGCACGCCAGTTGCGAGTGCTACGCACCTGTCCTTTCTGAAGAACCTTACCAATAAGGTCAATGTATGTTCTTCTAGGGCATCGCCTACCGGCATTGCCACTCACATCTGCCTTGTAGATACATTTTGTTAGTCGCCTTTCACTCATCCTCTCAACATGACCACATTTAAGCATACTCTTTTTTTGTGTTCTACAATTTATTCAATCGCAACGTTTTGGGCCAAACAGACGGGCGTTAAGTCTGGTCGGCCATTGCCCATTTGTTAATGGAGCAGCGTTCCGTTGTGGACAACGTGGGCCGTCGCGCCTTTCACTTACGTATTAGCTTTTTTCGCCTGAAATGTTGATAAAAGCTACATAAGAGAGAGGTATAAATTTTAAATACATGCTTAAAATCCAATGTTTCATTTTACAAAAGAGCGAATGGTTTCACAACATGACATGACACCACTGACATAGAAATCATATGGACTTGGCATACCTACAAAAAAAACGTGTATACCTACATTTTACTGAGAGGATAAAATGGCGGATAATAGGGCAGCCCATATCGATATTATTTCTTACAATAACATCGATAAAAGATTGCGTGAGTGTAATTTTTTTTTGAAGCCGGTTTTGAATTTTATGACCTTAGCGTTTAGCTATAAAAAAAATGAAAAGTAGTAATCGAATAAATTACTTTTTTTTTTATTTTATTTGTTAGACCCTTGCGTAAGGTACACTTCGCAATGGAGGGAACAAATTCAAAGATTTCATAATTCATAACAGTGCATCCGCGATGGACTCCCGGCGCAGATGAATTCTAATAAACCGTAATCCTACTATAATTAATGTTTTAATATAATAAATAATAGGTAATAATTAAACGCGAAAGTTTGTGAGAACAGATGGATGGATGTTTGTTACTCTTTCACGCAAAAACTACTGAACGGAGAAAATTTAGCACACTGAGTTTATGACCTGGACTAACACAGGATACTTTTTATCCCGATATTCCCACGGGATCGAGACTTACGCGGGGCTGCCGCTAGTTCTATATAATAGAGCTGCAATTTGATGAAACGTATGAAAATTAGAATTTTACGGGCTTCGTTGACGGAACCACCACCACCTATAAACGAGTATGTTATGGACCAAGTGATTAATGTGGGCATTATACATAATGCCCGGTCATTATGAAAAATGCCTAGCTCTATCGGGCAAAGTGATTAATTACGTTCTTAACTTCATTATTTATCACATTGCACGGTCATTATTATATTGCTACATGACAATTGGGCAATTTGATAATAAAGCTAAATTTGACGCGGTGCGAGGGCGAGGAGGGAAGCACGCATGGTGTGACACGCTTTGACCAATCAGAGACCGCCATACAGCGTGCGGAAAGCAAATATACTGATATACCTAGTAACTAAGTACCACCTGCCATGATAGCTCGACGGAGCCCCGCTTCGCGGGACTCCTATTTCTGCGTGCGGGGTTTAAAGTAACCTAACATGAAGGGAATGGCGGGGTATTATCAAATTGCACTCTCATATTGGGCATTATACATAATGACTGGGCATTATGCATAATGCCCAATTTATCACTTGGTCCATGACATACATATATAAACCTATTGCTGTTCGTTAGTCTCGCTATAACTCAAAAAACTGCTTAACCCATGTGAATAATTCTTTTTTCGTTTTGTTTGCCAGAATATAGGGAAGGTTTAAAAACGACAAAAAAAAATAGGTAGGTAGGCAGGGTAAATAGGATTTATGGTAGATAGGGTAGGGTAGGTAGAATATCGTAGATAGGGTAAGGTAGGTAATCAGTTGGGATCGAAGCCGCGGGCACAGCTTGTAACTAATATCTTTAATGTTAAGTTTTAACCTTTTCTAACTTGCAGGATGATTGTGGGTTTTAATTAAAAGTCAACAATAATTACTATAATTATTAATGTATTTAAATAAATCAAGCTCATTCATTTCTGAACAATACAATTTTGTTCAGGTAATTTCTATATGATATTGTTTCAGTAGATTTCTTCCCATAATATTTGTATCTCAAATTCATGTATACCTCTATTACACTTTTAATCAATAAATATTTATGATCTGTGTCATGTTCACAATCCCCAGAATCGAATAAATTATTTGGTTCGGCATAGTAATCTACAAAAAACTTAAAAATATACAAATAGTAATTTTCTTCCCTGTCTTTTACATGCAAAACACCTTTTAATATTTTTTCGACATTTTTCAAAATGTTTACAACGTCGTTCGAAGGATAAACCAGACCACCTCGAGATTTTAAAGTAATTAAACTTGTTTTAAATTGCTCAGAAACTCCAAAAAGAAGTTTGTTACAAGTTTCGCATTTCAATGAACGTGACAATTTTCTAGCCACAAAGCCAGCAATATATGTTAACACACTTTCTGTATATCCTGAAAGATTACTGTACATACAATCAAGTAAGTCTTCATACAAATCGCTATCATCCTCCGGAATTTCTACAAAGGATTTCTTTTCTGTTAAATTATTTATAGTAGTGACTGGGCCAACTTTACTGGAACAAGTTAATATATTGATTTGTTCCAGAGGAATACAGCTGCCGACACCACCGTCGCGAATTTCAGCTCTTATTAAAAGTCTCTTAAACGCAGCTCTGAACTGGACTGCATTCGGATTATTATTAAATCCACCACGAGCTCTTATAGCCGAAAAAAACAATTCGAGGTGATCCTGGCTCACTTTATATAAAGGAAGATATTTTAAAACTTTTATATCCTCAACTAGATATTTATATAGCTGGATTGTACTCTGCATGTTTATAATCAAGCCAATAAATCCAGTTTTCTACGGGAGCAAATGACTAACTGACCCGATTGCAGCTTTAAATTGCGAAAGTAAGTAATGGCTCCTTCAAAGAGCGCTTCTATAAGTCCGATGTTTTCAGGGCATACAGCTTTTTTCCAGCCCGGCGGTCGAACTGAATGACTGTTTAAGACGTCAAACACATCGTTTACGATTCGTATGAAGTTGATTGTCGCTGTACAACCTTCAAATTTCTTGAGCTTTAATTCATTCTCGCAGTAGTTTAAGGCGTCAGCGACTGAATTACTCAAAAGTTGAGTAGCTAAACGGACCTTCATTTTTTGTTTGTCAAACATCAAATGTGCCTTCGTCAACTTAGTCGCCATGTGCAAACCTTCACAATCTTGCAATTTTAATAATTCTTCTAAATATTCAAAATCTATTTTCCTGCCAAAATTGTCAAAAAATACCTTCATTTCTCCAAACGCGTTCCGTATCAGTTTGATAGTATGACATGGATCTATAAAGATGTGTATTCTATTTTTACCTGTTTCAAATGTAGTGACATTTTGATCCTTCATGAGATCACAACCTAATGAACAAAACATGCTGAAATTTGCAGCAGGTCCGTCACATGTTATGCTCACTATTTTGGCACCCACTTCCTCACACTTTCGAATACACATTTCGACTAAAGTCGATTTTTGTTCTCCCGTTAGAGATGTGATAAAAAAATATCCTACAGGTAGTTTCCATCTTCCATTTATGCAATTCAGTAATATGACAAGGCACTGATTGGCGACATCGAGGGCATCACTATCGCAATCCATACCACAGTTTACACGTCCATAATATTTTTTTGTTTGCGGATCCCAGCACAGCGACTTTCTTATTGCCATTTCATCAAACATTAGTGAGCATAGTACTGGCAAATTACTACTTTGAACTTTTGCTTTTAAAGTGTCAAATGCTTCACTGCAAAAGCCAGGCTCAGCATTTATGTGTTGATACCATTTACTCAGGGTACGCGGATGTGGAAGACAGGTATTATAAGTACTACGCACAAACTCATAAGCTTTTGGGGAGAAAAATTTAAGGTGAGAGCAAATTTCCTGATTTCTTCCGAATATTGCCTCTCTACTGGCAAACCTTTAGATTTTGCCACTTGCCTTTTTAAGAAATCTTGGGGTCCTGCACATTCTGCAAGCAAAGCTTGGGACTCTGAATTTAATAAATTTCTTTCCTTTAAATCTTTGATAATATTACTAAAGTGAGCAATTTTTTTCGTCTGTCTTCTAACTTTCTCATTAAGTCTCTTTATCTTCTTGGACTGTTTTTGACATTTGTCCATTAATTTTATTATTTGACGTGTCTGAACCTGGAATCAAATAAAATAAAAGTAAGCTTTATTATATATTGAACACAAGCATGAGATATCTCCTGTTTCATTGAAGAAAAACTGAAGCTAGTCATACCGATAAATCTGGCGTAGTGGAGGTGCTAGCAGCGAAATCTGGCGTAGCAGAGGTACTAGCGGCGAAATCTGGCGTAGCAGAGGTGCTAGCGGCGAAATCTGGCGCAGCGGAAGTGCTAGCGGCGAAATCTGGCGCAGCAGATGTGCTAGGGGCTAAATCTATGGCACTCCTCTTTGAAATCTGTCCAGGTTGATTTTGAATGGTAGGCATACAAACAGCTTTGTCCTGAAAACCACTCTTTAATATTAACATAAATAATAATAGAAATAGGAAAGCAAATACTCAAAAATTTTATGACTCTTTAAAAACAGTAGGTTAATCCTACTGTTTTTAATTACACAAAAAAAAAATTACCGTATTTGAAGCACCACATCCAGATATTGATTGTGAGTTTGTCTGATTTTGATCATTTTCAATTAAAATTCTAGACGTATTTGATTGAATCGCAGGCTGTAAAGCAATAAAATTATAAGTATTTTTGATGTTTCTTGATAATATCAATAGGATTTTAATTAATTCTAAGATCACACTCTAAAACATCCTTTACATCACTTTTTGTGTCTATTAGACAAGTGTTGCAATTGGGGACATCACTATCATTTATCACCCTAATACACAATCATGTTAGAAATTATGAACACACAAGGTTACATACCAATAAGGTTGGTGAAGGTAAAGCATCGTCACGCAATGTTACTTTATTCAGTGTCCGGTTGAAACATGATTCTTCAAAGTGAAGAGAACAAATGTGAATTGTTTTTGTTGACATCTTTAAATTTTCAACACCAATTTTTTCCAGCCAAATTTTCTTTTTTCTTTTATTAGTAGGCAGCCTTGAAAGTAAAACATAAAACCAATAAAGAACGATAAAATAGCACTATCGATAAATATAAAAATGCCTAAATTCACAACTCTATCCCTCCAATAACAAGAAATTGATTTCATGAAATAAAACTTGAAAATAAAGGCAAAACGTAAATTATGAATGTCTTACTGTTGAAACTTTTAAACGAATGCAGAAGCATAGGTTTTTTATCTAAATCTAAAGATATTTCAGCTGAAATTAAGTACGTACTGGTGCAAAGTTATGTTCGGGTGATTTCCGCTTCTTTTGATGCCACATCCGACTATATTGCAATTGGGCATCTTGCTATTGACAATTTTCACTATAGAACAATAGAGTTCAAACGCAACAACACAGCAAATTCCTCCAAAATTCTCAAAAAATATCCACAGCTCAAGAGCATTTGACAGTTGACGTACCCAACTTTAGTACCAAACAGCGAGCTGATAAAATGGCGACCCGGCCGCAAATAGGTATTTCAATGACGCTAGGAACGAAGGGTTGCCATTATAGTAACTGTCAAAAATAGTATTATCCTTTTTTACTTACGCAAAATTAATAAAGTTAAAAAGAGACGGCAGCATTTTTATGATTCTGGCGTCGTTATGCCTCATATTTGTATAACTATTTTTTCTATAGTCAAACATTTCAAGTCCATATGATTTATATGTCAATGCATGACACACGCCTCCACCATTCCAGTACTAAAATTCAAAAAATGTAGCATTTATATTTTTGCTCTCGTTTGCGTTCATTGGGAGAGACAGAGATAAAAGTTTTCTTTTTTCATTCATCTGTCATCGATACCGATAGGACGTCAAAAAGTGGTCAAAATAGTAAATACTTGCTAGTTTTGCGACTATCAAAATACTAATGCTAATACCTTGAAAATAAAAAATGTAATGAAGTACATGTAACTATTATCAAAAAAAATTACCATGGAGCCGGGCCTAAACATTGACGCCAGCGTTTTACCCAAAATCACAGACGTGGAGTGGAAATTAGAAGTTATGACCAATACTCCAGGAGTTGGGTCTGACAACTTGTTGTACACAGTTATATTGAAGACGAACAGCGGGGAAGATATCAAGTTCACTTGTGGGAGCCAGCAGCTTCAAGATTTGGTGTATAAACTGAAGGATTTAGTGAGACATTGCGAGAAAGTGAAAAGTGAGGTGGCTTGATGTTTTTATGGTTTGTAATTTTACGTGGCACTAAAAAATTTCAGATAAATATGATATTGTAAGTTATATCTTGTTTGATATTTTCTCCTTCACATCACATTATTAGGATAAAAGTAGAAGTTCAGGTCAAACTTTAAGCTCATACAACATTTTCCTTTCTCTCCAATAAAACCACAAATTCTTAATCAAAATAACTTTATTTCAAAATACCATTATAAAGTACCACAGTGAGAACACAAAAATAAAAAAAAAACAATTCCATTGTGTAAAACATAAAGCTGATCACAGATTAACTAAATATGACTTAAGTGAGTAGGTAAATAAGCTGCATTTTTCATAATTAACATCTACCTGAAGTAATGAACTACTCAAGGTTCACTCTCATACAATTACAAGTTCACCCAGAGTTATACAGGATGGCAATTTAGTTACCACCTGTCATATTAAACAATGTTCAGAAAGAAACTAATATCCCGATTCTTGAGAAAAAAACTAATTCCCATACAAGAGTAGACAGACTAATTCAATGTTGTTTTTTTTTCATTGGATATTAGTTTCTCTAGGAAAGTTGGTAAATATGACAGGTAGACTCACCTCCTTGTAAGATACAGGTAATTAAATCACCATATACAACAAAAACACCACTATATAACAAAAAGACAATAGTTTGTACAGAACTGTTTATGGCAGCCAAGCCCTCATTAAGTTTGGACAGAACAACAATTTTGAATGCTGCTATGGCATTCAAAATTGCAGGCGATTAACCAAGCGTTTAATACAAAGCATCTACTTTTTTCTAGGTTTAAACAGACAAATCAACAGTGGAAACTTGAAATGTTTGAAAACGAATGTGCAATGTTGCCAACAATGAGTTCCAAGTCCCTTATGGAATTTTACTTTCACTGTTAACACATTATTTAACCTATTGACCGCCACAGACACCTATGGACGTCAAATCAAAAAGAGCTCACGACGGCACGGACGGCTTGACATGTCTAATTTGGATGTGGTGAAATTGTGGCATAGGGTGGTGGGCACGGGCGTGTGTTTATGCTCTGGCGTTCACAAAGTAAGCATATTTGTGTATGGTACAAGAACCTCATGTAGTTCTTTATTTCATGTATCTACTCTCCATAGGGTTAGCTTCTTGGGACTATTGAATGCTTATTATAATAATAGTAATAAATTTATCTTAAAATATCACAATATCAACAACTACACTACCACAATACAATGAACATTTTGATTTTACTGTATTTATGGGAGCCGCAGCACATAAGAATACAATTTGATTCATTGAAATTTCCATTGCCTACTTTCAAATCATCACGGAAATGATTTACACTACATCAAATGATGGATGATAATAACATTGTGGAGTGCTTGAATAAATGCAAATCTTGATATTGCTTGGGGAAGTCTATGTCTAGCAATGGACTACTCAATAAAAAGGAAATGATCATGATGCTACAATTCGTTATCAGAGCCGGCACCCCAATAAATACAGTCTACAACACAATACACCTAATTCAGACTTAGTAAATAATTTTGCATTCAGATTCAAAAGTAACCACAGAGACCTTATATTACTGTGACGGATAGAACTTTGAAATGATTACTTTAGGCCTAAAGAATCTTATACAACAGTTTTAAGTTTCTAAAGTGAGCTTGCAAAGCGTCCTTAGAACAATTTACTTTTAACATGCAACTATCAATGTGTAATAAAATATTGCTTTCTTAGATCTATTAGCTGCACACTCATATTGTTTACGAATATTTTCAAGTCTACTTTGAACTACTAATATTGTGATATCGATACTAAGTAAGGGCTGCAGAATTTGACGAGTAAAGTCTTTCTCTTATGCTATTTTTAAAGGCAAAAAGGTCTCGTCAAATACTTGCGTCAGATTCAACTAGGTTCTACTTCTAAGTCTACAATATTACTTGTAATGATAGTCTATCACGGATATAGGAGAACTGAGTTGCAGGGATTTTTTAGCGCTTGTGTGACGTTCACAGAGAAAAAGAAATTTATTTAGAAAATAAGATCGCCATGTTAGTTCCGACTATTGCCACGCGCCAAAATATCCCTTTGCAGCTAGTTTACAGAATTATGCTTGATACGTGGATAGTTGAAAAAAATTCAAATAATTATGTATAGTGTGCAAATTAAATGCAAGCACACAATTTAAAAGCAATTAAGTCATGGTATTAAATTCGTTAGCTGTTAAATAGTCTAATTGAAAACAAAGGAACTAATTTTAAATAGCATTAAAATATTCAATACATAGTTTCTAAACAGCCAAGTCAATTTTGTTTCAAATTAGTCATCAAAGTTTTTCCTATTGTTTTTTATTTTTAGTGGTAACACCACAGTATTTTTTGAAGGGTTGCCATGTGACATTTACTTGTTATTTTTCTAATTTACTGTGTGATCTGTAATGTAACTTGGCTACTTTTAATTTATATTTTTAACTAAAATAAAAACCATTTAAACATAACAAACAACACACGAAGATAAATAGTAGATACCGATTACAACACACTTATACGGCTATAATTTTGGAATTATCACATACTTTTTTTCATTATTTTTAAAGCCTTATTCATATTTTATATTATAAGCATTAAGTGCGTGCGCAAACAAAAATAGGTGAACAAATTAATCCCTTAAACATAACATTATATTCTTATAACAAACAAAGCAAGTTTAAATGTTTTTTGGTCACATTCACTGGTAGTGTTGCCATTACGGAAGTTTTAGGATATATGTATTATTCATCTTCATGCTTAACCGCATATAACCATGTTTTATTTATAAGTAATTCCTTCATAGCAACACGTTTAACTGGCTGGAAATACTTTATAGCTGTATTAATTTATATAAAACAAGATTTTCTCCTTGTCTACTTGTAAATTATAACTAAATTAAAAAATCCAATATTAATAGAAAATTGCTACAATGAAACACATTCATTCATTTCGCGATTGATCACAAACCATAAATTGTAAATGTTAAAATGATTTACATAAGCCATAGTAAAATACAAAACTAAAAGGAATTTAATCCTTTATTTAAAAGTTATTACTCACATACGATAGTCAATTTTATAAAGGTAGCATCTTTCTTTGATTGATTGTAAATTGTGATGTTCTTGTACACACGACAAAATATATAAGTATACAGGTACCTAAAAACATCTGTCATAGATTTTTTGCCATTGCTGTAAAATAGAGTCCAAATTATCTTTTGCTGTCCATACTATAATTATATTAATACATACATCTACAGTTTAAGTAATTCATTTCCTATATGAATAGCACTGATAATATTTCAAAGTAGGCCTGACGCCCGAGATCTTAGTCAGTCGTTGATATTTTAAAAATACTGGACAAAGCACCAACTTATTATGAATCGCATTTAGTAGGCATCTCAATGTTAGATTTTACCAAATTACTTTTTGAATCAGTGTGGTAATTTCTTTTTCTGAATGTACTTGAGGCTTGAAATCACCCATTTCTTTGTACATTTATTAAATACTGGTGTTAGTTTCTTTAGCACAACACAAATTGCTATTTTTCAGCATTGATGTTAGAATATGATTTTTTCCTCATTACTGTGGTAAAAGGGAACTATTAAATGGTTCATTTGGTGTGACGATATTGAAAACGTCACCAGATATCTATAAAGCCACGAGCTGTGGTCAGGGGCCCCAAACTTTTATAATACACGAATTATTATGCCTGCAGTTACAGTTTCTGAGCAACTGAATCCCAGAAAAAATACGTCATAGTTTGACATACAGTTGCAAATAATCTGGGCAGTTTACTGTCCCCGGCAGCCTAGGAGTGTTGATAGTCTTCTTCGAGTGGTGTCCAGTCATTTAAAGGGAGAAGAACTTGAGGAAGGCAGCGGGCGGCACGGGGTGCGGGGGCAGGGGCCCGCCGGCTTCCTTGAGGCGCTCGCGGTACTCTGGGCACTGGTCAGCAATGCACGGGTGGCCCAGTGAACGCCAGAACAAGCACTTACAGTGGCGACATAGGGAGAGGGTCTCAGCAAATTGTGCATCTTCTCGGAGGCCGTACATCCTGTAAAAGAGAGTTATTAGGTAATGACTAAAATTTCAGAAACTGTCTACATAATTAAACACTGTACACCTAAATTTTGCCCGTCAGGCCGGAAATCCCATGTAGGTAATATGGGGCGAGCCTAATGTCAATAATTGGGCACTAAGCACAAATCCAGACTCAAGGTTTCTATTGGGAAATTCTTGATGGAAACACCCAATAAAACTCTGGGTATGACTCCTAAGTTAGAAATCGAGCCCAGGCCCTAATGCTCAGCAGTAGCAACTTGCTGGTTTTAACTAGACCAACACGAGTTACAATTTGTTTTCATAATCATATTTACGAGTCGACATCACATTTTTAATCCACAACTTACTTCCTAAGCTGGTGGAACAGCTTCTTCCAGTCGAAGTCTTTGTCATCGACGACCTCGTCTTTGTTCTTGGCCAGCTCGGCGTCGGTCTGCTGCTGAGTGAAGTGGAAGCTCACCAGCTCTCGCCAGATGCGCTGCTCCGTGCACACGGATGCCATTACTGTCCATGCTGAAGACGCCGCCTGAGGAAAGGGAAAACACTTGAATAAATTGCCTCGGTTACTACTTACTTTGATACTTCTGCCAACAAAAGCAAAAGGGGCGCGAAAAATAAGCCTTACCAGACAAAAAACGCGCATTTTCTTAGATATGCGCAACTTTCACGTACATCGGCAGACTTGGCAATTAGGGGTTTGATGGTAGAAGAGAAAAAAACGAAAATAAAATTAATTCAGCTGCAGAAGCAAATGAAAGTCTGAGAAAGCAGGTTGTACACGATTTAGATATCGCAAATACTGCAGTGGTCTTACGGTAAAATTAAAGCTTTTATTCTTTGAAAGCAAGGTTAGTTAGTATAAGCCGAAATAACGATGAACTAGCCAAGATGGTCCAAACATCTATAGTTCTACTTACATCCAAGTCCCTGTGATCCGATATCCGCAACAGAATCTCTCTGATGCACTCCTCAGGCAAATCGTGAAGCTTAGGCACTACCTCTGGTCCAGGCTAAAAGCAAATGGTTAGGTTAGGTTACACTAGTTGTACAGTACATCTTGATTTAACTACGAGCATACTCCAAACGGGCGCACATTGAGTGGTCAGACCATTTGGAACATTGCCAGAATGCCCTTAACAGAAAATAGCACTAAATGAGCGGTTCTGGCGATTGTGCAAGATAGATTGTCCAATTGCTGTCTAAAGTAATAATAACGGGAGCTTTTGTTTTTGGATAATTTATGATATTTACGAGGTCAGGTAAATCATTATTAAAGCAAAACTGCATTTAATTAGTGCAATTCTGTGCAGTTTTCGAAAAGAGGAAGAAAACAGAGGGACCGTAGAGGCCTGTGTGGAGTGGGGGCATCATAGGTAGGCTGTAACCTGATTACGTTTCCTTATTCTCATAAGGGACAATATGCGATAAAAATAGTTTGAGATCATGCCCTATCAATGCACTTCTATCGTCGACATTTCATCTTACACGCTTAGTGACGACACAATACATATTCTGTACTCTACTCTAGCTAAAACTATCTGCGGTACATTACATACCTCTTGTATCAGAATACTGTTAGCGATGCGGTTGATCCTAGCGATGGCGTGGTCGTGGTGTCCCCAGAGCGCCCGCGAGCCCAGCGGCCGGCCCCAACACGAGCGCTTCTCTGACTCACGGGCTGATGATACCGACATCACCAGCGCGCGGAGAGCGTTTAGATTCTGTTTTGAGGTTGCAACTGGAAGAAATTGAAGGGTTAAATCTTAGGAATAGACTGGACAACTGGTTAGTGTTCCCTTACAATAGTATAACTAAGTTACTGCTGGTCCAGATAAAGGCGGTAGCCGAAGATTAATTATTGGTGTTGATAACTCATTCTCGTGCCTTATCTCAAATTGGGTTAGGTTGTTTAAGCTGCGTGTCCATTGAAGCGGAGCGAGGCGGCGGAGCGGACAAACGGATTATTAACGAATAGGATAGCATAAAATAAAGCGGAGCGGAGATTTATGCAATCCTATTGGTTAATATTTCTCCGTTTCTCCGCTCCGCAGCCTAGCTCCGCTTCAAGAGACAGGCAGCCTAAGATTGGGATTTTATTAATCTTAAAACACTAGGAACTGACTTTTATCTTAGAACAATATGTTATTTTTGGCTCGTTTGACCCAGGCCCAGAGAGGCCGGGGTCCGCCCTTGTGGAACATCGGCTACGACTGAGCCTTGCTCAGTGTGCTCTCCCCCGGGCAGGGTGTCATTTGCCAAATTGCTACGCTGACGACACTCTCGTCACGGCTCGGGGAGGGAACTTTGACGAAGCGGCACGCTCTGCCGTCGAGGCTGCGTCTCTTGTCGTGGGACGAATTGAGGCACTGAGTCTCAGGATGGCGCTTGAAAAGACGGAGTTCCTGGTATTTCATGCGCCCCGACGCGAGCCACCAGCTGGCGCACACCTCACCATAGGTGGTGCAATAATAAAATAACGGTACGGGCAAGCATGAAATACCTGGACCTGCCTGCCACAGGGCTTGAAATACCGTTAAAAATATGGTATCGTTACAGCCTTTTGATGCAGATATCGTTAAATAATAAATAACGTTATAATATTTAACGTTATATCTGGCACATTTTATCGTTAAAAATACGTAACGTTAAAATCTATGCTATCGAAAATTTTATCGTTATGAGTTAATTTTGTTACTGTCGCTGTCGTCCAATCGCAAAAGAATGTCTTCGTCGACGCTAAGACTGTGCCGTACGACTATTTGCGTGTTTAATATTCTCTTTGCTATTCTGTGTTGTGCTTGTTCTTGTGAATATACATGGTTGGTTTGTCCACCCGTAACGTGCAGGCGTTCGTGTATTCCCGTTCGTCCCCCCGACTTCGTCCACCTAGTGGGATGAACGGGAATTCGTTATTTTTTTCCCGATCGTCCCACTGATTTTGTCGGTGGGACGAACGGGAATAATTTATTAATATTTTTTTTTGTCCCGTTGGTCCCACCAAATAATTCCAGACTGGTTGTTTAAGGGTAAAAAAAAATTAAATAAAAATCAGTCATGAGGATTTATTAAGGCACAAACAATAACAGAATCAACTTTACGATACGTACTGCTATACGATAACGTTTCAAAATACATATACGCTTATACATTCAAATAAAATTAAAAATTAAACTCTTTTCCATAAACAGCTTTATATCTAATATAATTATGCATCTTTTCAAAGGCCGAAAACGCTCATTGAGCGAAAAAACCGACCACATCGCGATGTGTCAAACACAAAACGACCACGAAGCAAAATTCGGGTTGTGGCTGTTTTGATTTTCGACCACAACGCGTTCTGGCAATTTCTCGCTTTCTGAGCCTTTTTCAAACAGCCACAACCCGATGTAATACATACATATGTAAGGAACTTGCCGATGTTGATGAATAAGGAGATGCCAATTTTTGTTTTTGATGTTGCCATTTGATGATGAAAATTCGAGATGTCGGCTGAGAAAATTTTGAAATTCTCAACATTTGGGAGTCGTTTTCATGGTTTTCGAGGGTGCTGATGTCAAAACGAAAATCACAGATGGCGAATGTGAAAATTTTCAGATTTTCGTCACGACCTCACTATCGGCATCAGCGCCTCCGAAAGCCATGAAAACGACTCCCATATTATGTTGCTCGTTTTGTGTGTGCCATATCGCGATGTGGTCGTTTTAAAACAGCCGCGACGCGAATTTCACTGAGTGATCGGTTTTTTCGCTCAATGAGCGTTTTTGACCTTTGAGCCTAACATATCTACAGCCATCGGGCACTTTGCTTATGATTTTATTTATGTAAGATTTTCTGAATTAAGAAGTTGCATTTGGCAACTCATAATATATTGGTCTGTCATGATTGAATGTTAACTTAAGCTGTTTTGGACTTTGTTTTGCTTTCACGCTGTGTAAGTTGGAGTCTTGGTGTAATACCGAAAGCAATTTTAAAATATTAGGTCTTTTTTGCCCATAGCTCTATTTAATTTATAATTCCACCCTTCTGCAAAGTTATTGGTGCGGTGTCGTTTACCAAAACTGCACCACACTTTTACGAAATTCGGTTGAAGCTACTGTGATAGCATGTATTGCGGAAATTTTTCAATTTGGCTATCATCATCGAGGCTTTCGCCAGCGACATAAAACCAGCCTTCAAAAATACGGTCCTCAGGTAATAATGTAAGCATCGCACTTGGGGCTACTTGTATACAGAACAATTTATTTTGTAAAATAATTATTAAATCCAACCAAGTAACTAATTTGAAAAGTAAACTGCAAAATAAATATTAACATTTCATGCACATATTATTTAGTGGGACGAATGGCACTAAACTAAGAAAATATTCCGATTCGTCCCTCAAAAATCCCGAGTGGGACGATCGGGAACAAATTTAATATTATTTTTGTAAATTCCCGTTCGTCCCACTAGGTGGACGAAATCGGGGGGACGAACGGAAATACACGCAGGCGTTTTGCAATAAAAGGGCTAAAATTAATAATTTAGATTTTTCACAACTGTGTAACTGCTAACACTAAATCTTTGAGCTGCGACTATAAAATCGTAGAATGGAAAGTTTAATCACCAATTTAGACTTGTTTGTTCTTCTACAAATTAAGAGTATTTCATTTAATCATGAAGCATTGTTTAGTGCAGTTGTATCCCGCACAGGCGATTGCCTTTCTGCCGAAGATCGTATAACTCTCAAAGAATTTTGTCGGAGATTTACGCGAGCCCCTTTACATAGGTGGCAGAAATCCAACCGATTCCTTGATGATTTCAGAAGTCTGTACGGAAATTGGTTGGAAGCAAATATTGATTGGCCGAGTTGTGTGCAAAATTTAGTTAATCAAGAACCAACTG
The DNA here is from genome assembly GCA_964057025.1 of Standfussiana lucernea. Classification (NCBI taxonomy): domain Eukaryota; kingdom Metazoa; phylum Arthropoda; class Insecta; order Lepidoptera; family Noctuidae; genus Standfussiana; species Standfussiana lucernea. Next base: position 13,803,188 of record OZ059799.1, read on the forward strand.
TTGACGATATACCTAGAGCACCCTCAGTCTCTCAAGAACCGTCGACATCATTGTCCGTTGGAACAATGACAAAAAGGTCCCGAAAACCATTCGAATATCTGGGAAGTAAACAGAAAAAGAGAAGATCTGATAATCATACAGCTGCAGCACGTTTAAAAGAAGAAGGGCATGGATATATACCAACTAACAAGGCAAGTTGAATAAAAGTTTATAAAAATTAAGGACTTTCATACAAACTAGCGAGAGCCTAGACCTCCTTAATCTAGCCCTGTCGCATAATCCGTTCTCAGCGAACGTCTACTAACTATTAACTATCGAATATATGATGAAAAATCCTGAAGCAGCCGCTAAAATTAATGAAACGCTTAAGAAACCAGCAAAACCAGTCATATTTACGCCAGAGAAAGCGCTTGGATTGCTTCTTTCACTAAAACTATCAAAGTGGCAAAATATTACGTTGCGAGAGGCTGCCATTCGGGAAGATGCTAAGGATATTTATGCATCCTACTAGAAAGTGCAACAAACTAAGCTTGATTGCTACCCTCCGAAGCAATCAGTGTCAGTTACGGATTCATCGGCTAGGATTACACTTCAAGCTTTACTTGATATCACGGTGACGAGGATCCTTCAAAGCCTTTCTAACGATGTGCAAAATAAGCAACAAAAGCTGATATACAAGATGGTACTTGATGGTGCTTTCAGCCAAAACCGAAACAAGCAGAAAATGGAGGGCGAGCAAGATGACTCAAGCATTTTCATGACCTCCTTGGTGCCACTAAAACCGTTGGAGATAACACATTATGGACGAACCCAAAACCATGCTCAGTTTTGTATTGTCGTCCAGTTCAGTTTACTTTTGTAAAGGAGAGCGAAGCAGTTGTCGTTGAGCTGGAAAAGACAAATGGATGATGAAATTAAGGCCCTTATCCCCAAAGAGTGCAGTAACAGTAACAAGGTGACTCATCAACTAATGATGACAATGATCGACGCTAAAGTCTGCACTTACCTTTATGAAGCCAGATCAAATGCATCGTGCTACCTGTGTTTAGCAAAACCTACAGAAATGAACCACTTAGATGCTGTAACATCAAGGACTGCGTGTTTTGACGTGTACGAATTTGGCTTGTCGTCCTTACACGCCCGTATAAATTGTATGCAATGTCTGTTATACATTGCGTACAGGCTCGACTTCAAACGGTGGGCAGCGAGAAGTGATGAGCACAAATAAATGCTGCAGACAAGAAAAAAAACATTCAAAATATATTCAAAGATGAGCTCAATATGTTGATTGATATTTTCAAACAAGGCTCGGGAGCCACCAATGACGGGAATCCCGCAAGAAAGTTTTTTGCGTTTCCCAATAAAACTGCAGCCATAACCAACATCTCATCATCATCATCATCATCTAAAATGTTTGGATGAAGACCTTATTAAAAGATTTGCTGTAATTTTGCAAGCAGTAACATCTGGAGAGAAGATCGATGTAATAAAATTTTAAAGATAATGCCCGCAAAACAGCAGAAAAGTACGTGATATTAACGACTGGTACTACATGTCGTCAACCGTACATAAATTATGAATACATGGGGCTGACATAATCCAGAAAAACGATATCGTACCGATTTGGACTCTTTCGGAAGAAGCCTCAGAGTCTCGAAACAAAGATTTTAGGAGGTTCCGGGAACATCATTCGCGGAAAAGAAGCAGGCAAGATTCCAATCAAGATATCTTAAATATGCTTTTTGTTTCTTCGGATCCTTTGCTAAGTTCACAAAGGCCTAAGTTAGATGCCAAGAAAAAGCAGAGCTTTTTTGCTGAAACTCTCGACTTAATTCAGTTTCAAGTAACTGAGTTCGAGTTTTTGGATATTTCCAATCTGAATGCTGACTCAGAATTGGAGTCCGACAACGAGCGTGATAAGGAAAATTTGTAAAAATATAATTTATGTACATATTTGTAAAGTAGTATTTGTGTGTTTGCGTATTTTTTTTTTGTTTTTTTCGCTTGTTTGTTTTTTTTTGTAATACTTAATTAATTTTTTTCATGTTTTTTGTTGTTTATGTTACTTTATTTTACCAATGCGTAATATTAATTCCATAAATTAGTTTTTAAATTATTTTTATATAATATAAACTGTACCTATGTACTCGTAGTACTAAAATAATAATTTTGTAACCTCTGTTTTATTTCAATTATATTTTTTTTTGTATATTTTTCTTGTTTTATTTATTCTTAATATTTGGGTTAATAATATATCGATGTTCTTAACTTAGTCACTAAAAGGAATCGTTTCATATGTAAAAACAAATAAAAATATTTTGACGATTTAAAAAAACAACGGCATAAAATGTTTCGGCAAATCGGCGACGAAAAAAATCATAAATAATTAGCACTATAATCACCTGCAAGGATATTCCTGTTTAACTTGCCGTTTAAGAGATAATTAGATTTTTCATACTAGCTTTATTTAAATTTTTCGTAAAAAATTATAATTCCTTCGTTTTTAAGCAGAATTAACTCGGGTGTCAATTTTGTATACATATAGTAGTAATGACTAATAGAAGCGATATCCGGCAATAAATCCAGCACTTGCAAATTGAAATCCCTAAGTCTATAGGCAACGTCGCATAAAATCACCAAAATAATATCGGTAATTATTACCGCTATTTTTACAATAACATTAAAAATACCGTTAATTTTTAGCGCAATTTTTAACGTTACTATTATGTTATGCTACTAAGTAACGCTACCAAATCGTACCGATATCCAGGTATCTCTACGGAAATACCGTTACTTAACGTTACTTTTAATGTGAATTGGTAACGTTTTCAAGCCCTGGCCTGCCAGCCATTGCCTGGGCTGGTTTTGGACCGGAGGTGGAACTTCGGCGAGCATTTTGCTTAGCTTGCGCCAAAGCTGATCGGCACGGCGTCCGCCCTCAGCCGGCTGTTGCCGAAGCTAGGCGGATCGAACGTGGTTTGCCGACGGCTGTACGCGGGGGTGGTTTGCTCGATGGCGCTCTACGGTGCCCCAGTGTGGGCGGAGTGCCTGTGTGCCCAGAACAAGGCTCTACCGCGGAGGCTGCAGAGTCATGGCAGTCAGGGTCATACGCGGTTACCGCACTATATCTGCGGAAGCGGCGTGCGCCTTAGCGGGCACACCCCCGTGGGATTTGGAGGCCCAAGTGCTCGCCGAAGTCTACCGGCAGGCACTTGGGCCCACGATCAGATTTTGATAATTGTGACAAATCTACGTCGCTCAGAGCATTTACATGATACTTTTCAGATAAAACGCATAAACGAATTAATCTTTCGAAAACCAATTTATCAAAAATATCAAAAAAAATTGGTTTAATAGGGTCATAAGTTCATAATATGAGAAAAAATTTAAACTACCCTTGCTTTTCAAGGCAGATTTTACTAAAAAGAAATGTATGACACTTAACGTGCAAATTGCAGAATCGACTTCATTGTCTTATTAGCTTTCAAAATTGGTATCACAGTACTTCACTTCAAGAAACAATTTTTGGTAGAGAAGAGAATTTCCAAAAGAAGATTGGACTCCTAGTTATTGGAGTCAAATTTGTTGCATCACCCATTTCAAGAACTGCACCCAATTACCAATCATCCTGTATATAAAACCTCCTTTCTCCCACTCACCTTGATCAGCAAGTTGCTCCAACATGGACAGTAGCAGTTTCTGCGCAGCGCCGGGCAAGTGCGTCAACCTCTGACCACCGACCAGCAGTTCCAACAACGCGCAGATGTAGTTGAACCGGCGAACATCGCGCACGGCTGACGAGAAGTCTAAACGACGGACGGCTTCTGATAGACCGTTGAACCCTGCAATCTGAGGAGTAAAAGAAATTGCAGATCGTAACGCAATGAAAGTCTTTTTGTGAGCTCGTTTTCCACCAAAGTGCAGAAGAGCGGAGCGAAGAGGAGACGTGCGGGATTCTTCTAATTACATTAATGGAACTGAATGAGGCAAACTATCTCAAAGATTCTTGAGTTCGTTTATTTCATCAATATCATATTAATATGAGCACGTATTAAGTTGGGAACAAAAGTTTTCAAATCAGTCCAAAAACTTTTACTATCGTAAGATATATATCGGTTTTATCACCAGACTGGAAGGATTATCATAAATGTAAGTATATATGAAGCGGAGACCATCAGATAGATAACTTTGGATGTATTATATCAACGGTATCAACTGGCAAGGAGTGACCTGGGATGGAGTCAAATGACATGCGATTAACCTGTCCAGTCCAGAAATGCACTAGTTATCACCATGATCATCATCTTTTTGGCCTTGTCCCATGTTACTTGGGATCGGTTCAACACGTTTTGTTCTCACCTGTCAACCGTCACGCTATGATTCCTCCGCTCTTTCATATCATTCCTCACGCAATTCATCCATCTTTTCTTTGGTCAACAGTCGACCACGGCATGGTCACATAAAAATTGGCTAGCGAAACTAAACTACTTGATGTACCTATCGGATCTATCAGACCTTGATGTATAAGGTAATGATGAGGAACAGCTGTTGCTTACCTCTCTAGTACATTTGATTGTGATGTGACAATGTGGAGGTATCCTGTTCACGCCATCGCTTGTGTTCTTATCGCTCTCCTCGCCTTCTGGGGACCTAGGAATAGAAAATGACATTATTAACCAGTAATCACATATTATCTTTATAAAGGGGTAATCTATGATTACTTAGCTGTAATTCTGATTTTATTGACATGTATGTATGAGTACTCGGCCTGCGAAAGCATATCATAACCAGCAATAGTTATTTCTACTTAAAATCCCTTTTCAGAGTTGCCTATGATAAATTATAAAGATCGCTGGTCGATTAGGTTTTTTACAGTCTGAAAAATCAGAGAACAAAGGTAGGAATAACGAAACATCATACGAGCAGGTATCTATCTGCTTGAACCTCACCATAAGCATGTTATACAAGACGAATCTTTCTCAAGGTACGTAAATTCGATGTGAAAGCTGATATAACAAGGTAAATCTTATTACAGAATATGAGAACCCAATATATTTCATATCAAACCAATAAAAGATGTAACAAAATTAAACACGTACCTATATTATAGAAATCTGAACCTAAATGACATAGAATACGAGGGCTATGATAGAATTTTGCGTAAAGGGACGGACAAGCGAACAAAAATAGCTCAGGGATATCCGATATCCGAAATATGGTCCGAGCAAAATGGGTCGCAAGTAGTTCGTTAAGCGTGACCCATAAAGCATGTCCAGTGTTATAGAACGATGACCAGGAAGATGGCCCATGGGTGCTGGGGTTTTATTCAAATGGTCGGCTTAGAGCCATCACTAGCAGTTCCTTTGTATTCGCTGTGAACGAAGCGTGGAGTAGATGCACACTTAAAATCCGCACTAATGCAGCTTATGAACTATTTCACAATAGACTGGAAGATTTTTACACCATATAACATCAGTTAGGTATACCTATACGCAACTTACTTAAGTCTACCCCTTTTGGATTAAAATATGGGGTAAATCCCGATATCTGATAAGCTTCCCCAAGGGTTTCCATCTTGGTCACTTTTCTATTTTCGTATACGTAGGCAGTATTGCCATGGGACATCTCGAGTTTGATTTATGTTTTGGAACGTTACAAAATATGAGCGTCCAGCGTCCATCTGAGTTTCTATAATTAGGAAAAGAAAAGTATGAAACTGTGAAATGATGACCTGATTTTAAATATTGTCAACTTTCATCACGATTCGCGGTGCTTTACATGCAATTACCTTCCCGTAGCTTCGTTATCGTAATTGACAATCTAGTTGCTATAATAACTACACCATACCCCGTGGTTTATAGCGTTTTTATCGTGCATAACTATCGTAAATTCTTTTTATTACAAATAATGGGTGATCGTCACATTTTTGCTCTGGTCATTAGAAAGTTCGTTTACGTAAGAACAGACAGCCATATTGACTGAGAAATCTTTTTTACTGAACTCATTAGTTGTGTAAGCCGAAAATATAGCACGGACGCTCATTGGATTATTTGCTTGAATAAGTTACGCTGAAGTTAAAGTTATGTATGCCGAGATAACTATGCTCATAAAGTTTCGTAGCTTCTAACTGCTAGTTTTGAGCACGTACAATTATTATTATACTTGATGCACGTCCACACTTCCATAAAGTGTCGTGGTTGTGCGTATATTCGAGAGGTGACAATCATTACAAAACTTCAGAGTTGTCTGAGGCTCAAAGTACCATGTACGTATACATATATGCCGTATACATATGTATCATCACGGTCTCTGCACTTAAGAGGGACGCCACTAACGAGGGGTGTTACTTAAGACTTGATGCTGCAAATACACAGTACTGTTACGTAGAAACAGTGAAGCTTTCTAGGAATAACTTCCTTACTATGTAGTTACGCATTCATTGGTTTTTGCTACAGTATTTTAGTAAAAATTCTAAGACCAATGGATGACAGAAGTATTTTAGTTCAATTTAGACACGAACACAAACAGTTCGTCTTTTTTGGCACGATTCACCCAAAGCCCAGAGGAAAGAACAAGCTGTAAGGACAGCGTAATCTCCGAACGAGCATGAAATCCAGTGTTTTCATCGTAACACAAATCTTCCATCAATGAATGAACACCGCAAACGGCTAAGACGACGTAATGAAAGAAGCCATCTTTCCAATCGTCCGTCTAACTGCCTTCTCCGGAAACGCTCAAAAATGGCCGTGTATTGTGTTGTATTACCTACTACATCTTAATGCTGTGTTATGAAATGTAGCATGAAAACATTACCTAGTGTTCCATTTTTTTTCTTCTTAATGAACCTGTTTTTACTGATGGCAACTCTAACTTGAAAACTTCAAACCCAAAAACTTTATCAAAGAAACAGCGTGCATAGCACTCCCGCTCTGTTTCTCTTTTTAGCAAATGACGGTTCTGACCGACAGAAATGGATAGGAGCATGGAATATGCAATTCCGGGCTGCTAGAGGAGTCGCAACCCTAAGTGTGCATTTTTAACAATTGATTGATTCATTGATTTTTTTCTTCTTGTCTGTTATTCTTATTCAGTGCTCATTGTATGGATATTTCGGTGGAACGAAGCAAATCTCGGGAGGAAAGTTTTCAGTCGAAATGAGGATGGCTGGAAAGGGTCTGATTACTAAAGTACTCAAAGGACGACTATTGAGAAGTAGGGACAGAGATAAAGAGGACATACTGCGCCGGCTAAACAAATTGTGGTATGGGCAAAAGAATGATGAGGTCTACAAAAAACAGCTTTTAAAAACGCGTATCCTGGCGTTAAAGCTAAGGAGGAACCGGCGCAGCACAACAAACTTCCCAGCAACACATCAGTCGTAAATAGAAACGTGACAGACAACTGACTAGACCAGCACCTACCTAATGTAGATACTTTCGATTTCATTATCAACTTGTTATCTATGTTCTCTACATGTGGTAATCAAGGTAAAGTCAAACAAGTCTAGCTATAGCTAGGACCCTATGGTAGCCTTAATAGACTTAACAGTAATTCAACTATATAAATCTTTTACGTTTTACTCAAGTAACTTGATTATTTTTTGGAATATCTTAAATAATTAAGATTGTTAAGAAAAATAAAATAATACTTTCTGGGGATTGATTTCGTAACACTTCGATTTCTTTTCTGAAACGCCATCGAGGTTTCAATTAATTTCAATTTTCTGAAATTGATCGCTGCATGCCACGAAATGGTTATTTATTAAGTAATTTAGAACATGCAAGAGGCATTATATTTAGGATATTACCAAGAATTTGATTACCGCATAGAAATTGCTTCAGAACAGTATGCTAAAGTGACTTCTTAGAACGAAAGATTTAAGATGCACAACAGCAGTAAGTGTATATACGACACTATCTACAAATTATCTATGCATCTTTTCCTAGTTCTTCGAACGTATTTACATACATCAGTTGCATGGAAATTATTAACTTCTTAATTAACTTCTTTTTCTTTACGTGTTAATGAAAAAAAATCTGTTAGACCAGTATGTAGCCTGCACACCTCTTAACATTTGCTTCATTTAAATCCTGAAAGGTGCAAGTGGTTGTGCGGGATGAATAATTAACTACATTGTGAGGGACTTAGTCACTTAGTACAAGTGAGCTACATTTTCGATCCAAGATGGTCCGAAAGGCCACCAACTGTGAGAAGAAAGAATATTTATATTCTTGTAACAATTATTATAGCATTGCACTCGCAATATTGCATTGAGGAAGCAATATCTCCCTATCAAATTCGTGACGCAATAACCAATATATTGTCTTACATAATACGTGCATAATATAGCTTAGAATAAAAACAAGAAGCCCCTCTGTTACGAGACTGAGTCATCGTGATCTTTTGCATTTTCTATGAGACCGTTCGCCTTACTACGCTAGGTACTCTGTGCCATTTTCGCAAGACCTCTCAAGTTCCTTTCAGTTTCGTCTTTATGTGCTGGGTTTAGGAGTTTGAGAAGGGGGGGAGGGATCAGGTTACGGTGGTCGAAGTTGAATGGCAGTGCAATGGCGTAGGTCGTTGACGTGGGATCAGAAGATTCGCCGTACGGTAACAATGTTTTAAGGTTGATTGCCGTTTTGGTCTGGTAGTAAGGCTCGATGTTTGCATAGTATTAATGTTGTTTGTAAACAGTGGGACTGAAGTGTTTGTGGAAAAGTTTGAACGTATGCAGGGCTAACACACACACACATACGCAATACACTTTAAATGAAACCAGGTTTTGTGCAGTAGCACGAATATGCACATCAAAAGCCGTTAAACTGATAATCAACTTCAAAAGAGCCTCACTGAAGAATCCAAACAAATATACCATTTTATTTCCTTGACGATAGGACGCGGAAAATACGGGAACTAGATATAGGAGATAAGATTTTAAATTGTATTGGACGTGTCGTAGAATCTGAGTTATTCGACAAAGATAGTATTTTGTAAGCTAAGATGGTATTTGAGGAATCCTACCAACAGATGCGAGATGAGAGATGTCAAATCCTGCATCATCTACTAGGTACTGTGTACCTTTCAATTTATACTATCCTAGCCTCTGCTCGCGGCTTTGCTCCCGTTATGTACGGAACTTCACCTACCGGAACGTTTTAAATGCAGCCTATGACACTCGGAGGTAATGTTGTTTCCCATTGGTAAAAGAATTTTTGGAATCGGATCAGTAGTTCTGAATATTACCCCTTACATTCAAACTTACAATCAAATTTTGCCTCTTTATAATATCAGTATAGATGAGGTCTACTACTAATATTTTGATCGTGAAAGAGCTTTTCAGGAAGAATTGATGTTTCGTTTGGTTTATGTACACAGATGATTTTGTAAATCGGCCCTATTTATTTTATAAATCTGGGTTATTTCAGTACAACCGAACGCTTTACCTGATGTGCCAAAACCCACACGCAGGAATTTAAAAAATCTAATTGTATCAGAATGAATTTAGCTTAGAATTTAGTTCAGTTCCAATTAACTGATCTATGAATAAAATGAATATTATTGCCGTTAATTTCCGACGAGTTACAATATTATTTGCTTTCTGTCGTTAGCACCAGGCTTAACTAGTTATGTAAAATGATAATTTATCGCAACTCGCAAGTGCAAATAGTAGATGTTTTTAAATTGATGCAAAACAAGATTTGCATACGATTACAGTGACGATTTGAGTGTCACAATTGTCAACTGTGTAATGTGACATTAATTAATCGCATCACTGCTACGCGGGAAAGCGGACAACAATTTCACTGTCGTTGTATATTATTTAGGCTGATGTAATTGACGCCAGGCTTAGCGAAATCGAAAGTTATCGCGTGCGAAAATCGTGAAAATGGAACGCAGACGAAACATGAAACTTTTTAAATTGGCAATCTGAGGAACATTTTCATAAATGGAACACTGGTTGCAATCAGATTCGAATAAGAACGTTTTCAAAAATAGACGGCGAGACTGAATGTGTTTATAACTTACCATTTATGAAGACCCTTCGGGGTGTGTAAAGGTATTGAAGTTTAGTGAGCACTGAAAGGTCAGGATATATTGGTGATGTTATTCGAACCAGTTGTTCCTGGAGAGATTCCGGGTCAGCGCGTGTGCAACGCTATGTGCTCATGACAGCTAGTCGCATGAAGCAAGAGGCGCCATTCTAATGCCATTTTGAATATTTGATGCAATATCGTTGAACGTTATTTCTTTTTGTTTAAGTATAATTGTCGTAGAACACGATTCTTGAGTATGTGCGATATTCGATTGTCTTTAGAATATTTGTAAGGTTCGATAGTACTTTAAAAAGAGTTAAATCTGCTTCATTTGTTTTAACGCAATAATAAATTATACCTATCAATTATAGGTACGAACAGCAATCGGTACCTACATACTAGCTATACCTACAGCTTAACATTTAATATTCATATTGCATTATTTATTCCAACATATAATTAACAGAACTACCGGAGTGCGTAATTGTGCGTTCCATCGCGTGAAAAAAAAAAACAAGCTACCATAAACAATTAGGTACTAAAGGTTGGATTGCACCATTCGCACTTATTATATCAAACGCATTTAAACTAGGATCAACTGCATAAACTCCCGTTAGCACAAGGTTGAATCAATAATAATAAAAGTTGAACTTGTGGCTATCCGTCTGTGTCACGTGTCGCTTGCACCGCATACAAGGTCATGGTAGGTAGAAATTGTTTGTAAACATTAAAACAAATGCAATTTGTTTATTTGTTCCTGTTATGATGTTGCGTTTTCATGACGGAAAGCAAAATAAAGTCGCATAAAAATGCTGCATGGTTATCTTAGCGCGTGGTCATAGTTGGAAGTTAAGCCGCCACCTTTTTTTTAAATTCTATTTTCACAGACACTTTTCCTCCTGGCAATGCCATTCAAAATCGCCAAACGAACCACCACAACACTACAACCTAGACTGAAATCTATTATCAATGTAGGAGTTAATTTTATTTTAATTTTTTAATTTCTAAGATTTCGATTTTTAACTTTAAGTAATAAATGCACCTTTTAAATAATAATTTGCTGTGCCCTAACAGGGTTTACGACGGCTCTTAGCTCTAAGCCTTTTGTATCAGCTTGTTTTTACCTTGTGGAACGCAAATAAATGGATATGAGTTACGGTCGTTTGTGACGTCTAAATGAAATCGAATTGCAGTTTACAATAACAGCTGATTCATTAACTCCATGGTTTTTATCACAGATATAATAAATACAGGAGATATGATTTGTAAACAAATGTATTCGTGTTCAGATGTCGCCGTGTTCTCCCCACTTAATTCACTAACACAAAAGCAAAAACTATAAGAACGGCACACGAGCTCATATTTCTCCCGCACACAAAGAAACTTACAGCAACACTAATAAACTCACTAATAGAACACAGGCATACATGGGGCGGGGCTTCTACCTGTAGCTACGGACTCAGAATAAACACACATCGCAACTAGTGATGTGAAGAGGTAATCGTAGAAAAAATAGTATCGATGAAATTCAGTTACCTTCAATCTGCCCTTTTTATATATAAAAATACAGTTACTATTTTTGTATCTGAATTCGAGGTGTTGGTATGTAGTCTTTCTTCAATGGTTGAAAGCACTTAGGCTCAAAGTGAGACGAACATATCGTGTTATTTTTTGTGGGAAACCAGTTTGGAACATTTCCTGTCGCATTTATCCACTTTTCTTTTATTTTTGGATACTTCGGATAGCTAAAATGTTAAAATAAAACCAAGGTTTGAATTGTGATGATGATATCAATTATACACGTGTAAGAGTACCGCAATAAATTAAAAACCCATACTTGATTCAATAAAAGATAAGTCGAGTAATCAAGAAATAGTAATGAATTGTATTTTTCAGTAATTAATTATATAAATTTTATCATTAAGTACCTCACATTAGTAAATAACAGCTATAAAGTTCCATGTAACAAAAATAGTCTAATTTTTTACCCTTGTGTAATCATTCGTACTAAGGGATCGTATAAAATATCGACAACCACAAAAGTGACATCACCTCTCTAATTATCTACCTAAAACACACCCGCTTCACGAAACTATCGTGTGAGTGAGAGTATCAGTAAAACACTTATCCATTGCACTATTAGACCAGCCGATTCATGGATCGATGTTGTATTAAGCAAACAATGGTTGTTGTTCCTAATGAAAATAATTGCTTTTGGTACTTTATCGTGTTTCTAGTATCACGAAGTAATGTTTTAATGAATTTAATAATAAAAACAATCATATTTTAGTACTAACGTGTGAAATGAGATGCCATCTTTCGTATAATTCACAATAGAGGTGTTATTTTTGTAAACAACCACTGTACAAAGCGGCATTTTGTAAAAAATCACAAGCAGTGAAGACGTCGCAAGTTGACATTCGACTAATGGCCGAAACTGGCAACAAGCCTCTTTGCGGCTAGATGCGTTCGCAAGCGCCACGCCTCCTTGCCATATCTCCTGTATTTATTATATCTGTGGTTTTTATCCTTTTTATTCTTGCTCATCTAGGTAAGTATTCTTTAGCTCTTTATTTTTCTAATTGAGGATTATATTCAGTTTTTACTCATGGAAGAATAATAGGTGCTGGCCATTTTCTCTTAGAATTTAGTTTCAGTTCACTAATTTCAAATTACAGTTTTTATCTGACTTTAGTTGGCTTGCGTGTAATTTATAAATCAGTGACATAAGTATACAATTTCACTGCATTGCGGTTATTAGGTTAAAGTAAGTTAGCACAAAAGGGAAAAGCTTAAATATTTCCTTTCCTGGCCTGAAATTAAATTAAAACGAAGCGGGAGAGTCCGAGTAAATTGCGAACCGAGCTAGTAATTATTGCTTGCTTAGCCAATCCGTTGTTATAAAATCTGAGAAAAAAAAATGTTAACCTATTTTAAAACCGAAATCTCCATTACTAAATCACGTTATTTGCAAAATTAATATAGAAGACAGAAAATGGACTAAAGGACAACTCATTTGGCAAAATAAACAAAATATCAAAACTAGTAAAGAGTAGTAGTTCTCTGTAGAAGACAAGGCCATGGCCACCATAAAAAATTAAACAATAGGCCTACTGGAACCTAAACACTCCAAACTTATAAATCACGAAGGTTAGACACTATAAACTTCAAACAAAGAAGATAAACCTGACACAGACCTCACTCCACTAAAAGCGAATGAAACTTCTCCATTTGTAACACTATACATCACACTTCCATTTCAACAAATAGATCGTATAACAAGAAAGCCAATAGCCACTCTTTTGTAGCAAATAAATGGATTCATATTGTGGACACTGTTCTCAGTGGGGCCAGGGACACAGGCCTCCCACTTCCCAGGCCTTGACCTAATAAATGGCCGACAAGTTGAGGCCAGACTGCGGAAGGAAGGGGTCTAACAAAATATTTATAGTCACTGGAGGCCTTTGTAGTCCTTTTCAATTAGCTCTTGGCTATTTGTAGGGACTTACGGAGTAACGAGCATATTTTATTTGGGGACTGATTTTTTGCGGAAAACGTATTTTACGTGGAGATTTGGGTTCACTGGCGTAGAATTATCTAAGGTTGAAATGTTACTTTTTAGTTCATTAGAGCGCGAAAATTTATACTTTCTTCGATTGTGTTTTTTGATAAACGGAATTTCGTTCTCCTTCTCCAAAATACTGCTTCTGTTAGACGTTTTTCATTATAATCTCAGAATTGAAACGAATTTTCGTCTAGTTAGGTATGATTGTTTTCTAAATTATTTAAAACTTTTTTTATCTACAAGGACAAACATAGCATTTGTAAATCTGCCGATTGTTCCACGCTTTACTTACCTTGCATAATATTTCATCTAGTTCATGCACATGAATATTTCCAATATGCATAAGCACATTAGCACCAAAGAGCTTATTTACACTTTTCCTTTTATCTTTCCCATTTAAAAGTACAAAATTTAACTTTTGAACCTCGTGACAATGTTCTGCTTGCGACAGATTCAACCATCCAATATGTAAAATATTTTTTTGCTATAACGTGCTTTTAATCAATTTAAATTGCCAATGATTGTGTTTTGTGAAAGGGCAATGCAACTTTTCCCATACATTGCTGGCATGTTTTTTTTTTTCTTTTCGCCAAAAGTGAAACCTAGGCCATATGTTAGAGGATTGTATGAGAAATCAATAGCAAAAAGAATTAGGTCTACCAACCACAACCGTACCAAGTTAGAGAGTGTTTAGTAGATTGCTATTGTTTTTTTATCAGGCGTTACTTTTCATAATTAAAAATACTCCGTGTGTAATATTCTAAGTTTCCCATTGTTAAATACTACTCGGCAACTCCAATGATTCATTCCGTGTCCCCCGCTTCGTACCAAGTTAGAGAGTGTTTAGTAGATTGCTATTGTTTTTTTATCAGGCGTTACTTTTATTAATTAAAAATACTCCGTGTGACCGTGTGTAATATTTTAAGTTTCCCATTGTTAAATACTACTCGGCAACTCGTACAACGACACTACTCGTGCAACTCGTTGTCTATCTATTATTTATCTATATTTAATTAGTAGTTAAACGTTTTCACTGTGTAATAAACCCATAAGGTCCATGTGATTGTTTAATTATTGTGTCTGCTTTGTGGGCAGTGAAAGAAAGTGATATTATTATTGTTCTGTGATGAGTGATAAGATATTTACAAAGATTTTTGTAAAACCAGAAGTAATAGTTATTTAATTAATAGTTTCGGTTTTTATGGTTGTTTCATTTCTTTTTTGTAAGAATATTCCATAGTACAATTTACAAAAGTAACCCAGACCTTTATTATAGTGGAAACGCGTTAAATAGTGTTTCAATAGCGATCATCGCAATACACGCGTACCCACTAACGCGTATCTATTCGATTGAATTATCATTTTTTTTCGTTTTAGCGATTTCAAACTGCCAATGAGAAAAAAATATGGCAGTAACAACCAACTTGAATCTATTTTATCAATGGAAATATCAAAATATCACGTATGATTGTATTTTCTTGGAAAAATAGATCAACGCCTGACAAAAATATACTAGCAATACTTCAATGTGTATCTTCGTTCGGTTAGGGTTTATGGACCTGGTTCTTTTTGCTATTGATTTCTCGTATTGTCCTTTATCATATAACT
Organism: Standfussiana lucernea; assembly: GCA_964057025.1. NCBI lineage: Eukaryota > Metazoa > Arthropoda > Insecta > Lepidoptera > Noctuidae > Standfussiana > Standfussiana lucernea. The sequence goes on from OZ059799.1 coordinate 13,818,395, forward strand.
TAGGTTTCATTTCTGGCCAAAGAAAAAAAGTAAAACATGCCAATAGTTTGCATACCCCTTTGGCGGTAAATGTAACTTTTTTTCAGTTATGTAAGAGCACATATTGTTCATAATCGGTTTTTTCATGAAGTGGTCTTTGTTATAATGGTTGTTCCTATGGCGAATTGTAACGTTGACTTTCGAAGATGATGAAGGTAGTATTTATAGATGTATACTTACTTATGGTGAAATTATTAGAAATTCCATAATTAAAGCTGGGGTGGCTTCTGATTTTAAATATTCTGCAAAAAGTACAATCTTATTTAAAACTATATCTAGTCCGGTACGAAAACATGGGCTGTCATATCCGACACCATCTAGCCGACTGAGTATTACTTTTACAACATTAGCTATTCTAGTTCATACCGATACGAAAAGAAGAATAGCAAAATTTGGAAAACAGTTACATATTGTATTAAAGTGAATTGAAGTTCCAGAATGTTCTTTAACGTTACTCGAGAGACGTTTTCGGGTGCAATATTGTCATGACTTCTGTCGGCACGCCAATCTTGAATCGAGTTTCTAAATGTTACGATTGCTATTGGAAATCTTTGATACAAATGTACTATCACGAATTTATACAAAGCGATAAATTGTATTGTATATTATCAGTTTCTGTTTCAAATAAAAAAGAACCCATGAAGTTTGTTGCCCGTTCTTCACCATGGACATTTTTACAGAACACACAACTGACTTCCACTTTCGGAGTTACTGACCCATTCTTTGACAATTCAAAAGTGCTTGTAAAAGGTTAATTGAGAATTCTTTTAGTTTGAATAATGGTGACAGTGTAGAGAGTAATAGGTGTTAAGCGAACAGATCGCGTCAGAAACACCACCCTGCGCTCCATAACTCAGGTTGCAGATGTTGGGGAAAAACCAGCCAAGCTAAAGTGGGAGTGGGCTGGCCACGTGGCACGCATGCACCCGGAGAGGTGGGCACGGATCGTCACTCACTGGACACCTGATGGAGGAAATCGCCGCCGAGGTAGACCGCGACGAAGGTGGTGTGACGATCTGATCTTGTTTGCGGGGCGAACATGGCCAAATATCGCACAAGATAGAGAGGTTTGGAAGGAGAAAGGGGAGGCTTTCGCCCAGCAGTGGGGCACTTGGCAGGCTAGCAACAAAAAAAAACATTGGTGAGAGACTGAGAGAGCCTATATCTATAGATATAGACTGTGGGCCGTATTTTAGTCCATGTAATATTAGAAAATATAGCGAACGTATATCTTCCCTAGCAACTTGCTAGTTTTAAATGAGGGAAACGGGTCAGTCCGATGCTAGTCGGCGATAACCGTTCTTCCGGACAAACTTTTAACTTGTATAAAATAAGGAGCGATGGAGTTTACGTATCATGCCGACTGTGAAAAGGGGACTCTATGCAGTCGTACACAATTACACGTTAATAAACTTGATACTGAAAAAGTAATGATTACACCGCCCGTATCAAATCATACAAAAAAGGAAAGGTCGCACCTTCATATCCAGCCCTTAAGAAACGAAAAAGATAATAATGTTATGCTTCGATCATTTCTTAATTAAAATTAATGGACCGTGTAGAGATTGAAGACAACCAAAACAAATGATGAATGGATTTAAAAATAACTGAGTCATAAAAGTTTCCTTTGAACTCGGCGACATATATTTTTTTTTATTTCGATCTCAACTGTTTAGAACGTAACGGTTCAGTTTGAAATTTAGAATTTGGAACACCAGACCATAGACAGTTAAATAGTTACAAACAGCCAACAAGGCAAACATTTCTCCCTGAGTTGGCATCCTGGCTTTTTGCCAAGGATGGTCGGACAACGACCAACCTTTAATCACCCCTCGCATAGACGTGTCTGAACGATTATAAACTGTTTCATTCCCGTTTTAGAAGTTAAAGTTCTTTTATTGTGTTGCCAGCACTTTAAATGCGATACATAACTGGATGGTTCGATTTCTAAATTAGTTTCGGGAGCGATTTTCTTCCGCGTCTATTTCGAAAAGCACGCGACATTACTTAATGGTTTGCAATGGTTACGTTAGATGGTTGGTTTGAAATGTTTCAAAACAATGGAGGTAAATTCATCAAGTGTTGATCGTGGATGATTACAAGCGACTACGTCTCGTGATGTGGCGATAAGCTTTGGAAATATACTGCCATTTAGAATTCAATGACTAATTTAATTGGAGCATTCGTGCAAATTATAGTTCCAGCGCTCTATCCATTGTTGTATTTTATTAACTTTGCTTTTTAGATAAATAGTTGTGTTTTATTATGTCAATTAATATGGTTTTGGTTTCACGTTGTGGCCTTGCGTGTCTACTTTGAAGCTATTTTAGGCGTTGGTGTAAAATTATGATCAGCGTCGTGATACTACATTGTTTAATAGTAACGCCGTCACACGAAAGTTCTTAGTCATGCCATAGAATAAGAAATTCTGGGTCCGTAGGTTACGCCCCCAGTGTGTTTTGCCCCCGTGGTGGAAGCCCCCGATTTCGTTTTAGTACTATAATATTTATTAGTTAAATATTTTTATCAAAAGTACAGTCAGATAGCAAAGTGTAACCTATTATAAAAAATGTCTAAGTCATGGTTCATTATTAAAATCAAAATCATAGTTTATTATTATAAATCTTTATTAACAATGTCGGTGTAACAAACGTTTGCTTATCTAATAATAGGTACTAATGGGTAATAATAGGTAATACGTAGGTACTTAATATGTAATAAAAATTAAATTAAATGTCTAATAAATAATAATAGGTATCTACGTAAATACAACTTTGATAACAAATAAAACCAAACATTAAAATAAAGCAACAATAACATGCAAAATCACAGATACGAAATTAAAAATCACAGTTTAAAATTAGGATTATTTTAAGTACTAACTGCACGAGATTCACTTATACGTAGGTACATATTCTGTACAGTGAGGTTAACATCGTATCTATCCTCGAATACCTAAGTAAGTCATGGTCGAAGCATAGTTCGTCAGGAAACCACTGAGTAATCTTTCTGCGGATGCAATACTTCAACACTTCATAATCACTGTGTAAGTGTTAAAGTCTGAATAGGATAGGAGTTCAGAATTGGGGCGCTGTTGTTTCTTCTAATTGAGGATGTGAGAATGGAGGTTAGTTTGAAATATTTTTCGATGGACGTATATTCTGCCTTGCAATAGGTGAAAAAATAAATTACGAAATACACCTGCTCTATCATGTTTAAAATATTCAAGCTCTACTAGGACCTTCATAAAAAGAATAATAAATAACTCATCAGGTAAAGGAATGATATCATTTTCCAATTTTCCTCTTATTAAAAATTTCAGCTTTGAGTTCCTTATGAAATATTACATAAAACGCCTCACGCTTCCTTTAAAATCTTATATTCTGGAACACCTTTCCTGTATTTTATTCCTAAAAGTGCCTTATAATGTCTCGTCATATTATGGTCTCAAATGTAGGTCGTGGAGTGTCGTGGACTCGCGGAGCTTTGGCAACGAACTCGGATGAGGTGTCACGTTGTTTGACATCGACCTCTTCTATATTTTAATAATAATGACATCGGTCTTCTTCTTTATTTGGCCCTTTTATTTTAACGTTAGATGTTTTATTTTCTTTTTAGGAATTACTTTTGAGGTATAGTTTTGCTTCTGTGTCCATGTTCCCGACTATGTTGGGGTCAGCTTCCAGTCTAACCGGATGCAGCTGACTATCTGTATTTTACACGGAGGACTGTCTATCTGACCTCCACAACCCAGTTAGTACTGGGTAATACGGTACCCCTTGGTAAAGTCTTACCACAACCAGTCGGTTGTCAGACATTCGGGCCACTGACTTCCTGTAACGACGAGACGTGTACGGCGAGTTTTGCTGCTGTGTTGCTAGTGCCATTTTCTTACTGATGGAACGATCAATAGGAACTGCATTGAGGTCTTTAATAAAACCCGTATTATGAAAAGAAAACAGTTCAGTACGAAGATCAAACAAAAAGAGGAAGAATAAAATAATATGGAAGCAGCCTTTCAAACCCTGCTTGGTAACAAATAAAAGTATCTATTATATTATTATAGTCTGCCATTACAATGCAGGTAATAACAGGCTCTTTCTATTTAAGCCCTATGCTTTCATCACTTTCATAGTTTCTATTATATGCTACCGCTTCTACAACTTTATGATCCAACTTTATTTTTACAGTCTACGATAAAAACTCCAATTTGTTGCTCCCGACATATTTTCTATATTATGCCACCTTAGATAGAAAGTTTATAGCGTCTTGCACTCATACTTTGGGAGTTTCACAAAATATGCCAGAATATTTGGCAGTGTCTTTGGAAAGGTTAGCATTTTTCGAAGAAGCAAAATTCAATTCGAAAATGCTAAACATATTAGCACTTGCAATAAACAATTTTTCCATTTTCCAAGTAAAGTTTCGGTGCCAAAACATATAAATCAGAAGATTAGACCTCTTGAAGTGGGACTCACTTTATATGCCTCGATTTTGCCTTCATCCAGAATCCGAAATAAATTGGCCTGACAAGTCTGGAATAAATTGTTGCGGAAACGTTGCCTTGAATTTTCGTATTCTGTCCAACAAATCGTGGGTTCTCGATGATGTTTCCAATTTACGGTAAATGGCTTATCTATTAACCCTGCGGAACCCTGCTTTCTAGAATCGGGATTAGGTTTTTCACTTATGACGCTTACGGATTTCATTTCATTACGTTTTCGACTTCCTTCTGTTTTGTAAGTAGTTTTCTAAGTGGTCAATTCAGCTGGACATTCAAACCTTATCTGCTGTAAATCTGGATTTCTTTTTCACAGGTTTTAGAAACTTTTAACACCAGGATAAACACGTTAACACCTAGGTGCGACAGCAATTATAGTCAATGTATTCTCTATCTATCTAACATTTATCATTACCAAGTTTTCTCGATAAACTGTGTTAACTTACAACCTTAACCGTACCTTATCCAACACCTAAGGTGGCCATACCATTAAATGAAAGCAAATAATCGTTATTCTAACAAGAAACGGAAACGTCCCGGTCGGAGACCGCTGTCATTTAACAATCAACAAACATTGCATTATTGCAATCCTACTAACTTCAAAAGACAGTCTAATCGCTGAACTTTTCAAAGACTCTGCATCAATTGCACTTGGTTGCATCAATTTACGACCATGACAAATTAAATTAAACCCACAGTCTTCAAGACAAGGCTGAGTTTTCTATTGTTTCTCCACCATTAGGGTTATTAGTTGAAGTGGGAGAGAGTGAAAGTGCTTTCGATTCCCTTGTGTTTATTTTCAGACTGCGGAAGTGTACAAACATTAATAATTACAAGCTACTGGTACCTTTGATGTCTAAGCTGGTAATAGTTGATTAGTTCAAGGGGGCAATTCAAATTTTGGGAAGACTCGGTATAACATTTTATATATTGAGGTGTAAACTGTAGCAGTTACTAGCATTGATGACTTATATTGGTGTTTATTTTGGAACATACGGGGTGGAAGGGATACCGACGCGAAAACGGAAACCACATACTCACTACATCATTCTGAACCCCCCACCTAGAAATTTTTCGTCGGTTATTTAAAAAAAAAAATCTGCTGTTTCCTACAAAAGTGCAATACCTATACGGTCAAAATGTATGGAACAGCTGGTTTTGTGGGGGGGTTCAGAATGATGTACTGAGTATATGGTTTCCGTTTTCGCATCAGTGTCCCTTTCACCCCGTATACACAGTTACACCTAGTCTCATTTATAGCTGGAAACTTAGTTTCCATTTATAATTTCTAGGTCTGTCCTACACCATATAAACTTTGGGTTATCATACTAGTATGTGTAAGCTATTAAAGGCTACCTGAAATAATACATGATGATCTTTTTTCTCATGTCGACCTCGGTAAAGAATGAAACTTATAAAAGTGAGAGTCGTATCGTTCTACTGTGTTACTCCAGACGTAATTTACCATTTCGCAACAAACGAACAATGGTAGGTACAATGAAACCTCATAATGCTACAAAACGATGCACATCAAAATGTCCAAATGACAAGATTTTCCAGAGAAAGTCTTGTAAATAGACCTCGACCGGCGCGGGCGCCTGCGACTTGCGACGGTACGTTCTTATGTGGAAAATGATTGTGGTAGGTAGCTTGGTTGATGACAGTAATAATAGGTATAATTTCTTTTTTATGTTTTTAAAAAAGAAGGATGGAAAATATTTTTAAAGGAAGGAAAGTCTAGTGCATTAGGTTGCCAACCTTTTATGGACTACCGCCCCTTTTACAAGAAAAAAAATCCAACGCACCCTTTTACAAAATAGTTATAATAAGAAGCACATTTTAGACGATTAGATAAAATATTTTTTTCATGAAATTAGAGGTATTTCATAATGCCCACCATTTGCCTTTGGACCCGATACCGCCCCCTTGAAACGCTCCAGCGCCGACTAGGGGGCGGTACCGCACCCTTTGGGAACCTATGGACTCTAGTGGAATATACCTATTACAATACAATAGTATTATTCTTCTTCTTTAGATGTCGCCCAGGCTGCATGTTTAGGATTAGTAAGACTGAGCTGTGACCATAGAATTTCGGGTCCGTGGGTTACGCCCCCGGTGTGTTTTGCCCCCGTGGTGGAAGCCCCCGATTTTAAATTAAGTTATTATAGTTGATTTCGCCGAAATAAAAATATTTTTTACTAGATACAGACGATGAAAAAAGTGTTTCGGAACCAAATACGTAGACAAACTTACTAAATAAGTATTCTAACTAACACAATATTGGATACTATAAACATGCTACAAGGATATTCACTTTATTACTATATTACAATTATTTACTTTAGATGCATTACTTTGTACTTTGTCTAAACGAGGCGCCCGTGCCCGGCCAAACTGGTTTTACACAATAGCCAGATCGAATTCTAAAAGAAAGAGATAGGTAGTCAAAGAAAGGGAAAGATAGGGTTGAAAACAATAGAGTCCAGGGTGACGGACAGTGAAAATAGCAAACATAGCGATGGGCACTATTTCTATCCCTTTCCCACATAGTTGCAATATGTTACTGATAAGAAAGTTTAGTCGGTCATGTTAACTCAAAATGGCAAGTCCAGGTCCTTCACGGGGTTTAGCACAAACCAATTACAAAATAATTTCAAATAAACTAGGTGGAAGAACGTTACTACATGTCGGATTTGCTTATAATCTTCATAGGAAAAATAATAAATCGAGTGTGTGGACATGCGTAAATAAAAGACATGGCAAGTGTAGTGGTTCTATAAAATTAAGTGAGGAAAGTGACAATGTACAAATCCAAAAGTGTCATAATGCTGAGTGTCAACCTAACTTAATGAAAAATGAAGTTAGAGTTGTTATGGAAAAATTAAAAAAGGAAGTGAAAACGAGTTTCTCGAGCTCTATACAACAAAAATTTGAAACAAAATTTGCCGAGTTAAAAAACACAGACACAGCCTTCGATGAATACATACCCAAATTCAATAATATCAAGCAACAGTTATACAACTCTCGAAAGAAAGCCTTAAATGTAGAAAAGACACAGTTTCGTAATCCAGCTGAAGTCATTATACCTGAGATTTTTCAAAAATATCTATTAGTTGATTACTGTGAGAACGACAACAGAATTATAGTATTCGTATCAGCACAGGCTTTAAAACACATCAAAAATATACAACACTACTTCGGGGATGGTACATTTGATTGTTGTCCAGGTCCATTTTACCAAATATTTACCATTCATGGAGATATGGGAAGTGATGCACAAGCAACCAATATTGTGCCTATATTTTATGTGCTACTAGTTAATAAAGAAAAAAGTACATATGAAGTCATGTTTAAAAAAATTAAAGAAGCTGTGCCGGACTTCAGCCCCATGAAATTCACTGTAGATTTTGAATTAGCTACAATGCTGGCAATAAAAGAGGTATTGCCAGCGGTCACAATACATGGCTGTAATGTTCACTTCCAAAGAGCCATTTACAGAAAAGCGAAGTCTTTAGGTTTATTGGCACACGAAGAAACAACATTGTATGTGAAACTGTGCACCTGTCTAGCATTTCTTCCTAAAGAAGATATAGAAGATGGTTGGCTTTCCGTAATGGAAAACAGGTAATTTTAATTTTCATTTTATTTTAAAGTTTTAACAGCTCATAGATTGTTTTTATAAGTACGCAAAAATAAAAATAATGCTTAGGTATATACGACATGTCATATATATCATAATTTTTGTTTTCAGTATTCCCGATGAAAAAGTCACCCAATTCAACGATTATTTCGTTGAACAATGGCTTGAGCCTCCGGGGATGATCTCAAAGTGGTGTTGCTATAAAGAACGACATAGAACCACAAATTTAGTGGAGGCCTGGAATCAACGGCTTCAGTGCTATCTGGGCCGAAAACCATCATTATTATCGTTTTTGGAAATTATAACAACTGATATTTCTACGTATAGCACAGGTCAAGTGAGGTAAAATGCTGATTACTTACATAACGCTTAATATATCAGTAATTCATTTTTTTTACTCTTAGTAAATAATCTTTATCTTATACTTTCAGATTACGAAGAAATGACAGTCCTATATGTAAAAGGAAAAAATCTTCAATAATCAATGACAAACTCATTGCTAAGCTGACAGACAAATATGAAAAGAAACAAATTACAATTATGGAGTTTTTGGAACAAATCCGTCCGTATGTGCAAGTCAAGCAAAAATAATCACCTACTTACTTAGCTTAAAAATAATGATTTTGCATGTTTATTGTTACATAATTACTACATTTTAATTTTATATCTATATCAATGTTGTAACCTCCATAGTCACTGCATATAAATGACTTAAATTACATAATTTAATTACAAAGTTCAAATCATCCTAATATTTTTACTATGTTTTTCTTCTTTTGTTACTTTTGTTATCTGTGATTTTAAATGTTAATTGTTTTTATTATATTTTAGTGTTTGAACATTCTGTTACCAATCTTCTAAATATTTAAGTAGATGCCTACCTATATACTTAGTACGTAAATAGTATATAAGTACTTAAAATAATCCTAATTTTAAACTGTGATTTTTAATTTCGTATCTGTGATTTTGCATGTTATTGTTGCTTTATTTTAATGTTTGGTTTTATTTGTTATCAAAGTTGTATTTACGTAGATACCTATTATTATTTATTAGACATTTAATTTAATTTTTATTACATATTAAGTACCTACGTATTACCTATTATTACCCATTAGTACCTATTATTAGATAAGCAAACGTTTGTTACACCGACATTGTTAATAAAGATTTATAATAATAAACTATGATTTTGATTTTAATAATGAACCATGACTTAGACATTTTTTATAATAGGTTACACTTTGCTATCTGACTGTACTTTTGATAAAAATATTTAACTAATAAATATTATAGTACTAAAACGAAATCGGGGGCTTCCACCACGGGGGCAAAACACACTGGGGGCGTAACCTACGGACCCATTTGATTTAGTTCAAATTGATATAATACAGGCTGAAGTTAACTAAATTCATTGACAATCCTTCAGGGACTAAAAGTTTCTATTCGTCAATAACAATTTGAACATTTTGTATTTTTGTCTAATGAGAGAAACTATAAAACAGAGATAAATGTTTTCCGCAAAAAAAACAGACTTCCAAAAATAAAAAACACAAAAAAGTGAAAAATAACTTTACATTCGGAAGTCGGTGACTTTTGTTTGTTTCATTGACCTTTGTGCCACCGAATTCCGATTTCTAATTAAATCCAGAGAAACAGACTTTACTAATTCCCAAATAGTCGCCTGTCTAACTCTAAAGTAACTGTCCGCAAAATAAATACCGAAGTCAACGTAACGTCTATTAGTCTATTGGTACAAAAACAAAACTTTTTTCATTAAAGCTCTTGAAGAAACTTGTGACAAGTTTTGTCGCGTAGGCCAAATAGATGAGAAAAGATGGGCGAACGAATAAGAACCTAGAAAGACTAATTGTTTGTCAGTTGAGTGAATCCAATCAAAATTAATGGAAAACTTCTTAAGAGCGAGTAACAGAAAATGTTTTATTTGCTATTGTTCATACTAAATTGCCGATGGATGTGCTGGACTTCTTTTTACAAAAATTGGTTCTTGGCAACTCTAGACTGATAGAGAGGAAAAGAGGGGAGGCTTTTTAATAAAATGATTCGAAAAAAAACAGTAACAATGGTAAGTTCGAAATATGTACCTATAAGATAAATCATACACCAGGGAATGCAAAGCCAAACAAGATAATCCTAGTACAACACCTCCCAAAGTCTATTATGAAGTTTGTCAGAGAGCACAAGTTAGTCGACAAAGCAACAGATGAACAAGCTCCAAATTGAACTTCCCGACTCCATTTGCATTGAGTTAGACCCAGATACCCCACAAAGACGAGGTCACGGAAATAATGTTTCCTATTTGATGTGGAGACAGATGCATGAACGGAAAATACCATAGTTTATAAAATATCCGAACAGATGCCAGATTGAAATGTTATTGATATCCAAAGAATGTTTAAAAATAAGACGACACAAATCCAAACTCTCCGATCTTAGGTAGATAATAATTATCTGAGAAATGTTCACGTCTGAAAGTATATCTTGAAAAGTACAGATAAATCCATTCACACTTTTTTTTAAATAAAATACTAAGGCACTGCTTGAATATAACCAACATATAAAAGCCAAGGATAATACCAAGTACATATTGAATCGTGCGTAGCAGTAGGCAAGTAATTCCTTTTGCTAATCATTCCATTTGATCAAAACACATCGTTAACAGTGAACGCACTAAAAGCTTTACCAATCAAGATACCGAGCAACGGGGGACCCCAAAACACTGAATATCCAAAATGTGACTAGAGTTTGCGGTATAGTACTTTCGTTCTTATTGCTAGAAGTTACAGTTCTGAATCCCTGAACTATATTCTTAAAAGATATCTGATGCATTAGATATCAGTGCAATTCCCTAAAAGGCTAACTTTAACCTTTTCAGTGGGTGTGGTAGATTCTAGTAAAAGATTAAGGTGTGGCCTGTTTTCACCTGAAGCTATATCGTCAATTTGTCTTTGTCTTTCTATCTGAAGAGAATCAAGATTAATTGAGATCAACCCTAGCTTTTCTAGTTGATGTAAAACTGTAGGATTCAGTCTGTACTGACGGTCTATTAACATGAATAATATGTGAAAATAATAAATAACAGGGAAGTATGATATTGCTAAAGATATCTATTATATTATGAAACCTGTTTTCCTGCAATCAGTGTTATCGCGAAAAACAAGACGATAGCAGTCACAAGAAGCATTGCTCTAGCTCATAGTTTCCCAACCTTTTTGGGCTACCGATCCCGTTTACAAGAAAAAAAAAATAACGCCCCTTTTTAAAAAATAGTTATAAGATAAGTTACATTTTAGACTACAGGCTAGATAAAATGTTTTTTCATGAAAATAGAGGTATTTCATAACGCCCCCCATTTGCCTTTGGACCCGTTACCGCCCCCATGAAAAGCTCCAGCGACCACTAGGGGCGGTACCGCCCCCCGTTGGGAACCTATGCTCTAGCTAGATTGTCTGTTACACCAAGTATTAATTTTTTATTTCTAATTTTGCTTTGATGTCTATAACCATTAATCCGATCCGTCTTGGTAAGCTGCAATTTCCATGAAAGCAATAGCATCTATTTCATACTATCTTTTGCATCTATTTATAGAGTATTTATTCTCAGAGACATGATATATGTTTCAATGTAAAACATTCACAACATACACGTGTATCATTCGTAAGGATAGATCGTGAACCCGTAAAGTCCGTTTAATTGGCATCACTTTCAACTAGATCGTGTTTCATTTCGGCTCAATGCCTCTTACTTACTGCCTTCAAATAAATACTATCACTCACCTTCAACTGGCCTCTGATTCTTTTGTGACTCATATAGACATCATTGTAATGATCGTACTTATAGTCTCTTTAAACTCAACGCACAATTATTAAAAGTACTGTACGAAAGCAGCATCGCTTCAACTCGATTCGTTCGGGGATCTTAATGATGTGTATCTTTTTTGCACACATGGCCTAGGTAAAGTATTGGGTTTAAAGTATTTTCTATCTATCGAAAAAGATACACACTGGGAGGAGAGGTTGGGGAAGGGAGGGGATTCGGTTCTCTATGACGTCTAGATAATTAAAACGAACTTTTTTAAATTTGGTGGTATTGACATATAGGGTTTAGCGCTGAGCGTGTTAATTCAAATTCCTACAAAGCATCGTCCCGGATAGCCGAGGAGTATGTTGCGAAACTGATCCTGTACGTAGCTCATAAGTGTGCGTTAACCTTTAGGCCTTATGCTTATTAATACTTGAATGAACATCGTCTTAATTGTTGAGCGAAGAGTCCTCTCAGACTGGATTAATTGAGTCGCAAAATTGTTATTGACCCTCAAGCGCCCTCAAACCTTTGAAATATCGCCCTTATTCTTGTATGACGAAGAGTGGAACTCGATTTAATTTAAAGTTCATATTAGTTAGTATATGCAAACTGTCACTGTAATTTTATTTCCGCCGAGATTCATACGCCGAATTTTGAGTAAAGGTACAGTCATATAAACGGATTTCACAGTAAAAAAAAATGTTTAATTATGCCGACTAAATAAGCAGAAAGTTTTTAGAAGTTCTGTGAATTGCAAGCGCTTGGCACGAGTAAAATTAATTCTAAAACTGCACGACCGCACTGAAAATGATTTTTCGAGTTGTTTCATCAGCACTACAGCAGCTATCCTCGGCTTGTGAAGAGTATTTATTTAATTGGATTTTTTTATTCTAAGACTGGAAGCCGACCCCAACATAGTTGGGATAAGGCTAGGCAGATGATGATCTATTTTGACTAAGTGGGTATTTCCTCATTGAAGCGCTTTCAAGAGCTATCAATATTCAATAGCAATGACGAACGCAATTAGATGAGCTGATCGCGTTCAGCGTAATATTTCTAAGCAATAAAAATAAACCTAAATAAAACAGAGATTAGCCTCACAATGCAATTCAAAGTTCAACAAACGCTATATTTTATTGCCAAGTGTTTCGTAGGCGTCTCGCTGTCTGCTTCGTTATCTTGTGAATCATCGTAATCTCATGTTTACTTCGCATTATAATGTATTGGTTTTTATATGTTGTGGTTATTAAAACATTTCAGTATTAATTTATTCTCATGAGGCGTTCATGTTTTTGTTGTTTGTGGGATTGTTTTTTGTTACAGAATTGACGACTGTCTCGTGTATGTGATGATTGATGGGAGTCAGGGAGTGGCACTCATATAGATATAGAGTCCCCGCAAACTGCAGACTTTCTATCGGCCGATAGTTTAGTCGGGTCGTCGCCAACCCGACCGTTTAGTTGGCCTAGTGTGCGCGCTAGCAGAGTAGCAGCCCAGCCAACGCAAACCAGACCCACAGTCGGTCGACTGCGCTCGAACAATTTGCTAGTTGGGACAAGAGCGCCATACTGATCTAGCAGTTGGCCGGCCAATAGTGTAGTTTGAAAGCAATCGTGTAGCCCGTGTTGTACAGAATCATTAGTCTCCTGTTCCTATTCCGGAGCATTCAACCTTTGTGGAGCATAACCAAAAACTTTACTAACGTTCTTTTGTGAAACTTGGTTTGAAAATCCGCTAAAACGAAAAAGAAATTCAATAGCTAGATTTGTGTAAACATTTCTATAAGGCAAAGTTGGCTTAAAAAATCCGCTGAAAACCAAACTGAAATTCGATAGCTTCATGTATTCCAGGCCAGTCCTAAAATGAACTCTGTTTACTTAATGCACATTACAATAAAATAAAACAGTAACACAGCTATTCAGGGGTAAATGAACTGTGGCTCGAAATGTTCAGTTAAATGTTTACCTTATTTTCTGCACCGTTTCACTTGCCCCGAATGATGTTTCAGCGAATTTAATTTACTTTTCACATCAGCTGGTAAATTATTTGGTTCATTCGAAACATGATGTGCTATATTTTGGTGATTTAACTTTAGCCCTTCCAATATTTACTTCGTTATTTACATCATTTTTTCTATACCATAAAATCAAGGGTGTAATCCTCAATGGCTTAGGCAGAAATGCACTTTTATAACACACATATTTTGCCAGTTATGTTTAAGCTATATATATATATATAATATATCACTACATAGTATTAAAACAAAGTCGCTCCCTGCTGTCTGTCTGTCCCTATGTATGCCTAAATCTTTAAATCTACGCAACGGATTTTGATGCGGTTTTTTTTAATAGACAGTGATTCAAAAGGAAGTTTTATATGTATAATACATGCATATTATAGGTAGAGAAAACATTAGTATCTACATTGCACCCGTGCGAAGCCGGGGCGGGTCGCTAGTATAGCTATATATAATAGGCTAATTATACCGACTTCGGGCTAATACTGAGATTATATGAAAGTCACTTACACCATACTATCCATCCATATCTGAACGCAAATTATTTTATCGCCTAACAGAGCTCTCTTCACATCGAATACAGCCAGCCAAAAGACTTCTCAAATAAAACTGCAAGAGATTGTTGGCTTTGCTCCAGTTTTCATAGTAAATCGTAGTGAGTTCTGCATGGCCATAAATATTCAAACATCATCCATTACAGTTCGTCTATGGCCGTGTGTAACTGACGTTTGATTTATTTATCTTTTGCAATATGATCATCTGTCATGCGTAGATACTACACTCGAGATAGTGAGTTGCGTAGATAGACGACTAATTGATCAAGTGTCTTGTCTTTAGAATATTGTAATTATGGTTTCACTCTTGGTACTTCTAGGGCTATTAATATAACTTGACATTCAATAGCATTTAGCTAAAGGATCGTTTAAACTTTGAAGGATCTATTTTCGGATGCTATGCGATCGTTGACTGGCTTTCATGAACGTGAAGTATGTTTACTATAAACTGAAAATATAGTCGTTTACGAACATAAATGCGCTGCTGAAATGACCAATTATTGTAATTTGTTTTATAATAATTAATATTACAGGGCTCACACTGGTGGAACAAAGCCAACATTTCCGAAAAGTAATAATGCCTTGTCATAAAATTTTCAAATCGCCTTAAACTCACTCACAGAACCGTGATCACACAAATAGAAATGACAGCAGAATAGAAACCAAGTGTAATAACGTAGTCGTCCCAATGATCTGTAATCATAAGTGCCTATAAACACAGTATGATTATCGTGCTTGCTTTCTAATTCCCGACCTGCAATGCAACCTAGTATTTAAATAGAGCTGAACTGTCGCCTGTGTAAACTGGTACGATGTTTCAGATATGAAATACCGGAATTTTATTATTAAGTACAATATCTGATGGTAAACTTGTTATTGGTGAGAAAGTTCTAAGCCTTATCTTGGTTTCTGTAGTGAATCTAGACGAACTTAAGTAGCTATAGTGTTACAAGGAACTTTTCGCGCTTGAGTGACATTGACATGGGAGGTCGTTGTTGGCAAACCTATAAGTTTGATAAAATTGTAGACCGGTATTGAAAAATCAGGATGGCGGAATTAGTTTCGATTTTGGCCAGGCACCATAAACAACTATTCAACTATAGATGTAGAATTATGGAGAGTCTATAATTAAATGACTTTCAACAAAGGCAGAGTCAGGAGCTAAAGTTTCTAGACTAGAACCAACGAAGACAATAAACCTAACTGTTTTGAGGCAATAGCGTAACTGGCATTTGTAGAACAAATTGCCGAACCGTCGACTGTAAGTGCAGTTAAAACCGCTTTGAAGATGAGAATAGTGACTTTATTAGTCTTTTTTTTTTCAAATCAAATCGTTTATTGCAATCCATAATGTACACTTACAGGTGGTAAAAAAATATATGTAGAAACAATTATGGACCCTGTCGAACACAGCAAATTTAAAATAAGTAGAGAGAGGAAGAGCGCTTTATTAATTTTCCTTGTTACTAATGAAATAACAAGCAACTTGATAATTTCCCTCTTTTCAGACCAGCATGCATTAGGATACATTATATTAGAAGATAAAATGCAAATGAAAGCATACATGTAGCTTAATTTTGCACAAATTACGATCCTCGTTAGAAGAAAATGGTCTGGTCTAGTGTTTCTACGATAGTTCTGCTACTAATAGGACCTATAAACAAAAGAATGTAAACGTAAACTAAATATCTAAAATTCCGTTGTTCGATAGGGAAGAAAAAAATTTACACACTCAACATACAGCTTTTAGGATGAAAGCTTTTGAAGGATAAAAGGTCTATCACAGTTGACTAGATATTGAGAGGTCAACGGTTTAAGGTGTCCCATGCAAAACCATTATGCTTAAACCGCTCCTTAATTCTACACGTTTAACCTCGGTTAGCAGGGTCAACAGAAAGATCGATAAAAGGTAAAAGTTAATAGTACGATTCCAGCTTTTTAAAGGAATCCTGTTCTTTCAACAAATCAAATATCCAGACAGTCTGCATTCATTGGGTGACCCTCACCCTTCAAAATACTTTTAAAATGAAAGACCGACGACCGAACATACAAAGCAAGACTGGATTGCCATTATTCAACTTCATTCAACTCTACATCTGCCAATGTTAGCTGTACCTTACCCCAAAAATCTCAAGGTCTACCCATGTCTGCATCAACCCCTTTTATCTGACCACCTCGCCGTTTCCTGTTCTACCGGTTCTCAAGTGTCAACGGCGAGAACAAGATCAGGCAGTTTAGTCATTTTATTGGTCTGTTTACCAGTCGCTATGGCTAATATTAGAATGGCTAAGTATAGTAAACTAGCCTGCTGCGCTTCCAGAATCGTTGTTATAGAACTGTTTTGACAATAAAAGTAACTTATCGGATTTGTTGACTTTTTAAGAGAGAGATTTTTATTTAGAACTAGCTGTGCCCGCGGCTTCGCTCACGTGACCGCGTATTCTTTTAGCATTGCCAGGGTACATTACATGGGAACGTGAAGTCATATTCCTAACATCCTCTACAAATAATATTCTAATTAACTGACCTGTTAATTTAAACTAAAACCTGTAAGTACATCTTTGTTTTTAGTATTAAACGAACTCATAGTTAATTTCTGGGGGGAATAAATTTAGATTGCCATTGGCACGCTAAGAAGAAGTTTATGAACGAAAGCAACTACATGCAACTTATGATCTATCCTCTGTCCTAAACACAACGGTTAATATTCTTAAAAAATTAAAAAGACGCTCTATTGCAAATAGAGAACGAGATACTACAGCAAGTACATTTAAACTTATCAGAAACTGTCCCTTATAATACCGTTTTGATTTTGAAGAAATCATCATCATCATTCTCTTGTCCTTATTCCAATTTATTTGGGGTCGGCGCGGCATGTCTTCTTTTTCCATACTTCCCTAATACTTTATCGAGAAATTGTTTAAGAAAAATCAAAATGCAAAAGATACAAAAGAAAAATTGGAAATATCACAGCATCCAAAAAATATTCAAACAAATTACAAAAAGTGAAATTAATATTGGGCTCGTACTTGCAACCACGTAATTTACAGAGCGGTCATGAAACCGCTAGGCCGTTTATTCCATTGATATAATATATGAATAGCCGTTCTCATGCTTGTCATGACTGAAATGACAAACAATTGAAGAATAATGTATAGGATACTATTTGAAGAAACCTTCAAATGGTAGCCTAAAACGGAATGTTTGTGAAAAAGTTTTAAGAAAGGAATATTTGTGCAAAATTTAAACAGTAGCACACATACGCCATTTCGGAAGTTCGGAACATCGTTTTGAATTTATAAAAAAAATAATATTGTTTATGCATAGGTTTAGGAGGTTAATCAATCAAAATTTACACCACGACCACATACTGTCGCGAGCGTAGTTCATTCACGGAAAATCTTAACACCGCGATTCAGAAAGTGGCGCCAAAATGCACAACGTCATCTATCGAGCACGGAGTTAAACTGCTAAAATATAATGCATGGAAAACGATCGAACAATCGCTCTATATTATGTAGATTTTCCAAGCAGCGCTATATAGAGTACCTTTTGCTATCATAACTTTTTGAAAAACTCGGGCAGTCGATTTAAATGTTATCTTGTGAGCACATTTATTTAGTAGTACCTTTTGGTTCAATAGATGTCGTTGCATGTATCTTAAGTAATGATGATGATTGTTTCTTGAACACTTTAAATTCGTATATCTTTTGATTAAGAGCACGGATTGCAATGAAACAAAAACTAATACCTTTTCTAAGTTACGCACAATACTTGTGCATGAAACTAACCACATTGGTTTTGTAATTTTCACGAGATACTTAAACAAACAAACATAGCCGCAGACTTACAGACTGCAGACAAACAGACAAAAATTCTAAAAATAGTAGAAATGGGTTCTGTTAGTCATCCTTTAACACCCTACTATTGTTTTTCTAAGTATTTTCAATGTACAGAAACGCCACGTCTACAGATTTATTATATGTATAGAATAGATTAGAAGAAGATACTATATACATATATCCTTCGTTTAGTTTCCTGAGTGAGAATATCAATATTGGTATAGGATATTGATGAAATGACGCTAACAGAACTAAGCAAAAATTCATAACGCTGGAATTTGTCAACCGTTTAGCAACAAAGTATTTGCTAATTTCATTGAGGATTCCGTAACGGAATATTGACTAATTGAAACATTCCGAAATTATAGATTAAGAAGTAGCCACAATACATAAAACTGCCAAGCAATTAGCAATCTATCAATTTGCATAAAAATGAGCCAATATTGCATCATTTAATGCTGTTGAAGTCGTAATGAACTAATGAAGGAAACAGTTGCAAGATGTCTTATTTTTATATCTCTATCTACCTTTTAGTGCAAAGCTCTGTTTTATTAAGTCATCTTGTCAGGAGAATGTCACAACTATTTCTTAAAAAGCTTGGAAGATTCCTTAACACCAAAATCTCGAAGGTTTTAAAAATATCGTTCACTTTCCTGTCGGGACATGTTGTGAGACGTGTTGACTCATCCGGATCCGTCCGTCAACCGTGGGTGGACCCTTTTGGGATAAACATATTTTTATTTTAGTCTCATTTTGAATTAAAATGTCGTTACGTTAATGGCCTGTCCTGACTTGAGTGTCCTTAAGTTATAAGTAATCGTTATGGTTAAATTGAAATAAGTTTGCGAGAGTCTAGAATATTGGTTTAATTACCGAGAAGTAAACAAAGGGAAGAGTTTTTAATGTTGAATGCTTTCATTCGTAAACGTTCTTAACTTCAACGGAAAATCTGAATTCTAAATAAATCCGTGTGACAATTTAGGTTAGTCTAAATCTAAAGATTTCTTTATAAACTGTCTAGTTGCTCTAAATACTTTGCTAAACAAAGTGTCTGTCTGCCAAACAAATTGGTTCTTCATGTTGTTGAGTCGGAAATTTTTCAGGCGAGTGGTTTGACCTGAACTGTGCATTTCTGCCTGACCTAAATACAGTCAGAACTTTTTGTGTTCGGTCACGATTTGCCGTTTCTATTAAAACCTTGTTTGTTCGTGTTCGTAGTCTATGGATTTTAATTCCGTTCTTTGATTTTCCAAAAATGGAACCTGTTGTTAGATTTGGATACGATTGACGGGTTCCAATTTTTTAAATTAGTAAATTCTTTTCTTTGCTGAGGCTTTCGAAGTTTGGTCCAGTTTTTTTTGCAATTCTGCTAGTTATATTCAACTGTGGGTTTTGAAGTCCATCAGAGTAATTAATAAAACTAGTGCCTATGTTCCAAATAGTAGGGTGTATATGGATTTAGATCT
Source organism: Standfussiana lucernea (assembly GCA_964057025.1). NCBI lineage: Eukaryota > Metazoa > Arthropoda > Insecta > Lepidoptera > Noctuidae > Standfussiana > Standfussiana lucernea. The sequence continues at coordinate 13,838,276 of OZ059799.1, forward strand.
TAGTTACTAATATTGTATTAGAATACGTTTACAATATCATTTCAGATGTAAATGAGATGCCAGTAGCCCTAGTCAATCATACTTGTGAAACAAAATGATGATTCATGTATCCAATACTTACATAATTTATTCCTTAGCCTAGCGTATTGTTTATTTACACTATTATCAATCGACCTATATTTTCTCTATTACGCGTCGATACAATATAATTATTTTAGAGAGTTTGTTATGATATTCATAATATTGTTTTTGGTACATCCATAGATAAGATTAGGTGCTTGAGCTCTTGATAGTGGGGTTATAGAATATGGGCGCCGATTTATATTGAAAACTATTTTTTTTGTTTCGTCCTTGTTTGTCGAAAATTATCCCTTATTTAAACGTAAAGGTACGTACGACCAGGATAAAAAGTAAATCATAAGCAAATCTTAAGCCAGGTCTCGGCCTACCTTTGTGCCACATTTTATTGAAATCCGTTCAGGCGTGAAAAGGTGACGGAAAGTCGGAAACACAGGCAAGTTCCTTTCGTGTATGTATAGGTACGGTGAGGGATTAATAAAATAGCGTTATTTCATCTCAAATTCCCACCTAAAATGCATTTTGAAAAGAAAGGTGTTTTATGTTCATTAAGAAATTTGATCGAGTTCGTCGTTTTAGCAATAGGGACTTCAATTATAGCAATACGAAACAAACAATCAGGATCCAATCCAAAATTACGAGACGACGGTTGTTGTAATCAAGCAGGGAAATTACAGTAAATTGGATCTCTGCCAGACAACTCTATTGGAATATTTAAGATGTTTCAATTTTCAGGCAAGCTTACATGAAGCGTCTTGTACCTAATTTAGGTACGACTGAGCAGGTTGAGCTGTAAATCACGAGTTCACGACCTTCGTTTGTATTTCAGACAAAGACTACAATACATTTACCAGGGTAAGGTACCCAGAATCTGAGAGATTTGTTATAGGATATTTAGGTACCTATCTGATTTTAGAGTTTAAACACCTAGGTAAAGTAGTAGTAAACCTAGGTACTGCTTTGATTAATAAAAGATTTATGAGATATCTTGTAAATAAATAGGTACGTACCTACTTAGGTGTTCCACCATTAATGAGTGCGTAACTAAACGTTTATCCTATGTAAGCTAGGCATTTAATTTAATGGGTCATAAAATGTGTGCGAGTGGGCAGTGGTTACGATGTTATGTGTGACTGTAACTGGTTTTTTCCTAAAGAAAACGTTGGAAAGAATAGAGGTAAACAAACATAATTTCATTGCTGCGTTATACCTACCTAAGTACACCTATGTATATCCTATTACTTAAATTTTAATTACTCTGAAACTAGAAAGGAGCGTTTTAAACTTCGTAACGAAGCGCTTTGTTTCACAAATGGCTTTCAGAAGGTACATACATATGTCTAAGCAAGTCATACATACCTACCTACACAAGTATGTAAGTATAGGTATATAGGAACGCTTTCTTCGTTTGCACAGCGGGTTCACACAAAACCAAGCGAAGGACTCACAAACACGCGCGCAGGAAAATCAATAACAGCGTACAACAACAGACAACAGCTGATCACGACAATTTAACAATCGTAGGAAATAAGTTTGTAGCAACACTCACCACGACTTCTGCTGACTATCATCGGGGTTATTAAAGTTAGTTATAGCTGGATATCTGCAATACAAAATAGCAATTTTCAACAATCACAATAACACTACAAAAATCAAGCATAATTATCATTTTTAGCGCACTAATGTTAGGTAAAATTAATGAACTAAATGGCCCGTGTTATTTCGTCGCGTTCAACTAAATGCGAACAAAGGACTGTGTTTATTTTGCAACGCTACTCACCTTTGTGCAGTACACTCCAACACTTTCTTCTTTTCCCATCCTTCTTGAGTTTTCACCCATTCTTCACCTGGTGACCGCCAGTCTTTTGAAATAAAAGGCATTTTATAACACAAAACACAACAAACTACGCGATCCTAGTGCGGTCAACGAGTCGCACAAGCTAACGTCTGCAACGCGAGACGGGATTTGACGATTTTGACATGAGAAGTGCGAGGTTGCGAGTTCGGGCCGATGCAAATACATAAGTGCGACAAAGAAGTCTTGTTTAGAAAGGGACGAATGCGCGCATGTCTTTTGTTTTGTTGATTTTAAGGAAGATGTCATGAACAGCTGTTTCTGTTTTGAAGACAATGTTTATAAAAGAAAAATATAATTTGTAATTACCAAAAGTGCCAGTTATATCCGAATGTTTTTTTTAAACAAAGGTTTGAAATTAAATATTTCGTTCAAAATGCTGGCAAAATAAAAAAAACCTTTTTTTGCTGGAAAATGAATGCTTGACATAATCCTTGAAAACTTAACATTGCATGCCCTGGAATGTTTTAGTAGGTATCATTCAATCATTCATTCATTACATAACATTTCGTTGTCTGTGGTACATGATGAAATAAATAATCCATTCGGTCTCTAGAATTTGTTAGCTACGTTTTGAGGTTATATTTGTCGATTTGTGTTTTCGTAATGGGAGACTCCAATGCTAGCTTCAAGCCTAAAATCAACAGCACCGGTCAAGACCCAGTACTTAAACAGGCTGAAATAGCGTACATGAAGTTGATAGAGCAGAAAAATCGTGAAAGGGTACATAAGTTGCAGCAGATTGCCAAGAAAAATAGAATCACCGGACTAGCAATTGGATCTGGAGTACTCAGTGTTTACTTGTATTCGATATTAGCTGTGAAACAAGAAACCTTCCTCGACGACTTTGAAGAACCCGTCAAGGTTCAGCAGCAGTAATATGGCGGCGGCAAAGAAAGCTTTACAGATAAGATTACCTCCTCTACCAAGTATAAAAGATGTTATTCGATTGTATAAACTACGTGCTCTTCGGGAACTGTCTCAAAACTTCCTCATGGAACCGCGTTTGTTAGACAAAATAGTGAATGCTGCTGGCAATATAGAAAAGCACGTCGTCTGCGAGGTCGGTCCTGGCCCCGGCGGAATAACAAGATCTATAATCCAAAGAGCTCCAAGAAAACTAATCCTTATCGAAAAAGACCGTCGATTTGTACCATCACTAGAACTGTTAGCTGATGCATGCAGGGACAAAGTTGATGTAGACATCATAACTGGTGATATTTTAAAGACTGACATTGGTCAGTTCATCCCTAATGATGTGAAGACAGATTGGCTTGACTCACCTCCGTCAGTTCACTTAATTGGCAACCTGCCTTTTAGTGTGTCCACAATACTGATCATACGCTGGCTAGAAATGATATCTAAGCAGGAAGGTCCATGGGCTTTTGGCAGAACTAGAATGACACTAACATTTCAAAAAGAAGTAGCTGAAAGAATGGCAGCAAGAATTCTTAGCAGTCAGCGATGCAGGCTATCTGTCATGTGCCAGAACTGGTGCACAGTAAAGTATAAGTTTGACATTTCAGGCGGAGCGTTCCTTCCAAAACCAGATGTTGACGTTGGAGTTGTAACCTTAACACCTTTGAAGCAGCCTATAATACAACAGCCTTTCAGAATGGTAGAGAAAGTTGTCCGGCAAATATTTTCTATGAGACAAAAGTATTCAATTAGAGGTGCTCAAACATTGTTCCCGGAAGATGTTAGAGAAGAAATGGCATTGAGAATGTACAAGATGGCCGACATTGATCCTGTTACCAGACCCTTCCAGATTGCTAACATGGAATTTGCCAGAATAGTTGATGCATACGATGAGATCATCAAACAATATCCCGAATTTGAGCATTATGATTACAGAGCTAAAAAAGTACGATCAGAGGCAAAAGTGGTAGAGGAAGAAGTTTAAGTTATACTTAGAGGGTTTAGATGTATATATTAGTTATGTTTCAATAAATAATTTCTGTGAGAACAGTCAACTGATTTTATTACCTACTTAAAATCATTTCTGTGAGAACAGTTTTAAGACTTCTAACACAAACTCAAACATCAGAAGTTTTTTTCTCCTCCATTAGCTCCATCTTTTCCTTTTGCTCTTCCAGGCGCTTCTTTTTCTTGAGTACTTTATTATGTCGTATGGACTTTAGATGTATGGCATAAACATTATCTCCTATGAATATTCTGTTGCACACATCACAGTAGTTGTGTGAATTTCCATCAACACCTCTTTTGAATTCATCTATTTCTGACTTTAGTGGTTCATAGTCACAAGGAGTTTCATTGAGGTGACTTTCTAAAATGTGTATGGCTTTGTTTTTAACTGCATCATCCCATTTTGAAACATCTGTAGTATCAAGTTCATAAATAGGTGGTATCTGAAAATAAAAGTGATATTAGCGCCATCTATTGTTTGAAGTCTTGAAACAAAGTTGCTATTTGTTTTAGTAGTTCAGCTATTCGACACATGATGTCGCTGTTATTTTTATAGTAGTTTTACTACTTGACACAAGATGGCTCTATTCCAAAAAGTAAAGAAAATAATGTAATAGCCAATAAAATATTGAACTAGAAACTATAATTAAGTGAGTTACCGTATTAATAAATATTCTGTTACGTAATTCTGTCTGTTCAAAATAATTACATGTAATAAATGGTATTTTCATGTGAACGTTTAGTAGAAACGAAACATAAAGTATATGCGCAATAAACTAATAACACGCAATACTTAGATATCTGATATTTGATCTATCGGCTGTACACGACACGGAAAAATATGGTACTTCATATATCCCGTAGCTTTTTCTATTACCTACATACAAAGCCGTTATTACGCCGTTTTGCTGTTAGTTTGCCGTTGTTACGTTTTATTTATTTAACATTTAATTAAAACCTACTTACTTCTCTTGTAGGATGTTCTAAGAATCTTCCCCTTATCATCTTGTTCTGTCGGCGGGCATACCTTCTAGTGGCCATTTTCATGTTTTCAATACTTTGTTGTAGTAATTTTTTTCCTGCATCACTGTTTTTTTCCTCAACGGATAACATTAAGTAGTCATGAAATTCTTTAAAGCCGAGAGTTTGGAAGACGCCTTTGGTGTAGTCCGGTGGCCTGGAAAACAATAATAAATAGGATAATGTATGAAATAAATTATTAATGTTACGCGGGGTACGGATACCGCCTGAGGGTCTTTTACCCGTCGAGGATAAAAGCTTGAATATACGTCCATGGAACACAAGTGAATAATTAAACAAATACGAATGTTTGTTGACGTCGACTTGGTTATGATTATGAAACATACGAGCACGAGTGCATACTCAAAATCAATTTGTGTAAGAAATCTCTTCGGTAACACGGTAAGCCTGCAGGCACCTGTAGGCAAGCATAAGCCGATTAAGGAAGCCAAAAGCAAAGATTATGATTTTAAGTTATAACGAATTATCTAAACATGTATTGAACAAGCTGTCGAGGTGGATATTTCAGGATTTGTTTAAAAACTGTAATGTATGAAAGATAAATCGTTCAGGGTCAGTGCGGTGCCGAATTAGCTTCAGATAAGTACCTATTCGCCAACATAAAGCGATGCTAAAATGTTTTGTTTATCTTTTCGATACCGTATATCTTTCAGGGAAGTGGAACTAGCGGGATTTGTTTACTTGTGGGCGTGTCGGACAGTTGTTTTATTGCGTTGTAGTAAATATAGGCACACCACCGATTCTTATGAACGTTTAAATTCGGAAACTTTTAGTTCTGTTGTTATTGGCAGTGGAATGAGACTGTAGGTGTCGGATGCTCGTCAAATCAGTTGTTGAAGTCGGTTTCTATGTAGTTTCATGCTAATAATATAATAGACTGTATCTTTCCTTTTATGGTAACGTTAGATAAAGCTTAACTTGACTCGGTGGGTTGCACTGCTACACAGTTTTTCAGTGACCCAAATGCAGGTAGACCGTACCTACTATTGAGTTCCCTTTGAGTGATGGTAGAACAGTTTAATATTTTTTTGAATTAATCGAACACCTGTGTTCAAAACACTGAACGTAGTTAAAAAGATCATAGAAGAGCTGATTGAGATATGAATAAGCAACAAGATATCAATAACAATAAATACTATAACGCTTAATGCTGAATGATGATGCACGACTAACGTATTTTGCATAAAACCGCCATACATTATTCACAGACAACGTAGAAACCCGAACATTTAAAAACGAAATATGAATATTTGCGCGCCATTTTCGTGGCGGAGTTTTTGTCGATGGTATAATTTAGTGAGCGATCATCGATTACGCAACGTTTGTTAGGTATCGTTCGTTCACCCCAGGCTTGTTCGTTCGTTCTTGACGTTTAACCTTCAAAAGTTATGCGATTTATTTCCTATATTTCTGGTATTTTATCGCATCGCACTCGTGTGGTTTAGTCACGTGTTCGAATGGACGCAGATAATTATAATGTTTGATGTAATGTTTCTATTTTTGAAAGCCTATAGGCCTATATTATGCACGAGATTGGTTTTGTAAGGTTGTTTTTTTTTTAAGATACAAATACTACTTGAATAAAGAAGTAAACATTAGCCGTAGGTAGGCTTGCCAGGTGTCCGGCTTTAGCCGGACATGTTAGGCTTTTTGCAGTCGCGTCCGGCCAAATATGTACGTGTTTGGCCTGTCCGGCTTTTGTCAGGCTTTTTGTCAGAGTGTCAGATTGGCAATTCGTACGACGATGGGCGGACGAGCGCCCGACCCGAACGGACAAGGGCGAGCGGAGAGCAAACTATCTTCCGGCCCGCGATTCGCGCCGCGCCGCGCGTGGCGTGCGTGAGCGTGGTTACCCCGCCCCGCTGCCCGCACCGTCCGCAGACAGGTTCGCGCCCGTTAGTCTGCCCTAGGAACGCGTGGCGTTTGCGCGTGCTTGGCGTGTGTTCACGTACAATTAAGTATTTCAGTTAGCGGCGACCGTATTTTTGGTGAGTTAGTTTTATATTTTCCTATTTGTAGCATTAATGTGTTATTGACAAACCTCAAATACAAGTACAAAATCTTTGTTTCAGATCTCTCTATTAGTCATGTCGAAAAGAAAATGTATATTTTCTGACAGTTTAAAAAGTCAATACAAGATGTTCAAATCTGGCAAAGAGCCGTGGGACGCAAAATGTGTAATTTGTGATCAAATAATTTCCATTGCTAATAAGGGCAAAGCTGACTTGGAAAAGCATTTAAATACCGAAAAACACAAAATGAAGATTCGTAGTACGGCATCTACATCAAGAATTGATATTTTCATGGAATCCAATGCGAACTTAAATCTTCAACGGAGCGTTCGGGCCACAGAAGCTACGCTGGTTTATCATACCGTTAAACATCACGAATCATTTAACTCACTAGATTGCACAGCTCCACTTTGCAAGAGTATATATCCAGATTCGAAAAACGCAAAAGATGTAACTTGTTCCCGCTCAAAAGCTGAAGCTATCCTAAAAAATGTTTTAGGCCCATTTGCCCAAGAAAATATGTTAAAAGAAGTGTCAAAAATCAGATACTTCAGCGTCTCCACAGATAGTAGCAACCATGGTGCTATTAAGCTATTTCCTGTGCTTATACAATATATTTCAACCCTGAAAAGGGAGGAATTCAAGTTAAATTACTGGAGCTACAGGCCTTACCGAACGAGACTGCTGAAACAATATCCACTTACATACACACCATTTTGACGGACAAAAACTTATTGGATAAATTAATTGCTTTTTCAGCGGACAACACCAATACTAACTTTGGCGGTAGAGAGAGAAGTGGGACCAACAGCGTCTACAGTAGACTCAAATCAGCTACTCAAAACGATGATATGGTCGGTGTTGGATGTATTGCACATATCTTCAGCAATTCCGTACATCACGCAATCGAATCTTTACCAATCTGTGTAGACAGCATAGTGATGCAAATGCACAACCATTTTGCCAGCTTCACAGTTCGTACTGAAGCTTTAAAAAAAGTTTGTTCAGAATTGGAAATTGATTTTAAACGTATGCTTAGCCATTCAAAAACCCGCTGGCTATCTCTTTATCCCGCCATAGAGAGAATCTTGCAAATGTACGAGCCATTAAAGTCATACTTTCTTTCATTGAGTTATCCGGCCAGAACATTGCAAATGTTTTTCGAAAATGACTTCTCTGAGTGTTATTTATGGCTCTTACATTATTTCATGTCTATATACCAAAGCCGAATCAAACACACTGAAACTGCTGATATTTCTGTCAATGAAGTAATTGATCAGTGTTCGCAAGTAGTGGAAAATATAAACGAAAGATTGGAACAAAATTTTTGCCCAATGAAAGTGACCGAAATTTTACGGCGTTTATCGGAGACTCGTCGGGATGAGGTAGAAGATTTTAAACAAAACATGAGAAGAATGTACAATATTGCCAAAGATTACCTGAATTCCTGGACCAGTGAATTTTGTACTGACTTAAAACACTTTCAGTGGATGACTTTAGCTAATATTCCAAGCTGGGAACAAGGGGCAAAAACGATAGACACTTTGTCTAGAAAAAATGTACAATTAAATGACAATAAATTTTTTGATCAGTGGCAAAACTTCATAAAATTTTTAAAGCAACACGAAGATGACTCTGACTTTAAAAAGCTGTTGGCACATCAGAAGTGGACCTCGTATTTTAAATCATTTAATAATGAAGAATTTTATTCCGAACTGCTTAAGTTGGCAGAATATTATTTTGCAATACCAGGCCACAATGCCAACGTTGAAAGAGTTTTCTCTTTAATAAACGCCCAGTGGACAAAGGAACGCAGTAGACTACAAATAGATACAATTGTTAAGATGATGTTCTTGTTATGCAATTTAAAATTAACATGTAAAGAATTTTACGATATGATTTCTAAGGAAAACGAAATTCTTGACAAAGTAGGTGCAAGTGCCAAATATAACTAGATTTTGTTATTTTTTAAAGATTTTAAATTGTTCTATAAATACCTACTATAAAGTAAATTCTTACCTAGCCGTAAAATTAATATTATCTTTTTGTTACTTTCCAGAAAAATGATTATTTTTATTTGTTTTATTATATTTTTTAGTTTATAGTATTAAGAATGCCAAAAGAGAGCTATATTCGTTTGTTTTTTAGTTTTAATAATACTTAATTGTGTACAAAAGACTGATGATTCATTTGTAAGTAAAACTGTAATAGTGTAACTTAATAAAAATTTCAAATTCGTAAACGAGTTTTTTTATTATAAATATTATGTCCATCTTTTAATAAATATCGAATATCCTCACTTTTCATCACGTATAAATACTTTTTTCAAACAGCCCACTGTAAAAACATTATGTTTGGCAATAAAAAAAACATGTCCGGCTTTTAGGGCAAAAGGTCCGGCCTTATATAGTGCGCAGTCCGGCCTTTGCATTTTATGGCCTGGCAACCCTAGCCGTAGGTGACGATAAGCAATAGTCCAACCAACGTGGAGACAAAATAACTACAAGACTGTCAAAATATATCGGATTCTCGAATCAACCGACTAACCGAAATCAAAATGATTTTCCCACAACTTTATCCTTATTAGTCCACCTGTCGAAAGTTTTTAATAAAAATATTTGACTCTTTAAACACTTGGTGGTACAGGATCGTGACTGACACATCAATAGATTCTAGGAATAAACAATTAAAGAAGTTCAGGCTTTACGTGGGAATCGATTGAACCGATCTAACGAATTTATTCCATTTGACGATTATCGTTAATTAGCGTAGTTCACCTTGACAGCTTAACTAAACTCGTTTTCACTAGCGAAACCTGAACGAATGCCTAAATAAAAGTACCGTATAGGATTAGTTAAAATTCCAACAGTGCAATAATATGTAGGCATTCATTTAGGTATCGCCTAGTTTTACTGAAAGCTGGCATTTTTGTTGATATATTTCACCTGCAGGTGATGGGGGCATAGCGGGAGCTTTACAAATAGATTGGAGCTGTTTATAAGCAGACGGAAGGACGCTGTCCCTATGCCCAACTTGTTATCATAATCTACCTATTAATTTTTATTTTACGCAAACAGGGAAGAAGTCGGTCTTTAAAGTAGTAGTATATGAAACCATAATGAATATAGACAGATCACTAGATAACTAGTTCCATCGATAACTGATAAAATCGAAATCCGTTTATAAAGTGCCCGTAATCTGAGCTAACAAGAATATTTGCAGTTAACAATACATTTATAGTCGTGATTGGGTTAATTAAACGGACCGGTACATAATCAATTAAATTGTAGACACGAATATTTGTGGTCCAACATGGTAGCAACGGGCTATTTGACAACAATATTGCAAATGAAATGTTGTTAAGTTGCGTTGTCAAGCTAGTCAAATTATATTGAAAATAGTTTACAAAAGCCTGATCAATAAAAGGTGCCCAAATTGAGTGATTTAGCTGACCAAAATAATAACAACCAATACCTTCTAGAAGATTTAGAGCAAAATGGAATATTCAGTACCTAAATTAGATTAGAGCTAAGATCATGTTGACAACTTGGAAACAAATCTATGAGACTCAAACCACTTACATCCGTTAAAAGAATTTATAGGTTGACAACTTGTCAAACTTTACTTGGGCAGGTGTTCATTTTGGAATTTAAATTCACTTACACAAAAAACGTAAGCTATTATTGAATTTCGCAAATTTCGTCTTGTTGCCAACTTAAAATTCTCAATTCGAAACTAGCCAACTGTAGCGAGAGTTACAATCATCCGCTTCTCGAATCGATTTCCACACAAGAAGACTTCCCTATTAATACACTCGCTCTCCTTGAAACAGGAACCCAGTCCCTCAATTTCCTCAATCACCAAGGCGCAGCCCGTAGCTCATAGCAACAACATTTGAAGAAGGGGGTCACTAACAACTCCAGTGCCCTCATTCAAAGGGTAGGACCGCTGAAGTAGGTTAAAGGGTAGTTGTTAGTAGGGTGACGTATTACTCGCGCGTAATGAACCCACTGGCTAGATGAAGACCTATAAGTTCACCAGGAGTTAGAGTTACTGGATGTGATAGCTTGGTTGTGTGTATTTTGCAGTTTTTAGGTTTAAATTACAAAGTTATGCTGCATCTAGGTTGGTCGGCTCACCGGAAAGAGCTGCATCTGACTTCTACAACCAACTTACAGAGTAACACGATGATCCTTGGTGTTAAGACTGATTGTTAGACTTTCGGGTTTCCGACCTGTAAGGACTTTCAAAGATCTACAAATGACGGCCGGGACCAACAGCCTAAAGTATTTCCGAAGCACAGAAGGGAAGGGACCACAGACCGATCTCGATGAAAACGGTAACACATGCTTAGAATCTAAAGAATGTTTATTTTAAGACAATTGCCTGTAATTCGTAAGTAAAGCAAAGGCATCGTTGCATGTAGAAAGGGAATGAGCATTGATGAATGGCCTTGTTCACTGAGTATTGGCAATTCCAGACTACAAGTCGGATTAATCAGTTGTCATGGTTTGTGTGCGGAGGTATAATGGGAATGTTGTGAAGTAAGTTCTGAGTATGAATGTTGATGGCTGGAAGAGTAGGTGAAGACCAAAGAAACGATGGATGGGCTGTGTGAAAGATAATTTGGTAAAAAAGGGAATGACTACCGAGATGATCTCTTATAGAAGAAGTACGGAAGACGACATGCTGTGCCGACCCCAAAAACAATAGGATAAAGTCCATTCAGGTTCGAAACCCGAAGGTCTAACAATCAGTCTTACCAAGTTTAAATCGTAATGCCCTATAATGGCAGGACAATGATGATGAGACTCCAGTCACAGGTCTTCTTGTACGGTGCTGTTTCATTGAATCCAAGACCACTGAAAATCTCCAAATATGATATTGAAAAAGTTACATCGGGCTTTCCTTTAAACCTGCAATGTAAAGTTAGAACAAAATGTACATTGTCAGATTCGAAATGTCTATTTATTTCCGTGTTCTTATCGATTTCCATGTAAAGTGAAAGAACTACTATGTAGTTGGTTACGTGTCTTCCCAGGCTACACAAAAGGGTCAAGTGGGTGTGGTTTTAGGATAAAGGTACACCTGGTTTATGCACAATTTTGATCTATTACCCCCGTATTACTTGCTTGTTGGGTTAAGGCTTCACCGTTAATGAATTTTAATATACTCGTAGTCAGAGGACATGTATACGTATTCACATGTGTAATATGTGATACATCATGTATACGCTACGGGTAATTTTCCATCGATATTAAGCTAAAACTCGATTCACGAAAATCAAAACAATGTTTAGTTTGGTTGGAACTTGAAATCCTTTGCGAATATCAAGGCATATCTTAACCCTAGATATAAAATCGAATGGCCTGATTAGTCTAGGTTCCGATGTGGATACATGGGGTATTTTGTCAAATTATTTGGAATACGAAACTAGCGTTGTTTGGCAAGCTAAACCTGAAGGTATCCATGGCATGGCATGGCTTGGTTTTGTATTTCTATATAAAATATATTCGTTAGGATGGGCATGAGCTTCTCGGTACATAATGACAATCGGATGACATTTTTGACGTTTCTGTTATCGTCAGCGCTTTTAGAATTTGTTGAGTGAATGAATTTTGTTGTAAAAACAGAACTATATTTAGTCATCATGCGTGTATTTGATTGGTTTCTTTGATTACTCTTTGTCTATAGCCAGTATTCCAGCGTCTAAGGTGACCTCTTGGGGCTAAAGTCCTATGAAGGGGTAGCAAGTTGGCTCACATGTCATCGCTTGTTGATTGGTGTTCAGTATTTGCTACCGCCCCGCGCTTATGCAGCGTCCCTTTAATAAACCAGTCTTGATACTTGCAATGAAGTAATAATTTATTAATTCCATAGACCTATTTTATAAAAGTGGCTAGGGAAGACTGGATGTGGAAGGCGTCCCTGCCTTCGGCTCGGGCAATCGGGTGGTGTGTCGAAATTATGGAGAGAATGTCCAGAAGAGCATTTTGATAATTTGATAAGTTTAACTTGCATCCCCTTAGCATGGTTCCTGATAACTGACACGGTGTTGTATGGGTTGATACGGTAGGGTGTATCTACGCGCAAACTGTGAACACGAATTCGGCGAAAAATTTATAAACCTACACAGAAAGATGTGCTGAATTCGTGTGGCAACAATTTCACGACGATTTCTAGCATATTGTAAACTGCCCTTTAAAAAAGACATACAAAAGCAGATTTCAATGATCCCATAAAAACAGATGAAGCTTAACATTGCTTTCTTTTAAAATGAGAAAAACGAAAGTGCTGTCCATTGGTCCCGGAAGACTGGATTTCGATTACACACTGCGTTAAAAAAGAATCAATCAGTAATACTACGTTTTTTTGTTCAAAAGATTTCAATTAAATAAAAAAGGTAATCAATCATGAAAGTAGGTAGATGATAGATCCTGTTATAGCTGTTTCTAGACTCAATACAGTTACTAGGTTTTATGTCGGCGTCATAAAACGCTACAAAAGAAATAAGCAGTGAAATTATGTGCCTTGGTGGCTAAAAAATAATACGGCTATGACGCGACGCGACGTGTAGTCTCAAAACTCCAAGTAGGTACCGTCGTAGTCGTTTTGACAGAGTCGGATGACCTCTTCCATTTTCAGATTGTATCGTGTAGGTTTATTAGCACTAGATTATTTTGAATTTATCCTTTAAAAAAAACTGTCAAAATTATGGCCCAATGAGCCATAATTTTCCATAATAAATACAAAGTACCAAACAATGGGATCGTAGTTGTGTAGCCTCGGCCGTGTAACACGACCCTGCGCGTAGTACGCGACCGCAGCACCGCACAGCAGATGACACTCAGGACATTGCCCGCGAACGCCATATTTGTTTTTGTGCAATTTTTTTTGAATACCATAGACTTGCGCACCGTGGAGGTGGAGGTGCGTTGGTATTTTTGTAACTGTAAAGTTTTAGTTGTTTTGTTTTTTACAGTCGTGTTGCACTTTATGAAAATATTTCTTTGGTATGCTAATTATAATGTTGGTACAACTTTAATGAATATTGTACTTATAGCTTTTTCTTCTTTGTGTCGCTGTTACGACAGTATTCTTATTGACCCAAAACTTCTTCACATCCATAGTGTCATCCATGCATAGCAGAGGTCACTTTGACTACATGTTCTGGGGCAGGGCACGATGCGTGGAACATAGATTGACATCAACACCCTGCTACCGTTCCGTCGAGGTAATCCCACTTTTTTTTTTAAACCTTGGCAACACCAACCGTGCAGCAGGTTTAGGAGGCACGATTATACTTATAGAGTGCGTTTTGTAGTATCTAGAACAATAGTATCCTCTCAAGAATATAGAGGTCATCTTTGTTCGATTTACTGGCTTCTGAAGTCGAATATCACGGGCTAATCAGTGATGTGCCCGGTGTAGCCGCATAGACATGCAAATGTCTTGATCAAACAGTTGTTTGGTAAATTGTTTGGGTCGTGGCGGCGGCGCGGCGGTTTCGCGGTCAGGGTTAGAATGGATAAATGATTACCCATTTACCGCTACCGAAATATAAAATATATAATGGGGAAGAGCCCATGAAGTTTTTCATTAAAAATATGCTCAATTATAACTTTCGTTTTGTATGCTGGAGTAACGTTTCAGAGTATAAAAGTGAGAAGTAGGATAGCATTATCACTACTGGGGAACTGGTCTTCTTTGAGGAGTGGGACGTAATTCACCACGCGCCTAGGGCCGGTTGGTAAATACTGTCATATCTATGGTATGAGCCATAAATTGACCTCACATATTACTTTTCCTTTACTTCTATTCTTTTCAATCAACCAATCGGACGCTCTTCTGAGAAGGCAAAGGAGCCAAGTTAATTGAGGCCATTATCAAATAAATGTAAAGCTTTAAAAACCATTCAACCAGTCAATACGGCTATAAAACTTATCAAACACATAAGAACGTAAATAAATACATTGCTCAGTATATTTTGACATTTCAAGATGGCGACACTTGCTATGACAAACGTCAAAAACAGTACTATTTCAAATTCGTTCCATGTTTCGCCACGGGGCAGGATATGTTGGTCACATACGAAAGAAGTGTTTCCTGTCAATTTCGCGTTTCTTACTAACAAAATGTTTCGCTTAGCGCCATTTAATTTCACGGATAATTTGTGTGGATCGAATGCCCTTTTGTTTTTCGTAAATTAAGTATCGATCGACAGACTTTACTGTCTGTTGGTTCTTGGTTTAAAATAATAATGTTTTTATTTTGGAATTTTCCATAATAGAGACGTTGATTTTTTTTGGTTCTTCAAATTAAGTGTCGGTTTTGCTCAAAACATTTTCCTTTATTAACCGCAAGTCAGTATTTTCCAAGGTTAACTTTTAGCAAATGAAAGCTTTTAATTTTGGCAAATACCTACTATCCGGTTATGCACTCCTGTGTTTGATGTCATGTGTCTATCATATCATCATGTAAGTATATCTTTAAGTTAGATATGTTTAAGTCCCAACATCGGATTCAGACATCGGTGAAGGAAAACATCGTGAGAAAACCTGGACTTGTTATTAATATAAGTCTGAAATCGCCAACCCGTCTTGAGCAAGCGTGGTGATCAATGCTCGTGCCTTCTCTGTATGAGAAGAGGCCTTTGCCCAGCAGTGGGACAGTTACAGGCTGATATGTATGTATGTTTAAGTCCCATGTAATAGGGGTGCGAGCCTATTGCCATCAGCCGGGCACAAATGCACAGTCCGTGGCTGCTACTGAGAAATTCCTGATGGAAAAACCCAATAATAAATGGCCTGACACGGGAATCGGACCCATAACTTCATGTTCAGCAGTCGCGATTGCAACGGCAGTCTAAAATATGTATAATAGGTAAGGAATAAGGTTCAACTCACTGTCCATCCTGTATCCTTTGCTTGTTGTGTTGATCGTGGAAGTCCAGCAGCTCCTGAATGAGTCCTTCCTCTATCATCGAGTCCACTCGGGCGTTCAGTCGCTCATCGTGGACTGTCTGTAACAAAATTTTTGGGTTGTAAGTATATGATTACTGGCATACCGAGTATGCGGATTGGATTTTTTTTTTTTTATTAATTATTCTTTATTTCCATACAGTGACAACATTGTTACAGACATCTTAGGTTATAACATACTGACATTATGTCCCACAGATAGGTCCCCTGGCTTCCAAACTAGGTTTTCACCTGTGACTTGGGAGACAGTGTTTCTTCATTAGAAAGGGCTTGTGTATGTCATAGCCTCATAGGTAACCAATAATGTAACGAAAAAAAAGTAAAATGAAAAAATAACAAAAATAAACAAATTTCTTGAACAGATTATTTAGTACGAATCACAATATTATGAAAACATGAAGTGCATAATTATGTTGTGAGAGGGTGTGTATGTGTCTGTGTATGTGTGTATGTGTTGATGGAGTGTAAAGTGTATGTGAAATGTTCGTTTTGGGCTTAGGGCTAACGAGTAGGGGAGAATAGTAAATTTTCTATTTCGTCGTAGCTTTTTTTCATCAACCACGTTTTAACCGCGCTTTTGCATTGGTGTAAATTGAGGTTATGTATTGCGAGCAATTTGTTGATGGTATTGTAAATCTTTTGGCTCAGATACAAAAACTGGTGTTCAGCAAAGGCGGTATTGTGTCTAACAGGTGGAAAAACAATATCAGCTCGGCGTTTTTTGGTAGTTTTTACTGGCTCACGATGTTTTTTCAGTATACACTGTAGGACAAACTGTTTCCTTACCGAAAGCACTTCGCAGTCCCTGTAAAGCTCCTCTGTAGGGTATCTGTAGGGCTTGCAATGCATTACTTTTAGAACTGCTCTTTGTGCTCTTTCTAGTTTTAGAAATTGGCCTCTAGCTTTTCTTAAAGGATTTTCTATACGTAATCTCATCATCATCCTCATCATCAGCATTTTCCTAACTATGTTGGAGTCGGCTTCCAGGCTAACCGGAGGCCTATTTCAGAGCGAGACCGGCGCCGCCGCCGATTGCGTGCTCCTGTTGGGCATACCGATATCTATAGACTTATCGCGCCGCTCTCGCTCTGAAATGCCCTAAATGTCATCATCTCTCTGCTCAGTTACCGAAATCTTGCACATTTTTATTAATAGTATGAAGTATCGCAGCATGCCATAAATAACCCACGACCCTCTGTAATAACCACGCAATCTTCAAAGTCAACAAGAAACAAGTTTTTTTCCAAGTTCACAACTAGTACAGGTGGCAGGTGTTCCCGAATTCTGTTTGACTAACAGGACGAAGACCCCAGTCCCCCATGTAACAACTTTGCCTAGGGCACGGAGGATTCCCGTGAGAACTGAATAAATCTGAATTCGCAAGAGCTGATAAGCAAGATAAGGTGATAAATGCTGCACTGTAGTGCAATCAATACTTACGTCACTGGAAACGTAAAGTTACGGGATGCAAGGTTTTAAAATATACACGTGTAAAATCAGATAATGTAATAAAACTGTCCGAATTCAGGTCGGAATGTTCACTTGACTAGTGGAGATTGAGTAATTATTTGAAAACTAACTAAATCTTGGAGTTTTAATCTAATTTTTATTAGGATACTAGTTGGGATGGAATAGGTGTGATGTTATGTAAATGAACTAATATCTAATACTATCGGATATTATTATTATTATCTCTCATCCACCTGTTACCAGCCTTCCTACGAAGATTGTCACCTTACGCTTGCCGATTCGCGGTCTCCACTCAAGGACACGTCTACCCCATCGGTCATCGGTTCTACGGTTAATACGGCCGGCCCATTGCCACCATCTATTAAATCTTTTAGGACATTCTCTAATTTGTTTTTGGTACTGCACTTTTTAGCGACCTCATAAAATACTTAACAAAAAAAAAATTTTTTCGGGTGGGTCGCCGCCCTTGGGCCTCTGACTTGACTTTACATGCCGTTGAGAAATATCTCCCAGGCTTGCTGGATTGGTTTCCTCACGATTTTTTCCTTAACCGAAGCTAGTGATAATAAATTATACAATACGCACATGAATCCTAAAAATCTAGGGATCTGTTTAGGGTTTGAACTCGAGACCTATAATGACTTGGCAGCCCGACGGTCACACCACTAGGCTATCACTGCTGATATAACTACATGACCACACTTTAATAACCCTCACACTACAATTGATGAATAAAACATTAGATTTTTATCAAACGCAAACTACCAGGCGCACATAGACGCGAGAAACTTTCATCCCACAAACAGGTAAACACAGTGAGGCAACATCTGCCCGAGCACCTTTATGAAGCCGAGGAAGACTTGAAAAGATGTAATTTCCTTACCCTAAGCTGTTTGGCAATGTAGACTGTATTGAAGCTGGGAAATCGGTTTAAGATTATAAGAGATCCGTTGGCCGTGGTCGAATAAAATGCATAAAGGATCAGCCATCCGCCATGGTTAAACTTATGTTTATAAAATTTATAGTTATGCGCAGACAGAAGATTTACTTGCTGTCTGTAAATAATCCGCGAACACGCTGTTTTTATTTTTATGTAAGTTTTAATTTTAGTACTTTACTTTTCACTTAATGTTAATTTTATTTATTTTAAGTAAAATGTCTACTTGCACTTTGTAGCCTGAGACACAGGTTCAACCTAGTTCAGGCAAATAAGCAACTGTGCTCTATTTTAGTTGTTGTGATATTTTATTGTAACTGTGCACCTTTTTATAAAATAAACGATTGATTGATTGATTGAGTTAATGTTTTTTTTAGGCAATATAATTTAAAAATATAATAGTGGTAGGGATTCGTTGGTATAAGGTGCTTAGCAACAAATCGGTTAAGATAGTTAAGAGTGAGACAAATTAGAATTTTCATGAAGACAAAAGGTTTCAGAAATGAGCTGACAAGGCATCAAATATCTCTTGATTCTTACATATTATTGATAAGCATTTCTGCTTAGTTACTGCAGCAATAACATACTTAGATTAGCTTCACAAAAAAGGTTTTATCTCGTGCGTCTAGTGGTCACAAGCGCTGAGCATGAGATGCTGGGTTCGATTCCCGGGTCGGGCAAAGTGTTATTGGTTTTTTTTTTTGGAATTTCTCAGTAGCGGCCATGGAGTCTGGATTTGTGCCCGGTTGATGGCAATAGGCTCACTCCCTATTACATGGGACTTAAACATAACTGGCGAAATGTGGGTGTACTATTTAGGTAAACCTGCCTAATCCTTCGGGTATTACAGGCATGATGTGTGTATGTATATATGTAAAGGTTTTCTTATTAATATAAATCCAATCACATTTAGTACTTTCCCACCATCGTTACCGCTATGCCACTTTGACTAAGCCCACTGTTCAGCTTCAGACCTCAACCTCGATTTTCACCCATGTTTTTAGCTGAAACCGGAAATCTATCGTACAATAACTATTACTTATTCCCACCAGTCATGAATATGGTAATGACATTGATTACAGGACAACACTCGATTAGTTGAAACATGGCTATTGTTGGTCGTTAACACGTTATAATGATCGCGTACGATTTCAAACAATCAATTAACTTGTGAGTCACGACTCGACTAGATTGGGCAGTTGGACTTATGGTGTGGAAAAACTGGGCGTCTGTATGAATCATGTGACTGCGTCGTTGGTCTAACGCTGACTGCGGAGCATGAGATCCGGGGTTCGACTCCCAGGTCGGGCAAAGTGTTATTGGGTTTTTCCAAAAAATCCTAAATTTCTCGGTGGCAGCCACGGAGTCTGGATTTGCGCCCGGTATGGCAATAGGTTCGCCCCCTATAATACAGCACTTTAACATAGCTGGCAAAATCTGGGTTTACTATTAGGTACACCTCTGCCTAACCCTTCGGGGGTTACAGTTGTGAGGTTATGTTATGAGTCATAATCAGTCATCAACTTATCCCGCTGCAAGAGCATAGCTCTCTCCTCTCCTCTAGGGGGAGTAGGTCGTAATCCAACAAGTGGGCCCAGCTTGGGTTGGTATATGTCATTGTCTTTCAGATTATGGGTCTAGAACAGGTTTCCTCGCCGTTGTTTCTGCCTAGGTTCAAATCTCCGCACTACAACTCATCAGTCGCGGCCGTTTGGGCCACCACTGCTCCTAATGGTAATTTGGTAATTTTAAAGTGTCGCCATCTGTATTCTTTGAATGCAAAAAGAACGATTAGAGTTGCAGCGGAGTCTCAAAGAGATCCCAAAGCAAAGACAAAGAAAGGAGGCGGCATTGGTTGATTTTGAGTTTTTCCTGTTTAATTTTTATAGAATTTGTTTTGTTTTATTTTATTTTTAATCATTTTGTTTTGTCCTATGCGGGTCAAATAAATACTTTTTCTTAATTTCATTCATAGGAGAGTTTCTGTCCGTGAAGGACAAAATAGACTGCACAGCCTATACGGGGTGGTATGGACACCGTACCGAAAACGCAAACCACATACACAGTACATCATTCTGTAACCCCCACATAAAAATATTTCGTCGATTATTAAAAACAAAACTACTGTTCCATACATTTTGACCGTGTAGGTATTGCACTTTTGTAGGAAACAGCTGTTTCTTTATATATATACCATAGAATTAAGAATATTGTAATTGTAAAACAGTTGTGTTCACTTTTGGTATACAATAAAGTATATTTTATTCTGTTCTCGATACAACAAACTATTCACCTATTCATAGTATACTTACGTTGAATCACGATCACGCATTTGACGCATCGTATTTTCCGAATGCGTGCGGAGTTGGAGTCAGTATCAATGAGTTAGGTCTGCTATATGGATACCACATTGTTGAATTATCTAGGGCCAGTCATATAAATGTGGGTGGATACTGTATAGGTAATAAAGATAAAATAATATATTAAATGTCTTCAAAAAGTTTGAAAGCAATAATCCATCATCTGGCATTTTAGAAGGCTGCAGTTATGTAATTTTTCCACTACTGCGAAAACAGAGGATAATTTTCGTCATCACGCTACGCTGCCTTGAAATGATAAGCTGGCCATTTAAGAATCCAGTAAACCATCACATCCTTTGCTCTCAACTCTAAACAATAATAGCACTTTTAATTTTAAAATGTTAATGAGGTATACAAGAATCTCAAACACACTAAAACTCGTATGAGTACATAACCAACATCTTCCTGTCCTTGTCCCATATTACTTGGGGTGGGAACAACCCGTTTTTTTCTTCCATTCCCCTCCTGTCAACCGTCACGCTATCTTTTACTTCTTTTTCTCCCAAATCGTTCCTCACACAATCCATCCATCTTTTCTTTGGCCTTTCCTGTCCCTCTCCATCCATCAACATTCATATTCATCGCTTTTTTAGTGTGCGTGAGTAAATCTAGTACACTAGTACTGTGAGTACACTAGCACTAGGCATTTGTAGGTCCGTGTTGGTCACGGTTATGTCATTTGGGTCGAGCGTGTGTCAGTCCTTCAGTGACCTTTCTCATGCACGATTACAGGTGCATAGTACACTCGAACTAGGGAGTTTGGTATACAGGTGAAATTATTCATCAACTGCACTGCTTTAATATTTTTTGAGTGCATAATATAACTTTTTAGTCTTTAGTTAGACGAGCGATTATAAAATACCACTCAGCACCGCGCGCAATTTCTCAGGACGGCTGTGCTGTGTTACTCCCGTATCTTGGAATGCACGGTAAGCCGTTGGTCCTGCCCCGTATCTCTCTGGTCTTGTCGGATGGCAGTCCCATCAGACTATGAGTGCAAGAGAAGAGAGAGAGTTCACAGTGCACATGTGTCTGCGCAGACACTTAATTGTGCACTATGAGTCGATAGGCATTATCCGCTGAAATTAGCCGCTATGACAGAAATTTGGTCTGGATGGCATCATTGTATAAGAGTAGAAGCTACCTGTCTGGCTCTTTGTTTGACTGTACACTGTACGTGCAATTGTGTATAGTACACTGCACTGGTAGCTTAACTCCCTTTGGACAGTTAGTATTTCATTGTGTCCTTTAGTGTATATGAATACGTTTATAATTGGTTGCTATTTGTGTAGTATAAAGCCGGGTTGGAATAGGTTGACTGTATTTTAGTCTATAGGCACTGCCCTACAAGTTTCTTTCTTAGTAGAAATAGTCGAAGCGCTATCCGTCGCTCGGCCGCATAGAGGCTTCCGAAATGATCGGGCATGCTGACACACGGTGTCCGACGCGGTCCTTTGGACCCGATATGATGGCGGTCAGAAGGTGTCCTCCGCAGCCCACTGGGCGAAGCGTGTTTTTTTTTGGTTGAGGTGCAACGTGTTAGCTAACCTTGAGTGCGATGACAGATATGCTTAAATTATGTGGTAGCATAACATTTGGCATAATGTGCATAAAACAAAATTAATCAACTAGCTACCGTCCACCACTACCAAGTATATTATAACGCTGAGCAAAAAGGCTGCGGTCAGTCATAGGGGAAATAATATTTATAGTTTATAAAGCTTAATATACGAATAAGCAACCATAAAATTTGTCCTTAAAATATAGTGATTTCTAACAACCCTTGGTAGTAATCTTCTGGCCTTTTCCCCAAACGCTGAGTAGGCTGTCAACTAAAAACTTAACACCCCCTCATTGCAAATGACCAAACGCCACTGCCACACTTTAGTAATACAATACATATAACTCCTTACTAACTTTATAAATGCTGACGTAACTGTCTCTGTTCCTTGCCTTTATAATAAATCTCCGACTGGGTGAGGGATGGTATGACAAGAAAAGAGGTGTCTGATGAGATGACGAGCAATAGAGAAGTATGGAAGAAGAAGACCCCAAAAAAAATGGTTTATGGGCAGGACAATGATGATTAGAAACCCCCAACCCCCATGTGATCGAAGCCACGGGCTAAAGCAAAGCTGCCGATTTAAAATAGCACTTTGTAACGTTAGAAGAAACCAGTTAAGTCTCATATATAAGACCTTCATACCGTACACGTGTTCTACTACACGTGGTTGTAATAAAAGGATCTTATCCTCCAGCGAATAGCTCCGTGCTTACTGCGAAAACAAACTAGTGTGAGATGAGAAAATGTGCGGTGGAAGGGGGAGGGAGGTGGGTTCCCGGTGGTCGAGTTTTATATTGAAACGAAATAGTTTAATATAATCGTGTTTATGGGTTTGATAGATTTATTTAGTTCTAAGTGTTGCTCGCGGCTTTCGTCCGCGTGAAATTAGTATATACGTAAATATAACTTTCAATATTTCAATCAGATTTTGTTAATAATTTCAAGGGTAATTTAATAAATGTAATTTTTTTTCTAAAATAAAAGTAGCCTAAGTTACTCCTTATAACAGTGAAAGTCCCGTCAAAATCGGTCATCTATATAGAGCTGCAAAACTGAAATGGGACTGAGCAGACCATGTCTGCCGGATGCCGGCAAAGCTGTGGGCCCGCGTATTGCAAAACTGGCGCCCTGAGACGGGATCGCGGCAGACCGAAGAGAGATGGCGAGGCGCTTTGGAAGGTTTTTTCGTTACTGGTGAGAAGAGGTGCAACATCGAGAAAGATGGAAGAAATGGGGGGAGGTGTATGACCTGGGGGCCTAAAATGGCCACTTTAGCAGAACATAATCTATACTAATATTATAAAGCTGAAGAGTTTTGTTTGTTTGGTTGGTTGAACGCGCTGATCTCAGGAACTACTGGTTCGAATTGAAAAATCATTTTAGTGTTGGATAGTCCATTTATAGAGGAAAGCTATATACTATATAGGTTATATACCATCACGCTGAAGCGACCAATAGGAGCTGAGCATCAAACAAAAATGTAACGCAGACGAAGTTGCGCGAGCCAGCTAGTATATTATTAAGATGAATTACGTTAAAATTCGTAAAATGGTCACAAACTGATAATTCAACATATTAACTGTGTCTGTGATCATTTTAAAGGATTTTAATGTGATTCATATTATTATCCTATTATGTTCTGCTAAAGTGGCCATTTTAGGCCCCCAAGAATGGGATAGTTCTGGATGATACTTATTTAAACTTTAAGCATTCAAAAGGTACAATCTACCAGTCAACTATGGGTGGTATAAAGTTCTCCTTTGGCACTAATGTGAGTAGAGTAGTAGGAGAAATTGTGCGAAATGGCACTTCCCAAATAAACTATTTTGCATTATGTCAGTTCACCAGTATTGGACAATTAAACAATAAAAGACGTGAATAGAACAAGCCATTACCGACCAATTAATTATATTATATTATCAAACAAAACCTCTAAACAGACTGCTGCTAAATTTAGCACACAGTCCAAATATATTCTCCATTCACCTCTAATTAGTACGCCAATAGACTCACAACAAGCATCTTTCACGCAGCGTTTACCTCACAAGGGTTCTGTTCGGGCGAAGTCTGACGAGTTCGTACGTGGTCGGTCGGATACGCGCGTTAGTGCATCATGCGCTCAGCGTAACACATGCACTTGTGTGCACGTGTGGACACTTTGCACGAATAGCACGGCCATAGTGTAGAGAGACCAGTAGGTCTATCGTTGATTTTTGGGCGAGAGGCCACAACAAATTGCCATCATTGTGGAGGCAGCCTGGACTCAGCACAGCACACGCTCGAGGAGTGCCCTGCATGGGACTCTGAACGACGTGTCCTGGTCGCCAGGATTGGGGAAGACCTTTCTCTGCCAGCCGTAGTTGGAGCTATGCTGGCGGAGTTTGACAACTGGAGAGAGGTGACCTCTTTCTGTGAGACCGTGATGGTCCAGAAGGAGGCTGCCGAGAGGGATCGTGAGAGGGCCGATCCCAGCAGGAGAAGAAGTCGTCGGCTAGGCAACCGCCTCGACGCTCAACACGCCGAAA
The DNA here is from genome assembly GCA_964057025.1 of Standfussiana lucernea. Taxonomy (NCBI): domain Eukaryota; kingdom Metazoa; phylum Arthropoda; class Insecta; order Lepidoptera; family Noctuidae; genus Standfussiana; species Standfussiana lucernea. Next base: position 13,863,025 of record OZ059799.1, read on the forward strand.
CCCCGCCTGTATTTTTCAAAGCAGATGGGATTTTGAGGTCATGGGCGTTCAGAGTGGGGACTCTGTGCGCTCACTGAGCGACCTCAGAGATGACCGGCAGCACAGTGGTCACGTGCTGCCGTGCACACTTGCACAGCGAGGCTCAGGGGAGATAAATAATCGCCCCAGGGATGTGCCTGTACAGGCGTTGCACAGAGGGGGCTCCGGACAGGTCTTTTCAGAGGAAACGGTGCCTCCTCTCATGTGCGGATTGTGACCACCGGGGTGGTTTTAGTGAGGTAAAAATCCCACACTCCCCCGGTCTTATCCCCAAAGACCGGTCGCCTTTTGAAGGTTTCCCCCCGAAAACAAAAAAAAAAAAGGTCTATCGTTGATTTAAGCTAAAGCTTACATACATATGTCAGATTGTCAGGATTTATTCCGTTCGACTCGGACTCCATCGGAGCAGAAGATGGGTTTCATGCAACTACCGCGTTGGTTTAGTGGTCGCAAGCGCGCCTGCAGAACATGAGGTCCTGGGTTCTATTCCCGGGTCCGGCAAAGTGTTATTGGGTTTTTCAATCAGGAATTTCTCAGTAGCAGCCACGGCGTCTGGATTTGTACCCGGTTGATGGCAATAGGATCGCCCCCTATTACATGGGACTTAAACATAACCTGGCGAAATGTGGGTGCACTATTAGGTACACTTCGGGATTACACGTGATGATGTTAAGTATAGATTTACTCTTTGATTAGCGTCTAACTGCATTGCATAAGCTTGACATCGCAAAAATTTGCGGAACTGTACCACTGCACATCTTTATACTGTACCACGGTTCACATGAATCGCGTAACTCATTTGTGTCCTCGTCCCCAATATGGAAGATAATTTCAATACTAGATAAAATTGACTTTGACTCCGAGCTGACTGAGGTATATCATGCCCTTGTCGTAACCTCACTCGCTGTTTATTAATAGTTTAGATAAATAAACAATGCAATAGCGACACACATAATATTGACATATTGGTTTACTGTTGGGAATATATAAATAAATAAATAGACCGGTTCACGTGGGTGATATTTCAATCAAAGCTGATATATATTTGCTAGTCTTAAATTGAGCAAAAGAGAAGGGACTCTAATGAAGTGCATTGATATGTACGGTCAGGGAAATTAATTATTTATCAAATTGACACTTTAATTGACACTTTAATTGTCAATTTACCGTGTTTCTCCCAAGTTCCTTGGGGTCAGTGCAACACGATTTTTTCTTCCTTTCTCCTCTGTCAACCGTCACGCTGTCATTTACTTCTTTTTCATTCATATTTATTTATTTACTAGCTTATGCCAGCGGCTTCGCCCGCGTGAAGTTCGATAATTGACCCACGGGATCGTCCTACCGGGATGAAAAGTAGCCTATGTGCTATTCCAAACTATAATCTATCTCTGTGCCAAATTTCATCCAGATCAGCCGTTCTGGCGTGATAGAGTAACAAACATCCATCCATCCAAACTTTCACATTTATAATATTAGTATAGATTTATTTAAACTTCATGTACAATATTACATGAACATGGTACATGGTACATAGGCGGACTTGACTGGTAGAGAATGCCTTGTGGCATTAACACAAGGCATTCTCTACCAGTCAACCTTTGGGTTAAATTTGACAAAATTTTGAAAGGGTACAAAAAAATACTACGTGTTTTCGAAAATGTATATACTTATATAGATACTAATACACATATACAATTAAAATAAACTAATAAATATTTTAACAGATACCATGACTAGACTTCAATATTACTATGACTAGACTTCAAGGTAATTGAGAGCTATTTAGTCTGACTTAGATATTCATATCATTTATTTAGCGTGTTAGACCCTTTTTATTCAACTGTCATAGAATGACAGCCTATCTGATCTCCACAACCCAGTTAATACTGGGTAATACGATACCCCTTGGTAAGACTGGTTGTCAGACTGCGGGCCACTGACTACCTGTAACGACTGTCAAAGATCTACAAATGACAGCCGGGACCAACGGCTTAACGTGCTTTCCGAGGCACGGAGGAAACTCGGTATGTAATGGGTGGTCACCCATCCACGGGCTTTTATTATATAGCCACGAGCTCCAACAGTGCAAACATATGTTTACCTAATAATAAAATCTGCCTGTAATTATTATCTGCGGTGAAAATGCCATTTCAGGTTTTATTACCATAAAATCGTGTTTTTCAATAAATCTGTTATTTCGTAAAGTGGATCCAATTAACTTAACAACCATTTTTGGAAAGCGACTAATCGTTTTATGACTCAATCTGCGAAGTATTTATGTTTTATTCGATTTTAATCAAAATCTCAGTAGACGGATGGATTAATAGCAATAAGTTGATTGTTTTTATAAGAAATATTAAGAGATTTTGTGATAATCACGAAGAGAATAAAATTAATATTAGTGCTTTACTTTGCACCTATAGGCAATAAATGATGAATACCTATAACAACTTTCTATACGCCTTTTTTTTCCGGATGGGAAATCATCAAATGACTTCTCCTGCTCTGGGCTGAGCGGGAGGGAGTGTCAGACTTTTACTGACTAAAACCCATCCATGTTCCTTCATCGCCCTTTGTGTTCCGGGGCGGCGGTATCTCTTTCGAACAACCCGCAGCACCCGGCAGAACTTTCTATACGCCTGACATAAGCTTTCGGTAGCTTACATATGTACGTCTCATATACTTTTACCTTAATCATCTCCACACCAACACATTCATTCATAAAATCTGATACTTACTTGTTTTTTTTTCTATCTCTTACTGTAAAATTGCTGGGAAAAGGCCTCCCAAAAAGCTTAATTGATTATTAGGTACCTATCTAAAAATCAACTATGCGTCATACTTTTCATTAGGTCTTTTTTGAAGGAAAATGGTAACAACCGCTTTCCTTAAAAAAAAAAAAACAATTATGTAACTTCCACATATACTCCTAATCTTATCAATCCCACCGCATTTCTGGTAATTCCCAAAACCACTTATCAAAACAAAAACAATATTGTCAATCGATTGTGCAATACAGTGCAAATTAATTGCACTCCTCAATGCACTTGCACGGATCACAACTCACAACTGATAATAGATAACGTTATGCATGATGATTACACTTATTGTGCAATGCAGTGACACAGCGCTGGCGCCCTGGTCACAATCACAGTGTAAAGATAACCAGTAAATCAACTACGGTGTTTTCAATTTTATTTTACTTCTGCCAACTGCAGCCCAACAAAAATCTTATTCTTACGAAAATAGAATTCAATGCCATTATTTACAGACTTGTCTGTGGCAACAGACTAACAGCAACCTAAAAACATGAGGAACTGGCGAAGGGCGGGGTTTTAGGGTATGATCTTATATAATTTTGACGTTTGAAAAGTGCTGATATTCAGCCTTGAACTAGTCCCCTTTTGTGAAATTCAGACGTGTGTGTTAGGGTTGATAACGAAGCTTTTGCTACGTTGCACTCTTAACATAAAACATAACCACTGATCTCGATGCGACAGCCCCTAACATGTTACCTGAAGCATGCTTAGAATTCATGTAAACGTTTTGCATTTGTGTGAGCTGCTTTCAACGATTTGTTCCTAGTTGCATTACTGTATGTTAAAGCTATGCCTACTGTGCCGTGGGGAAATAAACAATGGCGATCAGCTGACTAATTCAAGTACCTACACAGCTGATATGGTATGTTGATTGTTGTTGTTTCTGCTTACGTTTTGGAGTATGCGTCAGATAAGGAAAACGATAGGTAACCAGATGATGAGGACTCTTGGTTGTTTACGTTGCTTTATTACTTTGTGTATGACGTTTTGTGATTAGCCATGGTTGTTTATCAAAGCCTATGTGCAACCCTACAAGTTTCTTTCGGGCTCTAACCGAAGCGTATTAATATCCGAAGGCTTTTAAGTAAAGTACTTATCCATTGCTTTTACTTCATAAGTTTGAAAAAAATCGTCTGCTTAACAACGTTATCATTTATCAACATCAAGCTGTCCGTTTATGGAATGAATTGCCGGTGTCAGTAGGACAAGCTCAGTCACTCGTTGCTTTTAAAAGCTTAGTTGAAAATCATTTTCATACTCTGTAATATTTTTTAAAATTTTATAAAACACAATATTTATATATATTTTTGTATTTATATGCATTGTATTTATACCAGGCCACTCAGAAAGTATTGCGATAAATAGTATATATGGGAGACTGACCAGTTAGAATCTTTTTCGAAAATATGATTACTTGTAAGTAAAAATAGGTGTGTTCCATTTTCAAAATTTCCCTCCACATGTTTTGCGAGCCAATTCAAAGTATCGTGTCTTACTGAAAAATGGATCTACGCCGGGAACATTTTAGAGCTATGATTTTTTACGATTTCAAGTGTCGCCTGAAACCGGATGAATCGTTCAATAGACTTCAAATGGCATTTATGGATGAAGGCCCCTCCAAGGCAACCGTGTATCGCTGGTATAACGAATTTAAGCGCGGTCGACCAACCTTGGGGGATGAAGAAAGAAGCGGTCGCCCTTTGACGGCTATTACGGAAGAAAACGTGCTAGCAGTGAAAAATTTAATCCAAGATAATAGGCGAATTACATATCAGGAGATTCAGCACATATTAAAGATTGGATCGGGAAGCGTTCACGAGATTCTACACGGGCATCTTCGCGTGAGGAGGATAGTATCGCGCTGGGTGCCGCACTACCTCACCGACGCTCAGAAGCAGGCCCGGGTGGAATGGTGCCGTGATATGCTGAACAAATTTGAAGCAGGCTCGTCTCGGCGTGTTTACGACATCGTAACAGGTGATGAGTCCTGGATTTATCAATACGATCCAGAAACCAAGCGCCAGTCGACAGTTTGGGTGTTTCAAAATGAACCAACGCCTACCAAAGTGAAGCGATCTCGAAGCGAGGGGAAGATTTTGATCGCCAGCTTTTTTAATTTGACTGGCCACTTGGCCTCAATTCCCTTACGAGATCAAAGAAGCATCAACGCCGAATGGTATACTACCAAATGTTTACCAGAAGTTTTTTCTGTTGTGAGCAACAAGCGACCAAACACAGGGCTCCGCGTACTACTGCTCCACCACGACAATGCGCCTGCACACACCGCGCTCAAAACGAGGGACTTCCTGGACAGTACACCAGTCAAACTCCTGGGTCACCCTCCTTACAGCCCTGATCTAGCACCGTGTGACTTCTTTTTATTTTCAAAAATAAAAAATCAGCTCAAGGGGATACAATTTTCGTCGCCGGAAGATGCGCTGGCTGCGTTCGAGCAGGCTGTAAACGAGGTGTCTGCGGCGGACTGGAAAAAGTGTTTTGAAAACTGGTTCAGACGCATGAATCTTTGTATAGAGGCTGGTGGAGAGTACTTTGAAAAGATTTAATAAAAATATATGTACCTGTAGAACAATTCTTTTTAGTGTCGCAAAACTTTCTGAGTGTCCCACGTATTACATAATAAGTACTGACTAACTGTATTATTTTAAATTTTGTATAGTATTAGCAGTAGGTACACCACGGACTACCCCCCCTTCTTTCTATTTCATGTTCGTACAGTCCATCCAAAGGTTGTCTGGAAGATATCGCTATCAGCGATAAGACTGCCATTGTAACCATAAAATTAACAATATTGTAAAACCATTGTGTTTCAATTTTGGTGTACAATAAAGTATATTCTATTTTACGAGTATTCTATTCTATTCTATCAAAATGATTGGCATAGCAATCATTGTAGGTAACATAACATCTCGCCTTGTAATCCCCGATGGGTTTAGGCCGAGGTGTACCTAATAGTACACCCACATTTCGCAAGTAATGTTTTAAGTCCCATGTAATAGGGGGGCGAGCCTATTGCCATCAACCGCGGACAAATTCCAGATTCCGCGGCTGCTACTGAGAAACTCCTGATGGAAAAACCCAATAACACTTTGCCCGACCCGGGAATCGAACCCAGGACCATCATGCTCAGCAACCACTAGACCGACAAGGCAGTCAATTTTAAATTGTAAAAAGGCAATTATTTTAAATCTTTTCAATTAATTACCCCGCTAGTCTTTTAGAACAGCCAATCAACTCAGTCTTTCGCAGTCCACTGCTGGACATAGGCCTCCCGCAAGCTGTGCCACATCACCATGTCCTCTACCTTCCGCATCCAGTCTGACCCGGCCACCTTTTCAAGGTCGTCGGTCGGTAACATTTGATACGAAGGGGCTGTTGATTGACTGGTAAAAGGCTGCTATTTAAATTCTTCTGAAATATGTTAATTATTACAATGAAAAAGCCACTTCCTACTTTAATTGAAAGTAATTGGAAAATCCTTTAATATTGCGTCAAAGGGTAAGTCCAAGTAGTAACGGTATGTCCTTCATACAATACGCGAAATATCCGGCAAAGTAGCAATAATAAGTAGATAGGTAAATACTGCTATTGTAACGACCTTCCGGCTGTGGTCATACTGTAAGCGGACAATCGTTAAGCGATCTGATACTGAGTGACTATATCGATCGCAGATGCATCGTTTCGATTTTCGAGCATTGCACGAAGCAACAAAGCGATTTTAAGGGACTGCTAATCTGTTGCATGAATAATCATTTTCGATAACATGAAAATATTCATATTTTTATTATGTGTCTTAACCAAACTTCGAAATTATCAAGATTATTATTAATTCATTTATTTTCAGATAATAATAATCCATAGTAGGTATACACAAAATATTAACATTCGTTTCAAATAAAATTACACCAATTAAAATAAAATCATAGCGATAGTGAGCGCCCAAAACAATACGCATCCATTTGTTCTGGATAAGGCAATCCACGCGAGCCACAATCATCTGCAGGATGCAGTTGCTACTGCCTCGCACGCGCTGCGACAAGGAAGCTACCCTTTTATTTATTTATTAAAACTTTATGCACAAGTAAAAAACTGTACAAAGGCGGACTTAATGCCCTGGGCATTTTCTACCAGTCTACCTAGTCTACCTTTTGCGCATGATCGCGCCTCCGCAAACATACCAGACGCACTACAATAGCGAGGCAGCCGCATCAGCATCCTGAAAATGTTGTTATATTGGACACGCAGAGCATTAGCAGCCCGATGAGTGTAATTGACCCAAACTGCTGGAGTAAAACCGACAAAATGGCAAAATGCCTTGAAAAGAGTTATCTTTACTTCCCTCGAGCAGCGAGCAAACCTTCGTGCAGTCATGTTCCCCCTGACTGCCAATGCTCTGCGCTCCCTCTCAATGTCAGCGTCATCCTGCAATTCCTCTGTCACAATGTGCCCCAGATACCTGCAACTACTGCCCAATAATTATCGGATAGTTATCATGATAGTTATCGGATACCAAACAGATAGAATCCAGACCCCTTGGTCACCTAAAAGCTAGGACGAGACGAACTATTCTTTAAGCTTATTTTTCTAGTTGTAAATGAAATTCAGAATTCATAAGGTACCCAGTAAAACATGGAGTGTCAATACGACACGCGAACCAGATAGTTTAGCACCCTTAAAACCGTCTCCACTGCTAACCCAATCATGAACCAAGGTCTGATTTCCACCAAAGCAGAGACGAAAAGTGCGGAGAGGAGATACCGCTCCGCTCATCTCCGCTTCAGAGGAAACCCTGCCTTACCCCGCCATAATGAGGTTCGTGCAGCATGTATTATTATTATTAATAACCAGCTATAATAACATGCGCCAGGCGTCTGATGACTCGTGACTGGCGCAGCATGACCTGTACTCCTAATTACGAGGAAACATGACTGTAGGCTGCCCATTACGGAATTATCTACATAACGTATGGGTAAATGGGTGTAGTCCTTATGTACAGAGTTATAAGGCTTGTCTTATCGCAGTGACGTCAAGAGGTAGCATATCTAAGTCTATGCTCTATGGAAACAAAGATGTATTAGATAGATCAATGGTTTTTCGTCGAAGAGCCAATCTTCGAAATCCGAGGTCCCGCAGCATATCCGAGAATAACCTCTACTAGCCTTTTGCTGTCTACTGCTGAACAGAGGCCTCTCCCAAACTGCACCACGCCGCCCTGTCCTCTGCTATTCGAATACACTCTGACCCTGCTGCCTTTTAAGGGTTGTCAGTCTATAGTTCTACATTCATAGCTGCATAGGGCATCCCAGATCCTAGAACTCTTTTTCTCTTTTCCATTGACATTTATTTTTAACCTCAAAGCATACCATCCAATTATACGCGCAAAATACACAGTCACAGTGACACACAAATACTTGTGAACTACTATCAATATACCATCGAGTACTCTCGACACCTCCGCAGTGGGTGCATCGCTCTATCTAGTCTATGCAACGTGACTCAAACGTTACGTCATCTGTGGGCTTCCAGTGGGCAGTGGAAGACATTCATTAGGATTGAAGACCTACGAGCTTTGTCAAAAAACATATTTTGCCCGAAAAATCCTCTTTCATCTTACAACATATCACTACATAATCACATACGCGCAAAACATACAAACATACAGTCACAGAAATGTGTGCAAATTACTCTCACTATACCTACTACAGTCCACGTTTATTTTACCTCTGGCATAAACCTTATGTCCACGAAAATAAAGTTCACTATACTGCAAATTCATTAGAAAATAACAATGAATGGACAGTAGGTACTCCTGACAACTCGACAATGGGTGCATCGCTCTATGGTCTATGCAACATGACTCAAACGTTATGTCATCTGTGGGCTTCCAGTGGGCGGTGAAATCTGACGTTCGAAACTTCGAAATTTGAATATGGTTGTTGTGACAGTTGACTTCAGGGGGCGTAAAGCCTCCTGTTCACAATGCAATTTATTCAATTTTTGTTTTCGCTTGTTGACTGGTTTAAGAGCACTCGGTCAAGGGATTTGCAATTGATATCTTAAAAGGAGTGCAGAACGGCTGTGAATAAATATTAATGTTTTCGTATGTTGAGTTTTTTTGGGAAGATCTTTGTATTTTTTTTTATTTGTAGCCAAAGAGTTACACTTGTACCGACACCAAACAGTTGGCTATTGCAAACGTATAGTACGATGTTGTTCACTTCGTCCCGTATATCGGAAGATTATTTAAGTATTTCCGTTTTTAGCATACGTGGGAATGTCTGTCAATTTTCGACGTGTTATCATAAAATTTAAGCTTGAATATAAACATAACCGTCGTTTAACTTTGATATCTCTTCCGCCAAAAGCCACAAAACTTAATTTCATGATTTATTAAAGAGCGGTAAAACTATTACACAATTTCCTCTATAAACTGCGAGCCTACGTAGTAACCACAGACATAGAAACCGTAGTTCATTCATGACTATCGTCTCCTTTCACTAAGTCTGTCTGCCGTACGCCTACAAGCGCCTTACGCATAACTTTATCAACACAACTCGTTTAATTTTCACGGTCTCACTAATATTTATTCAGTAAACTGGTTTTTTTTAAATACCTTATCGTGTTGGACTTTAAACGTTCATTCATGAAACCTGAATGTGAATTAGGTGATGAAATTGCAAATGTAGTTGGGAAACGATGTTAAATGGTTAAATATGGGCCGTGTGTTGTTTAAATGTTGTTTTATTGAGGACAACAGACAAGGCTGATTTAAACTTGGTTTTTGTTAGCATTCTTTGTAGGTGGGGTTCCTCTGTTCTAAACGGCTCTTCTGCTCTCTCATAGAATATAATAGAATAGAATATACTTTATTGTACACCAAAATTGAAACAGAACGGTTCACGGTTCGATCTCATAGTTTGTTTCGTAACACTAGTGTTGTACTTTTCCAAGCTCTGTCACTTTTGCATCTCGATTATGAAAATCACAATAGAGCAAAATAAATGGTTTGATTTTTGATACCTTGAGAATTAACAAAAAAAAACTCATTATTATCAATAATTATTCGCATATCTGCGTTCAATTATTTATTTCAATAATTATGCATTATACAATGTGTAATAAGTAGTAAAAATAATAAGTACTTCAAATTCTACGACATCATTATGGACCCTGTCGGGCAGTCGGGCACAGCTAAAGTATAGGACATTCTTTGTTGTATGCTAACAAACCATAATCTAATACTAAAGCCAAATAATTTAGTCCATTATAATTAGTTTTGTTCTCATGGGCATTCCGAAAAGGTCAGAATGATCTACTGCAGATAATCTGGTACCCCATAATCTGGTCCAAAATCAAAGGTCTAGCACAAAGTGATATTTCCTAGATTGGCCACGGTTACAGCACAGCCGGTTTATTCCAGCACTCTATTCGAGTTTTGTATTTATACGCGTAATTTTATAATAGTAGTGAACTGCATTTCGCACGACCCATGACCAAATTTGGGCGTAACTGGTGTCTCGAGTTCCGTTTGCTAGGAACGAAGAATGAATGTTGGATGTGGCATATCGAAATAATTATTGGAATTGGAATGGCTGAAGATATGAGCGGAGAACATTATTGGTAGAGGTTATCTAGCAGAAGAAGGTCACTAAGAAGCGGTCTTTACAGTTGCAAGTATTGATTCTATTTTAATTCGCACTTTGTTGTAGGCTGTCATATAAGATAAGCAACAGACCGAAAGAAATCGTGATACTTCAAGCCTGTCTCGAAAGTAAGTGGGTGGATCAAAGAAAACATAATTAAAGCATTCGAATCTACATAAGTTTCTTGTAAAGATAATTATAAAGATTCAAACAAAAACAATCAAAAGAAAAAAAATAGACGGCTAGAAAACAGATGTACCACGCACGACTTAAATATGTAGACAGACAATTGTATATTCAAGTAATTACTACTGCCACTACTAAATATTTCATAATATTAGACAGGCAACCAGCCAGTTTATTGATCTCCAACATTTAGAAAAACTTATACACAAATCGCGCCAAATCGAACAGCGAAACTAGTGGAGCTGTCACATCAATTTATTTATTGGGATATGTTCTGTTCGTGCATCCGAGTGTGAGATTCGTGCGAATTCGCCGACGCTCACCCGTGGGCGTCTGACTAACAGAGGCGGAATGTAGCCGAAACATCGCCTCGTAGCACGCTAGCGCAATGAACTGCACTGGGATAGGGCTGCCCTGGCCTTTGGAAGGGTTAAGACGATGACTGTTGAAGGGTTGGGTGACATGGCAATTGCAAATTACTATAATTGCAGAGACGTTACAGGTTTTTGAATAAGTAAGTACGTTATACACAAAATTGTCTAGAATGCTAAACATTAACTTTAGACAAACCATTGTTCTTAAGCCGTTAGCACAATGAGAAGATTTGATTGCTTGTCAGCATATCTGCGGTTACAGCAAATATCGATTAAGAAGTGGTTGAACTTCGATTTCAGTATACAAATCAACTATTTAAAGAATTCTTCGCAATTTGTATGCTGAATTTTGAGCTTAGACGTGTAAAGCTGGCAACCCTGTCAATGTTGTGTTTAGTGCATACTAATAGAATAATTAAGTAGTAAGAAAAACTTAACGAGAACATTCAACTCGTGCAGTATCGCGAGCCGCGACCGTGCCTGCGTTCAAGGTTAGTCGAGACGTTTCCAAATTTTAGATCGTCTAAGTTCTGAGGCACACATGCATGATGCGATTTTGGGTTAAATAATGTTGCGATTTTAAAATCGCGTCTTATTTCAGGAGAATGACACTTAGGTCTCCTGGAATACGAGAGGTGGATTGACAAACCTAATGCTTTTGTTGTGATATTTAAGAATGTTATTAAGAATCGTCAAAAGGTAGATTCTCATCTCAACACAATAAATACCTTGCATACCTCGTATTTGATATTTTGCAAAGTAAGTTCTTTCTTTTTTATCGTGTGGTTAGTGCCTAACCTGGTGTCAGAGTTTTTATGCCGCCCAAGGGCCTCTGACTTGGCTTTTACATGCCGTCGAGAAATATCTCTCAGGCATGCTGGTTGCAGGCATGGTGGTTGGTTGTTGGTGGCAGGTTGGTGGTAAAGTAAGTTTATAAAGTAAGTTAATTGCGGTCACACTATTATTGTAGTCTTATCTTTACATCTACAGGTTTCTGTTTAACCTATACTTCGGTCAAAATGATTGTGTTTAAATAATTATTTGTTTACAGCTTCAGTGCCAAAAATAAATTAGCTGAATGTAAAGACTATTCAGTCCCTACTACTCGTACTTATAAATAAGCAGCTATGTATTCTATGTCAATAGTCCCATTTATAGTCTCAGTTTCAGTAAGCTGTCAATCAGAAACGTAAAAATATAAGCACTAGTTCATCTTCTAAACTACTTGTGAAAATAACAAGATAATTAAGAAAGAACATAATATGGATAACGGCCAGTCGAACTCATAAAATATTTCAATCGCGACAAATGAAATCGTTATTATCTGCGAAAGGGTCATTAGCGTCGTCGCATAAACTTGTCGCCGTGTGAATGGGTACCTTTATTTCAATATAAGTGTCACTGTGTAAAAATAAATATATTTAATGAAAACGAAATCGCGTTTGAAAGAAAAAATTGTTTTCAGTAACAACGTATTAATTAACTCTCTGCGAAGATGTTCTATGTCATCAGAATAAATAAAAAAATATTTTTTCGATCTCAATCATGTGCCTAGCCTTTTCTCAACTCTTTTGGGGTTAGCTTCCAGTCTTAGGATGCAGCTGACAAATCAATTAACAAAAGTTGTCATAGATGACAAAAAAAAACAATCATTGCTCGCCCCATTAATTGCATTTAGTCATATTTTGTGAAAATCTAACTCATGTAACGGTCATGTAATCGGTTTTGGTAAAAAATATAATACCAGATAGTGGTTTGATGTTTACACCCGGATATTTAACAAAAAAACTACGCAAATTCGCGACGATTTGGTACATAAAGCTTACAAAAACCATTTAAAGCTATGTTAAACGAGTAATTGAAGGCGTTTATAACACAGATAACATCAAAACTCATGTCTAAAATTTAAATACTAATACCACACATCATTTCTTTGTTCCAAAAATATATCTAATTATCTTAATAACTGGGTAGCTGGCAATTAACGTTGTTTTTTGGTGTTTTTTTTGGTGCTAAGTCATAAACATTACCAGAACGTATGTACTCGAGGTAAATAAATTAAAAAGTTTACTAGGTGCATCGTTTGGGTACAAGTCCATACGTTTGAAGTGCTTTTTATCAGCACTCTCAAAAATGAATTTCCTCAGTCACGCCTTATAAATCGACTTAAATATTGAAATAAATTCAAACCAAATGGGCGCTTTTAAAGTTCAAGCGCTACGTAGCGTCTGACCTTGGACGGGGCCCAGAATGTTTGGGGATTAATTTGAATTAACTACCTAAGTTACTCCATATCATTATAATATTACGCCGTCTGCTACTATGCTAGAATTAGTTAATTTATGCTTCAACGTTTAATTCACAGTGAATACGCTCGCTCGTGCCAATGAATGAAAAATTCCGCTCATTTATTAGAATTTATTACGTGATTCAAGTAAATAGCTTATTTGAGAAGTTCAAAAAGAGAACTACGTATACCATAACTAAGACATTGATAGGTAACAGGACATGCGTGAGACTCAAGGAAGACTACATTAATTGTAAGGTCCCACCAAAGGCGGGTTTCTGTGTAAGGAAATATCGAAAGTGAATTTAATTTGCGTAAATATATGAAAGTTACAACTTCGGGCACGCCTCATGCGTGCTAATCCGAAAGGAGAACGATGTTGATAGAAATATTGATGGCTTTCATGCGTCCTTTGAAAACTAAATGCTTTTGGCGGGAACGTTCCAATTTTAAATTGTTGTCAAAATATTCGATCAATGAACGCGTTCATGTTTGGAATTTTGATTTTATTTTGGCAAAACGATTGACAAATGTTCCTACCTTCCTACTACGAAGCTTCTGACTTTGCTGATACTTAAAACCTCGATTTAAAAGATTTTGCCTATCAAAGTAAATGTTAGTTAAATCAACTGAAAATTCGCCCAAAATCGAGATTGCGATTAATTTCTTATCGCTATGCACACATCAGGTTACTGACATTACTTTGAAGGTCCCTTGCTTCATCAAACAGATACACCATACTTTATCCTCAACAAAAAAAAACGTTTAGATACACATACGAAAAATGTATAAATAATCAAATTTTTCCACAAAAATTCGCGCATAGTTACAAGACTACAATAAAATTCGAGTTGTGACCTCGGGAACGGTCGTAAACTAGTATAAAGTCGTAGTTTGTGAATCGGCCGCGTATTAAAATTCAGTAGGAAACCAGCTGCCTCGGTGACTGCCCTTGACTTAGTGCGACGCGACGACGGTACGCGCTAATTGTCGCACGATAGGGTTGACGACGCCATTTTGAATGGCATTCATGATCGAAATTCGAAATAGAGATGTGGTAAAGAGCAACACCGTAGATTTATTTGAAAATTATGAATTTGAATTTGGAGTTTTAGAATTAATACTTACAGTTTTTAGACGCTGAGATTCAATTAATTTTGACTTCAGGAAATTTTTTTAATAAGTTGTGTTTTATACAGTTATGGCATCTTATAATAATTTGCAATCAGAATATAAGTATGTAGGTTGTAGCTTTTTACTTTGGTAGCATTTTGGATTGGGAATTACTTATACCGAAATGCCCGTTTGCTCATCAGTGACAATTAAAATAACTATTTTATTACGAAACTATCCAATTATCCATGTCACATTAGAATCAGACAACCTTACAACCGCGTCAGCAGAACGTTTCTCCAATTTTTTTTTACATAATCACGATATTTTTTTCATTCCGTTTAAGAGTAAAAGTGTTATTTCACATTGTACCTCAATAGGCGTCAATATGCCAGTTATAAATTCGTTATAAAAAGCATAACAGATGTTAGGCGGCGTTGACACGATACTCATGTTTTTACCGCGAAACGCATTTATTTCGACAAAAGAGGTAGATTGTGGTTGGTTGGGGTCGGTTGAAATAAGGTTGAAATGAATATTTATTTGCTTTTGTTGCTACTTTGGTGTGTTGATTTACATGAATATTTTTAATTTATTAGATATAGTTAGTGGTAGGAAATGGAGGCAATTTATTGGCTCCTGTTATGTTTGCAGAAAAAAGGGTAAACTCCAAGAAATAAATAGTAAGCATAATTATGGTATCCGCTTGAGAACTTCAAAAAATATGTGTAAAAAATGTAACGGAAGTACAGATAAGGCAGATTATGAATTAAAGTCTGTCAGCTACATCCCGCAGCCAATTTTATTAAGGAATGCTCGGAAGATTTTCCTTTTTACAGCTGATTAAATAGTGTAACAGATATTATCAAGCGGGTTTTTACGGTTTGGAATTAGATTCGGGGCTACTACTAAGTACAGCAACAGTGGGTTTCCACTAGTTACATGATAAGAACATGCTTTGTTTTTACTGAAAATTTGAATGAATAGGTACCTAAAACCCTGTCTTTAAAAACAAAACTTTAATAACATTAAACTTTTCCAACTAGTGGTGATTAAAAAATTTTGATTCCAGTCAGTCGCCAACATTGTTAGCATTGTAGCTAATTACTTGAAAAATAAGCAAAAAAAAAAACATTCTATGTACATATGTGTATATTGCGTACTTACATGATGTTTAGCATAAATACGAACGTCGTTTATTAAAAAAAATAAAATTATTACATACATAACGAAGTTGTCCTAACTGTAAGTATATTAGATACTTGAAAAGTAAGGACGAGCTCACCAACATTTCTTTGTAAAAACCATGTTTACAAAATAATAAATAAAAATACTGGAATAATATTTTTTTTTCGTAAAAAAATAAATATCAGCCTACATCCGATATCAGATGTGATGTGCAACCGCCTTAGCAAAAAAAAAAAAATCTGTCACGCTATATTTTTAAAAATTTATAGGTATGGTAATGGATTCCGCAAATCTAATTGTGCATTTAAAATCGATCATTCGCGTGTTCGGTTTCCGTAATCGTCGTAAAGTTAATTCTGCGATGAGTTGGCGAATAGCGATCGACGGATTTAGATCGATTCATTCATACTCGTTTAGAATAAGTAATCGGAAATGCAATTCAGTGCCTAATACGGATACCTTGACGCAATTTAACGACGTCGGAAAAGTATGTAGTTCAGAGATTGCAAAACCGTGTCAGGTACAGTTTAGTAAGTAAGTACTAACTTAGTGGAAAATCTTATTAATACCGGTTGATTCATCAGGGTTGAGTGTTTTTAACCTACAACGGATACAACACACTTTTAAATGTTTCACTAACAAACATGAGTGAAATGACACAAATAATGTGACACACGAGAAACAATAAATAAATAAAATTAAACTAGCCAAAACAGAAATGATTAAGGTGAGATTTTATCCGTTATCTTTCCGTAAAACAGTAAAACCCCAGTTGTGTACTAAACAAGATTTCTAACTTCCAAATAAAACAACTCGTAAAATTCATAATAATAAATTCACAACTGCTCCAGAAAGAACAATAAAGCAATAATTTATAAAATTCCGCAACTCGACTCTTTCTAAGCGGAACTTTAGTCTTTAAACACGTTTTGAAGTTGCAACGCCAATAGTAATAACAAAACAAAACGTCTTAGCGACAACAATATGGCGGCACAAAAACACACCTCACGTATGCTCATTTCAAAACGATCTACATTTTAGTTTTTATCGATGCCAATGCTTTTTATCGCGTCGTGATGCCATTAAATGGCTATCATTGATGCGAGGTACGGGCGATTTTTTGTGCCTTTGCCTCTAAAAAAGTTTAGAAAAACATATAGACAACCATAGACACTGATGTTTGACGTTTGGTTCGCGCCAAAACTTGTGCGATTCAAAGAGGTTCATTGCAGCCTACGCCTACGCTTCGGGGAACTCGGGTCATGCGATGTCACCCCATTTATATCGAGTATTGGAAATTCAGAACCGTGTTATTAGGATTCTAAAAATAGTGTCTGTATTTATTTACTTTTGGTTTTGTTGACGTTTGACTTGGTAGTAGGTTATTATTTTCTGCTCTTTTTACATAGCAAGATTATCTTCGTGACAACGTTTATTCCTCCCAGATTTCGAGGAAAATGCATTGCTTATTTTCATTTCTCACGAATTCCTACCTTTTAGAAGTGAAATAAGATTAAGCTGACGATCACAGCAGCGAAGTACCTCGAAGCTTTTTTCAGTTTTGTAGATTTTTAGTTTTGGTTTTCCTACGAGCATCCAGCGACAAACATGTTGGTGTTTTGGTTTTTTGTCCAAAACTTATACACCTTAGATATATCTTACGGTTCACGAAATTCAATAAAAAATACACGTATTTTAACGCTAGGTACATACCGAATAAATTATAAAATTACCAAATAAGCGCTTACTTTTTCATGAATTTCACATAAACCTAATTACCTACGCAAAATTTACGATAAGCCGCGTTTCCGAGCACACGCCAAAATATTATCCAAAGAAGCTTAAATGAAGAACGAATCATTTAATGTTTTTCCAAGAGTAAATAATCGCGAGTCATTGAAATCTGCGCAGAAATTACTTAATCAGTCTGTTAAGACGGTTTTAATTTTTTTCCACGCGTGCTTACAACAGAACGATCGCTTTTTGTCATTTTATTTTGGGGTCTATGAACTTGGTTTCTCAACCTGTCGGGACCTGTAGATTCGTGGGAGCTTGCTAGGCTCACAGAAGAGGACAGGGCCGGAGTCAGGTAGCCTATGGTGGGTGCGAAGGGAGTCTCTAGAGACTCCCTTCGCGACACTGCTAGGTAGTGGGGTGCAAAAGGAACAAAATATATTTTAAAAAGCTTCTTAAACCATAAAGCATTTCTTTGGAACAATGAAACCGGATTATGAGAGCTTTCACTGTGGATCTTCAATGTGCAAGAGTGAATGTCTACCGATTGTGTACTTATTTCTAAGGAAAACATGTAGCAATTATTATAATTTTTGGATTATTTTCTTCAGTATGTTGTCATATCATTCGTCATGTCAATTAGTATGTAGTTGTTTTAATAGAATTTCACTCAAGTGTTACAAGTAGCTAGCTCTACGCAATTTCACAAAACAACTTTCTAGCAGAAACATCACCGAACGCACCCATCCCGGCCCTAGTCCGTCCCTGTGGTCCCAGCCTACATTACAATATCAGTATCTGGTATCGTGGTATCTGTCGGCACTTTGATACCGGCGTGGTATCGACAATTTTGACGTTCACTGATTGAGAGGCGTTGAATGAACGTGAAATCATTTATTACTACGCATTTGTAAAGTGCTAAGGAGGCTGACAGCTTATTTATAAAGTGACGTTAGTGTCGTCATTTCTACTGATGGTGGGTAAACTCCATCCTATTATGCTGCTGACCAACATTATCAGTTTATCCGTGATATTGCTGGTCGCTGATGCAAGCACCATTATCACGGATAAACTGAGTTTGGACTTCTGGGTTCTGGAGTTTATCCGTGATCATAGTGCTTGCAACAGCGCCGAAATATCGAGAACCCAAAACAAATAGTAAACATGGTATATGTCCCGAATTCAGTGTTTATGATAGTTACTGACCATGTCAGTTTGTTCAGTCTATTATGTTTTTGCCGGTGCGTTGACCTCAGTCATGTTTATCTTAAGCATGCGTTTCTAATGCGTGGTTACCATGGTTATTATGTCTATTATAATTTGTGAGTGCTGATTCAATGAGTTAACTGTGTACACTTATGGTGACTGACATCATTTTTGCAAAGGGAATTGTTTACAAGGTGTAATATAATGAAGGCAAGACCTCTCGTGTGTTGTCTCGGACCGTGAAACGGAACTACTTTTATTCTATGAATTCTTGAAAATCGCAAAAAAATGGAACTGACGCGATCAGATGATCAACATGCATGGTAAACTAAAAAAAAACACGATTTTCCAAAAGTCGAATACAGAACAAATAAGTAAGTACTAGAAAGAGAACAAGTAAGTAACAGAAGTTGTTTAGTAACCGCCAGGATGAACTGTCTACTGCTACTATTGGAAAAACCGAGGCATTCAACATCTGAATCGTGTCTAATTACTGTTAACTGATAATTATGAAACCATCTTATACGAACATGAGGAAGACAAAGAAAGAAATAAATTAAGCAATTCAACCAACCCTACCACCGCGACCGTTCGAATTTCGAATAATTCCAAGAATGCGAGCGAATTCCGGTGCAAAAAAAAACAAAAACATCGTATTAAAAAGGTTAAAATACTGATGTCAAATGACCTACCATAATACAAACTGGCTTATTATACTTGCTACGTCGGGTTAAAGATGGGGAAACAATGGCAAAAAAGAAAAAGGCGGGAAAACAGCAGGTGCGCCGCGCAAACATACAGGCTGATACAAAAATTGAAAGTTATTTCGACGCTTGTATCAATTTCAGTTATTTGACAATTTTAATTGGTCATTTAATTTATTGATTGGGTGCAATTCATTATAGAAGTTTCGGTTTTAAAATGTAGATGAAAAATAGCCTAACGATTAAAATGATACCATTCATTTAATGGACTGCAATTAAATGTTGATTCATTGAACTAGCGTAAAAAAGTAATGAGTTGTTTAAATATAGCGCTAAGTAATTGGAGGTCTTCACAATTAAAAACAAGTTCACTTATACTTGTATTGACATACTTGTATACTTGTATGAGGTCTATTAATTTCTCAATTGAAAATAAAAATAATTATCAACCTTTTCGTATATATGTATGGACTCTAGGTCATTGCAGCAGATAAAATAACTTGCAAAGGCTTTTGACCGACGCGACGGCCAGAAGAAAAGTTTTGTTTTTATAGCTACTTTATGGTTTACTCTTTAGTACCTACATTTTCCACTTGGGTTTTGAATGGCGAAAATGGTTTTGAATGGGTTTGTCTGGCTTTCTTACCTGACGTGCCCTTAGTGAGATAAAATGGAAGATGTAGATGGCCACCATTCGGTGTCTGATGAGATGACGAGTAATAGAGAAGTACGGAAGAAGAAGACATGCTGCGCCGACCCCAAATAAATGAGGATAAGGTCAGGAGGATGATGATGATGTAGTGGGCCACTAGACCCTGGCATTTGAACTCCGTGTTCCTTTAAGGAGAAGAACGATAAAGGCGGTTAAACCCGTACGGGCCAATTACGGACCGGACTCCAGACACCGGATTTTCCAGTGGCCAGTCGGTGTGGCTGAACCATAAAAGAAACTATACAACCTCTTCGCTCATCATGTTTGCAATCAACCTGTATAAGCACGGAGGGTGCGCAGACGCAACAGGTGGCTGACTACGCCACACGCCGCTCTCGTGCCGACAACAGCCGAACATGGCCGAACACACCCGATTTACGACGGACAGGTACACATACATCATCATCGTAACCTTTGCTGTGTGTTTCAGACGGCTTTCTTATTTAATAAGTATTCAGTTGTCGCGTGCCGACTACTTTACAGCCGATTTACGCCGAACCGGATCGGAAGTAGATGTGCAGGAGTTGACCAATCACGTTCGTTGAAATTCACATACCGTCTCTCGTTTCTCCTGTGATTGATCGAATCTTGTACATCTCTTCGCTCCGCTCGCTCACTTTGGTGGAAACTGGATCTTATTATGGTTTGTAGTTTTCTTGCAAGCACCCATGTTCAGTTCGTGGTTTATTTCTGCAAAATCTATAACTCGACTTGTCTTAGAAGTTCACCCGATACCCTGCCTCCCAAATCTGACATCCACAACTTCGTTACTGAGTTACCCCTTGGGAATGCCTTGTATTGCTGTCATCATAAATATAAAAGTAAATGAAGTTTTTAACCGTAACATTCAACAAACCTAGGTTAGATAAAAAGTTTCCGAAACTCACACGTAAACGTTTTCACGCAAATTGTACCTCCTTCATTCAACTACTTTCGCCTAAACAGGGAAAGAGAACTTTTTCATTTATCTATCGGTACTGAAATGTCAAGAATATCAACAAAAGTTAATACAAATAAAGTGAATACTTGTGTTCTCTATGTTCGTTGGGTCCCAAACTGCGGTCAAAACGAGAAGACTGGACTCTGGACTGGACTGAGACGGATAAATACTGTAATACCTGTCCGACATCGGTGTCCACATCCAGTACGCAGTCCACTCGGATTTTAAACAATCATGCACCACGGGAAGTCACCATAAAACGATCGTTTTTTGTTTTGTCAAAGAGAAAAAAACGGATTACAAGCCATTGTAGTCATTCTCCCTAAGTGCTCATTTACGGAGGCGCGGCGCGTTGCGCGGTGCCTGCTGCGGGCAACGCGGCGGGCAACGCGCTTATACAAATTAAAAAAGTTTGCGATTTGATTTGAACTGATCGCAAATATTTTTTGATTTATGTATGCGCGTCCGGCTCGAGCGGCGTGCGACGCGGCAGGCACCGCTCAACGCGGCGCCCGACGCGTAAAGTCGCTTCTCCGTAAACGCTCCCAACCTCGTCATATGTTTGAATTGAAAGCGGGCCGCGCCGCACAACGCGCCGCCTCTCCGTAAATGAGCCCTGAATCTAATCTATCCATTAAAGTGATTTACGCAATCAATTAGAACCCGATCATAAAACCGAATGGTGCCGAAGACGCCCGAACGCACCTGACTCGTGCGCGCACGCAGCACCTGCTACACTTTGATAGAGGAAAAAATAAAACTGTCTATCTATTAGGTTAATTAGGAAAGCTGTTGTGCATGTCAAAGATTTGAAGGGCAAGCATCAAATTACGTTAAAATATTTGATCGTAGCTTGTAGAAACAAAACCATATTTACGGATTTAACGGACAAATATTTATGGGTAATTTTAAAGAATGGGTTGACGACCTATGACAGTGCTCAGAGAATTATCTATTTTTTTCTTGCTTTTGTAAAAACCAACTAAACCAAGTAACTAGATATGGTTGTGGTTATTACAAAAGCTTTTGGATACTAACAATTTAGAGACTGGATAAGATGGTTTCAGTTGTTTACAGTATTTTCCACACAATGTTTAAACCCTACGTGAACAGTTTATGATTAAAAAACTCACACAGCCACATTCCATCATCACAGTTTTTCCTACAATTCATTTATGGAAGTACTTATGAACAGCTTTCAATGATTAAAAACTCTACCTTTTAATGTATAACAATGTATATTCGCAAATTTAGCCGAAGTAAAAACGGAAATTGTATCCACTACATTACTATGCAAAATAAGACAAGTATAAAATGCATCTGTACCATTCAAAAATCACCTGTATTCGTAATTAAATAAAGTCTCTAACACCGGCAAAGGGTTATTGGTAAGAAGTTATTACAGTACTTATACAAAGATAATTATAATTATTGTTGGTAACATGTGTTTAGCATAATTGTTAATAGACAAGATTAAATAGCCCCAAGGTGTTGCCAGTATTAGGAGTTTCGTATTGAATATTTATAGTGTCTAATAAGAAATTACAACAGGTGTCCGTTGCATAGGTTCTGTAAGGTTTTATAGCTTACAACCAACCGTAAATGAGGCAGGCTGCTTATATCTATGCTACATTCGCATTCTCAAAGGATTTTGCAATAAAACTAATTTAGGATAAGAAGAATTTTTTGTCGTGTCATCGGATTGTCAATTGAATTCTATCCTTGTGAAAGTGTGGCCTATTTACTAAAATATATAGCTAAAGTCGCTGAAAGCTCTTTTATTTTAAGAAGAATCATCGAACCAAACTCAAAATCAAAGCATTTATTTTAAGTAGGCTAGTTACAGGCACTTTTGAACTGTCGAAATAAAGACACAAATAAAATGGAGCTACAGTCCCAGTCACAAGGCATAAAAACTGTGAAAGAACTGTAGTTACCCACGTTGATATTCTACAATACTATAGATAGAAATTCTTCTTTCTAATGTCTATGGTAATATAGTACCGGCTCGTTCGTCTTTCGATTGCGCATGAGCACCTTGAGGTTAAAAACATCGGTCTGGGATTTAAGGAAGCCGATGAATGGTAACCCCGAACAAAGGTCCTTGGTGCCTATTGGCCTGTTTGGTCTCCTGCTTGATACGGAGGTAAGTGGACATCATGTTGTTCTTACTTTTCCGCTATTCTCTTCTGATACATTTCGTTGCGGGATGCAAGACAGTTGCATCGTTTCTCCGGAACTCATCATCATCTACCCAGCCCCTTTTCAAAATATGTTGGGATCGGCTTCCAGAGCGACTGCCTGTCTGACCACCACAACCCAGTTAGTACCGAGTCGTTTCTCCGGAACTCGTCGAGCTTTATTGCTGCGAGCTTTTCTGGTGGTAGACACTGTTGATTCTGGCTTTCAGGAGTTGCAGTGATTGGGAATATTGAAAGGAATATCTCGATAAGTCAAGTACTATGCCCGTACAACATTGGCTTTGTATTTACTTAATACTGTAGTTGAAAACATCGGGAAGGAAAAAAGAGTTGGTGATGGGAGATCCTGTTAATAGTTCATCAATTACGGAATTAATTAGACCCTAACAAGCAAGATTGGGTTGGTTGGGCGAATGAACCTATTAATTATAAATAGGTAGTCGAAATAATACGAAGGCCATACAGTGATAAGCTACTATTAGTTGACCCGAAATTAGGGCAATTATTAATCCGATAGTGGTTGTTATGGTCCCAGATAGTGTTTGTTTCCTAGAGGAACTGTCTCCATGTACTTACATACAGATACATAAAGGTATAAAGAAAGAAACAAAGCAAGATAAAGTATTTGCACAGGGCAACACAAAATGGTTAAATCACTATCACTACATAGATATAAAACAAAGTCGCTTCCCGCTGTCTGTCTGTCCCTATGTGTGCTTAGATCTTTAAAACTACGCAACGGATTTTGATGCGGTTTTTTAATAGATAGAGTGATTCCAGAGGAAGGTTTATATGTATAATACATGCATATTATAGTAGAGAAAACATTAGTATCTACATTACACCCGTGCGAAGCCGGGGCGGATATGGCGCTAGACAGCTTTCATAGCGCCATCTCTCTCTCTCTCGAAATAGAACTTAAACATTTCTGCATTAAGGCGTCATGGTAACCCCACAATTCCGATTTTTGTTTACACGTCAAGAGATCTATGTACAACTATAGAAAGTATGTATTTTATATGTGAACCCAGGATACAGCCTATCAGCGGGCTTTCCATCCAAATCCAAAAAACGAGCGGTTTTGCGCGATTGTAAGTTTTACGGCTTTTTAATTAAGGGTTATTTTGCTATCCTCTTGATACGATTGCGTTTTATCACCAAAGCAGGGTTAGCCGTTGTCGAAGTTTTTTTGAAAGGTTTCAGTCAGTTTGACAAATAATGTAGGTACTGTCCTTAGGTATGTACCGGACATACGGACAGTACATTATCTGTCAAATTCCGGTGTCCGGAGTTCATTCCGCAATGTAAATTAACAAGACAGTTAAAACTCATGGTATCGTAAATATATTCCAAAAAAACAAACAAGAATTCATATTCGAAGACACCTGTTGTTCTCTACGCGAGCATAAATTAACCCTCCATCTGCTCACTGCTTAGAATACAAGTAAAAAGTAGCCGTGTGTCTATCCGTGTGTCTCCAGTGCCTATATCGGGAATGTCACATGCGGTATGCGTACGATATTAGCTGGAAGATGTGTTTGTTGCCGCAGCAGTTGTAGGAATTATTAAATTGCTTTTCTATGGGTAAATATAATAGAATGATTCAGTATTCCTTATGCATTATGAATAAATAATACCAGCGTTTTAGTGTCCCATTCCTGAAAAAGGGATCTCCTCGATTATAGAGAAGGCATGAGCATTAATCACCTCTTACAAGCGGATTGACGATGTCAGTGATCAATGAAGTCCACGATGAGCACAGAAAGTACATATGAATTGTAAAAGACTTTTACATTATTTTATGCATACTTATAAAAAGTACGGGTACATAGTGTGTATTTATCGAACCTTAATGGAGCAGGTCGATAGTATTTGCACACATGGTTCTTGCGATCATAATGTTAATACAGATCCCTATCGAAAAACTAACTGGTTATAGCAATTTATCGGAAATCGTCCACCCAGGATAATATTCAGCAGCCACTGTTTTGCGAATGAGTCTAATTTTAATAATTCAAACATAACGAAAAAAAAAAATGAGCAAATTGCGTTTTTTTGCGCAAGAAATCGGGACATCAGATATCACCGGTATTGAGCAGGTTAACCGTAACATGAAGTTGTGAGCCCAGTGACATTAGCATTTTTAATTTTTAATAGCGATGTCGGCAGTACCACAGAGCCGAGAGGTTACTTGGAGTTAGGGTTAGCACACGTCCAAATTCATCCAGAAATGTCGGTCTTTTTCGCGCCCTATTTAAATTTATTTATTTTTAGGTTCAAATTCATTTATTCATTGTGTGAACATAGGGCAAAAATATACAGATGTTATATGAATAAATGTTGGTCCATAGTATGTCCCGCTAGAAAGCATACAAAATAGCGTAGGTAATCGAATGTCAATTAACAAAATAAAAACCAAATATAAAGTTAAAAGGTAAACCATCGTAGGTTCGTTTGAATCCTCAACGCGTTCGTTTGAAGCGCAAGATTGTTGTTGCCAATGTCCGGGCTTATATCAGGATATTTTAATTTTTAAATGGTAACCCTGGTTAGAGCCAAATGCGAATAAGTTAAGATATGGCGCCGGGACCTCGCGTGATAGGGTACTCTAAATAAAAAAATATATAATTAAGCCAGGTGGAGGCACCTTGTTATATATCTGTTTCCAAGTGAACACGTTTCAGTTATCAAAAGAAAAATATTGACAATTAGACTATGTTGGTATCATGTCCAAAGGTAGTATGTCATTCGGACCATTTATTTAACTTTTAATAAAGAAAAAACTTTTTCGCAACCATCTATGTTGTTTGTAGGCAATATATAAAAAAAAGGTAACATTATACTTTCTAGACTGTAACTTTCACTTTAGATTAATGTTTGTAGTAAAAAGGTATAATGAATGATAAAAGGTGAAAAAAATAATTACGAAAAAACTTTAGAGGTTTGTAAGATACTTTTTAATTGTTACGGTAGAACCCACGCCATTGTAAATCACTTTAAAATAACCTGTCTTATGAGGTGATGCCTATCATAGTAGCGCAAATAAAGCTTAAAGAAAATAAATATTACAATTATAATTATTAAAAATACAGGTTGCCATCCTTTTCACACCTAAGCATAAACGTGCAGCTACACAGATATAAAAGACTGAAAAAATAACTTAAAAAAAGCCACCATTTAACCACCTTCACAATTCTGACATTTCACCGAAGGCATCTGTCAAAAATGTCACGCAAACGACGTCAGTCAACATCAGTACGACCACCAAAAACGTAGAATACTCGATCAACTCTAAACTCCCAATTAAACTAAACAAGGCCTGCAACAAAGTAATGTTATTAATCGTTCGTCCGCGGAGGTCGCGGTGCAGGGTTGGAAAAAACGTAAACACCACCGTTTCACCTGCGCGCCGAGATTGGCAGGTGCGGCGCGGGCGCATCTGCGTGGTACTGGGTAGATGGATGTAGAAGTATCAGTGTAGTCATGCACCTGCAAGGCTGTATTGAGCTTAGGGTATGATGGCCTGAGGACCTAGTCAAGAAGTGGCAACCGCTTTTTTTTTAAACTTTGCCCCATACTAGGGATTTTTCCTGTATCGTGCGGGCGATTCCAAGCATAGAACTCACATAAACAAACAGCAAGACTCCGAACAAGTGGCTGTAGGCCATACAAATATTCATTCCAGCGAATCGAACCCGCGACACGCAGAGCAGTAGCCAATCGCTCAGCCACTGCGCCAACCGTGCCGTCAAAGTGTCCAATTTTTTGTTACCACGTTTGTGTTAGCCTTATACATTTTTTGACCTTTTAAAGTAGTTATTACTGATAGAAATAAGTATAAGCCCCAAATATGGTTCGCACTTGTGAAAGAATTTTCAAAATCAGATCAGTGCTTCCGAAGATTACCCCCTACATCCAAACTTGCAAATATAAACAACAATATTAGTAACTAAGTATTGATTGGTCTGCACTTCGATAAAGATACTCTCAGATTATTCCGCACGGCGATACTTACAAAATAATATTTCAAATTGATTTGGAATTCAAAGGACAGCTGAACGAATAAATTAAAAGTTTACTGCACTACAAAATATACCCAATGTCTGTCATGAATGGGACTTCTGTTCTATCTTGAAGGAGTTGCAAAGGGGAGAGAGGGGGCCACCAACCCTTGCACATGCCGCATTAAAACATCGATGTGTTTAGTTCATAAATAATTTGTTTATTCCGATGCTACGGCTGTGGGTATTCTAATTAATGCATTTAGATAATCACACTTATGGGATGCAGTCATTAGTTGGTGTTTCTAAGATCAGGTGCTAAACGCCGCGCCGGGGCTTGACGCGCGTGTTAATAGTTCTTGCTCAGGCGCAGCTTGTCGCGTGCTTATGCTTATTAGGAATATAATATATGAAAGCGCTTAAAGACGCGCTTTTGTGTCTTTGAGTTATTGAGATTCGTATTTCAGGGGTGCGACTATTATTTTAATCTTACTGCAATATGCGAAAGCTTATAAGTCCTGTATACAAGGTGGAGAGGACAACGTCGCTAAAACGGTAACCACGTACCTATTCAGATTTCAGTACATCATTCTAAACCACCTCCCACCCCCATATAGAAATACTTCGTCGGTTGTTAAAAAAAAAACAGCCGTTTCCTACAAAACTTTAATACCTACACGGTCAAAATGTATGGAACAGCAGATTAAAAAAAAAAAATATGGATGAAAAATTTCTGTGGGGGGATCAGAATGCTGCACTGGATACGTTTGAGCGTCGGAGTGTCTTCCACTTTGTGTGTAAGTCTCCTGAATAGCTCCCAAGCCAAGTAGCCAATGGGCTGGAATAAGGCTGCCGATAAAGATGGCGAATATGATGATAACTGCGAAGCTGATGTGTGATATAAGGAGCACCAGTCGCCTTAAAAGTCCACCATGATGTAAGGTAAGCAGAGAGCGATGTTAATATCCACCCTCTCGTATTATATCGTCAAAGGCATGCTTTCATATTACATAAAGGATTTTCACGATGAGACGGTGAAGTCTATTTATCAAATACAGGTGCAACTTAATGGGTAATTGTAATCATAGCGGTAAATGTCACAAATCATTATTACGTGATGTCATTTTGATTAAAGAAATGGGGCATAAACAGTGAATGATTGACATAATTATCACAAAAGAATGTCCGCTACTCATGCAAACATAATAAACTGTGTACTGCGCAGGATGTGCAGCATTTTGTATATTTTTTAATAGTGCGTATTACAACGACACCTGTCGATGGTGGATGGAACTTTTAAATATTACATACTTTGAGCATTTATAAATATTTTAAACAGACCTGCGCAAAGTCAAGGTTTTAGGCTTGTATGAAAGTACCGCCACCACTAAGAATTTCGAAGTAGATAAGTAATTGATAATAAGCAATAATAAGCACTGGTACAGCCTGGACTAACGAATTCTAGATCGTGGGTTCGAACCAAAGCAGGAACTTAACTTTTTTTAAGTTGGCCCGTACTGTCTCACTCCTGAGCAAAGACCACCCCCCACTCCTTCCACTTCTCTCGAAGATGTGTTTCTTCTCGCCATTTCGCGAGAAAGCCATCGAGGAACTTTACTTTGTGTACATTATTTCATCATCACTGCTCTCACAACGTTGAAGGACAATTTCGAGCGGAAACCGGCGTGTTCCAAAATCATAGATTCGAAGACATGTGGCATCCACAGATCCAGGGTACAGGGGTCTATAGGCTGTATATGCTACATTGTAAAACCTCATGATTTAACGGCTTGCCCGCTCCTATCAGCGATCTTAGTAAGCAGAAGCAGCTCTTCATAAGCAGCTGGTACAACACCATAAATATCCCAAGCAATGAATGCTTTAAATATGGCCCAATGACAGCTACATAGATACAGGATTTTCTTAACTGCGTATCCTTTTAATAGTCCATTATAACCATTGTGATGTAGCCCGCCTATTTTAATTAGAGGGTACACCTGCGTTTTAAATACAAGCGGCTTTTGAAGAAAAACTGGAATTGTCGAAGATTATCCTAACAGTGTTTATCGAGCTATAAGCTGTAGGATATCATAATAGTGGTAATTTCTATTTGAAATAAAAACTCGAGTTCAGGTACACCGGCTTCGTAGTCAAATGGCAAAACCCTTTATCCGTCATCATATACCCGGATGACACAGCCATTTTACTCGGAGACTACTTTCACTTTACGATGAAAATTGGCTAAAACTTTTTTGCAGAAATAATAATTGACTTCTAAAAAAAACATCATAAACAAGAAAATTTTGAATAAAAAAAAAAACAAAAAAAAACATTTGTACATAAATATGTAGTAGTATTCATCCCAGCCTCAGAACCCATGAACACTCCGTGATTCGACACATACTTGGCCATTTATTTTTTGTTTGACAGTAAACTTTATTCAACATGCTATAAAGTCCTGTTTACGAATCAACAGCAGCTTACTTCGAGTCCTTCAAGTATAGCTTTTATATATTTTTAAACTTAGTCTTAGTTAAGTCAATCAAATAAAAACGTGGTAAGGTAACATTACTAATCCTGCGAGTGTTTGTAATTCTTAATCTTGGATCAGGGAGCTTATCCTGAAGGTCTTAGGAGGGAGGCGTCTCGTATTAAACTGGCTCATTAGAAAAGTGAATCCATGAGTTTTGATATACCTTTCAGTGATGAGCACAATTTCCTTCAGAGCGTTTCATGAGTCTCCAGTGACTTTCAATAAGATTGACACAATCATTTCAATACGCTTACTCGAAAACTAGCGCTTATCGCACTACTTTTAGGTTCAGATTGCAGTGTTTTTCACAACTCGTGTTTACTTCCACAGATAACTGTAAACTAAGTCCAAACGTTCCATTCCTATAGTCGGCGGTGATTGTTTTTTTTTTCATTTCTTAGCAAAGAGGATTTAAGGCCTAAATATTTTTTGAATATTCAAATTGTATTTATAAATAGAATACCATAAATAAACATTATTATCCATACAATCATTTGCTTTTATGAACAAATAAACATTTATTTGTGTTCTAAATTCAAAGATATTTGAATATCATAATTTTTAAATAAGGCTGTTTTGCGACTTCATACCTTTGCTCTCCTTTAACTTGCGAAAGCAAAGCACGGAAAAAAAAACAAATTCTTTCATAGTTTCATAATCAGATTATTAAATTATGACACAATATATACTTCTATTATGTTATTTCTTCGTAAGTATACTGAAAAATGTAGAGAATTCCGCCTCGGCTGCAATGACAAAGTTTCCCCACTTGTAGCAAAATGTACTATTTCGCTAGCTTATGTCAATCCCGAATATTTCCAGGCAGGCAATACTTTGTGTTATTCCTATATTACTGCTCTCAAAACTGTGGAAGAAACTCGGCCCGCATTGTGGATTTTGGTCCACTCCCTCTGGTAGAGAGAAGGCCTGGGCTGAGTCCCAGCACTGAGAACGCAACGTTATAGGCTGATTACATACATACATAACATCACGCCTGTAATCCGCGAAGGGTTAGGCAGAGGTGTACTTAATAGTACACCCACATTTCGCCATTTATTTTTTTAAGTCCCATGTAATAGGGTGCGAGCCTATTGCCATCAACCGGGCATAATTCGTGACTGCTACTTAAAAATTCCTAATGGAAAAACCCATAAAACTTACTCGACCTGGAAATCGAACCCATCCCTCATGCTCAGCAGTGCGACCACTAGAGCAAAGAGGCAAATTACATGAACGGTTCAAAATAGCATTCTTCGTAAAATCCCATTAAAGCAGGTAATCAATCTCTTACCTTATCACATTTCAGCCAGAATATGACAGTCGCTCCTGGCCTCCTTAGCTGCCCCTCGCTTAACTTCTGCTCCGCCAGGATCTCGCTATGACGGCGGCCAGTCTTCAGGTACACCTCTATCGACCTGGAAACAAACAACATATGAACTTGAAACCGTGAATGTATCATTAACAAGGTAGAAAAATAAGCACTGGACACACATGGTGGACCAGGCCTGCTTTCCAGCAATGTAGCCGGAATGCCTCTCTTGAGGCACTCATTAAAGTTCTAGATAACTTATAACGATTTCCACAACGGATTATTTTGTTGTCTTGTATTGTCTGTTCATTCTTCATTAAAATGAATATGTAATAAACATGGTATAAACTGCCATTTGTGTATGATAAACTTAGTTTTCTATCTTCAAAATATACACCCAAGCGACATTAAAATAATGATGTTCCCAGTAGTTGTTGTAATCGTCCAAATTACGCACAAGTGCCATTCTATTTTCAATAAGGGAAGAAAAATATTAGAGTTATTAGAACTTCTCTGTGTAGGTGTGAAAAATTGAGTAGCCGCGCTCCCCTACCCATTGACAAGCAACAAAATACAATGTTCATTTATCATATTGAACTTTATTTTGTGTTTTGTGTCATGGGCGTACCAAGGGTCAGCCCTTGGTACGCCCATGACTTTAAAAAGGAGTTCGTCAAAGTCCACGGACTACTTGCTACTGTTTGAAGACAATGGAAAAACAACACGGAATTATGGAAAGTTACGATCTTTCAACCTAATCCGTCAGTGGGGCATGAGAATTGTTTTCTAAAGAAACGTTTTTTTGTACTGTTTGAATTGAAACCGTTTAACAATTTTGTCAACCCTCTCAAAACTTTAAAAAACACTTAGAAAGCAAGCCGACATAATGCAAAAATGATGATTCTACCTAAAATTGTGAAATCAAAATATTACATGGTAAAGAGGTCAATTGAATACCAAGCAATCCGCTATCATGCTTACAAGCTCAGTCAGGTTAACGAGCAAATTGTCGTATCCAAGTGTCAAAAGTGCATTCAGAAAGATTCTCACGCAACTTACAATACGGTAAGCAGTTATCTTATGACAATAACTATCAGGTTACCTAACAATTTCAAGTCATCAACGACGTGGAAGAGTAAAAACATAAAAAAATACAATGTCACCACATCCTGCGAGACATTTCATACTTTAAACTTGTTTAGGGCGCATTTGTATCAGTCGAGTAACTCGCTCAAGTAAACAGAGGAACTATTAGTCATCGTGAACTAATTGGAATCAATAAAGAGAAAAGCAGGGGCTCAAACGGACAGGTACTTTTTCTTAGTGATAAATTACTACAAATGCGTGCACGTTATTGATGTAATTTTTTATTTTGTTACGTGTACGTGAAATACGGGTGCTTGTTGCGTCTTTGAAGTAATACTATTTAAACGAACTCGTTGGTAAATTGGTGGTTGAAAAGTATAGTAGAAGACTAAAAACTGAAGTTGTTTTCAGGCTCTCTAAAGTATTTGCGACTTGATTGCACTAAGTATAATTTTTATATGACAAAGTAAATGGAATTTAATTCTTTATAAGTTATTCTTATAAGTTGATATTCGATTGCGAGTTTGAAACCAACAGGAATATAATCTTTAAAGTCAGCTCATTGTTGTCCCTTATAAACCAGTAAGAAAAGTATCTTCTTCCTTTCTTTGTCTAAAATTAAAGCTTGCTAGACTAGAAAACCACCCAGTCCAAACGCAGCACAAGAAAATTTCCGTGCACGAATCCGTGCACCGTGGTCTCAACATAGAGACATTAAGTTCGGCCTTCTATCGCCATAATGGCCACTTAAAAACTCATAAAAGTGAACTCAGACGAGCCCCCGAAAGCGTCGATGTAAGGAGATCATACAGATTGGACGTGGTAAGAACTAACTCGTGGAGGAGGGGTTTTATGGCGTTGTGCAGCTTATCACAATGTTTTGTGGCGCGTGATAAAACAGCTTTATTTGGCTTAAAAAGGACAGTGGTAGATGAGTTTTTACTTTTTTGTTAGGGGGAGAATGGTTTACTTTTCTATGATGGTGAATATAGACATGAAATTGAACTAAATAAATGATGTTCAAAGTTCGGCAGTAAAAGTAATGATTTGTAGATCTATAGGGGCGAAATTCAATAATCAAACTGAACGCGATTAACTGTCACTGTCAATTTCCCACAACAATGATAACAATGTAAGAGCTCATGAACGCGGTTTAGATATGCTGTTCAACGCAGCTGTGCAGCTAAGATCAACGTAAAGCTGCTATGATACACTTGCTTAAAACAACCCTGTACCCCAGAGATTGAACACTGAAATGAGTGACATAAAAATAAAAGTCTTCGTGAGCTCAAGGATGCGTCCACAGGATGTTATGAAAGCCGATATGAGCCAACAACCTGACCATGGACACAAGAGTTCACAACACTGAACATGGAGTACAACCAAAAAGTTTTTATATCAAACAACTTATTTACGAGTTAATTAACTTATTAGTTAGAAATTATTTGGAAGATAGAATGTAACTATTGTCATTCAAGAAATGAAAACGAAGAACAATCATTAAATGATAAATTATGTTATATCTGTATGTAAGTATCGTAAATGAGTTGTGGATGGCTATCAGAGTAGAGGAAGACGAAGGAGACAATGGAACCTGGAAAGATGATATAGCCAAATCAATCAAGATTAGGGTCAGACAGGGCCGGAGGATATTTAATGAAGAGAATATGAGGTCTTTGTCTTTATCGTGTCCGATAACATAACAGAATAATTAGCTAATAATGGTCCCACTGTGTCGGCACAGGAGTCTCCTCTATGTGACAGGGAAAGTGCCATAATCCACCACATTCAGGTCCAGTGCGGGTTGGTGGATGTCAATTCTCTTCGAATCTTCGGTTTTAGGACAATTACTATCTTCACCGTCTTGTAACGTTTTCCATTTTGTTTTGTTACGTGTACAATATAATAGACAAAACAAACGAATGTTTATATTTTTTGTTATTTTTCCTCCTGCAAATAAAACCGTGGAGATCAAAAGTTCGATCAAAAATTGTTTAATATTGACGCCGCACTCCAAACTCCGGGTACAGCTCAAAAGGTGAATCTATGCTTCGAGAAACTTCCAAATCCCCTTTTCATGGGGATAGGGATCGATTCCCGGTAACACACCCCGACTTTATCTCTCTAAAGCCTTGAACTTTTCGTTCAAATCCAGCGTTTGAGACGCTCACAACTTTAGTTTGTCTTTCAAAAAACGAACTAGAATCTCTTTCGTGTTTTTGTTGGTAAACATTTATAAAATATTCTAGAATTCTTATCTAAAGTTTCATCGTTAACATTTCTCATTTTTTACTCCGTTACGATCTGTTTTTTTAATATGACCCTAGTTACTGTGCCATCTGCGACCACCAACTGGGGAAACTACAACGCAATACGTTACCCTGACCACAAATCAATAATCACCTAAGAGGTTACAATAAAAACTAAGTGCTTAATACTTAATAGACCAGTGCCCAACGCAGACATGATTAAAAAAAAAACATAAGCAACAGGTGTTGGGTCGTCGACCTCGCTTACATCATGGCGGGAAAAAATGGCGGCAAAAATTGTGTTAAGATTCGGTCGTTGAGTTTGAACTAACAGTTTTTTGGGTGCTCATTGAGTTTTTAGTTGCAGTAATATGATTAAAAAAAACTGTCTGCACAACTAAAATTAAACATTTCGTTTGTATATTACCTTGTTCGGAGTATGTCATCATCATTATCATTAGTCTGTCTGGGACTAAAACTCCTCCTTCAAGGCTTTTCCCATGATGTAATTACCCACTTATAATTTCTTAAAACAAATAGCGTAAGTCAACGACGGAAGCTGCGACTTAATTTTCAATTTTTAGGAGTCAATGGACTCCTATAACCTAAGCCTGAAGCGTGAATGTTGTCATATTAACATCCAATAATCTGGAGTATAATGATTCTTATCATGGCCTATAACTATCCCATTGCAGGGACCAGCTGGGCTTGCGTTTGGCCGCAACTCGTCTGTTGTGAAACGATGATACGGCCTAGGGTGGAGCACACTTGCTTATAAGAAACCGATTCACTCGAACCTTGAATAGATCCAGATAGAACGTTAAGTAGGTCGTAACATACCACGCAAGACTGGTTGGTGGTGTTTCTTTTATTTTCGGTTCTAGGACACGACGGTTTCTGCACGATGTGTTCCTTCACCTTTTTGAGAGCAGTGGAGATGATATAATTTACAAGAAGTAACGTACCTCCTTGGGTAAACCAAGTGACTTACAACATAATTCCTATTTGTAAGGATAATTCTCAAGGTCCAGAAGATCCGTATTTCACAACCGCCTGAGAAATAACAGCGAACTAGAACGTTCAACTAAACGCCAAATATAAGAAATATGTAATGGCAGATTATCCAAGTTTATTGTATAAGTTTCATGGACAAGTTTTTTGGCAATCTAACATATCTTGGTGGAATTATTTGTGTGAAAATCCTTTTACTGAGCAATACCCATTTAAGAGGTGACTTCCTTATTTAGATGTTTCATCTTTTCCTCATGGTGCTACGGAGAAAAAAAAAACAGCAAGATAGCTTGATGAAATGTACGTCTGGCGCATATGGGGCAATGCTATACCACCTTGTTTTGTCCGTACACCTTGGATATCAGCACAAGACTTTTTGTGTAGGTATTTCTATACATTAGCGTTTACAGCTGGGTTTGAAGCATCTTTATAATTTAGATGGGGAACTTCCACATAGACAAACAAATTCAATATTTCATCAGGATTCATTTGATTGTTGAAATCATGTTTGTCGTAATTATTCTTTGGATCCGTCTAAATTATCTCGGTTCGATCTTTGCACTGACTACAACAAGTTATTTATCACCAATTTCAAACAAACAAACTAAAACGTCGTGAGAAATAAATTGCAAACGTGTATGTGTTTTGACTCAACAACATGGAAAGTTGTGTCATCTGTACAATGTACATGACTTCAACTGTAATAGTAATATTTTGTATAGACAATTTAATGGGTTCTTTCGGTGAGAATCTTTGGTTGGACGCGAGAAGCTTTCACTTGTTGGTGCTTTTCTTAAAGATCCATACATTTCTATGAAAACGCTAGGATAGCCTTCGAAATTCAAATTTTCTTACTTTTTTTTGCAACTTGCCGATCAGTTGCCTCTAAGTTGAACAAAATATGATTCGCGGTCGTAATACGTATGCTTTTACAGAATTATTATAGGTAATCATTAAAATCATCAATCCCATTGTTTGACTTCTTCATGAAATAGTCATTCAATGGGATCAACTTGACACTGGCCTGCAAATTGCAAAAAACGTAAGGGAATTTCCCTTAAAACGGTCCAGCGATATTTTTATAGATCTGTTTCTTTTCTTAATTTTCATGCTCTTCGGTTTCGGCTTCGGAGACAGACCTCTCTGTGGGCTGTAATTCACCAAGCGGGCCCAGTGTATGTTGGTTGATGGCACATGTCTTTTTAGTTGAAAATATGCGGTTACCGTTTTTGAGTATTTTTTTTATAACTCTTGCGCCTTCATAGGTTTGAAGGTCGACCAGTTGCAAATTGGGATCGACATCACTGGGCTATCACTGCATGGGCTTATCCACATTATATTTGGAAAAGTTTTCTCGTCTATTATTTAACCTTTTTAATTGCATGTGTAAGTCTGTAGAATTTGGGCTCCAATCAATGAACCAGGCCATAAATGTGTTTGCTTACGTCACACAAATTCTGACACAACCAGGCTTATCGTCGGCAGTTCATTGTCACCAGTCCCACATTAATTAGTAATCCCTTATGCCCTTCACAAGTTACTGAATTATCGTACAACGAATGTCAGTCCTCTGATTAAGACAGGAAGCTCTTCGTTACTTCGATTCAAGACAAGCGATGATGTCAGGGTTTATTTTGAATATTTTATGAATTGTCCTTATTGCACTATAAGGACAATTCATAAAATATACTATTATATTTTTATGAATGAATGAAGAATTTTGGGGTAGTTAAGATGATACAGTTTGTCTGTTGACGACTCAATAAGTCATTTATTCATTTGTTTAACATAGGTAGGTACAATAAAGAGTTCACTATGTCAATTTCAGCTCGATTATCGACAATTGATAATTACTTATATTTCACTAGCGGCCCGTCCCGGCTTCGCACGGGTATTTAACAAAAATGGGACGGAATAGGACGGGATAGGACGGGATAGGACGGGATAAGACGGGATAGGACGGGATAAGACGGGATAAGACGGGATCGGACGGGATAGGACGGGATAGGAGGGGATAGGACGGGATAGGACGGGATAGGACGGAATAGGACGGAATAGGACGGGATAGGACGGGATAGAGATCAAATTTAAAAGATCCCATCATCAAAAATATCTATTTAGAACTACATAGAAGTTAAATCCATCGATTTGAAAAACAGCGTAGTATAATACCGTAGCTCAAAGTGTCAAACGCAGAGTGATGTATTGTGTGGTATTTTAAAAGATTTAACAACACCACACTTCAATTGGGTTTGAGATATAAATCTCTTTATTTTCCATAAATAAAGAGGGGTACAATAGTATTTTGCATCTTCCATTTAGATGTTCTTATTGCATAGGATGCATGGTACTGAGATACATGAATGAGATCGTACATGTTTTGATCTCGGAAAATTGCACAGCACCAGCATCATCTCCTTCTTTATCGTCGGAATCGGTTTCCAATTTTAACTGGTTGCAGCTGAGTACCATTACCGACTGCCTAGCAGACCTACACAACCTAGTCACTAGATACCTTATTGATAAGATTGGTTGTCTTGTCAGATCTGCCTCTGGGGTACTTACTACACGTAAAGACTAACAAAAAAATATTCCTCCTATTTTAGCAGCCGTCACCCACATATTACCGTAGACAAAGATCGAAGAAACGATGGATGGACTGCTTTAATAGTGACATGGCTAGAAAGAGGGTAACTACTGAGATGACGAGCAATAGGGAAGTAACGAAGAAGAAGACATGCTGCGCTGTCCCCAAATAAAGGGATAAGGACAGGTGAATGATATACATGTATCTAACTAATTGATATATAATTATCTAAACAGGCGCAAAACAGTTACATGCCTACATAAATCTCCATCGAAACGCATTAATATAGTTATACAATGTATGTCCAGCGTCAAAGCGTCCGTCGGCTCCCATAGCGGCGCACGCACAGGAATGCGTAGGCGCAAGCTTGGAGGTTTTATTTGTTTCGTTCTCTTCTGTGCGACGAATTCCTTGGCTTTTGATGTTTTTTGTTGATATGTTGGTACTGTGTTTGTTTGGACAGGCATGATTCAATTTTCTTTTGGTTATCGTTTTCTTGTCAGAATTTGAGAGGAAAGTTTTTTTCGGTTAATTTGACTTTTTGTCATCTGCTCTTGATAAACTCTTCTTTCATTGTGTAACTATATACTACACATAAATTCAAAAGTATTTTATTCGGCTGATAGACAGAAATAAATCCCTTAGTTACGTCTTGTCATTTACGGGCTTCAAATGACATTCAAAGCAAAGCGCGGTTACAAAAGTACCTGCTTCCGTTTGAAGATTAGCCATAGAATCAACCATGGATAATCTTCGGGAGAGTATCTACTACAAGACACTTAGATTGCTTTTTCAAGATTTGCCATGTTATTGACTTTTACCCGACTTTTTGATGTGGTTCCTTTCAAAAACTGTCTTTTGTTTTGTTCAATGGATTGAGCAAAAACCAAAGATAATCATGTCCCTACTGCCTAATCCCCTCCACTTAGGCCAGAACCGTTAGGTCTTCTTCTTTATGGTGTGGTTAGTACCTAACCTGGTGTCAGAGTTTTTATGCCGCTCATGGTCCTCTGACTTGGCTTTACATGCCGTCGAGAAATATCTCCCAGACATGCTGGTTTCGTCACGTTGTTTTCCTTCACCGAAGGAAATGATAATTATACAATACGTAAATTATTCATAAAAACCTCTTTCTTTCGATCTTGGGTACAAACTCGAGACCTATGACTTGGCAGTCCAACGGTCACACCACTAGGCTATCACTGCTTTTACCGTTAAGTAATTTGGCGACACACCGAATCGTAAAGCCGTTCGACTTCAGTATGTGGCAGCGAATGTTAATGTTTAATTAAACATAAGTATATAAAGTGAAAGGTTTCCATTGAATGAGCGGGGACATCGACATTATTCCAAGAATGTGGAATGCACATTCACTCGCGAACTGCATGTGTCGGATTTCTCGTGAACTACGAAATCCGGGAGACGGATTTGTTTTTAAGTTCAAATGTTTTGCTTTTTTCCTTTTAGGAAAATCTCTGTAGTCTGTAGATACGTATTTTTTTGTAAATATTCGCCAAAGAATGGGAGGATATGGAGTGTGCTTGATACATTTAAAGTTATCTATAAGTAAATGAACTTTGCGATAAGGTGTTCAGTGAGTCTGATCTACCAATTAATAGTCTTATTTCTTTGTTCATGCAATTCTATAGTAGACAATGATAACGTTTCACCATGAACTGCCTAGCCTATTCCCAGCTATGTTGGGGTTTAGCCGGATGCAGCTCAAACTCAAACTCAAAGCATTAATTTCAATGAGAACATTACAGGCACTTTTGAATGGCAAAACACAAATAAACTAAGCTACAGTCCCAGTCACAGGGCATAATAACTCGTGAAAGTACTGTAGTTGCCCATTCGAAAGCGTAGATCCTATGGAGAAGAATGGGCAAGAAACTCCATGGAATACGTACAAGCATTTTTCGTGGTTCTACAGCCTATCTGACCTCCACAACCCGGTTAATGGGTAAAACGATGCCCCTTGATAAGACTGGCCGTCAGACTTTCTAAACCAACGGTAGTATTTCGATTTGTAGAGCATTAATTAGGTTCAAAATTAACAATCATTTCATAGTTAGTTTCTTCTAGATCGTTCGGTCGACATCAAGGGACATTTGGTCGACCAATGTGGCGAATATTTCTATAATAATGACTATTGTAATTACCCTGAACTTTAGGCGTATTCTCTCTTAATTAGCCTAACATAATTAATGTTAACAATACTCTATGATTCTTGGAAATAGACAAAAACTGCTGTCAATGGCCTCTAGCCTACCAAGTTAGGTAAAAAATGATCTTATTAATAGCTGATATATTATACCCTTATTACAATGACATAAGGTTGATTGTCGTATGTTTTTTTGTTAAGTATTGTCAATTTGACACACACAGAGTGTCAAGCCGGGAGATAATTGATGAGCTGTCGCTCTGTCAACCACCTGACGTTTGTGTCGTGATGATAGAAATGTAACTCGTTGTCTTGTATCAAGCTTATATTTGAATTTATATTTTTTGCTCTATTTCTATTCAAAAAACCACAAAGAAATGTTACTGACGGACAATATCATCAGTGTATTTAAAAAGAAACCAGGCCCAATTCCACCTAGGGTCTACGTCACCGCTGCAAGTTATGGCTCGTTCTTCCTGCTAGATTTTTTCTAGCCTATCTCTGCCTACCTTTCTAAAGTGTAAAAAATTGAGGGCACGTCATCATTAACCATCGGATAGGCAGTAGATGAGTGCATCGCATCGTAGTGAGCGAACCGATTTCATTAATGATAAATTAGATACAGTTACATTATGAGTGACAGGATCTAGGAGCCTGTGACTGGTACCAACTGGTAGTGCAGAATATATTTTTTCATGCCATAGTTGATTTACGACTGCCTCGTAACTCGTAAGTGTTGTGGACGTAAGCGGCACTGCTGACCCTGACGTCCTGGGTTCAATGATCGATTTGCAGGTTGCGTAAAGTGTTGCTGGGTTGTTCCTTCAGGAATTTCCCTGTAGCAAGCCAGGGTCTTGGTTTGTGTCCGATCGATGGCAATAGACACGCCACCCCATTACATAGAGCTAAACAACTGGCGAAATGTGGGTGTTTCTTTCAGGTACACTTCTGCCTAACCCTTAAGGGATTGTAGCCGTGATGTTATATAGATACAGTTAGACTCGAACATCGTTCTCACATATATG
Organism: Standfussiana lucernea; assembly: GCA_964057025.1. Classification (NCBI taxonomy): domain Eukaryota; kingdom Metazoa; phylum Arthropoda; class Insecta; order Lepidoptera; family Noctuidae; genus Standfussiana; species Standfussiana lucernea. The sequence continues at coordinate 13,904,154 of OZ059799.1, forward strand.
TAACCAAGATTTTGTAAAAACATATTGATTTAAGAGTGTCCATGGAGTTTCTTGCCCATTCTTCTACATAGGATCTACGCTTACGAATGGGCAACTACAGTACTTTCACAAGTTATTATGCCCAGTGACTGGGACTCTAGTTTAGTTTATTTTTTTGTGTTTTGACATTCAAAAGTGGCTGTAATGGTCAAATAACTAATTGAAATAAATGCTTTGAGTTTGACATTAGTGAAAGGTTCTAACAGGATGTGACTAGCTGGTCTGGTAGTATTGCTTAACAATATATATTTGTTGTCAGTTATTGATTCATCAGAAACTATCCGGTTCATTCTCTAGATCATAAAATACATTTTTATAACTAGTTGAAGTATGTAATTGTAGGGACACTTGTTAATCATCAACTAGCGCCTAGTCTTCCTCAATATATTGAAGTGGGCTTTCAGTCTATCCGGATACAGCAGACAAGAATTCTGATCTTCATATAAATTCTTATATCAAAGTGTGGCTGGTCTAAAATACGAGTAATTGTGTTCTCCAGCGAAGGCAATCCATTTGTCGTTTTATATTAAGTTCAGAAGTCCATTCCATTGTCGGGTTAGTCCCAACTAGCGGCTTTTCATCCATCCTTTGTGCCTACAACTTCTTGGATTTCCCACAATCCTGTTTATAGAATCATAAAAATAGACCGTACTAATAGTTAACAAGATCGTATTCCCAATGTAACAGCATTACTATCGAAACCACGTACATGTTTCATTCGCCAAACAATTAAAATTCAAAGATCTGATCTAGGCGATCAGATCTTTGCATTTTAATTGTTGACAAGACATAGACATTTAGAATGCTAACTTGTTGAGCCTTTCGGCCATACACCCATTTTTTTGTCTAGATTTTTTATCGAGAGATCTAGAACTTTATCCGTGTATAACAGGCTATATTTATCGAATGTTTAGACGTGAGGCTAAGCGAATGATTTTTTAATTGGTCATGACGTGTAAAATTTTTGTGGAGGCAAAAAATATTTTTTTGTCCGATGAAATTCTAAGAGAGGTATTTAATGGAGTAATAATGATATGATAACTGTTCTGTTTTTGTGGTGTGTGGTTTGTAATAGAATTGGGAGCTTGTTCGAGATAAATACTTGTAAACTTACATTGGTTAAATAAGGACTTCCTAGAACAAGGTATCATTGGACATTCGAAATGGTGCTTGAACCATCACACTACTGCAAAAAACAAGGTTAATTTAAGAAAAAAACAAAAAACTTTTTATCCTTCTCACTGATGAAGAGTTATGCCAATTGAATCAAGTCTTGGATGAAGATGTTTTAGTTCATAAATTCATCTTTTGAACTACTTAAGAACCCAAGAAAGTTGAAATTAAATTGAATGAAACGTAACCACCACAAGCCAAGTTAAAGTTAATTAGAACAGGTAATTGCATAATCTCAGATTTGTTATAATTAAACTTAAATTGTATATTACTTACCACAACTATCATAATCATGAGACTTTTTTTCTTGGATAGAATGAATAATAACAAATTGTAGTACGATTACTTTGCCGCGCGCAAAATGTAATATGGATGGAGACAGAATTCGTACGTTTTCTTCGTAGAAATCTAGATTTCGAAGCATCTGCTACAACAATGTTCTATTAATAATAGTCTACATAAATAGTAATATTAATAATGTTGTAATCTCAGTTATTAATGAACTCAGCGGGGTAATGACTACCCACTCATTGAACAGAACTGTTGCCAACCAAAATTGTGTTGTGTCGCGCTCATGTTGGCCATTTCATAGAAATATAATGTACGAATCTGATAGCAATAAATAGTTATGATATAGAGAGCGACCCATTTAGAGTGTTAATTGTAATACACGTTAATTAATCGACATTAGCGCTGGCCGTGTGGCCGTTACAATTATATTAAAAGATTTGTCAAAGAGTCGTGTGTGCGTATCCATGGAGCACTTGGATACGTCACAATTTAAGGGGTCGTTTAAAGATTCTATATTTTGACGTTGGAATTGGAATTAGAATTGTTTAATCAACCCAGGCTGACGCAGTCGCACTCCATTGCTGGGCATAGGGATCTCCCAGGTGTCGTCACAACACTGACGTACGTCTTCCTTAATATTGAAACGGTTTAATTATAGTAGAAAACCTTTCATTTTCTAAGACAGGTTTCTTGAAAACTCCATCGCCTTTAGAGCTACAGAAGCTTTGCATGTGATTTCTAAAGCGTCAGACTCTCCGCGAAGGTGGACGTATTTGAGCTGGTGTGATGATGAGGGCAGTCAGTAACAGCCTTGTAACACGTCATCAACCTTACCGGCTCTCTCTTCTTTCTTGCCATTTTATTTTCGTCTCTTCCTCACACGTGATTTCAGGCGACAAAAAAAAAACCTACATATAATCTTGTCGTCTACAAATTCTCGTATCGTCCGCAACAGTGGAGCCCCGTCAATTGGCGGAAGCAAGCACATGCTGCCGCAACATGTGACAATTTAGCAGGTGGCGGCCATACTTATTCTATAACTGCCTATCAACCAGTTGGTCTACAGCCTAAAATAATACTAGACAGCGAAATTTTCCTAGATGTTCAATTATAACCTAGTTTCTTTTGTGTTTATGGATTTTATATTTTGCAAGATGGTTTACTTACTTTTCATTTTGATACAAATTATCGTTTTATTTCTTGCGAATGTAATAAAGTTTTTCTGTGGCAAAATAATTTTGTTTTATTAGCTTGTTCAATGTGCGAAGTAACGAACTGATGGAAGGTAATGCTTTGTTCAAGCTCTTTATAGGAAAAACCATCGAGTTTTCACCAATTTATTTAATAATTGCCCCGCCGTGTTATAAAAATAGAATAGATCGATGTTTTAATAGGGTTGGGACATATTTATGACCTTATCAAATACATCTATCTATCAAACTCAAACTCAAAGCATTTATTTCAATTTGGCCATTACAGGCACTTTTGAATGTCAAAACACAAAAAATTAACTAAGCTACAGTCCCTGTCACAGGGCATAACAACTTGTGAAAGTACTGTAGTTGCCCATTCGAAAGCGTAGATCCTATGGAGAAGAATGGGCAAGAAACTCCATGGACACTCTTTTAAATCAATATGTTTTTACAAAATCTTGGTTACATCATTCATGTCGAGATTATACATACATGTGAGAACGATGTAGAAAGACGTGCGAGTAAGAGCATCATAACCAGTGACTTATTAAAATTCAAATTAATAGTAAATTGACAACAATATGACTTACTACTTAATAACCTAACCGTCATCGGTCCTTTGAACGTGAAGCTTAGCGTTATTTATATACCAGTTTACTCACCATGTTTTTTGCATGAATGAATTCCCCACAGCTAATTTAAATTCGTCCTTATCACCCTGATTTGCATAAAAATGCACTTAATTTTGACATAAGCAATGTTTTAGGATTAAATAGAAACAAAACTGCAGCTTAATTGAACTCCGATAAGTAGCTTTATATACTTTTTGTCTACATTAAAAATGTTTGTGTCGTAAGCCAAAGATACTGTGGCCACAACGTTATTTTGTTATTTATTTACTTCATTTAATTAAATTAGCCTGTAATTGGTTTGCCTGCTGGCCGGCGAGAAAAAAAAAGTTTGCAAACATTTTTTGAATTACGAAGCTCTGTAATTTATGGGTTCTTAAATTAAAATAATTCGTTTTTCTTGCTAATCATAAACAGCCAGTGAGTTTGAACGTTTGAATAAAGAACGTCGGTCTACGTCTACTACACTATGGTCACAGTTCATGATTCTACTGTAAACATCACTAGGCTATGCAAATAGGTAATTAAGTTATAAAACCAGCCATGGAAGGAAATGGGAATAGCAATAGAAACCATTGCCCCTAGTGGTGGCAGACCGGAGGTGGTAGTTGGGAATAAACCTTAAGAAAATATCATCATCGTATACGTGATCTTCTTTGGGATTACAAATTCAAACGTCAAGCATGTTAACCCATTAGTCCCGGCGATCATTTCTAGATCTTTTGACAGTTCTTAGGGGTATTTCGAATCCCGAAAGTCTGACAACCACTGTTACCAAAAAACAGACAAGCAGTCGCTCCGTGGAAAATACGGGTATTCAGCTGAATCTGGTTAGACTGGAAGCCAACCCAACCATTGTTGAGAAAAGGCTAGGCAGATGATGATAGTTTATTCTTCAAACCAAACGCCACAGCCTAACAAGATCAAGATCAATGATCAGCAAGACAATACATAACCCCTAAGAGGCCATAGATCATAGAGTATTAACATACCGTACGCTTATTACCGATGCCATTAGCCGACACACGTGAAATTGATGTATCGGACGTAAAGATTTTATTGCGGGCACTAGTTTTTGTGCCTGGTTTGGCTCGTGATGATTTTGAAGATAAGATGTACGGAATTTTTACAATAAGGATGCTAGGCCTAATTAAGAAGCGACGACGAAGTGGCTCACGGGCTGATTCTTGATTGATAGATTGTTTATGCACTTGGTAAGACGTTTAGAAGATGGTAGCTGGCGGGATGCGACAGGTAAGATTTAAAGTAGGTTATTTTTTGGTTTTGGCTAGCTGCTTTGTCTGAACGTCATACTTTCCAAGGCAGTAAAAGCGGACGTTACAGGTCACTGAGACTTCTGGTTGTACTGCGATGCTGAACTACAATGGACATAAAATTCCTATCTATTCAAATAAAATAAAAATGTGTCTGTTTGTGATTTTAAAATGACAGCTTTTTCATGAATGCACACGAAAGTAATACGGTACTTTTAACAAAACATTGTTTTTGTCTGTCCGTGTGTTTGCTTCGGCTAATCTCCAAAACGGCTAGACCGATTTTGACTAGACTTTATTGGCAGATAGCTGATGTTATAAGGAGTAACTTAGGCTAATTTTATTTTAGATAAAAAATTAGGACTCCGAGCAAAAAAATTAAAACTCCTGAAATTGTTAACAAAATCCAATTCAAATAGGAAAGTCATATTTTTACGATAATTTCACGCGGACAAAGGTCGCAGACAACAGCTAATACTGAAATAAATCGCTGCTTTTACGAAAATACAAACACACTCACCAAAAATCAATGTATCAAAAAAATCATTATATAACATAAAATATGAAATATCGGTCGTAATCGATTAATTGACGTAAACTCGGCTCGACTCGTCACGCCATCGATTTAATAGTTACCGACGGTTTCTCGATACTCCACTACCGTAGCGTATCAGGTACTTGGTGTGAGGAGAAGGAACTGGTTTTTTAACTTGAGTTTTTAGGAAAACAAAAGACTGTATTGTTCGAAAGAAAATGAGGGATTTGTCTGCAAATTGTTATTGTGTTTTCCATCAAGAATTTCTCAGTAGCAGCCACGGAGTCGGATTCGTGCCCGGTTGATGGCAATTGGCTCGCCCCCTATTACATGGGACATAAAACATAACTGGTGAAATGTGGTAGTACTATTAGGTACACCTCTGTCTAACCCTACGGGGATTGCAGGCGTCATGTTATGTTATGTTGTCTGCACTATTCGAATTCCGACTGTCTGCACAGGGCTGATCGTTGAAAATCCAACAATGTATATAATTGATAACGCATTTATGAATTAAGTACAAGAGAAATTCTTAGTATGATATAGGCCATACAGTATTTTGATTTTAAGAAATTTCTTTCACAGTCAAGCGTCTCGCAAGTTACTCAGAAGAAGTGTTGCATTGCAGTCATAACAGAAGATTCGTTTTTAATAGTCCGTTTACAAAAGAGTCTGAAGGATTGAGTTTCCCTCATTTTAAAAACAGAAGGCCTAGGAAATGTGACTGTGGAATTCACTGCCAGCTTCTCTGTTCCCTGATCATTATAATCTGGATCTATTCAAGGTTCGAGTGAATCGGTTTCTTCTAGGCAAGCGTGCTCCTGTATTTATTATATCTGTGGCTCCACCCTAGGCCGCATCATCGCTTCACATCGGGCGAGTTACGGCCAAAGGCAAGCTTATTTAGCTAGTATAAAAAATTGAAAATTATATTACCGATAACGATGACGGAAGAGTAAATTTAATAGCTCTCAAGCCCCAAGATACAGACTAACAGTCTAGTTTGGGGCTCACTAGCTGCAACACTATGTTAACTAGTTTTTCGTAATATTTTAAGTCGCTTGTAACATCTCTTGTGTGTGCTTATGTATAACCTGTAAAATAAACAATTTTCTATTTCTGAAATTGAGCTTATGTCAATTTTCGCAAACTTATGACACTCGTTGAAAGTTATTGTTGAAACATGAAACACCTTAAAAGTGATTACCACTTATATCAAACCCTAGATCGTCAGATCTGAAAAACTTAGTTCCTGTCTCAATTTACATGCGTTTAGATCTAAAGTTCTTTACAGCTAATTACAATTTTCTTTGCAATTTTATTTTAAAAAAAAAATACATGCATAACCGTTGTCCGAGTATACAAATAAGACACATACTCGTTGGTCAAGGAACTCCTTACGACCAGATCTTATGGACTGATTGTAAAACGGGTGTTTCTGACCTATCACGTCATACAGCGGTGGGGCTTATTATCATACACCTAAGAGTACATAGTTATTGTGCCAATTATTATTATTGGATATTGAATTGTGCTGGATAATTCTATTTCTATCGTCGGCATTAAAATAGCCTCGACTGACGATGGTACAATGTACAGGTAAAGCATGAATGATAACACGGCTTATTCACCAACTCGACATGAGAGACTGGACACACGTGTGTCCAGTTGGTGAAACTCAAAATTAGTACGACTTATTATTTCGTCATCTGGACACGCCAAGATTTTTCCGCGTGTCCACATAGTGAATCTTAAATTAAATGACCACTAACATTACGAAAATCACCCTTATTGCAACAACATATAAGGGCTGTCATGCCCTTCATGGTCTGTCATGCCCTTCATGGTCTGTCAGTACCGCCACCTTGCTGATATTTATGTACAATGGCATGAGCTATTCTAAAATTGTTCCTCACAATTTGGACCTAACTGTGTAGAGAACTAGACATTCTGTCAGAATATACTGGATAAAAAATCCATGAATGAAGACAGCTAGTCAAAATAATGTTACGTAGGCATTGACTGAACTTTATAATCTTCCTGCCCTTGTCCCATATTACTTGGGGTCGGTGCAACACCTTTTTTCTTCCATTCTTCCATGTCATGCGTTGCCGGTAACCAAACAGTATAATTATTTCTTCAAACCATATTCAACTTACTGGAAAAGGACTGATTATGCCAGCTGCTACTTACAAAGCCCCCATACGCACAGAATAAACATCTTCTTCAAAACAATTTATTTACAAAAGAAACAGGTGTTTAATTGACCGCTAATCAACAACTTTACAAAAATATCAAGTTACACAGCGACAAAATCGTATCGCACCGAAACGAAACTTGAATCGATGTTTTTTGCCCCTAAAAGGACCGACAGTATAATTATGAATCGATTAAATTTAACTGCTGTTAAATTGATGAACTCGTCTATAAATCTCCCGGTTAATTTTAACCTGCCTTTAAGTGCCTGACACGACAAAGGTGGGTCCTAGCATGATAGGTCATTGTTCCCATGGTTTGCGGAAAAAAGTGCAAAGAGTAAAAGAGTTGACAAACCATTTGAATGTGCCTAAACTTTTGAAACTTCACTGAGGTAAACGTACATATCGATAGAATTGTTGTTTAGAGTTGCTAACAATCATCATTCTCCTGCCCTTATCCCAATTTATTTGGGGTCGGCGCTGCATGTCTTCTTCCATGCTTCTCTATTACTCGTTATCACAGCAGTCACCTCCTTTCTAACCATATCGTCCTTCACACAGTCCATTCATCGTTTCTTCGGTCTTCCAATACTCTTATAGCCATATACATTCATACTCAAAATTTTTCTCACTACATTTTACTCATTCCTCCGCATAACATGTCCATACCACGATAATCGACTACTGTACCACTTTTCAATCACCGGCGCCACTTTCAGACTTCCTCTTATGAGAGTCTCATCTTAGAGTTGTTAACAAATGAATATTAAATCCACTGTACTTAATCTTTATACCTTTACTGAACTGAACTAAAATACTACAACTATTGTTTAATCTATTAAGTTAGCAATGCTTGGTATGTCATTTAATTAGCCCCATTAACTGTTTCCCATATGATCGCATTATAATACCATCTAGTTTGTTATAAATCAAAGTACGGAACAATAATAATTAATGTACGATCTCTTAAAAGCTCAAAGAACAAGATATATTACTTAATTAAAGTAATTAAGTATCAATTAAATGGACATAATTAACTTTATTGCCCCGTTAGTGCATGTTTCATTATTCATTACTGATCTAGTCTTGATGTAGATTTATGTATGAAGAGGCAGAAAACAGTTATTTCTTACTAAGGGTATTATGCAACTTTAAGTTGATAATTGCAAGCGATGGACTATGATATGACCAGTGAACAGATGTATGTAGGTACTAAAGATCACTGATTAGTGTGTGTTACCTTACTATTTTCCTGTTAGATCAGGAAAAAAACATCATACAATTTAATGAATACCTACAGATCCCAAGAAGATAGGTAGAAAATACAAAAAATAAAACATCACATCTCACCCTAATCTATGTCAAGACAGGTCCTTTCACTTAACCCGCATGCAGTGTTCGATTTCAATTACACCCTCACCTTGAAGAAAACCGTGTAAAAACGAGACAGACATCACAACAACCCCTAAGAGTGAAAGAGATGCAATATAAACAAATCGAAGGCCCGTAAAACGCCATATGTCGAGGGCATGACAGATGGCCCCACCGCAACATATTCTCGAGTTCATTTGCTTGACTTCTGGTTATTTTCGGACTTCTGCTGTCACTTGACTTCGGTCAGGTAAATGAACCCTTACGGCAGATCCATTGTTTATACTTATTTTTAATATTTCAGGTTTCGTTGGCGGGTATTGAAGATGAACATAGGGCAGGTCAGTGTTGTATCTGATGTCTGCTGACACGGAGCCAGGAATAGAATTGTTTTTGAATAAATAAGGGCAGTTTTTGTCTGATTAGTTTATACATTTTCGAAAAGAAGTAGTTATTTTTATGAAACTATTTTTTACCCTATCACAGTGTTGTCCTATGTAACCCAAAAGTTGACGGGTATAGAATGCACAGAACCGATTTCTTCGTAAAATCACGTGAGCCCCCTTTTATGCCCGTAATGACAGTCTACTTAAAGACCTCAGAATTGCCTACTGTCCTTCAGTTTATGAAACGCCTCTCTAAGTGATACTTTGACTCTGCCGTAACCCTCTGATCGCATCGGCCGCCCGATACGAACCATCGCGTAATAGCAAGGTTCGCCGTCCCCGGCATACCCTCGTCACTCCCGACGACCCCATCATCGGCTTTCAGGAAAGGTAGTAGGGAAACTAGCACTATCCGAAAACACAAAAACAAACCGCCTTCTTTCCGGCCTCGCCGTCGAGGCCCGTCGCGACGTCCCCGTTCACTCCCCCCCGAACCTTGCAAGAGCCAGCCCGCGATGCTGAGCCTGTAATTATAAATCAGCACCCAAATAATATCACTCAGATCCATCCTGTTCCCTTGCTGCTCTCCCCCAGCGACGCCCTAAGCCGAGGCCCGTATTACCCAATAGGGGGTGCCCTTAGCGAGTTGTCGCTTAGTTTATAAGTTTTGCCCTGGCTGGAGGCCTTAATTAATTTCAGGACACCTACAGGATCCAGTCCGGTTAAGCAGTAGCCAGTCTCTAGGTTGACTTGCGAGATGCCATTACCAAAAAAAAAAAGCATTAAGTCAGCCTATGTACCACTAGGATAGCCCAAGACAGAGAGGAATGGCATAAGATGGAGAAGACCTTCGCCCTTAAATGGGAAACCAATTAAATGAACAAAATATTATGTCGCAAATTTATTTCATTTTATTTTGAAATCTATGAAATTAATCTATTTATTTAAAAATGTATTTTTGTCTATCTAATTATTACGAATCAATTTACTAGTTTTTAGAACCAAATGAATATTTTAATTAAGATATTATGTAATGATTTTTAAATGCATTTTTGTCAAATTGGGAAAAGGCATATAAGCATCTAGATATTCGAATACATGTCAATAACGAATATATAATAATATAATACCCAGTATTAACTGGGTTGTGGAGGTCAGATAGGCAGTCGCTCCTTATAAAATACTGGTATTCAGCTGCATCCGGTTAGACTGGAAGCCGACCCTAACATAGTCGGGAAAAGGCTCGGCAGATGATGAGATGATGGTGAAGATAGTGAAAGAAACGTTAGGGGATATTTTACCTCGATCGTGACTGACTTGGCTAATAGTTTCCTACAGCACTATTGAACAAGGAGGATCGTCATGCCCATCTTGTCGACATTAAACGTAGTGATTGACAGACAGAGTTTACTCCTGTGATTCACAAGTCAAAGATTCTTAGGTGCTACCTCGCTCACTGACGGTACACCAGTTTTCAACCTTATGCTTTGAGTAATAATAAGGTTGAAAAGTGATCGACCGTCCGTGAGTGCGGTAGAACGCAATCTCACGATGGTCAGTTACGAATGTCGATTTAAAATGTACAGCTTTCATACTATTCTCGACTCGGATGTAGTTTTAAATCGAGTCTCATCCATCGTTCTACAATACAGGAAACACTGATGTATAACTTGGACGCATTCCAGAGAGATGAAGGCTATTCAGGGAATATTGGAAAGACCTGAACCAGATATAAGTTTTCAAAAGAAATTGAGAATCGCTTAAGAAACTGATTAAAAAAAGGTGGTTTTTCAGAAAAGTCAAGTGCGTAATACTTGCAGATGGCTTTCGGAGAACGAAGCAAAAGGAGCATGTAATGATCTTATAGCAGGTGGCGTTCTGTCTGTAGTTTCTGCTTACCCCAATGGAAAAGACGCGTTAGTTTATTATTATTTTGTCAATAGGTTTTTACAAACACTGTTACATGTCATTTCTTTTTAAAACTAGGTGGGGCCGGCTGACTACTCTGAGAAGAAACAGCTGAAACAAACTCAGAGGTGATAGAATCTTTTAAGGTCTAAACATAATCTTGTATGATACATACATGGACACACGCGGATATATTATGTACACACACATTGATAGGAATCACTCGAGGGTGTTATAAATTAGCGACTGAGGATAAAAACGGGACAGGCAGGAGCGACCTTACGCTAAATACAATTAAACGCGAAAATCCATCTACAGAGCGTGATCATTATTGCAATAACCTCTGGTTTCACCTATTCAGACAGGGTAAACCAGAGGATATTGCTGTGTGTTCTTGCCATCACCATGAGGTCTACAGTTCAGGCGAAGCGAAGGCTATGAATGTTCCATGTGATCGGTGAATTGAACGACAAATCCGTCGACCCGTTGTTGTAAAATAAGTCAGTGGGTCAATTTTGGTTAGTCCATCTACCAACTAATAACCACAACGGACTAATCACCATTCAATAATTAGCAGCAAAGGTAAACCCATGTTTAGCTTTGTTGTTAATTATTCAATGAGAGATGAGTTTAGGGAAATAATACACCCAAGGTCATAAAAATCGACCACCCACTTAAAATTAAATCTCGCTCGTGTAACGAAGCTTTAATAAAAGCCTTTACGTTATGTACACGTAATCTTTCCACCTTGCCGGATCGTTACGTTTCCTCATTTATGAGCATTAAATATTAATTAATTAATTTTTTATTTGAACTTTGAAAGTGTTATATTACGTCATGAGTTTCAACAATTAAGACAATTATGGTGGTAATTAAATATTATGGCTCTTGTACCTTTGGGTACGTAAAAAACGGAGCTACGCACACAAATTTTTACGATTATCATAAAAATCGTAACAAAATTATTTAAAAGCTATAATAAGTTACTAAATGAGAAGTGTTTTAGATATTAATCTGTAGTTCAAGACAATTGAATAAGTTATTGTGGGGGTCGTTAACCTGACGAAGTACACTTGAGGCCATCAAAACCAGTATCAGTTTACGTTTGTTGTTGAGAGATTGTTTCTTTTAATTATGGTCTACTTTATAGCTTGTAACGGATTGTAATCAGTGAAAATAGAAAGAAAAACTCATTCATTGTGTTTGAATAACGACTGCGTGACAGATTAATTGATATAAACATACAATAACAACACACGAAGGGAAAATGTTTAGAAAAAGAAAAAACTATTACAACTCAAAGACTTTCCCACTAGTTGTAAACCGTTATCAAAGGATCTTTTGCTTTCTAAGTAGGCAATTTCTTGCGAAAAGGGAACTAGTTCCAACGTTTTTGTTTATATGTAACCTTTTCTTGTATTCCTCAGAATACATGACATTGTGCAAACTAGAACACAAACGCATCCTACTTTTGTTCTGATTAAATCATAACTTATTCAATTATTAACCAAACCTGGTATTAAACCAATTTGTTTTGAGGGGCGTTTCTATGACTCAAATTATTTTACTACATGACACATACTAAAATCTCCCTTAAAAAAATTTAAGTGCAATAAAAAAGTACTTTCATTAAGCACACAACATTTGTGTTCGTCTATTCATACACTATGAATATTAAATGTTTAGTTACTGTTATAATCATGAACAGTATAAAACACATCACTTTTTATTGTTATGAAAAATTTAATGACGTGTAAGAAATAAAAATAAATTGCTTACCAAGTTTATATGGTAGGAAGTGTATGAAATTATTACAATAAAATGAGAAAAAAAAAAACTTAAAATATACTTAATAGGTAAGTGGGACGTGTGATAATTAACTTACTTTAACTTGAGTGGGGGTTGAGAACACCCAAAATAAACTGGAGTTATGAGCAATTAATTAAGTAAGCTTTTGTTGGTTTTACTGATATCATGTTTTAATCTTTCGTCATGGTTATTGTGAAGCTTCTAAACGAATAAATCCATATTTCCAAGCTTAATTCGATAGTGACTTTGTCTGAATGTCTGTTGGCTTTTCAAACCTGTTTAATGTAGCGTAAAAGTAGATTATGGCTGGGTTGCTTTTTTAACCCGGCAGTACGTTCCAGTGGAATAATTTTCGACCTAAACGCGGGCGAAGACGCGGGCATAACCCATATCATGTCCTGTTTATTTGAGAAAAGCAAGGAGTCGCTATTAATATTGTCAGGTGTAAAATATTAATAAGGAAACGTTGCCAAACTTTATTCAGTTCCCAAACTTATATTTGATTTCCATTCAAAACATCCTTAAATGTGATAATGATACATACCCCTTTTATGTAAAACAAAAATATTTCAATTTCCCCACACAAACATGTCAAAGTTATTTCACGCAGACAGGTAGGTAAAAGTCGAGAAACAAACTTCTTGATTGAAGGTTTTCCTGCTCTTTTGAGCGAAAACGGCAAAAGGTGTAATGAATGAATGACTTATGGTATTAAGAGCTGATGGTAGTGTTTTCCAAGGATGGAATATTCAGGATATTAAGAGCATTTCCTGAATGTTAAGGAGGATGCGCTAAGGTAGCCCGCGAAATTCAGTATTAGGTTGTACGAGTATATTGATTACAATATGATTCGTGACCGTAAAATCATCAATACAACCCTCTAAGTTTATTTAATCCCATTGAATGATGTTTTCATGAAATAACCATTCAAAGCCTGTCAACTGACGAACTGAAAATTGCAAAAAACGCCAGAAGGTTTGAATTTCGCGGGCTCATCAACGTTTTTTTTTTTTGGGTGGGAAGTCATTAAATGACCTCAATACTCAAGTCTTTATTGCATTCCATATAAATTACATAGATGGTGTAACAAGGCAAAAGTTCAATAAGGACCTGTCGGGCACAGCAACATTAGGAGAGAGGAAGAGGGCTCAGTAGCAATTCAATAATATTATTATAAATTATTACATTATTAGGTGTGTTGTAATTGAGTGTATAATTATAAACCTCTCCCGCTCTGGGTGGAGCGGGAGGGCGTGTCAGACTCTTACTGACTAAAACCCACCCGTGTTCCTTCAGTTGCCTGTGCCAAGGTGCCAAGGGTCACGGTAACCCTTTCGAACAAACCCGAATGGCTCATCCGCCTAAGGGCAAGAGTGTCATCGAGACTAGGCAGAGTGATTCTTAAGGTGATAAGTGATAACCATACTAGAAAAGTCAAAGATGTACATATGTATGAGACTGACATTAGAAATATGTTATTCCTATTGAATGCTCATTCAGAATCCGAACCGTTTTGAAAGTGCTTGGCATTAGGTATATAAAGTTCTTCAAAGGAACTTCATAGGAATTTTGGGCATAAATGGCATGAATGAAAATTATTAATATATTCAGCAGTGAGCATATCACAGACTCACCATTAAAACACACCTATTTGAAACGGCAAAGTTTCTGAAAGCCTACAGTTATCATTTATTTAATTTAGTTTTTTTTTTAAGTTCTTTTCGACGTAGTGTTCCTAGTATTAAAGTAATATTATCACTCATGAGTTGTTAATTTATTAATCTAAATTAGTTTGTATACCTGTAAGTCTTGGAGACCTGGTGACCCGTAACACCGGCATTGTGTGCCTATTTCGGGCACCAGTCTCTCACACATGTTCACCTTGTAAATTAGATTGAATAATTCCTGTTCACTTAGTTCACAATCATCTAGTTATTCGAACTACAATAGTCGCAAAGATAAGCTCATTTACAATAACAATAAGTCAGTGCAGCATGGCGCCAATATTCTAAATATGGCATAATAGAATAGATATCGTCACAATGGGGCCGACTCGGCAGACTATGCAAAACGGTTTCACGAAATCCTGAAACACACTGAGAGATTGCATTTGAATGCAACGTGTTTTCATTCAAATATATTGAAAACGGTGTATGCAGGATTCAATTAATAGTTTAATACATGCGATGGCTGGTGTAATTTTGATCCGTGTAGATAGCTTGTACACAAGGGGTAACATAATAACGCACAACCTCTCGTGTGGTGTCTCGAACTATAAAATTGAACAACTTTTTTGTTTTGCGAATTTCAGAAATTCGCAAATAAAATGTGGTATTTCTATTGGAATTGACACGATCAGCTGATCAACACGAATGATTAAACTAAAATAACTGTTACCTCTTGTACCTACTTAAACAAGCTCTGTGCCTGATGGATCTCCCATCGGCAACTTCCAAGGAGTTTTAGGATATTAAATGCGATGATACAACTAACTTATAAACAGAAGTACTAAAATCAACTTCCAGGTTTTCTAACTACAAAACTGACGAACTTCCAAATAAACTGTAATTTCCTATTTAGGTATCCCTTTTCGCGAATGAATGTTCAAAAATCCTTCTTTAGTGCTCATTTTGGTTATTAAAGTAACTCTTGTGCAAAATTGCCAGTTTTTTTACACGGTTTTAAATAGGCGTTGTCCGACAGTTAATTTAAGGTTTCTTTGAAGTAAGATCTTAGGTTGCCTTAGATATTATGATTGACAAGACCAAGCCACTAGCTAAAGAACAAGTGTATAAAAAAAACAATTAAGAATTAATTATTAAAATAAAATCTCTTTTTGAAACCACAAGGAGGTTTTTGCGCGAATCCACACGCGCCAACTCTCGTTAGCAACGCACATTCCCGACACAATTTCTCCATCACTTTCACTAACAATCTATGTATTTCCATTTGGGATCCCAGTGCACCATGGGGGAACCCCTATGCCACCACATTTACATAGGCATCCAGCTAATTAGAGGTATAAGTTACGTGCGAACACGGTTTCTATGCGACATATTAATGTTCCTACATTTTTGCGTGACATTGCCCAATAAATATGTCCCCATTTGCATTTAAAATGCTTTCGCTGATACAGGGAAAGTGTTTCTGTGTAATGATTCTGGAGTTATGTGTTTTTATGGGCAGTTTTATGGAGTTAGTTGCTCAATTATTGACGACCCGAATGGCGCAGCGGTAGTGAGGCTGCCTTACGTTCATAGGGTTCCGGGTTCGAATCCCGGTAGGAGCAAGTGTTTGTGTGATGAGCATGGACATTTGTTTCCGAGTCATGGATGTTTATATGTGTAATAAGTATGTATTTACAAACAAAAAGTATCTATGTAGTATATCAACTATCTGGTGTCCATGACACAAGCCTCGTTGCTTAGTGTGGCACTAGATAGCGCTGTGTGTAATGTCCAGCGATATTTATTTATTTATATTTAATTATGACATTGTGTTATTACGGTGCAAATACGTCAAATGGTTAAACTGCAATGGGTAGACGACCCTTTGAATTGTGAGTGCCTCGCTGGCCTAGTGATCGCAAGCAATAGTGATGAGTATGCGGTTCTGGGTTCAATTGTCAGGCCGGGTAAAGCGTTATTGGGTTCTTCAATCAGGAATGTCACAACACAACACAGTCGGTGGCACTAAGCTCGCTTTCCCATCACATATGGGACTTGAACCAAACGGGAGAAATGTCACGAAAAATAACAACAATTTAATTTTGAGACAAGTCTGCCAGCTTCTTCAGTAAGTGTTCGCGAGCTTTTACTTTAAATGTGAACCGACTGGTGGCCATCCTGATATTCAGAGGGAGCGCATTCCAGAGGAAGACGGCCTGGACTAAGAAAGACGATTTAAGAAAACTAGAGCGGTGAGAAGATCATCGTAGAAGACGGTTATTGGAGGAGCGAAGATGTTTGCTGTGCGCAGCGCATAAATATTGGAAATGAAAAGTCAGATAGGAAGGAGAAGTGGGCTTGTTAAGTAGAGAAAAGAGGGTAGTCAATGCCCTCGACGCTGCTGTCGGCTGGGCAACCATTTTATATTATATTATGTTTGAAATGTCCCTTTTAACAAAGATAATAAATGTTTAGCAGACAAAAATCTACTCTAAACGAAGTCATAGCAGCTGAAGAATGGGACACCTCACACATTTTTACCCTGTCCCCAAAGTCAGTAACGAACCGGTAATTATTTTGACTTTACAGGTGTCTACGAGATACAGTAGCCTCTTCCATCTGGCTGGTTTCTGACCCGCCGAACCCAAACAAAAAACAATGTCTTTTTCCCCGTTAAAAAAAAAACGGTTAGACACAAAAAAGAGATGTCTCCAAAAAAGGTCCGTTACTTTTCACCTGTAATCAGTTTTTTGTCTAAAACTTTACAATAGACCGTTCACACTATAAAGTGTCATCTGTCCGGCCGTCTATTGTTACCCGACGGCTGCCGACAAAGAGGTATAGTGTTTCACCGGCTACAAGTATTAATTACCGTTTTTGTCATTATCATTGTGGGTATCGATTGCATTTCTATTTGTTTGAAAAATTGCGAAATTTTTTGATGAGGAGTTTTTTTTATGTTGACTGGAATTCTTTGGCTTGGTGTCGTAATTGACTAACGAGTGACTTCGACTACTTATGGGTACGTATCATTATTGGCTTATGCAAAGGTAAGTCTGACAACCAGTCTTACCAAGGAGTATCGTATCACCCAGTAATACCTGGGTTGTGGAGGACAGACAGGCCGTCGCTTCATGTAAAATACTGTTATTCATCAGAATCCGGAAAGACTGGAAGCCGACCCCAATATAGTTGGGAAACAGCTAGACAGATGATGATGATGATGAAAGGATTATGCAAATGCCATTACGACGATATACCATATGATACCGATATGCCATTATGATGCTGTGACGTGACATTTATGAATTTTATAATGTGGAAGACGTACAACAACCTGGACGTGACGCTGAAGACTGCTAACGAGCACCGCAACGAATGGTTCGAGGGCGTCCAGAAGTGCACCCTATGAGACGCTCTTCGATGTCATGGAGAGGATAGTGCGTGCTGAGGTAGACATATCATAACTTCTATTGTGATACAAGGGTTTTTGGCACTTGAATGACATGACAGGGGGTGCTGTTGGCAAACATGTTTTTTTTTTTATTGCCCCTGAATACCTCACTGCTGGGCAAAGGGCTCCCCATATCCTTCCAGGTACCTTCTCTCCTAATGCGCCACCTCAAACCAGCCTTCATAAGGCGCGTCCAGGTCATTTCGCCATCTCTTCCTAGCCGGCCTAGGAATTAACCTGGAAAAATACTGCCACATGCCAAATGATCATTGTATAGCTAGATGCCGACTTCAATTACTTAAGTGTCAACGGGCGGTTTTTTCCAAAAATAAAGGAGGCTAATCTTGGGTGTTGACGTTCACAAAATGCGGTAAGATGTCAACGAGATATGAATTACTACTTAACTTTGGCGATTCCAAACTTGGTATTTCTCTCATCATCGGTCCATTTGTTATTTCAAGCGAATTCTCGAAATATTCTCCACCAAAAACTTCCACTCGTTGTCACAATGTATCTGTGTAGAGCCTAACAGTTTGACCCGAATACTTGCCCAGCAAGCGACAGACATAGCTTTAAATATAGACAAACCATAGCTTCGGCTCGCAGCTTCGCCCGCATCGAAATAGACGCGCCGGATTGCGATAGCTACTGAAATTGTCATTACTGCCTATATTTTATCTTGAATTGCAATTTGTATACAAAATATTTTTTGTAGTAAATTATTCGTTGCCAGGTGAGTTACTGAAATAGGTAGAGGGAGATGGAGGATGTTAGAAGAGTGTTTCCGAACGCCATTGAGCTCAATAGATGAGTTTGCTTCCTCATTCACAATTTTAGCACAAGCGCGCAAGTATTGGTGAGAAAATATCCACAGACTTGATAAAGCGAGAAGACCAAAGAAATGATGGATGGTTACTAAGATGACGCTTGATAGATAAGTATTGAAGTAAGGAATTAGAAGATATGCTTAGCCGACCCTACACTGGGACAAGGGCTGTAAGTGCGAATGATGATGACTTGATAAAGAAAGATATTTAAGAAGAAAATACGCTAAGAAATGTTAGCACAGTTTCTTACTCTAAAAATATAGCGATATTTTTTACGATAAAAACCGCGACATCGGGTTAGTCCCTGAGTACCCCGATCCCCGAGGCACCCGTACCGGAGTACCACGATTACTCGGAAATGCGAATGCTTGGGCCATCAGCCTTTTAAGACAGTTGAATATCAGGATAGACACTTAGACAACCACTTTAGACATCATAACATCACGCCTTTAATCCCCGAGAAGTTAGGCAGAGGTGTACCTTTTACCTAGTACACCCACATTTCGCCAGTTATGTTTAAGTCCCATGTAATAGGGGGCGAGCCTACTGCCATCAACCTGGCAAAAATCCAGACTCCGGGGCTGTTATTGAGAAATTCCTGATAACAAAATATTTCGCCAAATTGGAAAAACATAATAACAATTTGCCCGACCCGGGAAACCAACCCAGGACCTCATGCTTACAACCACTACACCCACGATGCCTTGTTGGTGTACTGGTTCACTTCCCACCACTTTAGAGTTCCCCAAAAACGTCGGACAGACAAACATCAGTTATTTATAAATAAAGTTTCAGGCTACGTGACTGCGTCTCATGATAATATATCATTTTAACGCGAACGCGTTGAGAGATACGAATTCTTTTCTGCTATTAAAGAGGTGGAAAATCACAGATTAAAAGAGCTGTGATATAGTGATGTTGCCCTGGTATTTCAGCTTTGTTATTTCGCCCTTTATGTTGACAGTTGGATTAATAGGATTTAGGATTTCGACGGTTCTGTGTGGTCGTCGTGGAATGGTGACGTGGTTATGGTCACGTAGTTTTCATACTTATTTTAAGGACGGGAAGGTATATTATCTGTCTGCTTGATTTAAAATTCGAAAGTAAAAAAAGAAGAAAGTTTGCACAACATCACACCTGTAATCCAAGAAGGGTTAGCCAGAGGTGTACCTCATAGTACACCCACATTTCGACAGTTATGTTTTAACCGCTAGAGCGCCGCTGGCACAAAAATGTGCCACCAAACCCCGACCGAATTAAAACTCTATTTGTAGTAAAAATAAGTCTTAAAATCGTTTAAGACGAAGCTCTACGACGGGGCTCTAGAAGGCTAAGTCTTGACTGCCTCGTTTGTCGAGTGGTCGCAAGCGCGGCTGCTGAGCATGAGGTACTGGATTCGATACCCGGATTAGGCAAGTGTTAGTGGGATTTGTCATCAGGAATTTTTCCGTAGCAGCCACGGAGTCTAGATTTGTACCCGGTTAATGGGAATAGAAGCAAGTTTAGTGTGTTTGAAAAAAATCCTAGGCTAGGATACTTTTCATTGGAAATTATGTAAGTTCAGTAGGCATGACTTCATCAACTCATTAATAAATATGAAAGGGCATAATTTGTTAAAAAAAATATGTTTTTGGAAATAAATGGTAAAAAAGCTATTAATGTCACCCAATTTCCTAAATGTAAAACCATTTTTAGGAAATCCCATCGTACTCCAAATACGTACAGAGCTATCGTTCATACTGGGCCATGAACCAGAACAGACGCTTTACATGATCACAATTTGAACCTTCTACTTATACGAGTTTGTTTTACCTAAATGAGGAGTATGGTTTTCTGGAATAATCCTATGTACGTAGCACCGTAGGATATTTTCCTTACAAATCTTTTTATTTCTACTAGATGTAGTTTTGCATCCTCGTCAAATTCGAGGAGGTAACTACATATGCCAATCATTCTCGACCCGAATCAATGATGAAATGGGTAGGCAATTTTAAAAAAAAATTCTTTATATTGGAAATCGGTAAGTGTACACCACCTAATCTCCAGTCTAATACTAGCCCTATAACCGCGCTATCACACACACAAACAAACGCAGACGTTTATGCGATAAACGGGTGATTATCCTCTTCTGAGAAAGGCTTCACTCTGAAATAGTGTCAGATTAAAACAACAAAAAAAAGCATCGTTTATTATTATTGACCAGGTACCGTAATTTATATTGATTATATATGTCTTCTATGACAATCTCCTGAATTTTGACGAGGATGCAAAACTACACCTTTTATATCAAGCGGGACCGTTTTATACCTTTCAAATACCCGCTCGCGTGCAAAACTAAACATAAAGAATTACTCCATACAAATTGACCTATCTCATATTAGAATCTCCATAAAACAAGTACTTCGCATTTATTTAGCCATAAAACTGTTTATTATAAGTACATATTTTATAGTGAACAGCCTGTATAAATTGACTTATCAGATTTACAAGGCTATCAAATTTGACCTACACTTGTTTTGTGGATGGTCTCTCAACAAAGACCTTTTTAAGGAGGGTAGAAAATTAAGCTGTGTTTTATGCCATGCTGAAAATATACTTAACTAGCACTTTGCCCGCGACTTCGTCCGCAAAAATTATGATAGCTCGGCTAATAAACATGATATAAATATTAAAAAAAAATATATATAAAGCCTATAGCACCCACAAATAATGTAGCTTTCTATCCGTGAAAAATTGTTTAGAATCGGATCAGTAGTTCCGAAGATTACGCTCTACATACAAACTTACAAACAAATTTTACCTCTTTTTATTATTAGTATAGATTAAGTTTAAAGAGAATTACCTACTTTCAGGAAAATGTCGAGCATTTCACAGCAACAATATTCAAAAAACTGAAAAACAAAGAGTGGATATTTTAGTTAATTACTGAGAAATTCATAGAATTAAAATTATAAGATAGATGGACGTGTCGCTGTAAGATATACGTAGGTACTATCGCGCTCACTGACGGTCGACCACGTATCAACCTTATCAGGACATAAGAGTGAAAAGTGTTCAACCGTCGTTGGAGTCGGTAGTACATAAACTCACGGCTTTTCCTCATGAGGGTAAACAGAAACAACAGAACGCGTGCTTAGACATAAGAATTGGTGATGACCAAAAAAAACAAAAGTAGACTTCAAATATTTATTTTATCACTAAACACACAGTAAATAAAGAATTTAATAATTTACGGCCCTATTGTCATATTCCTACAAAAGCCTACCGAAATCCTAGCAACATGACAAGTCAGTATCCTTGCGAAGGTCTAGCCAAGGGCTTCCAAAGCTCGGTACATGTGTACTTAAGACTAATGTCTAACACCCGTATCTATAAACAAGTCAAGGTGTTTACTTGAGTAAATGCCATATTTTCAGATACGATTTTTCATCCAGTTTAGTAATTGCTTAAAGCTACAACCGTAAAAAGGTAGAATTCTTGGCTGTGCTTTCTTTGACGGCTCTTACTTCGTTTAAATTCTTGTCTATTGCATAAAAAATTGGAAGTACATAATTACTTAAGCTCAAGTAATTACTTTAACTTGATTATAGATACGGGTGTTATTGTGCAAAACTCAGAAATTCACAGCAAAAACAAAAGCCAATCCTCCTTGCGGGCACCTCCACCTTTGGCACCAAGTCGTACTTCAATTATTTGAGATGATGCTAAAGTTGCTCTGCCTGCCTATTAACCGACTTCAAAAAAAGGGGGTTATCATTTCGACCTAAAATTATATTTATTCCTTTTTCCAGAAATAACCATACAATGACGTAATAAAACAAATCTTTTTCGAATAGGGATATATTAAAATTCATGATCACCAGTTTTCGAAAAAATTTTTGGCTTCCGCATAATGGAACTTGTCGCCTTGGCACAGCAAAATTGTTACAATACGAATAAGAAGTTACTTTTTAAAAATCTAGGACATTTGCGCGAAAGGACACCTGACAAATTTCAGTGATTTCCAAAATGAAAATCCAAGATGGTGGCGACAAAAATTTTCAGTTTATCCTTCATGGGTTTCGTTTACATAGCTTTTGGGGTTACTGATAACGAAAGTGATGTCAGAATAAAAATCCAAGATGGCCCCGAGGCAAATTTTAATTTTTGGTCGGTTATTAAAAAAACAGCTGTTTCCTACAAAAGTGCAATACCCACACGGTCAAAATGTATGGAACAGTTGATTTTTGTTATAATAACCGACGAAAAATTTCTATGTGGGGGGGTTCAGAATGATATACTGCGTATGTGGTTTCCGTTTTCGCGTCGGTGTCCCTTCCACCCCGTAAATTTTTTAAATGTACACTAAAATTTAAACTGCATCGTTGATCAGTGGTGGCAAGGCTGACCATGAGGACCTGGGTTCGATTCGCAGATCGTTCAAAGTGTTATTAGGTTTTCCATCGAGAATTTTTCAGTATCAGCCACGGAGTCTAAATTTGTGCTCGGTTGTTGGCAATGGGCTCGCCCCCTTTTATATGGGACTTAAACAATACCGGCAGAATGTTGGTGTACTATTAGGTACATCTCTGCC
The DNA here is from genome assembly GCA_964057025.1 of Standfussiana lucernea. Classification (NCBI taxonomy): domain Eukaryota; kingdom Metazoa; phylum Arthropoda; class Insecta; order Lepidoptera; family Noctuidae; genus Standfussiana; species Standfussiana lucernea. The sequence continues at coordinate 13,927,481 of OZ059799.1, forward strand.
TAACGCTTTGGGGATTGTCATGTATGTATGTATGTTGGCTTAAACATTTATGTATCAACTAGCTTATGCCCGCGGCTTCGCCAGCGTGGAGTTCGGTTATTGTCCTACGGGATCGTACTACCGCGACCGTGATAATCCATGTTATGAACTATCTGTATGCCAAGTTTCATCCAAATCCGTTCAGTAGATTTTGCGTGAAAGAGTAACACATCCATACGTACAAACTTTCGCGTTTAAAATATTATATAAAAATTATAGTAAGGATTAGACTGGCGATTGCTTTATTAAAATAAAAGAAATCATGGTACATTCGCAATCTTCCACCGATTTATTACTGATAACCACAAATGGTGGATGATTTACCAGAAACTGTTTGTTTGGTGTAATCACATGTGTCATTGATATGGTCTGTTTTTATCTCTCTGCAAAAAACTTTCCGTCCGAATTTAGAAGAATCCTTGAACTATTAATTTGTTTTCCATGTTCCTAGCTCGACAATAACTGCAACAACTGTCTTAAACAACCGACTAAACAAACATAATTGAACATTCAATAACATTATAACGCCAGGTCCTTTCGGCCACACTTGCTATTCCTCAGGCAGCTCTCAAATCTCCCCAGGGATCTACTCCCGGGAACACTCCGCCAAATATTCTGCTCGAAGGACACGATAAGGACGAGCAAGATCTCGGTACACTCGCACTTGTGGTAACAAGACAGCCAGGACGTCGGGAGCAAGAGTTTTCGGGAATTTGGTCCTTCAACGCAGACGCTGTAGAAATCTGTGCAAAACAAGACCCGTGATCGCACACTACGTGTAAGTTAATATTCTTGTTGTTCTTTAATAAATGAGAAGCGATTATGTTCTACGAAGGAGACGTCTGTGTTTGTAAAGGCAGGATAAGGACGAAGAGAAGCTTCGGTACACACGCACTTACAATCAAAGAGACCAATGAAGCAAAAACAGTCGAATTTCTCCGAAAATACAACGTTAAATCGCTCACACGGCAAGAAAAGCGATTTATTTGAATACTATTTAGCAAATCTACCTCAAAGTAACTTAGAACGTCAATAGACGTCCAAATCAGCGAATCCGGGTGTAAGGGCAAATAAAGGACGCCGGGAAAGCTCGGTACGTCCGTACCTAACCAGACATAACAAAGAAAAATCACCTCCAATCCGTTACAAAATTAAAATTAATTACTTTGATACAGAATACGAGTTTTGTAGACTTTGAACATAGTGAGGGGATCCCTCTGTAGCTGTTAAAAATACTAAAGTGAGGAGAAATTTGTATATTGCGTCGTATCCTGTTTTAAGGGCAGGGTAAGGGCGCCAGGCCCGCTCGGTGCGGGTGTACCGGGCCCGGCGAGACGCTCGCCCCAGACTAATGGCCCGAAATTACAGAAGCGACGTCGGCGGTGATTTTTTTACCTATTCGGGTATTAGCGGTGAGTGATGACGTGATTTAACGTTGACTAAATTAAAGATTTGTTGTCTGAACTAGATTTTGCGTGCGGTATTGTCGACGGCAATGTAGTAGGGGTATATTTTTATGTTTGGGTTCAATTCTCGAACATTTCTGATATTGGTTATTACTTGTTCTATTTACTGCTTTTACAAATTAACAATAAATACATTTTCCTAGAAAATTTGAGCCAAAGAGGGGTTTATTTTAACAGAAAATACAGATTTATTTCAACACTAATTTCGTCAAACATTCAATATCTGAAAATGAAAACGAACTTCCCAGAAAATCATACCAATTATAATAAAGGTCACGAATTTCATCAAAACGTTTTGTATCAGCTATTGAATTGAAAACCATTTATGTAATACATGTTATTATGTATTTTTGTTGTAATCTTAGGTAGTATTTTGCTACTTGTCAGTGAACTTTTTTATTTCAATAAAATAAATCTGGTGTGATAAGTGTCTAAGTAAGTACCTACATATGTATATATATTAAGTAAGGTCGACATAGACCGGATATGCTCAAAAAACTTATCTCATGCTGAAAAACGTTACATATCAAATCGCAATCTTATGGGGGCAGTACCAGAAGACTATTTCATGAATAAAAACTTTTTTGCGAAAAAATAACAGACTTACAAAAAAAAAACACAAAAAAGTGGAAAATAACTTTACTTTCGGAAGTCCGTGATTATTGTTTGTTTCATTGGCTTTTTTGACACCGACCTCCGAAAGTAAAGTTATTTTCCATTTTTTTTGTTGTTTTTTGGAAGTCGGATATTTTTTGCAAAAAAGTTTTCATTTTACCCTTTTTATTAGTTATCGTATCACACACAAATCCTTGTCAAGTACCAATTTCTTTTACTTGGATGACATATTTTTTCGAGCTATTTTGATTTTAAAACCAAAACACTGAACCAATTTTGATGAAATTTCTATGGGACCAATCGGGAAGTACCTATATCCTTTCAGATAAAAGATTTTTTCAAATCGGTTCATAAATGACGAAGATATGAGATCACAAACAAAAAAATACAACCGGATTGAGCATCTCCTCCTTTTTTGAAGTCGGTTAAAAAGTCATTCAATGGGATTAAATGTACTTAGAGGTTTGTATTGATGATTTTAATGATTATAACTCAGTAAATACATGCGTATTCCGACCGCAAATCATATTTTGGTCAACATACAGCTTGACACTGACCGGCAAATTGCAAAAAAAACTCAACACGATACCCCTTGGTAAGACTAGTGGTCAAATTTTCAGGATTCTGACTATCTGTAATGACTATCAAAGATCAACAATTGACAGCTGGGTCGGCTTAACTTACTTTCAGAGACGGATGGTCCCCCATCCGCGGACAGACCTCGGCATACGTCGCTTGACACTACTAATCGACCCGTACGTACGGCTGTTGTTATTTAGCCTTGAAATGTAGTAGGTAAAAATCTTTTCCCGCCAAAATTCATCCGCATCTGTACCATTAATCAAGGTTGATCTCTGGGAAAGGGCAAAGGGCGTCGGGCCTAGGGCGCAGACAGGGGGGCGTCTGCCCCCCACAGAGGCGTTTACTATTCTAATCGAATGTCGAACTGCGTACTTACTGTACCTAGCAAAACTCCGCGCGAATTAAAACTTCGAAACTTTTCTATGCGAATATTTCGATGTTGAAATTTTCTATGCGAATATTTCGATGTTTTTAAGGATTTTTGTGTTTTTCTTTAGGGATAATATTAATTTGTTTTTATGTAGGAGGTTGTGGGCGGTAAATTGAGTTTCGTTTTCGTAAATATCTAGTCAAATTAATGATTAATGGTAGAATTGAAGCACGAAAATTAATCTTAGTTGGATGTTTTTGCGGGCTATTATAATTTACAACTACGGTGTACGATATAAGTTAATAGACTAATAACGATGTATTGTAAGATTATACAGTATTTATATAGTACTTGTTCTTCTATTATATCAAGGAAAACAATGTCCTACTTTGTGTTGTAAATGTAGTCTAACAACATTGTTTGTCCCAACAGATTACCAGCTCGTCACATCAACTTCGACCTTCAAAGTTAGACTGGCTTTGAACAGCTTATGTTGTTAAAGATTTTACTTAATCTCAAAGATTTAACTTCTTGGCGTCAATGTCGTTTATGTAAACATAACATAAACACAACATATCAGTTGCTTTTCGCGCGCAAATTGCCGTCTGCGAGGGAAAACTGTTGTCTAAGATTTGCGCGCCAAATTAATGTTTACGTTTCGTTTTTAAAGATGGCGTCTACGTGGTAGGTATAATACGAAGCATTGTTGTTTTTTTTTTTAACTGAATACTTATTTAATAAACCAAAATATGTGGTTTGAAAGACAGTGAGTAAATAATAAATGAAATGGTGCTTTAACGTTGTGATTACTAAAAACAGTTTTCCAAGAAATGAAAACATAAAACAATTTCACCAAAACCATTGATTTACGGACGATAACCGAAACCGTTCAAAATTCTCGAAACAAAAACTTCAATTTGAATAATAAATTACATATCAAACAAAACTTTGGGAAAAAATATAATTTTACCGCGACATTTGATCTGATAAAGCGGTAAGATTTTTTTGTAACTTTTTTACGATTTTCCTAACATGACTTTGGGAGGGTCCAAATGCCCGGACTTTGGACCCAATGTGGAAAGTTTCAAGGATATTATCCATGTGCAGAGGGTCGCATAATGCGGTGTAGTAGTTAGTATGCGAATTATGGCTCGGGGATGTTTTACACTCTATGACGAGGGGATGAAATGAGCTTTAAGTAGAAGGTAATTTTAAGACTTAAATATCACTTTTAGTCAGTTTTGCATGGCGATTTTATTTCTAGATCTACGTGCGTGTGTGACCAGATTTGTGAATATGGACGAAGCAAAAGGATTTAAGAACGTTGCGGTGGTGTTCCGTAGTTTCTGCTTACCCCCATAGGAAAAAACCGTGGGCTTATGTTTGTATATTCTAGATGATTCACATCGCAAATGAGGGTATCACTAGTTAAAGAAAATTATTATATTTAATGATAATGAAATAGCAAAAGCAACTGTACTCCAAAATATACTCAGAATAAGAATTTTTAAATAATCAACCCAAGAAAATCCAAACAAAATAATAAAAAACCTGCAGCAGACATCTCTATAGAATAAATACGTGCTAAATTATGAACAAACGTAGCGTCAAATCGAAGACCAAGTTTAATATTTAAAAATAAAAATAATTTAGATACTACCACCAAATGAAAATTCCTTACCATTGTTTTTTGTTTATGGAAATTCTTCTGTTTTTCATTTCCACAGTTTTTTTTTGCTCCACCACATCTGTATGCGTCCTTTTGGGCGAGGGGAGAGTTTATTCAATAGTACTCTAAATGGTTTGAAACACAAGAAGTTTGAAAACTCTTGACTTGATGGATCGTGAGAGGTTCTTCCGAAACTATTGGAGCGTGTGGATTTTAAAGTTTGTTGACATTTGTCACACCATTTATTTGATCGTGAATGACTGCCACTTGGTACTTAAATTCCACATCAAAGAAGTCTTAAAATGTTAGGTCCAAGGGGGCCTTTTGGGCCATTTAATATACTTTGCATAGAAAGTCCAACATGATCTCACTCCCTCTTTCTTGTACATCTGCACATCATCCACCATAAACTGTTAACAAATATGTAAAAACCTTCATCTTCATCATTATGCCTAGCCTTTTCCCAACTATTTTGTAGTAGGCTTCCAGTCTAACAGGATGCAGCTGAATACTAGTATTTTACATGGATCGACTGCCTATCTGACCTCCACAACCAAGTTAGTATTGGGTGGGTAATACAATACCCTTTGGTAAGACTGGTTGTCAGACGTTTGGGCCACTGACACCTGTAACGACTATCAACGATCTACAAATGACAGCCGGTACCAATGGCATAACGTGTTTTCCGAGTCATGTAGGAAACTCTGAATGTAATGGGTGGTCACCCATCCACGGCTTAACCTTAAGATCGACCCAAGTGGCTGTTATTATTTAGCTAATAGCTCCTAGAAAACCTTCAAAACATCATTATTTTGACGAGCCGCTAACACACTTGACGCAACAATTCCAAGACCACCCACAAACTAAAACAAAACACGAACAACTAAGCCACTCTGTTTACAATTTACACTCGAAATCGACTTCGAGTCGCGTTACCACCGCGGCACCGCTTCGAAGGTCCGTGGTAACACCAATCTGATCCCAGACAACAAAGAGTGAAGCAGTATCATATCTCGCAGTGTAGTGTTGCGACCATTTGCAGCTACAGGTTGGGGGTCACTGACCGTCTAAGGGGTTGGATGTTGTGGATGTTGCTGATGATGAGGTAATTTCAGCGATATTTTAGCAGAAGACACATTTTAGAAAGATCATGATAATATCGCATCTAGGTTGTCGCTTTAGAGCTAATTAAACCAATGACACTGAACCTGATCGGCACATAAAAACGGCGTTTAAGTGCTGTTACTGTGACCATTCCATGACAATAATGACACAAGTTCTTGAACGCAGTTTAGATGTGCTGATCGCGAGTTTCGTTGGTGCAATTGGCCCTTAGACAACAAAGGAACTAATGGGTGAACGTTCGAGGTCACATCTAAGGACATGGTAAGGAGAGGATTCAGTTCATGGACAAAATGAAGACAACAAAAGAATGCATACGGCAGAATGGACAGTGAACCAATCCGACCATTCTGATTCAAGGATGTTGAGTTTCGAATACGTTTTCGGAAGTCGACAGTTCGGAGTAGAAAGGCTAACAAAAAGTGTCATCATGCAGGAAGAAAACAAATTATTATTAGAGGATGGAAAATGAGCAATAAAATAGTAAAATCGACTCCTTATAACTTTTATGTAAAGAGTGTGTTAAAGCAGCCTTCCTGCCCTACTGTTCAGCATGGAGTTCCGGGTTCGGAAAAGTGTTATTTGGGGTTTCCACCAAGATTTTTTTTTGTTGCAGCTCGGACTTTGTATTTGTGTCCAGTTGATGTAACATATTTTGGTTCCATGGTATGCCATGGGACTTAAACAATCTAGCGAAATGTGAGTCGGGCACTAGTTCACCAGCATTTTTGCTGAACTGCCTGTTTGGCGCAGCCTTGACGCACAGTGTTGCATATTTTTTTTTGTTAAGATAAAGTGTGCGTGTAAGAGTGTAGTGTGTTAATGTTAAGTTAGAGTGTTTTTTCTTTTATTGTTTTTATTGTGTGCACTTGTGGCATGTGCCGAATTAATGTATTTTCTTACTTTCATTCAGATAGAAGTTTTAATGGCTCTGTCAACAATAGAAAATTACAACGGCAGATATGATTAGAATTGTACGGCAAGTTAAAGCAATTGGCATTCGACTTAGAGTAAGTATGTAAGATTTCTGTCTGTGAAAGTATCCACAATGAAGAAGAAATCCTATACATACTAGTAGTGATTTAAATGTATTCTGCAAGCGTTCTCTTCGGTGTAAAAATGTCTCTTGATGGCTGAAAGTTCGACGACTGTTGGTCGTGAAATGCGTCCTCTGGGACTCGAAGACCATGGGGTGTGACATCAGGCTATCCATAAGTAATGAAAGGAAGACGTGCTGTATTGTTAAAGGAAAGGGGTTGTATTTCTTTACTGTATAGAAAGTCTAAAGAGATTTTATTTTCTTCCTTCAATTCTTGTTTTTTAGGTCTTTTATCGTTCAACGTCAAGTGTATCCATTAATTTCAATTAGGCCATTATAAGGTAGGTACTTTTGATTGTTCAACTGAACAGAAATAGTTTGCTGGATAATAAAATTTTAAGTTTAGTAACCATTTTTACTCTTGTAAGCCAGGATTAAAAGTTAAAATTAAACTAACGCAACAGGCATTCACTAAGACTAGGCCATACCTAAATGGATGTCTAAATGTTATTGCTTTGTTAGGCGCCACGCCGAGTGAAAATTCAACAGTCTACTTTGCAGTGCAAATAAGCATTAATTCAGGTGTTTATAGTCAAATCGCTTTTACTCGGCAAAACAAGTGAATGTCAACTTGTACCAAAAACTCGCAATTGTAAACGATAGCTATCGCTACCCGTTATACTATCACTAAATATCATATCGCACGCGTATCGTAATACACAGGTCCTGTATTGCTTGAAACGATTTTACAACTAGCTGTTGCCCGCGACTTCGTTCGCGAGGGAATTTTGATGTGTTAGTGTGAAAATAAAGTATCCTATGTGTTATTCCAGACTATAATCTACCTCTGTGCCAAATTTCATCCAGATCTGTTCAGCCGTTCTGGCGTGATTGAGTAACAAACATCCATTCATCCATCCAAAATTTCGCATTTATAATATAAGTAGTAATAGTAGTATAGATAGTGTGAGTGAATGCAAGCATAAGTCCAAAACGTAGAAGATTTATAAGGGCCATTTTAAATCATTTGCGAGCTTTAACCTCAACGAATTGCCGTTGTTTGCACATTTTAGTTTCGTCTTTGTTCGTAGAAGTTTCAGCTAACAACATCCAAAACTAAAAAAAATATAAGATGAAAAAGGTAATGGATTTTGTTTAGTCTGTAACTTTGCAGTCACCTCTAACTTTGCCGTCGGTATTAGGCTAAGTAAGAGATTAAGTTAAAATTTTATCAATTTGGTAGACAGCCTCTTTCGTCTAGGTATTAATATTATCTTAGAGTTGGATAATTCGTTAATGGGCTTTGATAAGACTAATTAATCGAATAACTGTCATCGAGATATACCTGTACGATATGATTAAATTCAAAGTTTTTTCATTGATTTAAGAAAAAATAGAGAGCTTATAGAGTTAGGCAGAGGTGTACCTAATAGTACACCCACAATTCGCCAGTTATGTTTAAGCCCCATGTAAAAAGGAGCGAGCTATTGACATCAAACAGACCCAAAACCAGACTCCACGTTGCTACGAAAAGAATTTTCAAAGAAAAACCCAGTAACATTTTGCCCGACCTGGGAATCGATCACAGAACCTGATGCTTAGCAGTAGCGCTTGCGACGACTAGGCCAGCGAGGCATATTAATAGAGATCGAAGTTAACTTAAATCGACCCCGATTTTGCGGTTATGCTATGCTACCCATCCATAAAACATGCAAATAACTATTACAAACCGACTCAAACGAAATAACTTCCCCTTTACAACTAGGTGTTGTAAATTAAGAAATAAAAAAGTCCCACACACCATATTTCGCAGTCCCAGCGGTGGGCTAATCCTCAATAAATACGAGTTATAATAATATTCATGTCATGTCGTCGTGGCCGCCGATTTATGGCTGAATCGATTCCTTGTTTAAGTGTGGCTCTGAAGTTAGCGGTTCGATGAGCTGAGCGTGTAGCGGGTGAAATGTGGGTGTTTGAGTCACACGAAAATTTGCTTGATTCAAGTCATTCTGATAAAATAGTATATTTTTATTTTTGTTAGACTACTTCGTATCCCACTGCTGGGCAAAGGCCTCCCCTTTCTCCTTCCATGCCTCTATGTCCTGTGCGATCTCTGGCCATGTTAGACCCGCAGACATGACATCAGATCGTCACGCCACCTTCGCCGCGGTCGCCCTCAACGGAGCTGTCTTTCCTCAGGCGTCCAGTGTGTGACGATCCTTGCCCATCTCTCCGGGTGCATCCGTGCTACGTGGCCTGCCCACTCTCACTTCAGCCTGGCTGTTTTTTCTCCAACATCAGCTACTTGAGTTGTGGAGCGCAGGGTGGTGTTTCTAAATCTATTCGCTTAACACCTATTATGCTGCGCTCCATTGCTCGTTGGCAAATCTTGAGTTTGGACTTCTGTTGTTCAGTAAGTGACCAACTTTGTGCACTGTAGGTTAGGACGGGCAGGATGCAAATGTCGACGAGTTTTCTTTTCAAGGTAAGTGGAAGGCTTCCCTTCATATGTTCCTTCAGGGCCCAGAAGGTCTTCCAAGCATTTTGGACTCTCTTTCGACTTCTTTGTCTTGCCTGATTTTGAAAGACACTATCTGGCCCAAATAGGTATACTTGTCGACATATTACAACGTATGCCCGTCTACCTCGATCCTAGGTTTCATGTTATTGGTCATGATCTGGGTCTTGGATCTGTTCATTGAAAGTTCAACCTCAAGACTTGCTGTGCTCAGATCATGGAGCATTTCTTCAATAGCACAATGTCATCGGCAAAGCAGAGGTTTGTTAGGTGTAGGCCGCTAACATTTACACCTCGCGACTGCCACGAATCGGGCAGCTTCTTAAAAACCTCTTGCAATGCGCTCGTGAACAGCTTGGGTGAGAGTGGATCACCCTGTTTGACACCTTTTTCTATGTTGAAATTTGGACCAGAAATGTGCAACTTAATGTTAGCAGAACTATTTCGATAGATGGTGTCTATGAGGTAAATGTAGGTGTGTGGTACATTTGAGATTCCAAGGCATTAATGACTGAGTGATGGTGTATACTGTCGAATGCCTTGGTATAATCCACAAAGCCAAGTAAAGCGGCATGTTAAATTCATTGTATTTTTCGATTACTTGGTTGATAGTATGGAGATGGTCTGTTGTGGAGAAATGGGGACGAAATTCTGCTTGCTTGGGGGGTTGGTGAATATCACTTGTCGGAGCGATTCGGTTTTCCATTATTTTGATGAAATGTTTATATAAGAGTTAAATGAGGCTTATGGGTCGATAGTTGGATATTTCTGCTTTCTCCCCTTTCTTGTGAAGTAGAATTATATTTGAGTGGCACATTTCAGGGGTAATTTGGGCTGTGTGTAATATGGTGTTAAAAAAAGATGTAAAGCGAGGGGCAAGAACGTTTCGCCCTAACTTTAAAACTTCTGTTGTTATTCCGTCAGTCCCTGGATTAAAAAAAGTTATTTACAATCTCAATCGATGTTATTACAAAGTTAACCTCCTACATCCATATCTACAAACTTTCCAGTTTTGATGTACATAGGTGTTAATCTTCAGAACTAGGTACTAATTAGATACCGAAAAGTCTTTCACTAATCGGAAGCTACAATTATCTCCGATTGTCATAGGCTATATTTAATTATTATTTAAAACGTTCCCGCGGATTTTTTTTCTGAAGTTCTGGTCTTCATAGATAGGCAAAATTGACGAAAATATCGTGGGGTTTCACTGAATCTGACTATTAACTTTTCAAATGTACTTTTGGCGGTCTCTCATCACGACCTACTTTGCTATCAAGTTGTTATGCTGAAAATCCCTCTTGCTGTACCACAACCAGAAACCAGACGATCAAATAGTAATATATTCGCCTTCTATTCTAGTGGCCGCACAGAACGTCGCGAAAATATCTTCACGGCACGCGGATTAGGGGCCCGCTACGTGAGCGAAACGGAAAAACCTTGGGGTTGTAATATCGAATAGAGATATTGCGTAACGCATGAATGGAATTTAAAAGAGCCAGAATTAATCGCGAATAGCTGCGTCTGCGGGAACATACTTGTAACACAACATTGACGGGCAGCTGTATATGTATTGGTATATTGTGGGATGCATTTTGGCAAGTGTCAAATTATGTTATTGAACCGGACCGAACGTACGCTCATATCTCTGTAAGGTGGATATTCCACCAACACGCACAATTCGCTTCCGTAATCGTTCTGGAAGAGTGCAACTACGAATCAGAGTTCAAGTGAAACACCTGATGTTGATATCACATCAGCTAGTACACCTAAACTGACCTGGAAATCTTCAAGAACGAAGCCACAAATAGGCATGTGTGTTGTTACCCAGATCATCATTTAAATGTGGTGAGATATAGTAAAGCGCCTAAACGCTAACCTATCAGCTAACAAGCGCGTTTGGCTGCACTTTATCACGCGACCAATTCTTACCGCGTCGACCGTAATAAATGTGCCCCCATCCTTATCGAGAAGCGCGTATGTCGAGTCATTATAGATCAAGCTTAGTGGTGTATTGTCGTCGTGAGTTTAAAATAATTAAGTTTTCCCCTACGCGTGTTACGTACATTTTAATGGACTTCCAGATTTGTTCACAACTTCCGAGAGTTTTAAGTGGTTGTGACTTGGGGGAGGCGGCAAGATGAAAATTCATCATCATCATTACGTATGCTGATTGGGTTAAAAGCAGGCCTATGATCACAGACGTGTTGAGCTTTACAGTTCAGCTTTTAGACGTGATGCCTACGAGTCAATCGCAATGGGGAGCTAGACTTTCATGTCAAGTTTTAGTTTCATACAAAGCTGCTCACGACTGCGCTCGTATGAATTGTGGAGGTCGGAAAATATCCCACAGGAATTCCTAATGGGATAAAAATAATCCTATGCTCTGCTAACCTAATCCAGATCATCGTGTACACGTGTGCCAGATTACATCGGAATCAGTTCCACCGTTAAGGTATAACATACAGAGTTACTTTAGCATTTGTAACATTAAGTATACAGATATCGATTTGAATTTTGTTTTAGGTATACTTACTGAAAGTATTGTGAACACATAAATTCAGTTGCAAGAAGCTCTACCTTAATTCTACTTATTCACTTTCGAACCGACACGACACCGTGGTCTCGAATACTAAAGAGATTGCCAATACTCGAAAGTAGGTGTACGATATTTGTGTTTGTGACATAAGAGATGCTACCGAGCTCCTTGCTACCTGTAGGTTACTACAAGAATTCTGTTCTTTCATAGATGCACTTTCATTAATATTTTCAACTTTAATTTATACATCTAGAGGCGAGTTTATGCGTTTGGTAGGTATGACTTTTTGCGACGAAGAGCAAATTTTGCCGAAGGAACTGAACGCGATCAGCATATCGTCGTTGATAGTCCAATTCCGCGTAACTAACATTATTCAAAACCGCGTATGTACAAAAAAAGCAAAAATTAGATTTCGCGGCTGTAGGTAACTGATTCTGATTGGCATCGACCAGTATGACAATTTTTTTAATCGTCCACTAGGAGGACGAGTAAATCAAAAATAACAATACCGCAGATCTTTCGACGAGCAAGTTACACCATGAAAGCCGCGTATCTGCGCCAATTTCTATTAGTGTGTGCAGTTTTTATGGGACGCTCCGGATAATAATTATTTTTATAAGTAATTACTGGATTATTTTTAATGTAAGTATGTCACACGTATTCTATACTTTATCATAAATAAAATTGGGACCTTTATAACACGCTTTGATTAGCTTCACCTGTAACAAGCTATGTATAAAAATCTGAGACGTTAAATTAGACCAACTTCCCGGTTTATGAATAAGCTGAAATTTTGCATACGTTTAGTTGGGATGACATACATGGTTAGCTAAGTGACGCCATTTTAAATCCAATATGGCAGACTCCCAAAGATAGCGGACTAGTTAATTTTTTATGCATTCCTATCATTTGTAGGGTATCAAATGAAAGGGTTTGCTGAGAAGAATATGAGAAATAAAATGACGTCACTCTAAGGCATGTTTTTTAGTTTTTTTTTTAACTATAATATTTTATCTATTCTCAGATCTTTCTTATTCTAAGATTGTGTGGTTGTACGGAATCAAACTCCGTGCCGGCCACATCACGAAAGCTCTTTAACGATGTCTTTAAAGAGGAGAATATAGGGCTATTCCAACCAAAGAAAGACGCTTGTAATTTCTGTTCCTCCTATATGGCAGGTCAAGAAGCAATGTAGAAGAAGCCTACTAACAGCATATCGCAGCAAATAAATTAGCGCGGGAAGAAAAGAAAAGGCAAAACTAAAAATTGTCCACGCTTTTACTGCTGACTTCTAGGTGGTCTTTCTTTCTTTATCGTGTGGTTAGTGCCTAACCTGGTGTCAGAGTTTTTATGCCGCCCATGGGCCCCTGACTTGGCTTTACATGCCGTCGAGAAATATCTCTCAGACATGCTGGTTTCCTCACGGTGTTTTCCTTCACCGAAGCAAGTGATCCAGGCGGTGAAGTTATGCCCTTCTTTGAACGCTAATGCGCTGGATTTTAAAACGAAATTAGCAGTCCATGCTGATTGTTATTGGTTTAACGAGACAGCGTGTGATCTTAAAGCCACCACATAATAAGTTGTTGGAGAGAGACGCGAAAGATAGTATCATTTGGAGCACTGGATGCAAAGCTCAAAATAGAAATAGAGTACTATCAAACACACTCCTCCTATTAGCAATAGAGAAGAACGTGATTATAAGCCAAAAGTATTTAGAAAAAGGATCCAGATGCAGAGGTGGACTCAGCACATTCTGTCATTGAGAGAAAATGAAATACCATTGAGGCTTTTTGGCCGTTACAATTTGCATCCATAACAAATAAGCTAGGAGAAGATAGTTTCCATACACTGTCATTCAACCAGACCACAATTTTTTTTTTTATTTGATAAATATATTTTTATTTGATCTTCCTAGATAGCCTTACATATATGTATAGTTGATATTGCAGTTTATAAGCTGAATTAGTTTATAGAAGAAATAATGTCGACTTTTTATTATTTTTGATAATTTCATACTTGTTGGTAGATATCTTTTATTTTTTCACAACCATATAATATTTATGATTAAATTTAGTCATTTAAATACTTAATATTGTTAAATAAATGATTGAATAAGGTTGTGGCATTATTTTATTTCATGGACAATTTCGCGTAAATACTGTCTATGATCCAGAATCGTTTGAAACTATACAGCGTAAGTGATTTTGTAAATAAACCATTGGGAATATTGACTTTAAAAATGGTATATTAGAACAAGAAGAACGAAACGGCCCTACACTCAAGTTCGATCAAAATTCGGCCGATTAGTTTTAAAGAAACTTAGTTTTTTGGTCCTCCTGTAAAATTAGCGAAAGTGAAGATCCGCGGTATTTAACAATGTTAGTTACGCGGAATTGGACTATCACCGACGATATCTAAACCTTGTTCAAGAGCTTATAGTATTAATATTTTATAGCAATCATGACAATGACATTAAACGCCGTTCAGATAGCTGTATGCTTTACAAGTTTCATGAATGTTATTCGATCGTTTCGCTCCAAACCTCTGAACAGACTTTGGTGAAGTTTGCAGTTACATTCATTTGAATTTCACAGCGAAGTATTGACAGCTAGTTTTTAACACATAACATCACGCCTGTATTCCTCAAAGGGTTAGGCAAAGGTGTACCTAATATTACACCCACATTTCGCCAGTTATGTTTAAGTCCCATGTAATAGGGGGCGAGCCTATTGGCATCAACCAGACACAAATCCAGTCTCCGTGGCTGCTACTGAAAAAATCCTGATAGAAAAACTCAATAACAATTTGTCCGACCCGGTAGTCGAACCCAGGACCTCATGCTCAATAGTCGCCATTGCAACCACTACCCCGACGAGGCGGTCTAGTTTTTTAATTGTATTAAAATTACCAAGTCCCGTGCCGACGACCCCCACCTTCAAAGGGTATACATAAGTATAATAAACACGACCATGCCCAATGCCGATGACTGTACCAACTCCCAAGTGGGGTATCTTACACCACATAATTTTCATTTCAAAAGTGTATCTAAGCATTATAAAACAATTTGTAGCCAAATATATTGTTATTTTAGCTTGTAGTGGTCAACACAGTTGTTAACATTGTCTAGGGAATATGATAGAACTATTTGCTAGGTTGAAAGTTCGTAAGGTTGAACTTTGCTCACGCATGGCGGGCTTTTTGAAGGGCATCGGAGTTTGACATCAAATTTTTGGGTTGCAGGTTATATTCGTTAGTTGGTAAATATTTCGGTAAAGTTAGATTATGCGTACGTGTGTTACGGCCATGTTTAAAAGTGAGTAAAGATCTATTCTAGATAAATTAACCAGTTATCTTGAGGTGAAGCCGTAGAACCATACGTAACTGTTGATATTGTGGTCGCAAGCGCGGCTGTTGAGAATGAGGTCCTGGTTTCTAATCCCACATCAGGCAATGTAATTAGGTTTTCCATCGGGGGTTTCTCTCTCTAGTAGTGGAGTCTGGACTTGTGCCTGGTTGATGTCAATAGGCTCGCCCCCAATTACATCAGCCTTAAACAAAACCCTCCGGTATGACAGGCGTAATGTTATGTTGCAGTAATATAAAACTATGAAAAATAGCAGACAGATTAAAATCTTCATGTTTTGTAAAATGCCTGCCTACTAATATTATAAAGCCAAAAAATTTTTTTTTTTGGTTGAACGCTCTAATCTCAGGAACTACTGGTTCGAATTGAAAAATTATTTTAATGTTGGATAGCCCATTTATCGAGTAAGGCTATAGGCTATATACAATCACGCTGCGATCAATAGGAGCGGAGCATCAAACAAACATGTAACGCAGACGAAGTTGGTTGGTGGAAGTGGGTAGTTTTTTTTGGAATCCCTTACCCCTTACTAATATTATTGATCCTTCGTCTCAATACTCCAATTTGTTTTTCTATGTCCATTTCTCGAAAACAGCCGAAATGGATTTGATGAAAAGGGGCCAACGAATCATTCACAGACCCTATAGAGCTATTTAGATGTATTTCGTTATTGGCAAACCTCATCTTGGAGGGATCAAATATGTTTTTCAGAGTATTGCATTACTGCATGAGGGATGCGTAGATGAAAATGAAAAACATAATGGCGGACAGTAAGGTCAAGCGGGTTTTGTGAACTCTTTTATATTTTGTATGATGTTTGGGTTTGTTTTAATCCTGTGAGTTTTTGAGTTTACAGTCTATGTTTTATATTGTATGTAGTATGTGAGCAACGGGTGTGAATTAGTTAGGATTTCATCTTGTCAAATATCGTAAAGTGAAAGACATTAAAATACAGGGTGGAACATCATTCTGACCTCCAATGTGAATTTTTCGTCGGTTATTAAAAAAAAACTGCTGTTTCCTACAAAACTGCAATACCTACACGGTTGGGGTTTAAATGACCTTTGAAAAATCTCTTTGCCCGTTCAGAATGATATACTGAATATGTGGTGATCGTTTCAGCGTCGGTGTCCCTTTCACCATGTATATTTACAATACACGGGACATACCAAATAACATCGTGATGTACTTATAAAAAATAGCAACCAACTGGTTGGTTTCGGCAAAAGTTTAACCAGTCAAACATAGCAATTACACATTTTATTTTGGTATATGGCCTCACTGATAAAAGGGATCACAGATTCTCCATGTCATTTCTTCTTCTTCGTGTCGATGATTACCTAATATTTAATTAAATTTGTTTCGACCAGAACTCAGCCACATCGACGGAATTAAGTATCGTAATTTCTTCTAAAAACCTCTTATAAGTATTTTATGTCTCTGGGGTCTGTTAATGAAAATAAACGTGGCAATTGTCATCTATGAACTGAACGTAGGATTATAAAAATTTTAAAATGCTGCTTCAATCTAAGAACATAGCATCACGCCTGTAATCCCCGAAGGGTTAGGCAGAGGTGTACTTTATAGTACATAAACATTTCGCTAATTAGGTTAAGTCCCATGTAATAGACGGCACGGTTGGCGCAGTGGCTGAGCGATTGACTGCTGCGCTGCGTGTCGCGGGTTCGATCCCCGCACGGAACAAATATTTGTATGGCCTACAGATAGTTGTTCCGGGACTGGTTGTTTGTGTATGTGAGTTTAAATGTTTGTAAACGCACCCACGATACAGGAGAAATTCCTAGTGTGGGACAACGTTTTTAAAAGGAAAAAAATTAGGGGTCGTGCCTATTGCCATCAACTGGGCACAAATCCAGACTCCGTGGCTGCTACCGAGAAATTCCTGATGGAAAACCCAATACCACTTTGCCCGACCTGGGAATTGATCCCAGGACCTCATGCTCAACAGTCACGTTCGCGACCACTCGACCAACCAGTCGATCCAAGACTTCTATCGTTTTGTTTGCTCTACAACATGGTGCTATTTCCTAAGCACTATTAATGTTTGACCATATCAACATGAAATCCCAAAACAATCGCGTGTTTCATTTCACGGCGAAACATCAAGCTATACATCGCCAGTATAACATGGCCTCGCTATGTATAGGTTTCCCGTACAATGAGAGATCCGCATAAGCCGGTTTGGTATAGCTTAATTTGCCATCGTACGTACACATACACTTTACTATCGCCTCAAGGCAAATCGTGAATTGAGATGTCAAGCCTCAACATTACGTCGGTCTGGTAGACGGGTCGCCTTCAGCGATCATCGCCATAACTAGTGATGCGACCAGGCGTTCACTTCCTCATGTCTTTAAATGGGTTTTATCGATGTTCCCACATACACGCCCACTATAATGCGTCAGATATCGCTAAATACGGACGGACAGACAACGTAACGTGCCAAAATAATAAAATTGTACGTAAATAATGGAATTCGTTTTCGAACGCCACGTTGTGGAAAATGAAACTTTTTCGGCGTTTATGTAGCAGGCTTATGTCATAAACTGGGTTTTCTAAAGAATGTCTAAATCGTCATTAACTTTTTTGTAACAGTAACATTTTGATATAGTTCCTAGGTAGGTCGTTAAATGAAGGATATCTAATTTAGTCTTTATTAAAAGTTTAAAAACTTATATTTACAAATATATATATATATAATGTAATAAAAAAAATATATAATATATGACAAGTCAGATATTTTGCTACGAAAATGAGCCGATAAATTCATTTTAAACGAACTACCAACTTGATTTATGAACAAAAATTATTGTGAAAAGTGCGCAAACGCCGCCATTTACAAATAAATTAGGCTCTAACAACGACGGATCAATAAATAAATCCCGAGATAGTTAGTTACAGACAATTTCTTCATCAGATACGCTTGACCTGATTCCGAGGCAATTTCAATTAGTAGAACGACAGTAAAAGAGATTTTTTTAAGAAAAACGACGGAAGCTGAATCTTACAACGGTCCAGTATCGTGCGTGTTATAAAACAAGCTAGGCAGATCAAACGCCGCCGGTGGGAGGTGCGCACGCGCAGCGATTTATGCGAATTTAAGACGAACACATTCACATTAAGTTATTTTTACAATTATTATGAAAAATGGCCCGAGTATTTATAAAGGTACCATATCTTTGAGAATATAAATATTTATGTTAGGTTTAGTGTATAAAAATAATTTATTGGGCAGTAATTATATACGAACTAATAGGGAAGACACATAAAATATAATATATGGAAATGAGACAAAAAATGTCACTAACTAATTTAGTAGGTGTGTGTTTTGTGTAATTTAATTAAAGACTATGTTTTTTTTAGGATTAAACAAATAGTAGAAATAGGCATAGTTATAGGTAAGCGTTATATTTATTTCAAATGTAATGATACATGATCTGTTAGCCCGTCCCCTATAACGTAAGGAGACGGTAGATTTTTTCTAAAGGGATGGATAAACTTACACAGAGAAGCCGTTACCATGGCAACGTACGCTAGTCCAATAAGGAAGTGAAGACAGAATACGAGACTCAAATATTCTCTCAAGTACCTACTCCTAAGTGCGGAAATTTTTCATTGAGCATAAATATAAATATGTATACTACATTACCTATATATAATCAGACGTGACCCACATGCTTATTATAGTTTAAAATGAAGTATACAAACATTAAAAAAACGTTCCAGGTCGTAAAACTAATCTTTGTAATCGAATGTCGACGACTTTTTTTGTATTTTTAGATGTATTTAGGAATAACGTAACATCATGCCCGTATTCCTAAAAAGATTTGGCAGTGGAGCCTATAGTACGCCCACATTTCGCCGGTTATGTTTAAGTCCCATTTAATAGGGAGGCCAGCTTATTGCCATCAGCTGGCTGCTACTGAGAAATCTCAAGTGGATGATTCTAGGACCTTATGCTCTACCTACGAGGTAACCTTACCAGTTTAATACACTGTACACGGCTTTTACCCATGGTGGTAGGCAGAAACCACAGAACGCCACCTGCTACGATCCTTACAGAGTCCTTTTGCCTCGTCCACGTTCATACATCTGGTCATACACGCACGCCGCCGGTTGCGAGTACTACGCACCAGACCTTTCTGAAGAACCTCACCAATGAGGTCGGTGTATGTCCGTCTAGGGCAGGGGTGGCGAACCAGATTTGTTCGAAAGAGTTACCGTGGCCCTTGACACCTTGGCACAGGCAAGTGAAGGAACACGGGTGGGTTTTAGTCAGTAAGAGTCTGACACGCCCTCCCGGTCCACCCAGAGCGGGAGAGGTATTTGATGATTTCCCATCCAAAAAAAAAAGGGGTGGCGAACCAATGGCACGCGTGCCGTGGATGGCATGTAACACAATGTTTTGGGCACGCCGACAATTTTAACTATATTTTAATCTACCTGTGGCCTGAGATTCATTATTTTCAGATATGATTAACATTTTAAGACTCGCTTAAAAACGTTTGGCAGATGACTCCAGCATGCATTCTACTAAAAGTAACCTCTTACAACTCTAATTTAAGTTATTTGTCATCTAAGCTGCAACACAGAAGCCACACTAATGTTACTTTATATTGAGTTACATGTATAATTGAAACATGTATGCACTATACAGTGCAAATTGTAATTTTTGGCAGTAAAAAAGAGTTAGAGTAGTTAGTTAGTTAGTTTTGAGTCGTTAATTTCCCAATAATCACTAAGTCAAAATTATTTGACGGCACATCTATGGCCTCATTAAACATTTCTTTAGAAAAAAGGCACGTTGAGCCATAAAGATTCGCCACCCCTGGTCTTGGGCGTCGCCTCCCATCCAACGTTACCACTCACATCTGCCTGGTAGATACATTTTGTTAGTCGCCTTTCACTCATCCTCTCCACATGACCAAACCATCTAAGCATGCTGTTTTAAATTTTTGTCACTACATCTTCTTCTACACCGCAACGTTCGCGTGTAACCTCATTCCTCAATTTATCATATCTGTAGTTACTTTTATTATCAATTATTTGGTCTCATTACTATTTATATCTTTCTTATTTTAATGCTTTGACCTTTTAGTTGATAGAAAAATTAAATTGACGAGAAAGCTGTATTTATAGGATAACCTCTGACATGCAAGTTTGTTAGACTATGCATATCATCTTTGGCTAAGAGTTTATTTCCTCTTCCTTTTATCTAATACTTTTACAAAACGTAATAGGAAAAAAATTGAAATAAATTCAGGGAGACCTCACAATTGGTTTTCGGAGGAAGGAAAACTATCGACCTACCGAACACTAATTGCGGGGCTCGCCCTACAGTTCTTTTCATTTACAAAAATTTAGATTTATCAAACTAATCTCAAAGATCAGCGACCTGTCAATATCATTTCAATTTGTCATCTATTACGTGTTTGGCACGCCAGAGAAAAATATAAAGTGACATACACAATCCATACTCAATACATAATTATTAAAAATGCGAAAGAACCTAGACTTCGCCTCTCTGTTACCTTTCACATACTCATACATTGTCTGAACCACTGAACCGATCCTTATGAAAGACAGGCAGGTGGCTTGCGACTGCAGAAGGACACTTTTTAGGATTTATCATCTTGGAAATATGCATTATTCTTCTTCTATGTCGCTGGCATGACCATTTTTACACTTTGTTAGCTCAGAACTTCGCCACTTCGGTGGCAGCGCAGAGATCACTTCGGCTAAGAGCACAGGATAGGTGGTGGAGCATAGTTTGCGACACAGCTCCACAACCAAACAATGCTGCTGTTTTATTGAGGCCCCACTTAACGAGGTTGGAGTTACACTATCCCACTTGACTCCGGAGACGGTTCAAGGACTTCCAGGTGGACCACGGAAATTGAGGCCCTGCAGAAAGGTGCTCACTTGGTGGTAAGTACTTTTTGCATCCAAAAATTATGAAATACACGCGGACGAAGTCGCGGGCAACTAAAATAAAATAAAAGTATGATAACACTAACATTCCCAAAGTATATTCCCATACTGATAAATAATGAAACAGAAAGTAAAACGGCGTTTACGTAGATATCAGTAGTTTCTCATCCGGTACATGATAAAAGCTTCTTCTGTCTGGTAACACCATATCCATGTCAACCTTATTGGATGGCATGGTCATGTTATGATGCGTCCGGTCACACGGGCCTCCGAGAAGACATCATTTACTATATCGAGCAGGAAGTGTGTGAGTAATGAGATACTTGTAATTATTATCTCAACCGGTAAGAAGAGTTCTTAAAGTAACCTCCTCTTTCTTTAGCAGTCGGTTAAAAATTACGGAAATCAACAAAGATTTTTCGGGATGAGGTTAATTTGGTAAATATGATGAGCTAGCGTTTTGTTACATCCCTAGAATACTCCCTTAAGTGCCTAGTCAGCACCACATCATCACTACGTGCTAGACTTAGTGCATTGGTCAGGCTGTAGCGCCAGTTCGGGTAAAGACTCCTATCGGATAGGTCGCAACTTCGCAAGTCAGAATATTGACCAAGTTTCCCTTTTAATCCTGTATTTTTACCTTTTATTAAATATAATTAATTAACTTCAGACAATCGTTTTTTTTAAAAAGGGATTTATAAAGTGTGTCCTAACATTGGTGGCAGCGGTGGGATCATAATATCATATCCCGCGGAACGTCTCGCGAAGTGTTATCCAGTGAAAGTGTCCTTGTGCCAAGTGAATCTTGTGTGCTAAACCTACGACCCGAACTCAACGCGACCTATCTGCGGCCTAAGAGAGGCCAACCCTGGCTGAAATAGGCCAACTCCAGTGGCCTACGAGAGGCTAACTCCAGCTCAAAAGAGGCTAAATCCAGAGCCCTTTTGAGGATTCATCCAAGTCGTCACCTGTCTACTGTGCAGTGGTACCGGGCAGCGCGCTGCAGCGCATTCTACGGACCTGCTTGTATCCAGCACCGACCAGGATCAGACGTCCTCCGTGTCCCCACAAAATGAAGTGTTTTTGTGTTCTGTGAGTCAGTTCAGTGCCCTTAATTTTAATTCTATTTATAGATTTGCCATAAGTCTTTAGCAAAGCATAAGCTAATCTCTATTCCTGTTACTTTGTATTTGTCGTTATAACACTGTGTCCAGACCGTAGTCTAAACATCCTTCGCCCACGTACTCGGTTACTCAGTACGCGGAATACCGATAAGCCGTCTATAACCAATTGGCAAAACTTTTAACATCGAGGCTTTAATTACCCAACAAACATTTTCGACGTTGAGTAGACGTTTTGGTGGCAACTTAATGTTATTTAGTATAATCGTATAAATGTCATAAGGACGTTTACTGGACGGCATTAGGGCCCATTTTATTCAACTTAAGGCGCTAAGAGTTTCGTGTAACAGTCATATAAATACCTACTTAGTCGCACAGCAGTCATATACACGTCGGCGATTTGACTACATATCATGTAATGATAGCTGTCGCGGCGTGTATTCGACTTCGGGTCGAGTTATGGCACACAATATGACTTTTATATAATGTAATCGTTGTGTTATTGTCATTTAAAGACGATGCTTGTTTGTTGAACGAAATATTGACACTTTAATGTTTTATGTTAATTTAATTTGGTAGTGTTTTTGACAGCTGAGTTAATGTTTGCATTTTGTTCTTTGTTATTTGAGGTGATAAAACCATTTCATCAGTTGAAAACCATTGTGCAATCAAGTTTACTGATTAAAGTGAGGTAAGTTTGTAACGAAATTTTTATGCGCTTTTAAAATTTTATAGTTTTCACATATTTTATTAATAATTTTATTAAGTGACTGCGTTATATGACAACTACATAACTTCCCGACCTATAAACTGCGTGTTCATAAATGTTTACGCCAAATTATCAGTTGATTTAGGGATCAGTATTATAATAACATAAACACCTAGCTAACTTAGTTAAGTCTAAAATAAATTATACTTTTGTTTTAGGTAAACCCCACAATGATCTATAATTATGCGGATGTTGATAAGTTTTTATCAAAGATGGACTTCATTGAAATGATACGCGCACATTTGAAATGGCCGTGGTCATTAACTCATTTTATCTTTAGTTCTCGTTGTTATGGATGTGGTTTCCAGATAGTCCGTGGAAATAGACCGTTACATTTTGTTTTAACAGACAACAATGTAAATAATTTATTACGTTACGGTTTATTTTGGTGCCCCCATTGCAAATATTTTGCTATCTATAATCATTTTCCAGAAGACGAATGCGAATATTGTAATTAGTTAATCATACCCAACCATTAAAATTTGAATCAATAGATAAATTGTAAGAATTTGGGAAACACGCTTCAACTTAATAGGTAATAGGTACTTATGTATATATATTTTTTTTAACTATTATGCCGAGTCACTAGATGGTGCACTGTACTTAGACGGACGGAGCCATGGTTCCGACGCGATGTTCATGGGTAGACGAAAGAGAGAGACGAAAAAGCGAGCGAGAGCGACATATTGCAATATGTCGCTCTCGCTCGCTCTTTAGGCCGGCAGATGCCGCGAACTCGCGATTGCAGGAAAAGCTCCTCTAATACGCAGAATCTACCTTTGCTTCTCGCTCGCGCACTTTCGCTTAGTCAGTCAGTTCATCAGTTGTAGTAGGTCGGTAATAGCAAGTGGGCGCGTGGCTCTAAGATTTTAATAGACCCAAATTTATCAAGTAGCAACAAAACATAATAGGTATAATTATTAAAGTGCTAATGTTTTATGTTTAATAAGTTAATTTAAGAACCTATTCATTGTTACTTAGTACGTTTTTGTTGTCCATAATAACTTATTTACTTATTTTTTAGCAAAATGCCTTTTAAAATAGTGGAGACCATAGAGAAAGGGACATCTTTATTAACAACTGTGCCAGCACCATGGGAACAACGTGGAACACTATATTGGCCACGAAAGAATGAGGCTATTTTGAGAAAAGCTGAGGATTCTACACCAGAAACAAATTGGAAATCGATGCCATGTATCCTGAAGCGAAATAATATTCCCAATTATGAAAGTTCTGAACAACAAATCGCTCTTATGTCGGATATGTCGGACACGGATACGGACCAGGAGATCATTGCAAAAACCCAACAACCTATAAAATCGACCACACAAATAAATTTGAACGACCTGGTTACTATTAACTGTCTATCGGTAAGTTTATTAACTTTACATATTTATATTTCCGTCATTAGGATCTCGATTACAATGGAATCAGATCTTAACATAGCATCAAAACCGCAGCAGCATCAACAGCAGCATCTTAGCATTTAATATCCTAACTTACACTGAAAAAACAAGTTTTTTAGAGGCCCCACTTACCGATTGCAAGGATCCCTAGATCCTTGCATCCTAATGCAATAGCAACACACTGACCCCGTAGACGCGGGCTTGCGGACGGTGGGCAATGGGTAGCTCGCCGTCCGATAAGGACCAGGCCCGGGTCGACGCCGCGTTGTGTTCCACGCGCGCCTCAAAGAGATGTTAGCACAAATAGCGGGATCCGCTAGGGCCAATGCCTGGCCGGGGTTGCGAGATAGGCCGAAAGGGATATCGTGACCCCGGCAATATAGGCAACGGAAGGAACACGGGTGGGTTTTAGACAGTAAGAGTCTGACACGGCCTCCCGCTCAGCGGGAGCAGTTATTTAATAATTTCCCACCCCAAAAAAAAAATGTGTGTGTATATTGCTCCTCCGTTTGCATTTGCCAACTTTTTAGTGAAATATTTGGTTGTACTTGTGACTTGCGTCAGAGTGGCAGCAAAGTATCGTAGATTATACTCAGATTTATCATTTTAAGGTGCATGACCTATGCATAAATAAATTTAGAAACAATTAGCTGTTAGGAAAGATACATCGTGTTCAAATGGGGAAAAAACTTAAAAAATCATTTGTGGCTAAACTACTGCTCCTATTTAATTGATTTATGGTAAAGAGTTGAAAATGGTACCTAGTATAGTAGCTTTAAAGGAAAGCCCCTCTGTCGTATCAGCATAGAAATTATCACTAAAGGGAAGTTTGTATGAAATTTTGATTCCACGCGGACGCTTGTGATTTATATTTTTTTTCTTTTAGGAAAATACCAGTGGCGTTGAGTTAATAGATCAAAATGACAATTTTGATATTACACCACATTCATCTAATGTCGTTGGGGTTATAGAATTACCGTATGATCAAACCACTGAGACCACAGGAATCCAAGGAATTTGTGCAGAAAAACTGGATAGTATAGCGCAAAACCTCGACCATTTAATAAGCGTGGCATCAGCGACTGAAGCAAATATACAAGTGCTATTTGATAATCAGCAAAATATTTTACAAAAACTTGCGTTATTGGACACCAAATTAGAAGAATTGGTGACACGTATTTCGGTACCTTCAGTACCTGACATTAATCGACAGGGCAATAATGACAATAATTTCAAAATTATTAGCAATTTACAGGAACTTACTAGTATCGAGGAACGTTTAAATAATCCGCAAGCTGAAGAAAATATTATAAAGTTACTTTCTGTAACTTGTACGAAAGGCAAAGGTCGCGCTTATAATAACGCTTACGCATTGGTCGATGCCATGTTCACTCGGCAATTTATGACCCAATGTTCGTGGGCTGGAGGTACCAGAGGAGAACCAAAAATATGTTTTAAGTCTTATACTAAAACTATAACATTATTTTTTAAAATAATACACCAATCTGACAATAACTTCACAATACCAGAGTGCGAATTATTTTTAAAAAACGTTATGAGGCATGCTATTAAAAGAAATGAATCTAAACTGCTGAGGGCTTCTGCTCAAAAGAACAGACCAAAAAAACCAAAAGTGTTGCAAGAAAATAATCGCCAGTCAGTTGAAGAGCAACTTGATGTCCAGAATCCAGAGCTAGAAAATACACTACATCAGAAAGAAAATGCCTCACCACTTGATTTGACCAGCTAGATTGGGATGCAGTTCCTATGTTGGTCGCGTATACGGACGGTCACGATAGATAAAGTCTCTGTCATTCTTTCGAATACGTGACTATTTGATTATGCGTTCGGTTGTTCGATAATTTAAAGTTGTTTCCTGCTTTTTTTTGTCATTTTTTATGTTAATTTTGTAATCTTTTCACTTGCGAAATAATTAGATAATATAACTTCTAGTTAAAAGAAACCTTCCACTTCTTAATTATATAATTATTTAGCAAGTAAAAAGATTACAAATTTGAATTTTATTTTTTGTTATGTTGCGATTTTGTATGTTCTATTTGTGACATTTTATTTTTTTGTAATTTTTACATTTATGACATTATTATTGATCTCATTAAGATAATATAAAAGTTCCTAATATCGCAAGTTTAGTTTGTATCGATTAACGCACATTACCGGTTTTAAACGTGATTAAAACTTTAACCAGTCTTATTTTTAGTTTTAAGGAAATATGTATAAGTTGTCTGTTGTGTTGTTTTGTATGTTCTATTGTGAGATTATTAGCTACATAAGATTTTTCAATATGTCAAACTAAATAAAGGTTTGATTTTGTTAATTTACATTTATGGAACAAAAAGTGATTTGAGTTTTACTAAGACTAGCAATATTTCAAAGGTTTGCTTAATTTTGATTTCTAATAAGTGTCAAATTTCGACTAACTTGAAATGTAAATTACGTTCCTGGGAATAATTAAAAAAATGAAACAATTTTTACTGTCTTTTTTATTACCTATTTCTTAAATGTATGAATAAGCGGAGCAAAATATAAATTTGAGTTGTATGAAACACTGACCAATTTACACTTTATATCAGTAATATAATATATGGCTTCAGTTTGCGAAATTTCGTTCTCATTTATCATAAATATATTAAGATATGAAGATTTAATAGGTGTTTCAAAAACATCATTCCTTAAGTTTTCAATTCGATTTACAATTATCTGCATACGTCCCTGATCGTTGCAAGTAGCAGAACGCAATTCAACAAGGTGGTTGTTATTAGTCAAAAACCACTTATCTCCATTATCAGTTGAGAGGATAAAGGATTCTAGTTGAATAACTGTCTTAAGTTTACTTCCATATTTGTAACTTTTTATCGTAGGGTAGTTATGACTAGTATCGTTTCTTAAGTTCTCTACTTCAATATTATATTGTCTCTCTATTAATCTCTTAGCAATTTGCTGAAGTGGCTTGTTTCCTGTTCTGATCATTCTCTTTATTGAACTCAATTTATTTTCAAATGGATAAGCATTAAAGCTCTTCAAGGTTCCAAATCTCTTTACTTCGTCTACTACGTGTATTAAATTGTGAACATTGCTTGTAATGTACTCTTGGCCATAAAACTTGCCATAATTGTCAACGAAGTGGTTTAACATTGTTTCTGCGACTGGTAGAAGTTGAAAATGTGCCTCGCTTGTACAAATGGTTACAGCTGAGAAAAAGAGCAGAAAATGATGATATGCTGCATTATCTAAGACATCCTTTAATATCACAAAACTTAAATAGAGCAGAAAAGTACGGAACTCAGAACCTTTCCAATGTGACAAGTCTTTAAGGCTTCTAACACTCCTGTGTATTTCCTTTGGCATCTGACAGCATAGTAAAAATTGAGAGACTTTTTCTATTTCCCTTGCAGGCCATTTTGTAATTAGTTTTCCTAAATTTCCATCCCTCCAGCCAATCAATAACCGTTTCATAATACCCAAATCAATAATATGTAGAGAATCTCCTACAGGAAATTGTTCAATCATGTCTATTGGCAATGCTAGCAAAGGAGAATCGTACTTGTGGTGAGCTCCATACTTCTTAGAACGAAAGTCCGCGTCATTTCTTCGTGTGCAATCAGTCTTTGCAAAGGTGACTGTGTGCGATTTATGACTATACTCGCCGACCACTGTACATTTCAAGCAACCATGTTTAGCATTAAAGTTGCATACTCCTGTAAAATATAAAATATAACTAAGTCAGTGACCAATAGTTTATATTGACTTATAGTTAAATTAATACTACTAAATTAACACCTCTCACTACATTCCGGTTGGTTATCCAACTCAGAATCATTTGAATGTAATAGACAGCGCTTGCTGCCACTCGACCATCTGAGCCGGTACAATATTGCACCTAAGTTCCTGGCCGATTTTGACCAGGATGACTGTTTCAGTTTCAAATAAAACATTACTTAAAAAGTTAATAAGAATATCACCGAACAGAATATAAATTACATAATAGGGACTAGGATACCCACCTTTAACCAAGGCCCTCGCTGGCGAGTCGCATATGAAGGCTCTGATTTTAACTTCGATCAAAGTATCGACCCCGTCTTGCGATACAATTCTCAAATTATTAGACATTAATTCTTGTAATTCACTTACAAAAGGATGAAAATATGCAGATACATTTGATGGTTTACTCGTACCTTTATAAATACCCACAACAAAAGGGGGCACATTTGGTCTTTCGTGGATGTTACATAATATAGGCCAGACTTGATGCTTAGAGCTGTTGAACAATGGTAGTCCGTCAATATTCACATTAAGTGAAACGCATTTCGGTTTATCATTTAGGTTTTGTAAAATCGTCTTTAAAGATTCAGTGAGACCATTATGCCAGTAATGACCATCATCGATAAGAATTATTTGTATATCTTTTTTACTTTTTAAAAGCACCCTTGGGTCTAAAGGGACTATGTAGGGCATTCTTTTGTTCAGAATTACATTTAATTGCTTTAATGCAACTTGTGGAATATTATAATCAATAGCCCACTTTTTATAATCGTCTCTGAAGTCATCATTCTTAGTGTCTTCTTTTGCAACATTATCTTCATTTTCGGATGATGAATAACTTTCTTCATCTTCGGAAAATGAACAAGAGTCCTGAACTTCGGTAAATGAACTGCAGGGTATACTCGTAGCATTTTGGTTAAGTTGATTTGTTAAATTTGCATTTAAATGTGATACGGAACCCTTATTATTTTCCTCACTCTCAGCTTGAGCTCTATTACTTTGTATTAATGTACGTGCTTGAAGCGAATGAAAGTTGTTTTTAACTTTTCTTTTGAATGCACCACTTCTTTTAATACTTTTCCACTTTTTTAGATCCATGTTGTACCAGACAGTAAATAAATAATATTTTCAAAATGGTGGAAATTCTATACAAGGTTATTATAAACCTTTAACATGAGTATTAATTAAATAGCGGTTGTATTATCATGTTTGTGATACTTTAGGATGTATACAGGTAGCACTCGTAATACTTATTCGACTTATATTATAATGGTTACAAATACTACGTGTAAACAATTATTATCCGTTTAGCAGACGTTTAAAAGGTAATTATATGACAAAATTTACAGTTTTATGACGTTTATACTACGATAACGTTTACAGGACGAAAAGTTGTATAAGTGAGTTTTATAGATGTCGTCGTAGACGCTATTATATGATGATTGAAAAAAAAGTTCGAAATAACGTCTATATGACATTATTATACGACAAAAAATGTATATGACTATTCGGACATATAATACACCAGTACATGACGAAGAGGTAAAATAATTACTATAAAATAACTTTAAAAAGACTTATGGTCATATAAAAGTTTGATTATATGACAAAAATGTTTGTTGGGTATTGTATTTTATTCCTCAGAAACTTATTTTAGTCACTTATAATGACTAAATTAGATTCAAAAAAAGACCTTAGAGAGTTTAAAGATGAAGAAATACCCCTTAGTGTTATCCTTAAATTTATTAAGCCATTTGATGGTTCTAGAGAAAAATTAAATGCTTTCCTAGTAAATTGCGATAATGCGATATCCTTATCGTCATCATCTCAGGAAGACATTGTCTTCAAATACATTATCAGCCAACTAGATGGTAAAGCGCAATGCGCGTGTTCCATCAAAGAGTTTGACAACTGGTCATCTCTCAAAGAATTTATGAAAAATCAATTCGGCGAGAGAAAGCATTACGCCCATTTACTTACCGAGCTTCAAGAGTGCCATCAAACTAACCAGGAGACGGTCAGCCAATTTCACCTGCGAGTCGAAACTTGCTTATCCAGATTACTTACAGAAGTAACAATTTCCAACACAAAGAAAAGTGAACTTGTCGGTAGAGTGGCTGCGATGGAGGACTTAGCGCTTCATACATTTAACATAGGGTTACATCCTCGTATAGCTAACATTGTAAGATGTAGAGATCCAAAAAATTTGAACGAGGCTGTTAACTATGCAATTTCTGAAGAAAAGATTCAGCAGTATACATTTAAACAAAATGTTAATTTTAAAAAAGATAACAATAGACCTTCACCTAAGCCACATCTACCTAATAATAATAATCAACCTTCTTCCTCTAGAGATTCGTCGGTATGCAGATACTGCAAGAAAGAGGGTCATACTTTAGCCGAATGTAAATTGCGCGAATTTAATAATAAAAAATATAACCATAAATTCAGTTCTCCCGCGCAACAATATTCTTCTAAGCCCAAGAGTCCTCATGTAAACTTCGTGAACAACGAAGAAAACTCCCCTACGACTGATTCAGAATCTGATCAGGACAATTTAAATTATTAAACGTCTCGACCGGGTGTCGCACGAGACGAACTTTAAAAGACGACGCCACTAATCCTATACCCGATCATCATTCATCCTCTAGAGCTATACGACAGGGTAACCAGCCCCAAAATGGCAGCTCTCATAATGTCACGCGACAGGGTAACCAGCCCCAAACTGAAGACATTCGCCCTACAGCTATACGACAGGGTAACCAGCCCCAAAATGGCAGCTCTCATAATGTCACGCGACAGGGTAATCAGCCCCAAACTGAAGACATTTCCAATCCTCCTCAATCCGTATGTGTCCCTGAAAAAGAAAACAACAATGATTATAAAGTATATGAAATAAACACTAATTTAAAAACATACTTACCCTATATCGTCGCCCAGTCGTCTGTCAGCAAAAAACCACTTACCCTTTTGATAGACACTGGAGCTTCCCTGTGTATCCTAAAGAAATCATGCCTATCTGAAGCCCTTGAATTAGGATTTGATATTGTCAGAATAAAAGGTATTGACTCAAAGGACCCGATTACGAGTCACGGTAATCTTACTCTAGACTTAAGTCTATCTCCTGGATACACAGTATTACACAAATTTCACGTCTTTGATAACTTAGGCTTTCCCTATGATGGTATTATAGGTAATGACCTATTCATTAAAAATGGCTGCCGCATAAATTATGATTCAGGTGCGCTAGAAATCGCACATCATCATATAAAGCTGTCATTCAACCATCCATCTTACATAATAGAACCACGAACCGAAACCATCATAGAATGTTCAGTTAAAAACCCAGAAGTTAAGGAAGGTATAATCCTGGACCAACATATTTCCAATAAATTGTTAGTAGCTAATTCAATAGTGAAAATAAAAAGTAACAATCGAATTAATGTATCGATCCTCAACGTATCTGAAAAACCTATTTCAATAAATCCTAACCTCTCGCTGACCTTAATCCCGATAACTAAAAATGAAATATGTTTATCTCAACCTAACGTCAATTGTTATGAGAGAACAAACGAGGTCCTTAAACAATTACGAACTTCCCATCTAAACTCTGAAGAGTCTGAAATCCTTTATGACATCTGTAGTCAATATGCAGACATATTCCACCTTCCCGACGATGAACTCACATCAACTAGTGCTATCAAGCACGAAATTAAAACAAGCACCTCGCAACCTATAAACGTAAAATCTTATAGATTTCCAGAAGTTCATAAAGACGAGGTCAGAACCCAGATTAGTAAAATGCTGGAACAAAATATAATTAAACCATCTATCTCTCCATGGTCATCGCCCATTTGGATAGTGCCAAAAAAGGTCGATGCTTCAGGAAAAAAGAAATGGCGCATAGTGATTGACTATCGCAAGCTCAATGACATCACTATTGGTGAGAGCTATCCAATTCCCCAAATTAACGAAATCCTAGACCAGCTAGGCAAGAGTAAATATTTCACAACTCTTGATTTAGCGTCAGGCTTCCATCAAATCGAAATTTCAGCCGAAGATGTCCCTAAAACTGCTTTTAGTGTACCCGAAGGTCACTATGAATTTATCAGAATGCCATTTGGTCTTAAAAATGCTCCTGCAACCTTTCAGAGGCTCATGAACACAGTCCTGTCAGGCCTGCAGGGTATACATTGCTATGTTTATTTAGACGACATTGTGATATATTCCTATGATCTTACATCCCATGTCCAGAAATTATCCTACACATTTGAGAGATTGAGAAAATTCAACCTCAAATTGCAACCAGACAAGTGTGAGTTTCTTCGCAAAGAAGTTACTTATCTTGGCCATACTATTAGTGAAGCAGGCTTAAAACCTAACCCCGAGAAAATTAAAGCTGTAAGTGAATTCCCTATCCCAAAATGTCCAAAAGACGTAAAATCATTCCTAGGTTTGGTGTCCTATTACCGTCGCTTCCTGCAGGATTTTTCTAAATTAGCTAAACCTCTTACATCCTTGTTAAAAAAGGATATACCATTTGATTGGACTAATAGTCAACAACTTGCTTTTGAAACGTTAAAAAATAAGTTAATTTCAGCACCCGTCTTAATATATCCCGACTTTACTAAACCTTTCATCCTAACGTGTGATGCGTCAAATTATGCTATTTCAGCAATACTCTCTCAAGGTGAGGTGGGAAAAGACCGCCCAATCGCTTTTGCCTCACGCACACTAAATAAAGCTGAAACTAATTACAGCGTAACCGAAAAAGAATGTCTGGCTATTATTTTTGGGACGAAAATATTTCGCCCATATCTTTATGGTTATAAATTTAAAATTATAACTGATCACAAACCACTTAGGTGGTTATTCAATTGCAAAGAACCAGGCTCTAAGCTAGTCAGATGGAGACTAAAACTCGAGGAATACGATTATGAAATTGAGTATAAAAAGGGTAAGATCAATAGCAACGCTGATGCTCTTTCCCGTTACCCTGTGAAATCCATTCAATCACCAAACACTGCTCATGTACTTACCGACAAAGTACCACCTGTGAATGTCCCACTTCCATCTCAGCAGCCTGAAATCCCTCCTATTAATCCTGAAAGTCCCGGAATACCTGAAATTCCCGACTTACCTGACTTTATTGACTTACCTGAAAATATTGATTTACCTGATGACTTCGAACTTCCCGAAGATTTGAATATCCCAACTCCACCTGAAGTCCAAAACGATGACGATACTTACCCTAAATGCCTAAAACAAATAAATAATAAATTTAATCAATTTGACACCATAATTCATGAACATAGCGAAACCCTATTAAAAACAAAATTAAAAACTATTATTATACCAACCTCCATTGACCTTGACGAGTCAAATCCATATATTTCGGAAGTTATCGATAAACTTTCGGAACCAAAAGATATCCTTGAAAAAGAAAGGACATTACATTCCTTTCTCTCCTTCGAAAATAATAATGTGAAATTTTACTTACTTTTCGTAAAAGTCCATCACTTCGATCAATGCAACTATGAGGATATTTTTAAGAGCCTTAAAAATCTGAAACTTGAATTAATTAATAAAAGCACAACTGAATTCGCTATAACGGACTTTCGTAATCCATTCGATTCACATAGTTTTATGAAGATTCATAACATAATTACATACTTGTTTCACACTACTTCAATCACTGTCCATATTTTCAAAAATATTATAATTTATCCTTCTCCTACTGAAATCATTAAAATCTTAAAAGAGAACCATGATATTCCCATATCAGGTCATTTAGGCTCAAATAGAATGTTAAGTAGAATCCAGGAAAAATATTATTGGCGCAATATGCGCAGAGATGTCGAAGACTATGTCCGAAAATGTGAACAATGCCAAACCAATAAAGCCCTGCGTAGGACCAATCGAGCTCCTATGCAGATCACAACGACCTCTACACAACCTTTTGAACGCGTGTCACTTGACATTGTCGGACCATTGCCTGAATCAGGCACGGCCAAGCTCAGGTTCATTTTAACAATTCAGGATGACCTCACGAAATTTTCAGCAGGCTATCCTATCCGAAATGCTACGGCAGAAGAAACCGCTGAATGTTTAATCCATTTCATATCCCAGTTTGGTATCCCTAAAACTATCCTTACAGATCAGGGAACCAATTTCACAGCGGAACTATTTAAACAAACCTGTACCTTTTTGAAAATTAAACAGTTATGGTCCACCCCCTATCATCCACAAACTCAAGGTGCTTTAGAAAGAAGTCATGCGACTCTAAAAGAATATTTAAAATCTTTCGTCGATGACAACCAAAATGACTGGCCGAGATACGTCTACACGGCAATGTTAACCTACAATACAACAGTCCATTGCACCACAAATTATACACCATACGAATTATTATTCGGTTGCAAACCATTTATACCCACTTCTATCTATGATACAGCATTAGAACCTACATATCCTAGTTATGTCCGTATACTCCAACAAAGAATGAAACTCTCCAGAGAGAAAGCCGTAGAAAATATCCTTAAATCTAAAATCACATCAAAAGACTATTACGATAAAAGAACTAGACCTATGAAATATAAAACAGGCGATATGGTGTATATCAAACACCATCCGCGGCAGAATAAAGCTCTGTCGCCTATCTGGAAAGGTCCACATAAAGTGATAAAAATTAATGGCAACAATACGTTAACCCTTCTCGTTAACCGCCGTCACGTCAAGTATCACTATGACGAATTAAAGCTGGCGGAAATACCTAATATTTAGTTTCTTTTATTACGTATTAATCTAATAAACTTAGTTTTAACATATTACATTAGTTAAAATCTTGTATAATATATTTCAGAATATCTACATTCCTGTCCCTTGCAACGTCTGATATCATCGAACAAGTCAATGAAAGCCCTGGCATATACTTCGACCCAATAGGAATCATGAAACAGACTTGTGATCATATCCATTTACTTGTACCTATAGATATTACATATATAAAACCCCATATAGATAATATAAAGAATGCACTAAAAACTTCTACGCTGTTGTGTCAACAGAATACAGTACTCAAAGAAACCGAATGTACAAATATACTACAGCCTCTGGTTTCCCGACTTATCGATATTCTGAAAGACTACAGTGCCATATCTCATTTAACATCTGCATCTGGGCGAGAAAAGAGATCAGCTTGGTTAGCAGGAGTTGGCTCTCTTTTCAAACAAGTCATTGGCACAATGGATGAAGACGATGCCACAAGATATAATAACGCCATTCAAACCCTAAATAATAATAACATTAAGCTTGCGTCCATTTTAAAAGATAACATTCTTGTAACAAGCGCAGCTCTTTCCAATTATAACAAAACTCTTGAAATTATAACCACAAATGAAGTCCGTTTGAATGACGCTATTAATAATCTATCTAGTACTTTTAGTAATATGACAGTTATATCTAACAAGCTGTACATAAAATCTAAGATGAACGATGTCTACGCCGAATTATCATCTTGTCTACTTACCCTGTCATTTAAATTAGACGACCTTGTAAATGCAATATTATTCGCTAAAACTAATACCCTTCACCCATCGGTAATGACACCAAATCAGTTGTATAATGAACTAATAAGTAACATTAGAAAATTACCTAATTATGAAGAATTGCCTTTAGATTTAAGTTTAGATACTATTCATGCTCTAATTGATATTTCAAAGTTGTCATGTTATTTTGTAAACAATAAGTTAGTCTTTGTAATCAAAATTCCCCTTGTACACTCTTTTGAGTTAGATCTATTTAAAGCTATTCCAGTACCTATACCACACAACATGGAAAAACCAAACTCCTATGCTATGATTGTACCATCTTGTAATTATGTCGGCATTAGTAAGGATAAATTAACATACACCTGTTTAAGTAATCTAAAATCCTGTACTGAACCCGTAAACAGAGTTTATATTTGTGATGATATAGATACACACTCAATTCAAGCAACACCAACCTGTGAAACTGATATACTAACAAAAATTGTTACAGAAATACCTAAGTACTGTCAAACTAAATTAATGTATGGTCAGATAGATATTTGGCAAGAATTGCAAGGAAACAAATGGATATTTGTCCAATCTGAACCGACTAAACTTTCTATCCAGTGTAAATCTGATCTAATAGAGTTCAAAATATTAGGTACTGGTGTACTTAATATTCGCCCTAATTGTACTGCTTATTGTAGAAATAAACAACTGTTTGGAAAAAACAACATTGACATAAATGTTAAAACTATAGTCTCAGATTTTAATTTAATTAATGAAGTCTGTTGTAATCTAGAAAAGTTTAACATATCAAAGCCCAAATTGTTATCCTCCAAATTATCGAATATAGACTTAGAAAAACTACCTAGCGTTATCAACAACCAAATGTTGTCAGATGTTGATAAAATTATAAATAATCCTAGCCCTAATCTAATTGAATATAGTTCTCACTATCCACTTCTGACTTATCTTGTATTCATCCTAATTTTAATTTTTATTAGTTATAAACTTTGTAAGAAGTTTGGAAAATATTCTGGCTGCAAATCAAAACCCAAATTACAAAATGATAACACCTTAGATAATGAACCGGAACCCGAAACAATTCCTCTTCCAAGGTTAAGAATAAATTCGTAACTTTCCATGAAAACCGTAAAGTTCCTCTTAAAGGGGGGGGTTGTTACATCCCTAGAATACTCCCTTAAGTGCCTAGTCAGCACCACATCATCACTACGTGCTAGACTTAGTGCATTGGTCAGGCTGTAGCGCCAGTTCGGGTAAAGACTCCTATCGGATAGGTCGCAACTTCGCAAGTCAGAATATTGACCAAGTTTCCCTTTTAATCCTGTATTTTTACCTTTTATTAAATATAATTAATTAACTTCAGACAATCGTTTTTTTTAAAAAGGGATTTATAAAGTGTGTCCTAACAGTTTGCAGGCGGTGTCGCCCGCGTATTTGTCAGAAATTATCCCACGGGAATGTTACATAACAAAACGCCTGTAATCCCCGAAGGGTTAGGCAGAGGTACCTAATAGTACACCCACATTTCGCCCGTATCGAACCCAGGTCCTCATGCTCAACAGTCGCGCTTGCGACCACTAGACCAGAGGCAGTCCACGGTAGCCCACACCAATGTACTACCGAGATAAAAATAATCCCATGTCCTAAGCCAAGCTTTGGTTTACCAAACATCAAAATCCGGTGCAGAAGTTAAGGCAAGAAAAGA
The DNA here is from genome assembly GCA_964057025.1 of Standfussiana lucernea. NCBI lineage: Eukaryota > Metazoa > Arthropoda > Insecta > Lepidoptera > Noctuidae > Standfussiana > Standfussiana lucernea. The sequence continues at coordinate 13,965,093 of OZ059799.1, forward strand.
CCGACACACAGACAAAATTACTTACGCATTTTACAATATCAGTATGGCTTAAGCTTGTACGTAAATTGTCTAAAGAATCCCTGGCAAATAGAAGTGACCACCTACATAACAAACCTCTTTTTAGAAACGTCTTACCATTTACCAACATCACTCAGTCTATCTGAGACTTTGCCTACACAACCTCGTTCTACAATTATTTTTCTGTCTACTGAAATAATAGACGCAGCATGTGAATTACTCTGATCCAACTATATATTCCATGGAGCCATGCCTCCCGCCGCATAGTAATGTTCTAACTTTAGAAACATTCAGTACTGCGAACAAATATATTTTGACTTTTAGCTTCACAGTGAGCGTACACGGGTTTACAAAAATGTTTAGGTACCTATGTACAGATAATGTCCGTTGAGATAAATATTAGGTCAGGGACTCATGATTTGTTCTACTACAGTCATTAATTCAGTGTACTTGAGAATGTTTAATTTAACTTTGTTCCTCGAGGTTTTTAATTATAGTTTCATTTTCTCAGGAATTTTGATGTTCTTGTACCTAAGACTTTTCTCTTTCCGTGAAATATGTTTTACAGTTTTTTTTTCTATGTAGGATTTCTTGATACTTTTTTATATATAAAAAGTTGGTGTAGAAAAAAATAAATACGCAATTTCTTTGCTACAATGGCTGGGTTCTAGGAAAACTTCATAGTTTGAGATCTGTAATGGTGGCAATAAGGAAGTTGGTTGGCATTGAATTTAAATAGGTAAAAGTATCTAAAGTAAAAAGATTGTAAGGCCACTTCTCTTTGTGAGTCAACCATAAGATCATGGGATAAAGATATGTTAAAGCTTACAGATAGGCAGTCGCCCCATATAAAATACTAGTAATTCTGCTACCTAAAAGCCGACCCCAAAATAATCTCTTTCGACGCACTTATGCCATAGACAGTATGGACATAGATGTAGCGGCCCGAGACTTCCATAAATTACGGTTTATTGCAAATACAAAAAACTTTTTTGCAAAAAAAACCGACTTCTAAAGCAACACAATAAAAGTGGAAAATAACTTTACTTTCGGAAGTCGGTGACCATTGTTTGTTTAATTGACTTTTTTGCCACCGACTTCCGAAAGTAAAGTTATTTTCCACTTTTTTAGTTTTTTTTTTGGAAGTCGGATTTTTTTTGCATAAAAGTTTTTATTTTACCCTTTTTAGTTATCGTATCACACACAAATCCTTGTCAAGTATCAATTTCGCAATTTCTTTTACTTGGATGACATATTTTTTCCAGCTATGTATTTTGATTTCAAAACCAAACTTCTGAACCGATTTTGATGAAATGTCTATGGGACCAATCGGGAAGTACATCCATTCAGATAAAAGAAGAATTTTTCGGCTCATAAATGACGAAGATATGAGGTAACAAACGCAAAAAAATAACACAACCGAATTGAGAAACACCTCCTTTTTTTGAAGTCGGTTAATAAAGACCAACATAAATTTACAATTTTTCTTTCACGAAAGGTAAATAATGACTATAGAGAGGATTCCTGTAATACCAAAATCCTCATAAGATTTTCTCATCGATGCAGAGATGGAAGAGTTAGTTTCAATAGACCAAGAAGATTTATCAGATAGTTTTAAAACGAAACTTCGATTCAGCATCATTAGGTACATAATCCTCACATAACATTGAATCTCGTGAAAACTATAAACGAGTTGTCGTCAAAAGTATATCGCTCTGATGTCTAGATTCTACTGCGTCATGTCCATCGGCCTTGAGACATCACTTCCTAGATTATAATATCAGACTTTTCGTCCACGCATAAAATGCTAGCTATTTTGGTGTTGCCAAATGAACGATAAATTTTCGCACTCTTCCTCAATTATATTGAACTAGCGACCCGCCCCGGCTTCGCACGGGTGCAATGTAGATACTAATGTTTTCTCTACTATAATATGAATGTATTATACATATAAACCTTCCTCTTGAATCACTCTATCTATTAAAAAAACCGCATCAAAATCCGTTGCGTAGTTTTAAAAATCTAAGCATACATAGGGACAGACAGACAGCGCGAAGCGACTTTGTTTTATACCTTGTAGTGATGGGCCGCAGTCATTAACAGAATCATAATCCCTCCAATATATTGGATTGACACTTAAGATTGTAATTCGCCTCGTACACGTCCTCAAGCGACGCGATTTCGGTGAAGCGACACGCGTCTGTGTCACTGTTTCCTTCGCGTGAGTCACTACGCAGTGACTCCTTATTGCAGTAATTTGGTAGTGTTACCTGGTAATTTCCGGGTGTAAGTTCCGGGGTAATTTAATTTTATAGATTTCGATGTGCTGTTGCCAAATTTCAACTTTGCTAAAGAGTATCTTTGCCGCTCGCCCAGCATATTGGTAAAATGGAATGGTGCATTGCATGTGAATTAGGCCTACTTTATAGAAAAAACGCGCCGCTTACTCTACCTCAACGTGGTGTGGAAATGAGGTTTGGCCAAAACGTGTGTTGAAGTACAATTTGCGGCGCTCCTACGCCAAAACGATTGATTTAAGAAAAAAAGGTTGTAATATAAATTGTAGCAAATTTTCTATAGTTTAATTTTATATCGTAAAATGAGTCAAAAAGGATATTGTCAAAAAACTGCTTTTAGGCGTAATTTTTCCAATATGGTATACGAGGTGGCAAAGTTAATATTCAGAAAGAGTACATCAAAATCTATAAAATTACCCATTTTCCAGAACTCCCGGAAAACATTCCAGGTAACCACTTTTTTAAAAACAAATGACTGTACTACGTGATCTCAGCAATCTTTCAATTGTTTTCCCCGCCGCGCCGTGTCGCTTGAACGCGAAGCATGTGGCCAAGAGGTTATTGTATGTATCTATTTATTTTCTAGCCAGATTGAATGTGAGAGCATACACTTAGACAGCAGATGCATTTCTAAATACACACATCAAAAGTGTCTAGGGATCAAGCATTTTTATGCGGATTTCTTGAGATTGAGATGTGGCTTTGTAATAAATTTATGATTTTATAAATTTATATGGATCCTTTTTGGTGCATTTCATAATTTGAATCAGGAACTCTAAATCAAATTCGAGTAAAAGATGAAAATAAGCTGTCAATATTTTCCCTATAAAAACATACAACGCATTGAAGACATTATTAGTGCTACTGTTTCCCTACTACTGATTAAAACCAACGTTATTATGGAGCGGCGACGTCATTTAAGCAGGGAAGAAATGCTCAGAGCCGTGGGAATGATTGAAGCTGGTTCCCGGCAACGTACTGTGGCTTTAGCTCTGAATACAAGTCAGAGTGTTATCAGTCGACTTTGGACACGTTACCGAAGCACTGGTACCGTGGCTGAGCGCCATGGAGGACGGTATCGCTGCACCACACGGAGACAAGACCGATACATTCAAATCTTAACTCGAAGAGCTCCAACAATAACCGCCATGATGTTAGCCGTGAGGCTTCATCACTCTTCAGGGAACTTAATTAGCGACCAAACAGTCAGAAACCGCTTGCATGAAGTGAACCTTCATTCCCGAAGACCGCTACGGGTACCACCTATAGCAATGCACAATCGTAGGATTCGATATCAATGGGCTCTTGAACACAGAAATTGGGCAGAAGAACAATGGCGTTTCGTGTGCTTTTCTGATGAGTCTCGTTTTGGTATGAGACCGGATACAAGACGTATACGACACTGGAGAACCCCTGGACGCCAACAGCGATTAAAATCCTGCCAGGAAGTCCATCCTTATAGTGGTGGAACCATCATGGTATGGGCGGGTATTTGGATCGGCGGAAGAACTGAGTTGATTTGGATCAGAGGCAACCTCAACGCTCAAATTTATGCTGAGACGATTGTATCAGACGTCATCGTTCCTCTACAAGTGCAAATCGGTCCCTTATTTCAGTTAATGCATGATAATGCACGACCGCACACCGCAAGAGTTGTAAGACAGACTCTCTCGCCGCAGCTAACATCAATGTCCTGCCCTGGCCTGCTCAGTCGCCAGACTTGAACCCGATTGAGCATGCATGGGATATGCTACAGAGAAGAGCTCTGCCGAATATGGAGGGTATCCAGTCGCAAGAAGACCTTTTTTTGTTGTTGCAACGAACATGGGCGGCCATTCCACAGCGTGATTTGGATGAACTCATTTTGAGTATGCCAAACCGATGTTCTTGTGTTGTTAGTGTTCGCGGTAGAAACACGGATTATTAATTGTTTAAGTTACCCAATAAAATTTTAAAGAAAACTGTTATTTCAGTCTTTTTTTCGAACTTTAATGTTAGTGGTTCAAATGTCAAAAATCCCTTTATTAGGAAAATGGCAAATTTCTTTATTAATGCAAAGGTGACTTGGTTTATCGTTACTGTGACAAACGAAAACACTTTATTTGATGAATCCTTAAAGAAAATTTTAATTAATATCAATCAGGAGAAAAGTTATTGCAAAAATATATGTTGATCCCTAGATACTTTTGATGTGTGTAATTTATGTCTGTGCTTTTATGGATGCTGCAAATAGTTTGTCATGGATATCCAATTTATTTTTAAAGCCTTTTCTTTACTTTCATAGTAACATTACGTAAAGAGTTTTCTATTAATTATGCGATACACGGTTACAGAAGTGAAAGCTTACTACCCCAGTAGTTGTAAAATTTGTATGTATTTGTTACGACGATAATGTTTTGATTGTCAGCAATATGTAATGCATTGTATTTTCCTTTTAAAATAAGAAAGTATTTTTACAAGGCTTAATATATAAACTGTCACAATTGCATAATAATGAAAAAAAAACGATATTTCTTTTCGTTGCATCGAGCATAGCCATCCGCCCAATTTTCACATCACCTAGCCGTTTTACGAAAAGTCCGATTTCACAAACGCCTACAACATAACACAGGTGCTATTCCTATTACACAATGACGTGATCAGCTGTTATATTTGGGTCACTAGAGGAACACTACGAACAGTTTTAGTGCTGATTCGCTTTTATAACATTTTGTATATATTTTATTTCGCGTTTTCTACAACATTTTGTATGCAGTGTCCGGGCATCGTAATGCTTGATTTATTGATGAATAAAATTGTAAATTCTTCTTCAAGTCGCAGATTTTTAGTGCGTCATGCTAATGACGTGAATCGGTGAATATTAATGGACATCAATCCAAGGCTAACCGATTTTTTTTTCTGACTGATCAGCCCGCCATGCCCGGTGGTTCCTATCACCAAGTGCGGCCGATCCAGCGACCGCACGTCCATAAAGGCACTGTTCTCCTCTTTGGCTTGGCTGGTCTGGAGACGACTCAGCCCTAAGATCGTCTAGTTTAAATATGATCACCATGTCTGTAGATATCCCAACTTATATCACAAATGTGAAAGTAAGTAGGTATGTGTGTTTATTTGTTCGTCTCGACGTGCAAGCTGAACAGATTTTGATGGCATTTGGTACGCTGGTAGACGCGTCCTGGCTTAGGACATTAGACTTCTATCCTGGTAGCAAGTTCTCGAGGGTTAATTTCCGACTTACAAGAGCGCAAATCTGTGTGAATAAAAATAGAAGATCATCTCAAGGCTAACCTAGTTTAAATACCGCATAGTCTCCTTATATCTGTAGATAGAATCATAGATAAAGATAGTAGCAGTCATATGATCGTATCTATGTAGATTCTCTATCTTAGATTTCGCAGAATGCCGCAAAACAACATACAGATCGATCGTTAAGATTGTAATTAAACACGACGAAAAATTTAACTGACTTACCCGAAAATCGGATGATTTCAAATCGATGAGATCTTATATTGGTCTATCTACGAGGATTTTTGATTAGGTAGTTGTGATTGGCAGTGTTATCTACCTCCTGGATACATGTGACCTAGCATCAGATTATTTAATTGATAAGATTCCTTGATTTTGCTCGATTAGACTTCTCCCACAATCTCATCCAGGTGTTCCAATTCGTTTCTTGTCTTTCAGCAACCATTACGATCCCACTCTACATGCATAAGCTAGTGGCGGTACTTTCATACAAGCCTAAAAGCTTGGCTTGTTCTTATAACTTACTACTTTCATGTTATTTGGGTTTCCGAACAGTCTGATTGCTTTATGGGCTTGTCGTATTGTTGGCCCGAGGCACGTCAGCTCCAACAAGCTTGACTCCTACCGAAGGTAGTGGCTGGCACCAGCAAAAGAAAGAATAGTATGGAAAATGGAGTGGGAAGGGAAAAGGAGGGATATTTGCCCTGCAATGGGCCCATACAAGCATGGTTGGTAAGTGTTCGGACGAACACTAATTTTCCTGTCAATTGTTGTCCTTAAAATGTTAAACTTAACTGATAGTTAACGGAATGAGTGACAGCTTATTCCATCTTGCAGTCTGCTGTACACCAGTATAAAACTATTAGCAAGCACTGCAGTGATGCTGCGGAGTGCAGAAGCCCTTGATTAAGTGGCGGCCATCACGGTGAGAGCTTAACACTGCACCTACGTCGCATCTGTGTTTCACAAACTGCTCTGTGGCCGGTGGGGATATATCTATGTATAGTGCGGCAGAACAGGTGCATGGTTTTTTAAGTTAGAGGAGTTTACAACTTCAAACATTTGGCTTCTTAACTTGTCTGTCTTCCTGTTTTGACATAATTTTGATTTGCGGGACACTGACACTGACAGTTATTTCAGTACATTATCGGGTATCCGAATTTCGCTATGTTTGAAAAATTTGAAAGAATGACTTAAAAAAGAACAATCAAATCTCTCAATCGTTTCCGCAGAATTTTGAAAATTTCTGAAAACTCGATTGAGCAGCCTTTTTCCGCACACCCGATGCCTGCTTAGTAACAAAGTAAAACTTTGTTATTCATACTTTCATCCACGCATACCCATATAATCCTAGGTAATTAAGTTTCAATGTCCAGTACCTAAGTTTTAGAGATTTTTGACTGACCGATGTACGGCGCGGCGCCTGTACTTTGAATAACGTTTTTTTACAGAAGTAAAGCATACATACATTTATTTTGAGTAATCTGCATTGAAAAGAAAAGGCAGCTTAATTTTGTCTCATATTATGAACTTTATGACGCTGTTAGACCAAAAGCTTGAGATCTTTTTTGATAAATTTGTTTTCGAAATATTAATTCGTTCTATCTGAAAAGTATCATTCCAACGCTCTGAGCGACGTACATTTGTCACAATTATCAATTTTTGGTTCAGAGGAGGCACATTTCCAAAAATACTTAAAAGTTCGATTACTCCAAAACACCTCAGATTGGACCCCTAGTTATCGGGGTCAAATTTGTTGCAAATTAGCTCTAGCATCACCCACTTCACGGGCTGCACCCAATTATCAATCACCCTGTAGTTAGTGAAATTGATTTAATCAGTGTTCCAAATGTGAGGTTTTTTGCAGGTAACTACCGAGTTCACTGATGGTCGACCACTTTTCAACCTTATTACTTAGGACATAAGGGTGAAAAGTGGCAGACCGACAGTCAACTAGATAGTACCTACTGCTCCAGATTAAAATCTATGCTAATACAGACAAATCATTATGCAAAAAAAATATTTTAAATTATTTTATTTGTTTTGTTAAAAAAAATCAGTAGGCATTATTCCCGTAGGTCAGTATTTAGTGAAAAATAAAACAATTTCACGTTTCTATAACTGCCCAAAATAATCAAGGTTGCCAGTTACAAAAATTCTGTAGACACAATAGTGTTAACAGATATAGACAAGGTGACGTGGGTACATATTAATATACCTACATAGGTACTTATGTATCCAATGGAGGTGGAGCTTCTGTTACATCGAATATATCCGGGGTAATATATCTCATGTTAATGGCTGAATTTGTTTTAAATTTGAAACAAGTTCAGCCATTATTTTTCATTTTATTATTGTGTGAATGATGGTCGTGTTTATTGATAGCCATGAACAGGGTTGTGGTACAGACATATTATTGTTTACTATTTTTTTTGGGTTATTGAGGTTGGTCAAGATTGAGTTTCATATTAAAAGTGTTTTATGGTTTATTAGTTGAGTTTATTTAATAGCAATTCACATTGTCGACATAGGCCCGGTTGCCAAAGATAAAAAAAAATCTTATAATTACAGGCCAGTCAATAGAATTTGAGCATATAAAGTTACAATCATCATTCAACCTTAAGAATAAAGCAAAATATACGTAGAAACCTAAGATTTCGAAATAAACTCAGTTTCCAGGATATATAGGAATACCCAAATACCAATAGGCCTGCTAGCCAGTGACTCAGTATCTTGGAAGGCTGAGTAGCCAATTCATAACAAATATCCCAAATATATTCCCAATTCAATGACACACCCGTAAAACAGTGAAATAAGTACTATGTCAGATAAAATAGAAGTGTTGCCAATTTCCCGCACCCGAGCGAAAAAAGTCACAAAGAAATATGAAAACCGTGTATAACACCGTGATATTTCATAAATCACATAACCTTCGCGTAGTTCGGAAAGTTTCACTACTATATTACTTGACGCAAACCCACCAGAATCAGTACAATGTTATAAATGCGAAAGATATTTTTTAATTCTGTCTGTGAGTTACTTTTTCACTAAAAATAATTAGAGGCGCAGCTCCTTGCTATTTTTCCTAACTTCAAAACTCTATTAGTTTCGATATAAGGAAAAAATGCAAGGAGCTGCGCCGCTAATTGTTTTTTCTTGCCCTATCCAATAGTATACAATATCTTAAAGCTATTCGGCGTTGGTGTAGATTTTCCCATTCTCCTTTGGAAATTTAGAGAGCCTATATTCCCAATTAGGATATAGGGCTTTTTATCCCGGTAGCACGTTCCCGTGGAACAAATTTCCGGCGAGGACGCGGGCGAAACCGTGGGCACAAGCTTGACTAAGGAATTACTTCAAATACGACGCAATGGTAGTAGTTGACAGGTTATCTTTAATAACGTCTGCGAACGTAAAGAATTAAAGAAATGTTGAAGTAATTTGACAATGTTACCGGTATTTTTATAATTTACTGGTATTTTAGGGAGCTCCTATATCAAGAGACGATAATTATGAGATCACGATTTTTATTTCTATTTCGATTGAGAAAATGTCTCCATTATTTTAATTGCGAATTCCTAAAGTGCTGCCAAGGCATTGAAGCTGATTCCAATTATTTCAGATTTATTTCGATAATTATGGATTAGTGTGATTTTATATCGTTTTTCTTCAAACTAGGAAGATATGTGTATCAGTATTTGTTTATACTGTAGGAATCTTATCATTTCCGGTCCCCACACAATACCTACACCAAATATTTTGATAACAATGACTAATGCTTTTCATACAATCACCATTTGAACTTCCACAAAAGATATTAAATTAATTTAAATCACTGTAACCATATGCCTCTGTTGTAAACTATCCATTACGTTCATCTAACGATCTAGAAAGTCATTTTAGTGTCTCTGTCTGGCTGCGTTATTCTTAGTACGCAACGTTTGTTGTAGTTTTTACAATAATTTAGGATTCCGGAAGATTTTTTTCCATCCCTCTTGTGTCCCACTGCTAGGCAAAATCCTCTCTTATATTTCTACCCGGAAGGTTTATAATATTAATCTTATAAATACATCTTCACGCTTTTTAGGGTTCCGTACCTCAAAAGGAAAAAACGGAACCCTTATAAGATCACTTTGTTGTCCGTCCGTCCGTCCGTCCGTCCGTCCGTCCGTCCGTCCGTCTGTCAAGACCGTTTTTCTCAGGAACGCGTGGAGGTATCAAACTGAAATTTCTATATGATACTTAGTTCTACTGTCCCTGGAAGCTGTAGAAAAATCAACCTTCTAAGTCAACGCAATCAAAAGATACAGCCACTTAGGCCGCAAATTTCCGCAAATTTTCGAAACTCGCACGGGAATCAAAACCTACAGGGTACTTCCCGTGAACTTAGAATCTTGAAATTTTGTACGAAGTCACGTCTTATAGTACAGATATAGGAAAAATTACGAAAACCGTAAATTTTTAGTTTCGTCATATAAAAAAAAGTTATATACCCACAGGTTTGTACGGAACCCTCGGTGCGCGAGTCCAACTCGCACTTGACCGGTTTTTTCAAGTCGTAAATCCGTACTTATCAGTCCTCACAAAAAGCTCATCGTAGGAAACAGAATTTAGCCCATCAATGGACATTTCCAACATGCTCACGTTATAAACTCACGGATAATTCGTCCCACAGCTACAGCCGATAAAACTTTTATATTACTAGGTCAGCATACCATGGTGCCATAACCGCAGATCCAACTTTATTCGTCCGATGGCACAACGGATCGCTGTCGGTTAATCTGACGTACTACGTTACGTTAACCCGGTGACCTTGCGTCCCTTCCTGTCTTGATCATTCGAGGGACGTACTACGTAGTAACCGCCCATTATTTGCATATAACGATACCGCTTTGTTTAGTTATTAGTTTCGAGTTAGGATTAAGTGGCGGATTTGCTTGTGATTTTTTTGGCGGTCTTTAATTTTTTTTTTTCATGTTTCAGAATGTTTTTTTTAGTAAAGTTCAGCTGTGAACTTTACTAAAAGAACATTCTGAAACAGAGGCAGAAAGACGAGATTGTTTTTCAGTATTGTGCTTGATTTTTAGTTCCTTTGGCTTTCTTAATGTATATACTGTAGTAGACTATCACGATTTTCCGACAGGCATCTTTAATCTATTTCAGTGGCTATTTATTGAACTGTATAATTTTTCACCGAAATGGAATACGTACGTTTCCACTATTCAAGAAACAGTCCGTTACTTTGAAAGGTAATTTTTCTTCCACTTATAAATTCAGAGCTAGACTTTTCTAAATACGAACAAACAAACACACAGGCCCTGTATTTGAAACCGTACGTACCGATTTCACAATCTAAAATTTGCCCATTTATACAACTAATATATTCTAGAGGACTCCTCGGAGAAGCGAATCTAAGGTCGATTCAGAACTTTGCATACACGAGGCATCAGAATAATGATATCAATGATATGCGCCTAGCAACACGGCCAGTCTCCAAGGCACGTTTTAGGCCTACGCTTTCATAAAAGAGGGTGTTGCCAAGTGCTTTACAATCGGAATAGGTAAGGGTTATTGAGAAACTGTAGAAGGTAGTGAATACTAAGTTTTTTGGCCATTGTTGTCAATCAGGTGGGATCGTGATTTCCTGCCGATGACCCATTTTTTTTAACGAGTGACAGCTGGTTTTGTATTATGAGTTGGTGTCGTAAAAGATTGGGTGTTTAAAACTTGGCCAACACTTCGCCAGGGGCCTTACGATGGGAGTATGAATGCCATAATTGCTCTGTTGCGTATGTAAATGGTGTGGTGCTTTTTATCCTTCATAAACCCATCTGTCTCTGCAGTGGAACAAATGGCTTATGAAACTTTTAAGAAAGAAACAAACCATGTTTGGAACTCAAGGAGACTTATACTGATTGGTCTGTAAATATTTTTGTGAACAGACTCATTGGCAGGCATAACATGTAGCCCGAAAATCGAGCAATAGTCTTTCCAAGGGTATCGTAATGTTCAGTAAAATTGGGTTGTAGTGGTTAGATAGGCAGTCGCTCCATATAAAACAGTGGTATGCAGCTGCTACTGGTTAGACTTACTTGGGAAAAGGCTAGGCAGATGATGAGGACGACAGTATGCCTCAATTTGAAGTTATGTCCAATACGGGCTAATATTGGAGACACTTCAGCATCATCATCAGCAGTTATCGGTTACTGTATAAATAGAGCGATGAACTCAGAAATATATCCTACAATATATGTGTCTACAATATATGCCGGTTGTGACTCGAGTTACTTCAAAGTAATGAGCCGCGAAGACCGAAAAGTTCAGCGAAACCTGTAGAAATTTTAATGAACGGTATAAAGTCAAAATTTCGGTAGCAACGAATTGCTTTGACGTAATACTGAACTGACGTTAGTAATCCATTGTCTACAGAAACGACGTTATCACTTGTATTTGCAAATTATTCTATTTTTACTCACTTTTAACGTAGGATGGATTAACTTATTCATGATTTTCGATGGCTTTAACTTACTTATAAATACCATTTAAATACTCGATAGGTCATCTGGATAACTTAAATTATCTATACAGAAATAAGTAACTCAATTTCAGTTTATTATGTAAACTACGGGGAATTCAAAACAGAAACCAAATATTTTAACAAAACATTGCGGTTTCCATTTCGGCTTATCATTTCGGGCCCAATTATTGCGATTAGAAGAATTATTTAATTATTACGCAACGCAACGAATGCCTATTAAATTATCAGTAGAAACGTGTATGAGCGGCCATGAAATTTTCCGCGTGTCTGCCCTTGAACTAGTGACGCGAACTATGTCGATAAACGCCGAAAACGTGTGAGCATCGCCGAAGCGCTGCCGGATTCATGGCCTACATTTTGTCAAGTAAAATAGAATAAAATAATTATGTAAAACTGCCGATTTTAGTTGGTATCTGGATTTAGAAAAGGGTCATCCTGCACTGGGCCGGCGGGGTGGAATGGTGCACTCACTCTTAGCTGGACACCAGCGGGGAACAATCCTATACAAGACCTAAGCATAGTACTTATGTTTGAAAATGTTGCTTCCTGGATTAAAGGTTTGGGTGTGTACCAACTACTAGTAGCTGTGATACTGGAGACAATAAATCTTATTCTGTTCTCCTACAAAGGGCCCAGGAACGGGGTCTGCGTCCCAGCAATGGCATCATTCTAACGAGCGGCTGATTATGCTAAGCGAACTCTGGGCTGTATAACAATAATTGTGTTTTAATTGTGCAGATTGGCAGCAATACTTTGAATTTCATCAAATTCCCATTGATTTTAGAACAACTGCCGTGAAAGTTCGCTCTTAACCTGGGAAAAGATCAGTCGAAAAAACCAATAGGACGCTCTTATTACCCTAATTGTTTCGTCAAATGTAGACATTACCTCCAGCTGACTAAAATTATTTAAGAATGAGAACAAGGAGACAGTTTTGTTTCAATTAATCTACATTTCAACAGCAATATATTATAATGTGGGACAGTGGGACAAATTATAATATTCTTTAAATATTTTATTGTCTCAGTTGGCGGTCGCGACGAGTCTGTCTTCTATACGAGTATTATAAAGTGGTAACGTTTGTATGTTTGAATGTAGGAGGTTATCTCTTAAATAGTAAACCGATTTCAGAACTTCGATCACTAACGGAAAGCTACACTTATGCCAAATGCCATAGGATATTTAATTTATGCAAAAATAAACTTCACGGGGACGAAGTCGCGGGTGGATGCTAGTGAGTGATATAAACAGAAACATAAAACGTATCTTTATAATTTATTGTAATGATGATAATTTAGCTATTTCTCGACTCCGTAATGTATTATAATATAGGCTTGTTGTAGATTTTAATTAATTATATTTTCTAATTAATTTTTGTTGTAAATTACACCACACCCACTAAAGATGATGTAATATTGAAAAGAATTGGTTCTGCAGTTAAATCTCAGTTGAAAGATTTGCGGAAACATTTTTATCGGAGATATACTTTTTCTGTTGGAACAGTTACACTGAGTCATAGTTATCTACATAGTTACCTACTTTTGTAAGTGTGTACGTCAATGTATATAATTTGTTGCAAAGGTCGGCGGGAGGCCCATTTTTATCAATGATTCTTGAAGGGACTTAAAATATATTCACAAGTTACTAATGAAATGTGTTACATTCAGAATTACGCGACTGGTATTTTTACTAAGAATTCCAAGAAATGTTATCTTTAGCACATAAAACGGGATATTTACCATGTTTCCTATTAATTTCATGTTTTTATTTTTTTAAGCAGTGATAGCCTAGTGGTGTGACCGTTGGACTGCCAAGTCATAGGTCTCGAGTTCGAACCCAGGACACGCAGCTCTAATTTTTCGGAATCATGTGCGTATTGAATAATTATCACTTGCTTCGGTAAAGGAAAACATCATGAGGAAACCAGCATACCTGAGAGATATTTCTCGACGGTATGTAAAGCCAAGTCAGAGGCCCGTGGGCGGCATAAAAACTCTGACACCAGGTTAGGCTTAGTGCCCACACGATAAAGAAGAAAGATTAATTTTGCGTTCCCGATATTTCGGCGCTGTTGCAAGCACCATGATCACGGTAAACATGGGAAATATCCCTTTTTATGTGCTAAATATAATGTTAGTGATCATGTTAGTATAAAAACTTATATCCAAGAAATATGTCTGTTGATAAAGATAAGTTTTACTACGTCTAAAAGTAGTACGTACGATATTTAGAATAACTTGTTTTCAAATATTACAAGACGTTCTTTTTTGTATTTCTACGGAATTCTAAAATAATCACGTGACGCTATCGATAGCGCCATTGTCGATCATCCTTGAACTCCGAACGGTAATCGAAACCGACCAATCAGAGAGCGTCTCATTAACAATTTGACATTTTTATATCGTTGTTGCCAGGTGTTGTAAATAAGAAATAATAATTATGATGATAAACGTATCGAATGATTTGATAGAGTGGTTATGATGTATTGATATTTTACGACTGTTGATTGAATTGGTTAAATTTTTGTAATTTAGAAGCGTTTTTCGTGCATTTGTGTCAATGATTTTTGGTTTGTCCAGTAATAATTATTATTAATTCATTTATTTCAGACCATACATTATATGAAAAATTAAAATCATATAAAACACATGTACATTAAATAATCAACAAAAATTAATTACACAGACACATTAGAATTACATAATGTCAAGAAATATAATTAAATTCAATTCAATATAAAATAAAATAAAACACATTAAAATAATGCACATTAAACAAAATTCAATAAAACACATTATAATGATACACACAATATCAAATAATACGAGGAGAGGCGCTAACATGAACCTCTGTATCAGGGACAGGTGCCCCGCTCGGACAATACCCTCAGGAGACTGTTAGAGCTGCTCCGTAGGCGACTTAATAGTGAAGCGCTCTACTTCCTTATGATCGCGAAAAAATCATCGGTCCGCGCCTCAGCAAACATAGTCGAAGCACTACAAAACCGCGGGAGCCCTAACAGTATCCTGAAAGCATTGTTTTACTGCAAGCGCAGCACGCTGTACCCCCGCTACGTAAAGTTGGTCCACAGGCTGCACGTGTAAAACGAATGAAAATATGCCTTAAATAAAGTCACCTTCACAGGTCTGGTACATCGCGCAAACCAAATAATGACATTATCATTTGCAGTAAATTGTCTGACCAAGTCTTCGAACATTATATTATTATCATTTCCTGAGAATCAAAAACAAGTATTAATAAAAATAATCGACTTGAAAAGGATAACCTCCTGACGGTGAACGCACCTATTATATGTGTACACATTCATTAGTCCAAAATGATTGCTTTACAACACTGTTATATCTAGCCTATTGTATATTTTTTTTTACTATTAGAATATCGTGGCACAGTTTTTTTTATATGAGCCGTGGGAAATGAATTCTACGCGTTATATTTTGTGGTTTCATGATAAGCATTGTCTGTTTACGATTATTCTGGATAGCTGCATATAATAACGTGGGTATTTCACCACCATGTTATATTTCCTGGTTGAAAACATCCTCGAAAATTTTTGTTGTGAGGAAAATTCCACATATTTAGACCCGCTTCCACCACAAATCATTAAATGCATTTAGCGCTAATCAAAATTAAAATATCGTTCCATTTATGTCAAAGTTTAAACGTTGACACAGACAGAAATATGTTTTAAATTAGTTAAGCGTTGAAAGAAAAGGAATAATATTATTCTTTTTGAACAGGTAAAACAAGTCAAAAACCACCCCAAAAACAAAACATCGATACTTTTCCTTTGATAACGTCCCATCCCTAATAGTTCGTGTAACATAGACGCTAGGCCGTAACGAGCAGGGCGTGTAAAACTGTCGCTTTAACTATAAATAGCTTGTCACGCTTTTCTAGTGGCTGATAAAGTTCCAGTACCGCTTGTTACCTAGTTCGCAAGCCTAGTTTTATGAAGTATCGTTAAATTTTGAAGTCTATCCTTGATTTCAAATGACTGAATTGACGGCAGTGTATTTTTACGTCTAGCTCTTGCATTTCGCTCGTTTAGTAAGTTACTTTGTTTTGGCTTTAGCTCAATGTAAATTAATAGGGTTTTCTTTCATTTTGAAAATTGAGAAAATATCTTGTCGGCGTGGCGATCCTTACAAGGGAAGTTTCGTTACCTAAGGAATTCAACGATTGGCTATGTTTTTAATATTAGCTGCCTAGAGATTGGAAAGTAAACA
Source organism: Standfussiana lucernea (assembly GCA_964057025.1). NCBI lineage: Eukaryota > Metazoa > Arthropoda > Insecta > Lepidoptera > Noctuidae > Standfussiana > Standfussiana lucernea. The sequence goes on from OZ059799.1 coordinate 13,981,439, forward strand.
AAACTAAAATATTTTTTACTACTATTTTTTATGATAAGTGTTACAATTTAAACTGATAACGGTGATAGCAGTTCATAACATCGCAAATGTCTCGCCAATTTTAAGAACTACGCCTTAAATAAATCTAAAACGTTAAGACGTAGTATTTTAATATCAAGAAAGAGATACCGATATGAGTGATCTGTAATCTCGTAGAAATCTGTTATCATTAGGAAGTGAGTGATAAGATTGGGGGGAGACGTACTATTGCTATTTTGAGTGGAAGCCACGTGACTACGTTGGTTATCGAAAAACGTTGGTTTTTGTTTGTACACATAAGATACACGTGCAGACTTGATATGAAGGAATAAGTAGATAGATAACAGAACACGATATTGCAGTGTGGAATTTTTTGAGTCTTATCTTTTTATAACGTAACTGGCTTTAGTAGGATCTACTGAAATGTGGCAGATTCGTTACAACTTTCAAGACCTGAAGTTCCAGACAAAGGACATTCTATCAGCGTGAAGTATGACGGAAAAGTCATCACTACATATTTATAAAACAAAGTCCTCCGCCGCGTCTGTTTGTCTGTCTCTATGTTCGCGATAAACTCAAAAACTACTGAACGGGTTTTCATGCGGTTTTGACCATTAGATAGAGTGATTCATGGCGAAGGTTGAGTTATATAATTTGTCAAGGTTTTGTGTAAATTGGTCGCTAGTAGATTTATATGATTGACCGTTTTCGATAGCAAGCACGTAACATACTGTTGAAAGTTGTAGGATTACGAAACGCTTTGAATGCGTTTGCCACTTGACTGCGCCCTCTGGAACTGTTTTGTAGTTTTCTTTGGAAGACATAAGATAAACATTCCTACATCATTTCCAGGCAGACATCTACCATTAGCTGATATTATCTACAAGTATTTAGGCCAACTTACTACTAACTACGATGGATGGATGTTTGTTACTCTAAAACGCAAAAAATACATAACGGAATTGGATGAAATTTTGCACACTGATAGTTTAATAACCTGGAGACTTTTTATCCCAGTAGCACGATCCCGTGGGACTATTACCGAACACCACGCGGGCGAAGCTACGAGAGTAACCTTTCATACGCCTCTTCGTTTGCAGAACACTCAAGGCCATGTACCTACCCATACAGAAATCGCGAATGAATGAACAGCCGACCGCCGGCGCCGCGACGCGACGTGGTCACAGCATAAATCGCCACGTAACTTTACGCGCGCCGGCGTTATGACGCACGCTACAACTATTAATTAGAGATACGCTCGTAAAACGCTAATTGATTTGTACATACTAATACCTGTGTGAAAATATAATGGACCATGTTCTGCTGTATTGAGATTTTAGAGGCGAAGCTTGTTCATCCACCATTTCGCTAAGAACCTGCATTATCCATTCTGAACGTTTGCAACGTCCCAAATAAGCTGTCAAATATTTTGTTGTTTTGATGAATTCACTAACACAAACTTAACATCACGCCTGCAATCTTCGAAGGAAGGTATACCTGCGCATACGCAAGCAGCCTGACCATTACCTAGATTCCCTTTAAGGTCCTCAAGATCAAAGGCACTTGTTCAGTATGCTAATGACTTCATTATCTCCTTTTCAGGATATTCTTAATCAAATGGAAGGTTTAATTGAGAGAAGACATCTTTAGAATTTTAGAAAATACTCTGTCATTGAAGACTCCTTTATACGAAAATGGTTTGCCCTTTACCTGCTATTTTTATCTACATACGCAGTGTTTAGATTTCAGATCGATTAATTAGGGACACTTGCACCACAACTCTTTAAACAAGTTTAACGTTAAAAATAATCATATTGTCTGTGTCATCTTTAAAAGACTGTCAGAAACAGAACGATATTTTATATAATAGGTATGTAGGGCATGATTAGTACCTAAATATAATTATAGAACTGGTTTTTTAGTGTTGGGTTACAAGAGGATAATGGTACCTTATAGTACCATTATCCTCTTGTACCGAGGATAATGGTACTATAAGGTACCATTATCCTCGGTACAAGAGGATAATGTACCGCAAGCAATAATAAATATATTTTCAATACCTAATGACCTCCTCCCAGATGTCCATAGTAATATTGGGAGTTACCTATTATTTTTGACGAGTTGTTTCGGGGATTCCCTCCAAAAACGAATATACCGAACAAAGACCATAGGATTGCGGGCGATCCGGGTGACACACTTAAGCCTCATTTTAGTAACACAGAGCGACCACCCAATTGCATGCCTAAATATATTCCTGTTGGAATTTAAATTCTCGGCGTTCTACCGAGCGTTCACAATTCAACAGGGCGGTTCAATTCAGGCACCCATTCAGGTGTCCCTAAATAGAGTGTCTAAAATTGGGCATAAACTGTATTATTGTAGTAAAAAATTGACGATTTTAAATCTTCTACCTAGGACAGTTGTTCCGTTAACTGCAAGCTAAGGTCGTATTTATCTTAAATAGAATGGTCCAATCACTTATGACAACATTCTAATACTTTCGGAAACCAATAAATGCAGCCAAGACATTATTTTAAAGTAATAACTATGAATAATATTCCTATAATTTACAGCCTAACTATGAACCATCGCTTATGAAATGGCATTCAGAGGTATTTGAACGTATTTGTGGGCTGATAATGTCAAGAGTCAAGCATTGAGGAAAATCCGGTACAGTACGAGCAGTCACCAGGCGCCTATCTGGCTAAAGTGCGTACGAATCAATACCCAATAGGTAATGGTCAATGTTATGTTTAGAAATATTAGGTGTAGTTTTGCATCCTCGTCAAAATTCAGGAGGTTGTCATAGAAGACGTAAATAATCAATATAAAGTACGGTACCTGGTCAATTATAATAATCGCTGCTTTTTTTAGTTGTTTTAATTTGACACTATTTCAGAATGAAGCCCTTTCCAAAAGAAGAGAATCACCCGTTTATCGAATAAACGACTCCGTTTGTTTGTGTGTGTGAAAGCGCGGTTATAGGGCTAGTATTAGACGGGCCGCGTTTTAATACGGCTGGTGTACACTTATCGATTTCCGATATCAAGAAGAAAAAAAATTACCTACCCATTTTATTATTGATTCGGGTCGAGAATCATTAGCATAGTTACCTCCTTGAATTTGACGAGGATGCAAAGCAACACCTTGTATAGTATTTGTAGGCCAATAATAGTACGGAAATACAGAAAGGAAAACTATGGGGAACACAAATGACACAGAAAATATAATAATACCGACTTGTCATCAGCCATTTTGAAAAGCGAATGATCTAATAGGGTATGGGTACCTACATGTTTCGTTTACATCTTTTGCTAATTACAATTATGTGAAATCTCCATAATCCGGTGTAAAAATCTACTTACACATTGAAGCCACACGTATCCAAAATATTTGAGTTGTCAACGAAGTTTTTGGATCCGCAGATCATCAATGATTTTTCCCTAGTTACAATGTTATAAACGTAGAATAATAAAATGCTAAATTTTACCCAAAGCTCTGTCCGATTCGGCCTAGACGACCGACGGAAATTATCTCAACATCACAGAGTACATACTACTGGTGGATGGCTATAATAGTAGAGGAAGACCAAAGAAACGATGGATGGACTGTGTGAAGGATGATATGGCTAGAAAGGAGGTTTCGATGACGAGTAATAGAGAAGTGTGGAAGAAGACATGTTGCGACGACCCCAAATAAATTGGGATAACGGCAGGATAATGATACTTTCGCATTTCAAATTTTGATTTACCTATTTATTTATTCATTCATTGTACAATGTACTCACAGTTACAAGCTAAGCTTAAAACTAATGAGCACATTACTCCGTTAGGGCGCACCAAGTTAACTTAGAACTAGTACTATTAGTATGGATGAACATTTTTCTTGTCTGTTTTTAGTTCTAGACCCAAGTAAGCGGCAGATAAGATCGGACTGCAGAAGTTAAAAAAACTAAACTGCACGAACATTCATAGAATTCGTTTCTTGGCCCTGATCAGTGATGGCGTAACGGTTTATGGGGAATTCCCTTAAAAATCGCAAATCATGGGCTATCAACGTTGATGTTTTTATACGGAATTGAATTGATATCTAAAATTAGAGAGTTTAATTATCATTCGTGTATAGCGCCATATTGACTGGAACAGATAACAAAATATTGGTTTTGAATTTTGATAACATTTTGATATAAAATGTAATCAATGATACTAAAGTAGGAATTGCCTCGTTAGTCTAGTAGTCGCTAGCACGGCTGCTGCGCATGAGGTCCTGGGATCGAATCCCGGGTCGGGCAAAGTGTTTCCATTAGGAATTTGTCAATAGCAGCCACGGGGTCTGGATTTGTGTCCGGTAGATGGCAATAGGCTCGCCCCCTATTACATAGTACTTAAACATAACTGGCGAAATGTGGGTTTACTATTAAATCCATCTCTGCCTAACCTTTCAGGGATTACTGACGTGATGATGTTATGTTAGAAAAAAAAAATTAACAAAGTTATTTACTTAAACTTTAATTACCGCATTTGTTTGTTTATTTAACCAATAACCAACCCACCATGAAGACACCTTGCAGCATGACGATGCACCGGCCATCAGGACACCATAAATAATTAATTCCTAATTGGGACATTCTCACGTCTATCAAAAATATAAAAAAAAACATGCGTTCACCGAGCATGCATTTTATTAAACAATATCTAATATTCAAAACATTTATTAAGGAGTTTTACGACCAATCTTACCTGAGCTTTACCACCCTTTTGGTCCTAATGAATTTGTGGTGTTAAATGGGTTGTGGAGCTCTTAGGGTTCTGGTTGTTGGGTGACTTGTGACTTCCTCAGCGATGGATCGGATTCGACGACGTAGACTTATGGTAGGGTGTCTGTGATGTAATTGTGTTCCTGTTAGTGTGGACAGGCCCATTTGTTTTCAGTTTTATAGACATTTTTTCGAAGTTTTATCATCAGATGTGTTGTGTTAATGGATTTTTTCTGAGGTGTACTAATTGGGTAATGGGCTATGCTGTCAAGTAGCAACTATTATTAAAAATTGCTTCATTATGTTTTGAAATGTTTCAACATAATCAGAAATAACGTATAAAGAATAGGAATAGTCCGACTAAACGAAAATGTTTTAAATTGAGATGAAGAGTTATTTGAGACGTTTTCTGAATTAAATACTTATGTAGAGAGAAATCTGTTCTATTTGAATCAAATTAAGAATGTTACAAATAAACATCTAGCAAAAAATTGCAAATAAAATCGACAAACATCGATCACCATTTCATATCATCTACGAAGAATCTCATCTGAATAAGAAGTCTATCTACGAGGACAAGGATCATAATTGTTTAAAAAAAAATAACTGAAAAAAAGGCCAAACAATAAACAGGACTGTCCCACCTCATACAAATGCGTACACAGCACACACCTGTACGTCGAAACTTGTCGGGTTGTCGGCAACTTAGCGCGGAACTTTTAAAACTCGCGTCGGTTTAGACGCGCGCGCATTATTGCATGTAAGTCGTGTAACATACGTCATGTGTGATGTGGGGGACCAGGCATGAGAGGCGGAAGGGTACCCTGGTAATTAATAGATGGCAAGGTTAAGGAAAATACGAAGAAACAACATGATCCGCTTATTGCACTAAGTCAGCCTCTGTACTCCGTCTAAAATTCTCTTTTCTATGTATTTTTTAAATGATACATTATTTTATTGACAGCTTCGTGATTCACTGAAGTCAACATGACTAAGACTATATGGAAGAACAGATTCCATGCTGCAGAGCAGTTAAAAACTTTCAAGACTTCTTGTGCCCTTTGACTTCAAAGGAAAGTTCACTGAACTTGGTTGGCACATTTTGACAAAAGCTTATACAAACACAACAACCAGTAATCTACATTAGCCTTAGATAGAAAGAACCGGAAGTATGAGGAGAGCCTTTGTCCAGCTGTGGGATGCTGCAGGCTAACAATAAACGAACGAAGCTGGAATCTTGAATTTTGAATCCTTACTGCCACTTCTCTTATAGCTTGTACCACACCTGTCTGCTCAAATTATTGTCGGGCATCAAAACTCGTACTTACCGCTCGTAATAACGATGTTTCAGGACATAAAGCACGGAAATAAAGGGGGTGATTATTATATCACACATACATACATATGTATACAGTGTTTATATACTGCTCTCGACTCGGGTGCAGTCGCCGGAACGGAAAGTTGAGAGACTTCTGTTGTTAGGTTTTAAGTGAAAAGTGGAGGATATTGAGGAAATTGTTGTGGGTGTATTTAGAAAGGTTGTGTAAGTTTCTTTACTCATTGATGGAGTTTCATAGCTACATCGAAATTCTCTGAAATGGAGGTGAGCAGGACTCTTATGGTTTGGAATGGTTGGCGAGAGACGGTTAAAGTGTTGGCAGACTAACAGGCTTTATGGACGACCTACAGAAGATCACAGGGATGGACTTATTAAGCCTTTCGGTAGCTTATATCAGTCCTATGTGTTTTGACTTTTCCATCAACATTAACGCTAATAGATTATCACTTTACATAACATAACATCACGCCTGTAATCCCCGAAGGGTAAGGCAGAGGTGTATCTAATGGTACACCCACATTTCGCCAGTGAATATCACTTAACTTTTTTCACTCAGTTGTTACCATTTTGTCTAGCCTTAAAGCGAATTGGAGATCTGATATCAGTGTTTTGTAACAAAACTTCCCTTTTATTTCGGACATTTCTCTCAACTATTCATCTTGTAAGACCCGTCATTAGAGGTGCTCAAATATCCAAGACACGGTAACCATAGGAACCGTAAAACCTCGACCCTCAGTAACACGAAGCGAAGATAACTAACGACTTCCCCCTCAACGAGATAACCTTTAATTAGGTAAAGCTCAAGTTGTTTATTAATTAAAAATTATTATGTAAATCGTATAATTTTACAGTCGACCGACCAGAAACGAATACTGGCTTAGTCTTCTTCATTATTTATATTAATTAGGTAAGAGATAGGCATCTGTTTATATAGTTTATTACGGATTAACTTCCGTGGGTGACTGACAGGTGGGTGTTGCCATGTTAAGGTTTGTTGGAAGAATATGGGAAGATTGGGAAGATATGGCACCTGTATTGAAGCTTGTGAAATAGTTGATGTGGATCTTTTGAAATATTTGCTAGAGAAAAGGCTAACCTATTTTTATAAAATTGTATGGAAGACTTTTTTTTAAGTTGAAAGGCATTGAAATGAAGCTTTTATATCTTCAAGACCTACTTGGATAATTTTGACAAATAAATTTTCTAAGAATTTTGCAGTATGTGGATTACTGAGACAATACTTACCCCAAAAAATAATCGCATTGGGTCCTTTAAGGGCAGCATAAGATTTATCAAAATAAATCTTTTAAATCTGTGAGCCTCTTTCAACACCATAGATAAAGTAACCACGACCTTATTATAAACAGAAGAATGATCAATAAGTACGATATGCTACTTGAACTTAAGTTAAATCAGAAGTTAACAAAAGTCTATAGTCTATATGCCACGGGGTCAAGTACGGTCATTGTGTGTAAAAACAATGAATTGGCTTCAGGATAGAAAGGGCCTACTGTTTTAATAGGGTTGATAGTATTCGGTTCTAAAGCAATTCTTTAACGGGATTTAAAAAAGTCATAAAGAAAAGTTGCTAGTTAAAACAGAGAAAATGATGATATTTAAGAGTAACCAATAATCTCTATAGTTAACCGTCTTCAAAAAAATAGGAGGTTATGTATTTCACCAGCACCATTTAGGTTTAAAGAATTTTATTCTCATAAGGACTTAAATAACAGCTCACTTAAAATGAGATACATAGTGCTTACATCTAAATCACTACATAGTATAAAACAAAGTCGCTTCCCGCTGCCTGTCTGTCCCTATGTACGCTTAGATCTTTAAAACTACGCAACGGATTTTGATGCGTTTTTTTAATAGATAGAGTGATTCAAGAGGAAGGTTTATATGTATAATACGTGCATATTATAGTAGAGAAAACATTAGTATCTACATTGCACCCGTGCGAAGCCGGGGCGGGTCGCTAGTAGTATAATATTTGCCTCTAGGGTGTTGGCGACGTTACAGGGTACTTACATATTTCTTGAGTTTTGCTATGTTTTATATATCGCACCTTTAGTAATATAAAGGCTTAAAACAAAAAAGTAGTTTTTAATACGTGTTTAAAGATTCTGAATTGCAGTAAGAACGGAAGACGAGCGGGGGGAGTGTGAGAGAGATAACAGAGTCGTTAATGTTCTTTTTTCTCTCTCTGTTAGCGGTAGCCGGTAGATAATTTCGTTTTGTGCCCGTAGCATTCAAAATCAAACTTTATAAAAATGTTGACTTGAGCCCTTATATTACTAAGGGTGCGATATGTTTATATTATCACGCTTCTTTAAATCCACTGGTTATTTATTGAATAGATGTGCTCCCTCAATCAATTTTGTTTCTTGCCGTAATTAGTTCATTTCATGTATGTTCACCGATTTCTCCATGTTTACTGGTCCGATAAATTGAGTGATTCTTTTTCAATTGGTAGAGGAAGCTCGCGCGGTGGTCCCATTTAAATTATATTAACTTTGCTTCGGTACTTTATGAGTTATCCTCTATAATATGTATTTTTTCTTCTTAGTCTATGTGGATGCTGTGCTAATAAATTTTCTTGTTACAATGGAAAATTGGTACTTGACAAGGATTTGTGTGAGATACCACCACTAAAAAGGGTAATTACTTATTTATATTAATAAAATTCTAATAATCAAATCAAAGCACTATATCTGTCAGTGGCACAACAGATTCTCAATGTCAGGTATATTTTCTGATTCATTTGTTCGTTATAAATCCACATCATATCATATATGTAGGTACTACCGAGCTCAGTGAGGGTCCACCACTTTTCACCCTTATGCCCCCTAACTAATAAGGTTGAAAAGTGGTCGGCCGTCAGTGAACTCGGTAGCACTTTTGGAACAGACCATAGGTATAACAGCCAAGAGTGAAGTTCAAGATTCGATTCATTCAGGTCCCTTTGATGTCCTCTCCCAGCAACGCCCTAAGCCGAGGCTCGTACCTCACAGGGAGTGCCCTTAGCTGTAGTAGCTTACTTTTTTAATTTTTCACCCGTGGCAGGAGGCCTCACACTCAAGGCAAGGCAAGCAGATGACAACCTCTTAGGTTGAACTGCGCGATGCCATTCACAAAAAAAAAACAAGATTCGATTAATTGTATGGACTTCCTGCTATTAATGTTCGTAAGTAACTCAATGTTTAATGTTAGTATTAACTTAGTCATATGTCATCATTAATCCCTTCTCATCAACGTCTACAATTCTTCCTTAGGAAGTACTAAAATCCTTTTAATTGTACACTCGTGGCGTTTTATATCGAAGTCGCAAGCGGATGTATGAATTAATGAATGAGACAGACTCCTTCATATTTGAGTGCTTCTGAAGTGACGTCATTTCATAGTCTGCGGCTAAAATTAGCCTTTAATGTGTGCAAAGTTCGTTTGGTGCTCGATGAGTTTTGGAATTTGCACTTGTTTAAAATTATATATTAACATAACATCACGCCTGCCATCCCCGAAGGATTAGGCAGAGGTGTTCTTAATAGTACAACTATATATCGCTACTGAGAAATTCCTGATTGAAAAACCCAATAACACTTTGCCAGACCCGGGAATAGAACCCAGGACCTCATGCTCTGCAGTCGCGCTTGCGACCAGTACACCAACGCGGTAGTTGCACAAAACTCATCTTCTGCTCAGATGGAGTCCGAGTCGAACGGAATAAATCCTGACAATCTGACATATGTATGTAAGCTTTAGCTTAAATCAACGATAGACCTTTTTTTTTTTTTTGTTTTCGGGGGGAAACCTTCAAAAGGCGACCGGTCTTTGGGGATAAGACCGGGGGAGTGTGGGATTTTGCCCGACCTGGGAATCGAAACCAAGACCTCATGCCCGGCAGTTGCGGTTGCGACGACTAGCTAGCGATAGGTTCCCAACCTTTTATGGACTACCGCCCCCTTTTACAAAATAGTTATAAGATAAACATATTAGACGGCTAGATAAAATGTTTTTTCATGAAAATAGAGGTATTCCATGACGACGTTTGCGTTCGGACCAGCTACCGCCCCCATGAAATGCTCCAGCGCCCACTAGGGGGCGGTACCGCCCCCGTTGGGAACCTATGAGCTTGACCATTGAGGCAGTATGTGGTGTTACATAAACAAACATACCAAGTTAGATTTTTTTTCTGGGTTGCCTTCTGTTGACGTCAGAAAAAATAAACGTTATAAGCAAATTGTCAACTTTCGTCAATTTGCCGCTTTTTCATACAACTGTCAATTAATAAGTTCTAATTTGTTTATAAGTACCTACGTTGTTAGTCAATTTGCTTTACAATTAATTTCAATTATAGAGGTATGAAGAACAGGGAGTAAAGTTCTTCGTCCTCCATAGAAAAGGGGGGATTCTCCGACCAGACGGTGACGGGACGGGGTGATGTGGCTGATGGGCTACTGCCCGACAGATGTTCTTGGGTTTTTCTATATGGACTTAAGTCACGTATAACTTTACTAGCGCGATTTAGAATTTCGATGTTAGTTCCTCGTTTGTGTCATAGATGGCGCTGTAGTACTTTTTGAACTCTGATGTCATAGCACTTTTTGTAGTGCCGCTATACCTTGACTTCACCTACTGCAATGTTTAATGTTTAAAAAAACGCGAGAAATTAGTTCAAATGAGCCTTCTTGTGATTTCAGCTTTATCCCCGCCGATATTTATGTTAATATACTCATTGGTAAAGCATCTGTGACATGGGTAGGAATATTTTTCAGTTTTATGTAAAACAAGTCCTTACAACACTAAAATACGCTACCGCTTATCGCTACCGCCTGAGAATGTGACCTAACCACGAGTTTTCCTTTTTCTGCTAAATAATTAGGTCTTTGAAAACAATGCTGGCACTTCGCGAAAATCCATTGACTGTGCGCTTATCTAAATATGATTTAGTTGCTATATGTATTATTATGTTTAACGTCGTGTCTGATATTATGTCATACAATGTATTATAGTGTTTACTCTCATACAATAAAATCCAATGTAAATAGTTGGTACTTACCGTCTTTAATCGACGTTTTCGTCAACCCTATTAAAACAATACTGTTCTGTAATTCTCAAGGTTTCAGATTAAAATTATCTGATACACAGACATTATCTTGAATTAAATATTATTAAAACACAATTTGAATCTAATTTTGGCCAATAAAACGCGCCTAGCAACAGTGCGACCCAAAAAGATACAATAAAATATTGAAACTATGTCCATCTCTTTCTAACAAAGAACTCATCATGTTGATAAAAAGAGATGGAACATGTATTCCGATTCGAATCGGTGTCATCAAGATTAGCTACGAACTCATGTGTGTGACTTAATGTATAATTTTGCCACTCACAACAAGCGGCGCCGTGGCTTAGTTGGTTAAAGCGCCTGTCTAGTAAACAGGAGATCACGAGTTCGAATCTCGTCGGGGCCTATGCGAGTTCGCGCATATATTCTTTTTTAGTTTTTATTTACATTTTTTTTACAATAATTTAGTTAATAAAATAATATCTAACTTCAAATATATCAAGTTCAATCTCGTCGGGGCCTATGCGAGTTCGCGCATATAATTCCCTTTTAGTTTTTATTTACATTTTTTTTACAATAATTTAGTTTATAAAATAATATTTAACTTCAAATATATCAAGTTCAAGAAAATTCTCAGAATTTAATCGTCCAAAACTAATACAATTACTACAGTACTAATTATAGTGATACTAATGTTATGATACCCGCGTTTTACATACTACACAAAGTTGGTTCACGGCCGAATTTAAAAAAGCCCGTATGCATCGAGAAAGCTTAATGAACAATGATTATTGAGGACATTGGACAATGCTTACCGTTGTCGGTAGCGTTAGCAGAAAAATGATAACAGGAGAGGTTTTTAATTTTTTTTATAATGTCTGATAGTTGTCACGGTTTTTGGATATTAATTATTTTTTTTGTAATAATTCTGAGGTATTTTAAGCGTTTCATATTTTATAGAACCAAATTCTTTTCACGTTATTTTATGGCTCGGGCTATTAGAGATCGGAAATTAAATGTTCTATCATCATAAAGTTGCTCGTGGCATGTTTTAGTGCAATATGACTTTGCTACACCAGTCGAAAAAAAAACTTGATTATGTTTGAAAAGATGGGTTGCAAGCGTTTGCACTCAAACAATACACATCTTTAGAATTTGAATGCTAAACCATTAATTTCTCTACCGTTAAAAGTTTCGTACTATCAACGATTAAAATCTCATAATATTTTCACGATCAAAAATATTGAACTCACCAGCAGTACCTATACCGAGCGAAAAGACGTTTTCACGTCAAAAAACCCTACTAACTTTTAAAATTACTATTCGCTCCAGAAGCACACCATCGTGAGAATTGGAAGGAATGGGGGAAGCCTTTGCCCAGGAGTGGAATAATACGAGCCAACAAAAAAAAAATCGTTCCAGAACCCACAATTTCTCTCCCAACCCTACACCCGCAACACGTCTGGAATGGCGAGTCGCGTGGGACCCGACCAAGGAGCCGTCCAACATTAATTGCCACCACGTTAACTCCACAGTCGAACAATGGAGGATTAACATACTAAATGTGACTGCCACTAACGCATGTAATATACAGGCGCCACGCCATGCAACGCTAATGTCTGCTGCATTTATATTTGACTGATTAACGCGTTGCCACGACGCATTTTGATGTTATGGAATGAATAAAGCTGTCTCCCAGTCTACCCCTTCAATATTCCAAAGATTAAGGGAAAGCGAAGGTCGTGACTTATTTGTAGGTCAAGAAATCTGTTCCCAATCGAGATTGAAGATTCCAGGTGGGGTGGAATAAACCTCTCGGAAGGACTTTGGGAAGCCCTTTGGACAGTAAAGGCAATAAAGAAAGAGATGACTGGAACGGGATTTATATACTTGGATGAAAAGCTTGATCAGCGATAATTTATGTATACGGATTGGTAACGTTTTGCAGGCAAAGGGAAGAGGTTGACTGGCAGACAGATATACATATAAAGGATTAAGGAAAAAGTGACGGTCTTGACTTTTGCAGTTCAAAGATTTTTTTGCAATACAGATGGAATGGGCTACATCTACGTGGACGAAGAAAGCTGGTATAAGCGTATGCTAGATCAGCGATCATTCTTATTTGAGTGATTAAAACCGTTGCCACGACACATTCGTAATGGTATGAAGTGCATGATTGGAGAAATTGGCGGGACGGGATAGTCTGGCAAACAAATATGTACATCACAAAGATAAAGGGGAAAGCGAAGGTCGTGACTTATTTGTAGGTCAAGGAATTTGTTCTCAATAGAGATGTACAAATGGACGGATTGTGTGAGGAATGGACTCCAAATAACATGGGACGGGGGATTCACACGACAGAATTCTTCAACTTTGGCCGGCAACTTTGGCAGGGCTGCATCAATAAAGCTGGTTTGGCAAAGCCAAATGATTTACTGCAGATTTGAAAAGCTGTCTGAGTTTTTGTTTCAACGTACTTACTCCATTCTTCGATGAGAACCATTCAATCTTCAGCACCTCAACAAATTGTTCTACCAATTCATGAATAAAATAACGAGTCAGTATCAATTTACTGTAATACTGGTAATAACCTAATAAATAGTGACGTAACGGCTAGATAGTGGCAACACAAGGTAACGATCGCCGTGCAGCCAGTAATGACTCACTTATTACTGAGGTATGCTGCTAAGTGCTGGGTTGCCAGATGCGACGGCGCTTGCCCTGTATACTGGTATGTGACCCGAATCTACGCTGTAGAAGGAGGCTGCAGATAGACCTTTTAAAATGGTTTTTTTTCCAGGTGTCGAGTCGTATATCATAAGTGTCGTACCGTAATTGTCAACGGCATCTTATTGATAATTCAGCAGCACCGAAGTTCCTGCATACATTTGATGAGGGTTGCCGAATACAGATTCTTGGTCTACCAGCACTGCTTGGCTGAAATAGATTGTTTACACTGGAGCTGGGTGCTATACAATAAAACCGGTTAAAGAAGGGGCATGCTTAAGGAACTCATACTGTGAAAGCTCGTTTAAAAACACAATCCCATAGAAAAAAAATCATGTCGCTTTCTATTCACCATCAACATAGATACATATATGTAGCTGACTAAAGCCATACATACATAAAGATAACTATTCCTAATTTATTGTGATTCTAACATGTACTGCTACGATTTGTACCTACATACCCTAAGATACATCGGAGCCAGGCTCATCAATCATCTGGCTGTATACGTTATGAAGTATGGACGTAAGTAGCCTTGTTACTAAGATTAGTTATCCGGTCGATACCGAAATAATTATTAGAACTCATACAAGCTTCATTAACATAGTGGCTGTAGAGATGGATGCTTAAATTCTCACGCGACGCAAAATACTGTGACGATCATCTATATTTTTGTTTTCGCAGTATACTGGAATACAGATTTGGGTAGAAAAACATTTTGCGGATTACCTACATGAAAAAGGCCCACGCCAAATTGCTTTATTATTCTCTTACTGTACCATTTTTCTATTTCTAACTTAGGTATCTTCTATTAATACTACTATATCAACGCAAGGCCTTTCAGCTCGTAATATTGGAAGAAGATCTGGCAACCCAGCCAATCGTTCACTGATTAATTCACACAGATTAGGCCCCGCAAGGTCACAAGGTTCATTCCCAGCTGTTTCATTATAATTTCCATAAAATATGCCAGTTATCGCCGCGCCAAACAAGGAGACACAATACAACACACGTTTTAGTTGGTTGTGGAATCATGGAAGCCATGGGCTTGTGACCGACTTTTTGGAAGGTTCGGCTTCGGATGTTACTTCTAATACTTGGTTACTGACCTACTTCAAGTGTTGTTGGCTGTTGTTTCTTCAGTAAGCGAATCAAAACGTCTGCTCACTGATTAATAAGTTGCGAATCTCAGGGTTCATAAATCGGTGGATGTAATTTAGTCAGCGTCTATAGAACCACTACTTAACCAAGTCTTTGTTGCAGAGATCGATAGAATGACCAGTGATAAAATCGCCTGTCAACTGGCTTCTTAACATCTAGCATACTTTTATACTTTCCAAGTTCTAGGCTGACTTCTCAGTCTTGGTACTGACTCGACACTGTTATATGTGTAATCAAGGTATTCGAGTTCAATTAAAGTAACTTCCTAACATTCATACTCACAGTGTGAACCACGACAAACCCAAAGGAAGAGGTTCTTCCTAATAGACAAGTATGTAAACACAGATATTTGTCGAACAACCGGCCCTACGGAACCCGAGGTGTCGAGAAACGAATGCCTACAACACACTAATAAAATACTCACGAAGTAAAGCGGAAACATAAAAAAAGTATCTACGCACTGCGGGGCCTATTGTCAAAATGTTATCCAAGGGCATCCGAACTAGGGTTATCGACACCTACTTCAAATTAAATATTTTTGATATAAGTGGGGAAAGTTTGTTATTGCGGCCAAGGCGGAACACACACGAGCCGCCAGGCAAGGGTGTTATGGAGCCAAGAACTGCAGTAACAACTGCCCACGTGTATCAAACGACGGAACTATTAGGAAATTAAGTGATTGGTTTTTTTTCCCGCGCTTTGCTTTCGCCAGGTTGAGGGCGAGGCAAAGGTATGAAACCGCTAAACAGCCTAATATGAAAAATAGAAAATTCAAAAACTTTTTAATTTAGAACATAAATAAATGTTAATTTGTTGTTAAAAGCAAATTATTTTATGAATAATAACGTTTATTTACGATATTCTGTTCACAAACACACTAAAATTTTTCATTAAATATGAAGGCCTCAAAAACATGCGCCTCTTTGTTGTGAAAAAAAAAAGCAATCATCGCCGACTATAGGGAATGAGGGCTATTGTTTTTGAGCTCACCAGATGGCGCCACTGGCGAGTAAGGTCATTCATTCTATTTTATACTTTAAAGTACCAATAACGTCATAAAAACTTTATTTTACTGCGTATACAACCTAGTGTAAACTTCAGATATTTACAGTATTGTCCCTAAAATTAGCAAGAATGAAACATTTAAAAATCATTCTTCCTCCAAGTATTAACAAATTAGATCCTAGCTTGATAATTAAAATCTTCAAGCCGTAATTAATAAGGAATGGCTCAATCTAGACCACAATCAATAGAATATTAGTAAAAATACATGATAAAAACGCGCGCAACGCGCGAACACTATGACATCTGACATTTCTGAAGACCTTACTCTACACGAACGCCTCTAGTGGCGAATTTATGCGCGATAGCCCCCATTGAACAGTTGTCTAATGTTATCTGCGGCAAAATCAGGAAAAATAAAATCCTCGTGTGTGATTAATGAAAAAAATCCAAGTGTGAAATATTATGTTGCATGTTGAATCTAATCATAGTGCGATAAGAGCCAGTTTTCGAGGAAGTGTATTGAAAAAGATTTTTTGCGAAGTTTTGTGACCGTACATCCCTTGACGCACGTGTGAATACATATTTAAATGATAATAATTTTATATTATTTATGCGTACGATAAGTGAAGACGTCTCGTTATTTTAATTTATTGGTCGCGGTCACTTGACTTTAGTTTATAATGTCTCTGTTAATTATTTAGATAAGTTTTTCTTTTTAATAAAAACCTGGTAATTTTCAAAAAAATAATGGTTTATTTTTTCATATTACATAGCATCGGCCTAATTTAATATTGTAGGTATACGCATTATTAAAATAAATTAAATACCGAGGGGAATATTTTTAACAAAGCTGGCACAAAAAATCTAGATTATGCGGGAAATTAGTTTGAAAGATACTATTTCTCTTTTTTTTTCTGGTTATAGCAGTTTGCTGAGTTGCGAATTTCTTTTTAAATCTATTTCAAGTGTGGCAACCCTAACACACATCGTCCAAATTTGAAGGGCGACATCTGTTATATTATAACGTGGTGTGAATGATTATGTTTTATTAAACGCGCCGATACCGGCCGCGGTGCGAAATATACTAATATGGCGCCGACGGCAAATTAATCTATGAATAAATCGGCGGGAATTTGATAACTTCATAAAAATGTGGGACAGTGGGTCATTCAAATAAGCTTATAAGTATTATGTGGTGCCAATATTGGAGACGTTTTGTATACATGGAAGGACAATAACTAATAAGGTTGGGTTCTTTATTGATTCGTGACTTGATTACAAGGGGGTCGCCGTCGCCCCGTATTAAATAGGACTTATACATGGTGGAGGAGATAAAGACGCTAAAAATTTAAAAAACAAATTGTTAAACATGTTCGATACATTTGACCGTCTAGGTATTGCAGTTTTGTAGGAAACAGCTGTCTTTTTTTTAATAACAGACGAAAAATTTATATTTGTGGGATTCAGAATGATGACTATGTCGATGTCCGTTCCACCTTGTATAATTGCTGGAATGTGGGTTGGTCTCACCCTTCGTAGATGACTGGCGTGATGTTATGTTCGGTGTTAATGTCTAAGTTTTTCCAGCCCTGGGTGATAAACGGTTTAAGACAAAGACGCTAATGCAGGACTTTAAATCCATCGACATCGACGCATAATTTTCAAACAGAGACGCAAAGGTATTCTTACATTCAGCCTTCAATAAATTTATCACAAGATTTATATGGGAAAAAGGCCAATACGCTACGAACAGTAAACCATTAATTTAATTGAAACTTGTAAGCACATTATACTGTTTACATATTAGTTATTTATATACCCAATAAGTCTGAGATTATTCAAATTATTTTTATAGGTTCCCCGAAACGACACCATTTCACTTTTTAATGTCCCATTAAGATAACATTACAAAAATTGTTGTAGAGATTTTTTGTTTACCTTACTTACTCTTTGGGTTGTATGTATTGTTATTGTAGCGATTTTTGTTATATTAATCTTAATAATAGGGGTTAAAGTATGAAATTGCCGTTTTATTGTAATAGATACTTTGAATTGACATTAAACTTGCATGGTGTGAGATATTCGAATGTTTTTTTTTTACAATAAACCTATGAGATTTTTCTTTTAAAACATGACATGTGCAACATTCGATTTTCGAATTTCAAGTGTTTTTTTAATTCAGCTTAGACGGAAAAGATGGATACTTCGAAAAGCCGAGTAATTTTTGAATACGAGTTCCGACGCGGAGCTTACGCGGCCGAAACTGCAGGATTTGCAGAAAGAAACGTGTGTTGAAACTTGCGCTGCCTTGTTGAATCGGTACAGAAATGAAGGAATATTGGAATGAATTGTGACATGTGACGAAAACAAGATTCTTTACGATAACCGTAAGCGAAAAATGCAATGGTTGACCCCAAGTCAAACGCCGCAACAGTGCCCTAAAGCAAAGCTTACCAATAAAAAAAGGTAATGGTAATTGTTTGGTGGTCTCTTCATGGTGTTATTCACTATAGCTTTCTCAGGTCTGGTCAAGCAATATCAGCAGGTGTTTACTGTGCCGAACTTCGAACAAACTGCCAGTCAAACAGCCCCGACTCGTGAATTGCTGACGTGACTTCGCCATTATTGCTCCATGATAACGCAAGACTTCACACTTCACTGGACACCGTTGTAACTCTAAAGGAGCTGCAGTTACAAACCATACGTCATCCTCCGTACTCACCAGACCTTGCTCCAACTGACTACCATTTTTTTCGTGATATGGACCATTTTCTCCGTGGTAAGAAATTTTCTTCCCAGGAGGCAGTACAAAATGCTTTCACACAGTTTGTCGAATCTAGATCCCCAGAGTTCTATCGCAAAGGCATAAATGAACTTCCGATTAGATGGCAGCAATGTATAGACCATGAGGGTAAATATTTTGATTAAATAAATAATTATGTTACATCTTGGAAACAAAACTAGTTTTAATTGTACAGTATAAATCGGCAATTTCATACTTTAAACCCGAATGGTAAAAAAAAAATGTAAAATTATAAATAAAATTGGTTTATTGGTCTCAGTTCAGTTCAGGTATTGGTTTGGTAAATAGAACAGAAACACTAAGAACAACACAAGCTTAAGAAAAAAAAAACATGTGTACCATCCCTATACCTTCTACCCAATTAATTAAAATAAGTACTTATAACAGAAAAAAAGCTTTAAAAACCAACTGCCTATAACCATCAGAAATTCCATAGTGATAATATCATTGAACATTAAACCATCACACACAATAACTCTGAACACGATTCTAACATTCATTACCGGTATTAAAAACTATAAATAAGAAATATTGAAATACCGAGAGGTGCGATCAAAATTATCGGTTATCGTTTAGCTTGTACTCTGGGCAAAGAGTAAAAAAATAATCAGAGATAACAGAGCATTTTAGGCATCACCTTCAGGGTGAATATTAAAAAAAAACAGCTCTTTCCTACAAAACTGCAATACATACACGGTCAAAATGTATTGAAGAAAAGATTTTTATAAAACTTACCGATGTTAAATTTCTATGTGGAGTTCAGAATGATATGACGAAATACGTGGTAACAGTTTTAGTGGCGGTGTGACTTCCACCTTGTGTCTACCTAGCCTCTTCCCAACTAGGTGAAGGTCGGCTTCCATTGTAACTGAATGCAGCTTAAGATAAAGCTAAGTACCAGATTTTACATGGAGCGACTACCTATCTGACCTTCGCGACTCAGGGCCTAGGTCTGCTTTATGAACTCGGTACACGGAAAATACAGAGTTCAAAGTATCTTACTTTTTGTCTGGAATACATATGTACTTTATAATTTTGAAAATATGTTTAATATATGTGTAATCGGAAGTGGCCTGTCAAATAAAGACGCGGTCGTTAGAAATATGATAAACGAGCTTCAAATCTTAGATATATCAATGATTCATGCCCAGCTGTAAGATGAGGCGTCTCTAAAACGCGTCTACATCATGACACATCTACAATATTTTTATAGTCTAAGACGGAACAGAAGAGATATTGCTTGTAAAAGCTATGAAATGCCGATCGATATTAATCGTTAACTTGTTATAGGAACGCATTAATATTCTTAGGAATGCTACACGCTTATACGGTTCAACTTCATTCGGCAAAAACGGGCGGTAAAAGCGAAGAATCTAGTTACACACGTTCGGGAAAAAACCGCTCGGTTTTGCACGAATCGTGCCGAGCCAACCTGAACATGATTTACCGATGCTGAATCATAAAATTCTCCTGTCCTTATCCTAATTTATTTGGGGTCGGCACAGCATGTCTTCTTCTTCCATACTTCTCTATTACTCATCATAATTATCAGCAGTCACCTCCTTTCTAGCCATATCATCCTTCACACAGTCCATCCATTATTTTTTTGGTCTTCCCTACTCCTATGCCGAATATGTATACATAGTAACACATACACATAGCTTCGGTTCGGCTTTGTTATTTAACAAATCCTGCCGAAGCGAATGTGCCGAGCCTAATATTATGTGCGTAGCACCCCTTAGATTCGTATTTATGGATCCGATATCGGATCAGACAGGTATTACATCTACATATAACGCGCAATGCATATGTGAAAATTTCTATTTGATATTCAATCAAGTTCCAACATAGAACGTGCTTGATTATAAAAAAAGTATGTAAAGGAAACATTGCTATGTATTTGATATCTGGTCTCGTAGCGTAGTCGTAAGCGCTATAACTGCTAATCATGACGTCCTGGGTTCGATTTCCATGTCAGGCAAAGTGTTATTCGATTTTTTGATCAGGAATTTCTGAGTAGCTGCCAAGGAGTCTAGATTTGTCATCGGTTGATGGCAACACGCTTGACCCCTATTACATAGGACTTAAACATTACTCGCCGTGGGTGAACGTACTTACTATTATTAGGTTACACCGCTGCCTAACCCGTCGGGGCTTACCAGGCGTAATATTTACGTATGTTTTTGATATCGAGGGCAAATCCGTGGGCAACGGCTAGTCATTGAATAAGTTGTTGGATCCTTAATCTTCTACTTATCTGTGTCACACGATAGCGTCCGCTTCTGTAAGGGGAATTAAATGAGTCAATAATATCGACCGCAGACTCAAGTGGCGGCTAACTGGAGATTACGTCAACTGATAAGCACTTGGCAATTACTAACACATTTAATGTCTTTAGTACGCCTTTAAAAACAAGCTAAAATTATCAAAATTCAAGATAATCATGCATGACAATCACCAAATTTAAAAAAACTCGTCCAATTTCGCGGAAGCGCCATCACTATTCACGAAATTCGTAATTCGCCAACTCAAAACTAATTAACAATGTGCTAATTTCCCAAATTCTGAACATATGCCCGAACATATCCTGTTTTTTACGATCTAGGAGCGCAAATGTTTTATCTTGAAAAAAAAAAAATTAATAACTCGAGGTGGGTTTTCAAGCTAAATTGTGTTTTAATGTGCAGGTTATAAGGTCAGAGTTTGTTTGCGGTCTGTAACGTGGCGCAGTTTCATGAATGGATGTCTCGGCATGAATGGCGGGCGGATATGACGTCACTCGATGCCAACGAGGCGCCGACGCGCGTACGCACCCTGCGAATGTAATAATAATCGGCAGTAAATCAAATCCAACTTGTCTTTTGAATAGTAGTGTTTTTCCTTTGGGGAAAAAAATACATCTAAGTGGAGATTTTCGAATACTTTGTTGTATAGTTATTATCGGCCAAGAGAGAATGTATTAAGTACTATTTTAAATTTCACAAGCAAATTGAATGCGATCGACGTATTTGCAATTATGTATTTTGTAGCGGCACTACAAAAAATACTACAGCAACATAGTACAAAAATTACTACAACGCCATCTATGACACAAATGAAGAAACCAGACAACAACTGCCGGGCAGTAGCCCACCACACACAACACCCGTCTGATCGGAGGATTCTTCTTTTACTACGGGGAATGAAGATCTGTACACACTCTTATTCAAAAACTTGTATATTTTTTTGTGTTATCACAAGTTAACATAAACCTTGCCAATATTTTCGTTATTTTATTCAGAAGGCGCACTATTCTAGTTTTACCACAGACCATTTATAACCGCAAAAGTCTTTGTTTCAAAGACAAGAGATAATTCATTAACGTTTTTTTAAGGCTATAAAAACCCTAACTATATACGTACAGCCTGACTTAATTCCTGACGTGTTGTAGCTGCTTATTGCTATTCTTAATGCGTTTTATCCGTTTAGAATACAAATTAAGCATAGAGGTTATTTATCATTTTATCCTACCCACGTTCGGGGGCGTCCATTGACAAAACCCATTGATAAGTTGCAAATCAATATCCTCCAAAGCATATTGACAGAAACAGGTTTGAATGAATGACCATCGATATTACTAAATATGAATATTTATTTGTTCACTACATATACACATTATTCTATTTATTTACTTACTTGGTATATTTGTGGCAGGGTTCGAAGTAATAATTAACTAATAATGAACTTCACGAGTATCCGAACGCGATTTGCCATTTCTGCATTTTTCCATACGCGTTAAGTGTCAACTTAAAAAAAAACGGTCACGAATGTTGTGTTTAATTATTCAACAAAACGATTTTTTGTACATTAATTGTGTTAAAACTAAAAACATAAAACAATTAATTTGATTCTTTACTTAATATTTCAGTAACGAATATTCATTTGTAAGTTCAAAAAAATAGAAAAGGTTATGAATAAGTTTTATTTTATTTTATTATGTTTAGGGGGCTTACAGCTAACAATACAAAAAATAAATATATTGAGGCAATCAACGAAAAACCATTTACAAGCCTCCGCAGTTAGCAATAAACTATTGTTGCACAAACTAATAACTAAGCGAAATAACAAAAACTAAGCATAATGTAGTAACAAAGAATAGGACTAAATTTAGTATTAAAATTATAAAATATTAAAACAAAGTCATGCAGAAAACAAAAAAAAAAAAAAAACAAAAAAAATATCAAAAAAAAAATTAAAAAAATAATTTAAAAAAAAAATAATATCAAAGAAAATCATTTCGAACCTTGGGTTTGGGTATGTTTTTCATTTTCATGTTACACACAATAACAAACTATTTTTGGTAACAATTATTATCTCTCAGTGAAAACATCAAATAAAAAAATTGCTCTTATCTATAGGCCACCCCACCACCCATACTTAGTTATTTTCATTAGGGATGACCTTTACATGAGAGCATTTTTTTGTTGCTTTTTAAGCGGTTCTAGAGCCAGAATTGATGAAAAATCACAACATCAAAAATGTTGAAAATTCATCAATGGCGGAACCTCAAACATCTAAATAAATCTCTTTGTAATACTGCACAACGCTACACTGTGACATCTACGTCACATTGTCAGTAGCGATATAACAACTTATTTACGATTCTTATTGTTAGCAACACTGCAGTTTTTTACTGCAGCCGCATCTCACACGCAACGTTGATGAATGAATCAGTGTTATTTATATTTTAATGAATGGGTCACAAACTCACGAACCGTTGAGGTCGTGTACACATTTACTATTAGCGGTTGTTTGATAAAATTACTCGTACATTGTTTGGGAATTTTATTAGAGACTAACATAACATCACGCTATCCTCCAAGGGTGAGGCAGAGGTGTACCTAATATTAAACCCACATTTCGCCAGTTATGTTTAAGTCCCATGTAATAGAGCCATCAACCGGGCACTAATCCAGACTCCGTGGTTGCTACTGAGAAATTCCTGATGGAAAAACCCCAATAACACTTTGCTCGACCTGAGAATCGAACCCAGGGGGCTTACTCTTTAAACTAATTTTAATTTCAATCTAATGCCAATCCGATTCCAATTTTAATTTTGCAGTCACGTGATTCGGTACTCTTGAAAACAATATTGTCAACATTGGATTGAAATTGGGATTGCGCCACGATTGTTTTGTTGCACGTGAAGTTAGCTACGTTACGGGCCGCAATAGTGTTGTTCAACTCATTACGATAAACCGGCTATAGGGCTTTAAAATGCTTTATCCTTTAAAAAACAAGGTTAATAAATAAATATGATAGAAATAGAGGTTTAATTGATCAATAGTAACGTACTAAAATAATTAGGGCGTAAGAAAATCATTAAAATCATAAAATTAACCATGACTTTGGCTTCATGCGGTAGGATCGTTGCCTACACTACTAAAAAAAATATGAAGGCGTCAAAGTTCTCCAATTTCAAAATTAAAGTGAAGTGGTTCTAAAAGAGAATTCGAAATGCAAGTTTGTTTAAAACATTCGATATTGTTCGCGTTTCGTTCCTTTTTAGTAACAAATATTTATATCCGTTATGTTACGTAACTAATACTAAAGTTTTATACAAATGGTAAGTCAACAATCATGCTTAATTTATTATTTAAAGTAATATTTATACATTTTTAATGTATAGTGAAACATTTTTGTTTTGTAAATGTAGTTATTTTCTTGGTCTATGTTTTATTCGTATATAATTACATTATTTTGTGCATAATAAACCGTTTTCCAATTTCAGTTACAATGACAAATAGAAGCTTTGGTGGAATTCTTGGAGCAAAACCCAGGCATAGCTAAAGATTTCCTTTGAAGAGGAAATGGGCTTTGGCAACCAGTTTGAATTCACTCGGAGGAGCAAATAAAGATGGTCAAGGCTGAGCTAAGGCAGGTACATAGTTCATAATAATGAAATACTTAGGTGTTAAAAATCATTATATACAGCAATTTAATTAACATTAATGCATGTTTGTACTATTGGGCTGAGAAAAAATGTACTCTAAAGAGGACGTGCACAGAACTCTCAGCTTCAATGAGGCACATTGGTTGTGGGACAGCAGACAGTAACTTGCCAGCATTGCCTGCCTTAGACAGTAGATTGGTGGCAGTGATGGGTGGACAAGAGTTTGCAACTGGTGATTCAAGATGGACAGTCAATCCATTTTCTCAATCAGTAATATGTTTTAATATTTAAAGTTTTATCATACCTATGATATTTATTTAATTTTATGGAAAATGTTTTATTAATCTAATAATAATCATTTCATTGTTTCAGGCTTCAGGCTAGACCTGCCGATTCACAAGTTGTGATTACCAATACAAGAAGAAAACACTGAAATGGATTCTTTGCTTAACTCTTCCCCTATTCCTGGCACGTCACGTAATGACGCAATACGAGCATCATCCACAAGTAAGTCTTTGTTCGAATTTGTTTAGGAATGTTTAAACAAATTGTATAAGCCATCCATCAGTCACACAACCCAACATAAGTGTGTAACATTGAAGTGTTTTGGGACTAATCAAATTCCGGCTATGACAAAAAAAAACTGCAGTATATTTATTGACTTGTTTTTTGTAATAACTGAGAAGCTTGAAAATTGTTGGGTCAAGTGCCGATTTAACATTTTTTTAATTTTAATATTTCAGTACCTGCGCCACCCACGCCACTTCAGAGTACCATGCCACCATGACCCCGCAGGCCGCAGACCCAGCCGTGCAGCCGTGCAGGCCGTTGAATGCAGATATGGAGCAAGCAGCTCTCGAGTATCGAAGCGTGGCGTGTTGAAGCGAAATTAATAACAGTGCAAGCATTTGCTAAATTGGCCGAACAAATTAGCAATATCACAAGTGCTTTGACGTCTATTGCTTATGCAATTTCGGATGTAGCTAGAAAAATTCCAAATCCATGTCTTGCCCTTTTTAGCTAAATTTTTCAAAATGCATTCGCGATTAATGTCAAAAGTTTATTTTATTGATAATGTTTTCAGATATTAATTAAATACTTGCATTGCACTTCAATTTTTTTTTTGTTTTGATCCTCTATTTGATTTCGTGTTATAGTTTTTTTAGGAAGTAAATAAAAGTACATTTAAGTAAAATAAAAACTATTTATTCAGTTCTCCATTTTTCAAGAAATAATAATTATGTAGATAGTAATATTGTCCTTAAATAATTTATAAACATGGCACGTTCCACTGTATTTTGTGCAGAGCAGTGCAACTTGGTATAATATTGGTCTCCTTCAGGAGCATATACTATGGGTGTCATCATATACTCCCCAGGTCTAACTATGGCTACATGAGTACCATGACTACCCTCAATACTGCCTATGACAGAATATGGGATGTGAATTTTTTCAAAAAACCTGTAACATATGGAAAAGTTTATGGTTATTTATACTTTAAAAACAAGGCATTTTTTTTAGATAGGTAACTTAAATAATTCCATATAATTTATCTAAGTTCTATAATGATTAAGTATTTGTCATTAGCATTACCTGCTTTTTATGCATCTCTTTCCTGACCTTTTTGAAGAAACTTAATCCATGGGTTAAGAGCTGCCGTTACATCTCTAATAGTACGAGAAACAGATTGCTGCAACATTAGGCCTCCAAATAGTTTTTGGTAACTACCATTCGCATAAAAGGATAATGCCACCACAACCCTGCAAGATTTAACACAAGTATCAAGCTATTGATCCTCCAAACAAGTCATGATATCATTGATAAAAGTCATGTTTAAAAAACAACATAGATACCTTATATTTTGGCGATATATCACTTCTTCTATTAGGAGTTGGCATGAAGGGCTCAATGTTTTCATAAATCTCTTCAAACAACTCCTTGCTCACTCTATAATTTGTTTTAAATTGTCTTCATTCATAGAAAACGGTTTGGCCGTATAACGCATCATAAGACGCTCATATCGTCTTTATTTCAATTGTTTTTTATGTGAATTACATAAAATACTGTACATTATTGCTAATCGTGCCATATTATACACTGATTAATTACTGAAAACCACTTATAAGGCAAAACAATTTCTAAAAAGTTACACTTTTGTTATTGGAATAATCACAATCAACAAACAATCCCAACGCAATTCTGTCGCAATATCAGCTGTCAAAATAGACTCAAGAGTAGCGTTTACGGTACGCCAATCCCGATCCCAATTCCACTTAGTTCCCCAAAATAGACACGCAATTTAATACCAATGTGGCGCTAGCGTCGAACTCAAGAGTACGAAATGCCAAAATTCCAATGTCGATCGATCGGAATTAAATTCAAGAGTAAGCCCCCAGGACCCCATGTCTAGCAGTCCCGCTAGCGACCGCTTGACCAACGAAGCATATTAGAGATTTATTGTCAATATGCCACCGCTGGGCAAAGACCTCTCCCTCATAACTTCCAGTTCTTTTAGACCGGGGCTAATGTGGACTACTGGTCATTGGTGCTACCCAACTGGTCTTGCCATCATCTACGAGGTCTCGATCCATGACTGAAGTGGTCGTTGCTTCTGACCAGGTCGTCTCCACATGTTTCACGAGGCTGTGACGCGTTCTGGCTGCATTAATGTTAAACAATGTCGCTATTTAGGCCCACAGCTTCTCATACTTGGCAAGTGCTTATCTTGCCTGCGTCGATGTTCCCGAGTTCATATGACCCCAATATATTTAAGTCGCGAGTTAATAGGCTGCTTTTAGCTCATTCCATCGTCGACTTCATCTCTGTTCTCAGGACAAGAGTAAGCCCATATAATATAAATAATGTATATTTTAATGAACTGTCTGAGTCCTTAGAGCTTGGCCGCCAACACTACTATTATTTTAAGATACCAATATTGCAAGCAGCTCAGAGAGCTTACCTCAGATTTTAACCAAAAATGAGACTCTTCTAAACAAAAACATTTCGTCAACAAAATTTGCCAGTTTGGTATAAATTTTATGCTTTAACACCCGTATCTATAGTCTAGTTAAAGTAATTACTTGAGCTTAAGTAATTACTTGTGCATTTTTTTTATGCAATAGACAAGAATTTAAACGAAGCAAGAACCGTGAAAGAAAGCAAAGCCATGAATTCTCACTTTTAACAGTTGTAACTTCAAGCAATTACTAAACTACATAAAAAAAATCGTATCTTAAAAAATTACATTTACTCAAGTTAACACTTTGACTTGTTTAGTGTTAGACGTCATAAATTAGGCTGCGCGTGTATGCAGTGAGTGAATTTATTCAAAAGATTTTTATTAAGATATTTACTTACTACAATCTCATCACAGTTAAACTAAAATTCCAAACGATTGAATTACTCACACAAGATGATAATAATAGTGATCGAAAGTCATTATTAATTAACTATTGACACGTTGCTAGCCTTTAACCCTTGTATCATAACATTGTAATTAATAAACGTTTAGTTATTTATACTCCGATTAACTGTGTTAATAGGTACACACGGTCACTTTCTTTGCCGTTATCAATACTTATCAGTAAAGAAAATGTCTCATTCAGGTTATCATGCTCTTGAAAATGATTTGCGTGTGATGGAAACATTGAATCATGATTGTTTGAATCCTATGATTTTTTTTTCCCGAGATCGAGACAATTCGTTCCCCACCTAACAAGCTGTTTATATAATAAAAAAACAGTTGTAAATCGGTTCAGTACTTTTTGCCGACAGACGGACGCAGACGGAGACTCATATTCGCATTTATAATCACTGACATGGAGTCAATCAATTAGACGCATAAATTAGCAACCAAACATAAAATCTTCGAAATAATATTTATTCATATACCAGACGTTTTAATTCTTAAGGTAATCGCACACGTATAAGCACCGCACCGCATCAGCATCGCCTTACTACCTTACCATTCTCTTTATGAAACGCATTATTTTTTTTTGGCTTTTGTCATCGATTGTCATGTAAGGTGAGAATCAATCTGGTCAACCTGGGAGACCGGGCTGCTAAATCGGGCAATCCTGTGGGTGCTTTGAGAGTAAGGCTTCCAACCAGGGATATGAAACTCCATACTGCAACGCACACTTATAAGAAACGTAAAAGCATCGCCTCAGACCAAGATCAGACCGGTGCAGCTTATACATATGCGATGACCTCAAAAGTGTACGTAATTGGCTTATTCTAAAATCTAAAACGCACGCCTTTGTAAGCATAAGAATGACTAACATATACATATTTAATTACATAATTTTTAGACAGACTTCTAGCGTTATGTCATCGTCTTAGAAAATGATCGTCTGGCAGCCAAGGTCAGAGCTATCGTCATTAAATTGATTGCTTCTTGAGAACTGATGAGTCGACTGCTAAGATTTAAGTAGATCACACATACATGAATACCACCTTTACCCCAGAAAGGGGTAAGCAGTAAAAACAGAACGATAACTACGATCCTTACAAGTGTGTTAGGATCGTAGTTATCGTTCTGAATCCCACCTCTGTGGGTACCTCTTCACCCTGTGCGATCTCTGGCAAACCAGTACTATTGCCAGAGATCGCACAGGATGGAGAGTTATAGAAGGAGAGAGGGGAGGGCTTTGCCCAGCAGTGGGACACAATGCAAACTAGCAAAAAAAAAGACTTAGCAAAGGGATATTTGAAGAACTTCCAGCAAAGTGTCCGTTAAACATCTCTTGTGCCGGTAATGCTTGCTTAACTAAGTACAATTTTAGAGATCCTTTTGAAATAACCTCACCTAATTAAACACGACCGGTGACTTTAATATACGTACAAAATGCATGCTTTTAACCTTTTGAACGCCAGAGCAGAAACACAGGCGCGTGTCTTCCACGCCAAGCCACAATTTCAGCGCATCAAAATTAGACGTGTTATGCCGTCCGTAGCGTCGTAAGCACTTTTTGATTTGACGTCCATAGGCGTCCGTGGCGGTCAAAAGATTAAGAACAAGACTCCATTTTTGCCCATTCATCTGTCTAGTTTACTTTACGGTCCAACGTTACGATTAGCAAGTCTTTTGATAACTACTTAATCGTTTAATACTTCGCTAAATCAACATAAGCTAGTGCAAGAGCTAATCAGTTTGACACTTCATTACCGCCTCAAGTTTCTAACGACCCAATAAACATCAGCTTACACGAAAACCAGTCGATTTTAAGTTACGTTGCAGTTAGATCTTTTCGCGCGTGGCCATAAGCGGAACTAACACTGACATTTTTTTTTTCAATACAATTTCCACAGTCTGTTTAAAAAGTCAGCTACCCACTGACAATGTCCTTCAAACGCCAAAGACCCATGCAGCCAATCATCATCATCTTTCTAGCTTTTTTCCAGCAATGTTGGGGTCAGCTTCCAGTCTAACCGGATGCCGCTGAATACCAGTATTTTACATGGAGCGACTGCCTATCTGACCTCCACAACCCAGATACTACTGCTACTGGGTAATGCTATGACAGCTTGTCAGACTATCGGGCCACTGACTACCCGTAATGACCGTCGAAGATCTACAAATGACAGCAGGGACTAGAGGCTTAACGTGCTTGCCGAGACAAGGAGGAAACTCGGTATGTCATGGATGGTCACCCATCCACGGGTCGACCTTGGCAAGAGTTGCTTAACCTATTTAGCCACGACCTCCTTGTATTTTCGCTAGTATAAAGTCATATCGTAGTACTTGCCAGTACTCGTGGCGGTGTACATTACATTACAATAAATCAGTCAATACGCACCGCATTCCGGCCGGGAGGGTCAGTCTGCGAATTTTTACAAGTGTACAAATATTTGAGTAGCCGTGCTAATAGAAATAAATGTATGCTATTGAAAATCACTTAGCATTATTATCAAATTAGCTTTTGTAAAAAACTACGACGCAGACGTTGAATAAATCCCAGATATGCATCACTACATAGTATAAAACCAAGTCGCTTCGCGCTGTCTGTCTGTCCCTATGTATGCTTAGATCTATAAAACTCCGCAACGGATTTTGATGCGGTTCTTTTTTATAGATAGAGTGATTCAAGAGGAAGGTTTATATGTATAATACATGCATATTATAGTAGAGAAAACATTAGTATCTACATTGCACCCGTGCCAAGCCGGGGCGGGTCGCTAGTAGAAATTATATAATAAGGTATTATTAAATTAAGCTTTCTATATAATGCCGCTAAAAGCACTGAGGTACTTAACACATAGGCCTTGAAAGATACCTAAATATATCGTGATTGGCAAATCGTGAATGAAGCTTGGTAGGTATAGGTATACAAATAATTTACATTTTGTTAATAATTCAGGGGTCACAGGTGTGACGCTGTAATAAATTAATTAAAATTACTTTTCGAAGGTCAGTGTGCCAAACGTTTCCTAATATTATGAAAGAATAATTTTAGAAAATTAAGAGAAGAGTATAAAATTGTCTAGTTTTAGTAGACCAGTCTGCTCATATTCAGAATATTTTAATCTAAATTATTATAAATGATGTTTCTATATATACCTACCGATTATTATTTAATATTACCGTCTGCGAACACCGTAACCTTTTTAATCCAGTTATAACCGTGACCACCAATCACGTATAAATTTAAATTTCAATATTAAAAATACCAACCTCTTCAGATGTTACGAATTTATATACTCGTAGATAGTTTTTTTTTTACTAAATAAAACTGTTAACCACTGACAGAAAATAAAGCAAATCGTTCCTAATATTGGTGTAGGAATCCTGAAAAAAATAGTTAAATAAAATATTCCTATTGCCAAAAACTACGGCAACAGAAACAACCGCTACAGAATGACCCAGGCGTACGCATGGACAATTGAACACACTTCCTTATTGTAGGGCTTGCGTCATCCTCTGGGTGACGCCCCCCGCCCCGCGCACCCCGCACCCCGCACCCCGCGTCCCACGTCCCACGTCCCGCCACCCCGCGGGACTCCTCAAGATGTATGTGGGTCACGCACTCTGAAAGTTGGTGTAAATTAGCTTCTGTGACATTGAAAATTCGGTTTCATATTTTTCGTATCCTTTTTTTTTTCAGGAAGCGCTGTCATCGCTTGAGGACGTGGGAGGAAATTGAGGAAGCATGTCGATTTTGAGGATTTTTATATGTATGTGAAATACACGTGGCTTCAGACGGTTCCCTATCCATTTGCGTAAAATTTTGGGTTTGACTGGACACACGTGTGTCCAGTCTCTGTTGTCGAGTTGGTGACAAACCCAAAATGTTTAAGACATAATACAAGGTGTAGTTTTGCATCCTCGGCAAATTCAAGGAAGTAACTATGCTAATGATTCTAGACTCGAATCAATAATAAAATGGGTAGGTAATTTTTACATATTTTTTTCTTAATATCGGAAATCGGTAAGTGTACACCACCTAATCTCCAGTCTAATACTAGCCCTATAACTGCGCTTTCACACATACAAACAAACGCAGACGTCTATTCGATGAACGGGTAATTCTCCCCTTTGAGAAGTGCTTCATTTTTAAATAATGCCAAATTAAAACAACTAAAAAAAGCAACGTTTATCATATTGACCAGGTACCGTAATTTATATTGATTAATTACGTCTTCTATGACAACCTCCTGAATTTTGACGAGGATGCAAAACTACACCTTGTATGTATAACATGGCATACTTTTGTTAATCCTAATTATAATATTTACGCATAACAGCTTACCCATAATTTTTTTAAGCATAATTTGTCTAATTATTTATAATAATGTTTAAGCATAACATTCTAAAATTTATTTACGCGTAATGATACTAAAACATTTTTTTTTTAATTTTGAGTGGTTTAATTTGTAGGAAATTGCGTATAATGCAATAAGTAGAACTTTTTGTTTCAAACGTTTTTTTACGAGATGACTTTAATATTAAATATATTTTTTTTGCCAAATAATACGTTATCAAATAAAAGTTAATCGGGTAAATATTTTTGTGTGAATTTTTTGTCAAACTTTTTGTTATAAAATGATGAAATAAATTTCAAAACATTGTAATATTATGCGAATTAAAATTATGCCAAAACAAATTAGCGTACAAGTTAATTATTATATTTTATTATATTATATTATATTATATTACTGTCGGAAAAGCGATACGAAAAAGAATGGATGTATCGATTATATCCACTCCAAATTAGAAGTGATAGATAAGCTAGTATTGGCATTAGACAAAATGGTCGAAGATATTACTTCCTTCGATATGGACTATGACGATTTTAGAAACTCCAGCACCATGCAGAACAAACGGGGGACGAAGATTTATGCAAAGTTAGTTAAAAAAAACTTTACTATCAAAACAAAACCACAGTTCAGCTCAGTAACCAGCCAACAAAATTACTTTTCATCCACGATTCGATGATGTGGGCAATCCCTGTCAATTGGTTTTATAAGCGTCGCGCCGCTCGTCATGATTGATAAGTAGTTGACATATGACACTGGTTTCTGACATGATGAACCATAGAATATAACATGTATAGGAAGAACTACAGTTTCTTTTCATTAAAACCCGGTTTGGTTATAGAATAGACGATATTACATCATTACTGTCTGTTTCCACGAGGTGATACCACAAATATGAGTGCTTACTAAAAACGCGCTGCTGTACTTTCAACATTCGTTTCACTTTCAAGAGTTGAAATTCAAACGGTGCTGAAATTACATACCATGTTAGTTTTGCCTATATCAAAAACCAGTTTTGGTTATAGAAAAGACGATAGACAACATTAAAGCACAAAAGCTATGTTTCACAAAAGATTACAAGCTTTTATAAACTTCTCAGTCCATTTATTTATTTACAAGACAGGGGGAGGATACAAGACGTGGATCTAATATACCTAATGATTCAAAACGGCTTTTAGATTGGTTGAAGGTCATTACCAAGAGGCCGGTGCGAGTCCATGACATTGTGAGGTACGGCTACGGCTGACCCCGAGTCTACACCGTCTGTCGAGAAAATTAGGTTATCGCTTCGCGGAAATATAGTTAAAGGAATGGTGCTGTTGAGTATCACCTCTTGGATCTGTCTAGAATAAACTGCTGTAGTTCAACGGTGGAGGTGCACGAATGTCGAAACCTTTACCACGCCTGCAACCAGCTCAACAAAAATAATAAGAACGCAACTAACGATAAAAAAAATGTAGTTTAAAAACACACTTTAGAGTGACGTCATTTTCTCACATTCTGCGAGAGACTATGGAGTCCGCCATATTGAATTTCGAATGACGTCACTTAGCTAACCATGCATTGTCATCCAAACTAAACATGTATGCAAAAATTCAATTCAATCGGAAACCGGGAAGTGGGTCAAATTCAACTTCTACGATTTTTTACAGTTAGTTAAAGATGAAGCTAATAAAAGCGTGCTAAAAAATAGAAACAAGTTGCCTAATCCTTCGGCGGGGACCCTTGCATGGCAAACATTACTAAATCTTCAAGGAAATATCTCAGTGGTAGCATGAAGACTTAAAAGGAGACGAAAACTAGAGCCAAGTTGGCCAGTTATTCGCCAGCCTTCGCATAGCAACCGCTACAAAAAACGGAGATATCAGTGTTTGGAAGTGGAGTCCTTGAAAGGAACACAAACGTAAGTAGTTCAGGAACATTGATGTTACTAATTAGGCTGGATACGGTGCTACTCGATAGGGAGAGCGAGCAAAGTAGATAAAACAGAATATTCCTTAAAAAACCATGAAAACTTACCCACATCCTACCCATTCCAAAAGCTCTCCAAAGTCAACGAACTAAACCCAATCGATACGGAAGCTTCAAGATTGGGGCCAAGGACGCGGCGTATACAAAACTGGATATAATACCATTATCTCCGCAAACATCCACCTCGAAGAGTTCTATAATAAAAGGGGAAATATTCTTATTCTTTTACACACCATTATTTATTATCCTGTGCCGAAAGCGGGTTGGTTATACAACTAGAAACATAATAAGAATAGGAAGTCCTACTTGCCTATTGCGTAACACATTTATAATCGCAATCCAACTAATTTTCGTGCTTGAAAAAATCCTCGTTGGCTCGATGTGAAAAACGCAAGGAATTTTGTCGTACTGTCAAAATGAAAGGCATTGGTGATGTTTGGTGTGTTATGCAATTAGGTTGTAGGGCTGATGAAGACGTAATTTAACATTTTAAAATTGTGGCATTTTGGGGAAGTGTTAAGAACCTCTGCTTTCGTAGCAAGTTTATCAGAATCGCAAACTCAAACTCAAAGCATTTATTTCAATTAGACCATTACAGACACTTTTGAATGTCAAAACACAAAAAATAAACTAAGCTACAGTCCCAGTCACAGGGCATAATAACTTGTGAAAGACTGACTGACTGACTGTGTCTGGTGTCCTGCCGGGTGCTCCGGGTTGTTCGAAAGAGATACCGCGGCCCCGGAACACAAAGGGCGATGAAGGAACATGGGTGGGTTTTAGTCAGTAAAAGTCTGACACACCCTCCCGCTCAGCCCAGAGCGGGAAAAGTCATTTGATCCATCCGAAAAAAAAAAAAAAAGGGCATAATAACTTGTGAAAGTACTGTAGTTGCCCATTTGAAAGCGTAGATCCTATGGAGAAGAATGGGCAAGAAACTTCATGGACACTCTTTTAAATCAACCAGCAAACCCTTATCAGGAAGCAAGTAGATTGAATAAAAACGGTTTGGAATTTGCACTTATTTCAATTGATTATACTTTTGTTTGATGACCGGATGGAATTCACCGTCGGCTTCTCTGTTTCCCGATCGTTATAATCCAGATCTCTTCAAAGTTCGAGTGAATCGGTTGCTTTTAGGCAAGCATACTCCATCCTAGGCCGCGTAGTTGAGGCCAAACGTACATACGTACTTTAGTGTAAAAAAGAACAAAATAATTTGGGTTACTAATAAAAAGAGTTGTTATAAACTTCGAGTGTCTGAGGCCTTGATCGTTCTGTTACTTCTTATGTAATTCCAGCCTATTTATGTATAGGGGAAATATACTGTGATAAGTAAAAACGTAAATGTCGCCAAAACATATTAACGATAGGCGTGCTCTTCAGCCACTTTTCGATTATTTACACAATAATTAGTACAGTGCGTCATGTACGCGTGTTCGTAACGTCCTTGGTTACTAGACAGACCAAACATGGGTTTTATTAACATTTAGACAATTTTGAAACTAGGTCCGGAAACACGCTTTTAGTGACGGACTTTTGTCTGGCATTTGGTTAACGTTTTGACACCTCCAATTGAATCATCTTTATCTGCCTAGCCTTTTCCCAACTATGTTGGGGTCGGCTTCCAGTCTAACCGGATGCAGTTGAATAGCAGTACTTTACATGAAGCGACTGCCTATCTGACCTCCACAACCCAGTTAGTCCTGGGTAATACGATACCCCTCGGTAAGACACCTCCAATTGAATATAAACGCAAAACAGATACTCTTTACGGATTTAATGAGTTTTTTCTCACAACAGGATTACATTACTAACTTTAATGTTTGGCAGACACGAAGCTTAATACTTGCTTGCACACAGAGTACAGAGCCCTCTTGCTGCAAATGATAAATACCTTGAATACACACATCAAGAGTCAGCGAGACAGTTCCAAGACAGAGAAGAAACAATGCACTCGACCGAATACACCTCCCAAAGCAAACCTTACGAAATTTAAAAGAAACCCTTTTCGATTCTTTAACTTACAGTTCTACCGGTACGACATCATTACAGCCCATACGACAATGTACATGTAGTATGACATTCTTTCCCTCACATTTATGATCATCATCCACAGCCCCACTTCACCCTCTGCTGGGTACAGGCGGCATTTCTTTGGTTGTGCAAATCTCCACGCTCCTGTGTTAGTGTGTCCTCATCCTTTACATCGCGTTGGCAACAATACCGTCTCCCCACATTTAGTAGCCAATATTAACGAAAATTAAAAAAAAAACTTGTAAACGTCTAAAATATCCATACATTGCCGTCATTGTTAGGCGAGTTCTCTGTCTTGGCATTGATTTGAATGTACCCGGCACGTGTAAGCGAGGCATATTTTGGGGGCCGCGAGGAAAGCAAGTGCGCATTTCAGTCATTCGTAGATATGCCATCATTTTCCTGCCCTTTTCCCAGTTCGTATGGGTTCGGCGCAGTATGTGTTCTTCTTCCATACATCTCTATTACTCGACATCTCAGCAGACCTCGTTTCTAACCTTCTATCATCGTTTACACAGTCCATCTATCGTTTTTTTTGCTTTACTATACTGTTATAGCCTAGATGTTGTTTTTACTCTGTGTGACCCTTCTAATAAAGCTTGGCATATACATATGTATGTCCGTGTTAGATTATGTTCGCCACGACACTTCTGTTATAGTGCAGCGTGTAGGCTTCTAAATCACGACCTTTAACCATAAGTAGACTAAGCTGCTGGGCTTTTGTCACTTCAAATTCCTTAACTTAAGTTTACATGCCCCTAAAACTTAAGCAAGTTAGCCGTAAAAAATCTTCACATAGAGATAGTTGAAGATGAAGTCTGTACTTTTCCATTGGTTGTCATTTGTAAGATCTCTGACAGTCATTACGGGTAAAAAAAAAACCGAATGTCTGGCAATCGCCAGTTTTACCAAGGGTATCGTATTACCTAGTACTAACTGGGTTGTGGAGGTCAGATCAGTTGCTCTTTGGAAATCAGTGCAGCTGCATCCGTGTTACACTCGAAGCCGACCTCAATATGGTTGGAAAAAGGCTAGACAGATGGGGTATGTTCTTTGAATTAAGTATAAAATCAGCAAGAAAAAGAGCATATGGGAGACATTGAGGGTCATAGTTTTTTTTTAATACAAGATTTTAAATACCTCCACGACCCCCATGCATCCATCAGCACAATGTTTTGAGTGCGTAACATTGATTAACACGTAAAACGTGATTTTTCACCCCAAAATAAAAGAAAAAAGTCGTTTCCCAGCAATAATTTTTGCGTAGATGTACTTAGTTTGATGTACAGAATGCTTGGTTGCCGGCTTCGTGAAGGGTCCGTTTACACCTTGTAGATCAATAGTTGAAGGCCAGAATAAAGGTTACAAATACAAGGAAGTAGCCAATTTTCGACCTTATTTCCTGCTGGCTTACCACATAACAACTAAAGGACCTACAGACCAAGCACGTGTAACGCAGTGACAAGACCAATCTCTCACGGACATAATTACTGACGTGACGTAACATGGCGTGTCAGTCTCGCTTTCGTGCGTGCCTGTAGTACGTCTTTTATGTAACAGGAATATATATAAGGATAGGCCACAAGTATCAGATCTATACGCAGGAAAATTGATTGTCGGTTTGTTTGATATCAGCGGTCTATCAGCGATCATGATGATGATGTTTGTTATTCAATCACGCCAGAACAGCTGAACGGAACTGGATGAAATTTGGCACAGGGATAGATTATACTCTGGAATAGCACACAGGCTACTTTTTTTCTCACACATTCGCATCAAACATTCCACTTAAACGATGTCGCGGGCAACAGCTATGTAGTGTGCGATGTAGTTGATGGAAAATTCAAAAATGAGGAAAAAGCTACCGAAAATTTTATGTCAATCCTGCTGCAAGTGGGTGCACAAATACGAAATGCGGTCTTTTTGTCTAGACAAATGAACTGCAATTACCTATCCATACGCAGTGATAGCCTAGTGGTGTGACCGTCGAATTACCAAACGGTCTCGAGTTCGAACCCAAGACACGCACCTCTGAAATCTCGGATTCATGTGCCTATTGTATAATTATCACTTGCTTCGGTGAAGGTAAACATCGCGAGGGAACCAGCATGTCTGAGAGATATTTCTCGACGGCATCGTAAAGCCGAGTCAGAGGCCCATGGGCGGCATAAAACATCTCTGAGACCAGGTTAGGCACTAACCCCACGCAGAAGAGAGAAAGACCTATCCATCTACGAAGAATGAAACGATAATCGAGAGACTGAAGAGTTGCGCCAATATTTCTTACCAGCCTAGCTACTCAAAAACAGTAAAGGGTGAGTGATTTTAGTGCCGAACCCATGACGTTGAAATACTCCTTCCGTATTCTATTTTGAGCAAGTGAATGATCTCCGAGTTAGTTATTGTTGTATTCACTGAAATGCCTTGCTTACGTACTGCTCATCCAGGCTTATGATGTGCAAAAATGTACGCATTCCCTGCGATCACCCTTATTTTAAGCCACAGAATGTTCTCTTGCGCGCTTAAAATAAAAATTGTGCGTTCTTAGTGCACACGGATGCGTGAATCAATTTAGATCAGAGAAAAATCTAAAACGATCTCTTTGTCTGCCTAAAGATTATATCATGCTAGACTCGCTATTTATATGTATGCTTTGAATCACGGAAACCAGGCGAGGTAATGAGGTCACTGAATTGGGAAGTATGGAGAACCAGCCGAGACAATAAACTAGTTTTAATGACGCGGTTTGCGATTTTACTGAAACTATGCAATGTGTCAGAACGTAATTTAAAAAAAAAAACTTTTTTTCTTTTTATCTAGTGGCGCGGTCGTCATCCTAGTATATTTTAAGTAGTTTTTTTTAGTATATTTTATCCGGTATAAGGCTGTAATCTTTTGCAAATATTCAATAGAATGATAATCATGTCATGGGGGCCCTGAAATGATCAGAAAGCATCGCAGCAGACCCCTTAGAAGATGAGTCGGTCGGACGAGCTAGGTAAAACCAATGACCAGCGGTCCACATTAGACCTGGAGCGAAAGAGCTGGAAGTACGGTGAAAGATTTTTGCCCAGTAGTGGGCGAGGCAGGCTAACAGTAGTAACACACATTTGATACATTAACCTATTGTATAATGGGCTGGTGTCCGCAACTCCACGTCCAAAGCGCTTATTTTGCGTACGGTACAATGCAAACTGTGAATTCTAAATATTTTTACAAACAATAGTTTTGCGCATAAAATGCTATTAACAAAAAAGAATTACAACTATTTATACCGTAGTACACAATACTATAAGCGGACTCGCCCGATACGATATCTTAGGCCCATGTCCCACCGTAAACGAGGAAGCCATTATTAATTTATAGATTATTTTCGCTCAAGAACGTGCCAAACATTGTATGTCCCGTGCCGGTAAAAGAGATCACTGTTTACACCGGTGAGAACTCTGTCAAACAAACCACTCGTTATTTCATAACATAACACGCTTTATACGCCAGTAATCCCCGAAGAGTTAGGCAGAGGTGTACCTAATACACCCGCATTTCGCCAGTTATGTTTTAAGTTCCATGTAATAGGGGGCGAGCCTATTATCAAGCGGGCACAAATCCAGACTCCGTGGCTACTACTGAGAAATTCCTGATGGAAAACCCAATAACACAGCCCGACATGTGAATCGAGCCCAGGACCTCATGTTCAGCAGTCGCTTTTTTAGTTACTAGCACTACTTAACTCGCTTCTCGCTTATCGCTGGCAGTGGGAAAGATGCCCTAGTTCTTTATACAGTGCGTAGCAACAGTGACGTCACAGTCATATAATAATTGTCGTGTCGGAAAAAATCGCCTATTCGCATGGCATATACATAAATTCCGTTGATATAGTCAGAATATATGAGAATAGTATGGAATAATAGCGTAACCCAGTTTTGGTTGGACCAAGGGTTCTGGTATAAAAACTGAGCGCGGAAAAAATGGGGTAATAAGTGGATAAATGATAAAAAATGGGTTTTTCCTTCTCTCTCTTATTTCATTTATAAATCGATGAAAAGTGTTTTAAATAGTAGCTTACAAATATTTCTGACGAAAACCGTAGACGCTCTACGCATAGTAATGATAATTTATGTATCTTATACCGAAATATTATATAATAGGCAACTCGAAACGAGCGCCTAAAATCAAGTTCTCACTTTTCAAACAGCTACGAAAACCGTAGCATATTGCTGCTACCATTACTTTACTTAAAATTAAAACACGAATATTTTGTTGCTTAACTTATAGTTCTGATCCTGCGAATTCATCATTGTCACCAAAGATTTCAAAAGAACTGGTCTTGTCTAAGGACCAAAAATGTTAAGCCCTCAACCAAAGACTTCATAACCAGGAAGGGGGTTCAATAGCACTGGTTTCATGATCAGCTAAAAAATTACAAAAAATAATACATACACACATAGATAGGTATGTACTTGTAATGTATTTATAAACATTAATAGGTGTTCATATTGTACTAAACTAAGATACAACCATCTTTGAAACAGATAAGTACAATGATCTCGATGGGTTTTTTTCAAGTTTTTTGCTCTGGACTTTATAATAGAGTTTTTATTCGTCAACTGTTGGGCTCTCCATCTTATGGGTGGTACACAATGGGCCATGGTGGACGAATGTCGTCAATTGATCGAATAAAGACTTGTGAATGAAGTTATCGATAACTGTATCTATGGGGAACCATTGACGGAGCCAAGCCATTGATATAAGAACTCTTTGTAATGTGTGTAAAATTTTCAGGTTTGAACATGTCTGGGTATATCACACTGGTTTAGACATGAAAAGATAACATAGTAGTAGCTTTAGGAAGGGTTATTTGTTATTTACCAAAGGACCAATAACCTATCCAGGAAATGGGTTAACTAAAAAGTTGGAGCACAAAGCGTTTTGACTTTGAAAGAATTAGCTATGCCTATCAAAGGATCAGAACAGGGAGATAAAGAAACACATTTCAGCACACACAGCCAGGTTTGGACGACATTCAGAAGATCGTAGGTTAGACCTGGTTGAGACTCGTACAGACCAGGGAAGCATGGAGACAGAAGAGGGGAGGCCTACACCGAGCACTGGGTGGAACAAAACTGCCAATGATGAACGATGATAGTGTTTAAACAAAAATCGTGGAAAATATTCAAATAATCTAAGTCCAGTAGAATATACGTAATATGATAATTTTCCATTTTAAACATGACTGACGCGTCTAGCTTGCCGAATGTATAATAACCACGTGATAAGTAATTCGGGGTTATCGAGGGGCCTTATTCGCGATACCCGAGTAGGGTGACCATGATCCCTCGCGCTAGATACCGGACTGTTTATTGAAAACCGTGTGGCATTTGTTTTTGTTTACAAATAGAAGTTGGCATTAGAAGTTATTAGTGGTTGAGTGACCTGGAAAAATTGTGAGCAGGATTGTGATTTTATCGTCTATTTTTGTGATTTTATGTCTAAGGTAAGCTTCTTTAGCGATAGTTAGTAACCAGACAGTACAATAGTCAAATATTCCCATATTTGTAGGTACTTACACTTGAATACGTGCAAAATTACACAATAATTGTCTAAGAATGTTTTCTTATGTGACGTCTACGGAATTGCGTGTTACCTTGAAAACACGTGAAAAAATAAAATAATGTAATTTAAATAATACTACAGACGGTCTACGTAAAACTTAGTGTAAGTACCTAAAAGTCTCGTCGATGTAATATTGACTAATTAATATGAGTAAACGAAGTATTGACATAGTAGCAAAAGTATGTCATACGTTCACCTCAAACATTAAGAGCAAACCCAACTTAATTAACCAGAACGGAACAAAATTAATAATTAATATGACGTCGGTGTAACTTTGTTAAGATATTCGATCACTTGTCCCAACAAAACGACCAATTAGATCGACCCACATACGCTCGCCGCGACCCAATCCGCGAACTACGCCTGCAAACATGGCCACACTACGCCGGGTAGTAGAATCAAGGTCGCACGCACACATTCGCAAACGTCTACGAAATCCTTGGCAGCGGTTAAAGACCTACGGAAGTGGTTACGTCTAGTGTAAGCAAAACCGCCGCCGTCAATATACTTCCCCCTTTGTGGAGACTTTACGGCCAGGAGGGGGATCAAGCTGACTGGTTCAAAGGTTTTATGTCATCATGTCATGCGGCCTTCAGTTCCTATGTTTATGTAAACCGCGTGAACAAGTTTCGCGACTCTGTTGTCGGGAGGAAGTGTGTGTTTTTTTGAAGTCTAATTTCGGTTATATCTCATATCTTGGCCT
Source organism: Standfussiana lucernea (assembly GCA_964057025.1). Taxonomy (NCBI): domain Eukaryota; kingdom Metazoa; phylum Arthropoda; class Insecta; order Lepidoptera; family Noctuidae; genus Standfussiana; species Standfussiana lucernea. The sequence goes on from OZ059799.1 coordinate 14,024,327, forward strand.
GCCTTGTGCGATACGCGTGGGAGTGGACATAGGATGGAGTTTTAGAGTGGCAGTCATTGATGTGCACATTTTTATAACGGATTCCGGTTAGGCGATGATGCGATACTAAACAGATGATTTAGGTTGACGTATAACTGAAGAGGTGGTCTTTATAGTAAACATGACGTAGGTAGGTTCATAAAGTATTCAAAATTAGCAGATTTTGATCTGCGTATTGTTTTCCAACGGATATTATGAAATCGTTCATAAATAAGGCGGTAGAGTAAAGTTTATTATCCTTCCTACATCATAACACTCGTTGGACACCCAGTGGGAGCATTGTGACGAAATCACAAACCCAACCTGAGAACACAAATAAACCAGAAAAATACAGAACAGAACAAAGATACTGTGGCAGAAACAATTGAAATGAGCGAAAATGATGTAAGAGAAGAAATAAGTAACATTGCCACGATAGGAGACGATACTAAAGATATAAAAACATTCCCTTTCGGAAACAATCATAGTAACACTAAGAACGTAATTATAAGGCAACAGGAAACGATAGAGGTTGATGAGGTCGAACGAGATATCTTCATATAACATTAAACATAGGAAACCGACTATCTATAGCAATAAAAAGAGAATAAAATTGATTATTCGTTCAAGGCTGTTAACTATAGAATAGGTATAAAAATTCATTGTAATTTATTCCTAGAGAGGAACAGTTGTGGACGGCATGTTAGATGACTATGCTGTGTTGGTAAGCTAAATTATCATGCTCAAAGAACATCTGAAATCAATCGTGATTATTGGGACCGAAATATTGGCAATACGGTATATGATTTTGCGAAAAAATCTCATAATATTACTAAACATAATTACATTGATATCCACTACTGTAGGTATGGCCATTAAAACTTTTCCAGAAAATTCAACCGATTGGCTCATTAACATCTGTACATAAATTTAAATTAATTAAAGAAAAATACACGTAACCATTTGAGGAAGGATGTCGAGTAAATATTTTAACAGTTAAATAAATTTACCTTAAAGAAAATATGTAGTTGTATTATACTGATTTCCTGGTTCAGGCATTTTTTTTGTGTTCTACTTATAATATACATACATATAAAACAGCTGATTACCTTCCCAAATTCTGCTAATTCTGTACGGTATAATCGTTAATCGTCTCTATGTCTTGACGAGAATTTGGTGTGTAACCGAAACAGATTCCATCAAAATTCAAATTTAATTACCCAACAATATCCCACGGTTACAATCCTCTAAAGCTCACGTGACGAACAAGAAACATGTCGTCCGTACACCCATCCTCACACCACTGCTGATTTACCAATGTGACCGCTATTATCACAGCACAAGGTTCAAGATAACGAGCACACAGCTAACACCAGATTGATCAATTTGACACACTGTGTCTGAACTCTGACATTACTTGATAAAATTGATAAAACATATTTTATGAAATAGATTTGTCGACGTTAGAAGTCTTATGAGAAGGCAATAGAGGTAAGAATCGAATGGTAGAGGTTAAAAATAAAATTGGTAATGAGTTATTGATAGTCACCTAACAAATATCCGATGGATTCATTCATAAAAACCGGTCGCAGCAGTCTGTTTGCGTCGCTCCGTTGTTTTTGAATGGATAATATTGTTGGATGATTTATTTTTAAACCGTTTAGTGATAGCGAAAACAAATTGGTTAGACGCTAAGGTATTATAAAAATATTATTTTGTATGTTAAGTTAACACTAGCTAGTGGAAAACTTTTAAAAAGAATATAAATTGCTAGAAGATACTTAAACAATTATTATGGATTTAAGATAACATGATTTATAAACCTGGTGAATTTATCTAAAAAGATTAATTTTGATTAAAGCAAAACAGATCAAAGTATTTTTGATATCAATCGTGAAAAACTACATAATAGCAGAAATCTAACCGTATATGTATATTTGCATAAAATAAGCCTGACGTACGGATACGCACCGATAGATTGCGGTAATTACCACAAAGTCAATCAATTAATGAAAGCGATGACCAAGAACTTAACATACATAGTCAACATTAACATCAACATTTTAAGTCAGAGGCCCATGGGCGGCATAAAAACTCTAACCACACGAAAAAGAAAGAAAGAACATTAACATCTACCACTTACCTCAATATTTTTCTCCTGTTGTTCGGATGCAATCGTTTCGCCATCTTCGGATCTACCCGATACAATTTCGTGTGAATCTCTTCGTTCGAAAAGATAACTTCGTTATCTATATCTCTCTTAAGCTGTTCTATGTTTATTTGAAGCTTAGATGTATCGAAGTCTTTTCTGGAAGCTTCAGATGTAGATGGCTCCTTTAGATCTTCCGTTCCATCTTCTTCGTTAATAGCTTCTTCTTCTGCTTCTTGTTTAGCTTCTAATGCTTGTTTCTTCGATTCCTCTTTTTCCAATTTTCTGTCAATCTCATCTCTCTTTCTCCTACTCTTGTCCCATAGTAAAGCTTCATTGTCATCCATGTCTTCGACTAGTATTTTGTACACGACAGATTCGATGTAGTAGTTTGTTCCACCTACTACGATTGGCATCTTTCCTTGTTCTGCTAAGGTGTCTATCTGTATTTAGTGTTAAGGAAACATTGATTATTGAAAACAAGATGAAAAAATTAAATTATGAACAGTTATCTCAATTTTTTATTAGATTTCTATGTTACAAGCATTTTTCTCAGGAAGTTATGAAACTTTTCGAGGAAGTCAGTATCAGAGATCTGATTTGAAATCACGTACATACATCGCATTTCGACGGATCTATAATTTGACAAGAATTAAAGGGAAGATCGAAAAACCGGATGTTACATAGGTTATATTATACATAGATTATCTATTACGATTAGTGACTATGGAGTAACTAACTGCTTCCCCAAAAGCTCACGTTACGTTTCGAGATGGGAACAACATACAACAACAAATAAATGAATAATCTGGAATCATTAACAATTATAATAAATTAAAAGAGCACACCGAAAAAAAAGCGGCACATACTAAAGAGACAAGGAAAACCGCATAAATAAAAAGAAATCACTTATGTACAATAAATAATCTTTTGATCAAAGACCAGAACCAAAGGAACGGTATCTTCAATCATCCAATACTAAGTTTTGAATGACGAAATTGCTCGTTAGCGAAGTACCTACTTATTATAGTGACGGACCGGTGTACCAAATGTGTAAGCTACTTTGGTCAACATAAGAGGATTATGTGGTCAATGGCCGAAACGCGAAAGAAGGTAAACCTTTCAAATACTTGTCGGAGGTGACGCGCACTTGTACGGTTTGATCGACGAATTTTTTTTTTTGTAATAATGTAAGAATTTGGCCGTGGAATGGTTTTTGAAGAACGTCTTGATAGGATATACCCTAAAATTTTGCCAGTTAAAGGTGCTTTACAGGGCGGAAGACACCACTTCGTCTTTAAGGACCCACAGACACACCGGTGGGTCTCCGAATACTGATGTGTCTCCCAAGACCTACTGACTAGTAGGAACTATGTCGCGGAAACGGTTACCACGTACCTACTCAGTATATCTTCCTTCAAGCTCTCAGATACATTTTGACCGTGTAGGTATTGCACTTGTTTAGGAAACAGCTGTTTTTTTTTTAATTAAAGGTGAATAATTTCAATGTGGGGGGGGGGGTTGCGAATGATGTACTGAGTACGTGGTAACCGTCTTCACGTCGGCGTCCCTTCCACCATATATTTTTTAATAAGTTAGAATATAAGTCATGTAAGAATTTCATTAGTATTGATTAAGATGATTAATGATCATGGCATGAAGATAATTGCTTTATTTTATAAAATCCTTTTTCATTGATTAAAAGACTAAATAAAAATAATTATGGCGATACAAAACTACGTCCTATTCTTGTAAATTCATTTTTATTTAAGTATGCATAAGGAATTTATCAGCAGCAGCTTCAAGTTTGGTTTTCTGGTTGGTAGCAATAGACACGCCTTTATTAAATAGGACTTCATCATACGTGGCGAAATCTTAGGTAGGTACCTCTGCCTAATCCTTCAAGAACTGCATGCGTAAAGGTATGCTACTATTATTATAACCCTAAGTTATCCCACTAAAAGGAAAAGTCATCCTTTGCCTCTCTTAACTTGTCCAATTGTGAGCTAATCCTTAAAATTAGTCTAGCTCATCCCGCGAAATCATGAAGTCTTTCACAGGTTCAGGTTTCAACGAAGACGATAGGTCTAAGACTAACTACATCCACCCATAAAAGCTATAGCTTAAGAACCTACAGCTACTAACACAAATAGTTCCAAGCCAGAATGACTCACCGTTACAACATTATCTAGAAGTGCATGACTAAATTAAACTCCGCAATACTAGTGACGTGTTTTACGCCTACTCCGCCATTAATGTTGCAGTTGACCCTTCCGTGGCTTGCGTGGACTGCCAGCTGATATTCTAGATAAGTTTCCCTTTCACACGCACTATAGTAACTAGGTAGTTTGTACAAGGATTTGTTTATTTGAAGCCTACGCGTGTTGCCTGTTTTTGCTACTTTGTAATCAAGTTTTGAAGAAGTGTCTTCTGATACGGTTCGATCAAAACGGAAGTTGGAGTGACAGACGTCCAATAACCAAATAAAAACAAGAGGAAGAAGTAAGCACTACTTAATAAACGTAACGACGCGACGTCGAGTAAGTTAAGTAAGTTAGTAAGTTTTATATTAAGTGGTTAAAATTCCAAGAAATATTTGGTCTGGATTAGCAATCGTATCTTCATTCCACAAACGCTCTCCTTACGTCAAATCCCAAATGTAATAAATGTGAAATACGTTTTTCTATCTCAAATTTCGCCGGAATTAAAGCTTTATCTAATAAATGTAATTACAGCCTGGGGCTTCATGGGACCGCTTCTTAAGTAGTAGCTAGACAGAAGTATGTAATGTGGTATTTATTTTTATTTAAAATCCTTTTTTAATGGTAGCTGGAACATTTTCCACTTAGCATGTGATAAGGAAGGACGGAAAAAATGTGGCTAGAAGAGTGATAGTGATGAATATAAATGTTGATGGATGGAGTATGAGAGGAAGACCAAAGAAAAGATGGGTGAATTGTGTGAGGAATGATATGAAGGAAAACCGGACAAGTGCGAGTCGGACTGGCCCACCGAGGTTTCCGTACAAATAACAAATGTATAGTTTTCCAATTTTTTTCTGTACTTGTAGTATAAGACGATATTACTCGCCAAATTTCATAGTTCTAGGTCAACGGAAAGTACCCTATACATTTTGATTCCCTTGAGAGTGTCGAAATATACGTTTTTTGCGGGATAAACGGCCGTATCTGTTTTTACGTTAACTTAGAAGTTTGTTTTTTCACGGATTCAATGGACTGTAGTGTACATGGTTTTAATTTCAATTCGAATAAAGAGTCTTGACAGACAGACAGACGGACAACAAAGTGTTCGTATAATAAGGGTTCCGTTTTTTTTTTCTTTTGAAGTGCGGAACCCTAAAAAGGGAGTAAATGATAGCGTGACGAATGGCAGGGGAGAATGGAGAAAAAAAACGTGTTGCGCCTATCGCAATTAGCATGGAACAAGGGCAGGAAGGTGATGATGATGATATTCATACTTTTTTCTCACAGGGGGTCTTCCAAGTTATGAGAACAGCGAATGTAGTTTATGATCCTCCGATGAAAAGGGGTGATCCTTTCGCGATGCTTATTTCACAAAACTCACTAGAAAAGACGGGAGAGTTCATTGTTCGTCTTTGAATTTATGCAAGCAATCGAAATTCAGATTGTTATTCTGACCCACATACCTACAATCACTTGGCAATAAATCGACACCTACTTCGATATAATTTGTACGTAACAGGGGTTGGAAGATTTTTGTATGAAGCGTGGCCTTATTTTTATTTAAAAATAGCGGCCAGGTATAAATCTTGTATTAATCAATAACTGAAATCATTACAAATAAGTTTTGTAAGAGACTAACTCTGCAAAAGCGTCACGTTTCCGAGATATAAGCTATCCAAGTTAGAATCTATTTACAGATGGTCCAATCAGTAGGTACAACTTTGATTTTATTAGCCACACATAAAACCTGTATCAAACAAGAGCTGGCTTCAATACAAACAAGTATTATATGAGACAAAATCTTCTAAAGGATCAAATTTCCGAAATATAAGCTTTCAAAGTTCTGCTGATGGCGAAGATTGTAACTTTGATAGCTTATATCTCGGAAACGTGACACTTTAGAAGATTTGGTCTCATACAAAACTTGTTTGTATTGATGCCAGCTATTTATTGAAACCGGTTTAATGCGTGGCCGCTATTTTGAAAATAAAATAAACTGGCGGAAGTTAGGCAAGCCAAATAATTCAAAGCTCTTTAGAAATTCAATATTTTCCAAATTAAAGTAGGGACAATACATAAAATAATCGAACAATTCAGTTATGTGAACATATTTGGACAAATGTTCGTTATACAAATGCTGTAGTATGTTAATTACAATTTGATGGTCAAATTATTTTTTTGTGGAAATTGGCGGCGTTGCCACATGCTGTTAATATTCATTTCGTATCATTCATTGATGAGTACCTACTGAGAAAATTAATTAATATATGTATTTGATGTTTTTAGGGCAAACCCGATACACTATCGACGCACTATTGCCAACCTCTGCCACTCCTGAAAACTAGAATCAACAATAGCGACCGACGCCTGTCAGCATACGAATGCCGGCTCACGCGACACTTCATCACAGTAACCTCAGACACCGTCTCAGTAAAATGGTAGGCCTGTAGGGGTTGCTTCCGTAGAACATATTTTAAGAAAGGATACAATCTTAAGTGCCCTGTTCCTGAAGTCGACGACGGTGAACATCTGATGCGGCTCCAAAATGTCGAGGAGGTGATGTGTCGCCATCTCCCGCTCTCTGGCCGACGCCTTCGCAGTCACCACGTCCAGCCCTTTGTAGATCTGAAACAAATACAGAACTCATGAATGCTTTTTATCGCGGGTCCTGATGGGAACCAGGTCACTAAGAAAGAAAGTCCGCCGTAATTAACTACTGGCTCGCTGCGGTGATAACCAGACAGCATGAATATTCTGGCATGTTTACTTTTAGTCTCTACGTTATTAAAATCTTTGGGAAATATAATATAAATTCAGGAGAAAGCAGCTCGGCTAAGCGCGATTTGTACCGCCCCGACCCCAACATGACTGAGTGGTAGTATACAGTGTGGAAGGCCTCGACGCACACACAAAATTACCGATGAAATATAAAAAAAAACAGCTGTGTCCTATAATACTGACACGGTCAAAATGTATGGAACAGCTGTTTTTCATTTAATTACCGAATTAATAATTTCTATGTATTCATAATTTCTATGTCCGGCTATGTACTGAATACGTGGCGACCGTTTGTGAGTTGATGTACCTTTCACTCTGTATTCCGAACGGAATTTCTCCGTACGTATCGCATGTTCAACCAATTCTGTCGAAAATGGCTCGAAAAGTGTGTAACAACCCTTACGCAACCAACGAATGAAAAATCACATGGGAAATTTCCCCTCTTCCCACCAGAAACACCCAATTTCCTCCCATACACGCTCCACCTTATAAATCACGAAAAATTCTGTTGTAACATCTCCGATGGATCATGGGACATTATGTTAATACAAGTAAAACACCATGAAATGTATGTAAAGGGAGCGGAGGCCGGACATATATCTGAATAATGTTCCTGGCAGCTTTCAATACTCATTATATAACGTTAATGGAGCTGCGAACATTTAGAGCGGTCTTACTATTTTTAGAATCTTGGGTTTTCTCCTACAAGTCTTGGGGAATTGAAAGGTATTGATTTTGATTTGCAAGAGGCACTTGATATGATGAAGTGGCTAAATAATTACGGACCCTCGGGTCGATTGTTAGGTTAGGCTGCGCTTGTCTAGGTTGGTTCGTGGATGGGTGACCACCCATTACATACCGAGTTTCTTCCGTGCCTCGGAAAGCACGTTAAGCCGTTGGTCCCAGCTGTCTTTGTAGATCTTTGACAGTCGTTACAGGTAGTCAGTGGCCCGAAAGTCTGACAACCAGTCTTACTATGGGGTACCGTATTACCCAGCACCAGTCCCAGCACTAACCTGGTTATGGAGGTCAAATACACAGTCGCTCCATGTAGAGTACTAGTTTTCAGCTTGATCCGGTTAGACTGAAAGCCGACCCCAACAATGTTGGGAAAAGGCTAGGCCGAGAATGACTTGCTACGATGAAAAGAATTATCAAACTACATGTGCCCAGTGAGGACATCGTCATGGTCATCATCACTACGGCTGTTCGAATAACACTGCTGAACATAGCCCTAATTGCAATGCTTGTAAAAGGCTGCTAAGTCATAAGTACCAACATAACATAACACCACATTGTCCACATTGCATACTTACTCTTAGTTCGCAATAAACGTTTCGACTTTGACTTTGACTCCCCTAAGCGTAGCAACATCGACCAGTCCTGTATTTCTCGCTTCCAATGGATTTCCTAAATGGTCAGATTGATAAAGGCAGAAGCCCAAAACATTTGTTGTAGCCATGAAGTAGAGTCGGTAAGACCTGGTTGATTGGCGCGTAGACCAACGAAGAATTCGCCTACCGCTTATAGCATATTGGAAAAGCACTGGTTGCGAGAAGCATGCTCGCCAAAATGGCAACTTTTGGGGTACAACAGAGAACATAATATTTCGGCTACTATGGTGATGATGACATTTGCGAGATTCGGCTGCATGTGCCAACTGATAAGAGAAAAATTTAAAGATAAAATTAAATAATAATGAGACAACTTTTAAGTCGAGAGTTATCAGTGAATTAAACAGGTCAAGACGAATGTGCGCATTAACTTCAATGTCAGGTTGCGTAATAATTGGCGTATCGGCTATTATCTTATTCGGAAAAAGAAACCTCAAAAGGGCCTATACTATCGCGTCATATTATTATCACCATCATCATCAGCTCACAGCAGTCCACTGGTGGACATAGGCCTCCTCAATCGCACGCCACTCAACTCGATTCTGAGCAACTCTCATCCAGTTTCTACCAGTCACCCTGCGAAGATCGTCGCTCCGAGCCTGAGGGCGTCCCACATTACGCATGCCGATTCGCGGTCTCCACTCAAGAACACGTCTACCCCAACGGTCATCGGTTCTACGGCTAATATGGCCGGCCCATTACCACTTAAGATTGCCTATTCTGTGACAACTCTGGCTGGCCGTCATGATAATATTATCAGCTGATGCAATTTTCAGAAAAAAAAAACAAAATGATATGAAAATCACGATTTATTAAAATACTAATTAAATGTTTATCAGTGCTTTATTTTGTCTCATAATAATTATTCTTCTTAATTCCGCTGTATTTTTTTATGTTTGTCACCTCATATCTCCATGATTACGGCAAAAAAGTCAACGAAACAAACAAAAACTTACCGACATCCGAAAGTATGTAAAATTAGTTTCCACTTTTTAGTGTTTTATGTTGGAAGTCGGTTATTTTTTTGCCAAAAAGTTTTTTAAAAGCAGAATATTAGTTGTTGTCCCCGAAAAAGTTAAAAGTACTTTACTTACTATCTACCTACCGATACTTAGCTCAAAAAGTGTTGACATTTCGCAGTAGTATAATGCAATTCCAATAACACTTAATTATTCAATTTTGCTTTTGCAGGTATACAGCAGAAGTAATATTATGTTAGTTTTGTTCCATACGAGCTTTGCAAGTATTTCTTACTTGAGCTATCAAAATCACTGCAATGCACCTACCTGCATTGCCACAAAAGGATACGACGTCTTATCTTTTTCGGAGTATAAAACCGAAGCTAGTGGAATTAAGCATACCTATAAAATTATATATTGTAATTAGTACGTCGGTCGGTAGGTGGTCGTAATAAAGTACTTATCGTTTTTGAAAAATCCAATCCGATTATGGTTGACATTGACGAGTCTCTCAATAAAAACAGAGCTACCGAATTTGACAGCTCGATTTTCGCGTAGACGAGAATACTTTTGTAGCCAAGTCTATTTTTCAATGATTAAATTCGTATTGTCGTTCGCATTACGTATTCAATAAGTAGCAGGTAGGTAATAATTTAGCGATATTACTCCCAATCTATGGGTCGTGCGGGAACAGAAAACCAGATTACGCTATCTTCAAACCTACCCTTACCAATTCGAACTACATCTAAGTAGTTTCCTAACCTAAGATTTACAAATACTCTTTAAAAGTCAAATTCTTAATGCCAGCTCCGAAAAAAGTATTCATATTGACAGTATTAGCAACACAGCCTAACAAAGAAAGTTACTATTCACAATCTTCAACAATGCAAGAGCTACAAATGTTCGTCATCATCATCTTATCAGCGGAAAACTGAACATAGGCCTCAAGCTTCGCCAAGGAGCCAGCACTCATGCTTCTCGCATCCAGTAGATGCCCACGAGTATCACCAGGTCATCAGTCCACCTTGTAAAAGGCCTTCAAACGGAGCGCCTTCAGAAGCGAACATAACCCTCTAATTATTTAGATACTAGAAGATTTCTTCTAGCCATCCTCTTGGCATAATAACTTAGTCACCGTTAACAATATTGGTATGGACGATTAAGCAGCGATAAATAAATTAAGACGACCTAATAACCACAAGACGGGTCGGTCCTAACAAAACACGAAAATAATTATGACACAATTCTCGTAACACATCCATACATTGTAGCTACGTTCAAAAATGATAAGAGCAATGTGACTTTGATCTTGTGAATGGAACTCGGAAGGGCAAGTGGACTCACCAGATAACCCGACACTTGAAGAAGCGATTATTAAGATTTTTTCTATATGACATTTTTTGGTTCATTTGCGCAAATGCGATAAGTATTGTCGTCTTCGATTAGTGTTGCGTTAAAGTATTATTTTTCGATAAGTCCGCGAATTTTTTGTACATTTTAAGATGTGTTGGGTAAATCATTTCTTGATCTTGACGACAACTGAAAGATTACGTCAAGCAAGAGGATGAGTAGATCAGCCCCATAAAATTACACAGAGGCGTTACACAGGGGGATACTGAAACCGTCCTCCAAGATTGATGAACTAACGAACTTAAAAAGGTGACTCGGACAGACTGGATGGCAAAGGACAGGGTGTTGTGGTGCATCCAGTAGTAGACAGATTAGCTTAGTTGATTGAGGTAGCAGTGTTTTAGTTTCTTACTATGATGATGACAGCGAGTCAGCAATATTACTGATCATTAGGAGGACCAAGTTCAGAAGTGGATTATGATGCTTAGTCATCACCATTAGCGTTGCGCAAATTCTGAACACCTCACATTAATTCTTACAGGATAATACGCGACACAATTAGGTATGTTACATGGCAGCACAGTTGTCAATCGCCAAGAACTAGGTCTCCTTAACGACATCGCAAAATGTCATCGGTCAATGTCACTTTGGGTTGGGTTTGTACCTTCCAATCCGAATTCTTGTTCTAGAGATATCTTTCTGAACATGGATATCTATTGCAAGACAACTTTTGAATGCTATAAATAACTTTTCAATGCTTTACGCGTCCAACACAATAACGCGTTTAGGGTGTTGCCGCGGGCATGCAGCGCATCAGGGATGTTTGCGGATGCACAGGTGGACGGCTTCCATGCCATATTGCGAAAGCGATGCGCCGCCTTGCAGAATCCGCGCCAGCCCTAATAGCATTCTGGCGATGTTTAGTGGCAAACTAGATACTCGGCCAGATAAGCCTTGGAGCAACTTACATTTAAGTTTAAATACTAACGTAGTTATGTAAGTTCTGTGTATTTTAATAACATTTTGAATTATTTTTGTGAATGTGAATGCTTATGAATGTACTTATAATAATATGATTCTTGTGATATCTAAATTAAATAAATTTATTTTATTTATAATAATATCAGTTTATTTGATATTAAAAACACTTTGATGTTATCAATGTTGCTCCGAACTGAGCACCACTTCTTGGTGACGAGTTTGATATTTCATTTCAAGGCATTTTAGATGAGCCTAATTTGTGTTACCAAGAGAAATACAATTTGTCAGCTATTTCGTTGAGTGGTTAAAAATAGAACACTTAACTTTCCAGGAAGTAAGGGCCTTTTTTGTAAGTCACTATCAATGAAGTGCCCGTGAAAATAATCCCTGGAAAAATTTTCAAAGTGACAACGTTTTCAGAATTCTTTTCATTTTTATTTTCATGTTTAATGTTTCTTCATCTCTCCAGCGTTGTCCCAACTATGTTAAGGGTCGCTTCCAGTCTTACGGGATGCATCTGACTACCAGTATTGACATGGAACGACTGCCTACCTAATCTGCACAACCCAATTACCAGTAACTGGCCAGTAAATATCAATCAATCAAAAAGTTTATTGTGGATCATAGGTAGGTACAGTACAGTTCTTAAATATTTGAAAATTTAGATCAGCTATGTCCCGCCCGTAGGGCATACAATAATTACATTTAGACGAGCTACTAATTAAATTAACATTATTACAAATTATATTCTCCATTGTAACATAATAATTAAAAAAATAAGTTAAAAAAAACTACCCAGGTATTACCATATTTCTCGGTAAGACTGGCTAATTGCGGGTGGCGAGCTTTAAGTAATACTTATAATATATCAAAAACAAAGTTAGAAGTTAGGACAGAGATTAACCTTGTGATATCCACATTAGGTAACGTCTTATGAACTACGTACTTGGTATTTTCCTCCTTTCCAAAACCTACTGAGTCAACAATGTTTACTGAATCGTAAACATCCAAGCATGCATAAGCAAGTGGAACCTAGCTGTTGATCACAGCGATATTTACGCTCGCTTGTACTGCAAATCAATGAATGGGTCATCATTATACGATTGACAGAAATAAAACGATGTAAGCGTTAACCCCATTTAGCGAATTTATAGTCAGTAGCCCGACAGTCTGAAAACCAGTCGTACTAAGGGGTATCGTATTACCCAGTACTAACTGGGTTGTGGAGGTCAAATAGGCAGTCGCTCTAGGTAAAATACTGGTATTCAGCTGCATCCGGTTAAGTCTGACCGGACTTCCAGTCGGAAGTCGACACCAGCGTGGTTGGAAAAAAGCTAGGTAGATGATGATGATACAAGCGGGCGTTAGCGTTTTTTTTTTAACACTTAAATTTTATTTAGGGTTGCCAGATAAAAATATATTTAAAAAACATCTGATTTATGGCACTAATTATGCAACAACAGAAAACTTTCCAAGAGAATGTCGAAATTCAGACTGATAGGCCTATTCAAATAAATTACCATAATTTCACAAAACAATTAATGTATTTAGGGACAAGTGGATTTTTTCCTAAGAAAACTTTAAAAGTTAGCCATAAATTACACGCTTTGTTTTATTCTTACGCAGAGAGCTGTCAATTTAAGCTGAGCCACGGGTAAATTCTGAACTACTGATTACTGATACTGATTTTGACATGGACTTTCTGAGCTAGTGGCGCTTCGACGTGTCAAGCTATAATAGCCGGTACAAATACTTTTACTACTTAACATAAGCCTTCAGTTTACCAATCAGCTATTACAGTAATGACCACAGTTGTTAAGCGGATTGGGGATTATTAAAAGGCATTCTTAGTTGACAGGTTACCTAATAATTAATAGGCTAATAAGCAAGTCTTTGTTCACGGCGAAGTACGAGTAATTGGCATTCCTGAGTCTCACATGTGTTTTACGCAACCTCTACTAACGCCAGTAGTTTTGCAGTGAAGACAGTGTTTAAAAACTAGATAATCGTCGGTAATGAGCATATGGGGTGGAAGGGACGCCGACGCGAAAACGGAAACCACATACTCAGTACATCATCCTGAACCCCCCCCCTAAAAAATCAGCTGTTCTATACATTTTGACCGTGTAGGTATTGCACGTTTGTAGGAAACCGTCCCCTCCACCCCGTATAAGAGGAATAGAATGGAATATTCATTTATTTGCTCAGAATGTAGATACTTACAATAAGGTGGTTACAATAATATTAAAGAAACCTTGTACATTCTACCATTTTGTCATGCAAACATTGATGCAGTTCATCATCACACATACAGTCATTGGTACACAACCAAAATGTATCAGCTGGAAAGTCTGATACGGAGTAGTAACACTTATCTAATAAACGTGCTGTTGGTTTCTTTTTGAAAGTTGCGCTAGCGCCAGTTACAGCAAAGTTGAGAGGGAATTTACTGTTTGGTATGGGCAGAGATGAGGAGGGACGAATCGCATGTGACTAAAAGAGTGATGAATATAAATGTTGATGGATGGAGAGGGAGAGGAAGACCAAGTAAACGATAGATGGATTGTGTGATGAATGATATGAAAGAAAAATGAGTAAACGGTAGCGTGACGGTTGGCAGAGGAGAATCGAAGAAAAAAACGTGTTGCGAAGATCATGATGAATCGTCGGTGTTTCCTTACCTATCCGACTACTCTGAAAAGTATCATAATCTCTTTTAAAGCCCGCACATATTCCTGGTTCAGTTATACGAGGCTCATCTTATTGGTTTCTTTAAACGAATAAGAAGCATTCCTGAATTGCTAATCAAAATAGTAAATTGGCTAGTCTGTAGCTACCTTCGCCATTGGCGCTTGGTGTTTAATAATTGTCTATATCTCTGGCGGTTTCCTTATCAGCAACACTGATTGCATTTTTTTCAAAAAATGATGAAATATATCGAAAAATATCAATCACCTTGGGCAACATTGTAAGCTTGTGGTAGGACATGCTCATTTTGATACTTCATATCTGCACAGCGAACCCTGACATCTGACCACCGTCATTTAGTGTCAAAGAAGATATCTTTATAACTGGTCGCCTTAAATTACCAGTCTTATTTGGACTTCTAGGACCAAGTTAACGTTGGTAATCAAGATTCTTCGTAAGCTGGTAGTTTTTTTAAGTGCATCCATTCTGCATAGGCCTATATCTCGGGTTTTCAGCTATACTGTTAGGGTCACTGAATCTGTTCATGCAGTATCATAATATAAACAAAACTATTGACGTCAACATGGGTAGATAACGACGAAAAAAGAGGTAATAATTACATGTGGGTAGGAGGTAATATTTTGGGTAGCTCGCCGTCCGGTAAGGACCAGGCCCGGGTCGATGGTGCGTTGTGTTCCACGCGCGCCTCAAAGAGATGTCAGCGCAAAATGACGGGGTCCATTAGGACCGATGCCTGCCAGGGTTGCGGACTTGTTCGAATGAGTTACCGTGGCCCTTGGCACCTTGGCACAGGCAAGTGAAGGAACACGGGTGGGTTTTAGTCAGTAAATCTGACACGCCCTCCCGCTCCACCCAGAGCCGGAGAGGTAATTTGACGATTTCCCACCCCAAAAAAAAGGAAGTAATATTTTTCGATTAACTGTCAAGTCGTTGGTAATGTCAATATTATGTTATTCAATGTTAGGAAAACCTTTTTTGCGTAAACGAAGATTTGTAATCACCTGTTCGGTTTTCATTTATATACCATGTAACAGAGGGAGAGCCCATTGCCATTGACTGGGTAGACATCTAGAATCCGTGGCTGCTATTAAGAAATTCCTGATAGAAAAGCCCAATAACACTTTGCCTGACCTGGAAATGAAACCCAGGACCTCATGCTCAGCGGGAACGCTTATCAGTTAGCAGAAGTAGTGATTTCCATTTAGTTGTGAAAAAAATCGGCCTTTAATGACCTTTTACATCTATTTCTAGAAAATAATTACAATACCCAGAAATTTTCCTTCCATCTCCCAACTTTAAATGCCCAATAATATTCCAACTCAATAATTAAATGGCGCAACCTAAACCAACAATCAGGTTTCTAATTTTATTCTAAAACGTATTACGTCAAATATAATATCTATCGGAAAATTTACTAAAATTAATTAGCAACGGCCAGTCTGGTAGTAAATTGGACCAGTTGGCGATATAATACATAAATGTTGTAGTTATATACATAATAATGTATGTATTATGTGCTGCAGGTTGCAGACAGATATGAGCCTGTATCATTTTACATTATGTTTCGTGTTGGGGAAAAATCTGTTGCCATGTAGAGGCGCAAGTTATGAGCGGTAGCGAGATATTTTGCTCACTGAAAGTTTCCGAGATGGTGGAAGAAACGTTGACAGAATAACATCCAGATGGGTGGACGATCTATAGAAGATTGCGGGGAAGACCTGGATGAGACCCGTACAGAGGTTTGTGGGAGTCTGAAGGTAAGCATGCATCAAAACGAAGAAGACTTATACTTAGCAGTCGGTGGAACCAGGCAGCGTGTTACGGGTTCGATCCTCGCACGGAAAAATATTACAGGTAGTTGTTCCGGGTCCGACTGTTTATGTATATGAATTTAAATGTGTGCATCCACGATACAGGAAAAATTTGTAGTCGTTGTGAATAAAAAATATGATGATGATAAAATCTCTGGGCCTAACTCAAGAATATCTGTTAACCAATATAACAACATCAATGAATTTAAAGATTCAACGAGCAGTCAGTTGAAAAATCTATAGCATAGATTATTCAACTGTACCTAATATTATTATAGATAGTATAGATTCTATACTATCTATAATAATATTATGAAGCTGAAGAGTTTGTTTGTTTGGTTGAACGCGCTAATCTCAGGAACTACTGGTTCGAATTGAAAAATTATTTTAGTGTTGGATAGCCCCTTTATTAAGGAAGGCTATATATAACACGCTGCGACCAATAGGAGCGGAGCATTAATCAAAAATGTTACGCAGACGAAGTTGCGCGAATCAGCTAGTAAGGTTAATAAAGCTGCAGAGAAAAGAAGCTCATAAAGTATACAATTTCTTGTTTAACTAGACCAATTTTTTTATTTATGTACACACAAAACAAGTTACAGGAAAAATACATAAAGACAAAAGAGCACAAAGGTACCGCTTGTTTCATTTAGAAATCTCTTCCAGCGGACCTGCGATAGGATAGATAGAAAAGACACGTAGACACAGTGTGTAAAAAAAAATTAACTACAAAATTAATAACTATAGTATATATATAAGTACAGTAGTGTAGTAGTATAGTAGTGTCGTAGTATAGTGTATATATTAGTGAAAACAGAAAAATTCTGAACAGCTGGTTTATTTACAGCTACCGCCAAAACTGGCACCACACGACACATTTTAAAATTCGATAGATAAGTGAAATCAGCCAAGGCCGAGCCTATCGCTTTAATTGCAAGTATCGCCGTATTCGCTCATTAGTTTAATAATAACTATAGTTATCTATCAAACTACGGGTGCGTATTATCTGTTCCGTTGATTATCTGTTTTTGACCTACTCTGGATTCGGACAGACCCAACGGAGGGCCAAATGAAAGGATTTTGAAGTATCGATTATTGTGCTACCAAAGGTTGGATTACTTGTGGAGGAGCTCGTGGCTAAATAATAACAGCGGGTCGGGTCGATCTTCAGGTTAAGCGACACTTGCCTAGGTTGGTCTGTGGATGGGTGACCACCCATTAAATACTGAGTTTCACATACCTCGGAAAGCACGTTAAGTCATTGGTCCTGGCTGTCATTTGACAGACGTTACAGGTAGTCAGTGGCCCGTAAGTCTGACAGCCAGTCTTACCAGGGGTATCGTATTACCCAGTACTAACTAGATTGTGGGCGTCAGATAGGCAGTCGCTCCATGTGAAATACTGATATTCAGCTGCGTCCGGTTGGACTGGAAGCCGACTCCAACATTATTGGGAAAAGGCTAGGCAGATAAAAAGGTTGGATTGCTTGTATTTGTGACTACCACAGAATTTCTGGTAGGTACCGAACAAATGACCGATGCCGTTGCTTGATGATGTGGTAAAAAAAGTAAGTTACACGTGAATTAGGACTTCGACTGGCACACTTATAATAGACTTATAACAGACGATACAGGCAGAGGTATATCAAACTGATGACGATATAAAGCTCTTATGGAAAGGAAAAATGATAGCGCCACTATTCTCGTCCTGTTTGTGTTGTGTTCTGTGTGTGTAATGTTCTGTTCGGTTTGTTGTGTTCTGTTCTGTTGTTGTGTGTTGTTATTTTGTTCTGTTAGTGTGTTGTTTGTGTGTTGTGTTCTGTGTTGTTCTGTTGTGTGTGTTGTGTTCTGTGTTGTTCTGTTGTGTGTGTTGTGTTCTGTTCTTGAGGTCTTGGATTCTATTCCTCGATCACTACTTTCTCAGTAGCAGCCTGAAGTATGTTTTTGCACCCAGTTGATCGCAATATTCTCGCTCCTTAGTAATAAAGTACATCACAACAGGCGAAATGTAGATATTGATAGTATCCACATTTCGCCTATATACATTTTGACTCTAGATACACATCTGTCTAACCCATCTGGAATTGCTGGTGTTATGGTTATGGACATATTGGACCAAAATCGCTACCCAGAAATTCTGAACCAAATGAAACAAAAAGACACCATCTAGAAAATTGTTCTTTGAATCAATTATGCTACTATCAATTAAAACGTGTTTTTGCCTTTTTTTATAAATTAAATAAAGTGATACAAAACGAACAAGATTCCTTGTAGCAAGCTGGAGACGTAGCGTTATCAAAAGTTAAAGCAATGTCAAACGTGGACGCTATCCTGATATCGAAGTGTCATTGACAAAACTATAGATGTTTAACTATAGTAGGTACAGTCTATCGTATTGAATAAATATACTGTTAAGATATACATAGATTATGTATCTAAAAGAGCAAATCAATTGACTGCCTTGCTGCTCTCGCGGTCGCAAGCGCAACTGCTGAGCAGCACGTCCTGGGTTCAATTCCCGGGTCGGACAAAGTAATGTTGGGTTTGTTCATCAGGAATTTCTCAGGGGCAGCCATGGAATCTGGATTTATGCCCGGCTGATAGCAATAGACTCGCCCATCATTACATGGGACTTAAACAAACTGGCGAAATGTGGGTGTACTAATTAGGTAGGTACACCTTCGCCTAACCCTGGTGATGAAATAAATCACACAAAGTAAAGCTCCCGCCTGATTTCGAACACCGTGAAGAGACTCCTGAAAATATACGATCACAGAAGTAATCCGCGATTAGTCCCACGTCGCACGCTGCATTAACCCCACAACATTCCGTAGTAAATAATACAATGATTTACTTACACTTACAACAAACACATAGATAAACACTATCTTTCATTCACGAATGCACTTCAAGAAATTCAATGAGCATGCAATTGGCGGCAATACTTTCAACATAACATCACCTATAATCCCCTAAGGATTAGGCAGTACCTAATAGTACACCCACATCTCGCCATTTATGTTTAAGTCCCATGTAACAGAGGGTGAGCCTACTGCCATCAACCGGGCACAAATCCAGACTCCGTGGCTGCTACTCAAATATCCCTGATGAAAAAACCCAATAACAATATGCCCGACCCGAGAATCGAACCCAGGACCTGAACGCAATACTTACATAAGGACTGTAATACTTTTGCAATGAAATGCATGATTATTGATAAGGCGACACAGGGTCAGGGGTATCACGTGTGTCGTGAATGCACGAGTGACGATAAGAATGATTGAGATACAAAGGTATTTGGCATTTTAGGGTTATCGCCAGAATCCGTATTGCATGAATTTGGGCCTCTCAATGACCGCTGTAGTGAACAGTCGGTCAAATCGTTTTTTTTTTCGTCATCGCACTTGGCAAGGGGATCAGGTATAGTGATGGCATTTTGTTTTGCTGTGACACTGTAGAAAGCTGCTTCCTGCTTTAATATTAACGGATGGAGAGGGAGATGAAGGCCAAGAAAAAGATGGATGAGTTGTAAGGAATGATATGAAAGAAAACAGAAGACACAAGTGTGACTGTTGACAGGGGCGGACGGAAAAAACAAGGTATAGCGCCGATTCCAAGGAATATGGGACAAGGGCAGGAAGATGACGACTGTATGGAAGCTGTTTCACTTTCGGAACTTTCCAACTATCTTGACCAGAGAGTTTCAAGTCAAGTGATAAAATCTTGAGAAAACTCGGTATGTAATGGAAGGTCAGCCATCCACAGGCCAACCTTGGCAAGCGCTGTTTAACCTTGAAGATCGACCCGTGTGACTGTTATTATTTAGCCACGAGCTCCTAGGCTCCTAGGCTCTCTAGGGTCTCAGATGTCGCTAAATATTAGTATTTGGTAAGGGAATACAAATCTCCTCAAATTAATCGAGTGGACATATTTTCGGGTCTATATTAAACTATGTAGACAACCAAGAACTACTTACTAAAATTCCTGTACTTTGAGAACAAACTATGTTCAAAGTTGGATCTTCTTAGACACCAGTCTAAGAAGATCCAACTCTAAAAATAGTTTGTGTTTGTACAAATGTAGGTTTATTCCAGACGTCTCGATTGGTATCGGATACATTTGTATTGTGAAGAATTATTAACAAAAATGCTGATAAAATATCACTTGTTCCAGGCCCGCTGATTTCTGAAATTATCAACAGATTAACTATTTAGTCTTGGTCTTACTTTAGAAGAAGCTGGTCTTCAATATTGAGACAGCCACAGTATAGACAAGATCCTATATCCCTGCATCCCCTTATCCACACGTCACAATAATACCTTACTTACTGAAGTAACTTAAACATAACTGCAGCAATGTGGATGTACCATTAGGTACACGTCTGCCTAACCCTTCGAGGATTACTGGCGTGATGATATGTTGTTGACGTAAGTTCCCACGTTACAACCCACCCGTTCGATTTTGATAAATGATGCCATTCGTTCCGATCACGCGATGCACTACACCACTGATACCGGCTAGATGTTTAAAATTAAGCTTCGTAAGGTCTAAACAAATCCTTGTTTCTCTTTGGTGCTATTGTACTGAAACGAAAACCAACTTAATACCAGTATTGATTGAGTTGTTACGCCAGACACTGACTAGGTGTTTAAAAATAAGCTGTGTCTACTGTATTGTCTATTCAAATCCTTGTTTCCAATATTGACGTTATTTCCAATTAATGAAGATCAAATTTGTGTATGGTAGCTAAGTTGGTTTCAGAGTGTCAAATGCTATTGACTATGTTATTAAATGTTTGAAGTTAGTGAGCTTGAAGTAGTCTTTCAATAAATACATATAAAACTAAATCGTGAACGTAGTATAATAACGATATTCTCGATATATCACTAAGGAAAAATAATTGTTTTCAAATATTATCGTGTTATTTTCGATCCACAGTCGTATGTTTTTGAGAATTACCGGTTAAGTTACGTAATTTCAAAGATGGTTGTTTCTCTATTAATAAGGTTATTGGTGAGACAATTGGGAGCGTTGTTAAGGTATATAACTGTAGATGTAAGAATACTTGGCCTCACTTAGTACTTTGTTGGTCTAGTCACCGCAAAGGGTGTCGGGGAAAGTGTTTAAGAACTTTTCCAACTTTTTTAACCGACTTCAAAAAAAGGAGGAGGTTCTCAATTCGGTTGTATGTTTTTTTTTGTGTTTGTTACCTCATATCTCCGTCATTTTTATCGGAATGGATTTACTTCCCGATTGGTCCCATAGAAATTTCATCAAAATCGCTTCAGCAGTTTGGTTTTGAAATCAAAATAACTGGAAAAAATTTCATCCAAGTAAAAGAAATTGCGAAATTGATACTTGACAAGGATTTGTGTGTGATACGATAACTAAAAAGGGTAAAATAAAAACTTTTTTGCAAAAAAAAACCGACTTCCAAAAAAAAACACTAAAAAAGTGGAAAATAACTTTACTTTCGGAAGTCGGTGGCAAAAAAGTCAATGAAACAAACAATAGTCACCGACTTCCGAAAGTAGTTATTTTCCACTTTTTAGTGTTTTTTTTGGAAGTCGGTTTTTTTTTGCAAAAATTTTTTATTAACAGTAATAACGGAGTTATGAAATAAAAACATTTAAAAAAACGAATTGAGAACCTCCTCCTTTTTAGAAAGCAGTTAAAAAGATTGTATGGCATCTAAAGGCAAACAAAAAAGTTCAAATAGTTAATAATTTTCGTAGACTAAAAAACTGATCAATTTCCTTTGGTAAAACAAAGTTTCCTCATTCCTTTCCGTTGTATTGTCTTAGACTGTTATTGTGACATACATAATTATAAGAAAGTAATACTTAATATAATTACTGTATAGAAGCAGGTTGGATAAGGGCGGTTTTTTTTGCCGAAACTATAATTATCTGAGCACTCATAATCCCGAAATAAACACGTAAACATAAGGAAAAATAACCATAACAAACATATATAGTAGTCTAATTAAGTTCACTAATATGAACGATAGTATGTTTCTATTTTTTTTGTACCCTAGTTCATCACATACGTCCACTGCTCCCTCTGTTGACGACTCCCCCAAGCGTCGCCACATCGCCCGGTCCATGGTTTCCACAGGATAAATAACAATCGTTTTAAAGCGTATAGTATCACTAGACTGCCTTGTTGGTCAAGTGATCGCGACCGCGACGGCTGAGCATGAGGTCCTGGCCTCCTGGGTTCAATTCCCGGGTCGGGCGGAGTGATATTGGGTTTTTCCATCAGAATTGTTTTGATAGCAGCCACGGAGTCTTGATTTGTGCCCGGTTGATGGCAATAGGCTCGCCCCAATTACATTGGACTTAAACATAACTGGCGAAATGTGGATGTACTATTATGCACACCTCTGCCTATCCCTTCGGGAATTACAGGCGTGACGTTATGTAGTATCACTAGAAAACCAGCAAAGACGACCTGAAGCAATCATTACACACTTTCGGCTTTCAACACATACTAATCGACAAACATCGTCCGGCATCTACCATCTCTGAACCAAGTATGGATAGGTTCGACATGATTCGAGCTTAGAACTGTGTAGCATCCCTACCTACTAGCTAATGCCATTCACAATAACACTAAAGACGCAATGCACTCAGAATTATCTCTTTCTGTTAATCAATACACCAACGTAGGCGTCCATTCATGCTTACGATTCGTAGGCAGTAACTACGAGTTGTAAGGCGCTCTAGACACATAGCAACTGCTAGTGCAGCTGTCAGTTGCGGCAACTAGCTATTTCTCTTTTTTGTTCATATTTTTGAGAAACAATGCAGATGTTACAAAATCGTCAAACTTGTCTCAGAAAGCTTGATAAACCGTTGGTCCTGGCTCACCATCATCATTTGTAGAAATTTGATAGTCGTTACAGGTAGTCAGTGGCCCGAAAGTCTGACAACCAGTCAAACGAAGGGGTATCGTTTTAGCCAGTGCAAACTGTGTTGTGGAGGTCAAATAGGCAGTCGCTGCATATAAAGATATTGGTATTCAGCTGCATCCGGTTAGACTGGAAGCCGACCCCAACATATTGGGAATGGCAGGCTAGGCAGATGATGACGCAGATGTATGAACTCTGGCAACCGGAGGAAAACTTTTAACACTTACACTGTCTGCTAATCAGGTCTGCGAAGCAGACACGTTACCTAAAAATAGCCCTGAAATACATTTGGTTCATGGGACAAGAACGGGTTAAAAAGTTGCCAGCCGCGTCAACTAAAGTTGCGCAGTCTGCGGAGCGCCTAAGCGGTTATAGGACTGACCTTTGCCATCGACACAATCATCATTATCTGCACGAGGAGTGGCCACGCCAGGTTCATTCAGCTGCACACTAGGTTGTGTTGTGTGTTGTTTGTTTACGTACATTTCATAGAATTCTTTAATGGAATGAGATTTGTTAGTTTTGATAGCGTGTTGAGGGATATTGTGAAATTATAAACCTGTTGACGTGGTCTACTGGAATTCTCTTGCAAAGACCTCTGATGGTAGATCAAACGGAAACATGCCATAATCAACAATGTTGGTACTTGTCATCGCAGTTAATCGTATGTACCATCTGCTGCCGTTTTTTTCGACGTTCACAACTGGAGAGAAAGATCGAAAACTTAGTTTAAAGAAACACACAAACCATATCAAACTAATTCCATTCAGAAAACGACACACATCAAACCTACTCCTCTCTAATCTCTTATCAATAAATCTAACATTTTCCAACACAAACACCCGTACAATAACAGACCTACACAAACAGACCACCCACACAATTTTCCCACTAACACACTCTTCGATCTGACATTCTGTTATCAATAATATCAACGTTACACTGCACTACTCGACATCTGTCGTAGGTACGTGACGTCATAGTCAATGAATGGGCCCACGCTACGCCATGCTGACCCACTATTGGCCACGGTTCGCCACGCTATGCCCTAGTACGAGACTATTTTCAGTGCTCCCCCCGACGCAAGTTCTAATAATTTGTTATATAGAAGCTAGATTTGTGGATAAGCTCGTTGTATTGCGCATGTTTGTATTTTTATTTGATCGTGGGTGAGTGCTTGGGTAGTATTTTTATTTTCATTGGTTGTGTTTCGAGTAAATAAGCTTCATGCTAGGATTACGATTTTTAGCTACGATTTCAGATCTTATTTTTATATTACAGGCAATTAGGTTGGGTTTTTCATGTGATGTTGACGTAAATTAACTAGTATTTACTTACTTATTTATTCGTAACAACACGGATAATAATTAGACTATGACGGGTTTTCCTACGAGAAGGCGCCGACGTATTATTATCTTTATAAAATGTACTGATCGCGACTTCTCGATAGCCAACATATAATCGATATATCAACATATAAAACTTATCGTCTTCTCAGCGTGTCGATGGCAATCTAAATTGTGTCAGCCCAGAATTGAGCCACTAGTTTGGCGCCTTCAGTAGCGGCCATCAGTTCCTGTAATCAACAAACAACAGGACACGCATGACGCAATATTAAGTGTTCCATCGTTTGTGGAACAGCACCACATTTACACTCCACCTGAGCAGGTTTCCCTTGCTGCGACCAACCTGGATACAGTCTATTTACCTAAAGACTTCCAGGTCAGCCATGTAAAACTTATGTCCATTTATCAATATTAGAAATCAATGAAGTAGTGTTGATTTCTGCCGCAATTACGAAACCGTAGTTAAAAATCTAAAAATAAACGTAGAATAGAATACAACAACAACAGTCCTTGTATACGGCCAATACCTTAGCAAATTTTTTTCACACAGTTTTTTTTTACCAGTGAATGTATGATTTGACGTATTGGTTTTTTAAACCGTAGGTCAAACTCGAGTAGACAAAGGTAGTCGGCAGCAAAGCCGTTCACTGCCAAGGCCTTTTCTATACAGCCTGGGTTCAAGGGAGTACAATAAATTCAATACTGATTAATTAAAAATAAACATTACTTCGTTGTGTTGAGATCGTATTTCGTAACTTTTATTTGGAGTCTGCCGTAGATTCAGAGATTGTGAATCGCAATATGATTGATTGATAAGTGATTGCAGTTTATCATTATTAATAACAGATATAGTTTTTTTTTTAAATAGGTACACATTCGTAGATCTTTGACAGTCGGTAAAGAAAATCAGGAGGAGTCAATTCCCGCTACGCTGATTCTTGTTAAGACAACTATCGATTTTTCATGGATTTGGATTTTTCATGTTTTTCCGAACCATGATGATTCGACAGGAGGCTGGAAATCTGATAACCTGTCTGGCCAAGGGGAATCGTGTTTCAAGTTCCTGAGATGTGGAAGTCAGATAGGCAGTCATTTAATTTAAAATGCTGGTATTCTGTTGCTGCATCGGGCTTCACTGGAAGCTGAACCCAACAACAGTAAAGGCTATACAGATGATAACCTGCTTAGTCATCTAATGAATTGATAGAGGACAATTTTATGCCAGGAATAACTAAAGACGTTAATGTAAAGAAAATACATATTCATAACAGATAACATTACATCACGCCTGTAAACCCCAAAGGGTTAGGCAGGCACATTTCGCATGTTATGTTTAAAGCCCCACGTAATAGGGGGACGAACGTATTGCCATCAACCGGGCACAAATCCAGACTCCGTGGCTGCTACTGAGAAATTCCTGATAGAAAAACCCAATAACACTTTAAAGACCCGGTAATAGAACCCAGGACCTCATGATCAGCAGTCAAAAATACAATTTCGTTCTACGAATGTAGATATTTCGTGCAGTGACATATTTTATTTTCGGTCACTCCACTCTCAGCGGGAGAATATACCACGTAATTACCTACCGAGATATCGTAGCGGCTGAACTCCATAATATATTCATAATTAGTTACTCTCATACTTAGTTGATTAGTCCGAAAATATGGTTCCATATCATTTTGTATATAGGAATACGGGGTTTAGTCACGCCAGGAGGTACGAAGCTGAAAATTTTGCAGGAACTGCGTATGCTTTATTTTACGAAAGTTATGTAGAACTTGTTGAGGATCTGTGTTTTCTTTGTGAGATGTTTTCCATCGGTACCTGCTCCCACAACGGTGAAGGAAAACATCGCGAGGAAAGCGACATGACCTAGTAGCAAAAAATCGAAGACATAATCTCCTATAATAATATCCTCATGCGAGTTCACTAAGATTATGTCTGGACCTTAAAAGAGACTATGACCTCTGAGTTTGTTTCAGCTGTTTCTTCTCAGAGTAGGAAACACCGCCCAAATCTGGCTTAAAAAAAATTACGTGCCAAGTGTTTGTAAAAACCCAATTTGCAAAATAAACATCATTTATTATGTGACATCTACCAGCCCGCACTGAACGCGGGTGGTGGATTGCCAACTTTTTCTTGTGGAGAGAGGATGCCACTACCAGAAGTAGGAAAGTTAAAGGTACGCTTATTGTGTTTAAGCTCCAAACAAAGTGCTCTATCTCTTTATACAACCAATTCTAGTCCCTAACGACATTACCGACGTCCTACATCTATTCTATACTAATATTATAACACTGAAAAGTCTGTTTGTTTGAACGCGCTAATCTCAGGAACTACTGGTTCGAATTGAAAAATTCTTTTAGTGTTGGATAGCCCATTTATCGAGGAAGGCTGTAGCCTATAAAACACCACACTGCGACAAAATGGAACGGAGCATCAGTCATAAATATTACGCAGACGAAGTTGCGCAGGTCAGCTGGTAGATAAATATTTATGTACCATTTTTCCTAGAACTTAATTCCCTTTCTAATCATGACTATCCACAAAATTATCCAGTCTATTACAAATAACAGTATTTAATACGTATTACCTAAGTAATACAATGTAGGAACAGTAATTATAATTGCGTGGTAACACTACCGCCTAGCTGGTGGGCGGGCGGACGTGGGCGGATTTAGGACCGACACTTAAACTGTGAAGCTAATGTTTTGTTTGATAAAAAGGGTTCGAAATAGGACAATATTTATTGAAAAAACATGACATTTACACAATAAAATTGTATAGAACCGATTGTTAAAAGAACCAAAATAACATTGCGGTCTAATGAAACTTTGTGTTTGTACAATTACAAAGTCGGATACGGTATATAAGACACCAAAATAATACAATATTTTATGATATAATGTTTTCATTACCAAAATTTTACTGACTGACAAAACACGGTAGAATTAAAATAAACATATCCATTTCGTTTGTAATGAACTCATCAGTATCGACACAAAAAAGTGATTTGACATAAAATGGATAAATTTTGCTGACCAAAATTCTTAGGATCATAGACTCAAAGTAGACATACAAAAATGTCCTAACACGCTGATAAGACCTAGAAGGGTTTTTCTATGACTCGCCGGCGGCGTGCCATTTTGTTTTATCAGTACACCAGCTGACCGGCGCAACTTCGTCTGCGTAACACTTTTGATTAAGGCTCCGCTCCTGTTGGTTGCAGCGTGATGTTTTATAGCCTTTAGCCTTCCTCGATAAATGGGCTATCCAACACTAAAAGAATTTTTCAATTCGAACAAGTAGTTTCTGAGATAAGCGCGTTCAACCGAACAAACAAACTGTTTAGCTTTTTACTACAAAGAAAGAAAGAAAAAACGTTTAAAAATAAAATTTAAAACTAACCAAGAAATATTGTGTGACTCACGGCGGCGCCAAATAGGCCCTGTTCAGCAAAATGCCGGACAACTAGTGCCCGATTTGTATAGATTGTTACACAATAATTTCACATAAGTTCGACCAATGTCATTTAAGCATCAAAAGAACGTCATATACATGGTGCAAGAGACACCGACGCTAAAAAGGTTACCACGCCTTCAGTACATCTTTGTGAACCCCCCCCGACATATAAATTTTTCGTCGGTCATTAAACTTTAAGTACATGAAAAGGTCATCGTGTGTGGAAACGTATTGTTTCTACAAAATCTCCGTCACCCTTTTGAAGTTTGATTTCCCATCTTTTAACTTTCGTATGGGAAACCAAACAGATGTCGATTTACGTTAAACGTTTCACGAAAATGATTTAATTATTAAATTGTAACGATTTTCTCTGGAATGGCTCTGATTTTCAGTTCGAAAAGCGGTTTATTAAATTTTTGATAAAGTTACCGGGTGAAAAGACAAACTTTTTATAGGTTAGTGGAATTAAATATCATGTAGTTTATGTAGGATCATTTTAATGAAGTATGGATGATCAAGTTATTTCCCCTTAAACCGTCTCTACAGCAGGCCCTATTTCTGCGGTTTCCAGACCCCAGCGCTGATCGAGCGTAAGGTAATAGAAAATAATACCTTTAAAAATTGATCTATCCCTAAATTACGCAAAAGACAGACTACTACTGACAAACTTCGAATTAACCATATTTTTCCTAAGTAAGTTATTATTTCGCTTATAAAAGTACTACCTTATGCCAGCGGCTTTGCTCGCGTGGAGTTCGATAATTGACACACGGGATCGACCTACCTGGATGAAAAGTAGCCTATGTGCCATTCCAAACTATAATCTATCTCTGTGCTAAATTTCATCCAGCTCCGTTCAGCCGTTCTGGCGTGATTCAGTAACAAACATCCATCCGTCCATCCGTCCAAACTTTGGCATTATTAATATTAGTATAGAAGTATAGATTAATAGGGAATTGATTGTAAATTATTTGTGTAAACAACTGTTGGCTAACCGAAATAAATAAATGAAAAACAGACCTTTTTCGTTTAAACGAAGTAAAAAAGGGCTTATCAATAAAAATAAAACAAGACACAGTTCCAAGTTTTCCCGCTCAAACAATGATGACGCCCTTTCCACCTCGTTATCAGCTTAGGTGACGTCACGGCGCGACCTACCGCTAATACAACCACGCTCAAATATTTTATACGCATTTTTGTCACAAATTTTCAAAATAAGTACCTAAAGATGTTTATAAGGCCTTCTAGTTACACACCGAATTTAAATCAGCGCCTACACACTTTCTATCACAATCCGAAGGGTTTTGAAGGAAATTCGTCGTCCATTGCTACCATAGAGTATATAACCACTAGAGAGCTTATAGGCCGATTTCTTCTAAGTACACGACTCACTACCGCGGGCCGGGGGACGAGGAAGAACGCGCGCCTGCAATTGGTCAGTTCAAGGTCAACTTGCATAGGTATGCATATCGTTAGGGCTGATCTATTCGATTAGGGGAAAACAGTCGATATCGATAAAATGGATTTTAACATTATGAAAAATACTCAATTAAAATCGTATAAAAATAATGATATTTAATCAAAAACAATCGATTACAAAAAACATGTATCCTGTTATTATTGATTTTTAAAATGAATTAATTTGGTAAATGTTTTTCGAATTCAAGTTTTAGGGTCCTGAACGTATAAATTGCACCTTTTTTTTAAGTCGGTTAAGAGTAGATAGGTATTTTATTGCAGTATTTGAATTGAATAACATTTTTATAAATTAAAATTTTATTATTGTCGATATCAATTTCGGATAGTAAAGGCAACAGCACGGGTTTCTACTATAAACACACAAAGGGAAAGAAAGGGATAAAAGAATTAGAATTGTCTAATGAAAGAACGGGACATTTCCAAAAGACATCAACGCGGAAATCAAAACGTGTGCTCTTTCACCCAACCACCATTTTAACGAGACCTCTACGGTCGCTCATGATCTGATTAAATCAAAAATAAATTTCTTACTGTTTACTTACCGATGAAAAGTCATGCCATCCTTTTTGTAACTATATGTTTTGGAATGTTTCCCACACCACTTCACCGCGCATGAAGGCATTTTGATGCGTTATAATTGCATAAAAAGTTTAAAAAATTGGAATAATTTAGCGTGCACACAGGTCTAATACTTGGACACAACTAAAATGGTTACTAGTACCGTAGCCTATATAAAGGCGACAAAACACTAATAGTTTTCGAGCATCGGGGCACTGTATGCGCAGTCAAGTGGTTATATAGTCTTTGATTGCTACTTATGTTTGGTTTCGTGGGTTCAACAATATGAAAAACGCAATGAAATAATGAATGTTAGTGAATTGTTGAAATTAATAGCTTTGCCATTGCAATCGTGTTATGCAATAACCAAGCTGGTTTTTTCACTAAAATTTAGGGATCAGAAATTCATTGCATATTCCTGATATCAACAGATTCTGCTAAGTTTTTGTATCAAAGGACCAAAATGCTCATAATATACCCTTTGTGTGTTACGGGTTAAAAACTAATGAAATAGTTTGCATAAGCGTTTTGTCATGTCTTCGGCTTGAAACCAAGAACTCGATATAAATGATAATACAAGTGGAATCACAATTTTCTGTCTTATCCCAATACCCCAGGCACTAAGCTGAGTTATCTGTCTTCATATCGGCCATATGTAATCAAGGCATAACGGATTCAATTTTGTGCTAAAAACTTCGAGCGAAAACCTAACCTAACTACAGTTACCGCATAAAGTACTTAACCCACACAAAACACTAAGACGATTAGTTACTAGGCAACACCCAAACAGGGCTGCAGACATCCTGGCTGAGGGCTACAAT
Source organism: Standfussiana lucernea (assembly GCA_964057025.1). Lineage (NCBI taxonomy): Eukaryota > Metazoa > Arthropoda > Insecta > Lepidoptera > Noctuidae > Standfussiana > Standfussiana lucernea. The sequence continues at coordinate 14,055,261 of OZ059799.1, forward strand.
GTAATCCGTTTACCTTAATTACCGTCTACGATTCTTACAGGCCGGTTTTAGCGCTAATCTTTGATTTACCTCTATCTACATTTACGTTAATAACGTAAAATTATAAGTTTGTTTTTCTTTTTTAAACAGATTCCGAACTGACTGACAGTATGTTCGACAGTGTTCAACAGCCTTGAAGATACCAACAGATTCGGAACATGTTTTTCTGCACCGAACTTTTCAAAATTATGAAGCAGTTTATTGTGAATTTCCTTCAAAATCCTTTGATAGAAAAGCGTTCTGCAGCGCCCGAATTGTGTAACACACTTCTCTATTACAATTTTAAAGGAAATTCGTACATACACTATTTCGTATGGTTGTTCCCGACTAACTAAGTCACGCAATGATTATTGTTAAATTTTAAACAGAATACCTTTGGGAATACGAGCGTGTAATGCAACTACCTTGCTGGATCACTAAGTAAGGTAGGTATAGATTTATCAAAATATATCGAGGGATGGAGACTCGCCAAAACCGAGGGGGGAATTTCGTACGCAAAGTAGCAGACAACAGTTAGCCCCCATTATTCTACTAGCGATCTCATCTCAAAGACACCGACACCAAAATGAATGGTTTGCAATACGGGGCCGTATAGCAACAAAAATGTTGAATACTCGCTCCGGACCCCAGTAAATCACGAAGGTAGGTCAGGGTACATCGCAAAAACCGAACAAAGAGACGGCAACCAGTCCTCTTGACCTCCAGACGGTCGCCATCTTGGATAGCGAGGGTTGTCACTCACTTGTTGAGCCGTCGGATTATTTGAATGATGATAGGATTGTGAGCACCCCTAGGCTACCAGACCTTAATGTAGCAAATGTGTGTGGCGTATAAATTTTACATTTATTACGTTTTAGTGAGTGGCTAAAGTACGAAATGTTGTTTCCATTATAACGAAGTTGATGCTTCTGACATAATTGCGTTGGTTTGAAAAGAAGTAGGGTAAGATAGGTATAGAAATTGCAAGAGCTAGTCGACTACTAATGGCTTATTTATTAAAAACTGATTTACGTACAAATTTCCGAATTTGTACGCCGAATTTGACAGTTCAACGTACCAGGCATTTATACAGAGTGTATCAGAACAGTTTGATATCCACTGAATCGAGTAGTCATAGATGTTTTGTATGGAACAGCTGATTTTTGCAATTGTGATGTTAGTCCCATAAAAAAAGTTGTTCAGTTCGCTGGTCTGTTGTACCACACCCTTAAATATTACCACACATTTCTGATACACTCTGTATTATAATTATAACACTAACATAAAATCACACCTGTAATCCCTGAACCGAACCCCTACTAACTAGTACACCCACACTTCGTCAGTTATGTTTTCTCTGTATTATACTTTTATGAAAATAATTATTAAAATAATATACATCAATACTAAACGTGCTAATCTCAGGAACTACTGGTTAGAATTGAAAAAATATTTTAGTGTTGGGCTATCCCATTTATCGAGGAAGGCTATAGGCTATAAAACATCACGCTGCGACCAAAAGGAGCGTAGCATTAACCAAAAATATTACGCAGACGAAGTTGCGCCGGTCATCTTTTTTTTAATATTTTTACGATGACTATTGTATGTCATTTCCGGTGTCTGGCTGTATATATTATTTATTCTTAACAATTACAATGTGGGGTCTAAGAGACCCCTCCGTCAACAGCTGTTGTCGGTCCCTGTGACTATTATAACGGCTGGCTGGAAAACCGGTCTGAGATATTCAAGTCTAAAAATAGTTTACTCTCAAAGTAGGCTAATAATTTAGTAGTTTCGACTGTCTACATAGTTTAAGGCAGACCCGAAAATAGGTCACGATTCTAATTTGACTCGTGGTTTGGGACTCGTGGCTAAATAATAACAGCCACACCGGTTGATCTTCAAGTATAAGCACCGTTTGCCAAGGTCGGTCCGTGGATGGGTGGCCATGCCTAACATTCCGAAACCGCTTTGTGTTACAGAAAGCACGTATAACAACTAACATGCCGAGCCCACTTAGTGCTGTGAAGGCAAATGAAAATAATTACTACGTACGGAAGCTAGAGCCCCTCAACTGTCGTGAAAGCGTTCAAAATCGCGCTTTTTAACTATTTACATACGAATTTTGTTATTTAATTAATGTCAATGGAAGAGATTAATATTGTCATGGGAAAATGTTAAGCTATGTTGCTAAGTTGCAATACACCGTGTATTGCAACTTAGCAACGATTCGATTCAAGTTTATTCATTTATTAAATGAATGTATTCTACTAATAATGATTACTAACACAACCATTAAGCCAACTTGAACTTTTTTCCTCTATAATAACAATAAACTAGCTTAAGCAATGGTTATACAATAACATCTCAGAAATCCAGTATTTGCATCGGTTACTCCAAGGATTTTACTATATGCGGCAAATATTGACTACAGTAATGTTCTTTGAAATAATGTTATTTGCTTAATTTATACATGGGTACCGGGAAATGGATGTACGTCAGCGTTTAAGTAAATAATCATAGATTTAAGCTCGTGGGAATATAAATATTATGTTGGAAGATAAAGTGTCCCGTTTTAGTAATCAGGGCCGAATTTTTTTTTATGAATTTAGATGATTCTACTTTCGATATCGGTAAGTTTTACAAATGAGAATCGACGAGACGCAAAAACTGCTTACTGGATGCAGCTGAATACCAGTATTTTACATGGAGCGACTCCATCTGTCAAAGATCTACAAATGACAATGGCTACATACAACCGCTTAACGTGCTTTCCGAGACACAGAGGGAACTCGGTAAGTAATGATGGTCACCCAACCACGGACCAACCTCGGCCAGACCTGCTTAAACTTGAAGATAGACCCGTGCGACTGATACTATTTAGCCACGAGCTTCTAAGTTGCTGATTGGACTGAAAGTTCAATACTGCAGAGTTAAAGAATCGATCATGCGTGGACAAATTGCGGACGCGGTTCCGAACAGAGACACCCTAAATGCAAATACTTACTAAAGTATCGGCTAGTTTCCGTGTCTGAAGCCACGTTCGAAGTTTATTCATAGCGGTTTGATTAAGAAATGAGTCAATTGGTAAGATGATTGGAACTAAGATTTGTTTCTTAGTTGTGTAGATAATTTTGCAAGCACATTTCCTTATAGCCACCAATGGGAACTGTTGCCAGTCATCAGAAATCACAAATATATATATTTCATACTAAATAGATTTGCGTTTAGCCGCAATTCGCTTGATGTGAAGCGATGATGCGGCCTAGGGTGGAGCGCGCTTGCCTAGAAGAAACTGATAAATATGTACATACATATAGGTATACGATATGTACATGAAGAAAATGCTACGCTTACTGATCGAAACACCGGCTCAAAACCTCCCCCCTTACTTCGGCAACACCCCAAACTTTACTTGCTGATCTAGTTACCGCTGGCAACCAGCCATAAGTGGAACAACTTCATCAACTCTTGACCCAGTAATTATATTCACGGTAACTTGGTTTCCAGTTAGTTTTAACAACAGTCACCGATCACTTGTCTGATTGCCAAGTAAAGTTATTATGGGGGATGTTTCGTGGAGAATATAATTGTTTCGTTGGTGTAGCGCTACTGCTTAGTGTGAGGTACTGGGTTCAATCCCCAGGTCGAGCTATCTGGAATTTATCAGCGTACTACAGAAATTCCAGATAGCTCGATGAAGTTTGGATTTGTGGCCGTTCGCGAGCAATGGACTCATCCAATTTTATGGGACTCAAAAATAAGTGACGAAATATGGATGAAACAATATTTTATTCAATTGAACAGGTCGAAAAATTAGGTTTATCTATCAACATTGAACGCGAATACCAAGTTTCGTGTCCGTGCTATTCGGTGTTGAAGAGCTTTCTCGTGAGGAGGATCGATCCTGGCTGCAGGATCACATCATGCCTGTCATAAAAATGTATTGTCACCAGAACCAAAGGTGTAAAAATTTCAGCTCAATCGATTGGGAAAACCTGGTTTGAAATTCAGTAGCAAGATTTGACCAATACATACTAACGATAGTTAAAAGGTAAGTTAAATAAAAGCTTCTAATTAAAACTTCGACAATTAGAGCGGGTACAATTTATATAACGGAAATGCCCTACGTCAAAGTACATCCGAACGAAAGGTATATTGTAATGGCGTCAGCAAAAAATACATAATTAATTCTAGTAAAACAATAACCTCTCCATGACATTATGTCTTATATCCTTAAAATACACAATCTAAAGTGCATCTTATTTCTGAAAAGATAAAGTTGATTGTTCTTTGAACAGTAAAAGCGAAATATGTAGCGCGGTTTGTTAAACATATTTTGTTTGAAATAAAAACAGCAGAATTATGGAATTTAAGTAATAGGATACGATTTTAAAATATCAAGTGTTAATTTACATGGAGTTAGGAATTCGCATTATCGTGAAATATGGCTTTTGTTTTATTTGCAGTTTTGAAACGTTGTTTCTAGGGAAATTATAGGGTTTTATATTATTTATATGTAATAAAACCTGTCTGCGTGAGATATTTTTGCTTTTGCAGATAGGTTTATTTATGTATGTCCTTTCACTAAAAAGGGGTATTTTCCATGTTTATTACTAGTATTATAACCCGTTTTAATTGTTAATAATAGCGTTAGTGACCAATTCAGTTCAAAATTTTGGTCTTAAAATAGGCGCCAAACTGTCTGGATCTGTGTCTCTTACAGTCAAGAAAGATTAAAGGGGATACGTCAGGGTAGCTCGGGAAATTCAAATTTTCTTACGTTATTTGCAACTTGGCGGTCAAGTGACAGTTAGCCCCGTATTATGAAGAAAAAAAAAACAAGCGGTAAGTAGAAAGAAAGAATAATTCGAAAATATACCGATTCTTCCCACATTACCCTCAAACTATTCACTAAGGTCAATCAAAACATCGTATTACCCTGTTTATATATAAACAATACTATTGTACGTGCTTTTATTCATATATTTACGCGGATAAATTCGTTTTTCCTCCCTTTACCTAGATTAAATTTAAGGAAGGAAAGCCTCCAGATTACTATTTATAATAATCATAACTTACACACTCTGCCTTATATACTTATCTTGTTATTTATTTCAAGTATTATCGCAACGCATAATAATGGTTTTCTGACCACGTCCGTCGTATGATTTGGCTAACCTCAAAAACTACTGGTTTGTTTGGGATTGGTACATACAGAAAAACAAATTTTGTACACAGTATAAATATAATATGAAACGAGGTCATGGTAAACGATGATGAAATAAGACTTCAGGAATGGCGATACATTGGTAGTAGAAAGTCGGTATAATCGAGCTCGTAATTCCTTTACCATCCTAAGGTTCAATCTCAGTTGCAAGCGATAGAACCACAAAAGGGGCTTGGCAGAATAATTTATCAGTGATAACAACGACAGAAAGGGCAAAATGTGTAGAATTAAGCAAACACCAGCACACCCACATTTCGCGTGATATTGAGGGAGCCTATGGCCATCGACCGGGCGCACATTCAGACACCGATCCGCTACAGAGAACTTTCTGATGGTAAAACTCACTATTCCCGGCGACCCTTTACCCAATCTGGAAATCGAACCCAGGACTACATGCTCCAGCAGTAGCGCTTACGACAATTAGACCAAGGCAATCCGTAAAACCAAACTATTTGATCGACTCAACTTCGATAAGGTGACCCGTAAGTTTCATCGTAAAATCATTCATAAAACACAAGTCCATTGATTTATGAATCAGTATTGGTCATGGAACAGGCATATCAAAATGGTAATGTACCAATAATGCTGATAATTTCCTTATCACCCATTCATTAATATTGTGGTGATGATGATATAAATGAAATAGAAATATGTACATACCTACTCACTCAATACAATAGAACATTTTGTATTAGGTAATAATTATTTTACTTGATCGAAAGTGGTTTTTTCCTTACCTGACGGCAAAGCAGTACAAAAAAAGTAAAGCAGTAGAAAAGCAGTAAGTACAGTATGACCACTTTAAGTGTGCATTTCAAGATGGCGCTGCTTGGCAAGACAAAATGCATTGATATGTCGTATAAGTTACATTAATTTAGTTCTGTGTTTTCCCGCCTACACAGATAAGTTGGCTGAAGAGTTAAAGCGTATTTTTAACCGACTTAAAAAAAGTGGAAAATAACTTTGCTTTTGGAATTCGTTGACTATTGTTTGTTTCATTGACTTTTTTGCCATCGACTTCCGAAAGTGAAGTTATTTTCCACTCTTTTTAGTGTTTTTTTTTGGAAGTCGGTTATTTTTTGGAAAAAACAGTATTTATTTCACCCTTTTTAGTTATCGTATCACACACAAATCCTTGTCAAGTATCAATTTCGCAATTTCTTTTACTTGGATGACATATTTTTTCCAGCTATTTTGATTTAAAAACCAAACTACTGAACCGATTTTGATGAAATTTATATATGGGACCAATCGGTTTTAGTTTCATCAGAAACTAAAACGATCTTCTGACAAAATACGGATGCCGCCTTTAGGTTGACTTAAGAGCAACAATTGCACAATTGATCAGTCACCGAGTAGTTCTACAAAATTTTAGGGAAACCTCCCAAAAATATCAAAACAACTCCTTTCTTAGACACAAAACCCAACCTAATTATTTTTCTAGATTATAGCTGAACAGTGCCCTGATAAGCTATCACTTGTTACGTTAGTCGGGTTTCCCTGAGTACGTTACCCACGGGAATCAAACCCACGATAAAAGACCAGCAGGAAGGTTGCGGTTTTCTATCGGGTCCTTACTTCCGTGTATAATCTAAGTTAGTGATAAAGACCAACTAATTGGGTGTTTTGAACCTTTGTATTAATATTGTAGTTCATTAAAAGAACTGTGAGCCGTGTTATGGGTTCCCCGGGCGTTGCCATGGGCTTTAAGGAAAATTTCGCTTTTGTTTATGACTGAATGGACAAATGTTCTGAGCAAAAAACAAAATCGTTTTGTTCCAGTTTTAATTCCAGTGTGCGTTAAGGGTTTTATTATCTTTAATTACTCATATTACTATTATTAAATTGACTGCTTCGGTAGTTTCTGCCTAGCCTTTTCCCAACTTTGTTAGTCATCATCCAGTTTAACCTCATGCAGCTGAATTCCAATATATTACATGGACCGACTACCTATCTGACATCCAAAACCCAATCTGTACTCGGTAGTACGATACCCCTTGGTAAGACTGGTTGTCAGTCTTTTGGGCCGCTGACTACCTGTAACGACTGTCAAAGATCTACAATTGACAGCCGGGACTAACGGCTGCACGTGCTTTCCGAGGGTCGGAGGAAACTCGGTATGTAATGGCTGGTCTCCCATCCACGGCAACCTAGGTAGGCACGGCCGTAGCTCGTCATCGGAAGAAAGTTTAGAGAAATTGTAAGTAAAAAAAATCGGAAAAAGTTGTACGGGACCGCGAAAGAAAAATAACGTACATAACAAAATATCGTATCTACGCAAAATACAAGTATACATTTCTTCGAAGAATAACCTTGGGAGTGCCTTGTTTACTAACATTACGCCCCAAATCTAATATGGAGGACCGAACTCCGTGTTTCGAAAATAAAAACGACAAGTAAAATTTATTGCGTCGCGTCCCGGTCCAAAAATAACTATATTTCGTTATAATTAGCTGTTTTATTTGTGAATAACGGTAAGGATCACTTGCTTTTGTTTATGGATTCATGTTTCATTGGGTTAATACTTGGAAAAATATAGGTATTATTGGGATGTTGATGTTTCAATGACACATAGTTTATTAATTGTTTGATTGCTTACCACTCGTGTTTAGGTAGGTATATAAATCAGCTGATTGCACAGAATTTTTGGTGCGTTATTGGCTGAAAAGAGAGGTCATTTGTTGTCTCTTCAGCCCCAATAACTCATCCTAGGCACCACGGATTTTTTATATTATTTTGAGCAATCGCAAAATTCGTCATTTATTTTAAATCGTCTTTTTTCTTTTTTAACCGACTGCAAAAAAAGGAGGAGGTTCTCAATTCGGTTGTATGTTTTTTTTTCTTTGCGTTTGTTACCTCATATCTCCGTCATTTCTGAACCGATTTGAAAAATTCTTCTTTTATCTGAATGGATCTACTTCTCGATTGGTCCCATAGAAATTTCATCAAAATCGGTTCAGCAGTTTGGTTTTGAAATCAAAATAACTGGAAAAAATGTCATCCAAGTGAAAGAAATTGCGAAATTGATACTTGACAAGGATTTGTGTGTGATACGATAACTAAAAAGGGTAAAATAAAAACTTTTTTGCAAAAAAAACCGACTTCCAAAAAAAACACTAAAAAAGTGGAAAATAACTTTACTATTTTCCACTTTTTTAGTGTTTTTTTTTTAAAGTCGGTTTTTTTTTGCAAAAAAGTTTTTATTCTGTGAGTTATTAGGCCCGTAAAGCTCAAATTTGGTGCCCTGAAACTTTGAAACGGGGTCGCGGCAGACCGCGAAGGAGATGGCGGGACGAACTGGATGTCTTCCTTGAGAATTGGAAAGAAGTTGCACAGAATCGGGACAGTTGGAAAGGATGGAGGGAGGCGTTTGCCCAGCAGTGGGACAATGTGGGCTAGCTATAATGATATCGGGGCTGAAAAGACAGCAAATAACCACGTCTTTCGGCCCGTCCAATTTGGCAAACGATGCACCAAACACCATATTATGGGATTTTTTGTGAAATTCATGCTTAAATACTAATGTAGTTCTCTTCAGACAGTTGATCAGAAGAAATTATCGGCAAAAGGAAGAGACCCTGTGTATGAAGTTTGCTTTTTGACTACACCGGCACCGCACACGCGCAAGCCTCTTTTTGATTAACTAGGTTATGAAAAGCACTTAACTTTTAATTAGTTTAACGTCTTCTGATAGAGGCTGCCAGTTATCTAAAAGGGGGAACAAACAAAAGATATTGATTGGAGACAGTCTCTTAATACTTTAAAAATTATATTATGTTACCATCATTCAACCTTATCCCAATTTACATGGGGCCGGTGCAGCATGTCTTCTTCTTCGTACTCCTCAATTATAAAATGCCATCGTAGATTCGAGACGCAAGCGTGACTGCTGAGAGATCCTGTATTCGATTCCCAGGTCGTGCAAAGTGTTAGCGGGTTCTTCCATCAGGAATTTCACAGTAGCAGTCACGGAGTTTGGAATTGTGCCCGGTTGATGGCAATAGGCTCGCCCCCAATTAAATAGAACTTTAACATAACTGGCGTAATGTAAGTTATATCTGGGTACACCTTTGCCGAACCATTAGAGGAATACAAGCGTGATGTCATGTAGATTCAAAAACTTTGAAATTGAAGTAAAGCAAGTTTGATAGGTAGGTAGATAGATGCTAGTTCGATATCACGTAGCAAAAACCACAGCTGCAATCAATTTGAATATAAAATCGATTTAAACATAAACACAGACATTAAACAGCGGTGTTGTCAACATTTGTTTGAATAAAATCAAATACTTTAGCGCTCATTGACATCCGGATTAACTCAAAAAAATCTAGCACAAGAATGTAATTCAAAAAACAATGCGACGCAAATATGTGCTTCAGTAACACTAGGTAGTACTCCTGACTTCGCTGTGTTACTTATGTATTAGCAAAAAGTCTAAGTCTTGCTTGAAACTGAAGGAACAAATAATTAAACACCATCTGCTTAGCCTTTTCCTAACCATGTTGGAGTCGGCTTCCAGTGTAACCGAATGCTGCTGAATAAAAGTAGACAAGTAAACAATTATCATAAAACCTTTATAATTGATATACCTATTTGCGTTGTAAGACTCTTAACAAGTAGTGCATACCTTTATGTAATAGTCATGAATAAAATAACAGGAAGGCTTGGTATCTGAAAAGTAGATATATCGATTTTTTAGCTTTTCAGGTCCCTTTCTTTTTCCAAACCTCTCTATCTTGAGCATTATCTGGCCATGTTTGCCCCGCAAACAATAACACACACCAATGCTTTATAATTTTTATCTTTATAGAAAGCCAAAGGAAGATAGAGAAGATAAAGATTAATAAAAACCCCAGACTTTACCTTAGCCACTCTGAAAGACAAATCGTCATCACTTAGCCAATTTTACGGAAATGGAAACAATAAAAAAAAGACAGAGAATATCCGTCTAGAAGCTTTCAGGATTTCGCTAAGAAAATGACTTCAGCGTAGACACAAATGTCATTTGCTGACCAAACAAACAAACAAACACACACACAAATGCACACTAACAAAACGTACACAAAAACCAAGTAGGCAGGTACCAAAAAAAGCAACAAGTACAGAATTTCAAATGGCGACGCAACGATCAAAACACGCCGCGTGCAGGTAGGCCAATGACCTAGGTATTGAGTAATACAAATATAATATATGCCATACATGCTACAACAAACAAGTCCGAATTTTTGGGATTCCACGCGAACTGGTATTTCGACTTTGAAAGTACTAAAAAACGCGGGCAAGCGTGAGTTGGGACCTTAATGATTATATTCCTTATAAGGTTTCCTATAATTATCATAAAACTTCATGGTTTTTGTCAGCATTTCTTGTTGTGTCGCTCGAAGAAAGAATTGTATTTGAGACTAGCTTAGCTCCCGTTACGTACGGACCCACGAGAACGGTTTAAATATAGCCTGTCACTCGGGAACAATGTAGTTTTCCGTTATTGAAAGAATTTTCGGAAACGGTTCAGAAGTTCAGATGATTACTCCCTACATATTACAAAACCACAACTATACAAACAAAGTTTACCTATTTATAATATTAGTATAGAAAAGTTCTTGCCGTGGTGGAAAAATGCCAATCAGCGAAGTAGCATGACAGTGGGATTGGTTCCTGAACGACAATTACTTTAATCATAAAACGTTGGCTGTTCTAAAAAAAAATCCTCTCAATCTGGAATTTAGACCCGGTTTAAAACGACCCGTGCAGATAAAAGAAGACCAATTTTAAGATTTGTGCAAATGACGTTATCTCTGGGAGAGGAAGTCAGTGACACTGTCTGTCATGCCGATTCCATTACTATGTCTTTCTTCACCGTTTTGAGAGGAGTCCGGAAGCCTATTTCTTGTAATTATCTGCCAATCAAAATACTATTCAATGCATTCATCAGCACAATGTTTTGAGTGCGTTACATTGAATTTTACTGTAAAACGTGATTTTTCACCCCAAAAACAATTCGTTTCGCAGCAATATTTTTTTGCGCAGGGTTACTTAGATTGATGTACAGAATGCTTGGTGGACGGCTTCGTGAAGGGTCCGTATACACTTTGTATAGACTTGGTTCAACGGTCTTACTGATGTTTCCAATACCCACGGTACCCTAAAGTATCGAAAATCACGAATTCGAAACCGGAACATATTAATGGTGTGTGGAATAATCCGCTGGTCGATGGTGGACGTTGAGATGACCCGTCACTTACTGGAACTCACCTTCTTTACGTGATTATTTTTATAATGTTATGTTCTGAGTCACAATTCTGGGATTAGTGGTCTTCCAAGTATTGATGATGGTGTTGTGGCACTCCTTGAAACCTTCGGCTCGTTAAGAACCGTATTAAAGGTTGAGAGAAGAAATAAGTACCTATTGCATATTGCTGTGACTATACATACAAGTGGTCGATCATTTACCAGGTTACGTCGTCTGCCTAGCCTTTTCCCAACTATGTCGGGGTCGGCTTCCAGTCTCACTGGATGCAGCTGAATACCAGAATTTTAAATGGAGCGACTGCCCATCTGACTTCCACAACCCAGTTAGTAAGTACTGGGTAATACGATACACCTTAGTAAGACTGGTTGTCAGATTTTTGGGCCACTGACTACCTGTAACAACTGTCAAAGATTTACAAATGACAGCCAGGACCAACGTCTTAACGTGCTTTCTGAGGCACGGAGGAAACTCGGTTCCGACGGACTAACCTAAGCAAGTACAGCTTAGCCAATAGACCGCCCCAACATAGTTGGCAAAAGTCTACGCATATGATGCACATGAGGTCATTGGACGTAACAAGCAAACAATAGGATTTCAAAACCTATGTCTTTACATAAAGGAAATTGGATACTTACATACGGTTCCTATAATAAACGATTGAAGAAGTACCTTTATTTGCGTTTCTTCCCGTTGTATTGCGAAGAAACTGCAAAGTTATTGATGCAGGCAATCAATTATATCACCGTTAGGTTGTATGATGATGAACCTGAGGACGCTCGTCTATAGCCGCCAAATGATAATTTTACACGAGATTTTATTTTACTTACACATAACAATATCTATAGTTCTTAAGCCATATACAATAACATTGAAAATTGAATGACTTTTCAGTGGTGGAGAAGCAAATCATAAATTTGTTATTTTAAAGACATTTTAAATAGGAAAGTTTCGGTTTCACAATGCATTGTTGGCTTTTCAAAATGGCGACTAATTGCCTATTAGTTATTTTACGACGGACCGGACAAATGATTTGGAAATATCTTTGCTCAGCGTTTTGTCTCTTGATATTGTTAAGAATAGTGCATGTCTGACATACGCTTTCTTTTGTTGATAAATCATGTTTTAAATGGTTTTTACCGTTTTCTAGCAATCGCAGTTTTGTTTGAATTTGCAAGGTTAAGGCTGGGACAGACTGGTAACATAATACGCGACAAAAATGAAGCGTAAAATCGGCCCCATTTTTGAATCCGCAAATGTTATTATTAATCAACTAAGCGTGGGCTTCTCAATGATCACCACGATAAACGGTCCTGATAAGTTATTAATAGACGGACACAAAATGACCCCTTGCAATAAGGCATTTCAAATCATAGGCCCTCGTTTCCTTAATTGTCTACCGTACCCTCGTGGGGTGTTACAAATGTGCCGCACCCCTTAATATGAATATCAAAATGGGTGATTTTTAACAGACAGATATGTCAGCAGCCATTTCCTGACCACCTTATCTTAATTAGAGCTATCCACGGCTTCACTAATTAAGACATTAAGCATCATTAAGAAAGAATAAATACTTCTAAAATTATTTCAACTCCATAATATGTACATGTAACCTGCCTGCACATCACCTGTCCAAACATGCCATAACTAAGCGTAAAATCAATGCGATAAGTAATAAAAACACCTTATTTTTTAGAACTAATAAAAGCATTCCTATCGGTCATTCGAACGACCTACAAGAACCGTTATCCTGCAGTTGATAACCGACAAAATTAAACACACGTACAACCCAAACAAATAACACACAAAACCAGAGCTTTTCAAACTGTCCAGTTTATAACATACTACTTATTCCTAGAGACTACTTGCAATTCTAATTTAAACATAGAATGAAGACAATTTAATTCGACCGTGTTATTTGTAGGTGCGTTCCAAATGACGTCAGGAGGCGCATTCCATTCGACGAGGAAAATGAACGCAGCGAATTCGCGGAACGCACCGTTGCACTATTTATACGTTGACAATCTATTTGCTGTCCCATTTAACACAAAGCCTCATAAAATGGTCCTTATTTGTTTACAGATAAGGATGTCTAAAGCCTAATGTTTTACTTTTCCGAGCGTTTAATAAAGTTTGCAGGTTGCGGACTTTACGCGGGAAAACGTTTCGATTCTGACGTCGATGAGTCAACAATCGAATCTTTATTTTGAACGCATTCGTGACTTGGGTTTCAAACTGCGGTAAAGTGAAGAAAATACGAAGATATATTGACCTTTCTGGTGGATAGGTTTATTGTGAAGAGAGGGTCAGTTTACAATGGAAATGAAGGGGACGAATTCTTTGACTAATGTTTGATGACTAAGCAAGAAATTGGCATCATTCATGATGTAAGGGGGCCTTCTAATCTAATTTTAATGTTATCACAAAATGATCGCGTTCGCTGAAAAGTCTTATCCTACTTTATATCCGTTCTAGAAACTAATTAAACAAGTATTTATGCCACAAAATTCTCATTAACATGCGCTGATTTTCCGATTATTTTTCCCAGAATCGATACCTACTAAGGGTAGGAGATTATCGGAATAAAGCACAGTACCTGCAGTTAATATTGGTCTAAGTATTTAATACGTTTAAGAACAAATCGGTTGCCGGTTAACCCAAAAAGGAAAAAAAAATGACAGTGACATTGACGGCTAAGTCAAGAAAAGACAAAAGACAAAGACAACGGCAGGAAACTATGACATATGTTGCGTTCCATTTCTTGCAATAACGATGCGATCCTACCCGTATGGGCTAGGTCTACTCGTAGATGTGCGATTCGTACTATTAGTAGAATGCAGTGTGGATGTGGAGAAGTCCTTATGCGTTCTTCCTTCCGTTTGTGTTGTTGGCTTCCTTGCATAATATTTAGTATATATTTAGACCACACGCGATTGTAATCCCAAGGGTGAACCGATATTAAGACTGGTAGAAACCTGGTTCTACCGGATGTTGTTTAACTTGTTTTGGGGTTTAAACATACGTAGTTAAATTCGGTTCAAGTGGATTGAACAAAAAAAAATTAAAACACAGAAGCTCCTACGCGTGCCATCGTTTTAACATGATTATAATGGCGAGACCGTTTTTATTTTTGGATTTTTGAGGACTTTTGAGTCTTCCAAAACTACTGATTCGATTTCAATGTTTCAACGAGTTCATCTCTAGGAGAAATACACCTACATCAAAAGCTTTCGCGCATACTATTTATCTCGGCAAAAATTATAACTAGGCCAGTACTAAGAATTTTATCATATTTAACTTTCAATTCCAAAAAAATACATTTACGTAATATTTGTAACATTATTAATTTTCTGCGTTAACTCCAGAACGTTTGGGTAATGAGCCAAAAAAATTGGCCAATTTATTTCGTCTAAGGCTTCTCCTTGCCTTTAGGCACTTAATTTAACAGTCTACACTATAACAATTAAAATTAAGTCTATTCTATTCGTCTAGGCTTTTTTCTATCTATTTTCAGGTCTGCTTCTGCCCTAAATAATGTCTGTCTGTAATTGAGAAAATATTGGTAATTTTGTTTTTCATCCGGAATTTTTAGTTGCAGCTGGATTTCTGCCCGTTTGATGGCAGTTAGGGCGAACCTATTAGTCACTAGTCCATGGGATTTAACCAGAACTGGTGTAATTTGAAATGAATATAAGTGCACTAGCCTAACTACCCCTTCGGGGATTACACGCGTGATGTTATGTTTATGTAACGTGGGTATATCATGAAAAACCCCATAATAAGTATCTACTGAAGTCAGTATTTTCTCAAGGTTCCACCTTCTTAGCGTTACTTTACATAGTTTTGACGTTTATACGATTTTCTCCAAGTTCAAATTGGTATTAATTTCACGGCAACTTAGAACGTTTCAAAGCAAAAATAAAACTGTTGCATAACTTCGCCCAATCATAACATCACACTTGTAATTCCCGAAAGGTTAAGCAGAGATGTATCTATCCCAATTATAGTACATTTCGCCAGTTACCTATGCTATGCTTAAATCCCATGTATCAGAGGGCAAGCCTATTGCTATCAACTGGTAACCAATCGAGACTTTGTGGCTGCTACTGAGAAAATTCCAGATGAAAAAACCCAATAACGGGAATCGAATCCAGTAAATCATGCACAGCAGTCGTGCTCGAGACCACTCGATCAACGAGCCAGCCACCCGACCATTGGAACTAGTAATTAATATTTTTACTGACTAACAAACACTTTTTTCCTCATCGGAGACTAAAAATTGCAAAAACCGAAACCAGTATCTACAGGGATGTGCAACTTTTTTACCATGAAGCTATGGTTCGATGGCCGACGGAGGTTATGGCAGGAATGTCCGGCCGCCGGCCCGGCCGGAAGTGACGGGTCGGTAGCAAAGGCCAATTTTTGCCTTTTCGATTCTACTGCGAATAAAGCAGGCGTGGTGTTGGTTGAGTAGGGTTATGGTCTTGTTTAGATAACCAGTAGACCGTTTCTGATGGCTGGATGATATTTAAAAGATCGCGGGTAAGACCTGATTGAGACTGACAAAGACCAGGGAAATATGGCACTAATAGGAGAGGTCTATACCTGCTCAGTAGCTCTTAGTGGCGGTACTTTCATACAAACCTGAAAGCTTGGCTTGCCTTTATAACATAATACTCTTCATGATGAACAGTCTGCTTTCTAATTAGCTTGTCGCATTGTTGGGCCCCCATGCACGCCACTGACACCTCTCCTATTAGTGCCATGTGTGCTGATTGAACCTTAGATCCAAGATCAGAGGGCGTAGACATGTGGTAATTGCTATCTCAGGGTTCCGCATTACCACAATGACTTCCAACAAGATTAACATAACTTTTTCGATAGCTTATATCAATCCGTGTTTGGCTTTAACATCATTCCTATCGCAAGTAGATGTCACTTTAATTCTCAGTTTTGAGTAGGAGTATTGTAAGTATTGCCCGGCAAATATTCTAACAAACGACACCAGGTAGGCACCTTCACAAGCCCACACCCCACACAAGCTCTACGCGTCGTCTGTACCACCATAAATCGCCAAGATTTATACCACAAACTACCACCCGCAAAATACCACACAAGCAAAACGTTTCCCACTTATTACTTAACATATTTTATGCAAATCGAAACAGTATTATCAACCAGTAACGTCTACGGGAACAGAAAATATTCATATTACCATAATTCACCACATTATTCGTAGAACCGGTTATTTGTACGGTTTTCCCTAGTAGTATGCAAAATACACTGATGTGTTGTGGGATAATTGGTAAAATCGGTTTTTTGCGAAAAATCTACGATTTTTGTGAACGCCCTTATTATTGGAAACTAAGAAAAAATCGTAACGATACAGGCTACTGTCAGGATTTTTGCAAAAAAAGACTGTTTAGGACTATTGAGATCTACATACATAGCTGATTCAATTCATAACATTTTTATTCTGGTCGGTACGAGAGAAACTGTTAACTAATCAGCACATCCGGCAATGCATGACGTCCACAACTGCCAATCAACTTTCGTACTTATCGTAGTTGTTTCACGATTGACCTAAGCTAAGCTAGTTGATTGCCAAAATTCTGGTATTACCTCGTCTTATTACAAAAATCTTTTTCATTTAGGCGTATTATTCTGTCAATGAATTTCTTAATGACAAATTAAAATAGTATTTATATAAACTTATATGTCTACGTGTAAAATGTTGTTCCATTTTTGCCAGTTTTTATTGACATTTTGTATTGTTTATTGCATCTATTATTTATAAGATTTGATTTATGTTGATTGTGACTGTAATGCATACTTATTTTATGTGCCGTTTTTTTAATTTATTGACATATTTTATTATTAGAGTTTAGTGTTTGACATGAAATAGTGACATCTACTACTTAGTTTATAACTTTTATTTTTTGGTTTTTAGATTTACTACACTATTTTGTATGCCTTCTGGCGGGACATAGTTTGGATCAACATTTATTTATAAAACATCTGTATATTTTTTTACCCTATGTTCAGAAAATGATTAAATGAATTTCCAACAAACCGGTCCTATGCAATAACTCCTAGAAGTTTCGCAATATACCGATTTTTCATTTACTCTGCAACATATGCATCTTATCAGGAAATTGTAGGTACACGGAATTGACGGACAGTGTCATAATTGTATTGATTATGCAGTTGTTGAGTTGAAATCGTGATTCACTATGACATAGGGATTTTATCTCCGTTTGTACCGAGAACCAGGTTATTTTAAGCCCTAGGTCAAACTGGCAATCTATGTTAATTGAATTCAGACTTTGACACGTGTAAAGGAACGGTACCTAAAGACAGTTTTTTTTTTTTTTTTAATAATAGAACATCACGCCTGACATCCCCGAAGCCAAAAGTATCCCTAAACTCGTGTTTTGACAGTTACGTTAAAGTCCCACGAAATGGGGGCGAACCTATTGCCACCAACCGGACTTGAAACCAGAATTCGTGCTGCTGCCGAGAATTCCTAATGAAAAAATACAATAATACTTTGCTCGACCCGGGAATTGAACCAGCATGCTGCAATTAGAGTTAGTCGTCATCATCATCAGCCTGTAACGACTGCTGGACATAGGCCCCACAATCGAACACTATTCAGCTAGATTCTTAAACAAAATAAGTACAATTCGTAGTCAGAACAAAGTCTCACAAACAGAACCAATACTACCAACACCATTATTTCCAACATTATTGCTTGCTATGTCACAGCTTCGAACATTTTTACTTTGTCACCCTTTTACGGCCACGATTCTACAGTTCCACATGAAAGGGCATAAAGAACAGTATTCCATCGAAATAAAACATTGTTTTACAATATCACAAATATCCGAAACGGTCTCTATAAACTCTCTCCGTTTCAAAGCTAATATTTTTCTCAGGAGCACCCCGTATAATGTTATGATTTCCACACAAAATTTTTAGTACACCCTGTATGCTGGTGTTTGATACTCCTTGTTATAAATGGCGGATAGACGTACTTGCTTAAAAAAATATACGCAATGGAATTCTGGGAATATTTTCTTTAAGCAGATTATATTTGAATGTATTGTCGAAGTGTGAAGTTACGATGAAGTCTGAAATGGTAGTTATTTATGCTAACGGTTTCTTTCACCCCTCGGTGAGGGGGCGCACAGTGGATCCATATTGAAAATTAGTGGACATGGGCAACAAAGTTCCAATATCGATTCGATATTTTTTTATGTGATTCTTCATGATATTCCAGACAACTTTTACTCTTGTGAAATTTCTTCTAAAGTTGATCGTTTGTCTGAAAAAAAATAAATTAGATTTTTTTGTATGGAGCGAATCACGTTTATTTTTTTTTCTTCAATTGTACGAATATGTTAGGTGTATGGCGTGAGTATATGATAGCTAGGGTCATTCTCTATCCACGAAAAAATATATCAGCGCCGGCCATCCGCGGCCGCGCGAGTAATCATTCGGTAAAAAAATAATATTTTCTATGAAATTTTTTGCCTTTTAAAATCAATTCAAAGTCATATTTTCTGTCTCACTTGGCTGTTTTCACCTTTTTAGTTAAATATATAGTTTTAATAGCACATAGGTACTCACAACTAGTAATTCTGGAAGAGGTTAAGTTATTATTGCATGTTATCGGTGGCACCTGCATTGTGATTGATATTTGTTTGTGCGCTCGGTTAAGTGCATAACAAACGAGTCACCGAAAAATAATTGTCTCTGATTGGCTGTTATTTTTTTAACTACCTGCACATTATCTATTGTTATCGGTGGCACCTGCATTGTGATTGATGACTCATTTGTTTGTGCGCTCGTCTAAGCGCATAACTAATGAGTCATCGAAAAATGCTCGTCTCTGATTGGCTGAATAATTTTCAGTCATGCTAATATGTTCACTACTTGAGTAATTAACACTGACTATAAATACAAAGACATTCACTAAGTCCCTCTAGTTTCGCTCTTGTCGCTTATTTGTGAACACAGTGAAATACTTTTATTTTTATATTTACTTTAGAACTATGGCTGGATTTTGTACCAACCTAGATCTTTTTGTGAAATTAAGAAGTGGTGGTGATCTGAAAAAGTATATGTTTCTATATGAAAGTATAATTTCTGTTTTGAATACCACAGTTTCTGAAGAAGACAAAAACCTAATCAAGGAGTTCTGTCGGCTTTTTTGTGTAAGCCTAAATAAAAAGTGGATAGAGTCAAGTAGAAATCAAAAAACTTTTATGAACCGTGTAAATAATCGCAAGTGGTTGGAAAAAAACATCAACTGGCCTGTTTGTGACAGTGTTGACCTGAGAAGTGAGTTGGGCTTTTCGGACACAGCCTTATCTGAGCCAGTGGATATGAATTCCCATGTTCCTAATCTTGCAGTATGTACTACGGAAGCGGGAACATCTACAGAAAAGGAGCACAGAAAACCGTTCGAAGACTTAAGTAATAAGCAAAAAAAAAGACGTTCTACTTCCATAGTAGAAGAAAATTCCGAGGAAGAGTTGCAGCACTGGTACTTAACAAAATTGAAAGACAACGGCAAAACGAATCTGGCAAAAGTGGTCGAATACCTTTCCTGTAATCCAGAAACGCTATCCGAAGTACACGAGCGACTATTCAAAAAGCAGAGCCTAAATACTGTCTCTGAAGATAAGTGTTTAGCTCTTTACACATCACTTGCGCTCTCGAGATGGAAGTACTTAGCTCTTCGACAATTTCTGAAAGAAGAAAACTGTGCTGCCTTTCCATCTTATCCAAAGCTCGTTAATGCCAAGAAAAGATGTTATCCACCACAAGAGAGTATGGAGATTACCGAAAAAGGAGCTCAAATTAAATTGCAAGCGCTATTGGACCACACTGTGGAGAGGATTTTACTAGATGTGAATTCTGTTGATAGGTCTCAAAATGAAGAACTCAAGTTGACCTGGAAATGGGGGCTTGATGGTTCTTCGTCGCAGAGTAACTATAAACAGAAAACGTCAAACACAGCTACAGAGTTCGGTGATTCATCAGTAGCCATGATAAGCATCGTCCCTCTTCGGCTAGTGTCTGGCTCATTATCTGGGAATGAAAATATAGTTTGGGAGAACCCCACACCTTGCTCAACTCTGTACTGTCGACCAGTGAAGTTCACATTCACTTCGGAGACAGCTGATTTTATAAAGTCTGAAGAGTCGGAGATGAAAAAACAAATTGATGAACGAATATGTACTCAGTGTGGAAATATTATTGTATCACATGAATTGCATATGACCATGATTGATGGAAAAGTGGCCAATATTATTGCTGAAGTACCATCATTTGCAACGTGCCCCATTTGCTTGGCAAAACCAAGTGAGATGAATAATTTAGACTCTTTGACTTCCAGACCACTTCGTGAAGATATTTACAAACAAGGAATTTCTTCACTGCATATGAAGATTCGGTGTATGGAATGTCTTCTCCATATATCTTATAATCTGGATTTTCAACGATGGACAGCTCGAGGCGAACATAAGGCTTTGAAACAAGCTAAAAAAAATACCACGCAACAAGAGTTTCGTGAGCAAACTGGAATGCTGATTGATATAGTCAAACAGGTATGTATTTAGTTCGTTTTATGTTTTTTGTGTATTATATCTCTATGTGTCGTATATTACAGTCTTTTTCCCCATTTCAGGGTTTTGGAACTACAAATGACGGGAATACTGCGAGGCGCTTTTTCCAAGATTACAAAACATCATCCAGAATAACAGGAATTGACGAAAATCTAATTTTCAGATTTTCCGTTATTCTACAAGCCATATCATCAGGCAAAAACATTGACTGTGAAAAATTTAGAAGATACTGTAGAGAAACAGCTGATGTATACGTGCAACACTATTCGTGGTACTACATGCCAGTTAGTGTACATAAACTTCTAATGCACGGTGCAGACATCTGTAACCACTTTGGTGTTTTGCCAATCGGTAAGTAAAAAATAAATAGAGTTTGATGTATAATTTGACTCGATTGCTTTTTGAAATTAAAATGCATGTACTTATTTCTTTTAGGTACCTTATCAGAAGAAGCTTCGGAAGCCCGTAATAAGGACTTCAGAAACGTCAGAGAGAGACACACTCGGAAAACGGACAGAATAGCAACAAACGAAGACATCCTCCATGGACTTCTAATAAGCTCTGATCCTCACATATCCTACATAAGGCCTAAAATAACGAAACAGGTTCATAGTGAGTTGTTGCCTGAAGCAATTCAGTTGTTACAGACTACCGAGCCTCCCTGTGACAATGAGATTATGGAGGAAGAAGAATGCCTCATAGCAGAGTCCGAAAATTTGCCGGACCCACTTCTGGAATAAGAAATAAAGTGATCCGGCTATGGACTATTCCCACAAAAGCCCATCAGGGCTGGGAATATGACAAACGGCCCTTTTCAGGGCTACAATTATTTCACAATTTCCTTTCGATCATACGTACGATAACTTATACTATACTTTACATACGCTTGATTATGTAGATAATGATTATCAACGTCTTGCCCGTAAAAATTCAAACTATTTCACGTATATTTGATAAAATTAGTATACCCAGAAACTTATTACATGTTTATTTTACAATAGATAACGTGCAGGTAGTAAAAAAAATAACAGCCAATCAGAGACGACCATTTTTCGATGACTCATTAGTTATGCGCTTCTAGCCGAGCGCACAAACAAATGAGTCATCAATCACAATGCAGGTGCTACCGATAACAGTAGATAATGTGCAGGTAGTTAAAAAAATAACAACCAATCAGAGACAATTATTTTTCGGTGACTCGTTTGTTATGCATTTAGCCGAGCGCACAAACAAATGAGTCATCAATCACAATGCAGGTGCCACCGATAACATGCAATAATAACTTAACCTCTGCCAGAATTACTAGTTGTGAGTACCTATGTGCTATTAAAACTATATATTTAACTAAAAAGGTGAAAACAGCCACGTGAGACAGAAAATATACTTTGAATTGATTTTAAAAGGCAAAAAAAAATCATAGAAAATATTATTTTTTTACCGAATGATTACTCGCGCGGCCGCGGATGGCCGGCGCTGATATATTTTTTCCTGGATAGAGAATGACCCTAGCTATCATATACTCACGCCATACACCTAACATATTCGTACAATTGAAGAAAAAAAAATAAACGTGATTCGCTCCATACAAAAAAATCTAATTTTTTTTTTTTCAGACAAACGATCAACTTTAGAAGAAATTTCACAAGAGTAAAAGTTGTCTGGAATATCATGAAGAATCACATAAAAAAATATCGAATCGATATTGGAACTTTGTTGCCCATGTCCACTAATTTTCAATATGGATCCACTGTGGGGCGTGGTGTTTATTCTGTGGTTTCGGATTTGATTAGTTTAAAAGAACTGGCGTTTTCCGTTACGTCAACTACAGAAACTGGACTGAACGCTGCGCGTATTTGCAAAAAAATCGTCTTAAACTTACTGATTTTAAAGTTCACCGGTGAAGGTAAAAATGAATGAAATGGTAGGTACGTGTAAAACGGCTAAAATGCTAAATATCATCACGGCTAGGATCCCTGGAGGGTTTGACCAGAAGCGTACCTAATAGCACACCTATGTACATTTCATTCATCCGTAAATACATTTTAATTTCATATAAACAGTTTGCAATATACTCGATTAGTCCAAATATTAGTGATCGCGAAATGGTCATTCAAAGGCAGACAACAGAAATGCAATGCATAGGATATACAAGCCTTTTCTGTTTCAGTTCAAGACCAACCTTGGTTCTGTTATTAAAAAAAAGTAAAAGTGTTCTAATAAATACTTTTTCTTTCTTTCTTTCTTTCTTTATTAAAGAAATCTATAGACAATAAAACAAAACAACATCAGTTATAAAAACTTTTCATCCCGTTGTTCTCTCCCGCGTGGGCGTCCAGAGATACGTAACGATGACGTCACCGGGAGGCTGTGACGTCGATCTGACGAGACGAGAGGAATCCCGACGTTTGAACGATAACGTTCATTTGTTTGAACTTGAGCGCTTGTATGGATCCACTTTGTTGGAGTTGTGAATTGATAACAATAGCAGTTTATGTTTTTTATTGAAAGGAATCAGCTGTTTACAAATAGAACAGCTGGTATTGTATTCTTCTGTTGGGTATTCAGAGGAAAAGCCCAACAATTAAACCCGAAGAGGCAAAAGTCGTTTCACGAAAGTTTGATAAGAAATTGTATTGACTTGGACGGTTTTCTTATACAAACATTTGTATCTCAGTTAGAAGGTTTGGCCTACATCTGATACAAATGAAAACAATTACTAAATTTGACGGCAAATTGGGGATCGGCTGCTGCCCTTTTTTTTTTTTTTTTTCCGGATGGGAAATCATCAAATGACTTCTCCCGCTCTGGGCTGAGCGGGAGGGTGTGTCAGACTTTTACTGACTAAAACCCACCCATGTTCCTTCATCGCCCTTTGTGTTCCGGGGCCGCGGTATCTCTTTCGAACAACCCGCAGCACCCGGCAGGCATCGGCCCTTGCGGGCCCCTTCCCTATGCTGACATCTCTTTGAGGCGCGCGTGGAACACGAACGCGCCGTCGACACGGCCTGTCGTCCTAAGACGGAGGGACGGCGAGCTAGCCCTTAGCTCACCGTCCACAGGCCCGCGTCTACGGTGGCCGGGGGCCACCACGTGGCCCCCGACGCCCGGTGCGTCTCCCGCGGCGGCTGGGACGTGAGGAGGAACGCTCTCTCTCACGTTCCGCCTCCTCCTTTGATCGGCTGCTGCCCTGCGTGTCGCAGGTTCGATTCCCACACGGAACAAATATTGTATGGCCTACTAGTTGTTCTGGGTCTGGCTGTTTGTTTATGTGAGTTTAAATGTTTGTAAATAAACGCACCTACGATACGGGAGAAGTTGTGAGGGGGAACGTTTTTTTAATTTGGTTTACTATTATTTCTAAAGCAGAAATAAAAGTAAATCAAATTGTTACTAAATCTTTTACCAAGTCTATTAGAATGTCAGAACAAAGCACTAAATTCTTATACACATTGTAAATAAACCGTATTATACATAATTACATCGTGACACAAATTCCAATTTCATTCATAAATAAGTACTTCACAAACCCACACACAGACAAATATATCATTCGAGTAACAAAATTGATGTTTGTTTAAATTATCGCAGATATACATATAGGTAGTAGGTAGTAAATAAATGAGTAGGCGGCAATGCAACTATACACCGGATGTACCGTAGATATGTGTCGCATCATACCTGGGTAGGGTATGACGACAGAGAAAAACAGAAGATCCAACCCGTGTCATCATCTGCCTAGCCTTGTCCCAACTATGTCGGGGTCGCCTTCCAGTCTAACCGGATGCAGCTGGAAACTGTAATGCGAGCGATTCAGACGATGCTGCATCTTAACACTCTAAATAGGATGTAATCATGGACCTTCTGAACACATAATCATGTAGCTGTACTAAGCAACTAGGGCAAAATGTCAAGTGAAACCAAGTTTTTATCGATTATGTTGATTCTAGTTTAAATGATTAATAAGTTCGCCGAGATCGATCGTTTTAAACATATTATGCCGTTAATAATCACGGGGTAATCGGTAATAGAATTCAAGTATTGAAAATAACGATTGGATTTAATTTTTAAACTGGCGACCCGCTCCTTGCTCCGGTGCTATTTTCTAATGAAGAAAATTAAAAAAGCGATCGGAAAAAAAAAATCCATTAAAAATTTTGTTACATACAAACGACAAATTTGACCTGACAAATACGAACGCAACAAAAAAAACAGCCTAATCGGTCGAGCCATCCTCAAGTGATGATTCTTCATAATGCAGCAAAAAAAGCTATTTTATACATAGATATCTTGAGCAGTGATAGTCTAGTGGTGTGACCGTTGGACTGCCAAGTCATAGGACTCGAGTTCGAACCCAAGACACGCACCTCTGATTTTTCGGAATTATGTGCGTATTGTACCTATAATTATCACTTGCTTCGGTGAAGGAAAACATCGTGAGGAAACCAGCATGCTTGAGAGATATTTTTCGGCGGCATGTAAAAGCCAAGTCAGAGGCCCTTGGGCGGCATAAAAACTCTGACACCAGGTTAGGCACTAACCACACGATAAAGAAGATAGATATCTTGATTTATATTATAAAATATTAAATTAATTTACAAACAATGCACAACCTACAACGTTGGGTCTAGAAGCAAGAAATTGTGGGCACTAAAGATTAAAAAAGAATGTGTTAAAAGACACACCATTAATTGGTTAGCTAAGTAGTTAGGTTAGTAATATTTCAATACACCTCCTCGAAAACTGGCTCTTATCGCACTACGATTAGGTTCAACATGCTATGGATTTCACCCTCGTGGTTTTCATCTTATAGCCAGGTGGTGAGGCGGCTCGCCCCCACAGTCATTTTTATTTGAATCAATTTAGACTTTGAACAAATTTGGACTAAAAACTAAAACCAAAAAACTAAAAGTGTATTGGAAAACGTCGTTTGATACACGTGGGCATTTGTTACTGCAGTTCTCGGCTCCATAACACCCTCGCCTGCGGCTCGTGTGTGTATTTCGCCTCGGCCGCAATAACAAACTTTCCCTACTTAAGTATTATCAAAATGTACATTTTCACACGTTGATATTTAATAGAAACAGAAGATATTCAACTAAGCTTTAAGTAAATATAATATCGAAGAAAACCGTATTAGTTTAAATACCTAGTTATAGTGAGATTTTAATTAATACCTAACCAGACAAAAACAAAATAATCTGTACCACGCCAGCAAAAACATTCCTGGGTTTTTCCTTAAAGGCATAAAAAATACAGTTTTAATTAAAGTACATTTGCTGTTGACGTCAAAGACTAACACCCGTATCTATAGTCAAGTTAAAGTAATTACTTGGACTTAAGTAATTAATGAAATTCTTTTTCAAGTCAAGGAAAGCAAAGCTAAGAATTCTATCTTTTAACAGTTCTAACTTCAAGCAATTATTAAACTACATAATAAAAATCTTATCTTAAATAATGACATTTACTCGAGTAAAAACTTTGACTTGTTTATAGATACGGCTGTAAGTTCTTACCTTTTAAAACTTGTTTTACACAGCATTAACAATGCCTACTCATACACACTAATCAAAGGCAGAATGAATAGGCATAGGATAAAATATACCTAAAAGGAAAAACAAAACTAGTCCATCAAAAGAAAACTGGCTAGCGGTCTACGGAAAGACTAAAGCTATGGCGGGGCAGTGCATCCTTACCTAACCCATTCGTTCCACCTGCTGAAAAGCTCCCACTTGCACATGAGTTGCCATGGCTGACCAGGAAGTGTTCAAATAGACTCCGGACACTGATTGGCCGCAGCAAGGAAAACCTGCTCAGGTGGAGATTCATTAATGACTCTGCCCTGGAGTAAATGTGGTGCTGTTCCAAAAACGATGGAACACTTAATATTGGGTCCTGCGTGTCCTGCTGCTTGTTCATTACAGGAACTGATGGACGCTGCTGAAGGCGCCAAACTAGTGGCTCAATTCAGGGCCGACACAATTTAGATTGCCATCAGCACGCTAAGAAGAGAAGATCAAAAGAATTGCTATAAATACGCACCTACCTAATCATGCACTAAAAAGCGCGAAAAATTTGTTTCGCGACCTAAGTGCGGTGAGAGCTTATATAACGATTTGAACCTTAGACACCACTCTCATCCAGCAACTACCAGCCACTCTACAAAGACCATGTCAAAAATTTGCTTAAAGAAGTACTACCCAGTTCACTGAGGGTCGACCACTTTTCAACCTTAATATTTAGGGCATCGTCATCTGATGAGCATTTACTCAAGTATGTTAGGGTCGGCTTCCAGTATAACCGGATGCAGCAGAATACCAGTATTTCACACGGAGCGACTGCCTATCTGACCTCCACAACCCAGTTAGTATTGGGTAATACGATACCCCTTGGTAAGACTGCTTGTCAGACTTTCGAACCGCTGACTACCTGTAACAACTGTCAAAGATCTACGAATGACAGCCGGGACCAACGGTTTATCGTGCTTTCGGAGGCATGGAGGAAACTCGGTATGTAATACATGGTCACCCATCCACAGACCGACCTTGGCAAGCGCAGCCTAACCTGAAGATCGACCCGAGCGGCTGTTATTATTAAGAAACGAGGTCCTCAGCTTCAACCTTATTACTCAAGGCATAAGGGTGGAAACTGGCAGTTAACTCGGTAGTACCTGTGAAGTTGAATCACAACTTAACTTCACACATAGCTTTAGAAAAGGAGAAGGGTTGTCAGGCTCTACAACCCGATTTGTTTCTGATCCTAAGCGGCTGAAAATCCCACATACATACCAATAAATCATTAAAGTAAATACTCGAAAGTAAAAGATATGTAGTACAAAATATTATTCGAGTTTTCTTTCTTAAATACATTTTACTTTCGTTCTGTTTAGGGTTGTCACTTTCTTAAGTTGGTACAACTTTTAAGAAAGCATAATCACTTGTAGTGTTTGTGAAAGTAAGGTAAAGGAAAACTGTAGAGAAGCTATAACTTATGGTATTTTATTCCACTGGCACTACAACCCACAAAAGAAAACAGAGTGCGGTTTACGGTCGCCGCTCGACCGAAGCGTCAGACAGCAATGCCGTCAACTACAGAAGCGTTTTCATATGTCAAACTGTAACAAATATACATACCTCGACATTCAACTTTCGGGTCTTTCTTGCTTTCTTCTTCTTTATCGTGTGGTTAGTGCCTAACCTAGTATCAGAGTTTTTAAGCGCCCTGGGGCCTCTGTCTTGGCTTTACATGCCGTCGAGAAATATCTTTCATTCATGCTGTTTTCCCCACGGTGTTTTCCTTCACCGAAGCAAGTGATAATTACACATTGCGCACATGATTCAGAAAAAACAGAGGTGCGTTTCTTGGGTTCGAATTCGAGACCTATGAATTGGCAGTCTAACTGCCACACCACTAGGCTATCACTGCTTAACTTTAGGGTAATTAAGCAATTATGTGGTCGACTAGACGCACACTCCGATAAATTCGAATAGTGCCAGCCCTATCCCCGATCACGAGTAGCAGATAAATCTATAAAAAGGTCGCCGGCGTTGTACGGTTCAATTTGATAGTAAACCTATGCTGTATGGACAATAAAACCATGGAATAGCCGTTTGTTTTAGACTGATGTTTGTAGTAAAACTTGCGGTGTAAACAAATACTGTTTCCTTCATAGTAGGTGGGCGGGGAAATGTGTGGATTGTGTAGGCAGAGCTTGTGCATAATTTCAAAGAAAATCATTTAAATAAAAAAGAAGAAATCGCGACTGATGAGCATTAGGTTCGATTCGAGAACTAGGTTCGATTCGCGGGTAGGGCAAATTTTGGTTAGGAATTTCTCAGTAGCAGCCACGTAGTCTGGATTTGTGCCCGGGTGACGGCAGTTATAGGCTCGCCCCCTATCACATGGGTCTTAAACATAACTGGCGAAATGTGGGTGTACTAATAGGTACACCTCTGCCTAACCCTTTAGGGCGAGATGATATGTTACGTGTTAAATAGCGGAATCATCAGCATCACAACCTTAAACAAATAATGATACTAACAATGGTCTTTTATCCTCATTTTGGGCTTTGCCGCCGTGGAATAAATAAGAAATGTGTAGTAATGAGATTTCCACCAGAAAATCTTTGGATACGAAATGCTTTCAGGCAAAGCAAATGGTAAATCGTCTGCATTGTACGTGTATGTGGATGGTGACAGTTAAGATCTTGATGCTTTCTTGATTTTATTGATAAGCTAAGGGTCTCCGTATCTTAGATTCCCAAGGAGATGGGACAATGAAATCATCACCCTGCCCTTGTCCCATTCTACTTGGGTTCGGCGCAACACGTTGCTTTTTATCCTTTCACCCCATCGATTAACAAAATGTTGTCCAAAAATACATGATTTCATAGACATCCACTTCTTTTTTCTGTAAGGTGTAATGAAATGCGTAGAAGCTTTTACCGGTCAAATGGGTGTGACCGATATCATATTTCTCTCCTTCAAACCGTTAGGTTGGCAAACCCATCTCTCAAACGTTTACAGTTGCTGAAAACTTCTAAAAACAAACCATGACTAACGACTGCACTAACAGACATACAGACAAACATACAGATATATTAAGAAACCGAAAAATGTGTTCCATTTCCGAATTCCCCGGCAGATGACGAATTACAAATTCTATATTTGAATTGCGAAGTGACATTTCTCATGCGCGTGAGTGAATTTGTAAACAGATAATGCTTTTAGTGTAGTAATTTCGTGATTCATCTAATTTAGGTATGGAATTAATTATGTGCATGTGTTGGTACTTGCTGGTACCGTACCTACCATCCATGAGCTTTTAATTCTTATCGTATGAGTCAAATTTCATGGCGCCAATTTATAGATGCGTCAGATTTCATCGGAATAGGTATCTATTTTACAGACCAGTGTGTGTGTGTACTGTGGTCTCTGAAATTGGGATAACTCAATGTGCTAATTAATTTCATTTCATTATTCTCAAGTCGAATGTGCTCAACCACTTTAAAATCTACATAACCACGTAAGTTAAGTACCTATAGGCCAGTTAAAATGTTGCGCGCAAGTCTTAAATAGCATTAAATCTGTCTTCTTGTAAAAGTACCTGTGCATTCGTTGCTGGTAAAACACATTTCAACACATTAATCCTTCTTCATACCAATTTACTGAAAAATCCTCACACTTTCACATCACATCCTGTCGTCTTAACATTCAAACATCACAATTTAAAGATCTGTCGTCTCCCAAATAACACGCTATTCAACACTTAACTTATAATATCACCAACCGGCATCATTAAAGACTTTCAGCATTCTTGAAGAGAAACTTGAAATCCTCTCGCCTCGTTCACGACCTCAGGCGATCCGCCTTGCGACGCAGTTTGAGTGACACTCGCGCGCGCCTCTTGACGCAAGTTGCGTCGCGGTGGCGAATTGTCAAAACAGATGAAAGAAATTGCTTGGAACATAAGAACATGCTCAAGGGGATCCTCACACAACACCATCCGCGCGGTCCAGCGGAGGAGTCGACGCACATGTATTGGCGGTGCGTCGTAAGTGTGTTAGGCAACAACGGATTACATACAAGCCAATTCGACGTGAGATCCGCTTCACCGTCCGACCGCGCGGACGAGCGGTGTCGTGTGAGAATCGTCTAAGCAATTTCTTTCAAAGGGAATGGCAATTGGCAACTGTGAAACTAATGGCGCTAGCATAGCTGGTTCCAAACGTCGTCATTGGTTGAAAGTCTGGTAATATCATTTTATATTTCAAAATAGCTGAACCTCATTGGTCAGATTAAGACCTAGGTATGGTCGTACCATCTGCAATTAACTTTTAACGGGTCTTCACCATTGTTTTCTCTGCAGTCGCTTTCAGTTCACTCTTGTCGTTCAAAGGCTCTTGTTGTCAAACCAACCGGACCGGACTCCGGACTTTGGCAGCTAATACACTGAACTATCTATAAAGGTGACCTTAGCTAGTGCGGAGTCCTGTCCGCGTCTTAAGCGTGTAGCCCGTGGCCAAGCGTTCTGACATCGTTAATTAAAGGACCGACGAAAGACAAAAAAGAACCAGTGGTCGCAAATGTAACCGATACGTTATCTTAACCGGAACAGTTCAAGTAATTAACCTTTGCTCCGATACACGCTTGACCGAAATATTTCGGCGAATCAAGCTCTGTTTTGCCATGTACAGATGATTATTTTAGTGCCTATTTTATTAATACTGAGTTTTGTAAATTAATGCTGAAATCTAATTTCATTCCATTCATTTCATTACACATTCATCTTTAATTACAATAAACCACACTACATTCACCAGGCCACTGTATCGTGATTCTAAACATAAGTCCAGCATCTGACTAAGATGTTTTAGTATCACCATGGGGTCCGATAAGATAGTCGACTACTCTTAGTACTGGCTCTAATGTCAAAGGTGAGATCAAGATGCGTATTTCTAGACGATAGGTAGTAAGTAAGAAGATTGGTAATACCTTTTGCAAAGGAATAAAATATTTAATACCTAAGTACATACAATACAAGGTGTTGCTTTGCATCCTCGACAAATTCAAGGAAGTAACTAATGATTCTCGACCAGAATCAATAATAAAATGGGTAGATAATTTTTAATATTTTTTTTCTTAATATCGGAAATCGACTAGTGTAACACCACCCTTACTAAACGCGGCCCGTCTAATACTAGCCCTATAACCGCTTTCACACTCACAAACAAACGCAGACGTTTATTCGACAAACGGGTGATTCTCTTCTTTTGAAAAGGGCTTCATTCTGAAATAGTGTCAAATTAAAACAACTAAAAAAAGCAGCGTTTATTATTATTGACCAGGTACCGTAATTTATATTGATTATTTACGTCTTCTATGACAACCTCCTGATTTTTGTCGAGGTTGCAAAACTACACCTTGTATAGCCGGTTGGGGTAAACATACTTTTCCACAAAGACCAGTCGCTTTATGAAGATTTCCCCCCGAAAAAAAAATACCTCAAGTTCCTAATAAACGAAAAAGCTACGGGTCGGTTCATTAGTGTTTGAATTTGACACCGATGGACAGAATTTTGCAAAGAGCTGTCAAAGAAGTTGCCACCGTTTTGAAGGATCGTTACTTTTTTTCTATTGATGTAACACAATTGGCAGTAATCCTGCGTATCATAGGGATTCATGTTTCAAAGGTTTCACCTTTCTTTGGATGTAGGGGATCCATTTATCTTTATGCAAAATCAGTTGACACTAGTATAAACCGATGCAAATATTTTTGACAGTTTTATTAATATCTTGGCCAGACATGTCTGTCGCATGTAGAACAGATCGTGGGGTAAATCAAACGAAAAATGCGGGCGGCGGCAGACGTCCAACGATATGGTACTGGTAGGATTGGTCCACAGTAGCTCAAGATGGAGAGCTTTGAAACGGAAGCCTTTACCGTGTAGTGCAGTGGGACGAAAAAAGGCGATGAAAAAAAAATGAGGATAGTTTGAATTTAGCAATCGAATTGTTCTGGATTTGCTGACCTGAGGACTGCTGGACCTGAGTTTAAACATCCTTGGCATCCCGGTAGCACGTTCCCGTTGATAATTGCCTACAAATACGCGGGCGGAGCCGCGGGCAAAAGCTAGTATAAAACAATATAGTCCACTAGACGTCCTTGAGATTCAGTGATCACACATGTAGGTCAGTTATGATATTATTATAATTTATATTATTATACCGGCGCCATGTTTGACCTGGCAAAAATTATCGTCAGGCATGCAATACTACCGCAGACCGCCATGATGAAGATGTGCGAATTATGGAATAATGTGCGTTTAAGCACGCGAGAACGCCTGTATACATAGGTACATGTATACCTGTATAATTACGTACAATTGCAAACCCTAATAGATGATGCCAGCAACACATAACATAAAATCACGCTTGTAATCCACGAAGGGATAGGCAGAGGTGTACCTAAAAAGTACACTCACATTTCGCCAGTTACGTTTAAGTCCCATGTAATAGGGGGCGAGCCTATTGCCGTCAACCGGGCACAAATCCAGACTCCGTGGCTACTACTGAGAAAATCCTGATGAAAAAACCCAATAACAATTTGCCCGACCCGGGAATCGAACCCAGGGCTTCATGCTCAGCAGTCTCGCTTGGGACCACTGGAATGTGGGTGTACTATTAAGTACACCTATGCCTTACCCTTCAGGAATTACAGGCGTAATGTTATGTTATGCTATGGGTGCAGAATGACACAACATTATTATCTCTTACGTGATTTCCACAAAACACACAACAATTCCTAACCACAGACATAATAACGCTTTAAACTTTAGTATGCGCGCATGCGTCAGTAGGCATGATTCAGATAGGCATCGGCTCCACATTGTGCGCTTGACCTGCACATTATCTACGATATAATTGTACTAGATCCGGCTGGCAACAAGCGACATACAATGTCTCGTGGAGTTCCTTGGAATTCGCACACAAAACGTAAGCAAATCGATTTAATTCGTTACAGTTCTGGGTTACAATAAGTATTAATAAGAAAGAAAGAAAATAAGTTTTCGTAAATTGGTAGCTTGAAATGTGATTTGGAGAATCGAACACAGATAGTCACATTACTTTGTGTGATATTTAAGGTTGAAGACACACCTACGCTAAGACGGTTACCCACGAATTCAGTACATCATTCTGAACCGCCCCACATAGAAATTTTTCGTCAGTTATTAAAAAAAAAACAACAGCTATTTCCACACACACACACACACACGGTCAAAATGTATGGAACAGCTGTTTTTTTTTTAAATGTAATTACCGTTGAAAAATTTATATGTGGGGGTCAGAATGATGTACTTACTGAATACTTGGTAACCGTTTTAGGCTCGGTGTCCTTCCACCCTGTATTCTCGCCACTGCTGTCGAAAAGCTGAAGAAAAACATCGTAAGGAAAACGGCATGTCCTCACACCAAAACTTCGAAGACAGTAGCGACATTCACAAACCTCACTGGGTCTACGTGGTGTATAACCACCTTGAGTCCCAGAAATGGGAACTTTATATGCTGGTTATGACTTATGCGTGTCCTACTAACATTATACAGAACCATTGCAAAGATCACAGACTAACTTACCGAGTGAATAATTATCTGACCACCGGGCGTCAACCAGCTAATCTTTATCGGCTGTTAGTATCAACACAGCAGAAAAAAACTGTAATTAAATGCATTGATAACGAAGCTCCAGTGGCTGCTGACCTCGATCACTTGACATTTGGGGATAATTTAGTGCTGGTGCTACGATAGCAGAATCAGTGAAGAAAAAACAGGAAACGGACAGAGTTGCTGTCACACGTTCTTTGTCTTCTCCTGTCTCAGCCAATGATGAGCCAGCCAGCAAAAAATAGGACACATAGATCGCGTGTTCAGAAGCATTCTTTACGTCTTCAAATATGGAGGAGTAGGACCCTTTGGACCCTCCAACAAGCAGCTGATCGTCTGCATGTCGGAAAGTAATAATAAAATAAAAATTATACTCCATTTTGCCAGATTATGCTTGCAGCAGCCTATTTGGAGTACTTAGTAGGCAGAATGCACTACAAATGGGTATCAACATTATCAACCGTCGAATTATTTAAAGTAAATTAGATCAGCGTGTAGCGTGTTATGTTTCATTTATAAAAACGCATTATATAAAGAAAGAAAGAAAAGAAAAGAAAGAAAAAGTATTTATTCGTCTCGCACTGGACAAAACAAAGTGGTATTTCGACAATAAAACGAAGATTAAAAAAAAAAGAAAACTTAAAAACAGATTAAAATAAAACTAACTAAACTGGTCCTGTACGAGGCCAAAAGGCACCTATCTCAGCATGGTGCTGTAACATTAGAAAAAGTCACAGCGCTGGTATTCTGATAGGGCCCAAAGTGATGCCACGGTCATTTAATAATAATAATAAATAAAGTGTATAAACGAATAAATACATAAGGTATAATAAGTGTGTGAAGCACACTCAGAAAAAGAAAACACCCAACGTCATCACAATGTTTGACTATGCCATGAGTGGCAATGGCAACACAGAGAGAGACGCGAGCGCAGACTGCATTTATCTGTCTATGGAACATTATAGCATCAAGTGAATAGCTCAGCGAAGACAAACCAAAACAATAAAACAATGCTTTTAATAATACCAGAAAGTGTGCAGTGATCGTTAACATTTGCTACTGTGACTGTCAACAGAATTTATTAGCAAATGGACATAAAGTAATCACTATTACTAAATAATACGTGAAATGAAGGGGAAAAGTGACAACTACCGAAG
Organism: Standfussiana lucernea; assembly: GCA_964057025.1. Classification (NCBI taxonomy): domain Eukaryota; kingdom Metazoa; phylum Arthropoda; class Insecta; order Lepidoptera; family Noctuidae; genus Standfussiana; species Standfussiana lucernea. Next base: position 14,090,704 of record OZ059799.1, read on the forward strand.
TAATTTAAAGTCAACGGCAAAACAACACTGTGCAAGGGATATTGGTATCGAGCATTCACTGCCCGATGCCAGTACAATTAAATATAATCTCTGCCAGACGCTCCGGTCACCATTACAACCTGCGTGCAGAACATGGGTAAGTTTACTCAAAAATAATGAAATATTAATGTTTATATAATAATGTAAAATTATATTTGCATGCCCTAAAAATGCAAAATATGGTTTGTGCCTTAACCACCAACTGTAACAACTGGTTACACCTGTATTTTAAGCAAATAAATATATTATGCCTGTTCTTATTCTTTTGTTTATACTAAATAGGCTTGCTTTTGGCCGCAACTCGCCCGATGTGAAGCGATGATGCGGCCTAGCGTGGAGCACGTTATTCACTGTTATCCGTGTTTCATAACCATGTTAAAACATTTTTTGAATCAGCCGTGTGTTGAGTATCCTCAGGAAGACACGGGGCCTGTTTGGTGGATCAAAATCACAACCCATTCCCTCACGTAGCGAGAAGGCCTCTATCAAAGCCGTAGCAACTTTACCGGCTGATTATGTTACTTTGAGAATACGACTAACCTAAAAGGTATGGGCATAGCAAGCTCTATCTTAAAACTCTTCACAAAATCATCTCGATTGTTTACCTTTCAATTACCTTCAGAAAAAAGCCGCCACCGCGAAGGCTTTAAGCTAAAAAGCAATTCCAGGAAAGAAAGAAAATTTGAGTGAAATTACTGTCCCTCAAAAATTGGTTAAAAGGTTTCCTTTCGACCCAAAGGTTTTGTAATTTTATCCTTTTTATCTGCTCAGGTGGAGATTCATTAATGACTCTGCCCTGGACTGTAAATGTGGTGCTGTTCCACAAACGATGGGGCACTTAATATTGCGTCCTGCGTGTCCTGCTGCTTGTTCACTACAGGAACTGATGGACGCTACTGAAGGCGCCAAATTAGTGGCTCAATTCTGGGCCGACACAATTTAGATTGCCATCGACACGCTGAGAAGAAGATCCTGATTATTCTATTACAATAATAGATACAGATACACAAGGATGGAAGGATTTACAAGGATGGATACAATCATATTTTGTGCTCTATTTATGAAAACAATACAAGTATTGTGTCACCTTTTATTGTTTCTAGGGTAATTCTTCTATAGAGAAAATCAAGATACAAATTCCTGTCTTTTTTAGTTACCTTCACTGTTAGCAAAACAGGACCCGCTTTTGTAGCCTTTGCCCGAGGTAAATGCCAGCCCTTGGGTCACGGGAAGCGTCAACTAAATGTACAAGTAAAACAATGACTTACTTTAGTCTAACATCACTTTCAGCCTAATCAGAACAGCGGCGTCGGCATTCTGATTGCCAATCCGCCTACCGATGAGTCGGCCAGTTTATATATATAAAATATTTACAATTATGCCCAAAGTACAATGACATTAATTTGTCATGAAAAAAAGTGAGTTGGCAACCAATAAATATGCAGCATGCACAATTAATCACAAACGCAATTTTAAGCATCTTTTCTTTTGCTAAGGATCTGTCAGCGTATGTCTAAAGTCGGGACCACCATCTTGTTTTTTTTTTTTTTTCAATTAAATGTCACGAATTCCAGTTTTACCAAAGGGGATTCGTATTACCCAGTACTAACTGGGTTGTGGAGGTGAGATAGGCAGTCGCTCCATGTAAAATACTGTGATATTCAGCTGCATCCGGTTAGACTGGAAGCCGACCCCAACATAGTTGGGAAAACGCTAGCTGATGATGATGACAATTTCACAAGTTATTTCTACAATTAATGTTCACCAACAGCTCAACACCCCAGTTATCAACGTGGATCAAGCGTCAGGATATCCTTGAAGGATCCTAATTTTGACCAAACTTGAGGATACTTGATACGTAGTGAAAAACCAGATATTAGAATCCCGATTACACGTGCGAGTAACACTCTTGGGCAAAGCATGTTGTGTAAGTTTTCAGAATTCCACAATTTATTGCGTTGCCTTAACAACATGGCATAATAACTTCACTGGTAAATAGCGTTATTTATGTCGTAAAACTATGTACGTATAACAATGCAAAAACCATTAATTGTACACATTTTTATGATGTTCCTACAATTCTGTACCATACATTTTCATTAAAATTGTCTTTTATTGTCCTACATATCTGTGTGGAATATAAGAATAAATACGTACCTACTGTCAATCTCAGTCTTGTGGACACAACATGTTACTGACAGCTAGTTACTTTGACTTTAACCGATTCAAGGGTTCAGATGTAAGGGTAAGTTATTTAAGTTTTCGTTATTCTCTCTATTGCTAATTACTCGTGGATTTCAATTTAAACGAACCCGAACCGCAATTTATTTCCTAGCATTTTCTGTCCCACGCGTGGGCAAATGCCTCTTTCCACTCTTATCACTTCTAGCGTCTTCCTTCCCGAATCTATCCCGTTCGTCCCGCCATCTCCATTGTGGCCTGCTGCGACCTCACATCAATCACATGCCTAACAAAAAAAAAACAAATGTCTAAACAAAAAAATATAGATCATGAATTCCGCGAGTATTTGTTTACAATCTAGAATTCGCCTACATTCATAATTCGAGTGTCGTAATTGGTATTATTGTCAATTTCGCCGACGAACCGAACGTGCGCTCGTCATGTTACGTGAAGTGTGGTAACTGGCACGTGTTCCTGCATTCTGCTGCGTTCGATTTTTGAAAACCGGTGTACCTGGAAACGAAGAAAATGGAATGAATTATTTGTTTTCATCCTTAATAAGGAGGGAATGGTGGCGATTTTCAATAACTATGTTGTAAAATTATGTATAAGCGTCTTCTCAAGGAACTCAATGGCAAACTATCATAGTTTTCGAGGATTTTATTGACAATCAATTTGGATCACGATCAGTGTCAAAATATGAATACAGAGTTATTCATATTTCTTTCATTCGTAAGCTAAGATATTTTCAGTATCTACTCATTTTAGCAATTGTGCTTCAAAAGAGCTAGAAGTATCAAATAATGTCAATTTATTTAACAATATCCATTAAACAACTAGTGTTAAATGTATTAAAAGTGTGCTCACACCTATTTGCTGTGTCTAGATAGAGATTTTTTAAAGATTGAAGAACTCTCTTGTATTAACAAACAGGTCCGTTGTCTGTTGCGACGAGTATGCAAATATTTTGATGATAAATATTTCTTCTAGTTCCTTCTAGCGCGGTTCTAAATATTCTTTTAGACATCATTTGTATTCAAAATAATTCCTTGTGAACTGCATCAAGAAGCATAAAGCCTAGTATAATACAATACTACACTATCAATAAGCCGGTTTCCTCTATGCTTTTAAAATAAGCGAATAGAGGCGAGTCGATGTTCTGACATTAAGGATATCAGAAAATTTCAGACTTCTGACGTAGACATTGAATGGCTTTTTCATGAAATAGTCATTCAATGGGATTTAATGACTTTAAAGGGGTTGTATTGTTGTTTCTAATAACACTGCCCTGCTAATTGTAAAAAACATAAGAAAATTTGAATTTCGAGGGTCACCATTTTGTTTTTTTTTTTTCTTATTTTTTTTTTTGGCTGGGAAATCATCAAATGATCTCTCCCGCGGGACCACTCTGGCTTACCGATTACGGTTAGCGACTGAACGGTTCCGAAATGGAGGTAGGCAGGTTGGCTAGATGGTGATGGCAGGTGAAACAGAGCCTTAACGGAATGGTTACCGAGAGACTATAAAAGAAGGGTTTTGTAGATCACCAGCTAGATGGTTCGACGAGCTACAGAAGATTGGAAGGAAGTACTGGATGAAATTCGCACAAACTATGGAAGTACAGCATAAAAGGTGGGTGTGTGGAACAAGGCTCCCATTGATACTCCGTTATATTATGATGAGTTACGCTTGATTTAAAGCAATGCTATGTTTAATTAAAACATAGTGTTACATTTAACTACCAATTTTATAAGCATTCAAATTCGTCAATGTCGACTATTGTGTATAATGTCCAAGAGACTCCATTAAGAAAAGATGCGTCAAGTCATAAAAAGAACGAGTTAGAAAGATAGGTATGTAAATGAAATCGGTGATAATTATCATAAATTATTTAATTTATAATGTTAATTGTTCAAGGACAAGAGGATGATTGATAAAGATCGTGAAATCAAACGTGTTCGACGGGCTCTACTATATTTCACTACAAAAATCTTCCCATATGACAGCTACATAAGTTTTATTATACACACATCAAAAGTGTCTAGGGATCAAGCATTTTTATGCGGATTTCTTGAGATTGAGATGTGGCTTTGTAATAAATTTATGATTTTATAAATTTATATGGATCCTTTTTGGTGCATTTCATAATTTGAATCAGGAACTCTCAATCAAATTCGAGTAAAAGATGAAAATAAGCTGTCAATATTTTCCCTATAAAAACATACAACGCATTGAAGACATTATTAGTGCTACTGTTTCCCTACTACTGATTAAAACCAACGTTATTATGGAGCGGCGACGTCATTTAAGCAGGGAAGAAATGCTCAGAGCCGTGGGAATGATAGAAGCTGGTTCCCGGCAACGTACTGTGGCTTTAGCTCTGAATACAAGTCAGAGTGTTATCAGTCGACTTTGGACACGTTACCGAAGCACTGGTACCGTGGCTGAGCGCCATGGAGGACGGTATCGCTGCACCACACGGAGACAAGACCGATACATTCAAATCTTAACTCGAAGAGCTCCAACAATAACCGCCATGATGTTAGCCGTGAGGCTTCATCACTCTTCAGGGAACTTAATTAGCGACCAAACAGTCAGAAACCGCTTGCATGAAGTGAACCTTCATTCCCGAAGACCGCTACGGGTACCACCTATAGCAATGCACAATCGTAGGATTCGATATCAATGGGCTCTTGAACACAGAAATTGGGCAGAAAAAACAATGGCGTTTCGTGTGCTTTTCTGATGAGTCTCGTTTTGGTATGAGACCGGATACAAAACGTATACGACACTGGAGAACCCCTGGACGCCAACAGCGATTAAAATCCTGCCAGGAAGTCCATCCTTATAGTGGTGGAACCATCATGGTATGGGCGGGTATTTGGATCGGCGGAAGAACTGAGTTGATTTGGATTAGAGGCAACCTCAACGCTCAAATTTATGCTGAGACGATTGTATCAGACGTCATCGTTCCTCTACAAGTGCAAATCGGTCCCTTATTTCAGTTAATGCATGATAATGCACGACCGCACACCGCAAGAGTTGTAAGACAGACTCTCGCCGCAGCTAACATCAATGTCCTGCCCTGGCCTGCTCAGTCGCCAGACTTGAACCCGATTGAGCATGCATGGGATATGCTACAGAGAAGAGCTCTGCCGAATATGGAGGGTATCCAGTCGCAAGAAGACCTTTTTTTGTTGTTGCAACGAACATGGGCGGCCATTCCACAGCGTGATTTGGATGAACTCATTTTGAGTATGCCAAACCGATGTTCTTGTGTTGTTAGTGTTCGCGGTAGAACACGGATTATTAATTGTTTAAGTTACCCAATAAAATTTTAAAGAAAACTGTTATTTCAGTCTTTTTTTCGAACTTTAATGTTAGTGGTTCAAATGTCAAAAATCCCTTTATTAGGAAAATGGCAAATTTCTTTATTAATGCAAAGGTGACTTGGTTTATCGTTACTGTGACAAACGAAAACATTTTATTTGATGAATCCTTAAAGAAAATTTTAATTAATATCAATCAGGAGAAAAGTTATTGCAAAAATATATGTTGATCCCTAGATACTTTTGATGTGTGTATTTACCCATACCTAGTACCTTATTAAACATTATTATTATAATAATATTATACGGGTGGAAAGGACATCGACGTGAAAACGGTAACCACGTACTGAGTACATTCTGAAATACCCCCAGATAGAAATTGTTCATTAGTAATTTAAAAAAAAATTGCATACATTTTGACCGTGTAGGTTTGAACAGCTGTTTTTTTTTAATAAATGACGAAAAATTTTTAAGTGGGGTGGGTGTTCAGAATCAAAATATCATTACGGTATTTCTTTCAAAGCCATAAACTCAAGATTAGGTACTTCGCTATTTATTAATTAAACGGTCATGATGAGTTTTATGTGCTAAGATCCAAAAGCAATAGGCTCGCCCCCTATTACATGGGACTTAAACATAACTGGCGAAATGTGGGTGTATTATTAGGTACACCTCTGCCTAGCCCTTCAGGGATTACAAGCGTGATGTTATGTGATCAAAAGTTAAGTTTATGCTGTAATTTATTCTATTGTAGGTATAACAATTAAAAACTTATTTTCTTCTTCTTCTCCAATGGAAGTCTCAGATGTTGTCCGACAAGAACGAAGCGAATGTCTTTTCAAAACCAGGAAAAAGCACAACTGCGTTTACATTTTAACAAAAATAAAAACAAAATAAACTTTCTTTGTAGAAAGACTCTTAAACTGTTCTAGAATAATGGCAACGCTTTGATATAATCCTTTTAGTAAACTACAAGGTAAACTATAAAACTAACTAACTGAGTTATTTATATACAGCAAAGTTGTAGGAGTATTTTTAGTTTTTACTTTACAAAGTCAGCATCTCAGTAAAAAAAATATTGAAATGAGATGTTGGCGCAGTGGCTGAGCGATTTGCTGCTTTGCTGCCTGTCCCGGATTCGATTCCCGCACGGAAATAAATATTTGTTTGGCCTGCAGGTAGTTGCTCCGGGTCTGGCTGTTGTAAACGCATCCCAGATACGGGAGAAATTCGTAGGACAAAATAAAATGAATTGTGGTGTTGAAAGACTAGTACAGAAATCTGGGACTCTTACAAACGTATCTATAGTCAAGTTAAAGTAATTACTTGTGTATTTTTTTTTTATGCAATAGACAAGAATTTAAACGAAGTAAGAACCGTCGAAGAAAGCAAAGCTAAAAAAAATCTAACTGTTTACAGTTCTAACTTCAAGCAATTACTAAACTAAATAATAAAAATTGTATCGTAAAAAACGACATTTACTCAAGTAAACACTTTGACTTGTTTATAGATACGGGTGTTAGAGTGAAATTACCACCAAGCAACATAACATAACGCCACTCTTCAATGTAGCCAGAAGCACATACCTACACTTTGCCTGACCTTTCATACTTGAAAAAACATTAAAAACCTTGAACCCTGAAACCAGTAGGTACTTAGCTATAAAAAGCAACCAGTTCAACGACCTCACAAAATTCTCAAAGTACCAAAAAAACATGTGGATTATTTACTTACACATAATAATAATAAATTAGTTAGTGACTTAATGGTATTATGATAATTCTAATGTCTTATTGCAGTAATTACTCTAAAATATGCAAAGTGCGTGAATGAGACTCCAAGGTTGACGAGGTGTCTTTAAATTTTATATGTTACTAAACTATTTAGAAGGTTTGTATATATTTACCTATGTATATTGGGGGCGATGTTAATAGACACCCATTAATCTCAATTTCATAATGTTACATCAATAACATAAAGCCTGCGAGACCCGGACAGTACCTAAACCCACGCCCACATTTTCTTAGGCCACTTTTTATAGGCTCAAATCTAGGAATGGTCGAAGCACCCATAATCCTGAATTTTATACACCCTAACCTATCCACTTGGCTGGTACACGAACCACAACAAAGGGCAGTAGCACACATCATGAAAGTAAACGATTAAAATAAAACAATGCCTGCAAAATCCATCTATCGATATATCATATTATATCGATCGAGGAGATATCGGCGTATCCTCAACCCCTGTCATGGGGGTTGTCCTAGTTCAGGGGTTGAGACCGCACTGATGTAATGTATATTGAAGTTGAAGAAATAAAATTTATTTATTCAAAATGTGGAATTCGCTAAGACCTTAGAAAGGAGTCCCCTCCTGAGGTCTTCACGGGGAGCTAGCTACGAAATGGACAGCTTCAAAGTCGAAGAGTCTTCTTCAAAAAAGGTCGTAGGTATCCAAAATATCCATAGGTGTCGTCTTCCCATCAGGTGAGCCTCTAGCTTCTTTGCCACTTCATCATCTGGCTAGCCTTTTCCCAACTATGTTGGGGTCGGCTTCCAGTCAAACGGGATGCAGCTGAATTGAACTGAGCGACTGCCTATCTGGCCTCCATAACCCAGTTAGTACTGGGACTACTGGGTAATACTATTATACCCCTTGGTAAGACTAGTTGTCAGACTTTCGGGCCACTACCTGTACCGACTGTCAAAGATTTGGAAATGACAGCCGGGAACAAGAAACACGAAGAAAACTCGGTATGTAATGGATGGTCAGTCATCCACGGACCGACCTTGAATAGCGCGGCTTAACCTTGAACATCAACAACATCATTAGCAGTACACCACTGACTACCCCCCCTTTTTTCTATTTCATGTTCGTACAGTTCATCAAAAGGTTGTCTGGAAGATATCGCTATCAGCGATAAGACCGCCATTGTAACCATAAAATTAACAATATTGTGTTTCAATTTTGGTGTACAATAAAGTATATTCTATTCTATCAACCGTGCGGCTGTTATTATTTAGCCACAAGTTCCTCCTCCACCTTTGCCACTTCATGGTAAAAAAAAAAAAACAAAAACAAATGTTACCCATAGGCCTCTCTGAGAATCAGATGACTTGCTTATAACCAAAAACCTGGAACAAAGGTTAGCGACCTGTAAGTTCACTTAGTCATAGCTCTGCTATCACTTAACGAAAACCTCATCCATCATTTCAATTTCCCATTAAATGCCTTAAAAACATGCGTGTGATTACAATCAGCTGATGCATTGTACTTAAGTTACAATGAATCACATCCATTGCTTGCCTAGCATTCACACAGACAGATCTCCTCAAACAAATATAGTAATGGAAGTTATTCTCTATCCATTACCCGGCAAGGTGTTATAACAGACACAAAAAAACAATAACACCTCCGAAATCAATCAAAAACAAACAAAGTAAGTATCCCACGGCAATAAACTGACAGATATAATAACATATTCCTTATATAATTGTTCAGTTTCATTCGGCATCTTACTGACCACTATACCATTCTAACTTGACATTTTAAAGATGGCGCTGTTGCTTCAGGTAGCTGTCAAAACAACTGTCAAATTTTAGTTCCATTTTTCGCCGCGTTTCAAGGTATAGTGGCGGGTACACACGTTCGGTTTAAGATCTGTATTTCGTAGCCAATGCCAAGGTTAGAGTCGATGACCGCAAAGGCGACGGTCGCCAAGCGAATGGAACAGCGGGGATAAGTCTGTGTTTTTGTTTCGAGGGTGAAGTACGTCTTTGCTTTTAGTTGGTTTAATTAGTTTCTTGTATGTACTAGGCCTTTTGAGAGCATATTGCGCTGATGTTACAGAAAAGTCATGATTCATGAAGCTCAACACATGACAACTCTCAAATTCATAAGACAGACAGAAGCCATGTTTGCTATTACAAAGTCAATCTCTCTATGGTGGTAATATGGAGTATACCTAAGTCTGTTTTCATTATCAAATCTATTTCACCGCACTTATAATACGCATCGATCAAACAAACGACTGTCCGAGCTTCTAACCAAACATGGCCACCCATACGCTAATCCGTCTTAATCAGTCACCTCTGCGAGTTTACCCTCAAACAAGTACATACTCAACAAGCCCATACTCATACAAGTTTATCATAATACAACAAACTCATTATGCAATTATGTGCGAAGGAATTCAAAGGTAGCTGCGATTTGTATGGAAAGGGCTTCAAACTGAGGAATTTGAGGGTTAACTGTTCTTCTGGGAGTACGTAATCAATTTATGAGGCTTATTCGAGTTGAAATGTAAGATTAAAAAGGTGAGGAGATGCATTTGAGCTTTGGAATGTGAGAGATCAATCAAAGAATTCAAACTCTTTGGAGTTTTTTGGTTCTTTAACAGAATTCCTGGATGGCTGGTGAGTTTAAAATTAAAACGAAGCTATGATAAATAAGGAGCAGTAAGTTATGTATTATATCTGAACTCTTAGCGTCGAATATTGGCGTATTTGTTTAAATGCACCTGACGGCACTTTTGAATATCAAAATAGATAATAATTGATTCTAGTTCTTGTGTTCCGTTCGCAAAGTGAATGTCATCATCGAACAAACGCGTTATTGTCCGATACTGGGTATTCAATTTTAAGTTAAGTATGATAAACGAGCGCTTCTCGCCATCAAACTTTTAAGTTTGGCGAGTAAAAACTGTAAAAAAAACTTGTTTATGTAAGAGAAGTAATAAAAAAATAAACCATTATTATTATTATTGAATAAACTGTCTCGTTGGTTCAGTGGTCACTCGCGACTGCTGTGCATGAGGTGCTGGGTTCGATTCCCGGAACAGGCATACAGTTATTGGATTTTTCCATCAGAAACTCAGTAGCAGCCACGGAGTCTGGATTTGTGCCCGGTTGATGGTGATAGGTTCGCCCCCTATTACAGTGGAACTTAAAACATAGCTGGCGAAATGTGGGTGTGCTCTTAGGTACATCTCTGCCTAACCGTTCGGGGATTATCGGCGTGATGTTATGTTATGTTATGATGAATTAAAAACGACTCTGCTCTTTTTTTTTTTTTCGGATGGGAAATCATCAAATGACTTCTCCCGCTCTGGGCTGAGCGGGAGGGAGTGTCAGACTTTTACTGACTAAAACCCACCCATGTTCCTTCATCGCCCTTTGTGTTCCGGGGCCGCGGTATCTCTTTCGAACAACCCGCAGCACCCGGCAGGCATCGGCCCTTGCGGGCCCCTTCCCTATGCTGACATCTCTTTGAGGCGCGCGTGGAACACGAACGCGCCGTCGCCACGGCCTGTCGTCCTAAGACGGAGGGACGGCGAGCTAGCCCTTAGCTCACCGTCCACAGGCCCGCGTCTACGGTGGCCGGGGGCCACCACGTGGCTCCCGACGCCCGGTGCGTCTCCCGCAACGACTCTGCCCTGGAGTGTAAATGTGGTGTTGTTCCTCAAACGACGGTTCATTTAATATCATGTCCAGCGTGTCCTCCTTGTCTGCAAGTTACAGAAGCTGATGGACGCAAGTGAAGACGCTAAACCAGGAGCCAAATTCTGGGCAGACTCAATCCAGGTTGCCAACGACAGGCTAAGAAGAATAATGATAATTGAAAGTAATCATTATGTATATTTAAATCCTATTAATAAAGCGCGTCTATGATAATGAAAATCATCTCATTATCTATTCTCTATACTAATATTTTAAATGCGAAAGTTTGGATGGCTGGATGTTTGTTACTCAATCACGTCAGAACGGCTGAACGGATCAGGATGAAATATGGCAAAGAGATAGATTATAGTTTGGAATAGCACATGGGCTACTTTTTATCCCGGTAGGACGATTCCGTGAGTCAATTATCGCCCTCGACGCGGGCGAAGCCGCTGGCATAAGCTAGTAGGTATATAAAGCCAATATGACAACACAAACAAGGAAAATGCATAACATAGGGAATAATGATTATAAATAAACAATTAAGTACATCAATTAAACTAATAGAATGCTCCTCATATAATCATGTTACTCCATTTTCCTGTGTAAAGTACTTCATTGATATCATTTGCCGCCAATTCTAACGTCCATGCTTGTTTTGGCGCGAACTCTACTGGCTATGGTTTATTTATGTTACTAAACTCTTTTTTTGCATCCATAATAGAAAGAATACTGAAAATTAAAGAGTTGCCAATCGTGAGTAGATTTTTTTTAACCTGGTCTCTAATGAAGGAAATGTAAAGTTAGGATGCTTATATTATTGCTTCTTTCTTTTTCTTGTGGTTAGTGCCTAACCTGGTGTCAGAGTTTTTATGCCACATTTCCATGGGCCTCTGACTTGGCTTTAAATGCCGTCGAGAAACATCTCTACGGCATGTTTGATTTCCTCACGACGTTTTTTAAATGTATTACTTAAACTTTTTACCTGAGAGCTTTCTATTATCGCAAGTTTATTTCGTCCATCGCATCCATACTGAAAATGCAAATTGGTAGAATAAAATAGAAACAATAAAAAAAAATAAAAATAAAAAAAATAACAAACAACAATACACACAACACAACAATGACTCATACTCAAACAATTCCCTCTGTAACAGTGATAAAATATAAAGAAATTATATAATATTTGGTGTTCATACAATACAATAAAGAACATTCTATCAAGCTACATAAATCAAGTTTTTCTCTTTAATCTTTCCGTGCCATTTTCTGTCAAAACTCTTTCACCAACCGACTTATAATAAGTAGGTATACATAGGCATTATATTGAGCGATCTCCGAGGTCCGGGTCCGAAGTAACGGGTATTTTTTGTCTATAACCACTATCAGCTGTAACATTGCTTCTCATAATTTGAAAGTTGAAACTGATTAAAAGATAAACTGTAAGAATTAGATTGGTAGTTGCAAAAAACTGGATGAGTGCGAGTCTTAAATTATGGACACGGGTTCCGTACCAACTAAATTACTATGTATAATATTTCATGTTTAACTGCATTAAACTATGCTTAATTTGATGAAACGATATAATGTTTAGACTAATATGCTGTTTCAATAGATCCTTTGGCATCCCCAAAGAGAGCTCACTAACTATTATTGATACCGCAATTTTTGTTTATTTCACCAACAGTAAGAGATTCACAGTTGAAACTTTGTCAGATTTGTGTAGTAAAACGAAGTCATCTGGACCAAACTCTCAACAATTACCTACAAGATAAAGTTAATAAGTCAAAATCTTATCAGTATTGCTCTCCGGTCGTGTCAGATTACTGACCCATCGGTGTAAGAGAGTGAAGGAAGAGAGAGTGCCCCTTTGGCTGCGCACACAATTGTGCACTATAATATCTCCCGCGTCCATGGTTGGCCTCCGCTCAGATTGCTATGGCCAAAAGTTTGGTCAAGAGGTCTCGTTATCATTTATTTATTTAACAATTTATGTACACACTAAATACAGAACATCTTTCGTTTGTGGAACCCTAAAACTGAGCCTAGTATTGATATTAAAATAGGTACTTAATAAGTAGGTATATGATATCATCACGCATATGTCAGTGTGGGATATGTTTAATTGCAAGTGATATTTATAGCACACAAAAAACGGCGCGATTATTTGATTTGTGTAGATGGAAGCGAACCAATCAACTAAAACCTAGAAGTTTTTTTCGTTCGAAGGCCTACGTTACCGAAACCAGTTCAGCATAGCTACAACATAGATAAATCTCTAGATTAGTTAGTATTATTAAAAATTACTATAATAATACAACTAATAATCTACGCTAATAGAAGAGGCAGCAGCCGGCGGCATCTGTCAGGATCAATCACACACAGTTACAATGACTGCCAGCGGATTTGAAAATTTTACTAAACACTTTTAAGGCTAAGCTCAAAGCATTTCTGTTAGATAAAAACTTGTACTCAACAGACGAACTGTAATTAAATATTTGATTGTTTAATAAATGTGTCAATAAATATTTAATTGTTAATTTTTTAATTGTTCCAATTTTCTCTTATATAAAAGCGTTTTTGTTTCCTTTATTCATTTCTCTTACATATAAATTATATTTTTAAATATTCTTACTAACAAAATTAAATAAAAAACATTTTGTAATTAAATATTTAATTGTAATTTTGAATGCTGAATTGTTGTTATTGGGATTTTCCATCAGGAATTTCTCAGTAGCATCCACGGAGTCTGGATTTGTGCCCGGTTGATGGCAATCGCCTCGTCCTCTATTACATGAGACTTAAACATAACTGGCGAAATGTGGGTGTACTGTTAGGTACATCTTTGCCTAACCATTCAAGGAATACGCGCGTGATGTGGTGTTATGTAAAGTCCCTAAGCGGAGCTTTAACTCAGTCAGAAGGTCGCAGCAGACTCCGTAGAAGATGGCGGGTCGGGGTGGAATCAACCAACGACCAGAGGTCCACACTGAACGTCAGAACTGGAAGTCATGAAGAAGCCTTTGCTCAACAGTGGCACAGGTTAACAGTTACAGTAAAGGGCCTGCCAGTTTCCCTGAACTTCCACAAACCGCAGTCAAACTAAACACAGTGAATTAAAGTCCAGCACCTCAGTTACCTTGGCAACCACAATCTATGATTGGCAACGTCATACAACAACGTGTTAATGAATACAATTGCCACGACGATTACTGAAAGCAAGAAATATAGCTGAAGTGAAACAAATGCTCTTATCACGCGGCGCGAATCGGGATAAACTAAGTAGCTGCGGTGATAAGGTGGAGGGTTTCGGTAGGCGATTTGTATTTCAGGAATGAGAGAAAGTGCACTCGATTTATGTATGTTGAAAGGGCAAGTTGATAAGGAAAGTTTTAAGTCTGAATTTGGCAACACACACACACTCACACACACACACACACAACACACTTGGGAAATAATAATGAAACGATGGATGGACAGTTACACCGACGCACAAACGCTTAATACGTATTAAGTATATCATGTGAACCCCCCTCCAGGGCCTCATAAAAAAAAATCAGCCCGTCCATAGATTTTGCCCGTGTAGGTACTTGCACTTTTGTAGCAAACAGCTGGTTTTTTTTTTAAATTACCGATTAAAAATCTCTATCGCGGCGTCATGTTTGTTGGGTAAAGTACGCTATCCGGATTCTCTCGAATATCTCCACCCTGAACTTATGCTAACCTAATTCACTCCCTCCCAAATGAACGCTATCCCTGAAAACTTTGTGGAAGAACCTGAATTTATAGCATTTTGGTACGGAGGATGGAGGAGGTGGATGGCAGGGTTTAAAGATTACAATGGCTCAATGATCTATCTAATCTACTACATCTTCCGGTCACTCATCAACCTCAATAAAAATCGGTCACTAACCTACCCATTTACTTTGCATTTAATTCGAAACCGATGACGCATTGAAAACACATTAAAACCACCACAAGCACAATTTCTGCAACCAAAATGGCAGTTGCAAAAAATCGAAAGGAAAAACAGCGAATAAAAATTCATATCAGACGTTGTATGTACAAACTGGGACCGGATGTTGCGCAACCGGTAGTGGGTATATACTATACATGTATGTACACATGTGTACATTGTGTACATCGATCCCTTATGTATTCAGTGGACGTTGTCGTCGCCCTTTACCTTGCGGGGCCTGTGACCCTGGTAGGAATTGGCAGAAAAGTTAATATTAGAAAATTGCAACTTTATATTGTACTAGCTAATGCCCGCGACTTCGTTCGCGTAGAAATTTTGATATATATACAAGATGTTGCTTTGCATCCTCGTCAATTTCAAGGAGGTAACTATAATGTACTACAATTCTAGCAAATAAAAATTCATTTCATTTCATTTCAATTCATTTCATTTCATTTCATTATGCTAATGATTCACGACCCGAATCAATAATAAAATGGGTCGGTTTTTTTTTCTTAATATTGGAAATCGATAAGTTTACACCACTCGTATTCAAACGCGGCCCGTCTAATACTAGCCCTCTAACTGCGCTTTCACACACACAAACAAACGCAGACGTTTATTCGATAAACGGGTGATTCTCCTCTTTTGAAAAGGGCTTCATTCTGAAATAGTGTCAAATTAAAACAACTTAAAAAGCAGCGTTTATTTTTATTGACCAGGTACCGTAATTTATATTGATTATTTACGTCTTCTATGTCAACCTCCAGGATTTTGACGAGGTTGCAAAACTACACCTTGTATATATATGTGAGAAAAAAAATAGCCAGCTACCTAGCCTATGTCCTTCCCCAGGATATAATCTATCTCCTTGCCAAATTTCATTACGATCTGATCATCCGTTTAGTCGTGAAAAGGTAACAAACAGAGTTACTTTGGCATTTATAATATTAGTATGGATTAGATATCGATGAGAGTGCCTTCTACCTACATAGGCAGGTACCGTCACTATTCTTTATTTATTTTTGTCATGACAATAAAATTTGTCTCTAAAGAATATTCAAATATTCATAGCTAAGCGAACCAACATGGTTAACGAATGTTACTGTCATACTTCTTAACGAAATGTCATCGGCAGAAGCGGAAAAATAGGTCACAAAGCTGAATCTGCCTTTTTGTCAGATATTAAACATTTACTTAAAAACTTCTGCGGCTTAAAATGATTTTCTGAAAAACTCTTTGTCCAAAGCGATGACTTCGGCTGCTAATCCTACCTGGATTAGGGTAGTTAAACCTCTGGGTTTATTGATAAACTTGGTGTGTAAAACGCTTACTATATTGTTGTTTTTAAATGAGCAGTTAATTATATCGACAGTTGTGTTCAGCGAGGAAAATATATTTGCCGAATTCAGAGGGGTGAAGGTGGCTGAAAATCATACGATGGAATGGTTGGAAGATCATTATTTATGTAAGGTGTTGCTGAACTTGGGCAGACCATCGTGTACAGCTATATCCCTTGGATCTGTTTCCCTTCATATTTTCAGTCAACATAAGTTTTTCCAAGATGTCGGATGGCGTTCGATTAATATGGCCTACTAGCGGATACCTGGCGTGTGCTACTACGCTATAGTGCCTAATGCATTGTTTTAGTGGTCTAAAACCATCTTCGCATTATTGCCTTTCTAATGAAACCGATTTGGGGCACATCGATTGGATAGTTCCAAAGTCTTTAAGTAACGGACATAGTTAGAAACAATTTTTGTGTTTTATATATAATGATTCGAAGTTCAATTAAGGACGGATGTCCTATGTGCTATCTAGGGTATGTGCAACTCTAGAATTTATTCATTAAAAACTTCATACTTTTACATACCTATGCCCAGAAAGGGAGTAGCTACTGAGATATGAACCAATAGAGAAATGTGAAAAAAACCCCACATAAACTGTGTTAATACCATGAGACTGATGACTCGTCCAAGTACTCATCTATAAATAGGTGCATCAGATCTTCCTACATCCTACAAGGGTCAACATACGATTACAATCGCGGCCGTAATTGAGCGAATTACAAGTCATTGTTCACGTGTTGTCCATGCTAAATAGATCCCGGTGTCGAACTCACACCTTAAGCAGTGCTGTGTGACAGTTTGCACGTGTTTAAGGTGGAGTCGTATTAGTGCGACATGAATAAAATTAACTGTCGCAATTTGTGATCTATTTTTTAATTCGTGTAAGAATATAAATTGTGCAAACTTGATGACGAGTCGTCTCGGTGTTTTCGAAAACCGACAAATCTCATGCCGATGCCGTGGTAAACAGAAAGTTTTCCTAGCGCAAAACTAAATTCTGCAATACAGTGAGGATATCACAGTAGGTAATTGTGATCAGATATTGTTCATATAACAAAGGTGATGCACATACGCGGATTTTTATTATTTAGAAAAAGCATCAATCGTCACTTCTCAAAACGATAAAATAAAACATCTAAAAGTAAAGTTAAAGTCGAATGCAATTCAAATCGTAATTGCTATAAACACAAATCTCACACTAACTCTCAAACATTACAAAATGCTTTAGATTGTAATCGCGTCTGACAACAGCGATAAGACTAGAAACTTCCGATGCCTATCTTTATGGGAGAATTTCCCACCAAAGATGGGAAACGGTATTCCAAATTTTATTAATTTATTATTGACCTATAGAAAACCTCTAAAACTTCGAACCTTCGGTAATACGATGACAACCTTAAACTATATAATTAATTTCAATCGGTAAATATACATTTTTATGGGCTGTATTATACGCAATCATTAGGGTATTAAATTAATTCGGACCAGTTAATTATATCGGTAGAAACGTGTTGTCATCGATATTTAAACATGTTTCGTTGAAAGGATATTTGTCGAAGAAACGAAAAGTCAAAATGAAACAACCTGTTGTAACCTGTTTTGCAAAAATCTAGCCTCAATAAATTACTATTTAATCTACTCCAGTATACGTGGTGGAAGGGACACCGACGCGAAAGCGGAAACCACATACTGAGTAGGTACATCATTCTGAACACCCCCAAATATAAATTTTTCGTCGGTTATTAAAAAAAAATCAGCTGTTTCCTACAAAAATGCCATACTTCGGTCGGTACCACGGTCAAAATGTATGGAACAGCTGATTTTTTTTGTCCCTTAAACCCCTTATTTACACTTATGGAAAATTTACGCTTTTTTAATAAGATTTTATCAAACAGTCAAAAGAAGTTAACTAAGAGCTATCCAACTTAACATGAGCAAAGCTTCATAATCATCATCAGCCTACAGCAGTCCACTGCTGGACATAAGCCTCTTCAATCGCACGCCACTCAACTCGATTCTCGGTAACTCTCATCCAGTTGCTGCCAGTGTGAGGGCGTCCCACCTTACGCTTGCAGATTCGCAGTCTTCACTCAAGAACATGTGAACCAAAGCTTAATCAGCTACAATACTAAAAAAAGTATAACCTAACAATATTCTTCCATTTTTGTCAGAAAACCACATTACAACACAAACCAGCAGGTTACACGACATCTGTCCAAACACAATTTGTCTATTTCTTATTTACCTTGCCAAACCGGATTCTAAAAACGTCTAAAATTAAATGCCAAGTCTGAAAACAACTTTTCATTTCAGTTGTCCCCGTTCTATGGCACACATTATGCTAATACGTACGGCTTCCGGTTGGGGAATCCTATTTGGGTTCCGTACAATGTCTTGTTTGTAAAACATCTCGGTGTTGCCAGACGTGGCGGTTGAGATCGTTGTAAAATCGACTTGTCAGCGGCACAGGTAGGGTTACCCGTGTGGAATTTGTCCCAAAATTGTAGGTTGACATAGTTGATTTGATGTTTATAGTTTTGTTTGATTCATGTGGCTGGTTGGAATACTTCCTGGTTGCTGGATGGTTTCTCGTCACCTTGAACTTTTGTGACCGTTTGTTAACCATGTTAATATTCTCTTTGCATATTATTAAAGATGTAAGTCGAAGACTGACCCAAAACGCCGGAACATTTTATGTCATTCAAAAGTTTGTGATTTTTGGCTCTTCTACAAACGCCATTTATCGTTTTGACAACCCTGGCTACACAGGTGAAGTTGAGTGTTGCCGTTTACTGTGATATCCCGCGTCCCAATCTAGCTAAATGATTGTTAATTTGATGTCATATGCGAATGAACTTCACGAGGTTTGGATTTACCCAAAAAGGCAGCAAAAATCTCATTTATGGAGAAGAACAGAACAGGTAATAGTTAAAGTAAAATTGCGGTAAATATTAAATAGTTTATAGACTCAAATGACACCATAGAGGAAGACCAAGAAAACATGGATGGATGATAGAACAATGGAGATGTAAGAAAGAACAAACCGTGCAGCGCCGCTCCCGAATAAATCGGGATAAAAGCAGGAGAATGTCTACAACATTACAAGTTTTCAATGGAAGATCTTGACAGGCAAATGACAATAAAAAAACCAACTTCCAAAAAAAACACTAAAAAAGTGGAAAATAACTTTACTTTCGGAAGTCGGTGACTATAGTTTGTTTCATTGACTTTTTTGCCACCGACTTCCGAAAGTAAAGTTATTTTCCACTTTTTTTGTATTTTTTTTGGAAGTCGGTTTTTTTTTTGCAAAAAAAGTTTTTATTTTTACCCTTTTTAGTTATCGCATCACACACAAATCCTTGTCAAGTATCAATTTCGCAATTTCTTTTACTTGGCTGACATATTTTTCCAGCTATTTTGATTTCGAAACCAAACTGCTGAACCAATTTCGATGAAATTTCTATGGAACCAAATCGGGAAGCAGATCCATTCAGATAAAAGAAGAATTTTTCACAGATCCATTCAGATAAAAGAAGAATTTTTCAAATTTCATAAATGACGAAGATATGAGGTAACAAACACACTCAAAAAAAAAACATACAACCGTATTGAGAACCTCCTCCTTTTTATGAAGTCGGTTAAAAAACACTATAAAAGAGCTATGGACCTTTAAATACTAATAGAAAATAAGGCAAATATTGTCAAGAAATCTAAAAATGCAAATGCCTTGGAAGCAAGTACTAATCAATCGATAATTACGCCGAATTAGATCCGCTTAGTAACAAAAACGCCTTTAGAAATTAATCAATCAATCCTACACAAAATGGTATTGGAAAACTTAACATATTAAGCCGATTATGCCCTTAATAAAAGTTAACGAGTAAATTAAAAGTATCAACTAATCCTTGGCGGAAAACTATAATGATTTAAATAATCAGCTTTATTTATACATTCTGTAGGAGTCTGTGACGTCTTTTACTCTGTTATGGTATGTATGGAATCATTTACTAGAACTTTTGTTCTATGGGAATCGAGATAATTTGGATATCATCAACATCTGCCTAGCCTTTTCCAACCATGTTGTGGTCGGCTTCTGGTCTAACCGGATGCAGCTGCATAGCAGTATTTTACGAGTACATGGAGACATACGCAGCATTTTTAATCATTTTAGTAATTTTTTCTTTTTTTTTTCTTTTAATTTTATAGGTACATACTATCTTTCACTGATACACAACTGGTTTTTAGTTTATCTAATTCTATTTTCGCAACACGTACTGAGGTTTAAGTTAAACTTAAAATCCTATATCAAGTTTTTCCCACGAGAATAAGAAATCTTAAACTGTTATCGACGCACGTGTAAAGTTGCATTCATTGACATTTTTCCCAAGATCTTGGTGCTTTCTAAACCCAGGCCAAACATTGGCCAAACTAATATCCAACATTGGTCAAAAACTTCAGCTTAACAACACTGACTAGCCAACAGTCGTGTAAAATCCTAGTTATACGGAAAAATCAAATCAAATCTATCAGACACTAACTCATAACCTAACAGTATTTCCATTGTCTTACAAAATTAATAGTTATTAAATTGCGGTAAAAGACGGTTAAACTTTACCGCGGAGCAGTGAGGCGAGATTATAAATGCAGTTACAGAAATAATGAGAGTCGTTAAATGAGCTTATTAATGTGATTTTAGCACCATATCAATAACTAATAGAAGACGGCTATTTGAGTCCAATGTGATCATAGCTTTAATTTCTAGCGGTTTAAGTTTTATAAAAGCTTGTATTGATGTGAAAAACCGTAAATGTTCCCGTTGGTACCGGCCGCCATCTTTTTTTTTTCTTTAATACTAAAGAGGCTTGCGTTTGGCCCCAACTCACCTGATATGAAGCGATGATGCGGCCTAGTCTTTGACAGTCTATACGTGAAGTCGAAGTTCAAAAGTCTAACAATTTTTACGATTTTCCAAGGGGTATCGCGTTACCCTGGAAATGGTTTGTGGGTTTGATAGTCAAGTCGTTCCATGTAAAAAGCTGGTACAAATCTAGTTCTACTGGAAGCCGACTCCAACATCATACAAGGTGTTGCTTTGCATCCTCGTCAAATTCAAGGAGGTGACTATGCTAATGATTCTCGACCCGAATCAATAATAAAATGGCTAGGTAATTTTTATATTTTTTTCTTAATATCGTTAATCGATAAGTTTACACCACCCGTATTAAAACGAGGCCATCTAATACTAGCCCTATAACCACGCTTTCACACACACAAACAAACGCAGACGTTTATTCGATAAACGGCTGATTCTCCTCTTTTGAAAAGGGCTTCATTCTGAAATAGTGTCAAATTAAAACAACTAAAAAAAGCAGCGTTTATTATAATTGACCAGGTACCGTAATTTATATTGATTATTTACGTCTTCTATGACAACCTCCTGAATTTTGTCGAGGTTGCAAAACTACACCTTGTGAAGTAAGGTCAAAGCTGATGATGATTATTTATAACTTTTAACTTAATTCTGTAGAGGCATCTAGGTATGTTTAATACTTTCTTCATACATGGTGATCTGCAACTATTTGTTTTTACTTATCAATCAAAACTTGAAACAGCCTTTTGTATGCCAGCCATAAAAAAAAAACAACAAAAAAATTAAGATGTTCAGCCGGTTTAAAGCAAGTAACCAATCAGAAGCTTTAACAATTAATGTTTTATAATTAAAAATAAACAACTAATAGCTTTATTAACAACCAGTAAGCGACAGTCGTACCATGGGAACGAAACCTTAACCGCCTTGAAAGGAGATCGCCAAAAAAGCGCGCGTTAATCGTACGCACGACTTTTTCATCGCAATTAGATTTAATTCATCGACAATCGTGATCTGAGCTTAATCGTACGCGATCACACGCATTAATAATTATATAAACTGTATTGTTTTTGTAGCAGTTGAGTTGAATTAATTACATAACATCATAACATCACGCCAGTAATCCCCGAAGGGTTAGGCAGAGGTGTACCTAATAGTACACCCACATTTCGCCAGTTATGTTTAGTTCCCATGTAATAGGGGGCGAGCCTATTGCCATCAACCGGGCACAAATCCAGACTCCGTGGCTGCTATTGGGAAATTCCTGATGGAAAAATCCAATAACACTGCCCGTCCCGGGCATCGAACCCAGTACCTCATGCTCAGCAGTTGCGCTTGCGACAACCAGACCAACGAGCTATCATCATTATTAATAATATTTTATGGATTTTTTTTATTTTTGTGTCTTTCATAATATGTTCAGAATTTTTGTGACGATTTTTACACCTTTTTTCATTTTTGTTTTGTAACTACACTTCATCCCCCTCTAACTTCGCCTCTTCGCAACTATGTTGGGGTCGGTTTCCATTCTACTCGGATGCAGCCGAATACCAGTATTTTACATCGACTATATCATGTATATCCGACCTCCAAAACCCCTCTCTCCTGGTTTGCACTACACAAGCACCAATATTCATTTTTGTGAAGCACCCATACTTATTAACATCTTAAAGATAGCTTGGATTTTAGGCTGGTTTCTTATCAAAATCATTACCTATTCTCCTGCCCTTAGACCAATTTATTTGGGGTCGCAGCATGTCTTTTTCTTCCACACTCCTCGTCATCTCCATAGTTTCTTTGGTCTTCCTCTACTCTTATACCCATGTATCTTCTTCTTTATCATGTAGTTAGTGCCTAACCTGGTGTCAGACTTTCGATGCCCATGGGTCTCATACTTGGCTTTAATGGATGGTTACTTATATCCAGGGGGAAAAAAACCAAGTAAAAGTTATACTAAGTTACAATAGCAAGAAACGCTAATTGGCAGAAAACAAATTAATGGTACTTTATAAGTTGTTTTCAGTCTATTTTTAATAAAATGATAATGTCAGTCAAAATAACGTAACATTCAAATATCTTGAGAGATGAAGATAACATCGTTTAATTAGATAAAGATCAAAATGTATAAAAGCATAAATTAAGATAACCTGAACATCAAAACAATCTTTATGTGTATATTTGAAAGAGAGTAATAAAGATACAGTAGTATACAATTAACTTAAGGCGTTTGACTATGAAGTAACAAAAGCATTTTTTTAAAAAGCTTTTCCGGAATTTAAATCTCCTTTAAGTTTTTTCCCACATGTTCCTTCCGGTACGGATTTTGGTCTTTCTTGTTAGTGGAATAAGCTCCCTGAAGATGTAGTCTCAGCCCTATATATAAACCAATTTAAAAGACGACTAGACAAACATAATTCATAAAAAAAACGCATAATTTAGGTAAATGACAAAGATAACTCTCAATCACTTTTACTGTTCAAATAAAACCCAATCTTGTACCTAAGCCCTTAATTCTCCAGCCATTCAAATTTCGAATAGGCACAATACAAAAAAACAAATGCTAAAATTTCATCATGGCCACCTGTTACGACGATAAAAACGCGGGAAAACATTGATATACAAACGTCAAACGTTCAATACGATTGAAATTCAGAGGGTAGTACCGCCCCATTACGTATTCAGTTCTACCCGTAATATGCGGATTCCTGAGGGGCGAGGAAATTCCTCGTTTTGGGATGTCCGCCATCGCAATACCGTTTTCCGAAAAGCGAATGAGCCAAAAAACGGCGTTCACCAATTTCGAGGCCTTGTTGTATTGCGCTTTGATGTAGGTGATCGTAATGAGCGATTTATACTGCTTCATTATCACTGCCTAATTAAGAATCCGTTATTTTAGAGCGATAAATACCTAAATTAAATGACTATTTCAATATTATTCGATACTTAAGTACGACCAGTGGTCCACATTCGCCCATCAGTGGGCTAACGCAGGCTAACAGTAACTTAAGTATGAGTTCACCACAACACTTCAATGCTGAACAGTCTGTAGACTATAACATTAGTGTCTGCAATATTTCGTCACCATTACATTCAATAAATTAATGTTTGGGTGCTAACCGCAGTCACTTCTCACATAGACGTCAACAAAAAAAGAAAAAAATATCTGTAGTATTCTAAATACAAAGTACACTCAAATTAGCGCATTTAAGCTTAACGTCTAAATGTCTGTCTGTCGTGCTGATTGTATACAGCTATACATCCGTCGTCACTGAAAACATAGAAACTTTTTTGATGTTTTTACCTTGGATTTCCAGTGGAATATTAAAAGACTTACCTCTTATTGATAGGACAAGTAGAAAACACTGTCAACCCCTACCTAAAATACAGTGGAGGTGACAGATAGTTACTTATACGTTTACTTTTCTATCTTTTCCAGAATACAAAACAAATGTCATTACATAATATAATAAAAACGCTTTACCTAAAAAGGCCCCAAAACGGGCTGTATAAAAATTCTAATAGCCGAACTACATACGTACATTTTTTTTGGCTCGGATCGTTGGCCGAGCAAACACACGTATAAGCAAGCAATAAGTTAGTACTAATAATATTATTAAAAAAAACTGACCGAACGATTGTCGGCCTTCAATTCGGACAGATCATTCACCTGTGCTGATTATAACTACGGAAGAGTTCTACAGAAATACCACTTTACACAATGTTGTTACGTAACATTGCGATTTTGTAAAATTAAAGGGGTTAACAGAGATGTTCATCATACTAACACTTGGCCATTCATAAAAGTACCCACGTACGGGGAGCAAGCTTATTGCTGTCAATCGGGCACGAATTTAGACTCCAAGCTCTGGGCCGAGAATTTCCAGACATCGGACTCAACTTCTTGAACTTCGAGTCAGAGAAATTGTCCCTGGACCTTCTTCCAAACTGTCTCAGTAGTCATAGACTAAAGATAAATATTTCCACCAGCCTATCAGACTTGGCACAGAGATTAGTGATCGTAGTTTGTTTTCTATCACAGAATAGAACGCTATCCTCTTGATATGATCTATAAAGCCTTTTTTCTGGAACCCTAGGGCTACAAACACAATTGAATGATAACAAAACAAAAACACCGCGAAGGGCGTGCAATCGATTTCGTCTGAGATTACTTTTGAACGGCTGTGCGTAAGCTTGAACGAATCTTTCACTTATTTTGACTGGAAAAGTGAATCTGTCTACGGATATTTTGTCTGCTTCACTTTCAAGGTTATACTGCCAATTTCGTACCGATTTAGATGTTTTTTTTTTAGGAAAGATATATTTTGGATGGTTTCGAAAAACAATACGTTCGGATTCTTGAATTGATATTACATAACATAACATTCATTTATTCTCAGACAACTTTGGCCCATAGATATATTATACCTTACAGACTAACATAAATATGATAAAATACAATTTGTGTTAGGAAATAGAACCTTATAACTATGTAAGTAAAGTAAGTAGTAGTAGTAGTAGTGTTGTATCTGTCACTTTAAGCCTATAAAGGGTGTTTAATGCAGAGATGATAAAGAGATACACTACAGTTTCAGCTCGTTTGAGACTAAGGTAAACAAATTACTGTCGGAAAATTTATTACAGGCGTATGGGTGGACCAGATGGATCAATAACATTCAGAAGACCGCGAGTATGACATAGTTGGGATCGAGAAGACCGGGGAAGCATGCTCCATAAAGGGAGGGGGACCCTACCCAGCAGTGGGTCTAACAAGGCTGCCGATGGTGATGATGATAATACGGATGCACCCACAAATGCACACACAAACTTATACTGGTGGTGTGTACTGGTGGCTGGTGGTGCTAGGCAACTGGGCTTATCCCAGTTGTAAATGTCCCTTTGTGCCTATTGGCCTTGTTTTGTTCTGTCTCCTGCTAAAATGGAGAGAAGTAGAAATTATGTATTTTCCTGCTCCTCCGCTATTCTTTTCTGATTAATTTCGTTGCGGGATCCAAGACAGTTAAATTGATTCTCTGGGACTTTGCCGAGCTCCATTGTCTCGGCGCTTTACTGGTGGTCGCCACTGTTGATTCTGACTTTCAGGAAATGCAGTGGTTTGGGAATAGCGTGGCGGGCTTGTCCCAAATAACAGAAAGACCCACAAATGCAGCTATTATTTTACAAATGCACCAATAAAGTGAGACTTCTGTCATTGCAGTTACAACCAATCGTTGAACGCGTGACGATTGGTAAATGAAGCCGCGTTCTGAGAACGATCCTAGTTGGATGAGCAGCCGTTTTTGCGCAGACCTCACTTCTTAGTCACCTCCTAGGTTTTGTTTACAAATAAATCAAAAACCTGCGAAGCTTCGCTCCCGCAGCGAGCGTTTAATCTGATCATCTTAAAGAAGTGCAGTCAGTCAGAAGTGTATCAGTTGCATGCATTTTCTTCATGGTTAACCCACTCTTTGTTGATAGGATATAATCTAGGACTTAAATAATGGGTGTAATACTCTTAACGAAGCTCAAAGTTACTTGTTCTCCACATCATTGCGATCATTCTTTTGTTCTAGACCATAGGTTCCCAACGGGGGCAGTACCGCCACTAGTGGGCGATGGAGCTTTTCATGGGGGCGGTAGCGGGTCCAAAGGCAATTGGGGGGGCCATTGGCCATTATGAAATACCTCTATTTTCATGAAAAAACATTTTATATAGCCGTCTAAAATGTTTATAACTATGTTTTAAAAAGGAGCGTTGGATTTTTTTTCTTGTAAGGGGGCGGGCGGTAGTCTATAAAAGGTTGGGAACCCATGTTCTAGACCATGCCTGGGAACATTCTAGTTACGGACATATTGGGAGTCAAAGTTCCAACTTTTTCACAAGTTTTTTTATGTTATAATTTGACTTTAAATATCTCCACGACCCCCGTACTTTTCAAAGCATGCATCAGCACAATGTTTTGAGTGCGTTTCATTGAGTTTTAAGGTAAACCGGGATTTGATATTTTTTGCGTAGGGTTACTTAGCTAGTATGATGTGCAAAATGCTTCGTAAATTTCGTAATCTCCTCACATAAAATATTCCAAAATCTCCATGGAACGCTGATTAACAACAATACACTATTCGAATAGGATAGTAGATATCCCTCATACGTATTGGTACCCTGGTATTTTCATGCAAGCACTCCCCCATCCTTTGACACAAAACATCTAAAATGTGACTCCCCTGGTAATCGGTTCCGTAACCGGCAGGGGAGTTAAGTTACATAATTAAACATAACACGCCGAAAGTACACACATAATTATTGTAATATTTACTGGCTTGATGAAACTTCATGTTACAGGTTAAAGGGATGCGAAAATTAAAAAGAGGCTAATATAAACTTACTAACTACTTTCTGGAGAGCGTAATGAAAATATGCAACTTCAGGCATCTCCCTTCCCTGATCATAATAATCTGGATCTATTCAAAGTTCAAGTGAATCGGTGTCTTCTAGGCAAGTGTGCTCGACCCTAGGCCGCATCACCACTTCACGTCAGGCGAGTTGCGGCCAAACGCAAGCCTATTTTATATTTAAAAAAAAACTTAATTATAAATCAGTCAGAGCTCTGTGTCTCCATTTAATTTCTGACTACCTTTGGTTCTCACATCACAGATGTCTTTAACATTATCCTCCTAATTATCGATAGCTTATCTAACAAATTCACATTAGACTAGACCTGGCCTCTCCAAGAGCCCAGTGATGCCTAACTTCACCATGGTGATCAAAAAGGTTGGTGACCCAGGTTAGAACCAGTTCTTAGTGGTTCAAACATTGTATGATGAGTTCAAAATACTTTTAGTTACGCAAAAAGTTCGTTAGCAAAAAGTTTATAAGGTTTAAAACTCCTTAGCACTAAAACACTTTTTTTTTGTTTCCGTTTTCAAAATGCGTAGCTCGATTCTTTTTTCTTTCTGGCCATTGTGAATATCTTTGGTTTTCTTAAGAGCAACCGTTAAAACGAACGTTCGATTTTATTATCCGATTTCCAGAATACCCGGAGGGAAGGTGTTTCTGAATTCGACACAAATGTTTTTTATTTCTTGTACTGTGATAATGTAAGCTGTGATCACAAACAGGGGGGGGCTAAGGCTTAGAGATACCAGCCGTCGATGGAAGGTGAGAAGGTGAAGCTACGCTTGTCGAGGTCAATCCATGGATGGGTGACTATCCATTACATATCGAGAGTGTTGGTCAGGTAATGAGAACCCCAAAAACGCAACAACCAGTCAAAACAGTATCAAAATATCCAGTAACTGGGTTGTGAAGGTCAAACTGCATCCGTTTAGACTGGTAGCCGACCCCACTATAGTTGGTAAAGGGATAGGCAGATGATACTGTGAGAATGTAAACAAGAGATTAAAGAGATTATTCACTAAGTTTTCTTTAACACGTTATTATACAGCGAATAATCAGCAAGTTAACTTGAGATCCAACAATCATGAACTTAACAAAAACTTTGAAAGAACTGACAAATGTTCATACCTTCTAACAATTTAAATACGTAATGTAGGTACCACTTTACGTAAGTAACAATCCAATAACTAATTTCTTAAACTTCAATAATCTCGTAAAAACAAATCCTTTTACCCAACAAAAAATTCAGTACACATAGTTCGATACTATTAGTTTGCGCCATTTTCTCTTTGAACCGCAAAAGAAGTTATAAAACTTTTATAGAACGTTTATGATTAACTTCTTGCTTATAAAATGGCTGGGCGACGGGCATTGTATTCAAATTCGCAAACAAAGTATGTTTGTTGTTTTATTTTATTTACTTTAGAAAGAAAATAAATATGGATCAAGGGCAATGTGGATCCAAAACGTAGTATTTCTAAACAATTTCACTTTCAATGAGATTTTCATTTGCCTATGTATTTAAATATATTGATTCCAGAGCAGACCTCAGATTTTTCGGAATCATGTGCGTATTGCATAATTATCATTTTCTTCGGTGAAGGAAAACATCGTGAGGAAACCAGCATGCCTAAGAGATATTTCTCGACGGCATGTAAAGCCAAATCAGAGGCCCATGGGCGACATAAAAAATCTGACACTAGGTTAGGCACTAACCACACGATAAAGAAGATTGATTCAAATGAAATGTTTAATGGCCAATTACAAAAAACCACACGCCATCTTAACCCAGTACTGTTTACAATTCTTGAAACAATAAAAAAAACCAGTGCAACATTGTTACTTACTTTTTTGCAGCTTGCAACTCTGCTTACACCTTTTTAGCATGAAAGTACATAATTCCATATAGTCAGGTGCGAAATAATCAAATTATAAAAGTTAAATATTAATGGTATGCGAGTTCACTACGATTTTTTATCAAAAGAAAATCAATTATACAGTGTGCGCTTCATGTCGGTGCACGTGATAAAAGTGGGTATACAAACGTCCTGTATATATTAAAATAATATAACTCCTATCCCAGATCAAATAAAGTCTAAATTCTATTGCAAGGAGAGTCTTGAGGAAGCAACAATGCCAAATGCAACTATATATTTTAGACATTAAGGTTTGTTTTCAGTTGTACACGGTTAGACTTGATTCTATACGGCCAAGTAAAATGTTCGGTATTTTAATAATGTGTAAAACTAAAGGGGGAAATGTATAAAACATGTGTAGTGTAAGTATTCGATTCTTTCTAATGGCGTATTGCTTTTTGCAACATCGCGAGGAATCCGCCATGTTTATTATTGGTTCAGATACCAAGCGATGGGTCCGTTACTTCGATTTGTCAGTAACTTTGAGTATGTGATTGGATGTTGGAGTTCTTATATCGTGAAACTTATCGTTTTACCTACGAATTGTATTTTAATTATTAGTGCCAAACTTTTCCTCGAAAAAAGGGTTCGTTTGCAGATAAAGCTATCTACTTATTTAAGAAAATTTTCTAATTAACATTGCGTTCTCGATTGTGGTCTAGTGGTCGCAGGCGCGACTAATGAGCAGCAGGTCCTGGGTTCCATTCCCAATTCTGGCAGTGTTATTGGGCTTTTCGTTCAGGAATCTCTCAGTAGCAGCCACGAAGTCAGGATTTGTGCCCGCTTGATGGCAAAGGCTCGCCCCCTATTACAATGGAACTTAAAAATAACTGGCGAAATGTGGGTGTGTCATGAGATACTCTGCTTAACCCTTCGGGGATTACAGGTGTGACGTAGATAATTTACAAAACGCACATCGTCGTCACCATTGCCTAAACCTTTTCGGTCACAATAGACAACCTTGCAAGCCCCTGTCCCTTCCCACGGTCACAACAATTTACTCCAAATCTATAATCACTGTTGCACCAAAATGTTCCCATAACACATTTAAGCATCCATTGACGTACCACCATCACCTTGGAAACCAGTCCACTAACCAAAAACCGTAATGGATACAACACTCCTTTCACAACTACTTAACCTCTGACAATTACAGTCAAACAACGAACTTATATCCACGAAAATAAATATCAATATCATTTTGACAGACTACAGTGTTAGCAACCCAAAAAAAATCTTATTGCTACGAGATTAAAGGTCACTATGATTTTGACAGCGAAGCTCGGGCGGAAGAAAAATAACTGTGAATGGACTATATTCAACGTGACTGGTCCCACAGTATTACGAATCGACACATGTCAAGGTGACAGTTCTTTGACAAATTTGATGATACCTTATGCCGTATTGTGAAATAATAACAATGGACTAAGAGTTTACGGTAATGACCCCAAAACAAAGGTAATCATTAACATTAGTTTGTGTGACTGTGTGGACATTCTATTTCTGGATATCACTCAATATTACTTTGGTCTTGTAAGTGACGAAGATTTTTCACTGGATAAGGGGTGTATTTACTGGGTTGTGGAGATCAGAAAGACCATGCTAAAAGCTCCATGTAAAATACTGATATTCAGCCGCTTCCGGTAAGACTGGAAGCCGACCCCAACATAGTTGGGAAAAGGCTAAGCAGATGATGACTGTGAAATTCAGTGAACTTGTACTGAGGCCTGGGGGCCTAAAATGGCCACTTTAGCAACATAATAGGATAATAATATGAATCACATTAAAATTCTTAAAATGGTCACAGACACAGTTAATTGAATTATCAGTTTGTGACCATTTTACGAATTGTAACGTAATTCATATTATTATCAAACTCAAACTCAAACTCAAAGCATTTATTTCAATTAGACCATTACAGGCACTTTTGAATGTCAAAACACAAATACATATCATATTATGTTCTCCTAGAGTGGCCATTTTAGACCCCCTGTTAACTGTTGGATAACCACAAGTTATGTGATGAAATATAATTTAATTAAAATCCGACGTTAATAATGAAGTTACCCCCCAACATGGTTGGTAAAGGCCTGGGAAGATGATGAAAGTCTTAAACGATATCACTGCTGCACCAAGGAAGATTCAAGGAAGGTTACAAATAAACTTAAAATGTTTCATGTTCCATGTCATTTTATCACCACCTACACCAGACATATCTATTCTGAAAGCAGCCCTAGGAAAAGAGGCCGAGATACGACTTTCCTAAATTTTACTTTCCAAAAAAGCTCTAAAAACTTCAACTGAAACTGAAATTAAACACCTCTTCCAAATCTTCAAACACACAAAAATGATGGATGAGAAAATTTGAATGAACTGCTGAACAAAAACGAAAACATAACGCCCACATTCAACGTTTCAAACTCAAAACCGAAGCCATATCAACACCCATTCATTTATTGCTTCGTTCTCTGGAGCCAAGATTAAGGGCACAAACACTTTTTATGCGTAGAATACACGAAAATTCACGAAGAAAAGTAATATGGAGCGAGCAATCGCGTTTATTTTGCCGGTGTAATTGTGTTACTTACACCCCATTTGATACTAATTCGATTCGACGCCCTACAGGACTGAATGAGTGGGCCGTAACTAGAATTCGTCTGGAGTTTTCTGTTGTGCTTACTTCATATATGTCCGATGTAGGGTTGTCTCGCATTTATTATTATTTAGAAGGTGACATTTTTGACTTACACTGAAATTCAGTGAACATACACTAAGCCCTGTTAACTGGCGGATATCCACAAGTAATGTGATGTAATATAATGCATAATGAGCCAATAACGTTCCCATAAAAGCTAGTTTAATAGAATTTAGTTAAGTAACGAAGCTTCTCATAAAAAAGAAGATGATGCTATGCCATACTCGTGATCGTTCGTTCGTCTCGAAATCCAAGAACTGATAGGCAAATATTTTATTTCTATACATGATCGGTTTTGTGAGTATCGCAAATTAGTTGATTGTATACTTGTTGGCATTAAGTGATTTGGGAAACTCTTGAAAGCCGTTTTTTACTGATCGCCATGTGTGGTCAAGTTTTTATTAAATTCTTGTTTATTTATAAACTTATTTAAGGTAGAGGTTCTTCGCGGTGTAACATCACGGTCGCGGTATCTCTTTCGAACAACCCGCAGCTTCCACCATGTCCTGGAACAAACATTTGAAGATGTTGTGGCTTCCATCAACCAGCACAGGACCCACGAGATGGATTACGGCCCCCGGCGGGAATTTAAGTTTTTTTATGGTTTTAATTACGTTCCATTCTCCACGGAAAACACTACAAAATGTTCACAAATACTGAATACATTTTCACTTTTACACAATCCCCTTATATTCCCCGATTATACCTATTATACATGACAATATTTCTGATTGCCATATAAATCAGTCCATTGACCACTGTGTGACCACAGAGTTCGCTCGCACGTGCGACTCGCGACCAAAATGACACAATATTGTATGTAACCGCATGGCCACAAGACACACGCGTGCAACAGCGACTGCGAAGAAAACAAATGATAGATTAGATTAACAAATGATAAATAGAGATTGCTTGGATTATGCCGCGAGTGAATGCATGGTACAAACGGTGACAGATCCAACTATACATTTCCAGGGTAACATGGGCTCGCTTTGTTTAGATTTCCCGTACAATGAGAGATCCGCATAAACTGTTTCTAGCTTGATTGGTCGTCGTGCGTACACGATAAAATAGGCCGAAGAAAACTACTGAAGAGATCCAGACTATAATGATCGGGAAACAGAGAAGCCGGAAGTTGATGGCCAACCTTCAGTAATTGGAGAGGCAAAGAAGAAGAAGAATGCCAGGAGTCAGCACTTGCGAGGCGATGACGCTCGCGTGAAGGAAACAAGAAAGATCGCGCGTGTTGTGTCGCGAGTCGTATCGCCTGAGGTCATAAACGGAGCGTAACTCTTAAACGCAGGTGGGATGTTAATTTTTTGCGTGGGATGTCCTCGGCCCGTTTTATCAGTAAGCGAAACTGAAAAGCGTTTCTTGCGAACTTTTACCTCGTACAAGTTGGGACTTGAATTGTTGGTGTTGTTAGCTGTTTGGGGGTATTTTTTTGGTTTGAATGTATATTTTTAGTTAAATAAATAGCTAGAGAGATTGTTTACTGAGATATTTTTGATATCATGATACTTGAGAGCAATAAATTAAATTAGCTCTGTTAATATTGCTTCTATTTGAAAGCCAGAATAAGGGAGAGGCAAAAAAAAGATTATTGACTGATTTTAAAAAGGGTTTTGACACCAACTGTAGTTCCTTCTTCGGAAACGTTTTATTTTTGAGTTGCCACTTAATCCTCGTTTAATAACGACGATTGCACGATCAGTTGTTATCGCAACTTCCGCGAACAAGCGAACATATCGTCGCGTTAATTGGTAACATTCGCGTATATTTTTATTTGACGCACACAAACAAAAATGGCCCTTTAATTATTCGCAAAAAGCCCCTATCCTTTGCTGTAACAGATTCTAATTTCACCTCGCACCAATTAAAATTCGACTTTATTTTTTAGTATCAAAGTCTGAATTTTGAATGGATAGGCTTGTTGCTAAAACACATTACTTTTTATACCAGGAAAAAATAATCATGCTGGAGTTTAGAATATTATCGTTACTGGTTCCCTTTTTGTGGGGGGGTCGAATGCGCCTTATTTCCTGGGTGTTAGGGGCGACCCGTAAAATCGTAAAAATGCAAAGCTTTTTTCAACCACCAGGGTCAATAATGCGGTCGGCAAACGGAAGGGTTAAGTGGGTCCGTAGCACGAAAAACCGTTTTAAAAATAGAATTTTATTTTTAACCCTCCATGCTCTATATTTGAGGCTGTGATCTTGGGGTTCTATGTTGTACCTCCATCGAAGGAACGATGCAGGATATAGTTGAATTTTCTCCTTTGATATGGGCGTCTACAAAAATTTTCTACTACTTAGTGATAATATTACATTAAACGAGCCGGTAATAATGCAATAAATTATCATACAATACATAAAGGCTACATTATTTATAAGGTGCACCACATACACTTGCAATTTTGATTGATATCAAACACATGATAACCCACTAAAATTCCGTCCAGGTCTTAACAAAACAACGTACACTTTGGCGGTGGAAAATGCAGTCGGGAAAATCCTAAACGTAACATAAGTATGCACATGTGATGCATGCAAACGGCTATTTTAGTCTCGATGTGTAATAAATTATAATATTATATGCAATATTGGTCCTTATTTATACCGTACATTACGTCATTATCCTGTGATACGTCCTCTGATGAGGCTTTTCAATAAACAAATGAAAGTCAAAAAGGTCTTTAAGTGGTACCTACTACTGGTAATCCATCATCATCTTCCAGCCCTCGTGTTACTTGGGGTCGGCGCAAAACGTTTTTTTTTTACATAATTATTATCTAAAAGATGAAGCCTCCTTGTGGCGAAAATAAACGATAAAAACGGATATGCAAATTACTTTAAGTGCAGTCTTATGTTATACGGGGTGGAAGGGACACTGACGCGAAAACGGAAACCACATACTCAGTACATCATTCTGAACCCCACCACATAGACGTTTTTCATCGGTAATTGAAATCGGTAGTTTTCGCGTCGGTAGCTCCACCCTGTATACCATAGGTTCCCAACCTTTTTTTTAAGGACTACCGCCCCCTTTACAAGAAAAAAAATCTAACACCCCCTTTTACAAACTAGTTATAAGATAAAACATTTTTGACGGATAGATAAAATGTTTTTTCATGATCATAGAGGTATTTCATAACGCTCCCCATTTGCCTTTGGACCGGATACCGCCCCCATGAAAAGGTCCAGCACCCACTAGGGGGCGGTAGCACCCCCGTTAGGAACCCATGCTGTATACAGACCCCGCAGTCTATAAATGAGGCCTCTTTATTTCTTTCATTCCGTGGTACTTTTTATTCTTTTTACTTAGTTTTTTAGTGAAAATCAGTGGGCCTACACTATTGGCAATCGTTTATGAAGCATTTCGTGTTTCTACAACGAATCTCAACCGGATTAACATAGGATTTCTGGTAGCTTTCGTAAGTCCAATACGTTTTCGTGACTCTTAAACAGAGTTCGTAATTATCGTGATAATTATCGGTCAATTACCAGATAATTCATAACTTGAGCTCTTCATTTTTTACTCAAATTGCTTTTTGTGTTTTAACGCACTTGAATTCAGTCCAAAGAGGGTCTTTATTTTTCGGCATTTTCGTAACTTTCACTCTGGTCCTAAATAGCGAAATAGAAATAATGAAAACTAAACAGCAATATATTGAAAATTCAGTTTTTTTTTTTAAATTAAAAACAACGTACTTACTTTTTTAAGTTGACACCTAAAACGTTTAGATACGCGTAAAAGCGGCAAATCGCGTTCGGATTCACGTGAAGTGACATTGATAATGATTTTTCTTATTATGAAAACTCTGCTTTTAAATAATCGTTATCGGTAATATAATGTCACTTTGTCTAGACAAACGGGCCTATAGGTTCTCTTAACATCGAAATACCTACTTTGTTTAAACTTTTGAACTTCTTCGTTAAGAACAATGACCAAAATGACCAAGACTTCTATTAAAGGCTAACTCTTTAACAACGTGAGCAAAATGGCAAACACGTAATCTAATGGCAGTCAAATCCTCTGATCAGTGGCTGGATATAAATATATAAATAGGCAGTTGGTTTACGAGCTGCATAATGAGGCCATCAACCGTATCTCGTTGTTAGGGACCCCTTACACTAGTTGAAACGAACATAGTGACTGTTGTATCTTCAAAGAATCCTGCGCCATGTATTTTGTTGGTTTTTGGCGTAATCGTCCACCCATTAGCAGTTTACAGCGGAACATGAATCAATGGACCCAGACGATTACAGTCCATAGCTGGGCATAGGCTTCTTCCAAGATGCGCCACAGCATCGTCTTGCGTGTTCTGCATCCATTTTTTTGAGTATGACATCTCGCAGTTCAACCTAGGAGGTTGTCGTCTGCTTAACCGGACTATACTGCGGGTGCCTTGAGTGTAAGGCCTCCAGCCAGGGCAAAAAAAGCTTACAAACTATGCGACTACACGCCCTATGAGGTACCAAGCTCGGCTTAGGGCGTCGCTGAGGGAGGACAGCAGAGGGACAGGCTGGATTTGTCTGGGATGACCCAGCCATCTTTTTAAGGTTGTCGGTTCATCAAGCTGGAGGAGCTCCCACACTAAACTAGGCAATACGCGATCTCCTCTCTAGAACTCGTCTGTTGCATCAGCTATAAGTCTTTAGCTGTACATTATTACTTTTAAATTACGATAGGAAATAACATAACATCTCACGCCTTTAATCCCCGAAGGTTTAGGCAGAGGTGTGCCTAATAGTTCACGATTTTTGGAGTTTTGTAATATCTCGTGTAAAAAAAATGTCACTTCCGAAAAGAAAGACTCTAGGAGTCTAGCAGGCCTTTTTGTTTATACGAGTTTAAAATTTTTTGTTCGTAAATACACCCATAATACGGGAAATATTCAACCTACCAACCAATTACTAACCTACATAACAAAAATCGTATCGTAAAAAATGACATTTACTCAAGTAATCACTTTGACTTGTTCATAGATACGGAGGTTAGTGTGGGGCAAAGTCTTGAAAAAAGGGCGCTAAATTACAATGACGGTAATGGCAACCCTGTGTACTTAATCATTATTGTTTACCTAATACATTTATTTACCTGTTACAAAGTACCAGATAAATGTTGTATCAGAGCATTAAACGAAAGCAGCAGTGAACTACTACAAAGACTTTTTAACCAATGTAAGGGCCCCCAACAATGAAGAGAAGAAAAAATTAATAGACAGAAATAGAAAAATAAACCTAAAAAAAGGTTAACGATCTAGATTTATTACTAAAAAGACAGACTAGCTCTGACTGCTAATAAGAATATTAGAGTCGTAAAAATAGTTTTATCACTGTCTTACAAAAACTGGCTAAGCGCGAGCCAGATAGCGTAATAGGTATCTACAGTCTACCCGTGTAGAGATGGCAAATTAAATGTTTTATTTTGGAAACCTGCTAATTTTTTCTCGTGTCAGTTGGATAGGTTACGTGTGGAACATCCTCATCTTCTAACAAGTATTTGAATGGGGTGGGAATGTGAGATAGTGGTCAAATGAGAGAGAGAGATTCAAATACATCATCTGTGTCTTCCCAACAATGTTGGAGCAGCTTCCAGTCGAAACCGACGCAGCTAAGCACCAAAACTTTACATGTAGCGACTGTATGCTTAAGGCACAGAACAGACATATAATATATTATGTAGTTTAGAAATGAAACGTACGTCTGTAAACTACGCCTCTGATGTACTTAATCTTAAGTTCACTACAATGTACTACATATATGGTTTTGTATCATCATCTGCGGAGCCTTTTCCCAACTATGTTGGGGTCGACTTCCAGTCTAACCGGATGCAGCTGAATACCAGTATTTTACATAGACCTCCACAACCCAGTTAGTACTGGAAAACTAACCAACCCAATGCCTGGGGGTCACAATACCCTCCGGCAAGCCCCACAAGGAACAAGAAGGAAAGAATAGGCCCTATTGCCAATTGACATCAAACGGTGTTTACTTTCTTTCAATCTACAAGTTGCATTGTGAAAGCAACCAAAAATGTATTTGAAGTGATAAATATGATAATGATCAAAGTCATGGTTATTGACGAACAAACACGCTAAAAGCTAAGTGGTTACTTAATGCCTTTAAAAGTAGATTTCAACGATAATCGATTCTGAAAATTCGTTCCAAATATTATTTGACCGATAACTTGAAGGTAGGCGCAGAAATGAAGAAATGACATGAGGGAAGTTTTGAGTATGAATGTAGACGTTTCTAAAAGCGAAGAAGACCAAAGAACTAACTTCATCCGTGAATTCTTTAGTCTTCCTCGCTTTTGAGTGAATGGTGGTATGGCTAAAAAGAGGGTGACAACTGAGATGACGACTAATGGGGGTGTGTGGAAGAAAACGTGCTGCGCCGTCTCCAAATAAATTGGTATACGGGAAGGAGATTGAGATAGCAACGTTACATAATAACCAAAACTAAATCTAATCAGGGTCGTCTCAAATTCATGTCTTCTTCAAAATAACACAAACAATGTCTGTTTTTTTTTTAATATATTTCATTATCACTTCTTTATGCTTCTTCCTTCTTAAAAACCGGCTGCCATTACCATATTCTTCTTTGTCTATCAAACCATTTAACTTAGCAACCGTCGTTTCGACAGACTTCCGGGGGACCTTCAAATTAACCTCCAATGAACCAGGTAGACATATTGAGGTTGCGAAATCTAAAAACGGAAAACGATTTACCATAACTTTACGGTTTAGGAGTGGAACAGGGTAAGATTACACCATAAAGATTAAAAAAATTCCTTAAATTGAGCCATACCGAATTTTGCATAGCATTGAATCTATTCAAGTCGTAGTTAAAAAAACAAAAATAGTAGACATACATTACAAGAAGTATCAACTGTTGACCCTTTTGGAAGGCTGTTACCACAATCGGCATACCAATATTATAAACGTGGTTGTACTGATAGAAAAGTGCTTTAGATGTTCATCATTCTCCTGCCCTTATCTCAATTTATTTGAGTTCGGTGCAGCCTGTCTTCTTCTTCCATATCTCTATTACTCGTCATCTCAGCAGTCACTTCTTTTCTAGCCATATCTTCCTAAACATAGTCCACCCATCTTTTTTTTTTTCTTCCTCTCCTCTTATAGTCATGCAAATAAATACGCAAAATGTTCCTCATTATATTTTCCTAATATCTCCGCATCACCTGTCCATACCACGATTACCACACAACTTTTCAGTCACCGGCAGACTTCCTTCATTCTATTAACCAAATTAATTCTAATATTTGCCTATGGTAGTAACCAGCACATACACAAGAGATTGACAACCTCCTTTTTAAACCGTACAAAAAGAATAACACACCTTTCATAGACAAAATCGACAAGGACCCCTACTGGTTAACATTGATTTAACTAGCATAGTTTTTAAACGTTCAACAAAAACCCCATTCAATACGGTCCAGCCGTTCATAAGACATACAGTGACAGACTCATGAACAAATTACCTTTCACCACACACGGTGAATGTAAATATATGTTTGAAGCGAATATAGCAAGTAGAGGCGAAGATATGCAGCCTTATATGGGAAGATCATAAAACAAAGAATGTGGCTGCACTGGCTATCTCCTGAGGCGATGCAGGTACTTTCTTCTAAACGTGGGTCATCAATGTGGTATTAGGTCTCGGAATGATAAAGCAAGGTATTATTTATTTGCAAAATAGACAGGACGATAACTTTTGGTGAAACAATAGATGAGACCAAAGGTATAAATGTCGTAAAAAATTCTAAAAATATCCACAGGGGGTCAACTCAAGCCATAGTATCAATTTCAAATAAGTACAAACTTAGAAATGAAAACAGTGTAGCAGCTGCTATACATCCGGTTGGAGATATGCTTTGAAAATTGACTATAGTCAATTTTCAAAGTTTACACCTATATCTCCGAAGTATACTTCGATAGTAGCCTAGAAGAACAGAAATAGGCAAGGGACCATTCCGAAAATAGACAACCCCTGACCTACCCTCGCTTTAAAACTAAAGCAGAATTCGCAACACATCCATCGAATACCGATTAAAATCATTCTGATGAAATAAATCCCCATTCACTAAACACCCATCACACCAAGCCTATGTGCCTTG
The DNA here is from genome assembly GCA_964057025.1 of Standfussiana lucernea. Classification (NCBI taxonomy): domain Eukaryota; kingdom Metazoa; phylum Arthropoda; class Insecta; order Lepidoptera; family Noctuidae; genus Standfussiana; species Standfussiana lucernea. The sequence continues at coordinate 14,131,012 of OZ059799.1, forward strand.
AAGGATTTCATTCATATGCTATAATTAAGTCATATTCTTCCGTCAGATTTTTTGCGTACTTAAATTCTGTGCTTTATCTTGGACCGAATAAAATTTTATTTTCTTTCTCTTTGTTTCTACTTCACCCTCAACACCAAAACCACGACACCAGCCCCACACCACTTCGTAAACTTTCGGGAAGTATCGTCCTAAATCGTAACGGTCAACCTTGAAATTTTCGAGCGTGCCGAGCCCAGTTGCCTAGCGTGTAATCGCCTGACGTCAAGACCTAGGTTGAGGCAACGACCCGACAAGGCCAAACCGTCCGTTTACGACGCCATAGCAGTTTTATCGAGCGCTGTGGTGACGCGACGCCGGTTTAAAAAAAAAAACGAGGTCGGTTCAGGTGGTTAGGGGCAGTCGTGGTGGTTGAAACTATGTTCCTGATGGTCCTGTGGAAACTTTTGTTGAAGAAGAAAAAAATTACGTATTAATTATGCAATGTTGCGAAAGTTCAAGTTCAAGATTTTATTCGTTTTCAAGGGTCGTTTAATAAAATGGTTTCTTTTTATTCAATTTATCATGTGCAACAGAGTTTACAATTGGCATAAAAAGTACACGAGTTCAATACTTTCAACCCCTGTTTCATCCTTAGGAGATGACATTTCAAAATCCTCCCTAATGCCTTACCTTCAATAAGAAATTCTTGTGGAAAATTTCATGCTGTCACAATGGCTGCGCGTTGTATGTCAGCGAATATAAGATTTTCAATAAACTAGATCACTTTTCAGTAAGTAGACTTCGGCTTATCCCCCAGAATCTAAAATAAAGGATATACCTTATTAGCTTGTCGCTGATAGACTAGCTACCTGACAATTATTAATAATTAAATCTTTGTGTCTATCTTCACATGTTGTAGTTAGTTCCGCTTCGTCTTGTCTGCTGACACCGTAGCAGAGAGAGCGTAAAGATAAGCTGTATGTTCTATATCAGCTATGTTACTTACTTTCCTAGTTTGGTGTCAAATGGCTTGTTGACTCATCAACATAATCAGCCTCATTCCCACAGCTGGACTCGGCTGTGTAAGAGATAGTGGGCCGTAATCCACCCGATCAGAACAGGTTTTTGGATGACACTTGTCTTCGAATGGATCTATGACATGTGTCGGTTCCCCCAGGATGTTTCCCGTCATCATTTTGACTCGTCAGCTAAAACTAAATTCGTCATTACTAAGATATTTGATTCACTACAGCTGTAGTCTTGAAGTTTTAAATATTTTAGACAAAATTTAATCAAGACCTGAACCGTGTGATCATAAAATAAATCAAAAGTGAATGCGAAATGAAAATTCGAAAATTCACTCGAGTTAATATCACCTAAGTGAATTTTCACAGCATGATCTTTGCTTAATTCCAAAAATGAATGATCATTCCAAACTCCTTTGTGGCATTTTAACTTTCAACTGATGTCTATCCCATAGGGGCTGTACTTCGCCACGTAACATAGGGCGTTTCGTATTGCCCTCACTAATTTGAACATCTAACTCGAACCAAGGGACGTCTGTTCAACTGCCCGCCCGTATAATACTGGGCCAGTGATTAAATATAATTGGTTATGATCATTATATTACTAATATTTGAAGTTGTTACAATTTTTTGTAGTTGTTTGAATGTGCAAGAAATTGTGGTAAAGATTATTGTGAACGTTAAGGTGGGAGAATATTATGTTATCAGTATATTCCAAATATTGAATAATTACATAGCATCACGCCTGTAATCCCTGACGGGTTGGGCAGAGGTGTACCATAATATGTATGGTGTACCAGTTATGTTTAAGTCCCGTAATGGGGGCGACCAGCCATCAACAGGGCACGACTCCAAATTCCGTGGCTTCTACTGACCAATTCCTGATGGAAAATCCCCGATAATAATTTGCTCGACCCGGGAATCGGACCCAGGTCCTCGTGTTCAGTAGTCGCATTTCAGACCCCCAGAGCAACGAGGCGGTCAAGAGATTCCATAGTATTTAAAGTTATTTAGGTGATATAATTATTCAACAACAGGAAAAATCATCTTGAAATTAAATCTTAATGTAGGTACATGTTAAATTGGAAAAACAGCAGAGGAAAGATTTTCCCAAAAGACTTTTTGACGAAAATAAAATAAATTTTTAGCTTGTTATACGTCTAATCACACTATTAAGGCAAATTGTTACTGCTTAAATAGAAGAATGAAGAAAATCTTCCAAACACCAACCGTGGTGACAAAGTAGGTGAACGTTAATCACACTTTTGACTTCAACTTACCTCCTCTTGATCCCTTTAAAACTAGCTAATGAAAAATTCCAACAAAATACCTAAAAACCAATCTTGATTAAATCAAAAGACATTTCATTGACGTAACAGATTGACATCACATAAGATTAAAATCTATTATAACTAATTTATAATTTTATAGCCATGCAAATCTGGAAACAGGTCCGTCTAAATATACCTAAAGTAATATAAAGCTAATGAAATAAAATATGGTTATTCTTATCGTCACACTTTCAAGTTGGGAATGAATTTATAAAAGCTTTTAAATTGTCGCTTAGAAACAATCAGACAAGTCACAATTTGGATTCTTTCAACGTATTGAAGTACATATGTAGTTGAAGTCTTCTGCTACAGGTATCTTACGCAGCATACTTAAAAGAAGGCCTCCCCAATGTATCTGTTCATTCCGAAATAAATTTATCATTGAAAGGATCAGTTGTATCTGAGCAACAGAAACTAGATACCTACATATGTTTTCTGTGGCTGAGCTATTAATAAAATCTAATTCTTTAATAGCATCTGATTCTTTACCTCACTTAATTTATTCTTCCTAAGCTAGTTCTTTCAAAGACTTTTTTTAATTTGCGATTGTTACCGCTACCGCAAATCAAAAACGCATTTTAAAGATCATCTCCATAATTAGCCTGCATCAGACGGGCCCCTCCAGTCGATTCCTGGTAAATCTCATCCAGCAGCTTCCACCTACCCCACGAAGATCGTCAAGGTAAACAAAACTACATATTTTGCAAAATATTTAAAAACTTTTTGAGATTATAAATCCATAAATCTCATGACTTCTCCCAAATAAGCCCCCTTGAAAACCAACGAATAATCTAAATCATTTAAGAAATTGCTTCGTTGTCAACCAATTCAAAAGCTTTACTCACCCTTCAAGTGAATTTAAACGCGAACGAAACGATTAGACGATTGACTTTTAAATTTTATAGCTATGTAAATCAATAAACAGGTCTGATTAACAAAACGAAAATGTTACTACGCAGTAAAACTAGAAGGATCGTTTCCTTATTGTCAAATTGATTAGCAATACGATGTATTAATTTTCTTGTCACAGTATACATATAAGAATGTATTTTAACACGTAGATAGGGGACAACACGGAATGATGCAATCGTTGCGTTGTTTTCGTTGTGAGGACAAAAACAGACGGGATGAAGATAGCATTTGTGTATGATGAAATATGTATATAGGGCGACTGGTAATTAGTGACCGATACTTATGCAAGGAGGGGAGTAAAAACATGTATTATTTACACACGACTTTTACTAGGACCAAAACTAAAACCGCGAAATATAAATCAGCTGCCACGTATAACTTTTCAAGGCGATTTCAGAGTTGGTGCCATAGCAAAAGATGTTGATGATGAGTACATCTACTTGTCAGTCTTGTCATAAATAGTAATTATTATGTATTAACAATCATGTCTAGATCTTTCCGGGCAACCAAAACAATATTTGTAGTTAAGGGTTAACAAGTCCTTCCTACCACAAAATTTGAAGGAAAACCGATGACTCAAAGCAGCTGATGAGTCAACAACAATCCTGACAAACCTACTAACACACAGCTTAACAAAACTGGACAGTTCGCCAACCAACCACAATGTCCGAAACAATGGTCCAAATACGATACACCCACACAAACGCCATAATTTTGTTTACAATCCCCATGTGAGAAACGATGACCTATCAAGGTCGCCATGTCACGGGCCAGCCATCACAATAGCAGGTCGGGGAAGCCGAACATTTTCACTTTCATACAAATACCTACATCGTTGGAACTGAGCGTAGAATTCCAGTTTAAACTGTATAAACGGACCAGCCTATTATGGCCGCAATGATTTTAGAATTTAGAACGCATTTCGTTGGTGACGATGACGAATTTAGAAGCTTGGATGTTATCGTGGAAGCTACCAGCTTTGAAGGGAATTTAGACAACCGTTTTAGGTTTGATACTCCACTAAAGATTGAAGACGAAATAACAAAGCTGAAAGGTTACCTAAAGAGAACATTGTTTGCTATTGAACTTTATCATATTAAACTATCAGTAACTTGTAAACTGAAATGTATCACATTTTTAACGTCATCATTTGCATCGCATAATACGACAAGGTTCTAAGTGCTATTAAGATTTTCGTAAGTAGACCGTATACACAAAGTCATGAAAATAGAATATCATATTTCTAAATATATTGTGTGGCAGATGCCCCAGATCTGGGCCTCGCTTAAATTCTGAAACAGGACGCGTGTCATTAGCCACGAGAAGAAAATTAATAAATGGAAAGGATTGAAATTCCTAGCGTAAGATTTCATATATGGGTTATGTTATATGGAAGGATCGGGAAGAATTTGTTATATCATTTTGGTTGAGAAACAGAATTCAATGACGACATAGTTCGTGAATAAATTGCAGAAGTTCCAAACTTATATGATTACTAGCTTATGCCAGCCAGATAATTGACCCACGGGATCGTCCTACCGGGATGAAAAGCATACGTGCTATTCCAAACTATAATCTATCTCTGTGCCAAATTTCATCCAGATCCGTTCAGCCGTTCTGGCGTGATTGAGTAACAAACATCCATCCATCCATCCATTCAAACTTTCGCATTTTTAGTGTTATATAGTATACTAGCTTATGCCCGCGTCTTCGCACGCGTGGAGTTCGGTTATTGTCCCACGGGATCGCACTACCAGGATAAAAAAGTAGCTTATGTCTTAATCCAGGTTATGAACTATCTGTATGCCAGTTTCATCCAAATCTGTTCAGTAGCTTTTGCGTGAAAGAGTAACAAACATCCATACATACAAACTTTCGCGTTTATAATATATATTAGTAAGCATAGTATAGTATATAGTATAGAAGTATAGATAGATGATTCAGAAGACAAACATAATACAACCAATATTTAATCACTAAAATGTCCGCACAAAAGACATAAATCGACACGCAAATAAAAACTAGACGTAACTAAACGGAATATTCCCACATAAACCACATACTCTAAACATAAATCAGATATTACTAGACTTCCCTATTTTAGTAACTTTATGCCTGTCATCTTAAACACGCCTTGGAAAACTACTCATACAGTCTCACACACATTCCGAGGGCCGCAGATAAAAACCAATACTACCCGAAAAAGAGGCTATAAGGAAAAATACCCGAAGATTTGGGACAATTTGCTGGGACATCAAGTTACAATGTTTTTTATTGGCGAACGTGCGTTTTACATATTTATAAGCTACCGAAAATATAATCTTGTTCCGCGAAAGTTTTAATATTAAAGATTAGAGTGGTCTTGTAATTTTGTTGGGAGATGTACCTACGTATATAGATACCTACTGGGTAAAACGTATGAGTATGTTTTATTCAAAGGCGAAAATTCCATAATGTGACACAGGCAAATTCGCTTGAAACTATTACGCTGGAATAATTTGACTAAAGAATGGAATAGGTGAAAGTTATCAAAGCATTCTTGCTTTAATTTTCGTTTTTTCTTAATGATTCGAGGGCCTAGAGACATGGCAATTACTTTCACAACGCTTCGTATTCCTACCACCACTACAACGCTATCCTATTCTTATTTGCAATCATTAAGGACGTCAGAATCTTTACTCGATTTGAGTCCATAATTAATTCGAACAAGGAATTACGACAACACTACTTCATTCATTCATTCTACAGCGACGATATCGCTGTAGAATGAATACCTCGTATGTCAAAAATTCTTTTTTTTTTTTACAAATCGTATGAAAACCACGTATTTTATAATACGGCGAAACTGTGAACCCAGTATATGACTACTAGTGCCATCTATTATATTCAAAACATGAGACAAAAGCACGTACAAATATTTTAAACATTGACAAAATTAAACGTTTTTTTGGTTTCCTGGACATACGAGGTTATCATTCTACAGCGACGTTATATTTCTATAATGTCTAATGTATGTAACTCCGTCTACTGCATCCATGAGATTGTTCCCAAGCTAAATATGTAATTAAGCTCACATATGCAATTGAAAAACTAAATGTTACGCTAAAGATAGATTCGAGTAATTAAAATGATTTATAATCTGAATATTTACCCAAGTCAGAGGCCCATGGGCGGCATAAAAATTCTGACACCAGGTTAGGTAATAACCACACGATAAATAAAGAAAGAACTCAAGCCATTGTTCTTACATAGACATTATATATCACAGTAAGTAACTTTATCGCAAAATTACAAAATTCAGAAATAAAATAAAAACGAAATCACTTCAGAAGGTTGGTAGGTACTCGTTAAGCTAAATATTATACTTTCCCTAATTAAATACAACTAATTATATAATGATTTTGATGGCCGTGGATAAAAGAAAATAGCAGATGAGACTGTAGAATCAACGAACTAATTACACAGTATTATTACTGAACTTGAAGATCACGATCGTTAATTAAAAGATAACATCGGAGGCCAAGAAATTGATGTAACAAATTTATACAAAGCACAAAGGGATAAAGGACCAATCCACCTTCCGGGTTCATCCAGTCGAATTGACAAAAAACTAACTAAACAGGCAATTGGAAACACTTTTTACACGTGGCAAAACAGACGCTTAAGCACGCGAATGACCTCAAAATGTCGTCGTCCTATCATTGGCAAAAACTGTGTACATAAATAAATAAAATAGTACGTTCAGAAATAAGGAGGAAAAACTTACTGAACTGTCTAACTGTGAAAATGAAGATAGAAACAAAGCAACAAAAATTTGGACTAGAATTTCAGTGTTCTGGGAAAAAACGTCCGTCCAGGTGCATCCGAAGTTAATTTCAAAGATGTTAGCGGTTAATGTATTCATTATTGACTGAAAGAGTTGTTGGAATCGATGTTGGGCCGTTATTACATTAGCAATCAATTGGTTTTTTCGGTCTGACACGTTCGCGGTCTAAATTCGGTCCAATGTTGTTAGCATTCTTCTTTTTGTTTGACGAAGTATTTAGGAAGCTGAATTTATCAAGCAGCTTTTTGGGTACATTTTACGCATCGAAACACGTCAAGAGATGCTGTAAGATCTGTAAACAGATTTTAATCTGTTGTATATTTGGTCCATAGGCTGTTGAATTTATTGTAAAAACATCTTCAAATAAAGATGAAACACAAATATTTGACAAAACAGACACGCAGAAGGACAAAAATGTTCTGCGTATTCGCGTTACTACGTTAACATTTGTCCTAAAGTATTTCCAACACAAAGACAGTGTGTACCATTTAAATATTATAAGAGTACAAACATACAGACATACTGAGGGAAAAACGTGATCATATGCATGCGTTACTTTATGTATGTACATTCATTAAATTTTTTCAAACCGTTCCGAAGCAAAATCAATAATGACAACAAGTTTTTGTTATTTGCTATAATATATGCACATGTATCATTAATTCATTACTATGCGTATGCTTCACTATTCTTCGAGACTTCTCTAATATTTTTTATCTAATCAGAATCTTAATAAATAAAACCGAAATATACTTGAAATTAAAGATTAATTAATGATCCGTTCAAACGACAATAGAAATCGTATGTAACACCATTTTTTAAGCTAAGTACAGTAACATAAATCTAAACAAAGCCATAAATTGGTGGTAGTAATTACGGCCCAAGTATGGTTCCCTGAGAATCCATACTTGGCCGTCATCAAGATATCATAATTAATTACTTCTACTCGTTGCGTCTAAACGGCTTTTATACCGATGGATAATGCCGTAGGAAAGGTAATAATAGAGGAAGTGATAAAATTATTTACGTGTCTCAGTAATACCAAGTACAATTAACCGAATCAATGTCTCGTGGGACAAGTCTTGTTTATATGTATACCTCATTCATCGAATCTTTACGTTCAGTCAACGTGGGAGTGTAGACACAAACACTTATAAATATTACCAACGACGCCACGCAATTTATTGATTTTCCTGATGCCGTAAGACGAAGTTTATTTATTTCAATATTTAATAAGGACTGCGGAACAAGACTAACTTTGTCACGTACGAGTATATTTGTATTTTGAAAAAAGTTGTCGCGAAAATACGTGTTTGTATTGAAAAATAAAGCTAATGGCGTATCGGAACCTGAAGTGTTTTAAAAATTCGCTGACAACTTCTTCGAAACGTAACTTTTCGTAAAGTTTCTGGAAAAATCTATATCAATTCAATTATTGTACGTATACCCGTAGTTTGCTAGCTTTAACAAACGAAACAACAACGATAGCCGAATTCAAAATCACAGAAATTATCCAAATATTGCATAACATCGATCCGGAACATCGATTGCTTATTTCCCAGGCATCAAGAATCATCGCGACGAGACAGACTATCTATTTGTTTATTTCTAAAAAAAAAAACGTGATCGCCCAATTGAAATGCAAGAACACTAAAAGTGGAGAACAGCAAGATCAATGGCTCGCGCGAGTGCGACGGCGACGTTGAATAGTGTAATCTAATAGAACCGGCGGCCTTGGTGGGTCAGTGGCTCATGATGTCATATCGTGAAACATTCCGCCTAGAGACTACTTTGGGGGGCCTTCGGACTCACCTGTACGAACTACGTGTTGTGTTTTACTTCGCCCGCGTACCACGTTTTTGCGAAGCCTTTGTCTAGTGTTTGATGTTAAACAGTCTGCTGTGAGCGTTGAAGGTCGCGCTCAACAGGACGATACAAAGAATTTGATCAAATCTCATATTACAAGTTTTGAGCGTGTGAGACCGGAATTTACTCCAAAATTAGGCATGCAAATCGCGGTATTAATTTTTTCGTTATGGCTCTGAACAGAGGCGCGCCATTGGGTCGTGTCAGCTGTTTTTTCGTGTTATATTACAGTTAATTAATGTTGGGACTTTCAGTGGTTCCAGACTACGGATCACTTGAGTCAATAGTGTCGGACATTCTGCATAAATTAGTCATTATTACAAAATGTATGTTTTGGATATTTATAGTTTTTGACGCCACTGCAACAAAAGACTTTGCTCATTGTATTTTTACAACTGCTGGAACTGAGTAAATTTGGATAGTTCCAACTTATGCGCATAGCAACCGTGTGGTCTTGTGGTTCCTTGTTCCCAAATGTGAAATATGAGAACCTCTTAATCTTAAAACTAGCATTATTTTAAAATGTATTGTTCGCAAAGTCAGCTGTTGTCGTTTACAATGGAAGGCGATATATTCAGTCCATTTCTTTCAAGCAAATCTTTGTTTCTTCAGCTATTTCGACTAGGCTTAAATCCTATAGGAGCGTGTCAATTGTAAGACTTCCCAAAACCTCTCAAAAACAGGATGGAAACTTAATTCTCTTTACAAATACCACTCCTATTCAGTACTCTTAGTTAAACTTGACGAAAACTATCTTAAATTAAATACGCCCAGGCCAAAAGAGAATAATATAAGCGTACTTAAAAAAATACTGTCGATCTTAATTAGGCACATGTTAAAAACAGGCATCGATTAGAACTAGGCGCCATTAGCCAAATATAAAGACGATTAATCAATTTGTCTCGGCTAATATGGCCACATTATTGTGATAATCCATAGCTTACTGGACGACTGACCTTATATTGTATAATATAATTAAAGCCTCTATTGTTTTAAGATGCTACCACTTGTAAAGCAGCGTTATTGCGTACTTCGCTTGCATGACAATACAATCTGTCATTTAATTAAATAAATTAGAATGTAATTAACATAGTATGTACAGTTTACCGTATAATATACATATGCTAGGAATTGGGTTTTTTCCTTTAGTATTTGTTACCTTTTGTGAGTAATTCTGTTTGATTAAGTTTATACAAATAGTTGTACAGCAGTTGCAGAAAATGGATTATTTAATTATGATGCGGTTATTTAAACTAAAAGATTCTACTTAGTACTTATTAAAATATGTATTTTAATATATTATAACAAAGGAGTGCTGATAAAGAATGCCAAGAACATTATTTCTTATTCAAATACGAAAGAAAGATGAAAATAATGTTTTATTCAGCTTATACTGGAGTGATATGAAAATCTTGATGTGATTTTGAGATAGTGGCACAGAGCTAGAGCAATTCCACGCAGACAAGCCGTCAAAGATGCGCACTCGACTTCTTCGATGTTTGTCACTACCGTGCCGTTTTGTGGGAATAAACTACTATAGTAAACATTTTTTTTGTAAGTACGGTAAGGTAATAAATCTAAATAAATAAAGCTGCAGTTAAAGACATCTACTGTACTACGTACGACGATATTTCAGAAGATACAAACTATATTTTATCATATAATTAAGGCTCAATCTCAGAGTTATGTGACCAGGATTACCGAATAACTGTGTAATAGGTTTAAAATCGCGTGATACTAATCGAACCGAAAATATTGACATTATAACATTACCGTCCATAACCAATTGTTCCCCAGTATCAACAATTTAAGTATCGAGGTCCAGAGTTTCAAGGCGAACCTAATATGGCGCACCTAAATAACATTATTACCCCTTCGGATCCATTGTTTTACATTATAAACACGTGATAGACCCACAAAAGGCTTGAAATTAATTAGAAAACTTAGCTTACTGTAACAATGTGCGTAAACATACTTCAAAATGTTATAACCCTGTATTAACAATGTCATATGTTGTGTCCTGTATTAACATGTTTATTAGGGAGGGAATACCTAACTCCTAGTTTTAATTAGCTTTGAATACTCCTTGTAATCTTCTGCTTTATTGAAAACTTGCTGACAGAAACCACATTAGATCCTGCAGTCTAAAACCTGAAATAGAATGAAATTTTGCACACGAGTTCCTTACGTAAAAAAAAAAGTTAAACGAAAGAACTATTTTTGAAAACACATGCCCCGATAGAGGATGGAAGTTTGTATGGCTTAAAGCGCAGGGAACGTCCAAAGAAACGATGGACTGATTGCTAGATAGGGGGTGACGACAGTTACTGAGATGGCGACTAATATAGAAGTGTGGAAGAAGAAGACATGCTGCGCCGACCCCAAATAAATTAGGATAAGTTCAGGAGAATGATAGATGAGGGATTTTTTTATGGAAGTACGTATTTTCACCGATAGGGAATCCCATCGAGCTTGTTTATTATATGTAAAAATCTAGTTAAGTCCTTACTAGCATAAAATAATAATCTCGACGAACAAAACAAGGTAGGTAAGCACTATAGCGGTATAAATGCTACGGGTCAGTACCCACCCGCGTGTTACCGAAAAATTTTGCAACATTTTTATTGTGACGAACCGTTTTTAACGGTAAACTAAAATTAGTCCTTTCGAATCTATTTCAACTGAACAACATAAAATTAGAAATCAAAGCGAATCTGCATTGTCTTTTCATGATCCGACTTAGACAATATCTGGACATTAAAAAGACTTTGACCTCTGAGTTTGTTTCAGTGTTTCTTCTCCGAGTATAGATAGGAAACTCCGACCTAATGTAAACCCCGAAAGGTTAAGCAGAGGTGTACCTAATGTATTCCCGAGCCTATTGCCATCAATCGGGCACAAATCCAGACTCCGTGGCTGTTACTGAGAAATTTCTGATGCAAAAACCTAATAACACGTTACACGACCCGGGAATCTAACCCAACACCCCATGCCCAGCAATCACGCTTGTAAACACTAAACCAACAAAGCATTCACCACTGTAGATGTTTTAACACCTAACTTACAAAATAAATATCATTTGATTTCAAAGCTCAACAATTTTCATTCTTGTTGGACTAGAAAAAGCAAATATAATTCGCGTAAAGCACAAATCAAAGGACCAATGATCTCCATCCACTTCAGATTCGATTAATGGATTTCATGGATTCTTCAAAAGAGGTATACGACTAGATCAATACACTCTCAAGAGTACTTTAAGGTGATTAGCAACCAACCACTAAAAACACAGTGCGGTCTGTAACGGACACTGAAGAAAATGAGCATAAAAAAGTTTGTAGACATCCTGTATCATCTACGCTTTGAAAAAGCTATAGGAAAATCTCAATTCTTGTAAATTTAAAACTGGTATTAAGGTCTAAAACAGTTGGCGCATATTTTCATCATCACCTTTTTGCCCTTGTTCCATGTAAGGTACTTGGGTTCGGCGCAATACGTTTTTTTCTTCCAACTTTTTTTCTTTCTGTCAACCGTCACGCTATTATCGTTCACTGCTTTTTCTTTTTCGTTAATTCCTAACACAATCCATCGTACTTTTATACGGTCTTCCTTTTCATCTCCATCCATCTCCAACATTTACATTCATCGTTATTTAATTCACTATTAGTTGCAGCGTATTTTGAATTCCAACAAAACTTACGTAATTGCAAATCCCACAGTCTAGGCGGGAATCCTAAAATCAGTATAGTCTAAAATCACTGTTATCTATTCCAATCTCGCCATGACAATGACCTTAAATCCACCCATCACTTCTTGTTAGTATCGAGTACTATGCATTAATGTGGCTCCTAGAGTACTGACATCATCGGGACCTACACAGTAGATAAAGATGGACATCCCAGTCCTAAAATCAGTATCGTCTCAAGTCTACGTCATCTATCAAATCAAGCCATGAATGACTGGTAATTCCCGGCAGGCTCCATCACCAAGTGCGGGCCTATCCAGCGACCATACGTTACCCATGAAGGCGCGCAGGGACCACTGCGGGCCACTTCTTTGGGCCTGGCTGTTCGGGCGTCGACTCAGCCCTAAGTTCACCGCCCGCTGGCCCCTCCTTATGGTGGCCGGAGATCGTTAAGCGTAGGTTAGTACCCTAAAAATTCTAGTACTAGTACTACTTGATATTGAAAGGTTTGGCCCGCGGCTTAGCTTGCGTCCCTGGGTCGGAAAATATCCCACGGGATCGTACTACCGGTAAAACCCAGGTCATGGTCTGCATGAGTGCCTTATATCCAATCCGTTCAACCACTAAGGCTGAAAAGGTTAGACAGACACACAGACAGGCAGACATACAGATTTACTTTCGCATTTATAATATTAGCATAGGGTAACATAAACCCAGTCCCCATATTGACGTCATTTCTGCATTCTGACAATCTCATATCTCTATTAAAGATGACAGCATAGCAATTCTATGAACAGATGCTTGTCGTACGCATATATTTGACATGTTATTTATAGAAGTTACGCCATACTGTGGTACTGCGGCTGATACAGCAAGACATGCTTACTGTTCTATGGGATAACCATAAATACGACGATAGATTAAGGAAATATGTAGAGATTAATGAGAATAACTGCATTTGCAAATCAGTGTGAAGCCGTGCTTTACCCGATTGGGATTTTATTTCAAGAAACATGTCGAACATTATCACAAACTGCCGTCTCCTATTAAACCCCTTTCGGGGATGAAGAAGTAGAAGAGTAAAGGTATTGGGTCTATTGAGCTGATCTTATATCCAAATAGCTACATTCTAATAGGACAATAGGAATATGAAAAGTCAAACCAGGATACTCATTTGTGTGTATTGCAATTGATGTCTACCCAGCGATATCTTTCAAAACAATCGGGGAACATACATACAAAATAAAAGATTCCGACGAATTAAGAACCTCAATTTGGTAGCCGGGTAATAATTGGGACACACAGGGTATTCAAAGAAGCACCAATCTGTAACTGCTAAATGGTTTAAAAATAAATCTACTTAAAATTTACAAGAAAGGGCATGTAAATCAGACAGAATGTAAAAACTGCTTAAGTGAATATCGGAGTACCTCGTTGGGCCAGTGGACGGAATCAGCCTGATTCTGTTTGGGCATTTTTTTTTTTGGGTTTTTCAATCAGGAATTTCTCAATGACGGCCCGAAGTCTGGATTTATGTCCAATTGACAGCATTAAGCTCGTTTTATATAACATGGAGCTCAAACATAACTGGCGAAACTGGATGTACCATAGCTACACCTCTGCCAAACCCTTCGGAGATTACAGGCATGACGTTATGCTTCTGTTTATCAACGCAAACTGATTCAGCGCGTCACAGCACAGTTCTTTGACACTTTTCTGTGTTGACTCCGACGCAATAACCTCGGTGTGTACGTCAAACGTTTTCTTATTATCTGCACAAGAGATCGACAAGACTAACAATTAAGTGGTTTAGTTATTAACAAAGATGTATGCGATTGTTGCCCTGTGTTCATGTGTATGAGTAGACAAAAATGTGTTTGGAATTTCAGTTCGCAATGTCGAGTTCCAATTTTTTTTTTTTTTTGGAGGAGCTCGTCGCTAAGTAATAAATAACAGCCACTCGGGTCGATCCTCAAAGTTAAGCGACAATTGCCAAGGTTGGCTCGTTAATAGGTGAACTTTCATTACACCCCTCCGTGCCTCGAAAAGCACGTTAATCCGCTGTTCTCGGTTGTCATTTGTAGATCTTTGAATTGTTCAGAAGCCCGAAAGTCTGGCAACCAGTCTTACCAAAGAATATCGTGTTATACAGTATCCGGGTTCTGGACTTGGAGGTCAGATAGGCAGCCACTCCATGTAAAATACCGGTATTCAGTTGCATCCGGTTAGAATGAAAGCTGACCTAAACATAGTTCGAAAAAGGCAGTCGATGATCTAAGATTTTGAAGTGTCAACTGGTCATTTAACTAATAAAAAAGTAGTAAAAATAAAATTAAGAAGACATTCAAACCGATTAGAATTCAATCGTAAACTAAAAATGACTTCTCACTAAGTAAATACACTCCATTGCAAAAAAAACGGGCACCTTGCAGTCATTGGCTTTTCTATGGATAATATTAATATTTTTAGTATGTCATTAGTATAAATGACCAGAAATTTCTTATTATCAATGAGAATATAGTTTTTAACACTTAAGTCCTGGAATCGATGTTTTATTCAATGTAAACAGAGAGCCGTGTTAAAATGGATTGTTTTATGGGTATAATAAATTTAAGACTACCAGTATTTTTATGGTATTTTAATAAAGAAGACATCAAAATAATTAATAACGAGTATGACCTCCCCTTGCAGCGATTATGGCATGTAATCGTCTTGCCATGTTTTTGATGGTGTCCTGTGGAATGTATTCCCACTCAGCCGAGATCACACGTTTAAGCTCCCTGATGTTTTGTGGAAGTGGTTGGACAGATCGT
The DNA here is from genome assembly GCA_964057025.1 of Standfussiana lucernea. Lineage (NCBI taxonomy): Eukaryota > Metazoa > Arthropoda > Insecta > Lepidoptera > Noctuidae > Standfussiana > Standfussiana lucernea. Next base: position 14,146,446 of record OZ059799.1, read on the forward strand.
ACTCGCCTTTTTAGGAAGTCCCAGACGTGCTCAATGGGGTTAAGGTCGAGGTTCTGCGCTGGCCAATCCAAACGACGAATACCGACCTCTTGCATATAAGCATCTACGTCGCCAGAACGGTGGGTCATAGCATTATCGTCCATGTAAATGTCATCTTCACCAATTACAGTCAGTGCGGGTTGTGCATGTTGACAAATGATTTCTGTCACGTACCTTTGCGCATTTACACTTTGAACATTATCTCGGTACGATAGCTGGAAGTTACGCCCGCCCAAAACATAACGGACCCTCCACCATAAGGGGTGATTTCTTCAAAACACACGTCGGCATAGCGTTCCCCTGGTCTTTGTAACACTCGCCGACGTCGGTCCTCACCATCCAGACAAATTCGAGCCTCATCGGAGAAGAGTACGCTACTCCAGTTACCTAGTGTCCAACATAGGCAATTTCTAGCGAACCTCAATCGAGCAATCTGGTGCTCACGGATTAACTTGGGGGCCCGCGCTGGTCGTCGACTATCAGCAGTATATCAGCCGCTCAAAGCCTCTTCCTAACTGACCATAGGCTAACTTGTGCTCCTCGTACCTCTTCGCATTTGCGGTTCCTCAGCGCCTGAGTCACTAAAAAGCGGTCGTATCATGGTTGTGTGCAACGTTTTCTCCCAGACCCTTGCCTTCACTGAATGGAACCTGTCGCTTGGTATCGAGTCCAAGTTCTTTGGACGGTTGAACAACTCACGTTTAACCGCTGTGAGACGTAAAATTGGCTACACCCCTCTTCCAGCAGCGCTATAACTAGCTCTTATTGCTTTTTCAGCCATTACAATCGACTTAGAGATATCGGTTTTAAAACATAAATTATTCTACTAAAAATAACGAGAAGTTAGTTTTAATTGCCTGATAACCTTTTAACCGGAAAACCCGCGAAAAGTAAGTTAAAAGTCATGAACGGATTAAAGAATTTTTAAAAACAAAAGTTTCGAATTTGGAATTAACTTTTTTCATACCCAGACTCTTCATTAAGTGCCAGTAACATAGTTTGGCTATTAAAACCTCTGTAGATCTAAATGATTACCAATAATGTGGGAAAATCAAATCCACCCGTTTTTATTGTAAAGGAGTGTATCAAGTTAAACCTGAATATTCTTTAACATTTTATTTGCGAGAATCGAACGAAATACATTTCAGAATTTAAATACATTTAAGCAGAATCTAGATAGAAAAAAATAATATAAAAAGCTGCTTTAGAAACCATAACTCGAATATATTTAACTACCCGTAAAACGTAGCTATTTGCAAATTCGACCGTCAAATTCAAAGGTGTACAAAATTGGCTGGCAATAGGCATATCAAAGCACTCAGCGACCCATTGCCAACATCAGAACATTTAGCAGAATCGCGTTAACAATTTGTAACGGTCAATATTTAGTACCAAAAGTCGTGTGATCATCATTCATGTAAAAATGTAGACGCCCTCGATAGCCGTTCTCAGATTTGTAATACGCCCTACAGACTCACGCGAGAAGTCTCGGAACATAGCGCGAGAACCGAGAAGGTCTCTCACTCATGCGACCTTCTCCCGAGACCCGAGCAAACCTTTGAAGCGGGCAAAAAGACCGACACCGTTTGGAGAACAGGCGAAAGCTAGAACGAGATGGTGAGAAACCAATCATATTCACGCTTGTCGGGTGATCTCGGGGGTTCTCGGCGTGAGTCTGTACGGCCCTTAAGAAGTGTTGTACAGTTATTTGGCTCGCCAGTATTTGTTGCACAGGGGTTCACCAACCAACAAGTTGAACAGGGGGTGAGCATCCTCTGGCAACATGGAGAAACAAAGCGGGAATATCGGCAGCATAGACGATGAGATCAGCAGCACGCTCTGCTCTGCTTGTCGCTCTAGCGAAAGACGGTTCTGGGCGACACAAAAGGATAGGAGCACAGAAACCCCAACACAGCCACCCCGAAGCAATAACTACACATTTCACGGTTTTTATTCGGCTCGTTTCTATCAGCAAACTCCTTTGGGTATCTATATATACCATACCATCGCTGGATCATGTTCGGGTCGGCTCGGCACAATTCGAATTCGAGCTTATACGAGCGCTTTTTTCCCGAATGTATCCATTTTTTATACTAATTATAGTTCCGAAAATAACTATCTGTTTATTACGTTTTCACGCTTCAAAGGTTGATTAGATTTGTATAAAATTTGGGGCACGTGTAGAACATGACCTGGTTTAGGACATGGGATACCCCGATTATTACACCGTCTAAGTATTAAGGTTGATGATACTAAGTATTGAAGGATTATTCGACTATGCCGCCCGGCTGTGCCGAATGTTGCCGACACGAACATACGTGTAGACAGATCTAAAAATTAACTATAATAGAACATTCCATAGAGATCACAGACTCTACAGTCTATGGTGTGAATAACGTGTATGTCTACGAAACTCACGTGTCTCCATATAATTAGCAAGTCGAGCCGTGTCAACTTGCCTCCATCGAATGCCAACTTTTTTTCTAGATCTTCTAAGATGGCATGAATATAAATTTAAACTGAGATAAAACAGAGTATCGGAGGTAAAGGAGGCATCTGCTTTTATGAGAGCTGGATTTTTTATAACTAGAAACGGGTGATGTAGGTAAAAAAATGCTTTGCCCAGCTAGTGTTCTTTTGAAGATTTACTGTAAAAAAGCCCTTTTCGATTTCAGCCAACGCGCATTGAATATTCCATTTTTATGTATTCTATCTGACGCATTTTTTGGATGACCAATGGGCCAAACTCGAGACCCAATAGGTTCCTGAATAGCAAGCGACATCGCAACCGGCCCAGAGAGCATGATGAGATGGACTCCTTCAACAAGAACTGGTCATTAGAAACTTGAAGTTGGAACAAGTGAAAAAAGAGGGAATTGTAATATTAAATTAATTCACAATATATTGTTACAAGTCCACTTAATTCTTAAAAGAGGTCATTTCAATTTACCCAACCAAAAATAAATATCTGGTAAACCCTGTAATGTTTATAAACTCCTACCTAATAATAGAAATGTACAATGACTAACAAAACGTATTCCCTCCTTTTTGGACAAAGGGATGTTTGGCACAGATCAACCAGTAATGCCCACTCTTGGCCAATGTACAATAATAGCCAGACATTACAAACATCGAAAGTTTATTTAAGACTTAAATAGATACAGATAAGCTTACAGATGTCTGATCAGTTCATTGTTCATATTTGAAGTGACGAAATAGATAAAAGTAGAAAGTTAGTGAACTAGATGTAGACACTTATGAATTGAGTCCGTTATTTTGTCAGAATTCAAATACATGGTCCAAGAGACATAAAACACAATGCAGATGATATTAAAATGAAACACAAAAGTCTCGATGCAAAAGCAAGTTTGTCAGAGCGCATCAATTTTATAATGGAGTAAGTGATACTCATGAGGCTTATTAAATTTATCATCGATGAAATAGAAGCGCAATGTATCGCTGCCATCTCCAATTCTGCAAGTTCAAACGTCCAATGATAAATTATTACCTCAAACAAGGCTAATCAAAAAATTATACCCACCCAATCGACGCCTTTACAATTTCACAAATGAAAACGCGACATCTGAATCCCATTTGCACTAGATGAATAGAACAAATGTAATGTTTTCTCTATACTGTCATGGCCGCGATTAATCACGTCTAATCATTGTAATTTACACTACAGCTGTTAGTTTTCTTAAATGTAATTGCCGAGTGCATTGAATACACAGATGAGATGAATCACGAGGCTGGATCAGTCAAGCATGGGCGTAGGCATGATGTCACGACTAGGGTTACCATTTCGAAATATGGTCTTGACAAAAATGGGGCATTTGCAAAAAATCCAGACATTTTACTTTTTGTTCGTTATTTTTCCGGTAGGCATTTAACTTGTTTATTTCCTATGAAAATGCCCTTAAATTACGAAGCTCCAGACGCAGGGCCAAAAAACCGAGCAAATCCGCACGATAACTCGTAGTCACGAAAAACTCAGTACCTGCGGACTGTCCGGAACCGATTTCCAAAAATTCGACGCAGATTTGACTGGTCATTTACATACATAAGGTCAAATTGTGACGTCAAAAAGTTAAAATTACATAATGTAGGCGCGCAAAAAATGTCCGCAATGCCGCTTGGATAGGTTCATAAGAATAGATTTTATTGTTTGAACAGCTGTTTTCTTAGAGGTCTCTTCCACCCTGAATTTTTCTTCGGTGTTTATTTTCAGATCGAGTTTTGGGATAACTTTTTCTTTTGTTTCGGTAGGCTTTCTCGTGGTCCAAAGTTTTGTACCGATTATAAAATATGTAGGTGTCGTAGTACTCTTTAGAATCCTCGTAAAGTATATTTTGGGCGTAGCTATACGACGAAAATATGCGTCTGATGCAGTCTTAGTGTACATATACACTAAGACTGCATCAGACGCATATTTTCGATAATTTATATGCACGAAATATAATCATATAATACGTTTCATTTGTAAAAAGAACTACTTAAAGATTTAAGAACCTTACGATAACGAACTTTTTCCGGAGTTAGCTTTCGTGATGAAAACGGTTATTTAACCGAAGCGGAAATCACGTGCGAGCAAAAAGGGCAATTAAAATGACACGGTTAATAAATAGATTTTTATTAAAGAACGAAGAAAAACGTTCGTATCGAGACACGGTCATTCATAAAAAGTCCGAGTAGATATGAAGGTTAACACCTTCCAAGGTACCCATTGTACCTTCGAAGGCCACACGGAGGCACGTCGGCAAACTACATTATGTTATGTATGTAATGTTTACACGTCTGTCACAGCCTCAATTCTCATAAACTGAAAAGTTCGCTAAGCATCCTCCCAGAAAATCCATTTGCAATCCGATACAATCATAATATCTGTACTGCAGACTCGAAAACGGGTCAAAATACAACATCAGAAATAGAATACCTTGAGATTACGCTACGCAGGTTATTTAATGCGAACGGAGAACGCAACATAAACTATGGTGAGATACACTCGTACGGAATACATCTGTCTGGAACACTGGAAGAGATTAAGGGTGGCTCCGATTTAAGGAATGTTTCCGTGTTTTATTGGAACCGCCCCAAAAGATAGAACTTTCGCTGTGTTCCGTACGTTACGGCAAAATTTTAGTAAAGTAGCTTTAGGAAAAGGAATTAATTTAAGACGTTAATTAATTAACATTGGCGTCACCGTACAGGATTTAGGACTGGTTATATTTAAAATTCATAATTATTAGAAGTCTGTGTGACATTTGCATAATTTCTGCGCAATTTTTTGCGAACTGCGTATCCTTACACTGCCTTTCAGTCCAATTTTTTTACAGGAGAATAGAATAGAATAGAATATACTTTATTGTACACCAAAATTGATACAGAACGGTTTACAAAATTGTTAATTCGTAAAAAATAAAAAATAAATTGTTAATTGTTATTCGTTAGAGGAGCATCTTCTCTTCGTCCAAAAGGGTCTTAAGTGTCGCAGGATTCGCCCAATTGGTCAGTTCTTAACTTGGTAGGTCCATGGAGGCACCGCAGGGTGGCGGAATATACCGCGCAAGTGGCCTTGGACAAGACGTCGAACTCTCTGCGGAATGCAAACACGACCAAGCGGACGTCTTGCCGAAATTTGTGTGTATGTGGCGAATTCGCAGATGTAACTTGCCTTGCCTCTGGGAGAAGGTGTGAACGGTTTGGCAAAATTTTTCCTTTTTCTGTTTGGATTTCGGAATTAGGTTAAAGCCGGATGTTATGTCATTTGAATCTGTTTGCAGTTAAAAGTAGAAACTGTTGTATTCAAGTGAAGTTTTAAGAGGATCTAATAATAATACGCTTGCTATATCGTTTCCACGTTATATAATTAGATACGCCATAAAACTTTGTCCTTGAGTCGAATATTAAAACTCGTTGGATGGTAACGTTAGACTCTGATTCATTCTATTAATCACCCCGAAAATGTATTACAGGAAAACGTACAAGAATTTTCACTTTCTGCAGATCTAGTTCAAATTAGAATCGTTAATTGTTGAAATAGGTTTGGCGGCCATTAAATAATTAACACAGAACCCTTTTGTTAGAACAATTGTGGCTGCCAAATTATGTGAATTGTGATCGATATGACCTATAAATACCATAAGACATATCAGTGAGATTATTCAGAAATTGCTAGAAATAATTCTATCGTAAACTAAGGGATTCTTTATCATCATCAACATTGCGAGCCTTATTATATTAGCCTTTTCTGTCATACCGGGATATTCCCTCCCAACTTCTGTGACTAATGTGTGGATGGCTTGGACGATATAAAATAACCTTTATTTAACACTGCTGCGATTCCAATAAGACTATTTTGAAACCATTCAACTAGGTCTTCATTACAAAGAATATTAACCCAAAGGGATTGTTATTAGTTCCCTAAATATTTCCGGATACTTAAACCAGGTTTTTAATTCGCAGTGTCATGGGGGAGAGCAGAATGCGTGCAATTGATGATAATCCCCGGATTACGACGAACCCTAATTAAAAATAATCACTTTTGTTGCAAAAAACTGCAAATATTTTCACTTTAAATTATGTGGGTCTTATTAGAGGGGGTAATTGTAATCATAAGAATGTTCAAGCCCAATGAGTTACTGAATTGAGATAAAAATCAAGTAAGTACCTGATACAACGTTGTTTTATTAAAGCTGAACATGAATAACACACAACAAAACATCACATCTGTAAACCCCGAAATGTTAAGCAGTGATGTTACCTGTTAAACATCCACATTTCGCCAATTATACTGATGCCCCATGTTATAGAGGGCGGGCCTATTATTGCCATCAACAGGGCACAAAATCAGATTCCTGGCTGCTACTGAGAATTCCTTATGAAAAAAAAAACCAAATACCACTTCACCCAATCCGGGAATCGAGCCCAAGACCAGCGACCACTAAGCCACCGAATCAAGAAATGAACAGGAAAAACAAAAGAAACTCATGACACAAGTTTTACTAATGCAGTTACTCAAAACTGGCAAGACAACGCTAATTTGACAATTTTGTAGCTAGACGTGAATTGGGAAGTAATCCACGATTGTTTAAACATTGTCTCACGAAGTTTATTGTCCCCAAATGTAACCAAATATGAGGAAAGTGTTAGCAGGGCACCATGAATTAAGAATGGATGAAACTTGTGCCGTTCGTTGCTTTTTGCAGAAAGGATGTAATTTCTGCAGGATTAAGGGGGAGGCGCCAGGATAGCGCGAAATTATCTTAGGTTTTTTGCAATTAGCAGGTCAGTTTCTGGCTGTATGTTTAACAAAATATGATACGCGACCTACAGTACTTCCAGCACGTGTAGCATGACCACCATAGAAACGGGTTTTGTCGACGGAATCTTTCTACAATCTGTCATTTTGTCTTCCGTCGACAAAACCCGTTTCTACAGAGTGGTCATGCGACGCTTGCAAGGAGTATGTCCCTTGTCCACGTTCATACATGTCATCTTGTCACACACGCGCCGTTTGCTTTTACTTGTGAATAAAGTTTTGTGTCATGTACATAAAAATAGAAGTAATAACAACTACGTAGCAAAAAATAAAGTACATTTCTAAAATGATCTGAAATCTCCACATATACTATACCGACATTGACCTGTGCGAAGGTTACTCGACGCAATCAACTCATAACTCAATGAAGTCAAATCCGTATGCAACGCATGTCTACTATGCTTTATTTAAAATCTTTGCATATACTATAGTGACAGCGACCTGAACGAAGGCTATACGACTCTGGTTATGTAACTCAGTGCAAAGCCTGGGTATGCGGGTATTCCTATTCACTGGTACAAATCTCACGACATACATAGGTGCGTCTGGGGAAGTATGTCATCGTGAAAAACTATATATGTATGTCAGTGGTGGTTAAGAATATGGTCCTTGAAGTGTACAAACGAGAGTGCAAAAATTAACTTGACATGAGAGTGGTTATTTTAGTCTGTTTTTTTATGTGGGGAAACCCTCATGGATACCCTATGAATGGGAAGAAAGAAGGGTTATGTTGGAACCCTATAAGGGGATCCGTCAAACTACACACATCAAAAGTATCTAGGGATCAACATATATTTTTGCAATAACTTTTCTCCTGATTGATATTAATTAAAATTTTCTTTAAGGATTCATCAAATAAAGTGTTTTCGTTTGTCACAGTAACGATAAACCAAGTCACCTTTGCATTAATAAAGAAATTTGCCATTTTCCTAATAAAGGGATTTTAGACATTTGAACCACTAACATTAAAGTTCGAAAAAAAGACTGAAATAACAGTTTTCTTTAAAATTTTATTGGGTAACTTAAAAAATTAATAATCCGTGTTTCTACCGCGAACACTAACAACACAAGAACATCGGTTTGGCATACTCAAAATGAGTTCATCCAAATCACGCTGTGGAATGGCCGCCCATGTTCGTTGCAACAACAAAAAAAGGTCTTCTTGCGACTGGATACCCTCCATATTCGGCAGAGCTCTTCTCTGTAGCATATCCCATGCATGCTCAATCGGGTTCAAGTCTGGCGACTGAGCAGGCCAGGGCAGGACATTGATGTTAGCTGCGGCGAGAGTCTGTCTTACAACTCTTGCGGTGTGCGGTCGTGCATTATCATGCATTAACTGAAATAAGGGACCGATTTGCACTTGTAGAGGAACGATGACGTCTGATACAATCGTCTCAGCATAAATTTGAGCGTTGAGGTTGCCTCTGATCCAAATCAACTCAGTTCTTCCGCCGATCCAAATACCCGCCCATACCATGATGGTTCCACCACTATAAGGATGGACTTCCTGGCAGGATTTTAATCGCTGTTGGCGTCCAGGGGTTCTCCAGTGTCGTATACGTCTTGTATCCGGTCTCATACCAAAACGAGACTCATCAGAAAAGCACACGAAACGCCATTGTTCTTCTGCCCAATTTCTGTGTTCAAGAGCCCATTGATATCGAATCCTACGATTGTGCATTGCTATAGGTGGTACCCGTAGCGGTCTTCGGGAATGAAGGTTCACTTCATGCAAGCGGTTTCTGACTGTTTGGTCGCTAATTAAGTTCCCTGAAGAGTGATGAAGCCTCACGGCTAACATCATGGCGGTTATTGTTGGAGCTCTTCGAGTTAAGATTTGAATGTATCGGTCTTGTCTCCGTGTGGTGCAGCGATACCGTCCTCCATGGCGCTCAGCCACGGTACCAGTGCTTCGGTAACGTGTCCAAAGTCGACTGATAACACTCTGACTTGTATTCAGAGCTGAAGCCACAGTACGTTGCCGGGAACCAGCTTCTATCATTCCCACGGCTCTGAGCATTTCTTCCCTGCTTAAATGACGTCGCCGCTCCATAATAACGTTGGTTTTAATCAGTAGTAGGGAAACAGGAGCACTAATAATGTCTTCAATGCGTTGTATGTTTTTATAGGGAAAATATTGACAGCTTATTTTCATCTTTTACTCGAATTTGATTGAGAGTTCCTGATTCAAATTATGAAATGCACCAAAAAGGATCCATATAAATTTATAAAATCATAAATTTATTACAAAGCCACATCTCAATCTCAAGAAATCCGCATAAAAATGCTTGATCCCTAGACACTTTTGATGTGTGTAGTACGGATACCTTGCGAACCGACTTTCGGACACCAGAATATACTGACAGATATTGGTATTTCAGAAAAAAATTGTATTGAAGTACGTGTCTGTAAAGAAATTTAATGTCTTTACGGGATAGAACTAACCTTAAAATCTAAAGGTTCCTACATCTACAATGAATCGGGGCCCGTGGGCCCGAGAGATACACCTACATTAGCACGCAAAATTCATATTATTACTTACAGACTTCAAGACTTCAGGAATCTCGGAACTGCTCTGCTGTAACTATACCTATATGTGTTTTTGAACTTGCATAAGTTTACGCAAGATTTGTTTGAATAGCATTTGCATAGTAACGTATTTTAGCATCTTGTTCTATAAGCATGACTTGCCGAACTTAGTGTAGCATAAATTATTATCTAATTGATAATAATAAATTAGTATCTGGGGTCACCAACCTCAGAGTCTACCGTGGTGCTAACTGGTGATGACTTGGACATTATTTACCTCAATATTGATTGAAATGCTGGAGAAGTTAAAATCCGGGTATTGGCTCTTCAAAGTGCCATGGAATCGCTACTTTCAGCTACGGGTCACCAAAATTTAAAATATCTACAATCGTGCCAGCTACACAAATAAGAAGACAGACCTCCATCTTGAGGAAGACTACGCGAACCGCCAGAAGAGAAATGCGGCATACTATTTCGATTTCTTGAGCTTAGTTAATTTTTCTTACAGCTACTTGTTTCATTTTTCCAGCACTTTCATCAAATCTACAAACATACTGCGTACTTTTCTCAAGCAAAACCAGGGGTAAAATAAAGTTGTTAATTACCAGACGTAAAATAAATTCGAATTATATTTGATCGTTATAAACGATTCATACCGCAGTGGTTACTGCGGTATGAATGCAAGAAGCACACAATAGCCCAAAAGGAGGGTGCAGATTGTTCGCCGTGAGGTCGACTCCGATTCAAGCCTATTGACCCATTGTGATCAAACCCACTCTTACACAGATAGGGCTCATTTATCTTAATTTAGGAATTTAATGGGAATATGCAAGCGGTCTTTGTGACGTCTATGAACTTTATAGGGAGGGAGGGAAACCTATGGGCTTAGGGCCACGGCCAGTATTGGTCGTCCTTTGAAATAGCTGGGCGACAAAAGTGATCTTGGTCCATGAATTTGATTGGTGTAACTTTTGCTAATAGAAAACACGGAGGGCCTAGACCAATGGCAGTCTACCAATGACAACGATGACTGGAACAGCTAAAAATTTATGGAACTGACATACGCTACCGAAAATCTTTTGCTAATCCCGTTGAAAAGTACTATAGAAATACGAAAGGCTTTAAAACCAATTGCCACATGTCTTCTTTTACTTCTGGAATCGATGACTCAGATATTTTCCCACCAGTACCGTAGCGACCTGGACAGTTCTGGTCTCATATAAACATCACAATTTGTCGAGCCATCAAAAAGCTTGACATTACAAAACCAACCAACCGACTAAGATACATAGGTACTATTTATATTTACTGATTGTTAAATAATGATGGATAACTCAAAGTTTAGTGCTCCTAAAACTTCAGCATTTTATACTATTTACATCAAAATATAATTGCAAACTTATTTAATCACAATCTGATTTGATTCCGTGTTTAATTAAAGTTAATGTTCTATAGTAATTAGCGATTAAACAAAAAAGACATTAAGAAATTCTTAGAAATAACGAAATTGTCGGCTACAGAGAAGCTTTAGCAATAATTTAACAAGTTTATGAGTTAATGAAGCCTGAAATTAAAACGGGGGAGTAAAAATAGATGTAACGCGGCCATATCTTCTGGTTCATGCTTCATCTTAAAACGTATTTAAGACAAACGGGTGTTGCAGATTTTTCCTTTCTTTTTATTATAATGAAAGTGAGATTGGTATAGTACCTATAAAATACCTACAAAACGGAATTTCTTACTCTTGAGTAGTATGAGTTTCTGATTTAAACACTTGATAGGCTCGCATCTGACTGGTCTCAGGGATAAGTGATGATATTGTCAGAGATAATATTTAGGCATTTTTTAGATACCGTTTAGTGTAACTGTAAACCGGCATTAGTATTTTACTAGCAGCTTTTTTTCTTTTTCGTGTGGTTAGTGCGTAACTATCCAGTCCAGTGCCTAAAGGCAGGGCCTAACTACCACTCATAACTCAACCAAATTATGCAGTAATTCTACCCATGTATGACGAGCTTACTAACTGCTGGAGTTCGCTTTGGCAATATTTTAAAGTGACGTGTATGAAATGGCTTGAAGTTTTTTTGGGTGCAAAATGGAGTAAAGGAATTAGTTTACCGCCTTTGAATAGGTGTTTCTGTAAAGAAAGATAATCATTCTGATGAGGACATCTGGACAGGACATGGAATAGGTCAGGCCAGTATAGGACAGGCTAGAGCCCAAAATAGGACAGTAACCGGACTCTCTAGAACACGAACTAGTGTATCTTCAAGACTTCAATGGACACGATTGGTTTTTTTTTTTTCGTGTGGTTAGTGCCTAACCTGGTGTCAGAGTTTTTATGCTGATCATGGGCCTCTGATTTGGGTTTACTTGTATTAACATTTATCAATTTTTACATATAGGATACAAACGCCATTTCAACAGCAATAGACAAACCATCTATGTTACCAACCACTAACTAACTTTTAACCGTCCGGTAGACATCAATCGACCATTCGCAAATTAATACAGCCTCAGGCGAACCATTCCACATCTGTCCACAAATCAAAATCTTTTTTATTAATGGCAACATTATAATAGGTGGATAGTGACCGGTGAATGATTCAAAAGCTACGCCCTATTGTTAGGCTGAGTTTTTTACTCTGGCATTTGTTCTAACTCCTACGCTAGCTTGAAGCGAAATAATTACATGCAATTTCGAAACTAACTTTGAAGTCTCACGAAACACATTTTGTATTGTTTTTTTTTTGTAGTTTCTTACTTTGTGTAAAAGTTCAAGTGTAATTATGTTGGGGTCACCGGGTCAGTTGTGGGGTAGTTGCGGGTAACGGTAAGGTTTTGTACTGTATATTTCAGTAGACATTGACGTATGTGGGAATTCAATAGTGGCAGATGAGGACGAAAAAAAAAATATCTTTACCTGACTATTCTTGTTCTAGATGTCACCTTAATCATCGTCTTCATCATTATTTCAGCCTGAAATCACCCACTGCTGGGTGCAGGCCTCCCCTTTCTTCTGCCATACTTACCTCAATACCCGGACAACTGTTGGGAATCCGTAGTGCAATAATATAGAACTTATATTTATGTGTGGCCTATTTTTCAAAAGCCGGTCCCAAACAGTCATTTTGGTTGTCATCTAATGCACTGACCCGATTATAATGCCTACCCATAATTAAAATTAGTACACACTACTTTTTGCATCTTTCATTAGTAAACAAGATGTTAAAAGTAGTGTAGTGTAGTATGTGTGTCTGTAATTAATAGGGGGGGAGCCTATTCCCGTTAGCCGGGCACAAATCCAAACTCCTTGGCTGCTACAGAAAAAATCCTGGTGGAAAATACCTACCTACCTATTTTACTTAACCAATAACACATCACCTTAAACAACACTTTAATTCATCAGAGTGTGTAATCCGGAACATTGTAAAATTATGGTAGTCACGTAAGAACAAAATGTGTGCAAAAGCAAGATTTGAAAACAACTCGCCTAATTTCAACGAAAGGTGCCAGTCCAACAGTGAATGATTACAGAATTTACAGGCCCAATACACAGAGAAGAAAATTTCTAATTCCACAACAATTGTCCTTCACTATCTGACTGCCTTGTTGATCTAGTGGCACAACTGCTGAGAATGAGGTCCTGGGTTTGATTGGGTTTTTCCATCAGAAATTTGTCAGTAGCAGCCACAGAGTCTGAATATGTGCCTGGTTGAGGGCAATAGGTCTGCCTCCTAATATATGGGACTTGTGGGTGTACTATCAGGTACACTTCTGCCCAACCCTTCGGGGATTACAAGCATGATGTTATGTTATAATCATGATGATGATATTATCATCATCGTCAAAACCTTGATAGATCAAGACTTTGTCCAACTATGTTGGCGTCTACTTCCAGTCTCTCCGGATGTAGCTGAATTAGTATTCAGCTACATCAGGACATAGGCAGTCACTCCGTTAAATATTAGTATATTTAACGGAGTGACTGCCTATGTGACCTTACACAACTCAGTCACTGGATAACAAAATATGCCTTAGTAAGATTATTGACAGACTTTCAGGTTCTGGTTCAGAAAAACTTTTATTCCAACATGCTAAACCTAAATACAATTTATTACAAAATGTTACCATTCCGATGTGATTCAGATATTATACAGGTAATTGCTGATTAATTATGGCTGACGTAGGTAGTGTAAGCCCTGGCTTTACTGGCTTAGACTTAACCTGCCAAGCCTCTATCATTAATGTAAGCAAAACAGATTGGCAAGAAGTTGACGGGTCAAGATGTTAGTGCAACTTGCAATTCACAGGTATTTCTCACTTGGATATGTTATGGATATAGCTAAAAGAATAATTGTACTGTCTTCATGAAGTACATATAAAGTGATTCAGTACTTGTCCCGATAACATGGTCGAGAACTTAAAAAAGACTCCTAGAAGTAGGTTTTGGTTTAACTCGCTACAATTGAAAACTATCACAAAACATTCCAGATTACTTATAAGTCATATTTATGAATTGAATTTATCATTACGAGTGTAAACGTTCATTGTATGATTTAAAAAAGGAATGGATCACAGACAAAAACGGAGAAGTGCACATCAAAACATTAGTTTTAGGTTAGGATTTATTTCATAACAAAACACTGACTAAAGTTACTAAATTCAAGAACATTCTTCATTCCACAGGTTCACCATGATGATCTTTCATAGCTAAATGTTTTTTTACGGTTTATCTGTGCCTATTAAAATAAAACTGCTGAAACTTTTGAGGTTACAATCTGACAGAGTTCACTAACAAACCTGCATAGAATCTGCGCTGATGATCTCCGTCGCAAACTTTTGTGCTAATTCTACACCCAACTTTGTCTTTCCGGTACCCGTAGCACCTAAAATGATCACCATAGGAACTTTTGAAGACATCACAGCACGAAGAGCCATCGTTCCAACAGCTCGCGCGAACTTCACTATTGTTTTGACACCTGTCAGCTTCCCGCGCCGCTTCGTTTGAGGCAAAGGAATAATATTTACAGCCATCGTGATATTAATAATTATTGTTATTTATAGAAATATTTATTTACATTCGGAAAGTACCTGTAGTTATAGCATTGTTTATTTACCTCTTCATTTATACATTGTTTATCTATATGATCTTTCTTCTAATGAATTACAGCGTTGAGAACACGAGTCACCGACACGCAAATATCTAAAGCCGGATTGTTTTGAAAACATAATATTGCAATAATGTATTAGATTTATTGCACAATCTAGACTTTCTTCTTTCTACTGTTTGTTTATATGTATAGTCACTTCGGTGATAGGTAACCTACAGTTCAAGAATGTCGGAGAAAGGGCTTTGTTTGACGTCAATCGCTGGGTGACGGTATTTAGCAGAATAATTATCGTCAATTATCGGGCGCAGTTCCAGTTGTTTCAACAAGGCTTTATTAACAGTAATTCCCAGAACGTTGAGGTTGTCTGGGTATCTATCCCAGGGATTCAGCGAGCGACAGCAGTACCTACATAGCTCAAACTAGTAGCAAAGTACTAATCCGAATGAAACAGTTTTAAAACCTACGTAGGTACTAGTAATTAGCTTTATAAAATATGTGTGAAATAATGCGCATTGATAGCACAAAACTATCTGTGGAGCACATTGAATGTGTAATTCGTGGCAATTAATCTCCAACCAAGTACCTAGATAATGTTTGACCAGATACCTACATACCTCCTGCGGCGATAATCGGGTGATCCATTACATTTGAATTTCGAATTGATATGAAAACTTCTTTGTTGGAACTTTGGACCCGCAGGTGAGTAGTAATCGTACACTTATTTTTTCTCATTCTTCATGTGTTTATTTTCCAATTTGTCCTCCGAGTAAGATTAGGACAGAAAATTAATTAGGTAGGGTAGGCCCTTGAAGACAGTTCAGTCCCGCTGTCTTAGTTTTTTTTATGATTTAAAAATTTGTAGGAATGTAACCGTCTGTTTGTTTGAAACTACATGATTGCAACTTCTTCAACGATCTTGGAATATTTCCACTATTATCTACATTGTAGGGTAATTCTCTTACGATTTAGCCAGTCAAACCTATCGCAAAATCGTTCAGAAGGGAACTTTTCTCACCAAGGCACCATTAATTCATGTTAAAAACTCATTTGTGTCATTGTAGGGATGCTCTTAGCCAGTCAAACCTATCGCGAAAACGTCCAGCAGGTGACTTTTCTCACCATTGATTCATCAAACTCATTCACTTTTTGAGATTTTCTCTTACTAGGCATCTTTATTAGGATCTCTAATCATCGATGACATAATTAACAATTATGCCTGTCATATTATTATCTCGTATTTTCTATGTTGCTATGGTTTTATACAGGTAAGTATTTAACCAATTTCGTCACAGTCGAATTTAGCCAGTAGACCAAAATATTTCGAGTAGGTAGGTACCTCATTATTTTTAAGCAGTTGAGTTGTGTTGTGTGTATGTATTGAATATTACCTACACTGTAATATTCTTTTGAGTGTAATTGTGTTGAATTAAATTAATCACTTGATTAATAACCTGCTTTTTACTTAAGGTTTTTTTACCTTATTTAGTTCAATGTTGTTGAATCAGATTATAAGTGAATCAGAAATGTTCGATGATTCAAAATTAGGGTTGAGTCACAGCAACCTAAATAAATAGGTAGGTAGATACCTACTCTATTTATTTAAATTACTGTGATTTAGGTAGGTATTGTGTGGATTAAAAATCAAAACTCAATTAAGTATTTTTTTTAGTCAGACCAGATAGGGCTGCGGAAACCCAATCGTACCCCACAGGTACATAATCACAGAATCTATACTATTCAATACAATGATTTTATTTATCCCAAATTACAGCGAATTAGTATAAAAATCACATTCATTAGCCGACTGTTCCCAAGCTCTCTCCGGATCCGACGTAAGCGTTTAATATGTATAGTCAATGCAATACAATGTATCAGTGTATCCATACACATAGAGGAACAAAACCAAAAAAAAAATCTATCTCTGTGTTACTATAGTATCCCAAAAATTAGCCACATAAGTACAAAGGTCCTTAGACATAAGAGCGCCGCTTCACAGATTGCAGAGGGCAATATTAATATTAGGCGGAATCTATGTTGCGCCCTGCACTCCCTGTAGCGGCGCGCGCGCACCGTCGCCGGCGCACGCGCACGGCCGGGCGACAACGCGCGCCCGGCCGTCCGACACCGGCCACGGCTAGGTGTTACAAACGTACGGATACTATACAAAGAATAAAAGGAAATCTTTTATATATAACAGGACTTATAATTTTATACCCCGACTTTAACTATATACAGTCCAACCTAAACTTATTATCAATAATTCCTTTTCCATTTTGGCAGTGGTGGAAATGTGCCTTGTCACAATAGTGTTACAATAATGTGCTTCGTGCTACACTTTTCAACGTTCACTTACCGTCTTCCGATTTTATAAAGCTGTCATTTCTTACCATTAAACATTTAACTACTGACTTTTTCTTATGTTTCTAATTACACTGGTCATTATCACCAAAGCAACCGATTACATTTTGGATAACTAAAACCATTATTATCTTTATTTATTTATGTCAAGATATGAATAACAAAAAAAATGCAGGTACAACATTCGAGGATCTGTAACTCCAGTAAAGAAAACTAAACAATTACCAGGAAAAAAAAAACTCGTTAGTAAAAAAAGATTGATCAAAGTAATAATATACTTAGTATTACCATTACATCTGTATGTACAATTAAACACCTAGTGGAAGATAAGATAAACATCTTTAATATCAATAACTTTTTCTTGTCTGTGTATGTACACTACTTAGAATAGAACAGCGCTATCCTAATCGTAGACATTCTTCACAAAAAAATATGTCTTGCAACTAATTCGAGTATAAACCTATTATGTATAATAATGTACAAAAACATAGCAAGGCACATTCCTCACACAATTAAAGCCTTCACACTCACGAAATGCTGACCATGTGCTTGATAAAACATCAACCTTCTGTAAACCTGATCAGTAGAATAAAGAACACGGCTCACCGAAACACCAAAACACCGGCCCGGCTCCAAACCAACATCTTTGCTTAATTTTGAACACCTTTATTATTCTGATCAGGTTCAATTATTCAATTAACACGAACTATTGCGAGTACTTTACTAACTTACCTGCATTAATAAAAAAAAATATTATAAAGAAAAAAAATGCAAAATTTACTATTAGTAGGTACTATGAGGAACTATGTCTTGGTTATTTTTTTATATCGGTCCTATTTTCCGGACCATCATATGGTATATAAATAAGACTTGATGTTATTATCAAAATACACAGTCTATTATTTTCTTACGAATCGATGGCTGTCACTGAGATTATACAATTTACATAAAAACTTGTTTTTACCTTAATGTCATAAATCATATGAAAATGGTATGTTGCCATTGTATCCCAACATGTGAATGAATTAAATATTGTTTTCAATATTCTAGACGACTTAACATTATAATAATGTTTATAATTATAATAAGGTACGATGATCGTAAAATGAAGGGGACGTCCACCTTCGGATAGCATGCGCTTGCGACTAAGTTCCGTTCACACGTACAAATGATTTGTCCACAAGAATTTAACAAATTAAAGTAAAATATTTAAAATAAATGCTTGTCAAGATATTATACAAACTTCGAAGTGTACAGTTGTTTAAAAGGTTGTGAACAAATACAAATATTCGTACGAGTAATATCGCGTCGGCTGAACAGGAAAACGGTTACGATCTAATTCTAGCATTATGTAAAAAATCTACACTTGTAAATAGTAAATTAAAATTTATAAACTGGGAAGAGCATTTTGTATTTCATAGTATGAACAGTCGCGATAGAAAGCCGATGGTATCACAATCGCATGCTAATCGTACGGTGAAGTTTCACATGATAAAATTGCATACACATTAATCATAAAATCGTTATGAATCATCACCATCTCATAATTATGGAAGCTGTATGTGAATCATTTTTATTTTATTATTGTATAAAACTAGATCGATTCAAACTGACCCAAAATCTATTCAACGATTCCAAATTATCGAGAATTGGTACCGAGTTAATTGGGCATCTCTAATGTAAAAAAAAAAAACAATAAAAGTGTTAAAAATTTACAAAATAACAAAAAAATAAACTAATGAAACAAGCGCGCTATCCTAAAATGCAATTTACTTAAAGCAGTTAAAATAATAGTTTACTTAAAGCAATTAAAAGTAATAGTAATTGATGTATCACTTTACTAACCCCACTCTCGCGAGTCTAAGGTTAAAATTTAAAAATCCTGCAAATCGGGCCGAAAACATATATAGTGGCCATACATCTCCAATGTGCTCACAAGCGTTTGACCACCTCTGACAAAGCTTTCAACTATCTGCACTCTCTTTATTATATTTACAGCACTGACAAACTCATGCTCCTTTCAAAAATGCGACTTCGCAATACTTAACTATTTAATGGAAGGTCCAGTAAAAAATCTTCATATCAACGTCTCGAAACAATATTTTAACAAATGTCATATCATTTTCGATCTGTTAACACGGAGTAAATCTGTAATGTGCTATTTCAACTATGTATACTTTAATGATAAATTCAAAAAACATTTTAGAGGTATAACCAGTCTACTAGTTCACGAAGCAGTCTGTAACTATTAAGATATTTTACTGAAGACCTAGGATTTGTCGTTAACAACAGTTTTATGGCTCACTTTGGCACTGCAAAATATCATTTTGAGCAAAACATACCTGCGGTTATTGTTCCATAACTATACGTATTACTCTCGAGACATTGCCAGAAGCAGAGTAAGCCGTAAAAGCTGAATTTTCATTGAAATATAACAAACTCCCGACTGCCGACTCGACTGAAGACATCGCTTAAAATTTTGCAATCAAAACGGCGAGGGAGTACCAAACGGACGGGGGCTTCAATGCGCCACCGCGTCTTGAATAAACGGTTCTAACGTTCACTAGAGCGTTCAGAAGCGACTTACATAAAAAGTTACCAGTCCATAAGTGTCCAGTCGAGTAGACTCCATAGTTCCTCGGTCGGAACAAATCGATTACCAGTCAGGTAGTGCGGCGCGCTCAGTACGAGCGGTAGCGCGCCGAGAGCATCGTGCGGAGCTTTTTCAACTTCGTCACAAGTTGGTGTTGTTTCTTCTTCAGCTTTTCCCTCTCGAGGTCTTCTTGGCTAAGCTTTCTGCACAGCGCGGCCGCTTCTCTCAGTATCACCACCTTCGGCGCGCGCTCCTTGTCTCTCGTGGCCGGGATTTGCTTTTTGAGCTCATCAAAGAGGTTTTTGAGACCTATGCGCCGGAGTCTCTCCATGTCGTTGTGTATGGAGCGGCGTTCTATCTCGGGCGACTCGGCCTCTGAGTCGGTGTCGGTGTTGGACCGGCGCCCACGACGGCCGGGCCCGCGAGCCCGCCGACGCGACGCGGCCGCTATGCTAGGAGGCGGCACCAGCCGCTTGCGGGCGGCCGGCCGCGGGGACCGGGGAGTGATGGCGGTCTCCACCGTGCGCTGTATGTGCTGGCGCTCCTGGGCCGACGGCACGCGCGGCAGCGAGTCCGTGCGGACATGCGTCTGCGTCGTGGGCAGCGGCTGCTGCGTGCCGACTGAGACCACATCGATTTCCTCCTCTGTAACAACGGAGAATTTGGTTTAGCATAATGTCGCATAATTAAAAGACCCAACACAAGAATCGGTTATCAGAATCCCGCCCGCATTTACCGTTTCATTGCTCGCATACTTTCATTCATACCGTTCATTACGCTCACATCACCATAAAAGGCGGGCGTCGATTGTCGTAGCCACATCTGTATACGATCGCAGGGGGCTAGATCTAGTCGGGGAGATGCGACTGCAGTGGTCAGGTGCGCGGGAGGGGGTGTGGGGAGGCGTGCGCGGGGGGGAGGGCGTCGACCCCGGCGTACTACCGCAGCGTCTGCCGCCATCGATCCAGACGCCTGACGTCACGGCGCGCCATTCGCGCCAAAACGAGAGCGCGTGCGCGGCGCGGTGCCGCAACGTCCGCACTCAATGGAGTCCGGATTACCGAGCGGTGGACACGCTTTCCGGCCTACGCCGCTACCATTTAACAAAGCATCGACCGAAATTAACTGTCACGTGAGAGTTGCACGATAACGACGCCGGCCGGCTTATACGTTTCAACTGACATACCAGCCGGACCGGTTCGCTCGCGAGCTAAAAGCCGAACTATCGATCACGTTGCATTGCGTTTGGTATTTCGAATGTAAGAGACGTACGGGGTTGCATAGCGTCTATCTAGAACGCTTCAATACGGATCGTCTCTGATTTAATGTACCTGTCTTTTCTAGAACCGCAACCATAGGGCAATACGGCTCCCAAATGAACAGGATAACCCTAACTTAAAACTATTTCTAACTTAGTAGTTATACGTATGTTGTTATTGAAGCACGATTAATGCCGTTGCGGAAACGGCCTGAATTCCGTCCGGTGCAGCAATGCAGCGATACTCGTGCTGAGAGTGCATTGTGGACTTCTATGAATGAGCTATGTAGGTGCGGGCGTCCATTTCACGATCGCATTGCATCGAAGTGCGGATGTGGACGTTTGTCAGTCTCGTCTTTACGCCGTAGTGCATGTTTCGCGGAATCCGTTCGCCCGCACTATCCGGTTACACCAACAAATAATTATGTCAGCGGTTCATTGTGATTAAAGGTTACCGGCTCCGCGCTAAACGTGCTGCTGGCAGTGCTATTTACGTACCTAACAAGGACGAAAGTTTCCGTTTAAATCTCCAGTGCTTAGGTACTAGAAATAGAAACAAGTTACGTGGGCAGCTGGCCGATTCGATTACGAAACGGCGAGTCAGGGACGCGGCTAAATAGGTTCATTAAATTGCGCAGTTTTGCGCGAAAAAAAATGCGCATCAGACACATTTATCGAACAGCGCGACGATAAATTTATACACGAAGGAGATCTTTTTACTACGTTTCCGCATAGTTACGCGGCCGCTTATCGCTTACGCGTAGATCTAATTCGAGGATCGGCGCCTGTCGTCAAACACGCCTCGCTTACGTCTAAATCTAGGCGTGGGTAAGACTGCTGGCGCTATATCGAGCCACATAGACACACCCTGCCTATTATACTAGTACCACGGCTTCTATCTCCATATTTGGGGACAATTTCTGTGGGAGATTCCCGAAAGGCGTTCTAATCGTATTTAACGGACGATAAATTCCGAGTGATACCTATTAAATATCGAAGACCCTAAGTGACAAAATTAGTGCGTGTAAATACAGATTAGTGTGCAATCGAGAGGCAATACCGCAGGGTGAGAGGTGTAAAGAAAATAGCGTTGGCAGTAGGCGTAGGCGGGTATTGTGCGGGAGTCAATTTTCATGTGACGATTTTCTCCGTGGCGCCAACGCGATTAACGGTCGCCGAGAGAGTATTTGTTTCAGGTCTGCGTGTAAGGCGATACGGCCGGTATTGTCGTGGTGCGCCGCCCGCCGGATCCGGTCTAGTGCATATCTATTATATCTCCATCACTCGAGACGCGATTCTCAGATCCGCCGCCGTCGCCGTTCCAATTTTATACCAGAGATAATCCGCTTTTTATTGTTCGCCCGACCGACCGGTATCAGAGTGGTGGGGTAAAAAATCGCCGGCTCTCTCTTATACTTGCCCATATGTTTCGACGTCTAGATACGGCCAGACGTCGAACTTTTATAAAAACTGCTGAATTTTTATTTTGGATGATAAACAATGAGTGAGCATTGTTAGCTATGCTCCTTGCAGCCTGATTAGTCACAAATTCTAGGTAGACTAAGCCTGAGCGTGAGAAAACAATGAGTCACAGATCCGCAGACTTAACAGACTAACTTATTAATCGCCGGCGATCTTTGTAGACAGTTATGTTAAACCGGTATAACGTTTCACCGATCATAAAACGTTCGAAACATTTTCCCGGTAACTTTGTCAGCTTCATGTTTCTTGTCGCTATTAGAGTTAATTCTCAATTAATTGCCAAGTTTGGTGTGGAGTGATAAATCGAGGAAGGGAAAACAGACAACACCTGGTTATTAAGTTGCAGTGGGAAAATGTGGATAATAACGCGCCTTTTACGTGGGGATGTTGACAGGAAGTAATCATCATAAATACCTTAATTCGGGACGCAATAAAAATCGAAATTGGAGAAAGTCCTGAGGATTTGTTTTGTCGGTGTCAAAATAAACGAGTGTGTACGTTAGAAAACGGAATGCAATTCACAATGGTGTCGTCAAGTATGACCTGGTGAGGCGGGGGCCGCGCTTCGCTGGCCACGACTTGAGGCCAAGTTCACTGGCATTTGAGCACGATAATTAAAAATTATCGTGACGCGCACGCGGCGCACGCCATCTTATATACAGCCTGCTCGTAATGCCCGCCTAATTATAAAATAAATAAAACCTTTTTTCATGTAACGCGATGGACTATTACTTGCGTTTTTTTTTTAAGTCGCGGTATCGCAGTCGCGAATATCGATAGTAGACGCGTTATCATAAATTTTCCTATTTACTTAATCTGAAGCGATTTCGTCGCGATAAAATGATAATCCAAACAGAGTGTAACGACCTTGGAAGTTTCATGATGTTTTAAAGTAATATATGAAAGGTACTAGCGGAGAAATTTTTAAATCAGCCTGTAGCTTATCTCTATATGAGTGAAGACTGCATGCTAATTAGAAGAACGTAAGCTATACCAGTTTAGTAACAAGTCGATTGCTTATGTTTATCTTTGCTTTTACATTCCTACTGAACTTTAAACTTAATTACATACGTCACGATTATAAAACTTCAAGTAATGACGCTATATTTTCTCCAGAAACGCGGGAAAAAAATAACAAACAAACAAAAATAACTCATTAACGAATACTACTTCGACACGAGTACCTACAAAACAAAATCGTACTCTACTATCGCTGATAAGGCGCCGATATGGGCGTAGGTATCGAATAATCGCGTAGGCATCAATATACAGACAGATAGAGCCACTATTTCTGTAGTGTTACGCAACTAAGAAAAGTCGGTCATCTGGTGTACTGGTAACCACTCGTAGTCGGTTAAAATAGACCGTTCGTAATTCATATATCCACCATCAGCGTGTGACCTTGAGCAGTGTTCGCACCGACGCCGACGGAAGTTCACGGACGGTACATATGCGTACAAAAATATGACGCATCCATTTTTTATTACCCAATTAATAAGACATATGTGTATGGAGGCTTATTAACATTAAACATGCGGATTCCTAAGCGAATGACTGAACCATGGGCGTGATACTGTGATTATATACTTTCTAGATGACGTAAAAGGTTTTAATTCTGAACTATATTTCTATGTAGGCGCATGAGATTGTCTATGCAATAAAATTGCACATAATAAGCAACATACCGGGGGGTACACATCAATAAAGTTACTGTCCGTCTATACCTACTTCATAATTAAATGCAAGTAATTATAATTTAATCGTAAGACTAACACTTAAGACAAGGCAATAAAACCACTGGAAACCTTTGACTTGACACTAAGGATACAACACAGCATGATTTACGAACTAAATACGCATAAAAGATGTCATCATAACACATCTTAAGCTACAATATCTCATACAAAAGCTACATAGATGACACTTCCTTAGTGTTAGACATTCAAATGGGCAGTTTATTACGTCATTGAAGTAGTTTGTTGCTGGGCAGCCACCACGCCCATCTGAGCAACCGCATAAGAAACCGGATCATAATTATTACTAGATGGGCCTGATTTGACTCACACTGATACCCGTCTAATGCCCTGTCACCCTCTGGTCATTTGTGACCACGGTGTGGTCTAAAGACACCCTTAAAATGCAAGCAAGATCAATTTTAATGAGTATGGTTTCCATATTAAGATCATAAGACTTTGTAATTGTGACGCATTTGGCAAAGCGCGCCACATTAAGCACGCAATTATACCTGCGATTATACTGCGCTACAGAATCTTAATGAAACTAAAGAAGAAATTCTATATTTTAATTGATAATGTTTCTTTATCACGTGTGTAGCGGAGACTGTCACGTGTTATCAAACTATATTAGGGGCCATTTTTGCGCTTCGCGTTTCGATAAGCGCTAGCGATTTTGCGGTCGTGCGTCCGGCGTCGCAGCCAGCGCAGCGGCATGTGTGAGTTGGAACCGGACTTCGTACGCGCTCGACTAAGCAAATATAACTTCAAAATTCCTCATTTAAATATTTTGCGCTGTTACAAGATCAAACAGTCATAAAAAAACGTTATCTTGTTGCGATGTCGTTTTATCAGTCGTCAGCGTGGCTTTAGTTTTTTTTCGTGATAAGACAATACAAATTTATGTTAGGGTGTCACGTTGTAATAAGTACTATTGTTATCGGCATTGATAATGCGAGTGTCGCGCGGAGGCCAAGATGGCGGCTGCGATCGCGATGTGAGCGTATCAACACATTCATACCGATTGTTTAAATATCTAAGTGCATATTCTGTGGCGATAAGGCCCAAGGTCCTTTCCACTACGTATGTACATGTATGCTGCATGCCGATGCCGATCGACCAGTGAAATTACTTTATCGCTGCTTGATAAAGTGCTATTTAATATTTTTTTCGTTACACTGCCCTACTGGCCTAGTGATGCGATTCGCAACGAAATATTTACAAACAAAAAAAAACTTTCTCTATCTTTCGTGACCGCTGAAGCGTGTAACACCCACTTGATTTGTTTGTTTACCTTATTAAGTAGCTGTTAATGTGCTTTTAATTGAAAATAGGTAGCTTGAACTTGAGTTTCTAAATCTCTTATCACGAGTGCTATACATGTTGTTGTTATTTCGCGCAGATAGTTAACTATGTCGCTTTCGATTGCGTATTTATTGGCAATCAAAATGAAACATTACAAAGTTGGTACGATTAAAATTAATTATGACATTCTTGTACTCAAGTACATGCTGACTGTCACTGAATTTGATTTAACATCGGTACAGAATATAAATCGTACGAGCAAGTACTTAAGCTAAGTTATTGAGATCAAATGTGGGTCAGCCCCAGTGACTAGGCGGCGCAGGCGCAAGGCTAGGTTAGACTAAATATCTGCTAAACTACCGGCCACACTATTTAGGACAGCGTAGTGTCAACTATCACTTGGTAAAGTTCGTAGACATGCCGCTGGCAGAACTAGAGCATTGGTTTAAAAGTATTTTATAGGCATTTCTCGGAATCTTCCTTTGCCTTTGCTGGAGAGAATGCAAATTCGCGCGCAAATTCCTATTTCAAATTAATCAATGATAGGATAGCTCGGTTGGCTCGGAATGCAAGGCAAGCTAACTGAGCGCTTTCGGTTTCCCAGCATTCATTATGAAAGTTGATTATCAGCCTAGGTACAGTTCTGTTGCGGATGCCAACCAATTACCACAGCGTCAATTATAAGTCAAGAATTATAATCGTAAGTTTTAAAAAGTGCTACAAAATTTTAAAGTAGGTAGTTGAAAATTCAACATTATGAACTTTAGCATCTCTGTATATCACAAGCACAACCCTAAAATGGCAGCACAATTGTGGTGATACAAAAATTGTGCAACTGGTGATACAGAAGTAACACAAACGTATCACAATTGTAGAAATCTTAATTAAAACACAAATATCTCCTTAGAAATCGTCGAAAAACCTCCCGATAATTTTCTGACCACACTAAATCTCTTTGAGTTTGACACCACGAATGAATAAATATGGCCGCTAAGCTCTAACTACCTTAGACTTTGGAGTAGTTTTTGGAGAAATTACTTAATTTACTCTGCTGTTGAGTATAATTCTTAACTTAGGAATATATGGCAAGCTGGACAAATAACCATTTAACTTAGTATCTAATAAGCATTTAACATCGATTTTAATAAAAATGCTTGGGACATTTTGGATTGGGCAAATGCGTCAATATTTTGGTCTTTACCCATATACAGTATTAACCGCGCAAATTGCTTTACTACTACGCGTTCGAGGCCTTTTAAAATTATTATTATTACGCTTGGCGACACGATTACTGTTTCTTATAAGACTATGGAAAGATGGTAACTCATATAGCACGCGAATTCTGATAAGAATGAATGACTTGCTGGAAATGAGAATGGCGCGAAATTTTGACAGATCTTTTTTAATGGCGGCCTTCGTTACTATATCGTATGTGTGTTGAAAAACCTATTAGATTTTTACACACTGATATTTTGATAATGGAAAGACTAATTGATTTTATTATAAGATATTATTGTAAATACCAAAAAAAAGTAAGTTATAATCAGCAGTTGCTCTGATAATGACGTTATAAAAATACATTACCTATGTGCACATACTATTAGTACTTACAGGCTCTTAGAAACTAGTACGTAGCCTTGGCTCACTGATTGATACTAAAATGTTTAGGGCGCCGAACAAACCGGATCTTTGTGCCCTAAATAGCCCCTTAGAGGAACTTACCATTCATAGCTAAACTAGTGGCCTACATTTAAGTAAAGACTATTAATCAAGAGTGTGCAATCTGTCAAGATAGTAGCATCAGGTCAAAAACACAGCGCTGTTTAAACTTTGCTATCTCGACAAGATATCTATAGTTAGACAAATACCTACAGTTGTTAGTCTACATAGCTATTTTCAGAATTGAAAACATGTATGAAGAATACCGCACAACCGACGAATTTATAACCATTCAAAATTTTTTTAGTGACGTAAAATGGAACGCAGGTATTTTAAAAAGTAAAGTTATTACAGCAACGTTGTGTTACGAACTAAATTGGCGCGAAAATGTGACAACTACGAACGGGGCGTACGGTTAGCTGCGTGGCGTACCTACGGAGCGATAAAACCACACATGCGTCGTAAATTCTTCGCGCCCACCGCACTCTAGTGATGGGACATAGTGCAGTTTTTTTTTGTCGACTTCAAGACGAGAATGTAGAATAAAATTAAACTCCTTTTTTTTTATCGGTGGCCAGTAAATACAATTTAGTAGGGTACTCAAATATGTTTATTATCTGATAGAGGCGCTTGCCGACTGATGTTCTATCACGATTATTGAGACGCTGCACTGCACGCTGTCTATCAAATTGTCATCCGGCCAAGCTGGACATGGGAGTACCGCGTTTCAAACCGGTCCAGCAAGCCGAGCAAGCTCCACTTCAATGAGATTCCATTTCATTCCACTGCATTCTTATTCAAGTAACGGACTAGACACGAGAGTGGCGAGTGCGAGGCAGCCGTGTACCTCGCTCTACTCATTTTGTACTTTGCTAGGTTTTAATTAAATTGCTATTTCCGACAACATATTTATTTTCAACTAAAAGCTGCGCAACAAGTTAAAATGTAAACAAACGTTCACGGCCGCTGGAATCAAACACATGCCCATCGCGACCTTACCCACTGCTATCGACGATAACTAAATTGCTACTATGTATAATAAACATTGTAGTGGCACATAATCGGTTGTCTATTTGAGGTCGCACGCCATGTCACGGTACAGGCGTTATGACAAGTCAGAAGTTTATATAGGTAGTATAATTTTCATAACTACAATAACATTCGAATCAGAGCAATGATACAGCAATATCTAATAGAATTATTCGATGCGGATCTTATAAGTGAAAGTACCGTTTCAATTAAGTAGTCTTATTGGTCTATAGGATGTAGAATCTCGATTTTACAAGAGCAATAACGCATCCGCAGATGAACAAAACAAACTTGAATGAAATTCGTAGACAGAATTCATCATTTTAGAGGATGATAACCCTGCCGCCGCCGGTGGGAAGCGCCGGTTGCAATTGGAGGATGCATCAAGGTCGGAACGTCTCGGTCGACGTACTTATGACCTTAGTTCCGTCTAAGCCCGTGACACGCGGAGAGACCTCTTGCGTAGTTTGCATACAACTTTAATTCGCATTCTAATTAACCATGTCAATCCCGGGAGATGAGTAGCCTGGTACTAACGTTGTGCAATCTGACATTAAGGAAGGTTGAGGCGTTCAAGGTCGCAATAAGCGAAGGTTCCGGAAGAGCGGAAAAGCGGGTGCGTCTAGACGCGGCGGGGGACGCGGGATGGCGGTCGATATGCGCAGTTTCCCGCGCTCGCAGTCAGCGCCTGCGTTCTCACGACATTCCCGGTCAACCCAACTTGACGAATACTTAGAGAAACATCTTATGACTAAGCAAGAAAGCCGGTTTTTTTGAGACCTAAATCCGATGTTCGCAATATTATTGAGTACTCCGTATTTAATTTCGGCAAAGTATTGTATTTTCGATGGAATTCAATAGGCTAAATGATTTTATACTTATTGGTTGAAGCCATTTAAATTCGCATTGAGAATACAGTAAATATTACAAATCGTCGTATAGTAAATGTGAGAAACAAAAATATCCACTTTGAATTCGGTATCAGCGGCTTCCCAATAAGCCAAAGCGTCCTTAATATAATCCATTTGAATTTCAAATCAAAGCGGCCTCACTTTACGAAGATATTTAAACGATCGTTTTGAAACTTAACTTCAGTAGCTCACGCTTCACGTAACTCAGAAAAGGCGTAAATAACGAGTGTAGAGGAGTAAAATTATAGACATAATGAGGAGTACTAACCTGATTCACATGAGTCAGAGGGTGTTTGCACGCCGAGGTAGTCAAGATGCCGCCTGGCCAAGGTGTACGAGTGGTCGGCTGCTACCACGGCTGAGTCTCTCAAGAGGCGAAGAGCAGTGCCAGCAACATCGACTGAATGACGGAACTGAGGTGGTTCATCGCCGTCTATTGATGGTGGAGTTTCTGGTCTAGATGGAGACATATCTCTTCGAAGCAGACTTTGTCCGGGTGTAGTCGGTGTGGTTGTTGGATCGGTAGGGACAAATGGGTTGCCTGGATGTACGGAATCGACACAAGAGCCTGCCCACATACAATCATGGTGCACGATGTTATCTTTGTGTGGCTCCTCTGGTGCGTCCATTATCCTCCAGTCTTCATCACTGTCCTGCAGGGGGTCCGAAAAGTTGGCGGGAGGGACTAGATCCAATCTATCTGCTTCATATTGAACTTGAGTCCAAAATTCGGACGTTTGCGTCAACCTCAGGGAATCCTCGTCCAAGGCTTCCCACATGTCGAACTGAACGAACGAATCGAACGGTGGCGACATTTTTAATTTTATATTCCTAAAGACTAACTAGTTTTAAAGCTAAGTCGAACTCGTCGATATCACAGGACCCTCTTATCACAGGGAAGATGCGCGCGATGGGTACAACGCACGCAGTCTGTAACAATAAAAAAAAAACTAGTAAATTAAAACAATAACCAGTTAGAGTACACATACGACTTGGCTAAACTTTTGAGCGACTTCAAATAAAGTTAAGTTGTTGCGTGACAAACTAATAAAAATTTTGCAAATGTGCGAAAAATTCCCAAGTCAATAAACGCCTAAAATATTATCGCTTCCTAAAATAATTCTTTTTTTGTAATTATTGTAGCAAAATATTTCAGTAGTAGATATCACATAGAAATAATATCAGTGGGTAACTCATAAAAAATATCGATTGTGTACCTATGTGTATTATTGTATTCCGAAAGATTGCACAAGTCCACAAATCACTAAAGTATTGCACTGTATATTTCGAGAAAATCGAAAAATAATTATTTTATATAAATAAAATAATTAAAAAATTCAAGCACTGAAGGGTAATAACCCCTTTTATTTACAAACAATAGCGAATCGAAACGGCACAGCGACAAAAGCTCACTGTCGGTAAGGAGGAAGTGTCCACTGCGGTGCCAGAAACCAGACTGAAGTCTGGATACAAGACCGGACAATTTTAAAGAGTACATTGGCCTTGGGTCCTATCCCACTTTAAAGAAATACAATTAGTCATTGTCCTGACTACCTCCCCCGCGACTTTTTTTTCTCCGGGTTCTCTTTACCTGAAATAGAGCGGGCGCATCACTAATCCCGCCAAGTTTTTGCGCGCAGCGTACCAGGTAAAGATTTCCGTAAAACTGTTTTTGTTTACAAGCACAGAATGGCGCGAAATGAGTGTTTACTAATAATAATGCAAATGAACGAGTCGTTTTCCCGCTAATTTGCGGCAGCAGTGCAATGCGCGACATACTTTTACGTTAATATTTTTATTACACGACTAGTGTTACAATGATTTGATTATTTTCTAAGTAAGCATTGTAGACAAGAACTTACTTTAAAAAAACTGCGTAGGCAAGTTAAAAATTAAATAGCGTTATCATTTTTCTACCTGTTGTAAAGGTGGGTAGTTATTCAGACGCGTAAAAGATAATTCATCAATTATTTTTGTGAGTTTGCTGCACTAAGTTTTATTTGTATGATTATTTTTATAACTTGAAATACGAGGATTAGGAGCAGTTACACTACGTAAAGAAAAATGTAAGTATCGAGTGTTTTCTTAATTATAATATCAAGTAGGTAGGTAGGTATACAATTGTAATAATTAGTTCCAGAGCCTTGGCTACTTTAAATAGGTAATATTCTCACTACATTATATTTTATACAGTTACATTACAACACAATTATTAACTTAATTAAATAATCTATATCTTACATAATTATCGCAAATAAAATCAACTACTAATTTCTTGCTCGGTAATACAGTTGTGAAATACTTTGTAAATACATTTCATAAATATTGCACAACGAAAGCAATCTGTCAAAAAAAATATCATTAGGTACCTTTAGGTGTTATCTAAGTACCTACTCATAAATATTTTGTAGGTAGACGTAAGTACATTAAAACACTTTTATCTTTAATAAAAGTTTAATTTCGTAATGGTTTTGTAGGAGATTTTGACTTGTTTTTTTTTTTTAATAAATGCGTAAACTATTTGCCACTCAATTTTTATTTCCTAAATAGCACTGGCCGAATTCAATCTTAAATTATCAATGACGATAGTATTCATTTTATTAATAAAACCTATTTCGTTTCTCACAGACGAAGTAGGTAAGTACCTACCTATCTAATTGTACATACCTACTTTTTTTGTTAGCACAGAAAAAAAAACATGGAAAACTACAATTCACTACTACCCTCCTACTACGTTCATTGTAATTATAAGTTTGCCTCAACAATAAGGTAAAGAATTTGGGCGCTGCCAATTCGCAGAAAAACTCATTAAACCTTTTAGTATAGGTTCAGTTGGAGTTAGCCGGCAACGCCCCGCGCGCCCAAGTACTAGTACCCGCACTTATATCCGAAATTTATTATAACACTGCTCACTGTATGTACCATTCTATTATATTCAAACACTCACCAAAAAGTTTTGTGCAAAACGCAATCCGGCAGCGGCCGGTGTATTACACAATTTTACACAAGATTCTTCAGAATCTTCGACAAAGTTTTTTCCGTACACACTGAGTAACACTCACTGAGAATATGCGATCGGTTATACAGTGTAAATTATTATATACGATACTTCTTCCGAGACGTCCGATTGAGTTTGTCAAACACTGAAACATTATTCGGGAGCCGGCCGGTTCTAAGGAGAGCCGCGCGTGCGATTCGATGGGCGCCGTGGACACGACTACAAGCTAGATGAACGTATTGTACGAACCGCGCTGCGAGTAGCGACTAGCGGCCGTCGCCGGTCGCCGGCGTTCGCAAGCGGCGCGGTGACGCGGCGCCCCCCGCTCTCCGCCGCGTCCCGGCTAATTCGATGTCATTCACGAAATTCTCTGAAAATACGCACATATCCTTGCTGGATATTACCTAAACGCAGGCTAAAACTATCAAAGAGTATAGATGACAACAATTTCTGCACAAATGCGTTGAATTTGAAGTCGAATTTTGCAGAAGAATTTCGGTAACCGCGATTGTCTCGAGGGGAGGAGGGTGGAGGGGTCGCTCGAAGAAGGAAATCAGCGCAGCGGCATTCAAAGAACACGAAAGTAGGGATGTGTGTGTGGTAGTGTTTTGCGAATGTGTGCTTGGCGCGTCGAGTTGAATATCGAGGAGGCGAAACACCGGCTAGATATACGCGTATACCTCGCTGCGCTCCTCACTCGGCTGCCGGCCTTGCTGCGAGGAGATTGTGTCGCTTTGTTTTTAGCAGCTGCAGATATCGAAGCCAGACGGTCAACATTCCAGAAGCGGCGGATTATGGCGCGAAGCAGAAATACCTGAGCGGTTCTGATGAATTGCCGCGTATTATTCACTGGACGTCTACACAGCAAACAATTAGCGTTTGTGAGGTCCCGCAGCTGTAACTACAGGTGTACCTTAACCGAGATGAAAGTCTTACTCTTAACCCCAGATCGCTGCATTAACGAGTCTTTTATAGGTTTCGTTTGTATACTTCTGCGAAAGTATAAATATTATGATCCAGTAGGAATGCAGACGCTGCAATAAAATCTGGAATAAGATTTGTGTAAACTACTGAACAGGTACCTACCTAGGTACAAACATTTCTTAGGACACACATAAATATACACATAAGCACCAAAATAAGACTTTATAGAAAACGTAGGAAATATGAGGTATTGTCATATAATATAAAATATAATCCTAATTAACAACAGTTATAGTTGCCTACCGATTCTAACAGTCAGTAATTAAATAATACGGGTACCTACCTAATAACCTTTTTGTTAATAATAATCAGGTGATTGGTTAGTACCTACACGAATAACTTTAGGTAAATATTAAAATAGGAACATAGGAAAATACTTCACAAGGAAAAACGTTGTTCGTGTTACATAAAATTATCAATTGTGTAATTGGCACAGTTCTGCCAATTTAATTCATACCACCTGAACATACGGAAATATGTAAATTAAATACTTATTAAAACCGAACTTATTGGCAATTTTTTTTCTATATAGCAACAAAATGGCTATTGTTGTATTGGCATGGCGCTTGTCTTAATGGCCAACGTTCGAAAATTCGAAACTTTGAAAATAAAAGTAGGGTTCCGTCCTACTAACAAGGGTTGTGAATACGTTTTGTTGTTCGCATTCTTATTATACCGGTACGTAAGGTTGGGAACAAATAGGTAATCCCGCAGAACCAACCCCATATTCCCGCAACGGAGTTCAACGACCCCGCATTCCTGGCGTTGCATTCCCGTACAAATAAAAATCCGCATCGACTTTGCAATCCTTACGACTAATAAAAATCATCCTTTCTCTTTCGTTTATGAATTTACACTATAAAATGCGGTGGGATTTTAATTTCGTTCGAATTTATCGCTAATCCATCAATGAGAAATTTATTTATTTATTATATCAATGAGAAATTGGAGTCCCATATAGATAGGTACATTAAGCAATAAAATCGAGCAGTCGTGTAATTAATAAGTTAATTGGTAATTAATGTTAAAAGCTTCATATCATAAGTGTAATAAATAAATAAGTACTCATTGAAACCGTTTTTTGTAATTATAGCTTTTATATTTATAAATATTATCTGCATACAGATTTGGCCGCCGATACGAAAAGAATCATAATAACTTTGATTTCAATGACTCCTTGAATAACTTTTGTAGAAAAAATCTTTAAAAAAATTAGATCCAACTAACCCCAATAACTGTTACCCTTTACACGTACATCCCTTCAATTAATTTCACATTCATTCATCCCTTTCCGTGTAAAAAATAGATAAGCAGGAAGTATAGAACGTGTACTTCCGAACATAAGTTAGTCAAACAATGCCACTTAACCCACAATTTTACAATTTCCCTCGCTAAAGTGAAAAAAAATATTCAAATCTGCGCTCTATGGTCCTCGGAATAGATTTTAACATTTTTAACCCTTTGAATACGGAATTTGAAAGGGGTAAAATCAAAACCCGATATAATCCGGGCCTCACTCAAACTCATTTGTCTACGGTCGGTAACCGTCACGTTTTTACGACATGTCACTTCATTATTTTGACAAGTGGAACTGTCCCAATGATCAAAGTGTACGGCAGGTTAGATTCAAACGTTTTATTAATTTGCTGCAAGTTATTTGTGAATATGTTAGGGTTGGACTCAATCGCGTATCATGTTGTTTTAGTTTTTAGAGTGCATAATGTTTGAATAATGAGCCATAATGATTAAATGTGGGTATTTTTTTAATAAACTGACAGTGAATCGTTTTAAACACTACATAATATCATAATTTTAGGTTGTCAATTTGATTACCAGTCGTAGGTCATACAGAAAGTGTCGTCAGTGAAACTGATTATTGGTTTACAATTAAGTAAATAGTAAATACAAAATGAATGCCTAATAGAGAGAACTGCATAATTATTAATTACAATGCAGTAAGTGTTATCGCACCAACGGCATTGTTGAAATTAATTAATGATTGAGTGGCGAAATCAGTGTATTAATAATAATTAGCACTATATTCTATATTACTGTCTACACAAATATGATAAGTAGCTAAAATAATTATGGAATGCAGCAAACGCATTCCTTTTGAATGGTATTTGATTTAAAAGAAAAATAAAGTAATTAAAAAAAACTAAAAAACCCGACTGCGTCTAAAAACTTAAGTTAAAAAAATACTAAAAAGCTAAGAACAAGCACATTTTAAATTTAAAAAAGTTGGAAGCAGGCGGGAGCCTTTCCATTTTTATAATTTCAAACTCAAATGGGTCCCACCTAGTGTTTTTTTAATTTAAGTTTTTAACCGCAGTCGGGTTTTTTAGTTTTTTCAATTACTTTTTTTTTTATTTCCAGCCTTTTAGTTTACAAATGTGAAAGATTTCGCAGGCGATTAGCCAAACGAATTTTTACCGCCTTCACCGCTTGGAGGTACTCACAGCTTATGTTGTGTTTTGATTCAAAATTATACCCGGTGTCACTCTCACAGTAAATACGAATCTAACGACACCTCTCTAGCTAAAATCCATCGAGCCGTTCAGGCCGCAGAGCGTGCCAAACAATTATACATACATACTTTCGAAAAACATAACCCTCCTTCTGGCGCAGTCGGGTTAAAAACAACACATTGGATGTGAAAAAATCCAAACAAAATTATTCCTTCTCGTCACATGTCATTAAAATACAAAATCCTTATTACAATAGATATGTCATCCCTAATAATAAACGGTTTCATGCGTTGTGCGTACGCGCAGGGTGGTAACGGGCTATTTGTCACAACAGGAAGAGAGATTATCCTCATTATGTTAGAAAGTTCCGTTAATCCCGTTTTTATTTGGTTAAACATTATCCATAATGCATATTCGTGATGTGCACAGCCATCGCTCAAGCGTATGTGGGAAGTTTTATTTTTGTTACGATTGACCGATAATAATAAAATGCATAATTATTTATACGTCCTTTTGAGTGGTTGACTTTAGTCAAGAGCGTGAGATAAAGATTAATGTGTATTGGTAGCTTTTGTGTGTAGTTATTTGGTGGAAACAAACATTTTTATTAACGTGTTTGTAACATAGACTTACATAGAATAATTGTTTGAACGTAGATCAAGAAACCAAATTTCCCAAAATACGAATAACTATTTTAACTAGAAAACTATTTTATTGAAAACCCCTATTTTATGAATACGTCTAGAGATTTCCTCAATCGCACTGGTACCTATTTCGTAATTTGTCCAACTATTTTTCAACACCATTTCAATCTAATTTCTACAGGTAGATAAACCTCACTTACTAACTTCTTATTTGTAAGAATATTAATTCAATATTTCCGTTTTAAACCCTTCAAGTTTTGGAAGGTACAAAAAGACACCTTGCGTATGTTCCCACGATAAATTCTATGTGACAGGCAGGATAGACATCTTAAATTACAAATATCGGTGCTTTTATACAAGACTCGTGTGTTCGCAGCTGCAATTTCTGTACAATCAGGTAAACCGTGTCGAAAAAATAACACTGGTTTAAAAATTAAAGAGTATTTATTCAAAATGTATACTAGACTGTTTGAAAGTAAGAAATTGCGAATAAATACTCTTTTAATGCGGCATTAAAAGAGTTCGAAAAACATTATTCAAAATGGCGACATCGTTTTTGGCGGCAAAGGGAGGGTTAAGATTGAAGAAGAAGACTGTCTCTCTGTGTGTGCATTGTTTTAAGATTTTCTGTCTCTTTCTAATGTTGTTGGTGTATTGTTGTAAATAGTAATGGGGTACCTGAACTATTCCTGGAATTTTACCAAACCAGATAAGTATTGTTAGAAACGGCGTTAAAGCCATTGTTTTATTACAGAAAAAAAACTGGTAACATCACAATGACGTGTACAGTTATGGAATAAAATTGTAATGTTTGCAATCATTGTTAATTTGGCACCTAACACTTCCTTGTGTTAATAACTTTATCGGTTTTAGGCTCGTTTCAGGGCGAGGCGAGGTTAGGAAAATTACTATCGGCAATGTTTTTATCGGATGATTAATTAATTGAATTTAATTATCAATATCAGACAATGATAGTAGGTACTTATTAGCAATATGTGGCATGAATAGGAAGTGTTATTTATTTATTTTGGAAAACCAATGAGTTACATTATCATTCATAAAATTAAATCTAATACAGAATACGTGGTCCTGTAACGCACACTCAACTACAGGTAACCACAGCTTGCACATTATCGAGTACAACATGCTCTAAATATGTACATAATTAAAATTAGGAATACATGTGTGTGTGTTATATTTAAGTTATACAATGATGGAATATAACACCACGCCAGTAATCCCCGATGGTTTAAGCAGAGGTGTACCTAATAGTACATCCACATTTTGCCAGTTATGTTTAAGTTCTATGTATTAGGGAGGGACTGGAGGGAGCGAGCCCATTGCAATCAGCGGGCACGAATCGGCAAAAATTGTCGGTTCATTATTTAAATGATTTTATACCTCGTAAATATTATGATATTCATTGACAACTGCAATAATTAAGCATAAATTGTTCTCCTTTGTTATAAATCGCCGTAAAATGAGCATTCGCAAAAACTGGCCAAGATTTACCCGAATGCGATAAAATGAAACACACTGGACGGATTAATTCACGATTGCGCGTTTTATAAAATTTCCTGGTATTTTGTTGTAAAAATACTATAAAGCATTACAAATCCAAACTTTTGGGAAGCAAAATTAACAACAAAAAAGGGGTCAAAAAAACTTTCTTTTGTTCTCACACTTCTAACACCTTGCTGTCGAGAAAACGTGTTATTGTTCTACTTACAAAAACTTCCCTAAAGGATTAACGAGTTCCTAAATAATCAAATCCGTTGTTGCTTAAGGTTTTCACACTACAGAAAACAATGGGTTGATAAAATATACCCATGGAACCCGAGATATTCTCGTTGAGGAAAATTTGTATCGACTATACTACACCAACCCGACTATACTAACCAAGATTCCGTTGGGCGTAATTAAAACTTTGCCAATTTAGATTATTCACATGTTTTATATTATTTTAGTTATTGTTTTTGCCCTTTAATAATAACGCGTGAAACAGGAAACTTTATTGGCTGATAGGTACTTAATCAGTTTTTCAAGTTTAATTGACTTGACGATATAAATGAGTGCAGTACCTACATACCTTACATATAAAAGTTATATTACCTTTAAGGAATATTATTCATGTCTAACAGAGAATTATTGTCAGTCTATATTGCTATATCCCAAATATAGCAATATATCTAAATATGTTACCTCTGTATTATCTGGTTTCAATGAAATATCTAAATAGGAAATATAGGAAAATAACAGATATTATTTTCAGTAGTTTTAGCTAGGTATTTAGAATAAAATATAGCTATAAGCTTCGAAGTTATAGCTTAAAAACAAAGGCTTTGACAAAAGTAATGCCCTATTTAGGTACCTACTTCAGAGTGTATTTTCAACTGCTAATAAAAATTATTTACCTACCTAGAAAAAAACCCATAACTTTCCTTTGAATCAACAAATCATCGTTTCCAAAGTTAAGCAAAATAGTTCTAGTCTAGTTTATTATCCGAAAATTCCTAATAATAAACAGTCATAAAATTATTCGGACAACTATTTGTTTTGTTTCTTTAATTGCTGGCCATAAAATTGAACGAAGCCATACATTACATATAAAAGATAAAATAGAGCAAATACAAAACCAATTAAAATCGTCGCAGTTAAAGTGTCTATGGTAGAAAAAAAAGTCAAGTGCAGATGTAATGGCAGACTGTTTGGCGCCAAAACTGTATTTTTTTTAACAAATTGGCGTTCGGCACTTTTTCTCTATTTTTGATAAGTTGTTTTGTTCATTAGTAAAGGCCAGTTACTGTGGTTAATTAGAGGCAAAATATATAAAAATATTGTAAAGAATCGAAATTATCGGGAAACCTCACTCGTGTAATATTTTAAAACTACCTATAATGTGAAGAAGATTGATTACCTTTAGCTTATTTTCCAAGAATAGTTTTGTACCCACATTACTATTTTAGGGATTAAGTGGAACGACAATTACCTTAATTAACAGGACATTATCGCACCTCGTTACTTTATAGTATACTTACACACTTACATATTATTGAAGCACCTATTAATTAACACAGAATTAATAAAAACACCCATACTATACTATACATAAACACCAACTACCCATAGATAATTATAATAAACAACTGTTTTTTAAATTTCTGTGTACCTACCACCAAGGATGTGTGATTTAACAATTATTGAAATAATTGTTAGTTAAAAATGGGGAATAAGTCACAATTATTAAGAATTCAATTACAAAATTCGACACCTATACCAGTTCATATAATTAAAACGAGGCATTTTTTACGCCAGCAGACATTTTTCTTTTGTCTAAAATCAATTTAAATCTCGTTGTAAAATATTAATAACCTATTTCAATGAATAAAATACTCTTAGAGACCAGAAGCGAAAACTATTAAAGAACAAATCACTAAATAACCTAGAAAGTTATATTTCTTACAAATTGTTTTAATCAGCAACAAGCACATAGGTAATTAATAAATACATCAGAATTATATAACACGACCCTAATCAACATTATAACGTCTATAAAAATACCGAATCCGTTGCATCTGAAAACCAAGCCAAGCCATCAGTATTCTATTCTTTGACAATCCGCCCGTTCAAAAAGCTGTCACATCGCGCCGTGTCTTTTTTTTCTACTCGAACCATGTAGGTTGGATTAGGGAATATCTAAGAATACTATATTGAAACGGAGATCATGAAACCAGGAAAATAAAATATTGGCATAAGGCCTTGATCTCACTGACGGACGCGACGGCCCTACGACCTTGTGCGTTTCCGCCCTTATCAAGTTACACTACGCGACTACGCCCATCTCTGGATGATACGCGTAAACGTCATCGATTGTGACAGTGACATCTTGTTTTTTGAATTAATTTGCCATCACCAGTTCTGTAGGGTTTTGTTCATTATTGTTATTGCATTTATTTCGCCCATAGTGTTATTAGTAACAATGATCTTAATTGCTAGTGTTAGTAGACTAACATGGTTTATTTTGTGTGGGTTTCATCCATTGTCGCAGCATTGGAGACTCCCATCTATCTGCGAATACACTCAAGATAGTGTTGGTACTGCCACGAAGACGAGCGAGCAGGGAAGCGCTTCTTAAACGTATGATGGCTGCAAAACCATCAATATGTCTTTCCGCAAATATCTGTGCCGCGCTACATCGCCATGGAAGCCACAACTGTATCCTGAGTGCGTTATTATACTGGACACGCAGACCGCTGTATGCACGTAAACTATAGCTAGTCCACAGGCTGCACGTGTAAAAAGACGAGCAAAATGCTTTAAACAGCGTAATCCTGACCGACTCTGTGCATCGCGCAAACCTGCGGGACAGCATATGTAGCAGCGTACCGACAGCGATCTACGTTCCCTGTCAATATCCGTGTTGTCTTTCATATCATCAGTAACCCAATGATCCAAGTAC
Source organism: Standfussiana lucernea (assembly GCA_964057025.1). Lineage (NCBI taxonomy): Eukaryota > Metazoa > Arthropoda > Insecta > Lepidoptera > Noctuidae > Standfussiana > Standfussiana lucernea. Next base: position 14,187,330 of record OZ059799.1, read on the forward strand.
TTAAACTTGGTCACCCTATTTAAGGGTGGGTAAAAATAAATACTGTATTTTTTACCTGGTAATTAGATTAATTAGTAACAATACCTATTAACTTTTCTGAGTTGTATTATGTCAGGGAAAAACTGTTGCAATAATTAACTACTTATAGAATAGAATAGCATGCATTTATTTTTCAGAATATACATTATATTTCGAACTTAGCTTATTTTCCTTGATCGCTTATAATTTTCTTAATCAAAAGGATTTTACAAGAATAACACGTAGTTTTGTATCGCCATAATATTTTTTTATTTTGTCTTTTTATCAATGAGACAGAATTTCATAAAATAAAGCAACTATCTTTATGCCGTTATCATTTATCATTTTAATGAATACTTATTAAATACTTACATAACTTATATTGTAAGTATTCTAACTTATTTATAAAACACACATAGAAACTTCTCGTCGGTTATTAAAAAAAAAACAGTAGTTTCCTACAAAACTGCAATACCTACACGATCAAAATGTATGGAACAGGTTTTTTTTTTAATAACCGACGAAAATTTTCTATGTGGGGGTTCAAAATGATGTACGTACTGAATACGTGGTAATCGTTTTAAAATCGGAGTCCCTTCCACCTTGTATATATTATATTGCGAAAAAGTATGTGAAACTTTGAAAAACAAACCATTAATTAATTAAAACATAATTTAATTTATCTTTTACCATAATATACTTATACTTTAATATCGTGACATCAATTATTATTTATTTCTTGTGTATTTTGTAATGAAATTTAATATGACTATAAGTAAATGTAATTTTTATAAAAAAATGTTGCCATACAACGTGGCAACGCCGCCAGTTTCTTGGGCACATTACCGGCTGACAGCGTTGAGGAGGAGTTTTTTGATGCTCTTTTATAGTTTGTTAATTTTAGTCATTTTAATTATTATAATGTATATAGTTAATGTACATTTTATATGCAATAAAGAATAAGTAGGTATTTTTATACCTACAAAATTTGTACGCCGTTATTGGCAAAACATGGACGCTCACAACACATTAATTTAATAGCTTGCATGTCTGATTAGTCACTTTATGTAAACGCATGTTTGTCAAATAAATAATCTTTCTTTCTTAAGGATATTCGAACACTGCACGCTGTAGGTTTTGATCAAGTATTTGATTATCCCCATATAATCAGCTATTTCCAGAGGCCCTGTGTAAAAACTAACTATATCACTTGTGTACTATTAGTTTAAAACTATCTACCTCTTCGCCAACATGATCGATAAGGGATTCAATATTTACCTAAGCCGGAAATCGAAGGCGCGCCCAAACACTGAGGTCCTACTTACTGAGCAGATAAGTCAGTTTTATTGGTGATACCTAACAGATAGATAACTATATTTCGATGAATTATTAACTTTTGGGTACCTATCTAAACTTTCAGAGTTACCTCTTCTTTGTGTCGATTTTATTTAAACCTTGTCCGATTAGTATGTGGCTGTCCATCTATTAAAGGGTTCGTTTAAATCGTGGAAGGCGCAGGTGGCTGTCAGGATAGGTAGGGAAGAAGCTAGGGCGTATTTTGCCGAGGAGCTTCACGCTGGCACTGTGTTTGTCTTGTGTGGTCGACGATACTCCATTTGGCCAAATTACTTCCAAAGCGGCCAACTTCAAACTCAAATGCTTCGCACTTCAATTCCCCTGGACAAGAAAGCGAGATTATAAGGTTCCGATTTGCATTTTTTCGGAGCCCTAATGAATATTAAAAATTGAATATTTTAAAGTAAACGGAACCCAAATAGCTAAAAAGAATCGCACGTTTGTGGATTTGGCAGTTCGTAAAAGTCCATAGATAAAGAGTGCGGTATCACAGATTAAACACACTCAACTTATGCGATACGTCACACTGAATCCGTTACATTACGTCAGCAGTTCTTTTTAAATTCCTACCTATGTTTATTTACGATACTTACTGGTAAATACTCAAAAATACTGAAATTTTTCCTATATTCCTCGTTTATTCTTTCGATTGCAAACCATAGAGAATTTGGATCCTTTTATGTCACAAATTGACGACAAGAGATAACTGCTTTTCTGCTTGCTTCAATGCTGCATGGTCTTTCAAGTCTGAAAATCCTATATCTATATGAGAATACGTGAGCCAGCCGAAGTCCAGCCGAAGTCTTGATTAAAATGTATGAATTATGTCAAAGATAAGAAGAAGATATGAAGTTGAGTTCGTGTATTTTGTCTTTTAAAATTATTTAAATATACGCGAGATCGTGAAAATTAACCATATGTTTACACTAACGACGATAATTTACTTTTGGAACAAATATGCGAACGTCGTCGAAGCAGAAGAACTATGTAAGGATCGTAGCAGGTGATTTCTATAGTTTCTACCTACCCACTTGGGAAAAGGTATGAGTTTGTATGGATGTGGTGTGTGTATCAAATACCTTCCTCTATGATTGGGCTATCCCACACTAAAATAATTTTTCAATTCGAACCAGTAGTTTCTGAGATAAGCGCGTTCAACCAAACAAACTAACAGTCTTCATCTTTATAATGTTAATAATATATTTAAAATATATATAAAGTATAAGTATACGTAGGTTAGCAGTTTGTTAATCGTGCATAATTAAAGGTAGGTCCTAATACGCGAAAATAGTCGCATGATACATAAGTGCAGGATTAAACCGTTCCGTCATTTATTATCTTCAGATACAGCAATATTTCCTTGACGACTATCTTCACTAATGTTTATCAACGAAACATTTTTTATATGTTACAATCATATGGCACACGATAAGTCGGCCCAATTCCTGAATCTTTCATATCGATAATTTATTATTGATAAAATAATACTCGTAATTTATAGGTAATTGGGTTAAATATGATAGCAGCGACTATTACTCGTATACGATAAGATTGATTTTTGTACATTTTTTCCGTTTTTTTTTAAAGAATCAGGGTCTCTCTCTTAGCAGTTTTAGTTACTTTAATGTGGGACAGAGAAGGAGCTATACAGGACGTATAGCTTCATCTATCGTTCACACCGAAGTCAGACTAAATATTTAAAATAAGACTTATATAGTGATGGTAAATATATAGGCTAGGTCTTGACCGCGCGAAATACGAGTATAGCTGTCTGTTACATAAATAAAACAAAAAAATATAAGACTGACATTTTCGCGTACGGCGATATTAACAATCCTCAATGACCCTGCCTTAGCACGAGCGCTCGATGTAAACGTAACGTAAATACGTCGATTTTAAAATTAAAAATACTCGTTTCACATATAAAATTTTCATAATTTCAACCTTCTGAACGCCATTGTCACCTATACGTGACAAGCAAGCGCGTGCCGGCGTGTCTTGTACGCCAACGACGCAAATATGTGACAAAAAATGCAATGCAGTATAACACGAAATAAATAATAAAATCATTACTTTTGTGTGTTTTTACTTTTAGTATTTGTATACCTTAAATATTTAAGCTCTTGTGTTGTCTCTTTTATAATATTGTTTCTTGATAAAGTTTTAGAATCCCTATTCTTTTTGAAGGTATTTTTTTTTTTTATGCTTTGAAATTGTGGCTTGGCGTGGAGGGCACGCACATGCGTTTATGCTCTGGCGTTCAAAAGGTTGAGAATTTATTCATAGCTATGGACGATACTGATTGTGTTTGTTGCAAACAATTTCACTAAAATGCTCTTTATTTTCGTTTCCAAAACCGACGTATTAACGTTACGTTAACACCGCGCACTCGTGCGGCGCCTCTGAACACAGCCTTATAATTTTCGTGAGTTATAAAATGTAAAATTCAATAATTGTCGAATTTTGGTTTTCCTAATCTTTCAAAGTCAACGTTTCCGCGACGCTTAATTTTAAAGACTGATTTATGATATCTTGTCTTTTCTTCGAATTGAAAATGATATCAGAACTTACTTATCTATCTGGCCCAATTATTAAGGGAAATATGTAGCCGTGTATCAACGTAGGTAATTGACGTCAGAAAATCAAGTATTTTAAACTAGTTTTTAACCGACTTCAAAAAAAGGAGGAGGTTCTCAATTCGGTTGTGTTTTTTTTTATGTTTGTTACCTCATATCTCCGTCATTTATGAACCGATTTAAAAAAATCTTCTTTTATCTGAATGGATCTACTTCCCGATTGGTCCCATAGAAATTTCATCAAAATCGGTTCAGCAATTTGGTTTTGAAATCAAAATAACTAGAAAAAATGTCATCCAAGTAAAAGAAATTGCGAAATTGATACTTGACAAGGATTTGTGTGTGATACCATAACTAAAAAGGGTAAAATAAAAACTTTTTTGCAAATAACTTTACTTTCGGAAGTCGGTGGCAAAAAAGTCAATGAAACAAACAATAGTCACCGACTTCCGAAAGTAAAGTTATTTTCCACTTTTTTAGTGTTTTCTTTGGAAGTCGGTTTTTTTTTTGCAAAAAAGTTTTTTTAAAAGTTGTTTCTTTTGTATTCTATGAGTTATACTTACTTAGATTTAAATTTCTATTACAAAAATATTTAGATTAGATAAATGGGGGAGGTGTAGGGCACTTAATATTGTGTCCTGTTGTTTTTCGAACTGATGGACGCTACTGAAGGCGCCAAACTAGTGGCTCAGTTCTGGGCCGACACAATTTAGATTGCCATCGACAAGCCTAAAAAGAAGATAAATAATAACATAACTAAGTACACAGAAAAAAAAACTTTTTCTGAACTCGAAGCGACACCTGGTTGAATGGAAGCACCATGTTGCATTTTCAAACACACAGCTCACAGCCGAAAGTTGAAATTCGAACAGTGCAATAAGATTCTAGGCGTTCATTTAAGTGTCACCTAGTGATGGTGAACACGGATAAAAGTTAACAAAGTTGGAAAAACTATGAAGGTACTAAGAAAAAAAAAATTCACTTTTTCCTGTTTCCGACAAAAAATCCAAGAAATAAATAAGTATTCACACAATTCTAATTTAAACTGAACATCGAGGAAAATGGGTCACTAACACATCTTAATTACCTACTAGTACCATTTACCGAGCAGTAAAAGCTTATATACCTATACGTGAGTGAGTACTCACGTAAAGTTTCAGAAAATAAAAGGTACATTTTGTGAGCTTCCCACAAAACACTTACACAACAACACTAACACTTTTTATCACTTAAGTAACTAAAGCTTAAAAGGTTTTCGTCAAAAAATTAAAGGTGGTTTTCTTGTAATTATGATGTTTGAAAAGTTTCGACAAATTAGAATTTCATGCTTGTCCGACTTTTGTATGTACAGTCACGGACTTTAATTGATGAGCCACTTTCAAACTTTCCAAATTTGCAGTTTTATAACGTTACTGTATCTACGCTAAAACAAGTGTCGCTAGGTTACGGTTGCTACACCTGCAATTGGTTGACTTTGGGTTTACTATGTATTGTACTACTATTATACTCGTATTATAACCGACTAAACCCGATTTGCATTACACGGCTAAAATATGAATAGTGGCAAGTGGCTCATCAATTAAAGTCCGTGACTGTACAAACTAGAATTTCAGTTGTAACACATTACTTTTGACTAGCGTCGATTGTCTAAAGCCGGGTACAGACTAATTGCAACACAACATTTTCATTACATTTAAAAGTGGTTCCGAACACACTAAAAACAACTGCGCGCACGCTACGTGAAACCTAGCCCAGGTGCCATCCATAAATTACGTCACACGAATATCATTTTTTTTACCCCCCCCTGTCCTTATCACAGCTGGTCATATTAATTGTAAGCTTGCCTAGGGAGGGGCCTAGTGTGACGTCACATATTTTGCAATTTTACATGTAGGTTGATATAGACGGGGTTGAAAATATTTTTAAGTTTGTTAATAGTTCCCCTACCTATGTACCTGTTTTTATGGCAATAAAGAAATTTCGTCGTTAATATTAGATTTTGAAATGTGACGTCACGAAATTTAGGACCCTCCCACCTCTTGTCACACAATGTCTGAGTTCGTCGACCCTCTCCCCCCCTGTGACGTCATTTATGGATGATCCCGTATGGAAAGTGTTGCATTGCATGTTGTTTTGCAAATAATCTGTACCCGGCTTAAGGTTGACGAGTCAGAAAAGCTTGAAGACCTGACATGTCTCTAACTTGCTCGTTAAATCAAGACTGTATAGTTTCTCAATCCCCGTTTCAACACAATAGTCATTATCACAACAAATAACGAACTACACATCAAATAAAATCTCCTGTTTATGACGATCGTACTTAAAAATAAAATTCCATCAAAGTTGGAATGCAGCCGTCGGAGGTAAAATATGTAATTGCAAAAGTACTGTATATGAAAACAATAGTGTTGCATAAATAAAACAACTTTGTGTTGATTCTCTAACGGTAGAGATAACAAACATTTGTGTTGACCACTTGTGTACACGAAGGGTTATATGAGCCATAGATTAAGGGAATACGTAGACGAGTTGTCATAGACACTTTGTTTTTGTTTACATTGATATGACACGCACATGGGAGACTAAACATGTAAGTTGAGTCTTCCGAACGCTAAAATTGTATTCTACGATGTTTCTATTGTTTTTAAACTGCCCAAAAAGTGATGGCCTAGGTTATGGTTCTATTTCATAAGGACTGTCTATCCACTATTGTAAGTCCAGCAAAGTTAACTGTCGAACATGCAAGCATCAAGCGTGTACAGCGCTCATTTCTATGTTTTATGCCGTAGTTCAAAGTTTTTCAAGAACCTTTGTAAGGTTGTCTATCATTCTGTCTTGTAATAACCATTACTCATTCTAAATACTGTCTTGTAAAGCTTTTAACAGCTACAAGAGTCAAACACTGACTTGAGATTGCCTCGTCTAGTGGTCGCAAGCATGAGGACCTGGGTTCGTTCCCAGGTCGGGCAAAGTGTTGTTTTTCCGTCAGAAATTTCTCTGTAGCAGCCACGAAGTCCAGATTTGTGCCCAGTTCATTGAACAGTTCATGAACAGTTCTAGAAACCCAAATTAAACCAAAATTAAATGTTAGGACTTCGTCTGCAGAAGCGATTGCGTTTCCCTGATGCTAATATTTGCAACCCTGGGATTCCGAATGACGAGAAAAAGGAATAAACACTAACCTGGGCAGGCAGGGATCGGAGCTAGGTATCCGCTACACTCGGGACTTCTTGGCCGGCCGGCGTAACGAGTGTCCAATATTAGGTTTTTCCTTGATTCCACTTCACAGGATGGTTACAAACACTAAACAGTCAATCAGCTTCTAGCGAAGGGTTTTTTATGTATTTTTACAACATTTTATTAGCGGAGATGCGCGGGAACTAGTTATATTTGAGGTCCCATGTAATAACATGGGACCTCAAATATAACTAGAGAAATGAAGGTGCACTATTAGGTACAACTCTGCCTAACCCTTCGGGGATGACAGGCGTGATGTTATGTATATGTAAGAGACAAACACGGGGACTAGCAAGTCTGCCGCTGTATGCTGTATGTATGTGTGTGTCTCGCTGTATGTAAGTATGTGTTGTGTCTCCTAATCTATGTCTACAAAGTTCTACAAAGTACATTTCTTACACCCGTATCTATAAACAAGTCAAAGTGTTTACTTGACTAATTGTCATTTTTTAAGATACGATTTTTATTATGCAGTTTAGTAATTGCTTAAAGTTACAACTGCAAAAAGATAGAATTCTTAGCTGTGCTTTCTTTGATGGTTCTTACTTCATTTAAATTCTGGTCTGTGGCATAAAAAAAAATTGTAAGTAATTACTTAAGCTCAAGTAATTACTTTAACTTGATTATAGATACGGGTGTTAGTGGTATTAAAGACAGACGACTTTATTAGAGGTATGTTGTTGACGCAGCTGACAACTAGGTTATGTTCATTCATTCACTCACTCGTTCACTGCTTCCGCATGCATGTGCTTTGTGAACGTGGTTGCAGCCAGGAATGCGGGATAATTTGCGACGCGTTCAGAATAAAGATGAAACTGTAAAAGTTTTGTTTGAAGGTGAGGTTTCAGGTTTAGTTAGCGCAGTTAATTCAGATAACAGCTTATGCTATCGTGCAGGAATTTTGCAACAGAATAAGTAAACGAAGTTTAGATTAATGTTGGTTAAATCATTTGGCAAGCTACACGAACTTCTCAGTGTATTGTTTTTTACTAAAGTGAGAAAAATAAGCGGGAAGCCAGGATCTGTCGATGCGTCAATGCTTAGTACCACGAAATGTGCTTATGTCGTTGCAGTAGTACACTTCTGTTCAAACTTTATGGCAGCTCGGAAGTTAGCTGCGAGTGACGGTCTGCGCATTATACAGTCAAGACGATGCGTCCTCTACGCCCCGCTGATACCTAAAATTGTATTCTGCGCAGATTTACGTTAGATGTTTCGACCCGCAATAAAGTTTGATCCGTTATATTTGCTCTAACCGTCACTCGCAGCTAACTTCCGAGCCGCCATAAAGTTTGAACAGAACTATAATAGATGAATAAAGTCACCATTATTTACGGTCAATATTTCCTCGAACTTTGGAATAAGAGTAGCTTGATCAATTTTCGTTCAAAATCAGCCACTACAATACAACAGTACACTGCAGGACATAAGTCTCTTCAATCGCACGCTACTCAACTCGATTCTCGGCAACTCTCATCCAGTTGCTACCAGCCACCCAGCGAAAATCGTTCCTCCACCGAGCCTGAGGGCCATTGTTTATTTTCTTATGGTCCCGAAATACCACTCAAAAATAATTATTGTATGGTGGTTTTCGGGACCGCGGTTCAGGTCCCGAAAGCCCCATGACCCAGGGCGTCTCACCTAAGCAATTTTCTTTGATAGAACCCAAAATCGATTTGAAGTAATATCCAAACCAAAATTACCTACCTACCTAAAGTGCCAGAGAGTGAAAAACCGGCAGACAAGTCCGCAAGTGCATTAGTGCCAGCATCGATCGCTAGTTCTACGAGAATAGATGAGATAAAATATTGATGGGAGTCTGCAAACGCATGGTACGCCAACCTGAGCTTTATTGAGGTGGAAAATCTGTGGGAATGCCTTTTGTGAATGGGTAGTGTTTTTGGTGGAAATACACGGAAGGAATGCTTCAGCAAATAAGCGTAAGCCAAATCTTAAAAGGTAGCAATAGCAGTAGTAGTTCGCTTTTTATAATGAAGGACAGCCTCTAAAAATACCCGTCCATAAAAGTGCTAAGTTTATAGGCTTGAAAAGAAAAAGAAGCCGATATAACTCTCCAAGCGCTTTTATATCTCCAGAAAAGCCTCTTTAATCAAATAAAATAAAAATCTATTTTCGGGTTGCATAGACCCATACATAAACACCTTAACCTAAGTCTACATATAACATTTGCGTTAGTAAATAAAACCTAAAATGATGATACTATCACTTGCACTAGTCTTTGCGTCCGGTGGCATTTGTCCGCGGAACACCACATCCTGTGGCTAAAATCTTTCTTCCATCACCAGTTGTAAGAAGCGTGTTGCACCTCCATCGCCTTGAGGTTGACGTTGCGGCGCGACTCCAGCCGATGCACTCTTGGCGGATACTTCAGCCTTTGGTGCACGTACTTCACGATGTCTTTTGGTTCAATGGTGTATTGAAGACGGAATATATACACTGGGGTATTAGGAGCAGCGGCACGCAGCTTTTCGTTGGGCTTCCGCAGCGGTTCCCACAGCTTCGTTGTCGGCGTTTCCTCCTTGGCACCGTCACAAAGCCGCCATCATTAGCCCAGTTCGTTTCCTTTGTAGGCACGGGCTTTGCAGGAGGAGCTCACAGATAACAAGGGGTCAGATGGTCGGATCGGTCAGGCAGTCAGGGAGGGAGTCGTTCCATTGAAAAATCTGTAAGTAGTATTCGAGAGTTCAGTATTTGAGCCAGAAGAGTCTCACATGCTTTAAGGAAAACTGCAAAAAATATTGGACCGGTTAATTAAAACAATTAGGTAAGTACAGTTAGGTAAGATATACATTTCCAGTATAACATGGCCTCGCTTTGTATAGATTTCCCGCACAATGAGAGATCCGCATAAAATGGTTTTGTATAGCTTGATTGGTCGCTGTGCGTGGGTACCATAACCAAATTCACATACCAATGGTATTTCCCGCGTTGAAGAAAACTTGATAAACAAAGATAAGATGACGATTATGAGGAAACAAAAACCCTAATTTTGAACGTATCGTTTATCTTTTGGTTTCAATTAGTATACTTAAATAATAATCGTACCTACTTATTAATCATAATGATAATTAATCAAATCCGACTGCGAATGCCCTAGAATACATCCTTACTAATACTTGTAAACACGAAAGTGTGTATGTATGGATGTATGGATGTTTGTTACTCTTTCACGCAAAAATTACTGAACGGATTTAGATGAAACTTGGCATACAGATAGTTCATAACCTGGATTAACACATAAACTTTTTATCCCGGTAGTACGATCCCGTGGGACAATAACCGAACTCCACGCGGGCGAAGCTGCGGGCATAGGCTAGTTTTTCATATAAATTGAACTACTTGTAAGAGTGATACTGATCCATACTCTGATATCATCATCCACAGATTGACTTCAACCGCTGCTGGGTATACGCCTCTCTTTGCTGTGCCAAGCTCCACTTTTCTGTGTCAGCCTCATCCAGGATGCAACAGGATGCAGGTTGCTCACCCGCGATGGCAACAATGTCGCCTACCCATCTCGCCGCCGGACGACCAAAATTTCTCTTTGCCACTCGGTGAGAGCTTTATTCCACTAACTTAAATAATATTAACTGATAGTAATTGCCCTGGTGTTTAGCAAATGTTTTTTCTCATACAAAGGTGGGAATAAGCATTTCTGATTAAGATTGCGCTTGCTCACCCAATGTTGACGACTTCAGTTCCGTTTTATATCTTCCAAGCTCGTTACTCAAGAATCTAGTTTGAAAACCTTCGGCCCGTCTCGACATAAAATACTGTTGACTCAAAAGTTTTTGGTCTATTTTAAGTACCTACATAATTAACTACGTGGATTAACTTTTGACCCAGTTTTCCAAATTTCAATCCAATTTTTTATTCTTATTACCACCTATTTCCAAACAATTTGTCTGTGGTTTTGCAAGTAAGTCTATGTTTATATCTGCAGCTTTCAGCGCGTGTAATTGTGACACTCTTGTTAGTCCAGTATTATTTACTAGCATTTTCGCGCATTAATTCAACTAGAAAAAAGACTGCAATTCCGGCATAACATATTAAACATTAACAGCGCCAGAATATTTCTGCTGGCGACAAATACGAAATTTCTGTGATTCCCTCGCGACGCTCGTGGGTGTGGACACGGTGCCAACTAGGCCATAATGTCTTTAATACCGTCTACCAAAACGCACAAACTATCGCTAAAGACTTCATCCGTTGCGGACACAACAAGTCTAATGAAAGTTTCGCACAATACAAAATCACCAATGGATGTTAAAGCAAGAGAAAAAATAACTGGAATTTTTTCGCCATCGCTATCTAACTTTAGAAGTTTCGATTGTTTTGTGTGCTCGGAATTGTGTAATAGTCGTTAAACGTTTCCTAGTTTATGAAAATAGGGCGGTGGGCCACGCTGGCTAATTGTTTCGTAAGGTATGGATACAAAGATTATGTTTTGACAGGTCTGAGATACAGTTATGACGGGGGCATCAACTGATACGTTTAAAATGCATTAGCGAGAGTTATGGAAGCGATATTTGTTTAGAACAGTTGGTCTAATGTTAGTTATTTCGCTGTTAGTTCGCCTTTTTATGTGGTCCCGTCATAAAGGTTCCGATGAGTAAGATCTGAAACCCTGTTTGTTAAATGAATTTGTCTATCGTCACACACCTACGTTTTTCTATTGCAAATTACTGTGGTATCAAGTATCAAGCATGGCTTCGTCTAGCAATGGTTAAATAAATTTAATTTTTGGTAAAGTAATTATTTGCTGGAAAATTTAAATCATTTCATCCAAGTTATTAGTTTTTCTCACGTTAGCTAGTAACCGACTCCCTATTTAGTTGCTAAAAAATAACCGACTTCCCAAAAAAAACACAAAAAAAGTGGAAAATATCTTTACTTTCGAAAGTCGGTGCCAAAAAAAAAATGAATCAAAGAATGGTCACCGACTTCCGAAAGTAAAGTTATTTTCCACTTTTTTTGTGTTTTTTTTTTTTGCAAAAACCTTTTTATTTTACCCTTTTTAGTTATCGGATCACACACAGATACTTGTCAAGTATCAATTTCGCAATTTCTTTTACTTGGATGACATATTTTTACCAGCTATTTGGATTTAAAACCAAACTGCTGAACCGATTTGATGACATTTCTATGGGACCAATCGAGACATAGATCCATTCAGATAAAAGAAGATTTTTTCAAATCGGTTCATAAATGACGAAGATATGATACTCCTCCTTTTTTTGAAGTCGGTTAAAAAACATTAACTATCCCCATTCTCTTATTTACCTAGCTAAAAGTTATGTCAAATCGGTCAGATCAGATTGCGAACGCGGCTCTGGACACCGGACAGGTTAGATATTGTACTGGAGTATGTGTCAGTGTCCAATGCATCCGTAATTCGTCCGTACTTGTTCGAACGTACGTTAACTTCAATACAGCTCATGATGAAGCTTAGCAGAGTAAAACTGCTCCAGATGAAGTATTACCAGCTGCTATATTAATGATTAATGTAGGTGTTGTCAACTTAACGAAGCTCAATGGTACAGTCAACTGCTATAATAATATTGATAGAACCAATTTTTCCTAGCATTGAGGCTGTTTTTTTCGTAAGTCTTTGATAGTCGTTGCAGGTAGTGATAAGCCCGATGGTCTACCAACCAGCCGTTCCACTTCCAAGAGGTATAGTGGAACTTAGTAACAGAAAAAATATGGATGTGGAATTGCTCCGCAAACTATGTTCCACCTCCTGTCTTAATCTTTGTGCCACAACATATGTAGTCAAAGTGACCTCTGCGCTGCCACCGATGATGCCGTGGAAATAGCGTAGCTTTTAGCTAACAGAATTATTTAAAGTAGGTCTTGAGAAGTGACACTATGAAGAAGAAATGGCTGTGAAGTAGGGTTGAGCGTAAATTTATGGCGAGTTTTTTTTTTAATCCTATCGATCTCGAATAGTTCCGAAATGTTGCATTAGATCTTCAGGAACACGAAAACAATTACAATATCAGGACCTACTGTCAGCCCGAATGCTACTTTCCAGAATTACACAGACGAGCAAATATATGAAAAAACTGACGTTCTTCCCTACTGTGAAGGTCAGATAACGCAGTTGCTCCATCTTAAAAACTGGATACAGGTGCCTTCAGTTAGACGGGAACAACCCCAAAGTAGTTGAGAAAAAACTGGGCAGTTGATGTTGAATTCCATACAGTACAGGCATGTCAAGAGTTGTCGAAAATGCTAGACAGATTATGAGCACACTTGGTTTTAGTTGAACTGTTGTGCGGTTAAGCGTACCAGGGTATAAATATCTAGTAACGAGTGTTCCAAAGGGCTGCTCTTGATGTTTCAATATTGTCGGATCGCGTGCGCGCGCGCATTGCACTCGGATAAGGGCGGGTGTACATTGGTCGAAGGCGATGACGGTTACACTGGACTAAAAAAAGGATTGTAATTTTTTCAATTAAACCTTTTATCTGCTACACTGTTTAGAAACGCATTAGAAGTGTCAGTCTTTCGCATTGCAGTTAAATACAAGAAACTGGATTTCGTAATACTTTCCGATCTTGATATATATTGTGGTGTTTTTATGTAGTAATTTATAGAAATCCCTGATCTTGGATCCCCAGATTTTCCAAGAAAACTTAAATATCAATTTCAGCAACCTATAATGTTTGCCAGATTTGTTTTTATTAAAGACTAGCTAATGCACTTTTCCATACCTAGTACTACCTCCTTGTATTTTTTACTACTCGACCAACCTACCTACCTCCTACTACCCTACCTACGACCTACCTACACCTACCTATTTTCTCACCGTTTAAATCTTCATTGGATTTCTACAAATATTTCAAAACCAAAATTAGGCAAATCGGTTCCGCCGTTGTCGAGTTTTTGTGAGACTTAAAAACGTCGACTCATTTTTATATAAATAGATAACAAAAACAAATCTGCTAGTTCGTTTTCTTTGGTATGTTCTAGCATAAGACTTAGTAGTAGAATAAAGTGGTATTATTTTTTGTTGCATTAAGCCGTTCCTTGTACCCGGGGCCTTACGTCGCGACAGTGGCGCCATCTTCTAAAAACCAACGAGCCAACAAACCGCTCAGAAACGTGGAAATTATCATTAATCGTATTATTACACCGTGACCGCGGCATCATTAAGATTATAACAGAAGATAAACAATGAAATTATGTACATGAACAATCTGGATAGCTTGCAACTAACTTTTACCTTATTACACTTCTTTTATGTGTCGTAAATAAGGGTAGGTGGCTGTTTCCTGCTGTCTAAATTAAGACGTTATTAGCATAATGTAAATACAGAAATATCAAGGTATAAAATATTTGGAAAATGAGAACGAGAAACTCCTCGTTATAAAAAATAAATATGTCTAACCAATTTAAATCTTGAAACAATTGACGTTATTTGTTTTCTACCAGAGACAGCAGTTTTTATTTTTACAAAAAAATTAAGTTCGACTATAAAACAAGTTTTTAAAAAGAAAAACAAACTTCCCGTGCTAATGCAATTCTTATTTTAACTGTTGTCGAACGATGTATTTAAAAATATAGTGCTCTTGTTTTAAATATTCAAACTGGCCAGTCTTGAAGTCGAAATAAAAATTGGCAAGTTTGACCTAAATTCTAGTGCAGTCATTCATCTTTTCGCCTGAATCTGTCAAACGTAATAGCGATAACTTCCTCTTGTGTACCTTATCGATGCATTGATAACGTTTACAATACCTACTTTAAGATAGGTTCGAACATTGTACTGAGTGCAAAATTCAGGAAAAATGCGTCGATGTGAAAAGTTATTTACTTAGTTTTAAAATGTAAAATTATTTTTGCTAAGTACTTTAAATGAACCAAAGTTTAAGGAATCGTTACCCAAATCCCAGTAACTGGGTTTTTGAAGTTAGGTAGGCTGTCGATCGAATTTAATGATTTCCTCACTGTCAAAGTACAGTTTGAACAATTTGTTCCAGGTGATATTGATCGCAGTTCAAATATTTGGCAGAAATGCGTAGTTTAGGTAGTGTAGATTTATGTCAGAACAAGCTTTTGCCCGCGGCTAGGTAGGAAATTATCCCATGGAAACGTACCACTGGGATAAAAAGTATCCTACATTCTAACTCAAGTAATGCTTTTTCTTACGTCACATTTGATTCAAATCCCTTCAATTGTTAAGCTATGAAAAGGTTACAGACAAACAAATAGACAGACTGACAGAAGAAGTAACTATCGCATCAATAATATTAGTATGGTGTGTAATAGTATTATGTGGGTGACACGGTTAAGTCTTCAGTTAGTTTATAATTAGGTTTGCAATAATTTAACGGCAAAATTAACCGCGTTAAATACTAAGACTAGTTAATGAAGCTCGAATATTATTTTAGTTAAATTGAATACGTCAACGTACTCATTTTAATGGGTTTAGAGATCTATGTATATGTACTTAGATGCAAGATTTTTTTTGATCGTATCTACCAAAGACACAAGTTGTTCCAAAAAGTTTTATGTTCTGTTGCTATTCTGCCGAGGCTTGTTGGAGATCTATGCAACGGTACAAGGAACCTATGCCTTCCACCTTATACTATACGATATTTGTTTGGCATTTGTATGTATTAATTATGAAATGCACTCTCATTCCCGATGCATTTCGACAACTTCATTGTATAACGAGTTTCTTTTGAAAGTCTTTCGGAATGCGATTGAACAGTGTGTCACAATTGGGGTGCGTACTCAAATATGTAGGTAATGCAGTTACATATAGTTTAGAAGTTTTGTGGTCAAAAACTTTTTTTGCAAAAAAAACCGACTTCCAAAAAAACACTAAAAAATGTGGAAAATAACATTACTTTCGGAAGTCGGTGCCAAAAAAGTCAATGAAACAAACCATAGTCACCGACTTCCGAAAGTAATGTTATTTTCCACTTTTTTAGTGTTTTTTTGGAAGTCGGTTTTTTTTTTGCAAAAAAGTTTTTATTTTACCCTTTTTAGTTATAGTATCACACACAAATCCTTGTCAAGTATCAATTTCGCAATAAGACGGAGATATGAGGTACCTAACAAACACAAAACACAAAAAATATACACCCGAATTGAGAACCTCCTCCTTTTTTTGAAGTCGGTTAAAAATAGGCGCGCTAGATCCTTCCTAAGCTATCGTCACACTACCCCATTTCTGTGTAATAAATATCATGAAGATACTTGAGAAATGGGCAATTATTTATTATTCAGTGCACAGTAGCATAGCGGTTTCAATCTTGCAATCAAAGACGAGAGTGGTTTTGGCTGTTTGAGACCTAGAAAGGCTCTTTGGTCTCTGATTTGTTTAATTGATTTATTGACTGAATGGTCGCATCCATAACTAATTAACTATGATTTATTCAACTACTTTTAAAGGATTTTATTTCTAAACTTTCTCGCTTTCATGCAGTCACATAATTTCTATTTTTAATGTATACACAGTTGAGTTAAGTCTACCAAATATTATAATTATTCGAACAACTGGAATACTGGATTCATTTTTATAGATCTAGTTTTAGACAATCTTTATTCCAAGCCAATATTAATTGAATAGCTTTTTGCTGTTAAATTTTATGTTCGATGCATGTATGATTTTTTTTGAACATTATATTTTATGGTTTAATTAACGAGCTCCAGCGGCCTTCGCAAAACAGATTTAATATTTAGATCTAGATCTCATCTAAAACTGAACTTTCGTCTTCATTTTATAGCAATAAATTAATGGGAACAGCGCAAAAATATGTACCAACGAAAGTTACTCTGACAGGGAAAAGCTTTTAGTGAACACATTATCTCATCAACGAATGAAACAAAATATGACACCTATTTTATTGGATCCTGTTGGCTTAAACATACGTGAGAATGTTTGTCAGATCAAATTAGCAAACAGATTTAAATAAGCATGAGTCTCTTGAAACGAAAACTCTGTCAATTCTTCACACCTTTAACCAATAAGTGTTAGACCACAAATATTTCTTCAACACATAAATTCAAGTCACATTTGCCCGACAAAATCATCAATCAATCTCTGACGTCACGAAGGAACTACCCATCCAAAATGAAGGCAATCAACACGATAATATCGTTATTAAAATGACGTAATAAAAGGAACTACTAAAAAGGGTACATCCTATTCATATTCCGTATAGCGTGACAAGCTCTGGCGCACAATGCACCGACTTTACACTAAGTAAGTAAGAAGTGACAGAAGACCAGCTTTTTGTGAAAGAAACTCTTTGAAATCTACCAAGAAATGAGACTATTTTTATCCAGCACTGTCGCTTAACAGAATGGGTTGAATATCAATAGAATCTGTGTGAGTAAACTAGTTCCTTGGCCACATTTCAGTAGACCTTCTGTCTTTCCCCAATGGTACAAGCGCTGTGGTCGTTGCATTCCTGCGCCCGGCGCTGACTCGCCGAGTTTGTTGACATTGCGCGCGCGCCGGCGGAAAGGCTGGATGCGCACGGAATACGCTCTCGCAGACGTCTCCCAGACAAACGCAAGCGCCATTTTCGAACGGCCCTTTCCTGCCAGGGCTGCCGCGAAAATGGGTCACTTTGTTGCACCATTTGGAAATAGCGTCGCCATTCATGACTAGGTTTCGTGTTACGAAAATTATCTCTAGAAATAACGCGTGACGGAACTCTCGCTATAAAAAGGGTTAATTATTGCAAAATGGACGTCTGTGCACCTAAAATGAGATTTAACATGAGTTTCAAGATATAGGTCAGTGTGTTAGTAGATATTGCGTCAACTACAGAATTAGGTTCGTATACTGATTGCTTCAGTAGCGACAACACATAATATTATCTAACTGATAGACTGAAGATAGTATATCGCTTTGTTTTAGATAAAAACAAACTGTTAGAGAACTATTACCTTGTACTTATCTCAGTTGATAGTGGTAATAAAATATTTTGTTGAAAAGAACTGAGTTTTTACGTGACTGCCATGGCGTGAACGATTGATAAAGAAACAAGTATAGACGTTATCAATGATTAATAACGATTAGGTGATAGAGAGGGCCCCCAATGGGCAATCAAACGGCCAGATCTTTAGAACTCCGTTTCAATGCAATAGATAAGAACAAAGCAACGTAATTATGCAACGAAAGACAATATTCCACCTGAAAATACATACTTGGTTATTAATAAGTTTGAGAGACTAACATTTTTGATTGGTACAAAAAAAAAATCGTAATTGCAAACAGCCGCGCTAAAAGTTAAAAAAACTGGAGAAAATTATGGTCACTGGAAAGATGGAAGACCCATGATGACATAGCTCAAATGGTCTGACAAAGTGAAGCAAACTAGATACCATCGCTCTAGAATAGGCAAAGAATCGTTGAAAAAGTTTAGTTAATAGTTAAGTTGGGTACATTACAAGCATCGTGATAAGACTTAGCAATACTTAGCTTAGACTTGGCAAAAGCATCTACTCCTCATCAATCTGCCTAGCCACAAAACACCCCTTGGTGAGACTGGTTGTTTCGGGCTTCTGACGCCCGACTGTCAAAGATCTAAAAATATCAACCGGAAGCAACGGCTTAGAGTTTTCAGAGGCACTGAGGCTCCGTGTTTATAAGGAAACAGCTTGTATCAAGAACAAAATTAATGACGCGCTCTTCATCTTGCTAGCCAATTAGCAACCATAATGTTATCAGCACTTGCAGATCCAGGAATCTAAAGCAAACAGAGTGTATCAACCTTTTATCTGTTATCTTTCACGCCCGTGTTCATCAGCTGAGCGGAATTGGGTTAGTAAGGTACGAGTTGTGAAGTGGAGATGTCACTTATCAAGATTATGAAGACAAAAGTAGATAGGTGTTGCGACTTGGTGATGAAGATTTTTATTGATTTATGTAACTTTAAGACTAAATGGAACATAACATAACACGCCTGTAATCTCCGAAGGGCTAGGCAGAGGTGAACCCGTACAATAGTACACGCACATTTTGCCAGTTATGTTTAAGTCCCTTGTAATAGAGGGGGAGCCAATTGCCACCAACCGGGCACAAATCCAGACTTCATGGCAGCTACTGAGAAATTCCTGATGGAAAAGCCCAATAATACTTTGCCCGACCTGGAAATCGAACCCAGGACCATCATGCTCAGCAGCCGCGTCTGCGACCACAAGACCCACGAAGCAGTAGAACTAAAGTAAGTAAGACAGGAAGACTAAATCTTTATTGTAATAAAGGGCGAATTTCGAAAGAACTCTGTCGCTGACAGCTCTTGAACGTCGTTTAGATGTGATGATGACGATCGCGTTCAGTTCCAGTGGCGAAATCCGCTCTATGAGGTATAACTTCAGGGCACGGAGACGTTTCGGTGAATGCTGCTACAAACCATGAGTATGCTCTCACTATGATACAATGAGTGTATAGAGACTCTGAAGGCTCAACGTAAAACGCACTTTCGTTACCAACCACGAACTTTTTTACTCTCTAGATTCCAAGCTCTGTGGGGAGCACTATGACTGATTTCATAAGTGATAAAATATGAAATATTAATAAAGAAATAAACGTCATATTTGCTTTTGATTTTCAAGTAACTGACCTTGTAGTTTTATAGTGGGTGAATTATTACGGTAGTCAGGCAACCGCCAGAGATGGCATTGATAGTGAGAGCACAGCTGCAAAGAGAACCTGAAAAAATATGACGGAATTAATTAAACTAAAGAGATGAGACAAATTAATTTAATCAATTAACAAGATATATGAATTGAAGAAGCTTAGTGGGTGGGATGCGCCCCAGCTAGAAAAATCGACGTCCTTGAAAAAGGTAGCTAGGTAAGACTGGATGCGGAAGACGGGGGATAGGTTGTTGTGGCGCAGCTTGGGGAGATCCATGCTCAGCTGTAGACTGCGAAAAGCCAAGTTGATGAATTGAAGATAATGGAAACACAAAATCTCTTCAGATACAATTGGAAACCCCAAACTAATCATACAATATCAGTGTCTGTTATCTCAAGAAAAAAAACTTATCCAAAACAGGCAACCCTGAATCATCTGTAAGAAGTGTCGTTTTGCTATCAAATACGAATTGCCTTGAAACAATGTCACTGTATATGCTTGTCAAATCCTACTGATAAGACAATGATATCTGGCGCTAAATAAATAACGTTTTACTACTGAACATCAGTTTTTGAAGAATGAGAAATTAGCTGAAGAGAGTGTAATTTTGATGGTTGAACTTACATTTCGATTAGAGTTACTTATTGAGAGGTCAAGCAACTTATTTTGGCACATTATTTGAAGATTGTTGGACTCTTTGTAGTTAAATAATAATAGATTGGTTCCTATACAAATAACTCATTATAAAGCTTACACGCCTTTCCTACTTATCAAAATTCAACAAAGATGAATGAAACCATTAAAATCACCTAGAAGTGTGAATACTCACAGAAAAACGATCAACATTCCATAAAAAATCACAGGCGATTTGTATGTTAATTTAATAGTTGGAGAAACTGGTTATTACGATAATAGAACAAAGGATATAATTCCAAACAACTGCTAACCCTAAATTGAAGACACAACATCCAGACCCCAGGTCACAACGGCTCGATTCAAGTATCATCACAATTCTGGTCATCATCTAGAGTTTTGGACAATGGGTTCGATTCCGCACACGTAAAGGAAGTGCTTTCGGCAAAGTCTGCTTTAAAACACCGAGTGAATGAACTTATTGGTCAGACAATTGTTTGAATACATGCATTTTATGGGTCCCATGAATGGACCGGCGTCAAATGCGTTATAAAATTGTCTGGAAATCATTTTTGGGAAGCCAGTCATAATAAACTGGATGTTTATGAATAATTAAGTGATGACCTCAAAACTGATGCCATGAAATGGATCAATAGTTGAAAAAACATTCTAAAATATGTCAATTTAACACGATTTGATTTAAAAGAAACAATGTAAGCATGGAGATTTCGGTGTTATTGATAACCGGAAAGAAATAAAATAAGATGATCCATTAAATATAGTCACAATAATATCCAATATGAATTATCTAGAACAACGAACGTAAAACAAAAACATTAGCCCTGGATTGAAAGAACTGGATGTCACGGGACAGGCATTATCCTGGAAGTGGGATCATAGATGCTAGCAGTACCTAATAATAATGTCCTAAATGAACTGTCCAAAACCTCTGACGCAGAAGAGTCAGTTATAAAACTTGACACAAAATCACGCATCGACTGAGCAAGCCAGGCCAGCGCGGACCTGTAGATCGACCCGAGTGGCTGTTATTAGGTAGCCTCGAGCTCCTATACAAAATGACAACAGTACCACAAGAAAACTCACAATACGCGGTAATAAAAGCTGTAAAACGTTTTAAATATCGCTATGTTTCGCGCACAAGATTGTGTAACGAGCAATCTGCTGAGCAAACAGACAGACACCGGCCCCTCGCACCTATCGCGATTATGTAAATGTAGCATTTGTTGCCACGAATATATTCATTTGTCTTTTTATGGCCCACAAATTTCAAATTTGCTTAAAACGACCCCAAATCCAAAGAAAACATGTTTTCTTTGAACTTGGGGTCGTTTTAAGCTCTGCGAGTTTCATGTGTGAAACAGATTCGTTTTGACTTCTAGTTTGAGATTTGTTGTATATTTAATTAATAATTTTGTTTAGAATAAGCAACCTTCAATCGTTTATTTGGTATTAACTACTCTTGTAAACATTCACATTCATGCTCATAACTTTCCTTGTAACATTCTCTTCATCCCTCTATCTCACATGCTCTTACCATGACAACCGATGTCCATAGAACTCTTCAACCAGCGATGCCACTTTCGCAATTCCTCTTCCTCTTTCTCTGTAATCCTAAAAAAACCGCGAAATCAGTCCTATGTCAGCAGGCATTCAGTTTGTTCATGGTCTAGTAAACAACGACAGCAAAGATGCCTGTAAGATTACGTTTGTCACTGCTACTTCCTTTTTCGGTAAGAACAAGGCAATCAGATAAGATTTGATCGTAACTATGACAAAGCCTATCGGAACAGGTGGTGTAAGATACCGGGGAAGCGACAGTGAATTTGTTACTACGACACTACTGCAGTACTCATCTTCCTGCCCTCATCCCATGTTACTTGTGGTCGGAGTTTTTTTCTTAGTTTCTCCTCTGTCAACCGTCTCGCTATCATTTTAAAACAAAATTTACTAAATATACGTATTATTAAAATTGTTTGTTTAATTTGGTTGGGTCATCGCCGATGGCTGCTAATTGACATCATGGGTCTTGGTAAAGATACTTGAGCTACATAAAGGATCCCGTATATTTTCTTGCCTAAGTCCTTTTTTTTGGTAATGGCATGTCGCAGGTCACCCTATGAGGCTGGTTCGTGCTTAACCGGACAATCCTGTGGGTGCCTTGAGTCTAAGGCCTCCAGCCAACCTTCTTTTCCCAAGCTTATACAGTCTGATACAGGACAGGAGATATGTGTGTACAAAAATGCACCCCCTCTTCCCTCACTGTGGCCGTATCGTATCGTATCGTATTTCGACCGTCTAGAGATTCAAAATGGCTAGATTTTTGAGTTAATCCTAGAAAGAAACCAAAATTGTCAAGGGCTCTTCAAACTTTTCCACTAAAATAAAATCAAGCAACATAACGAAAGAGACAACAAATATGATCTCAACACAAAACTTCCTATTGACACTACTAGAATGGCAGCAAACACATTAGTACCAGCTACTGAGATAATAACCCTCAAGTTCATCAATGGACAAATAACCATATACCATATGATGGCATCTACTGTCTTCGAGGTCACCGAGAAGGCTGTTCTTACATTTATTGACATTTCTTGTTAACATCTTAGAACCTTAGGGTCTTAGCGCAGTTAGCACGTCACAAATTTTGTCCATAGACGGTAATTTTGTAATAGCTATGGAATATTCTGTTATAGGAACGATGGTATTTATTTTCATTACTATCAGGTTTCTGTTACGTTGTTGCTCTCGGGTCTGTGAAGGAACTGTTGTTGGTCTTTTTGAAATAAATGCTTTAAGTGAAAGATTAGCAGCTTTGAAAGTTGATTGGGCAGCTGATGTGGAAGAATTGTGTGTACATAATACATATGCGATATTAAGGTCGTTTTGGTTAGCTGTACATTTTGGCTGTTGCTAGGGAGATTGAATGCTTGAAAATTTTCAATTGGTGTCATACGTTTTGAGAAGTCATATCTCTTATGGATTTTTCGAAGATTTTATGTTGAGTTGTATAAAACGAGTATGATCTTTCTAAATGCAAGAGGAATAATTGCAGAGCATTTACAATGTCGTGGCAATCAAACCTGTAGGCAAGGAAATGGCCTGCCTTCCCGTTTTTCTATTAAGAACACATCTGAGGATTTCATCCCAAAAATAACACCTCGCTTGTATTCATTATTTTGTTTGTCTCATGTATATTGTCTCTAAATTGTTTACCGACACCCAAGGACAGAATATAGGTTATGCGCATCCGAGACCTCACAGCCAGACAAGTTTAGGATACAGCCAGTTTATTTAATTGGTGCAATTACAGCCAGCCCTGGCACAGCGACAATTATGTCACCTCGCGTGACGTCACCACAATTAAAGGGCGCCATTATTATAATTTGGACTTCCTTAACACCGGTATGAAATAGATAAACTTAGATGGGATATTCTGTAAAATGGACAAACGAGAATATCGCAATTTATTCATTATTAATGGTATTTCAGTTTTATCTTGAACTGCATTGTGTTGTGCTGTGTTGAGTTTAACGTTTTGTCTGTACTACTTTACTTACTTTCATGTTGACTTAATTCGGAATTGATATGTCTTGGCGTTTTTATAATATTCATTTCAAGTTCATTTCAATTGTAAGCTCCTTTTGTAGTTACGAGCAAGGCTCCATAACTAAACTTGTTTAAATCGTCTTTGGTCTTCGTTTTATATTCATCTAAATTTTAACTGGAATCCTTAATTTCATTCCTGAAGTTGCTTAAATTAAAACTGTTGTTGACTGGTGCTCAGAGACTTTGGTGACACATCTATCAAATTGGACTGCGCCCGTGTGATGGATTATAGCTCTCACTGAGAAGACTCCTGGGTCTCAGCAGAGGGATTTTTAAAAGCTGATAAAGCTTGTGCTAAATGTGAGCCTTCTGTTCTTTCCCATGACTTGCCACAGTTCCATAGATTCGGTCGTAAAATGCACTGCTCATACAATGTACAGACACAGACTCTAGCCGTTATGCATTGTGAGGGAATAGCCATTAGTACTTGTAACTAATTAATTTGATGACCATTTATATTATAATAGGTAACCGTTTTTGTAAAATGTTATGCAAAAACCGTTTCTGTAAATGAATGGTGATGACTAAGATTGTTGTTTGTTATTGCATGTCTAAGTTTTTTTTCTGATACGTTTGTGAGGCACTTAACGATCAAATGGTTGCCGTTCTTGGAACTGATCAAAGACTAATGCATTGTCTTTGGGACATATTTGGCTAAACTAACTGTACAATTGTTTATGCGTAGACTCCGATACATATGAAGGGGAATGGAAGAAGAAAACATAGTAGCAATTGAAGGATGATAAAAGTAGTTTCTTCTGCTTCCTCGTGTCCTGGTCCCGTTATATGGGCCTTTTCACTTTTCTCGGCCAAGTTGTTTGAGTCTGGATTGTCAGTTTCGAGAGCGAGTACACAGTTGATGCCTATTTACACGCTTGGTTTATTAAAAAGTGTTGACAATTTGATCTCCGTGCTCTGTGTGGAAGATATAAACAGGTATCATCACATCAGTCTTCTTCATTTCCAGATAAATGCTAGTTCGTTCAAAAATGTCTAAAAATCTCAGTAACAAACAAATCAAATTACATTCCCACCTTCAAGATCTTCGAGAAAAACTAAACTGCTAAGCGGTTTTGACCCTAATTAGCCAATAGAGACAGCATGTCACTTGGATAGCCTTCGTGCGAGGCCGTGGGAGCCGGCGCCCGCGCATGGGAATCACCTAAAACCTATTGTTTTTGCTGCCAACTTTGATTTGGTTGAAGAAACACTAGACATTTGGACAGTTATACTGTTTTATTTGGTTCAGATATTACGTATGATCTTTGTTATTTTAAAGTATTTTAATCAGCATTGCTCTCAAAACAAGCTGAGGTAAACATCGCGAGGTACCATTCCATCTCACTCCCAGCAGATGGAAACTTATAGGCGTATTATGCTATGATAATGCAGATATGAGTGGCAACGCCAGGAGGGGACGCTCCAGGCGGACATACACCGACCTAATTGGTGAGGTTCTTCAGAAAGGTCAGGTGCGTAGTAGGTACTCGCAACCGGTGTGCGTGTATGACCAGATGTATGAACGTGGACGAGGCAAAAGGAGTATGTAAGGATCGTAGCAGGTGGTTCTGTGCTTAGTGTCTGCCCCCATTGGAAAAAGTCGTGAGTTTATGTATGTAGTAGCTAATGCCCGCGGCTTCGCCCGTGTGGAGTTCGGTTATTGTTCCACAGGTTCGTACTACCGGGATAAAAGCCTATGTGTTAATCCAGGTTATGAACTATCTGCAAGATAGATATCTGTATTCTGTATGATGAACTATCTGTATGCCAAGTTTCATTCAAATCCGTTCAGTAGGTTTTGCGTGAAAGAGTAACAAACATCTTTTCACAAACTTTCGCATTTATAATAGTAAGTATGTATGTCTATAATTTATGCGTAGATATCGAACACAGGACGAGTCAATGCGGGGACACTTCGAAGAGGCGAGTCCAGCAGTGATAGTCTTACGATTGATAAATGATGATGATAATGATGCGTAGAATTATGTTGTTTCCTGTTTTAATTTAATGCAGAATGCCAAAAATATTTCCTCGAAGTTCCCACGAAAAATACAACGATTCAAATCAGAAGAAAAAAGACAAGACAAAAATCAATTGATGACGTACCCATCCGTATTATGTGTACATATATATCTACCCTCCTGAAGCTACCTGCCACTTACTTGACTCGAAGTAAAACCTAATAAAAAATTAATAAAATCCTCCTTGGTATTCAACTGTAAACAATTTGGTGACCATTTGATCAGTTAGGAGCTCCTTTTATTGTTACTACCGAATTGTTAATAAACATAAACGAATTTAAATTGCTTTTAATGCTTTACGTTATCTTAAATAGGTGTAAAACTTATGAAAAGCTTGGATTCGAGAATTCTGGATATGCCTTTAAAAACATAAGTGCTTACGCCAAAAGAGTGTCCTATAAAATTTGAAATAAATTGACATTATTTGTAACTTGGTGGGGATACCAATGTACCATCAATCTGGATTAAACTGTCCGGCTTTTCGTCTCCTCATTGGAAATTTGTCGAAGAAAAATAACGAAAAATCACAAATAAATAAATATTGGTCAGTAAAATTTTGCCATATCCGGGTTTATGTCAGGGCTTTTGAAATTGTAGCATTTGGTAAACCTTTAGGCACCTACTGTACGAAATAATTGTCAAATCCTTTAGCAGTTTGCTTAGCAATAGCAGTTATTATTAATAACCGTTATCAGTAACGATAGGCTCGTTATCACTTATAGGTAGCGCCACTTTGGCCATGAACTAACTGCGTAACGAATGCCTATCATTCGGTAGATAACTGTCAATCGATAGCTATGTTTACTTTGCAAAAAGTACACTGGAATGCTTCTTCAGCAATTTATTTATTTCGCGATTATTACTTTTTTTTACTGTAACTGCAGACGGTCGTAGTCACCATGAATTGTGCTTTTTAAATTCTAAAATAAATTATGTTTCAGTAAACAGTAGATTAAATTCTACAAAATAATCTAACAAATAATTATCCCTACCACATTTTTTTTTTAATTTGAAATTATGCGTAACAACGAAAAGCTTTGCTAAGATGACGTCTTGCCATACCTGAATTAAAATATGAAACTCAACATATGTCTGCCTTTTCCCAACTAGTTGGGGTCGGCTTCCAGTGTAACCGGATGCAGCTGAATACCAGTATTTTACATGGAGCGACTGCCTATCTGACCTCCACAACCCAGTTATTGCTAGGTAAACGATACTCCTTGGTAAGTCTGGTAGTTGGACTTTCAGTAAAAAAACAAAACAATACAACTTTTTCTACGGAAACATTTGACGATTCCACCATTTTCAAATCTAAGATCAACGAAAACATACAATTTAAAAGGAATATAATTTCACAAATTAGTTTAAAATCGGGCTGCACACTCAAAAAGTGTCCGAACAACGATTATTGACATCCAGTTTACGACCAAAGTAAAGTTTGCAGGTCTCCTAATTGTATCACCAATGGCTGATGAAGGTTCAATGTGCTAGCATAATGTTTTAGTGTCAAATTAGGATTTTGTTTATTATTATTAGTTTAGCTTTAATGCTGGTTTTGTATTTAATGCCAGCCAATGATCTTAGAATGGTTTCTTCGTTCCCAGCTAAGGATAGTTTAATCCTTTGTCAAAGGCGAATAAATTCAGTATCTATACGGTATAGAGGGCAGATCTTGAATTCTTGATAGGAGCTTTTACGTACCACGGATTCATTATACGATTATAGATCTTACACTTGAAAAAATAATTGCTTTTCCATTGACGTATGTTTTTTCTAATTCGTCAATCGCCTAGTTTTTTCCCAACTATGTTGGGATCGGCTTCCAGTCAAACCGAATGCAGCTGAATACCAGTATTTTAAATGGAGCGGCTGCCTATCTGACCTCCACAACCCAGTTAGTACTAGGTAAAACGATACCCCTTGGTAAGACTTGTTGTCAGACTTTCGGGCCACCGACTACCTGTAACGACTGTCAAAGATCTACAATTGACAGCCGGGACCAACGTCTTAACGTGATTTCCGAGACACAGAGGAAACTCGGTATGAAATTGGTGGTCCCCCATCCACGGACTAAACTAGGCAAGCGAAGCTTAACCTGAAGATCATAACTACAAACTACACAGTAGTAAAACACATGGGCGTATTATCAAGGACAATATATACTTATTGAAATTGTAGGACACGTGTTTATTCGCACGTGGCTCTTAAGGGGAAGTCGGTAGGTACCTACAATTGCAGTAGCCATGATTTTTGCGGTCAACAAATCGAGCATAGGACCTCGAACTCGGCTACCAGGCCTACGACCACTACACCATACATACATCATATATATGTATGTTTGTCGTTCTGCTTATCCCCATGGTAAACATAAGCTCAAACCTCTTTACCATTGGGGTAGGCAGAACGCCACCTGATACGAACCTTACATACTCATTTTGCTTACTTTCAGCACTATACCAGTACGGCATTAACGGTCTGGGGTAATTTTTAGTGTTTTTTTTTGGAAGTTGGTTATTTTTTTTGCAAAAAAAGTTTTTATTTTACCCTATTTATAAGTTGTCGTATCACACACAATTCCTTGCCAAGAATCAATTTCGCAATTTCTTTCACTTGGATGTCATATTTTTTTCAGCTATTTTGATTTAAAAATCAAACTACTGAAGCGATTTTGATGAAATTTCTATGGGACCAATCGCGAAGTATATCCTTTCGGATAAAAGAAGAATTAGTTCATAAATGACGAAGGATAGAGGTAACAAATACAAAAAAAATACAACCGAATTGAGAACCTCTTCCTTTTTTTTGAAGTTGGTCAAAAAGACCCTTAACGAAGCCACTTGGTCTGCCCGTCATTGCGATCAGTTTTTGTTCTGGAGTACACCTGGGAAACTTCTAGTTACGGTGATATTGGGGATCAAAGTTCCAACTTTTTCACAAGATTTTTCTTACATACTAGTTTTTAGGGCTATAACTTTACTTTGAATACCTCCATGACCTGTTTACTATTCAATTCATCCATCAGCAGGTTTTACCGTAAAAAGTGATTTTCACCACCAAAGAAGGTTGTATCTCAGCAATAATTTTTGCGTGGAATTAGGTACTTAGTTTGATGTACAGAATGTTTGGTTGACGGCTTCGTGAAGGGTTCGATTATACCTTGTATGTATATTAACTACTTTAATCCCCTTTCATGTAGTTGTATCTTCGGTCTAATTTTAATCCCTACTTAGCACTTCAAAGGCGGTACCAATTGTAGTTACAAATTGACGCTAAGTATGGGCAATAAAATGTTAAGTTTAAAGGTCAACGTAATTGCTACCTTAAACCACTGAAGTTATTGGTCAAAACAATGCGATAATACTTAAGTTAATTCATTGTATTAATACGTCTTGTAACTTACACACACAGAGATTTAAAGAATTATATATAGATCGGACATTGGGACTATTTTCATACAAAAATTTTGATCCCAAACATTCTCGATTTTGACACATGATTGCTCCCTGACAAGCGGGCGTATAACATTAGACAGAACGGTTTGTTACTAAGTTGTAACAAGTATTGGATCACGGTTTTCTTCGTCTTGTCCCGTCTATCGCTCGTAAATATTTGAATTTCTCTGCTTACCTATTTACATCTGAATACATACGCCGAGGGTTTCGACTCAGATGGGGTGGCATAATGGACCGCAGGAAGTTGCTCATTCATATATCATAAAAACATAGAAACCAATAAGCATGGATATACATACTTCATCATATAACGGGTGTAAAAACACCCTTAACGATCTGAAAGGAACTTGTTCTCCCCCGTCATTGCTATATTTTTTTTTCTGGTCAATTTTTTTTTTTTTTTTTGTAGGAATATCCTCATGGATCCGTCTGGGGCGAACGGAGGGTTATGTCGGACTCTAACCGACTAAAAACCCACTGTTCCTACTGCTACCATGTGCGGGGACTCGGGAGATACAAGTACCTTCGCGCACACCCGACTGGTTCTGGAATATACCTGGGAACCTTCTAGTTACAGAGATATTGGGGGTCAAAGTTCCAACTTTATCAAAGGTTTCTTTTAATACAAGTTTTTAATGGTATAACTTTACTTCCAATACTATCCTGACCCCCGCAAATTTTCAACGTATCCATCAGTACAATGTCTCGAGTGCGTTACATTGAGTCCTACCGTACAACGTGATTTTTCACCCCAAAAAAAGTCGTTTCCCAGCAATATTTTTGGGTAGATTTACTTATAAAAAATGCTTGATTGACGGCTTTGTGAAGTGTCCGTTCACACTTTGTATTCTTCAAAATGCAATTTTTGAAACGAAAAAGTAATAATAAATTAGAATAAAACAATTTCACATGTCAAAGTAATGATTCATACTAAAAATATACGTAAATCACAAATCAAATAGTGCAAAGATCACACACAGAGGTCACAGCTGAAAGTTGACCTTGAAAAATTTCCGCAAAAATATTCTTACAAAGAGGTTTTAATTATCCATTGACTACCGATTTACGTACTACCATTGTGCTATATGAATACCATTACGTACAAGAATAATACAAAGTAGTGCAGAGTTGCAGACGTACATATATGATGACATAACATACATACATACTTGCAAATAACCCAGGCGGTTAATTCAATCATTTAATTCTTTGACTGCCTCATTGGTTGGCAGTCTTGCTCGCGACAACTAAGATCGCAAGCAAGACTGCTGAGCATCCTCATGCTCCTTGGTTCGATTCCCAAGTCGGGCAAAAGTGTTATTGGATTTTTCCATCAGGAATGGTCACAAAATAAACTGAAAAAAAAAGTGAAAATATAACTGGAAAAATGTGGTAGGGAAGGTACACCTCTGCCTAACCGTTCGGGGATTACAGGCGTGATCTAACGTAATTCTTTCGTCCCTAAAATACCCTAAGCAATTTAAAAATAGTCCTAACTTAGGGAAACTACCAACATAGCATAGCATAGAAGCCTCATCATCAACATCAACCAATAAATTTGTCCTGGGGTCCGGTTGGAGCGATATGAAGCATTTTTCCTCATCTACAACTCTGTCAGCCGTAATCTCAATATAAGGTGTAGTTTTGCATCCTCGTCAAATCCAAGGAGGTAACTATGCTAATGATTCTCGACCCGAATCAATAATACTCGTAAAATGGGTAGTTGATTTTTACATATTTTTTCTTAATATCGGAAATCGGTAAGTGTACACCACCCGTATTAAAACGCGGCCCATCTAATACTAGCCCTATAACCGCGCTTTCACACACACAAACAAAAGCAGACGTTAATTCGATAAACGGGTGATTCTCCTCTTTTGAAAAGGGCTTCATTCTGAAATAGTGTAAAATTAAAACAACTAAAAAAAGCAACGTTTATTATTATTGACCAGGTACCGTAATTCAAATTGATTTAAATAATCAATCGTCTTCTATATCAACCTCCTGAATTTTGACGAGGATGCAAATTTCACCTCGTATAGTCACCACTAGGGAATGCAATCTCGCGAGATTGGGGCTCAGGCAAGATCTCGCGAGTTTAAGAATAAAAATACCGCGAGATCTCGCCAATTCCGAGATCTCGCGAGATTGGCAGTTTTGTGTTTATTCTTGCAAATAATCACAATATTTGAATAAATTAGGAAAAAAATAATACATTAATATAAAAAATAATAAGAATTATAGGTATTATGAAATAAACTTTTATTTTTACGATTTTTTTCAATAAACTTGAATGTAATTAAAATTGCTTGACGTATCTATCCATCATTTTTTTAAATACATTTTTAAGCAGTACACTTTGACGTTTCTAATCAAATAAGAAATGAAATAAACAACCAGTATTCTCTTCTAATATCAAACATAAGTCTTTTAATAATAAAACAGTTCTTTTATAACAACAACAAGAAGTCAAAAACTAAAATGAAACATATTAACTAAGTTGAATAAGACGTTTTTATGCTCAAGTGCAATCTCGTTAAACTCGCGAGATCTCGCCTATTTTTCAGCCGAGATCAATCTCGCTAAAAAAGGCCGAGATCTCGCGAAAACGAGACCTCGCGAGAACGAGATTGCATTCCCTAGTCACCACCTACCTAGCCATATCATCTGCCACACATACCATCTATCGTATAAAAACTTTTTTGCAAAAAAAAACCGACTTCCAAAAAAAACACTAAAAAAGTGGAAAACAACTTTACTTTCGGAAGTCGGTGGCAAAATAGTCAATGAAACAAACAATATTCACCGACTTCCGAAAGTAAAGTTATTTTCCACTTTTTTACTTTTTTTGGAAGTCGGTTTTTTTTTGCAAAAAAGTTTTTTCATCTCTTGTATCTAGCTTTCCTGCAAATGTCATTTGATTTTGCTACCTCATTAACCTCATCATCATCTATCTCGCTTTTCCTCAATGATGTTGTGGTCGGCTTCCAGTCTAGCCGGATGCAGCTGAACACCAGTATCATACATGGAGCGACTGCCTATCTGACCTCCACAACCCACGGCTTTGCAAACGTACAGAAAATTCTAGCTCCAAATCTTTTCTATACCTAGATCTGTTTTCAGAGAGCAAAGATAAAAATAAATACGAATGTGTAGTCACTGACACGGATGTACTAAAATTAGAATACTTTATTACATGACTAGCTAAAACAGCTATAATAATGTATTGAATGGCAAACACGAAGAGAAAGAAGCAATATACATAGTTGTCATTTCAAATAGTTTAATTATAACTTGAGAACTTGCAACTGATTATCCAACCGATAACTTTACGTTCCATTGCCTTCTATCTGCAAGGTGGCCAGTCACTACATCTGAATAATCCACGCAACGGACGAAGAATATAGTGAAATAATCGCAGTTCAACTTTACGTATGAGTCTCATAATGAAAAATTATTACAAGAAATTACGTATAGCATTTTAGAAGTTTAGAAACATTACATCTGAAGCCTGAATATAAGTTTAAATGCTTATAAAATTTAGCACAGGGCACTGTCAGAGACATTAGTTTTAATTCATTGTGAAAGCTAGCGGGAAGCGTATAGCGACACTTTGTCGAGCATCTCTCTAGTCATCCATGAAGCTTCATTTCATAAATCGATTAAAACACTATGTACTTTCACACACTCACTTTATTATTTCATCTAAGACGACTACATACATCCGATCTCGAAAACGGAAACTGTGGCTTGACTTTAACGACTTAGCTGTTGTAAATGATTTCAGGCACACCTTATGAAGCTTTGCAGGAAATTAGCTTATTTAAGTTTTGGTTTCTCTTTACTTATAGTTGTCAGCTACAATTGTCGATATCCGGCAATCATTTCTTGGGGCAATCGTTTTCTGCCAAATAAGTTCGTTATAGAAATCAATCAGAAAACGACTCTTGATTATAAAAACCATATTTTCACAGCAGCCATTTTCATTTCGACTGATTACTGTTAGCTTGTATCCTCTCGCTGTAGCACAGAGGCCTTTCACCATACAATTCAGTTCTATCGATCCAGGGCTGATGAGGAGCATGGTCGTTGGTTTTTATAGAACTCAACTCGAGGATTTTTTATTTATTTATTAAAACTTTATGCACAAGTAAAAAAACTGTACAAAGGCGGACTTAATGCCTTGGGCATTTTCTACCAGTCTACGTTAGGGTGATGCAGAGAAAATACACAGTAGGTGCAATAACAAAAAAGCAAATACTAAAAAATATTTATAAAATATATACTTATATATAAATACTTATATACATACATAAAACAAAATATATAAAGTGAAGAGAGATATCAAGAAAACTACTGCAACACACTGCTTTTACGAGGTATTCCATCTTCTTCTTTATCGTGTGGTTAGTGCCTATCCTGGTGTCAGAGTTTTTATGCCGCCCATGGGCCTCTGATTTGACTTTACATACCGTCGAGAAATATCTCTCAGGTATGCTGGTTTCCTCACGATGTTTTCCTTCACCGAAGCAAGTGATAATTATTCAATACGCACATGATTCCGAAAAATCAGAGGTGCGTGTCCTGGATTCTAACTCGAGACCTTTGACTTGGCAGTCCAACGGTCACACCACTAGGCTATCACTGCTTCCATCCATACGTATTGCTTTATTCCATCTAATTCCGACAGCACGGTTGGCGCAGTGGCTGAGCGATTGGCTGTATGTAACAAATATTTGTATGGCCTACAGGTAGTTGTTCCGGGTCTGGCTTTTTATGTTTGTAAACGCACACATGATACAGCAGAAAATCCTAAAATGGGGAAATGATTGAAAAAATCTGCCAGTGTCAGGGCGCTATTATTATTATTATTATATTATTATAAGCCTGTGTTGTCCCACTGCAGGGCAAAGGCCTCCCTTCCCTTCTTCCACTTTTCGCGATTTAGTGCGATTGTAGGCCAATCCTTTGAGAAGGAGTCCAACTCATCCCGCCATCTTCTTCTGGGCCTGCCGCGTTGTCGTTTCCTGCTGTTTGGTGTCCATTGAGTGGTTATTTTTGCCCATTGCTCCTCCGACATGCGGCAAATGTGACCAGCCCAGTTCCATTTCAACTTAGCAGCTGTAAGGCCAGCATCAGCTATTTGGGTTTTGGAGCGAAGTATGGAGTTTCGAATGCGGTCTGTAAGTTTGACACCCAGTATACTTCGCTCCATAGCTCGTTGGCAGACTCCAAGTGCGGACTTTTGACGCTTTGTAAGCGACCATGTTTGCGCTCCATAGGTGAGGGTGGGGATATATAGGATAGGGCGCTATATGGTAATTTAATTATTTTGGTCCAGAGCCCACTGGCATACGGCAGACATGGACAGCCCAATCCCACTTCAGCTAAGCGGCATTTTCAGGAGCACCTAATCGTTGTCTGTGTGTTGGAGCACGGTATGTGGTGGATCCTTGATTTTTAATGAAAATTTAAAGTGCGAATCCTTGAAAATAACGAGTATTTTCAAGGATTCGCCCGTTTCCCATGATTACATTACTGGGTACTATGGTAATATTAAACAAAAACACGCTGGTGCCATAACAAGGAGTTTAAAATAATTTGTGCGAAATTCGCACCTCATCGCCAATGCGGTAGAAACACATAAAAGGAGTTTGCAGAAAACCCACTCTGCCATCATTAAAAATGATGGACGTTATAGTAACAATTTCTTGCACGAGATTGATGACTGTATTATATGGAGCGAGAGTATGATCGTCCGAAATTTAATAAATAAATAAATAAATATCGCTAGACATTACACACAGCGCCATCTAGTGCCACACTAAGCAACGAGGCTTGTGTCGTGGACACTAGATAGTTGATATACTACATAGATACTTTTTGTTTGTAAATACATACTTATTATACATATAAACATCCATGACTCGGTAACAAATGTCCATGCTTAATCACACAAACACTTGCTCCTACCGGGATTCGAACCCGGAACCCTATGAACGTAAGGCAGCCTCACTACCGCTGCGCCATTCGGGTCGTCAAAATCATAAGTATTTAAAGTGTTGTAACTTTTTTTGGCAATAGGACTGTCTCTTTGGTCTAGTGTTTGCAAGCGCGACTGCTGAACATGAGGTCCTGGTTTCAATTCCCGGGTCGGGCAGGGTTATTGGGTTTTTCCATCATCAGCCATGGAGTCTAGATTTGTGTCGGGTTGATGGCAATAGGCTCACCCCCTATAACATGGGACTTAAAACATAACTGGCAAAATGTGGGTGTACCTTTAGGCACACCTCTGCCTAACCCTTCGGGGATTACAGGCTTGATGTTATGTTATGGTAACAAGAAAGTCACGAAAGAAATCGTGTTGGTCTCATTGAGGTAAATGCTGAACTTCAACGTATTCATAAAAGGTTTTAAGTCTGATTTGTCCCTTTCATCTGCTTCACCATGATAAATACAACATTAGTTTTAGGATATGCGAAACCCGAAACACGTGTCTAGTATTTTTATGTAAAGAATCCATGTACAAAATTTTAAAACTGTATCATGTAAAATCACAAAGTTATAAGCTTGTTATGTTACCTGGTTGTCTGTACAAAAATATGCTCACCACGCGGCGGCGCCCCGGTGTGCGCCCGCGCCTAATGCCTGTGTTGTGCGCGCATGATTGCGGATAGGTACTAAATGTCGCTCGGTGTCCAACTCGTAACCTTTTTTAAATATTTTTGGGACAAAATATAAAATGGTATAAAAATTATTGGAATCGATTCAGTTACTTATTCTGAAGAAACTATATTCTGGTTTCGCATATACTAAAAATAATGTTGTATATCTTTGTGTACAAGAGCTTTTCAGAGAGCTTTCTTCGGACTGTGGTACTTCTGGTTTCATCTATGTGGTTGTGCAGAAAACCATGGTGATTGTTTTTATGGGTGTCGGGTAAAGATTCCTGTTACTGGCACCCGATTATTTTTAAGTTAAATATAGGTATTTGTGAAATATCGAATGACGAGTAATTCTTTAACCTGAGTCACTAGTTCACTACAATGTCTTCACCTTCCTTCATTTTCAGCTGTTGTCATTTTTATTAATACAGTTTCAATTATATTTCTGAGAGTTTATTACAATGATGTCGATTAGTTTTTGCTATAATCAAAACATTATTAATTATTAAAGTACAATTTTTAGCATTATTTGCATTTGAATTGTGTGTTGTTTTAATAGCATAATATTTTTCTTTTATAAATTTGAATTTGACGAGGGTGCAAAACTACACCTTGTATAGGTATAATGAAACTCCTCTTAATATGGTTTGGTTCCAATAAAATACACGGAAATTAGAAGTGAGAAATTAAATAAAAACAGTAATAGGTACCTGTACAGTAACAAATATCTACCTGCCTAGCCTTTTCCCAACTATGTTATGGTCGGCTTCCAGTCTAGAACCTGATGCAACTGAATACCGTATTTTACAATGAGCAACGGCCTATCTGACCTCCACAACCCAGTTCGTATTGGATAATACGATACCCAGTACAGTAACAAATAATAACAAGTAACAGAATTATCAGTTACAGCCACAAATAATCCGCTATATTTCATCAAGCAAAACTTATATCGTTAAGCCAACAACAGTTCGCTCTACCTCACCAACGTATGCAACGCATATACCCATAGAAGGAGGTGGGTACACGTATTATCACCTCTACAACCAAGAGTACCATGTCAAAGCATTCCGAAGACACTTACTGTATATATCGAGAATTCTAAGAGATCTTCTAAAGGTGGATTTAAAAGGAAACTTCTTTTTTTATCAAGTAATGGAGTGAAGTAATCGAATGTACGAGAAGCTTTCAAGTTAATATGGTAGATAAAGAAAATTAGCTGTTTTATTTTTATTAAGTTTGTAAATGAGTAAAGAATGACTTGTTTGTTGAAAGGAATGAATTGCATGTTAAAGACAATACATGTCTTTTAACCGACTTCAGAAAAAGGAGGAGGTTCTCAATTCGGTTGTATTTTTTTTTGTGTTTTTACCTCATTTCTTCGTCATTTATGCACCGATTTGAAAACTTCTTCTTTTTTCTGAAAGGATTCCTTCCCGATTGGTCCCATAGAAATTTCATCAGAGTCGGTTCAGTAGTTTGGTTTTAAATCAAAATAGTTGGAAAAAATATGTCATCCAAGTAAATGAAATTGCGAAATTGATACTTGACAAGGATTTGTGTATGATACGATAGCTAAAAAAAAAACGAATTCCAAAAAAAACACA
The DNA here is from genome assembly GCA_964057025.1 of Standfussiana lucernea. NCBI lineage: Eukaryota > Metazoa > Arthropoda > Insecta > Lepidoptera > Noctuidae > Standfussiana > Standfussiana lucernea. The sequence goes on from OZ059799.1 coordinate 14,225,153, forward strand.
AAAAAAGTGGAAAATAACTTTACTTTCGGAAGTCGGTGACTATTGTTTGTTTCATTGACTTTTTTGCCACCGACTTCCGAAAGTAAAGTTATTTTCCACTTTTTTAGTGTTTTTTTTGGAAGTCGGTTTTTTTTTGCAATAAAGTTTTTATTTTACCCTTTTTAGTTATCGTATCACACACAAATCCTTGTCAAGTATCAATTTCGCAATTTCTTTTACTTGGATAACATTTTTTCCAGTTATTTTGATTTCAAAACCAAACTGCTGAACCGATTTTGATGAAATTTCTATGGGACCAATCGGGAAGTAAATCCATTCAGATAAAAGAAGAATTTTTCAAATCGGTTCATAAATGACGGAGATATGAGGTAACAAACAAAAAAAAAAAAAACACAACCGAATTGAGAACCTCCTCCTTTTGTTGAAGTCGGTTAAAAAGGGTAAAATAAAAACTTTTTTGCAAAAAAATAACCGATGTCGGTGGCAAAAAAGTCAATGAAACAAACAATAGTCACCGACTTCCGAAAGTAAAGTTATTTTCCATTTTTTTTTGGAAGTCGGTTATTTTTTTGCAAAAAAGTTTTTTTATATTTTCTAACTCAAAACTCAAATGGGTCCCGCCTGCTTCCAACTATTTAAATTTAAAATGTGCTTGTTTTTAGCTTTTGTTCTTAGCCCGCGACCTTCGTCCGCGTGAAATTATTTAAAAAATATTTCTTCCCTCTATGAATTAGATTTTGATTACAATTACATGGGTTTTCTTTTTTTTTTCACGGAAACTTTTTATAATATTAAAGTTGCCTTAATTACTCTTTATAACATTAGCTATCTGCGTGTAAAAGTCCCGTCAAAATCGGACAGACAGACAGATCGTCAGACAGACCAACAAAAAACAATTCATTGTATAGTAGATGTGCATCTACTATTCCAATCTCCAAACTAAACATACGAAAATACACCAAAACAGTCCACCACAACACTGCCCCATCAAAATAATAATCACGACACTACTAAAAAAACACCCATACATTTTGCTCGACCAGCTCACGTATGGCATGTCATTGCACCACAGATGCCAGCCGAGGCAGGACGTGAATCAAGAGGAAATCCGCCATCTCCTGCCCATGAATATTCGATCAGCCATTGTTAAAAAGTATTCGCAATGTCCAAATCAGGACAATGATTTCTTGATATAAGATGTAATCGGTGTTGTTGTATGTTATTGATCATTCTTGAGTTGCGGTGGGAGAATTTTCGGAAGTGGGTGGTTTGAATTGTACCGGACACGCTTATGCCAAAGTGTGACCGAGGAAGTTGTCGACCATAATATGATTGGGCTAAGTACATCATCTACTTAGCCTTTTCCCAAATTGCTGGGGTCAGCTTACCTGACGACAGACCTGAGCGGCTGTTATGGAAAATTGGTTGGTGAACATGGTTAGGAAAACAGTCTTTTGTTGATGGTGTCGTAGAAAATGACGTGAAATTTGTCAAGAAGATTAGCATCAGTATACTTCTCACCCGAATGGCATCCATCAGCAGGAAAGAAGACTCAGGAAGTATTACGATTGACATTGATGATGCGTCGGCAGTTCCACCTACCTATAAAGATAAGAGCAATATCGACAGTCTTCAAATTGTTATCATTGAGAGGTTGGATTATCATGATCGATTCTGTGACGCTTTTTGACACTGATACCGAATTGTCGCCATCTGAGTCTATGATGCTAAAATGTATCATCTGTACCTACTCATCAGTATAACTTGACAGATCAAGTCACTTTATCTTTAAAGAGTGCAATAAATTTTACTATAGTTCAGTACCTCGTCACGTCCTAGTTTATTCTGGTCTTTGTTCTTCATGATTGGTCACATTTTTAGACTGGATTTCTGTCTACGTGTTCTGTAATCAGGTGAAAGTCTAGAAAACTTTTTATCAATACTATTAACAGTCAATGACCGTCTGAAGTAGTGTTTACTATAATTTGTTTATCATTTATTTTGAGGTAGGTACTTGTAGATGGTTTCGATAAAAAATTTACATTTTTATTTTGGTTGCCTGCCTAGAGCTGTGTTGTCAGTATAAATTGCAGATTATAAGTACATGTTGGGAAATGTTATCCGTATCGTTCTGCACTGATAGATACTGCCTAATTTTTGGATATGAGTCCGTTCACCCCATTGCTGTCATATATTGTAAAGTACCAATACTGAGGTAATGGGTTAGCTCTTTCATCTCGGACAAAGATAATTTCTAAGATATCTATGCCCATATTTCTAGTCAACCAATTAGATTTCATTTTAGGCGTTTCTATAAATACTCCAGAATTCACTAGGGACGAAACAAATCAACTTTTCCGTTCCACAAAACTTCTCAATGGGCTCTAAAAAATCCACATCAGCCGCCATTAACATAACCACGATGACAGATGACACTGATGACGGACGGTTACCCGTCGCTACCCGGTTATCTTCAAATAACCTCATTTAGTTCGACAAGTTTTTCCACGTTTAAAACTACAAGATGGATGGACTGATAACAATAGGATTTCAGGCCAGACTAAAAATAAATAAGAAAGAAAATTAAAAAGTGGAACTTCCAATCTATGTCTAGGTGCAAATTGTGAAATATTGCGAAATCTTATGGTTATTTTACATAAGCCGATAAGTTTATTGATATTAAGAACACACCTTGCGAAGATATTTTGATAAAAACGTATGGAAAAACCATATCGACGGCCAGAAAATTGATGACTGCTACTTTTTTTTATCGAATTTTGCAAGCGGATTAAATGACTTGTGGTAACCGTTGTTTCAATCCTAGTGATCAATTATTAAACCAGTATTGGCTATTCACATAATGTTACCAGTACACTTTTAAAGACCTCTTCAACAATGCACCAGTTAACCATCATCTGTCAAATCTTTTCTCAACTTTAAGGGTTGGAATCTAGTCTAATTGCCTGACTAACTACCTGATTTCCACAACGCAGTTACCGGGTAATTCAATATACCTTGGTAAGACTTTTTCGGGTTTTGACTAGTGTAACTGTCAAAGATTTGATGATGATGATGTCATCTAGCCGATTTCGGCCATGTTTTTTTTTTTTCGATGGCTTTCTAGGGTGGTTGTTGAGAGCTTCTGTGCGCTCAGTGCTCTCAAGTGGCTAGCATATCCAAGATTGGCCGTAAAACACCGAGCACAAAGCGGACATATTAGAACACCATTGATGACATTTTAAGGAAAGATTTTGATTGTCAAAGATCTACGGGAGTCATGAAGGAGACTCTCACCATCGGAAGGGCTTGGCAAGTGTAGTTATGCGTTTTAACCAAATGGATGGTATTATTTAGCCACAAGCCTTTTCATGCAGTTGACCAGTCCCTTACAATCTTCAGAAGTCCTTTGTGTCTGGTCTCAGAAGGGGTGTAAAATTATTATTATTACATCAAGAATTCAATTAAGTCCTTTCAAAGAAAAAGAGAATATCAAGGGCTACTTCGTTTGCTAACCCTAAACTGTACGTGCGTGCAATGTAGAATTAAAACCTTTTCACGGTATCACATGAGACAAAAGGGGCCAACAAACCTAAAATGTAATACGTAAAGTGTTACTTGACCATTATTACTTGAGACGGGGTGGAATTTGGAACTACGATTGACGTATTGAATTTGACAGGTGGATGACGTTTTTCTAAACAAGCAGCGCCGCGCTGATGTCTCAAGTTATGTTGGTTTTTAAAGTTATTTTGTCATTCCCATCACGTTTTCGTTGCAAAAATTTGTTTATCGTCCGGAAACGACATTTTTTCTGTCACTCCTATCAGAATGGTGGTGCAGCCGACGCATACAGCTACTGTTTTGATTCATGAATTAAAAATATCACATGGGTACACAGGCGGCATCGCCGACGACCGGGCGTTTGCCAAAACCGTTCCAGGAAAAAATATTTTTACGACAACGTCTATAAAACAGGCGTTTTGTCGGCGCTGCTTGTCTTAGTTTAAAATATCCTTTTGTTTCACACTCTATTATGGGGTATCTGATGTAACATTTCGTTTAGTTATCCGCTATAACTCTCGAGTTCATCAGCGCCAAAGAGATTTAAAACATTTTAAAGGTTTCTGCCCATAATACCGTACCATGACCGTACTAAGAACGTATCAGGCAAAAAATATTATTTGTATTTAAAAGTATGAGACTATGCCCACTAGACCGTTGACGCTCCGTACATGGTACGCGACGGCGACGGAATAGCCTCATACTTTACAGTTTAACCGCGTATAATGACCATTCTAAACCCGTTTTAGCCGCGTATGATGACCGTTATAAACATATGATACGTTGTTGATACGTTCTAGTGGGCATAGAAGTCAATGTCATGTTTCTTTCCGGGCCTGATACGTTCATAGCACGGTCATGGTATGATACGGTGTTGTGGGCAGTCTTTATGAGGTAAAATAAAATATAATCCCTTGTTTCAGTGAGGCAATAATTATACGGGGTGGAAGGGACACCGAAGCGAAAACGGAAACCACATACTCAGTACATCATTCTGAACCCCCCCACATAGAAATTTTTCGTAAGTTATTAAAAAAAATCCGCTGTTTCCTACAAAAGTGCAATACCTACACGGTCAAAATGTATGGAACAGTTGTTTTATTTTTTTAATGATGAATGATCGATGTTTGTAAACATCCATACATCCATCCTCACAAACTTTAACATTTATAAATAATAGTAATAAAGTAAGATTTAGACAGCTGTTGCCTTGAAAAGCACAAAGATCCCGTGATTCCGTCCCATCTCAATTTGGAAACATTGTTGTCAGTACCAATGACTTCGTGAAGCGTCCAAAAGAAATGTGGTGGTAACAATAAATAGCTTTTGGGTTTAATGCCCTGAAGACGCAGTTCTGTAGGGCGTACGTTACCAGCATGCGGATACGACGGCTGCCAAACGAGCATCAGGCTAATACTAGACCAACTGTACGTAGATATTGACGTACCTATAGGCAGAATAGACGAGACTAGTCTATAATTAGACTGCCCTATCAGGAATATAGGGATTCACTCAGGATGTAAATGTTAAGTGGTAGACCAGAAGGTAAAGTCTTACCTTACCAGTCCTTACCAGTCGGTAAGGAGTCGTCCTTTACTCACATGAGATTCGAAAAGGGGGTCAGAAAAAAATCACGACTGATCACCACGGGGGGAATAATGTGACAATCACGTGTATTTTTTCGTGGTACGAAAACATTTTGTTTAATGTGTGACGTGTTAAATATTTTTTTTTACCTATCATGAATTAAAAACCCGAGCAGGTGAATTTGTTTCTAGAACTATGTGATATTTTCAATAAATAAAATACACGTGATGGAGGGGGAGGGAAGAAAACCTAACGACGTATCACCAAGAGGGAGGGCGACTAAAAAAGGTGGCCTCACGTAATTGACGGGTGGCCATCTTGTTCATAACATTTAATTTTATCATCATAATAATTGCAATTCGTACGAAACCATAAAAAAAGAAAAAAAAAACAGAACTTGTACAAAAAGAACGTTCCAGATTTAAATTTCGAATTTCTGCAAATTAAAAATAAATTGACGTCATGCTAGTGTTGGGATTGTCAACAGCAAATCGCGATGCACTCTGTTTGCCAATGATACGATTTTCCGCGAACGATAAAACCGAGTTGCATCAACAAGACGTTACATTCGATTCTACGAACGATAGTGAACGCTCGATATAATTGCTGTTTAATCGATTATTCGCGATTTGATAATGTTTTGTGGAATTGCGATAGCTGTGTTGGTATTTCTATGTTGGTTTTCCTTCATAGTGTTGGCGCCATGTAAGTTGTTTATTGCTGACACAGCTTTGAATATGAATGAAAAGGAAGCTTGTAAACGCATTCTTCCAACGATTATGATTTTTTTTATTTGATTAGTAAATGAACGTATGAATGAATCGTAGAAGATGGCGGGACGAGCTGGACAAGACCAGCGACCAGTGATCCACATTTTCCCTGGATCGAAACAACTAGACGTCATGGGGAGAGGCCTTTGCCCAGCTGTGGGATGACGCAGGCTAACAGTATCAGTAAATGAACAGACTTGATTCTGGATACAACCATAGAAATTATGTCAACACCGTCGCTTAAGTCTACTGATAGAATATAGTTCAAACAATGACCAAGAACTGATTGCACCACATCTACAACTCATTAAATGCGTTTAACACTAAACATATTTAAAACGCAAAGTTGAGATGTGGTGCAAGCGGGCCTGTGTAGTCGTTGCACGTAGTCAGAATCCCGAAAGTCACAGCCACAACCAGTCTTACCAAGGGGTATCGTGTTACCCAGTACTAACTGGGTTGTGGAGGTCAGATAGGCAGTCGCCCCGTGTAAAAGTGCTGGTATTCAGCTGCATCCGGTTAGACTGGAAGCCCACCCCAACATAGTTGAGAAAGTTGGCTGATAGTACCTAATGGTGCAAGCGTGCTTGAATTTGCAACTACATATAGCATTTTCTTACGTCCGACTCAAAGCCAGTACCGATAAACTAAAAGTCGGTATTTGATAGAAGAATCTGTGGCCAAACAATCAAATACGAAGTTTATTTGAATTTAGAAGTCCCTGGCTTGCTCATACTCTTTCCCTGTACCACACCTATAACCGACCAAAAAGTCTTGACCGTTATAGGTGGCGCTGGTTGCAAAGCAAAATGGCAGTTTATCTGTCAAATGCTGTACTTACAATATTAGTACCATACTCCCCACTTGCCAACATGAGCTGGTTGCTCAGTAATTCATGATTTTCTGTCATGTACCTACAGATTGCGCCGAACAACTTGGCTGGGAGCCAATTCGAAACTATTACACTAATAAACATTAGTTAATTATTAGAAACTAATTATAATAAGAACGTCTACGTTACTAAGTACTTGTTGTCATTGAAATTGTTCAACCTTGGTAGTTCAGCTATATTTGGGAAGTATAAACAAGGACGATATTTGGAAGTTGTGACATTATAAACGCAAGACCTCCTCCTCTCGGACGATGAAGCTAAACAACTTCTATTGTAAGAAATCTAGAAATACGCAAAAAAATGGGCTTTGTATAGGAATTAACGCGATCAGCTAAATTATTTCCTAAAGTCAAGTAAAGTTGTTCACTTTCATGGTCTGAGACACTACACGAGAGGTTTTGCTTTTATTATGGTACACCCTGTATGTAGTAAAAAAAGAGTTTTTATGGGTTCGGTACTAAAACAAGGAACCAAGTCCGTCTGCCTGACTGTCGATCTATCCGTCCATCTGTATGCCGGCGGTCTCCAAAGACTCGTGTTACTGAAAAGCTGTTATGTGGAATGTTTATATGTATATGTATATTGAAGGTTCGGTGTTGATACATTCTTCATCTTCCTGCCCTTTACCCACGTTATTTGGGATCGGCGCAACACTTTTTTTATCCTATACTTACTCCTTTTTCCTTCATAACATTCCTCTCACAATCCATCCATCTTTTTTCGGTGTTGATAGACTGTAATGTTATTAAGTATTTTAAATAAATTAATTCATCACGACCACAAAGTTGGGATAAGTCGTTGAAAATTGTTCAACCTTCATACTTTAGCTATTTTTAGGAAGTTTAAATAAAGATAGAAGAATGTCAGTTTTCATCAAATTTAGTTTGTATAAACGTGTCGAGTTTAATTCTAGAGTAAATAAAAGATTATTGTCGACTTCCTCTGGTTAGGTCGGCGACAAGTAGTAGTTTTATAAATACAATGTAGTGGCAACATTGTAGTAGTAGATGCAAAAACTACTATCGTACCAGATATTTAATAGAGCCTTAAGTGGTCGATTGATGCATTCTTTGACTACTATGTTGTACTTTGAAGTATTTTCATACGCGCGTGAGTCTCGCAAAGTAAAGTAATTAATCGAGGATAATTATTCTAGTAAAAGTAAAATTTATTTGCATAGATTGTAGGTACATAAAATAAGATGTTACAATAGAATGGGTGATCCGGGTACAATAAGGCATGACATCATTATTAAGTAGTATAAAATTGTTAATAATTATGACAAAATTAAATTATGGCTGAGGTATTCACAATTAAAACAATAGTCTGTATTGTACATTTATAGTATAAAATAATAGGTTAAATATCTACTTAATAAAATTGGAATAAAATCAAATAAATTCGAACAATGAAAATATTAGGTAGGTATGTCACAATCTACTTTTATTTATACTGAAAACGGGATATTCACCATGTTTACTACATATTTGTCTTGAGTTCCCGATATTTCGACGCTGCACAAATAATAAACATGGAATATAACCCGTTTTTTTTATTTAATTATTTATTAAAACTTTATGCACAAGTAAAAACTGTACAAAGGCCGACTTCATGCCTTAGGCATTTTCTACCAGTCTACCTTAGGGTGATGCAGAGACAATACACGATGCAGGTGCAATAACAGAAAATAAACCAGAAAACTAAAATATAAGAATAAATATAATACACACATAAAACAAAATATATAGAGTTATGAGCAAAAAACAAGAAAAACTACTAGAACTTAATTCTGATACGAATCTGCCAACTTCAAATATCCCGTTTTCAGTGTCAATACGATAGTGTTAGTGAATATGTCAGTTCAAAAACTTATATATTCCACATTCTTGTGCCATAATCTAGCAACTATACATTACAATAGGTACTACCTACACATCAGCTTAACACTCTGCTTTCATACAGGAATTACTGTCAAACTAGTCGTGTGCCTGATATGATTTCTCGTCAGCAAAAATTTAAAGGCCATATCAACTGTCACCCCCTATTTTACTCATATAAGCGATATTATTTCAAAAACTCGTCCTTAGTACTCGTATTTAAGGTCGTATTATTTAAGGAACTTTTTAGCAAAATTTCAAGCTTCAGAATAACCCAGCCGTTTTGTTTGTGCGTTGTCTAACAGTCAGTGAATTTAAGATTTTTATCCAATAGACAAGCCGTATTTGCAAATGCTGAAAATTGATCTTTAAAAGGGGTTAAATAGGACTAGAATGTTTGTATGGTAGTTTATCATAATTCATAACGGGTACACTCTATACGAATAAGAAGTCGACGACGGTACGGAGGCCTTTTCCCAGCAGTGGGAATATACGGGTTCACAGTAAAGAAGAAAGAAACACCTGCCAACATTAATTAAGCCACAACCATTGCATTCTAACACACTAACTGACACACAGCTCACTGATAAGCGATCACCGCGGCCACGTGTACACGTATCTAGGAAATCACGATAACGCGCTCGGCTTACCGGCGGCGCCGGCGCAGCTGATAACGATACTATACAAGCGCTAATCCCAATCAAGTTTTTGTTGTATTAATATGTCATTAAATTATTAATCTGTAGATTGAAGGGCTTGTGGGTATATAATAATTAATGACAGTAGCAGTCGATCTTCAAGGTTAAGCAACCGCGGATGGGTGACCATCCATTACATACCGAGTTTCCTCCGCGCCTCGGAAAGCATGTTAAGCCGTTGGTCCCGGCTGTCATTTGCAGATCTTTGACAGTCGTTACAGGTAGTCAGTGGCCCGAAAGCCTGACAACCAGTCTTACCAAGGGGTATCGTATTATCCTGTTTCGGGGTTGTGCAGTGTATTAGACAGGCACGCCATGTGAAATACTGGTAGTGTAAAATTAAGCTGCATCCGGTTTGAGTTTCCGACCATATCATAGTTGGGAAAAAGCAAGGACGATGAAATTGGCGGCTTATGATTTTAGCATACGTAACTTTTGTAGGCAATCTATGCCAGAATTGTACATACTTCGGTGAAATGAAAAATTCGACAATCTGCCAAGTTGGTAAAGGGGCTGATATTTAATGGTAGTCACTGGAGACTGGTCGATATGGTCATGCGTGGACATTGTTTGTATGTGATGAACATCCTATGAGTGTCTCTAGGTGAATATGAGGCAGTATAATTTATGTGAAGATAAGAGGGCATTAAATAAGTTACGTAATTTAAGGAAATCAAAGAACTAGACCAAAAAACGATGGATGGACTGTATGAGGGTTGATATGGCTAGAAAGGAGGTGACTGCTGAGATGACGAGCAATAGTATGGAAGAAGAAGAAATGCTGCGCCGACCCTAAATAAATTGGGATAATGGCAGGAGAATGATGACTTATTAAAGAAAATCACAAATATTTTGCAGAGCATAATGAATTGAATATATACGACAATGATAACGTCTATTTTCAGTAGGGCACGGTTACAAAGAGATAATGAAAAAATTACGTTTTATTATACGGATATAATGCATACGCAAAAGAATTTGATTACGTTGGCTCGATTTTTGACGAAGAAAGACGGCGCCAGTTTATCTGATACCACAAATATTTGCTAATCCGCGAGGATAGTGATATCACAATGAAATTCTGTGTATTTATTATAGGGATATTTATTGTTGGTATCAGTGTGGGAGCTAGGGTTGGCACACACCTGCAGGCAAATGGGAACACCCAGAGTAGGGTACCTTAAAAATAGGTTCCTTTTTATCTATTACTAGCTGACCCACGCAACTTCGTCTGCGTAACATTTTTGATTTGATTGATGCTCTGCTGATATTGGTCGCAGCGTGATGTTACATATCCATCACTTAAAGATTTTTTCAATTCAAACCAGTAGTGCCTGAGATTAGCGCGTTCAACCAAACAAACAAACTCTTCAGTTTTATAATATTAGTATAGATAAAATAGCTCTTCGCTCGCGACTTTGTCCGTGTGGATTTCGACTGGACCGAGTCCAGTTCACTATTACCGAGTGCCTTAGATATGTTTTTTCAACACAGACAAAGTCACGCGCAGAAGTCAGTAGTAAATATGTACATTCAGGCAAATGGAAGAAGAAAACGTGTTGCGCCAACCCCAAGTAGAATGGGACCAGGGCAGGAACATGATGATGAGTGATGGGCTAGTTCAAGGCAAAGGTGTTTCTATATTCAGCTTCATTGATCGGGAATAAACAAATTGATTGATTTTTAAAGTAAATATTTGCATGGAATTGTAAGCGGAAATGTCTCTCGCTAGAGATGGTTTTTGTATTTTTTACCGTGTTGTAGTTTTATGCTGAACTTGGTTCATCATAGATGCAAGGGTTTTCGTCATACCATAGCATGAAATAATGGATCTGATGTACGTATTGTGTAGAAGATGATACTAGTAATATGGTGACGACGATTTGGGATAAGGTCAGGAGTAGGCTCGCCTCTTATTACATGGGACTAAAGTCCCAAAACATAACTGCCGAAATGTGGGTGTACTATTAGGTACACCTCTGGCTAAAACTTGACCACGAAAGGATGACAGAAGGAAGAAGAAGATAGGTACCAGCGTTCTAGCAAAAGGCTGAATTCATGCTAGAAAATGTATAGTAAAGGTCATTTACGGAACTATGTAACGTCATAAAAAAAATTAAATTAAACGAAGCCCATCGCCTATCTCCTAATGATGTGTAAACATACATAATGTGACATTTTTATAAAATAATATAAACATCATTATATTTTATTGCCAGCTGATTGATAAATCGTGGCTACTGCGCAACAAACGTCATATAATATAAGATATTTTCAAATATAAATATTATCTTCTGACAGTTTTTATCACAATTCCTAGTTTCGTAATGGTGTTAAACTATTACCTATCTAACTTTGTAATCACTAACCTAGAAAATTTAAATACAAGGTGTTTTATTTTTAGTACACTAAGCAGGTATGTTTTTTAATCCACCATATTTCGATTCTCCAATATAACGAAGAAGTCGGTCTTCAGAACGATGAAAAAAATCATCATCTTCTTATTTACACACCTTTTTCTTCTTTCATTTATTATTCCTCACACAATCCATCCATCCTATCCTTGGACTTTCGCTCCCTCTCCATCCATCAACATTTATAGTCATCTCTCTTTTACTCACATGCGATTTGTCCCTTCTCATCACATGTCCATACTAAGACAGACGACTCCCTTTCAACTTTTCTGTAACTGACGCAACTTTCAAACTTCCTCTAATATACTATTTCCTTACTTTATCCATTCTTGTCACACCACCACCGAATGAAAAAACATTCTAATCAAAATCATAAATGGCCCACCTTCCGTCTTGCTTCGCATGCCACGTCATCTGCGAACTTGCCAACCTTTTTAAAGGATTGAGGAGGGTGATGTGTGCCTTAGCCTGTATGTGTATGTTTGTTCCAATTTATCCACATCAGCGAGCGGTGTCCACGGGGACACCTCTGAAATCTGAAATTTGGGCCAACTATTTTTGAATTTTTTGCTATCGATTAACTAAGAAGATGTCAAAAAAGGCGGTGTCTAATGAGATGACAAGTAATAGAGATGTATGGCAGCAGAAGACATGCTGCGCCGGCGCCAAATAAATTGGGATAAGGACAAGAGAATGATGATAATTCGCTAGGAAGATAACAAGTTATGAGGTTAATTTATGTGGTGGTCCATCTTTGGTCATTCAACGTTGTGATGGCCTGTAGTCAGTCTAGTTCTGGATACGTTTCCGAGTGACAGCGACGTGCGCGGGAGTACCTACTGGGACTCTAAAGGTGGTCCTTTTAATTTTGTTTATACATGTATGTATGTAGTTAGATTTTTAATTAAGTACCTACCCAGTGTAAATATTTAGTTGTCATTTTATTTATTTACGTTACATGTTGTTTAAAATGTCACACTTGTAATCATCCTAGACTAAATATTGACATAATATAACACCTTGTATATAAACATTTATTAATTTACAAAGGGGAAACCTTCGATCCACTATAAGATTACGTGGACCTTGGCTGTAATCTGACGTATCGTATCAGATACGGTATCACTGGCCTCGCCAAATGAAGGAAGAATACAATGATCCGAAATATCAGTCATATGGCTTGCTTATCTTGTATTATTTATTATTTAAATCGATAAATAAATAGAAACGTTATACAAATTGCTGTCTCGTTGGTAAAGTGATCGCAAGCGCGGTTTGATTCCCGGGTCAGGCTTCCGTGGAAATAAAATCAAAACCCTTGAAAATGTTAACAAAATCCGATTCAAATAGGGAAGCTTTGATTATATAATGTCTAGATGGAGCGTCAAGTGCGCGCAAACGTGTCAAAAAGTGCCAACCAACTGTTGGTTCACAAGTGCTTGCCCGCCAATCAGTGCAGATCGTGTCATACACCTAAAACTTATTTATTTAATAAGTCTATTTTTTAATGTGATTTATGAGAGAATTGTAGTAGCTGGTATCATTAATTACGCACACAAAGACATAGACGCATAGTGTAAAACGACGCCTGCACGCACACATACTTGAAAATGTTGACTCGTTTTCTTTGATACGATTGTAGGGCGACGCTCTATCTAGACATTATATAATCAAAGTAGGGAAGTAATATTTTTATAATAAGTTTATGTGGACGAAGGTCGCGGCTAACAGCTAGTATTCGTATAAAACTGAAGTTTTCTCTTGTAACTTTAGCGTGGGTTTGCAAAATGCGGTTAGAAAAAGGTGACGAAGTGTTTCAAAGACTTCGTCAGGTCAGGGTTAATAGGTCTTCAGTTATATTTATGAATTAACTTGAAAACACACAACATAATGTATATCTTCATACTCTTACTCAACCAATTTCACAATGAAGGAAACCACGAAAGTTGACAAAAGCTCGACACAGATTTTCAGTTTTGAGTGATTCCTTCACAAATATTTGTCAAACATTATACCTACATAACATTATACCTACTCGTACATATAACAAAGTGGGTTAATCACATTTGATGATAAGATAGACATCAAACATTGTAATTTAAACTTAGTTATAAGACCAATATGGTTGGATATTCTGTAATGGATGATATCTCTTCATTTATACATGAAGTAGATATAAAGTAAATAAACTAATTGAGGATTAGCGATGTGTGAGAAACGAAAGTAAATGCGAAGGAGGTGATTACGTTACAATGTAAAAAAATCGTAGACCTAAGTAGATAAAGGTTGTAGTTATCTACTTTATAAAAACAGTTTAAGTAAAAAGTGTGGGAGAAAAGCAGTGATTTATTTCGGCGGAACTTTTGAAACGCGAAATTCCTTGACCCTTAAGGGCCCTACAGACTCACGTCGAGAACACCCGAGAAGCGTGAATGTGATTGTTTTCTCGCCATCTCGTTCTCGTGCTCGCCTGTTCTCCGATCGGTGTCGGTCTTTTTGCTCGCTTCAAAGGGTTGCTCGCGTCTCGGGAGAAGGTCGCATGAGTGTAGAGACCTTCTCGGTTCTCGCGCTATGTCCCGGCGAACCTTCTCCTCGAGGCTTCTCGTGTGAGTGTCTAGGTCGTATAAAGGGCCCTACAGACTCACGCCGAGAACACCCGAGAAGTGTGAATGTGATTGGTTTCTCGCCATCTCGTTCTCTTTGAGAACAAGTCTCGGCGAGCCTTCGCGCGTGAGTCTGTAGGGACTTATAGTCCCTACAGACTCACGCGCGGGTCACTTAGTTTAGCTTTCTTAGTGAATGATGACTGAGGTGCATTTCAGCAGCCAGTCTTTCCCAACCACCATGTTAAGGTCGTAGCAACACGAGTAGCGATACTTACAAGCACGCTCGATGTATCTTGGGGCAACCCTCTCTAAGAAGATACCCAAATAACGCTTTTTCTAAATGAGAATTAGACGCCTTCGGACTGTAAGGACAGGCCAATAAGTTTCTTGGAAGGGCTTTCACAGTATGGGCGAAGTCCACCAATAAAACTGAACGCGATTACCTCATTAAAGTGTCATAATTACTATGGAATATTGACACCAGCGGCTCTTGAACGCGGTTTCTTTACAATGATCGCGTTTCTTCATTGGTGAAATTCGTCCCAGGTCGAGTATCTATGTTTACCTAACTGTTGAAATGTGTCCAAGGAAATAATTTAAAGAACCCATTACGCCCTGTGCGTGAGAAGCACGCCACAAATCTCCCCTTAATGTCCAAATTAAAAGAAAAGAGCCGAAAAAGTGTCAAAAACTAAATGAGGCGTAATAATTAGTGATAATGCCACCATTTCCTGAATCATGACCTCGACAACACGCGGTGATAACCCATATCAACAAAGTAATTATAAGCTGTAAATAAATATTTAATTTATACGGGGTGGAAGGGACACCTACGCGAAAACGGAAACCACATACTCAGTACATCATTCTGAACCCCCGGGTTCACATAGAAATTTTTCGTCGGTTATGAAAAAAAAACCAATTGAAATTATTTATTCTGTTCTATACATTTTGACCGTGTAAGTATTGCACTTTTTTGTAGGAAATGGCAGATTTTTTGTTAATTACCGAAAAAAATTCTATGTGTAATGTAAAAATTATTGTTGCAATCCATGCAACCCCGTATAACAAGTCCAGCTTTCTGATTCGTGCGCAAAAATTTCGAGATAATGCTCATATCAGACTCTTCAACCGAGTGAGCGGTTCACTCGGTTGAATGTTCATTTTTGTTTCATTCCATGTTCACATGATACTGATAATATTATAAAGGAATAACCGTTTATCTGCGCCTTTCATATATTTTTCTATAAATCTGGAGGCGAGTGAAAGATGCATGCCGAGTGCATGAAACCCAGCATCGTCGGATCGGTTCATTATAGAATTAATTTTTCACTTATGATAACGACGGAAGGACTGAGTTGACGATGTTGGCTAGAAAGGGGGTGATTTATAAGATGACGATGATAGAGAAATATGAGACAAGAAGTCATACTTCGCCGACTCCAAATAAATTGAGGCAAGGGTACGAGAATGATGATGTTATTTATGTTCAGACGCTGTTCTTCGGGTGAAAATTGCCGATTGAAAGGCACAAATGAAGCGTCTGATACAGGTTTATAATTGTGGCTTGGTGGATCGTAGTTTTATCTACCAACTAACGGTGCGTATGTGTGTAGAAGCAACGGATAACCTTGTGGTTTCGAACTTCATTATCTCTAATCACAGTTTAGTTTTTGATTTTTGGAATTCTAAATTTAAAAAAAATATTGTGTCATGGGTCATTAGGTTGTTGGTCAATGTCGTTTTCACGATAAGAACGTTATCTCGGACATATTATTTGCAAAATAACTTCGAGATTTTTCAAAATGGTGCGTAGTCGATATCATGGCGCGTATCAAAAGTATGTACTAACTTATTTTTTTTCTTAAGCGGACCAAAGAGTCTGGTTATTTCCATTTTAAAAAATCCCGCTAATTCTGTATCAACATTTTACTAGCTTTGTTTTTTGCACATAAAAAAATAGTTTCGTTTGGTCTCGTGACTGTTTGGGCTTTGTCTGTATATTTCTACAGAATACCTACCTATACGTAAATTACTACTTACGTTATTTTACATTTTTCATACCCACATTACCGCAGTTTTCATGACTATTGCACTCATTAAACGCCGACCGTCGCGTGCGCCGACCAGTTTGACTCAAATGAACTAATATTCTAGCATTATGCACCATCATCCCGTGTTGAACAACCCTTACATATACGTAGCAGTACAATGGAGTAATGTCACAAGATTTTATAGCTAGGGATGGCTAGCGAATAAAAATATCGACCATTTATTTATGAATAGTATCGATATACACATACCATGGAGGTCCTTTTCCCAGGGCATCGAGTACTTCCTCTGGTATCTAATGATAGGATATTTACAAAACCTAAAATAAAAATGCTTAAAGATTTTCTTCGTCTGGTTTAGTCTCATCAGCACTATTCAGTCCCTGGAAACGCTGAATTTTGTAGTTTATACGGACATCACGCGTTATGTTCATCGATATCATTTGAAAACGAAAGTATGAAAACTTTTCTTATTTATTCAGGGCGTATTTCACACAAAACTTAGCGTGATCCGCATATTTAAGCTGCGTTCAAGAGCTTTCAGTAGTATAATTGCTATGAAATTTCCTCATACTCTTAGCCATCGATAGTTTTTCGCATCCCTATTTATAGCAAGTAGTAAAACTAGTAAAGGACGACTCACACGCAATGCGTGACGTCAGCCCGTAGCACTACGCTCCCTAAGGTACGGCGGGAGTACAAAATTTGATTTATTAACTTACCTTTGAAGATCGAACCCTTTTAAATATGGAACGGTTGATGAAGAAGATTCTTAGTTCGTTCCAAGTTTGAGATTCGCTTGGTTAACGGTTGACGTGATTAGTTGAGATTTTTTTTCAGATCTTGGTCTATATACATATATACGAACATAGTGCCTTATAATCGTCGCATTAAATGAATAGATAATGATAATAATAGAGATACAGATCCATTTAAAACAAAGGTACTAAGTACAATCTGTTAACAAAATGGCAATTGGATATAGAATTGGATATAGTAACAACTTTTACCTAAAAAATTACATTAATTTTGCAACATAGTTCTTGTTTGTCATGAGGTCAGATAGGCAGTCGCTCCATGTAAAATACTGGTATTCAGCTGCATCCGGTTAGACTGGAAGCCGACCCCAACATAGTTGGAAAAAGGCTAGGCAGATGATGAGTACTTGTTTGTCATACTAGATAATCCAAGATACAACTGAAGTGTTCCTTATTTATTTTGCTGGCATTTCTATTATATCGACGCGGTGCAACCTTATATCCTACACTTCTGACACTAAACATTTATTCATTACATAACACAACATCACGCCTATTATCCCCGAACGGTCAGGCAGAGGTTTACCCAATAGTTCGAGCCTGTCAGCATCAACTGGGCACAAATCCAGGCTCCGTGTCTGCTACATTTATTCACTTTCAGCAAAAACAAAAGAGCTTCACAAAATGCCTGTTACACTTCACATTTCAACAAAACAAAACGAAATCTTATGCAGTCTCCATTTTTCTTAAACCACCCAGCCCAGACGAGCCGTCTGAACGAGCAACAATACAAATTTTAATTGACAAGTTAACACAATAGTGAAACTAACTGAGCGGCAGCACGACAGCTTTGAGGAACTAAATAAGTTATTTGTTCTGTCTAGCTCAAGTTGGGGCTAAGTAAAGTGATACTTGAACAACGGTTCAAGTCTTCCGAGAGATTGTTAAGTTAAAGTTTGATGTGTTTGCGTTTACCTCGTGATTTTCAGTGGTTTAACATGGAGTTGTGGGATGAAATTAAGGTGGGAGGCGTCTGGCAGGATTTGTTAACGCAAACGTACATAATTATTTGGGATAATCAGCATATAATGTTCGAGCACAGAGCTCGTCTGTGACAGGTACTCCACCACACGTTATGGATGGTAGCTTGTTACGTATAGTAAATGAATGTTTTTAGAGGCAAACTAGATATTATTTAGTTTGTTTTTCAAAAGTTTTATTATTGTTTTATGAACATCTTAACATAACTCCTGTATTCATCGAAGGGTTAGGCAGAGGTGTACCTATAAAACACCCACCATTATCATACAATTTTCTTGAAATAATCAGCTTTCGTACCTGCTTACTCAATTGCAAATAAACAGGATAGAAGACTACGCTCGGAAAACAAAACGTTCACCCATTCACGCTTTACATGTTCATTTTCTGAAGCAAACAAAAAGTATCTGAAACAAAAAAAATTAAAGAGTCACTTAAACATCTAACTTAAACAAAAAAAAAAAACATCAACAAAGCTGCATCAAACAAGACAGTCACAAATCATTAGTCAGACTATTAAGCCACACTTGTACCGGATGGAGGATGCTGGACGGTTGCATAAGATGCGAGTAGTTATACAAATGCTGCACCGAAACAAACAGGACGGGCAACAAAACGACGCGCGCGCATCTGCATGTTTGCACTAAATTAGCGATGACGCCTGCGCTGTTTTCCCACACATTACAACTGGGTACGATCAGCAAAAAATTTTGTAAGTTTAATTATAGCTTACTTTTATATTTGAAGGCTATATCCAAAATTATTTATTATTTACTAGCTTATGCCAGCGGCTTCGCCCGCGTGTTGTTCGATAATTGACCCACGAGATCGTCTTACCAGGATAAAAAGTAGCCTATGTGCTATTCCAAACTATAATCTATCTCTGTGCCAAATTTCATCCAGATCCGTTCAGCCGTTCTGGCGTGATTGAGTAACAAACATCCATCCAAACTTTCGCATTTGTAATATTAGTATAGAAGTACTAGAAGTAAAGTTAGTATTAGTATAGATTTTATTGTTTGTGACACACAAAAGAGAACATTAGGAAACATCATACTATAACTTAGAGACTTTTTGATGGTTTTAAAAATAAATTTAATTTTTACAACATCTTTTTAATTTAATTTTAGCAAAATCTATTGCGAGAATGGAAGTAGAAAATGTTTTGCGTCCACCCCTAGTAACTTGGAGTAGGGACGGGAAGATGACGATGATTGCTATTTTTAATAAACGTAAAACTACTTGTAATGTAGCTTATTTCTGTACCAAACCCAAAAGTTTTTTTTGCACCAAACTTAACTGTGAATTTTTCTGTCAACGAGTTGAAGCCTCGGGAAGCACTTCAAAATTGTACAGTAAATAAATCGCGAAAACGTTTTAAACGCATAGTCCTATACATAGTTATTTATTTATTAGGTACACAGCCATTAATCGGAAACAATAAAAACAAATAAATGTGCTGGTATTTTTAATAAAACAACAGAATAATTAAACAATAATTATATAACAGAATAATTTATGAATGACCTATTAGACCTTTAATTACTTACCGCAAAATGACCATGAATTAACATTAACCAACTTAACTGGGAAACACTCGAAGCATCAAGAAAAGTAACAAAAATAAACGTCAAACAAATAATAAAAATCAAAAAGAAAATGATGTGAGAAAAATACTGTGTTGTCTATATTTAAAAATAAGCCGTTTAACCTAAATATTTTAGGATAAGAAACTTCTGAAGAAACGTATAGGCTAAAAATATTAGCTATTGTCTAGTTATTTTTGAGAATGCATTCTTGACATACTAGGTAAACGGTAAAGACGTTTATATTTTTCATTATTTGTTGATATTTTCCTGAAAGACAAAGCTACTTTTAATGATTTTGTAGAACTGAGATGCGCACCAATAAAGCTGTAGCTTCCTGATTCTTTATTTTTCCTTTGTCTGTTCTAATTCGTAATTCGCAGAATGATTGCTGCTGAATATTGTGTATTTTTGTCATAAGTGGGTAATTAGAAAGAAAGAAAGAAAAAGTATTTATTAGTCTTGCACTGGACAAAACAAAGTGGTATTTTGACAATAAAGCGAAGATTAAAAAAAGAAAACTTAAGAACAGATTAAAATCAAACTAACTAAACTGGTCCTGTACGAGGCCAAAAGGCACCTATCTCAGCATGGTGCTGTAACATTAAATAAGTCACAGCGCAAGTAAAACCTAACAAAAGTTTTGAATTGATGCAATTAATTGGTTAGATTCATTCGACTACAACTTTTTTAAGATTAGTTACACAAATACCACAGGGTACTATAAAAAAATAATTGTGCTGCCACTAGCCACTAGACCTTTAAGTAAACGTAACATTTAATAAACCTAAGACAAGTAATAAATCAATTACGACTCAGCGACAAATTAATCGCACTTAATTTGCTGTCGCATCCGACGCAGGATGCTATTCCTTCTCACTTAGTCGTGGCAAATAAAAGTACGTCTGTCTATCTGTATAACGAATGGGCCTCATTTGCCGGCCGGCCGGTAAACTGCAATCACTCAATACATTTTGTTTTACCACTTAAAACACAGCTTTTTTGAAATTTTTTAAGGTTCTGTCAATGAGTACTTGTGTTTGACTGGTATTTCTTGGAACTGAGTTCTTGATATCGGAATGTTTGCAAAAAGGTTGTGGTTTTGTGGGAGACAGCAGTTTCGATTCGCACTTCGAAACAAATGTTTGTACTGTTTCGCTTGAATGTTTTCGTGTGAACCTTTGTTTGGTGTGTAATGGAGTAAATACTTGATCACTTTCGGGAGGCCTACTTCTTTCTTTATCCCTTGTTATGGTAAATGTATACAGAAAGTGGCCAATGGCAACAAACAGCGGTCACCAATCTGTTCGCTAAGCATAGTGATTTCTCACCCGTCTCGCCCGTCATTGGAGCGGCCTATGACGTCATCGTCATAATATCAGCCAAAATAAGTAGACTGCTGGACATAGGCCACCCCCAAGCGCCACCACTTCGACCGGCCCTGCGCTTTTCGCATTCCGCGGATTCCTATGACCTTCATAAGGTCATCGGTCCACCTTGTGACTTTCCATCGCTGTGTCTGGTACGCTGTGTAATCAGAATTACTAAAAGTCGCGGTCCTATGCGGTCACCAACAAATTCCTTGACAGTCATAACCACCTTTTTCTTGATGGATCGTAAGTAAGAGCAAACACTGAAGTGCCTTGAAGAAGACCCAGGCTATTCACCTCCTCAACCGATTCACAAGAAGAGGGTAATGGCCTGTCAAGCGTCACTAGTTGGTCTGCTAACTCGAGTGACGTATGAAGTCATTACGTAAGATAATGTAGGCGATAACTATGTGAAACTGAGGTAGGTACTTAAAAAAATCGTCACGCTGTTCGAGGCGTGGAGAGAATCTTGGTTATTTATGGATGGTGAGAAATAAAAGACGCTTAAGGAGTTACGTCAGCTTTGGTAGTCTTCTTTATCGTGTGGTTAGTGCCTGACCTGGTGTCAGAGTTTTTATACCGCCCATGGGCCTCTGACTTGACTTTACATGCCGTCGAGAAATATCTTTCAGGGATGCTGGTTTCCTCACGATGTTTTCCTTCACCGAAGCAGGTGATAATTATACAATACACATATGATTGCGAAAAATCAGAGGTGCGTGTCTTGGGTTCGAACTCGAGACCTATGACTTGGCAGTCCAACGGTCACACCACTATGGTATCACTGACTGCTTTGGTAGTATAACAGCTGCATATTTTGGACCAGCGACACCAGGAGTATAGTTTGCAACACTGCTCCACATCCACTTACTGCCGTTCCGTCGTGACGGTCTCACTTTACAGTCAGTAGCCTACTACTGAAAGATCCTGTCGTGCCAGTGAAATGAGAAGAAGTTCATGTTGTTTTGAAGGCCAGTCAGTAAGGTTGATCATTAAGGCTGGCTGCCTGGGTGAATTAGCCACTGCAGCATGCTTTTCCTGGAGGTTATTGTTCAAATCGTTTTAATAAACATAGGGGATATGTTGGAAGATTTTACTCAATTTGTGCGTTCCCTATAAGATACACGGCAAGATAATGCGATCCGGGACACCTAGTAATAGAAACTATGAACAACGTTTAACACAAAATCGCAGTTATTTAACCGTTTCACACCAAAAGATTTTCGAGGAAAACGTTTTTCTAAGAACTAGAAACGTTTGTAAATATTACACGAAAAATAAATTAGGCATTTCGACCTAAACGCATGTTACCTAACTTCTCAGATTTCTAGGCACAGCTAAATTGTTTTTTTTTTCTTTTAAGTAAACTGTTGATAATTTTCATTCATAAAATGGACGACATATTAAGAATATTTAATTTCAAAACGTCTACGATCAATCAGGTTGCCAACATTCTCAAATATCACATCCAACATCCAGTTTGTGCTTAAAAATAAATGGACAAGTGTGAGTTGTTTATATCGTACTGAGTTCCGTAGATGAATAGCATAATTTTATGAATATCACTGCCACTCTTCGTACTAAATCTTGTATTATAGAATTATCATTATTATGTGTAGCCAGTGTAACTTTTCATACAAGTAAAGTTGCGAAGAAGAAATTGCATTTAAAATTATGTACTAACACGTAATTGACGTTTCGAACCTGCGTTAATACCGATTTTAATGTCATTTTGCTGCACACCTGATCACACAAATCATGACTTACTAACTGACGATCTTTGTAATAAAAGGCCGTAAATTGATTTTGATTGCCCACAACAATGGAAGATACAAGTATCGAGATATAATATATTTTCACAGTGCTCGTGATATATTGCCCTGTCATTAAAAAACAGCTGCTTTCATGAAAACACAATTTTTTCCCACGGAACCCTGAAACAAACATGAAAGAAACGTCACGTAACATCGACTCTAACGGACGCCAAATAGTTCTTTTTCCATTTCCAGGTCATTGACCGAACGAGACTAGAAAAGTCGGCGACTTCGCTCGTTTTTCGAAAGCTAATACTTTGCTGTCGAAATAGATGCTGTGACTTTCAAGTGTTTAAGTATTTTTTTGTTCAGTATTGTTGTTTTTTTTTTTGTGTGTTTGGAATTTCGGATGCTGTTGTTATGTCTGGTCGTAACGGTAGTATTTGTTAAAGATTTTTGAGATGATCTTTACAGATGTCGGAGGAACGAAGACGACGACGACGATGTTTAGAAGAAATGGGTATTTGTGAGGACATAAGATCTTCGACAATGATGTAATGGGTATTGGTTTTGGACAAACTCAGTGTTTTTTTTTTCTCGTTGAATAGTACCTCACCTGATTTAGGATGAAAGACGGAAATAACATAACATCTGGCCTGGTTTTCGACGGGGTAGGCACGGTTTTGAATCCCACAATATTATATTGTGTGTGTTATTAACTACATTGCGAGACTTTTCGTTCCCATGTAATAAGGGCGAGTCTATTGCCATCAACCGGGCACAAATCCAGTCAGGGCTGATACGGAGAAACTCCTGATGGAAAACCCCTGTGACACTTTCACGTTTCAGGATCTCATGCTCAGCTCAAAAACCTGATAATAAACCCTCATGGAAATCTACGGAGGTGGTTAGACGGAAAGCTCATGGAAAAGATTTTGGGGAAAGACCAGAATGATGAAGAGCGTAAGAAGCTAGAGTATGACAAACGTATTGCATGATTTATTTACACTAATCTCAATTCTCGAACTTAATAGAATGATAAACGTTGACAGCCGTGAACGTCTTAAATGTTATTGCGTCATTTATTTCGTATTTAAGATTAGTCATGAACTCGGAATTTAACTCTTTATACTCCGGTGATCCCGTCTCGTTTTTGAGCCAAAACTAACTTTAGAATAGCCAAAAAAGTTATAAACGTCGCGTTGTTTGAAATAGGCATCGTTCTCTCGGTATTTTAATCACATCAACATCATCACCTGTCTGTTTATCGTAATTGTGTCGGGGTCGACTTCCAGTCTAACCAGATGCAGCTGCATACTAGTATACATAGAGCTAGTTGGTCCATGTCTTACCTTCATAACCCAGATACGGGGTATCACGATGCCACTTGGCAAGATTGCTTGTCCTTAATGACTGCATCTTCAGCATCAGCATCATTCTAGCAACTCATTTGTTGTATTACTCTATCGTCAACCGTATACGAATCTTCTTTCGTACCTATCTCAACCCAGGCTTTGGTGGTCATTTGCAGAAAAAAGGTGTTCGCTCGAGTTGTCTCCATTTGGTCGGTGGAATCCGGGACCGCGGTCCCGGTTCCGAAAGCCACCCGACCCGACAAATTTACCGCTGGCTTTGTCAACTATAGTATAAGTTTTTTTCCACAGTTCACCTCGGCACGTCGACGTCATGTGAGATGCATGCATGATGTATCTCTGAAGATGGAGTTATCTTAATTTAAGTGATGTGACAATTTGCACGCCTTTATTAGACTGATTACTTCTGCCTTTTTAAATAGATAAAAACGACGACGCCGCGGAAATGGTGAAGTTCGGGGGTAACAAAATACAAAATACTGTCGTGCCAGAGACAAGAAGAAAAAGAATAGACAAAAATTATCAATTCATAATTGACGTATCTTAATAGGTCAGAAGTACACCCAGTTAACGGACTCAACAATTTCGCTATCACGTCGGCTTCGTGTGGAATCTATCAGTATTACAACTTACTCGCATACACAGTATGTGAAAGCTATAATTATCGTGTATCGTGAAACACTACTTTGCATACATAAAGGCTATTAAGAGCGGGGTTGTCGCCATTCGGTTCCCGGGTCGAGACTTGAGACATTTCAATTTTTTTCAACTAGGTATGAAGCAATGTGTGTCGCGTCATGTCTAGAAACAAATAGGTACAGTTCTATTAAACGATTTTGAAATAGTTTTAACTCTCTCTCCTTTCAAACGTATGATAGCCTCAGGCTAGTTGGAGCGACGATCTTCACAGGATGGCTGGTAGCAGCTGCACGAGAATGCAAATGGATGACATGCGATTGGAGAGGCACCTCAATCTGTCATTCTCGTCAAGTGCTTATCCGGTGATAATTATTTCTATAAGATAACGTCTTATGTCACCTAATCTTCAGAGTTTTATCGATGAATTACACAAAACATAACCATATCAAAATAATATCAATAAGTACGAAAGGGCGTTACTAAAACACTTTGATAAACGATCCCACGCCGCTCTCAAATGAAGTTCTTATATACACCGACGATTAAGTGTAGTGGTGATTAATTATTTGACGGGCATTGACACGTCACTTTAAAAATAGTTTGTTATTGTTTATGTATTACGATTTACACCTATTGGTTAGTGGTTAAGTTAGATAGACCGGGTCGTGGCGGAATCACAACAGGCGCACAATTCGGTTATGCAACGCTTGCCTAGTCGATCCGTGAATGGATGACCCATTACATACCGAGTTTCCTCCGTGCCTCGGAAAGCACGTTAAGCCGTTGGTCCCGGCTGTCATTTGTAGATCTTTGATAGTCGTTACAGGTAGCCAGTGACCTGAAAGTCAAACAGTCTTACCAAGGGGTATCGTATTATCCATTAACAGGTCTGTGGAGGTAAATATAGGCAGTTGGTAAATGTGAAATACTGGTAAACAACTGCATCCGCTCAAATAGGAAACCGACCCAAATAGAGTTGGGAAAAAGCTAGGTAGATGGTGATGGTTTGTTGTTAGGTGAGACAAAAGTCAGAATCGATTGTATATTGATCGCTAAATTTGACTAATAGGTGAAATACCCATTACTTTGTGGTAAATTAATTGATACTTAATAATTCAAAAACAGGAAAAGTATGAATACGGTTGTGATGGTTTAGTCAGGGAAAAATAATGGCTATTTTTTAGACTTTGTAACCGCTGATAAAGCAATTTTTACTGTTTTTTTTTTTGTAAGTTCCTAATGAAAATAATATTTATTTATAAATAGGAGAACCAACAGCTATAAACAATTGCATATGTAACGCAGAGTCAATTTCAGGTTCTCACGAGAAATAACAGAAAAAGGTGTAGAAATCTTAGGATCACTAATAAGCACGATAAAAAATAAGTAAATATTACGCGTACTGTCGGCGCCACCCTGTATATGTACCTATAGATTAAAAACTTGACGTTCATCGTTAATCTTTACGTTTACACCGCGCGCTCGTGCTAGGGCCACTGATCAGTTTACGTAAATAAATAGAACTACTAGAACATAAATGGAAAAAAAAAATCAGTAAATAAAACCCAAAATTACACTTAAACCACACCACAATAGTTAAACTTTTGGCGATACCAAAACCTTACTAGGCAATAAAGACCACGTCACCAAGCTCCTATTTCTAAGAAATAGACGTTCTGGTGCCAATTGGCAACTGGCATGAATACGTTGACCACTTTCTATAGGTGGCTAACTCACGCACGGACGGACAACGGTTAGTTAGCCACGTGCGCGTGTATTTATAGTAGAAGACCCAGTTTGGGTAGGAAAAGGACTGGAAGATGAACAGGTTTTTTTTAATGCTCAAATCTAGCACAGAGCATGGAGACAGCGCGGCGGCCGCTGGTGCAGGTGGCACTGTAAACCTTTTCATCCAAACAAAACGTAGAAGGTTTACTCTCACTACCTACAAAATAATGGGTTATAGAAACGAAAGGTTTTGAAGGTATTAATCAACAAAAGCTGCTATATTCTATGTTATACAGATTGGTTTCCGCATAAGGTCCTAAAAGTGCGGCATTTTACGAATGTACACACGCCTCACATCAAGCTATACATATTCAGAATAACATGGCCTCACTATGTATAGTTTTCCAATACAATGAGAGATCCGAATAAACTGGTTTTGCATAGCTTGATTGGTAGCCGTGCGTACGAGGGCTACGATCTACAAAAGCTACGCAGAAGGAGCCATTATATTTCAGCCTGATGGCAATCTTCATTTATAGTGTCTCGAATCTCAATTACAAAATGTCGACCTAAATGCTGCCTGTCCCAATGGTTTACTCAAAATAGAGGCAAAAGGCCACGATTCATTCTTCTCTAGCTGTGCCATATTCTCTATTTATAAATCTTTCTGAGCTGCTTCACTGGACACGCAAGAAGTATAAACATTCCTAGGTCTTACTTCTGGAGGAATGCCTTCTCTTCCATGACTTCAAGTAAGAACAGCTTGAAGTCAAGCGGTTACAGAAGGCAAAGAGCCTAAAGTCGTCACCCTAAAGGCCAACCAGCAACCTCATTTTGGTTTTGCTTGCTCAACGTGATCTTTCGCGATGACCAACATAACAGCACAACTTTAAAACAGCCTTTCTTCCTAACAGTATAACACAAATCATCAGACAACACCAGCTTAGTCCAATAAATCAACCTCACAGCCCCTCCTCAATAAACGTAAGAATGATGTAGTCGCAAGGCCCAAGTCCGTCATTAGCTCGTTAGGCCGGCGCGGCGTCGGTGTGGCAAAGTGGTAACTATCGCAATTATTACCCACCGAACTATGAACCGATAACGAGCTGAGTAACTGGTGACAAGAGGCAGAAGGCTAAGTACTTAACATAGTTTTCGCAGATCTAAGGTAGTCGTAACCAAGCTTACGTTCTTTCATTGGATAGTATTAGTTCTGATCTCTGTCTGTCTGGGTGACTGCCCAGCAGGACTGAAAATAACTTACTTCGGTTGATTCATTAACTGTCCTGCCGTTAGGTAAATAAAATAAAAAAAAACCGTTTATTTGCACCTTCAAGTAAAAATAATATACGATTTACAATAAAATAGGCCTTAAGGTTAATAAAGTTTTATATTACAGTTGCAGCTAATACCTCAGCTAAGATAACTTAATATCTTGTAATTATAAGTATCAGCGCCTACCCTCATTATTAAACCAAAGGTATTGAATAGTTTGTAGAAAATTTATATAAGGACAAATGAAAAATATTTTGGTAAAGCAGAAAGGCTGACTATTGACTAGCAGTCAGCCGGTACCCTTCCCGTTCTCACTGACTGTCCTATAGCAGAGCTGGGCTCTAATTGTCAAACGAAAATTTCTGTTACTGTCTAACCTCAAGACAACGGTTTCACTGTATCAGCGCAAGACTTCCTAACTGCCTGCCTCAAAGCAGAGCAGGGCAGACAGGAAAATTTTAGGTGTTGGCAAAAACAGGATCCCTGCATATCACTGAAGAATTCAACAGTATCTCTGGACTTCTGGCTCACATAATATGTCCCGTATATTCCTCTGTCTCCTTATTCTTTCTTCTTCGGGGGAAGCTTATTTCTGAGACAGTCGGTGTTGCATACTAGGCCTAAGATGGTCAAACTGAGCCTTCTTTCTCGATACACTATCGTGTCCAGTTAAGTTAACACTTCGATCAGTCCGAACCACTCGACCACGGAGTCTTGTTTCGTTTTCGACATCAACACAGCTGCTGACAGTTTTGGTATCTTAGGGTTTCATAAGCATACTTAGTGCTTAATGTACTAGATCCTGTACTTTGAAACATAATGATAGAAGAATTGTGCCATTGCCTTTAAGTTACTTAACTTTGTGTTTATTGTGATGTTTTTTTTGCGGTTGATTATGGGAAAATGATGCAGTTGACCTAGCTGCGTACATAACTAAAAATTTGATAAAAAGTGACAACACTTCATTCTCTTTGACTTCTTTTATACTTCTCTTTTGGTCGTTATCTTAGTAGTCATCACCATTTCAGCCATATCATCACGCAGTCCATCTATCGTTTCTTTGAAATTAAAGCCAGAAAGTTTTATTTGATAGTAGCTGCCCGTTTTGAAGCGTCGACGATTCGAAAAGAACGGACAAGCAACACGAGGAATGTGGAAGACCACCGACCAGGTGGGCAGACGATCTCTTTACAGTGGTCGGAAAGAACGGGATAGCATGACACAAAATCGCCAAACGAGGAGAGATTTGAAAGAGACCTACACTCATTATTGGCCAAAGGTGAAAGAAAAATTCTTGTTTTCTTTAATTTTCTTTCTCCTCAGATATTTACCTCCCTAATAATATAAGCCCACTTAGACACACGACGGTCGATCGCGCCCGCCACATTCACAAACCGATTAGTCGCAAGTCGCAACAGTTCACGACCGATCGTAAAACAAAACCAACGTGATTAAGCCGAACATCCGATTTAGGGATGGGCGTATATTATCACTTACCATCAGACCAGACAAACTTGACCCCTATCCCTTTGACCAAACATCAAAATTGAAGATCTCAGAAGACTGGTCAAAGGTAAGTTTGACCAAGATAGTTTTGCCGTTGAATCAAAGGAAAATAGCCCTTTTTAAATTCCATTAAGGGTAAAGTGAACAACATAAAGAAATTCGACCAGTTCACGTGTTTAAGCTCACGTTTAGCCTGGGGCGTTCGTCGCCAATCTGTCAAAGTGACTAGTTATGTGTTACAGTTAAATATTAGACAAAAAATACTGGTCTTTAATGAACAGTAAGTTTGGATAAAATGACGTCATATGGATTAATTGGATTCTATTATCTTTGGTACGCTGTAAAAAACATAACATGACGCCTGTAATTTCCGATCGGTTAGGCAAAGTAAAAATAAAAGTAATAGTAACACCCACATTTTGCCAATTATGTAAAAGGGGCCGAGCCTGTTGTCATCAACTGGACACAAATTCCGGCTGCTACTGAGAAATTCCTCATGAAAAAACCCAATGGAATCAAACCCAACGCTCAGCAGTAGCGCTTGCGACCACGCTGCAAAAAACATTTACAACTTTTTATTTCACACCATGGTGGTCTTGACTATGAATAGATTTCTTGTGTTTCAGTTTCTCGGAATGGGAAGGAGCTCTATTCATAGGCTTGACTCTTTGACAGTTGTCGACGTACCACTGCCGGCGGGTGTCGCAAGTGACGGTTAGGGGATTGTGTCAACGAAAGGGCACTGACCACCTGTGTACTGAAACTATGACGAGAGCGGCTGAAACTGCTTCCGTTTTACAATAATTCTTCCTCTTTTGTGCCAACAGTAATCAGGATCTTCCTGCCCCTTGTCTCATGTTACTTGAGGTCGGCGCAACACGACACTTTAATCATTTACTTCTATATCACTCCTCACACAATCCATCCATCTTTTTTTTTTTCATCTACAAACTTTCATATTTATAATATTAATATTCAAATATTATGAGGTAAGTATTTATTTCGGGTATGTATTAACATTTAAAATATTAATAAAAACACGTAAGGAAATAAAATGTATTATTTGAAGTTATCATAAATTGCTTTTTTTTAGCTCAAAACGGTAAAGTAAGTAAGGCATATTTACAGGGGAAAATAACCATGCCTATATATATGTATGTATATAATATATTGTATATATATATATAAACACTAATACATAGATAACTAGGTACCCACTTGATGGAGGAAAACCGTTGAATTTCGCGGCGATGACCACCGATTACGCATTCCTATTTAAATCTGTTAATTATAATATTATTGTCATTTTTCAGACATCCTTCTTGGCGCATGTCGGGCATCCCAAAGTAATGTCACTTTCTTATTTCATTGTTGTTTATGGTAGTTGGTGTATAGGCCATTCAAATCACATTAAATATCAAAAGAATTAACATAACATCAAGCCTGTAATCCACGAAGGGTAAGGCAGAGGTGTACCTAATAGTACACCCACATTTCGCCAGTTTTGTTTTTAAGTCCCATGGTCCCTATAAATGCAGACTCCGTGGCTGCTACTGAGAAATTCCTGATGGAAAAACCCCATGACATTTTGCCTCACCCGGGACTCGAACCCAGGACGTCATGCTCAGCAGTCGCGCTGGAAACCACTAGACTAGCGAGGCACTCCAGGCAAAAGAATGAAACAGTCTTTTAATTCAGTTTTTTTTAACCGACTTCTAAAAAAGGAGGAGGTTCTCAATTCGGTTGTATGTTTTTTTTTTTTTTTTTTTGTGTTTGTTACCTCATATCTCCGTCATTTATGAACCGATTTGAAAAATTCTTCTTTTATCTGAATGGATCTACTTCCCGATTGGTCCCATAGAAATTTCATCAAAATCTGTTCAGCAGTTTGGTTTTGAAATCAAAATAGCTGGAAAAAATGTCATCCAAGTAAAAGAAATTGCGAAATTGATACTTGACAAGGATTTGTGTGTGATACTATAACTGAAAACGGTAAAATAAAAACTTTTTTGCAAAAAAAAATCGACTTCCAAAAAAAACACTAAAAAAAGTGGTAAATAACATTACTTTCGGTAGTCGGTGCCAAAAAAGTCAATGAAACAAACCATAGTCACCGACTTCCGAAAGTAATGTTATTTACCACTTTTTTTAGTGTTTTTTTTGGAAGTCGGTTTTTTTTTGCAAAAAAGTGTTTATTTTAGTTAGGTTTCGTTGTTGGTTAAAAGTTCGTAAATGAACGGTTTCAGTCAGTTTATAGTTATTAGATTAACTTAAAACTTAACTTAATATTTTTGTGTAGGGTGTATCTGTATACCCTTATCAAACATTGGGTATCGTATTACCCAGTAATTGAGTTGTGGAGGCGAGATATATAGTCGCTCCAGGTATTATGTAGTCTTCAGCTGCATCCTATTTAGATTGGAAGCCGACCACACCAACAAAGTCGTGAAAAAGTCTACTAGACAGATGATAACTTATAAAGATTTTGCTATAAATAATCCTTCAACTTAAAAACTCTTTTTTTTTCAAGTTATAAAAGTGCAAGTAAAACCGTTTATTATTCATTGGATAATTGACAAAGAAGATGGTTGATGATGCATATTTAAATATTCACGTATTCAGCACGTACACTTCCCACGTAAGACCAAATAATTTACATGGAACCGGAATATATTTGGACCAATGATTGACACCTGACATGTAAATTACGAGCCATTTTTATATTATTATAAAAATCAGCATGATTGAATTTCAAATTGCTTAATCGACACTTTTGTTTATGTGCAAATTACTTGAAAAAGCGGCAAAGTGCGTGTCGGACTCGCATACGAAGAGTTCCGTACCATTTTACGAAATTTAACACTAATGTACTTAGTAATTATTAAGATCTAGCAAAAGAAAAACAGTAAGTATTTGTTGTGTCGTAACGAACATAGTTATACACGCACGGTGAAAATTTCAAGCACAAGTACACAAGTGTACACATTGTACAAGTGTACAAGTTGATTGTATTAACAATAATGCAATCCGTAGATACAATCCTGTGACAAACGCACGGACAGACAGCGGAGCCTTAGTACGGGACCCTAAAAATTCAGAAAAAGAGTGTGCATACGGTATTTTTGATGGCAAGCAATTATCCGAAGCAATCGTTATTGCCGCTTCGAATTAAAACGAAACACGGAAAAGGCATTTCCTCTGATATTTTGACACTCCTCGAAAAAGCTTGTTTTGTGGATTTATTTTTATGTTTTGTGGCTTTTTGATTATAGCGGGGGTAGAGGAGCCCGTCATGCGTGCGAAGCTTTAGTTTACCTTGTAAAATTCGTTTGGGTCAAAACTGTTATTTGTTTTTTTTTCCTTTTTTACAGTAACTGCCCCATTGAGCTGAAACTTCGCATTTGAACCGTAAATGGTTAATATATTTTTCATAACCAACATTTGACTTCGATGCTTTTAGGTAAGTGCCCGCATCCCAATTGATTAGGGGTCAGCGCAACATGTCTTCTTTCGAACTTCTCTATTCGTCATCTCAGTAGTCACCTTTCTAGCCCTTTCATCTTCCACATGGGTCATCCATCCAGGTAATGGAAATGATCTTTTTCATACTCCTCCGCTATTCTTTTCTGATTGACTTCGTTGCGGGATCCAAGACAATTAAATTGATTCTCTGGGACTTCGTCGAGCTTCATTGTCTCGGCGCTTTTCTGGTGGTCGCCACTGTTGATTCTGGCTTTCAGGAGTTGCAGTGGTTTGGGAATAGTGTGGCGGGCTTGTCCCATTATAAAAAGGTCATCCATCGTTTCTTTGGTCTACCTCCCCCTCCCCCTACTGAAACTCCGGTAGTCGGATAAGACCAGGAGGAGCGTGCCCGACCAAAATTTCCTGTAAAGTTAAAATGACATAAGTGTGATTTTAAAAATAAATCTTTCTCTTGCGTAACAAGTTATTCTTAATCAGATAAAAGAGTCAATGATTTGTGAGTAGGTTCATGGGAGGTCGTTGATAATTGTATCTAATAATGAGTAACACTTTATATACTGTGGGTTGGTACGTAGGTAGATGGAGTTTGTGCTACACTATTCAGATCAAATGTTAAGTGTAGGCATTATTTATGAGATGTGCCTGAGGCTACCAAATTTAGAAAAAATCTAAACATTTCAAACAGAAAAATTATTTTAGCAATTAAGTTTGATACGGAGGTGTAAATCAATAATAACAACCGCACGGGTCGATATTCTTCGGTTAATTAACGCTTGCCGAGGTTTGTCTGTGGATGGGTGACCATCGTAATATGTATATCCAAAAGTTACCCAAATGTTTTAGGCACCTCAGTCGTTCCACGTAAAATAGCAGTATTCAGATGCATTTGGTAAGACTGGAAGTCTACCCTAACATAGTTGGGAAAATGTTTGGCAAATGTTGATTTGATACTTATTGTACATGTGCCAAATTGGTGTAACCATAATAAGTAGTCTTCTACGAGTACAACAAAAAAAACACGTTCCTAATTCTATATTTGAATTTAAAAGTCCAATCAAATCACACCATCGGAATCTAAAAATAAAAATAACTTAAAAACCTTTTAATAAAACAAATGCAGTCTTAAAAAGTTTCGAATTTGCCAACGGACTGTGCTAATTGAAAAAAGAAAAAAAAAGTGAACTCAATCGCATTCCAGTGCTGTCTGTAATCGGACAAGGCTGTCCGAATCGACTTTTTCGACTCGATTAAGTAGATTTATTTGCTTTATTAATTACTCGTTTAAATATCACGATAAATACATTAAGGTCGACCGAGTGGTTTTTGTCTGTTAAATCGATAATCGGGGCTACTGATTGGACGGAAGAAATTACCTTTTCGCATTATTATTTTGATTGCGAATAATTTACATGGTTTTCAAGGAGGTAATTGTTTAATTGCTGGTCGGGGGGTTCGATTCCCAGGTCGATGTCACTGTGCCTTTCCTTCTGGAATTTTTCAATAAAACCCGGAGTCCAATTTATACCCGGTTGACAGAAACCGCCCCCTATTACCCGTGACTTCAAGGATTGCAGGCGGAATACGTGATTTATGTAAAACCTAATATTATGTCGAAATGCCATCGACTGCTGCTGAAAAGTTTAATGAATTTTCTCCATGAAGATTTTAAATAGTATTATGTATGCTTGTATCCGTATGGAACTGTCCATACTGTGACAGAACTTCGTATACCACCTTCCAAAGGGTTAGGCTGGTGTTCCTATAGAACACCCACATTTCGCAAGTTACCACCCATATAAACCAGAGTTTAACCTAGTCTTAGAAAGAGACCCCTACAAAATGACTGCACTACTTAAGTCCGAACACAGCATAACAGTACCTAAGGATCCCACATACCGAAGCGTAAGACCTCCGATAAAAATCAGGCAATTTCCCCTACGCCCGCGCCGCCGACCAATTACGACGAGCTACTCATTATTTTAAGAAAACATTAACTACTTAACATAAAAATTTGAGTCGAAAACGCTATGCAATTACGTGCACCACAAAATTGCGAAGTGTATAATGTAGGTGGCGGTAACACGGAACTGGTGAGCTGGATGTGACAGGGACTGACAGTGGAAAGTGCTTTGGCGCTTTAAAAGAAACTGCTACGATCGAGGAATCTTTTACCAGGATGACAAGAAACTTTTAGTAGTTGCTTATCCATAACAACTTATACATTCCAATAAAAGATACGTAGGGCATCTTAGTGATTAGTTGATTATGTGTGCATCTTAACCTTATATTTTCCCCAAAAAGACCATGTTGTAGAGAGAGCAAAAGAAGAAAATTGAAAAATGTTGCTGACATTATTAGAATACTTAAACTGTCTACAATGTAATGTACCTTGTACGGACGCCTTAAAACACAGTTGCATGAAATAGAAAAGGTTTTTAAAATCGCTCAACGCTATTTCCAAAATCCAATCAAGTCTTGCAAACCATCAGCCAAATTAGAAATATTAAATTTAACATAAACGTAACGTAACGTCACAAGCTAGCTGTTTTTACTATGGAGAAGAGCCAGCAAAGCTCCACGGTTACTCTTTTAAACGTATGTCTTTTATCCAGTCCGCATTTGAACCCTATGGGGGTTCATATGCATATCACTTCAATACCCCATACATCTTCGTCGGGATGCCGGGCCGACCCCCACTCTAAGTGACTGCCGAAACTTGCACGAAGCTGCAAAAAGTACAAGACGCGCTCCAGATCAAATGAGATGGTCCTCGGGGCACCAGAGTAGGCTACAGAAACAGATACTGCGCTGCATTTAGACGGATGTATTGCAATTTTTTATCCAGAAAATATAATTTTGATGCTGAAAAAAATTATGATTACAAATAAATATTATTAAAGTGGCTCCACTTATACTAAGCTTATGAATATTACATTCAACGATTTTCTAAAAGGTCACGGTAATCCTACTAAATAATGAT
The DNA here is from genome assembly GCA_964057025.1 of Standfussiana lucernea. Classification (NCBI taxonomy): domain Eukaryota; kingdom Metazoa; phylum Arthropoda; class Insecta; order Lepidoptera; family Noctuidae; genus Standfussiana; species Standfussiana lucernea. The sequence continues at coordinate 14,261,099 of OZ059799.1, forward strand.
ACTGTTTTAGGGTTCATTTCAATGAAGTTTGAAAACTTATAACCTACAAACTTGTCAACATTTTGTACCCGCTTCTGGCCACAACTACTCTGTGCTTACATTGCTTTTTAATAACGTGTTTAATGCAAAAGAAATTTACGTTCGAAATCAGTGGGGAAGCAGTTCTTCGCACCGAAGTCGCCCATTGATGCAAAATCGAGAACCGGTTCCGAAACCGATACCATATGAACACATACCTACTTATTACCCCTTTTGACGGCGACAGGTGAAATTTTAATATCGAATTTTATTTTATTTCAGGGTTGGCGATTTTCGATGTCGAAACGTCGAAATTCAAGTTTTCTTGGCACGTAAATTGCAATTTGCGCGATATAGAAGTGACTTTTCAATACCTAAGGATTGCATTCAGATAAGATGTTGATCGTTTTCGTATAATAACATTCGTATCTTATTGACATGTCTGAAACTATTATTGTTTTGTCATGATTTTTCCAATTTTTCGATTATGTTTTCGACATGTCAGTTGACACGATTCGACGACCTCGTAAAAGTGAATTTAATGCTATAAATAAAACATTTAATGTTAGGTGTTGTTACTTGAATTTAAAGGTCCTATAAGTTATAATAACATTTCAATTTTTCAGTGTAAATTTTAATAAAATGGACGATCGGAATTACTTTATAAGAGACTTTTACGACACCTGCTTTATTTTTTCTCCCTGTCCGAGACCTTTCGTAAATCTTCAGACTGCAATAACCCAAGCCCATATCAGAAATGTGTAAACATCACCTTCGCATACAACACAGAGAAAGAAAACATCCAATAAGGAAACCAGGATACGTCTGAGGAGTAAAAATTCGAAGACTTATAAGTGAACATTCACAAATCCGAATTACGACCGTATGGTAGATTTTGGTCTACACTCTCTTATACAGAGAAGACTTTTGTTCCTGAAGCGAGAACATTATGTTTTGTCTATCTGCAGACTACAAAAAATTCAAGAACTTCCACTGTCTGTCTCTGCATCACCCAAAGGTTGACTGGTAGAAAATGCCTATGGTATTAAGTCCGCCTTTGTACTTTATACTATGGTTTAAGATGTGAGTGGCAACGCCGGGGCCGCGGACGACCAAGAACATCCACTGATCCTATTGGTGATGTTCTTCAGAAAGATCTGGTGCGTGGTACTCGCAACCAGCGTGCGTGTATGACCAGATGTAGGACGAAGCGATAGGAAAATAGAAGAATTGTAACACTTGGAGCTCTGTAGTTTCTGCAGAAAGGGGGAAAAAGGCCTGAACTGCCCCACTCCTGGGCAAAGGTCTCCCCCATTCCTTCCACTTCTCTCTATTTTGCGCCTCTTCTTGCCAATTAACGTCGGCGTCCTGCCATCTTTTCCTTATCGAATTTAAAGTGTTAAATAAATAAATATGACAACAATACAGGACAATGAGGGAACGCTATCATATCTCCATACGATGCAGTCTGCGCGTACGCAATAGTTTCTCACGCGTACTACTACCGGCTGCGGTTTGTGGCCGCGCTCTCTACACCGTGCACGCCATGCAATCCGCTCGATTTACTATTTGTTATTAAATAATCGATAGTTTTATATAAAACTTGCGTAAGTATAAAACAAACTTTCATCGAACACTTCTTTTTTCGTATTGACGTATGAAAATTGCTTTTACCGTGATTAAAATACCTTTTATGCTGACGGCAAGATTTTTAGATCCTTGATAGTTGTTACGGATAGTTAGAAGCCCAAAATTCTGAGAACCAGTCTTGCTAAGGGGTCTTGCTAATCCATGCTCCGTGTCACCGTGGAACATGGGTTGTGGTGGTCGGATAGGCAGTAGCTTCATGTAAAATACTGGTATTCATCTGCATACAGTTGGAAGGTGACTCCAAAATATTATAGTTGGGAAAATCTAGGCAGATGATGAAGCTGACAGCCAGGTAGTAGCAGCATTGGTAAAGGCTATTTTAGGGTATCCAGAAACGAATTTTAAGGCTGTTTACCAAAGCATACCGTTAAACTTAAAATAGAAACTAGAATCCAGAAATACTTAACAATATATGTGAAGCAGGAACCTCTATGTATCACTTTGTGTGCGAAAAATGTCGGACAGTATACGGTAAAAAGTTTTCCCCCAGCTCAAAGTATGCCTAATTTCCATAAATATGAATCCATGTGTTTCCTTATACCTGCATAGTTTATCATCGAACCGGCATCGAACTTGACAGCCCGTAGACGTTTCACTGCTGATTGTAAGCCCTCCCCTATGGAGCTAGAACTAGCAACTGGGGGAAATGATTCGGAAGAATGTAGACAGTTGTGGGCTTCTTTTGTCTATCTAGGAACCGTTACCAGACCAGGTAAAAGTCTAAGAAGTCGACGAGCAAAACGGTGGACCGACCCGACCCTCCAGTTTTTGGAGCTATCTTTTCGGGAAGTCTCCCTGATCATTACAATCTGGATCTATTTATTTATTTAAACTTCATGTACAATAGTGGTACATAGGCGGACTTAATGCCACAAGGCATTCTCTACTAGTCAACCTTTGGGTTAAATTGGACAAAATTGTGATAGGGTACAAAAAATAAAATAAAAATAAGAATACTACTTGTTTTCGAAAATGTATGTAATGTATCTATTCAAGGTTCGAGTGAATCGGTTTCATCTAGACAAGCGTGCTCCACTGTGGGACGCATCAAAGCTTTACATTACGCGAGTTGCGGCCAAACACAAGCCTATTTAGTATAAAAAAGTCTCAAAAATGGCGCAGGACCGATATATCTGGCAGCAAGTCAAGACAATAAATCACAATCCTCAGCGCCGATGGACCGAGTATTGAGAAGACTGGCCGCTGTAATTGCTTTAGAAGCGATAGAGAAACGGCAAGCGATGAATGGAACACCTTCTAGGTAGGAACAATACTAAGAAAAGCAGCAAGAAAAAACTGAACGCCAAAGGCTGGGAAATAGGTTCTGGGGTGCATATGAGGAGAACTACTGTCTAGCAGCGAACTTCAACAGACTGATTTTGAGGAAGGTCCAGCTCGATCTACGAGTAGTACTTGTAGGAATCGTCGCACTTAGCTATTGCACTCGATAATAGCATTTTTATGACTGTTTAAAAGTATAAAGGTAAAGATGGTTGTACAGCAAGTTTGTGGTAACGGAACCAGTATACACTGACCTCTTATTCAATTGAACCTCCGTGTTACGCAAAGCCAACTCAAGATCAAAGTTACCACCGAATTCCGACAGTCTGTACAAATGCTATAGTAAAACACGATTTCACTTAAATACTGATCTGATGGTTTGCTAACTTATTAAGCATGCCATTCCAAGTTTCATTCACTTAGCAGTAAAATACAATGTAAAGTCGACATTTACCAAGCGGTAAGCACTTGGCTGCGTAGTTGTAGTAATTAGTTGATAAGCCGCACCATTGCGCAAAGCTAATTCTCGTAAAATTCTCACAAACAACTTTATTAAGATTTTCACTCAACTTTTACATAACATATACTTCTTCAACTTTGACATTTTTAATCGAAAGTTTTTACGAGTCAGTATGACAAACATGACAATGTTGCTCAAGTCTACAAACCTGATTTCATCGAACACAACATCGATAACAGATTTAAACCAAGCTTAAATTAGAACCATTTCTTTATTTTTTTTTATGTCAAACTGCTGAGCAAAGGCCTCGCCCTTAAAACCATAACATCCTAAAATAAAATAACTTAAAGAATTTGGATCCTTACAGAACAAAATTCCTGCAATAAAATCATCTTATAACACGTTACTGTTCTGTTCACGACGTTTTAATGTTAAAGTCATAATTATATCATATATAATCTCCGTTGATGCAACCGAACAATTTGGTCAACGCTCTGGGTGGTACTGAGGTTGCCGGCGATGGAAAAACTGGTAAATACAGTGGAATGTATGGAAAATGACCCAAGAGGGTAAAAACGTATATTTTTATCATGGTGATACGCATCTTGCAAAATGGGCAAATTACTACTTATTATACTGTCCCACAAAATTGTGGAACAGTATTTTAACAGTATTTTAACTACGTCAGAATTCCAAAATATGTACATAATTGTTGTTCAATTATTATTATAAAAATCGGCAATCTTTTGAGAGGAATTAATCACTGAAAGCTTTTCAAAAGTATTCTGGCCCACCAACAGCTAATAATTTCTGACATTAATCCAAACAGACAGACAGACGCGGCCTGTAGCTTATATTGTACGCACGCTGTGATTAAAAACGCCCGCCTCATTTGGGCAATTTAAAAGTAAATTGTAACTGAACTTTATTAAATAATTCCTTTCTCCTTAAGGGCATTCAAATACCACATCACCATAAACTAAAATCAAAAGCGACTCAGATTTCTGAGAACGCAAACAGGTCGGGAGGCATATACTATGAGGGGGTATAACGCAAAAATGTTAAGGAACTTGCAAAAATCTGGCTGTGCCGCCTAACCCTCGCCGTCCCACGATCAAGGGCTTTTTTGGGCAAATAATTGTGAACCAGTTCTCGTGCATTGACCCCAGTCGCCTGAGGCTGTGGTATTTGGGCTGATTTCGGCTCCAAAATCGCACATCGTAACGTTGTTTTTGCCCTCGCCATTATTATTATTAATTGGATCACCGACTTGTCCAATGATGGAAATCGTTAAGGAACTGCCAGGATCGAGCCGTGGCCAAGAGTTCCGTGGGAAAGGTGGAAGAATTTATGTTTATCTTTGACCTCACCTAAGGTGGAAGTGCCACACTTTATAAAATCTGTAAGTTTAATACTCACTGTGCCTGGAGCTTTGGGTGCGAAATGGTTTGCTACATTCTTTCTGTTTTCCCATGAGAATTAATTTAAACTTTAGGATGAACACTTACGCTGCTTCTTTCACAATTCATGTTGATTAATTATCCATGAAGAATCAATGTTACCATCACTTGTCTCAATCAATAATCGCCTATTTTCCGTCATCAAAAACTACCACAAAACACCAACGTATAGCTTCCTAATACTGTATAAGACCTCAATTTCTTGCACATAATTCAATTTACTAGAGATTTTGACCTAATCAAAAATATGTAGATTTTATCTATTTTCTTCTATATTCTAAAATTCAACTCCATTGCCAGATTTACTACTTCTAATCTTAAAGAAACCCCTTCAGCAACTGAAAATGATGTAACTAAATCATTACTAATATTCCCGGATTCCTGTCAATGTGGGACCCTAAAATCGCATACAAGTTTATAGTCCGAATAAATCAAAAATCCCAGGTCGTACATCAGCGGGAGTGCTTTCAATGTCCTCTTCGATATATCCGGGTAAACTTGTCAATTTGTTCACCGCCGAAACGTGTTGGTCAATAGAGATATGGCCACAACATACGTTATAAGTTGATTTAATTTTGTCGGGTTATAAATCTGGAGTACCGCCTTAGTGGGATAGTTACACGGTGTAGCTTAAGCAGTAAGACAAGATTTTTTTGGGTGGAGTATAAGAGTATTTTGATCTCTATTGACTCAAATTCATACTTCTGAAAGAGTTTTCATCTTTTAAATATTGCAGTTAATTTTAGGACTTCCGAAGTGAGACGGCAATTCTTTGGTATAAGCCAGAAATGAATAATTTTCTCGAAGAGGATCTAGCATTGGATTCTAACGGTGACTCAGCTGGGATATGGCCAGGACAAGAAGACGCTATTACATTTGAGTATGCTTAGTTTTATTCATAATTCTATATTAATCTCTCATCAATATTCGCAGGTGGATTTCGGCCCACTTCCTCTCATGGAGTGCAGCAGCATCCCAGCACTGGTCACACACTGATTATATGATGCCTATGGGAACCAACTCCAGGCCTCTTCCGATAAATTGATCCAGGCCAGTGAGAGCATTGAGATCACTGGTCATGTCCACTCTGTGGTCGCCTTGCATTTCCACGAAGTTCGGCGGCATTCGGTCGTCGTTTCGTTTATATTAGCTTAATGAGTTCGCTTCGGCCCGAAGGCAAGTTTTTACTCAGTTTTGCAAGTAATAAAGAGTTACCACGGTGTTCACATGCACCATATTATGATAATTATGATACTTTTTTATTACACAACGGTTATGCACTTTGCTCGACTAACCAGCAACTAAAATTAAGTTATTTAGGTATTGGTTTAGTTATTCTGTTTCCATTGATTCCGTTTTGTTTGTGGTCTGTGTCTGCGGTTTGCTCGTTTTTAAATGTTAATTCATAATTGAACGTTGACGCAGATTTAATTTTAATGCCAGATTTGATGTGTTTGTTGTGTATGTTGTTAAATAACTGTTAACCACGTAATGGTTATGGAATCCTTTAACGATTTGGTTAAAGACGAAGTGGTTGTTTCATTGGCTTCGTATAGTTTTAAGAAGCAACGCTTAAATTAAAAAAAGGAAAGGTTTCAATTAATAAAATACCTATTCCAAGATATACTTTTATTATTACCAAGTTCTAGATGCAAAAAATACCTGTCTAAAATCGCGGAATTCGCAACAACAACAAAAAAACATACTACATAAAAGAATAATCCAAAAATACCGGTCCAGATGAACTGTCATAATATTTTAATCAAAGTAACACATCAGTTACCTGTGTGGACTGCCCCCTACCCAAACCCAGGTACTCCATTAGTCCTATATTATTTCGTCTGACGTAAAAGCTGTCCAGACCTTTTTGTCAGAAAAAAAGTTTCGGAGCGAAAAAACTCTTTGAATGATCCGCCATCGGTAATGCTAACTGTGAGGAGAGTGATGCAGGTTCATACTGTGAACTATAATTTGCTAATAAGCTCTGCGAATACCCTGAAGAGATTGGAAGGTAATTAACAGTTACAGTTTGTTTTGAAATTGCTGTGAAAGATGAAAAAAGTGAAAATTGCTTTTTGGGCAGATAATGATGTGAGGAGATGATTTACTGTGATAAATGCGTGTACTTTTGATGTGAGTTTATATGGAGTGGTTGGACATGTTCAAGATTCGCAAGCAAATTATGAGAGAACTTATCGAAGCTCCACAAATGTAAAGGGCAGACTTGTCAAACTTGTCAAAGAAAATTCACGTTAATTGCTAAGGTAAAAAAAAGCAAACAATAAATCTTCATAAAGATGTAGCCATTTAAATAATTACTCTATTAGAAGTGAAGGTCTAACAAGTGAACATTAGAACAAGACTTAGTGAAGATCGATTTCAAAGTATTCCGTTCCGACTTTCAACTGAATTGACATCAATTTTTCGGTAGCGTATGTTAATTTAAAACATTTTGGACTATTCCATTGTTATTGCTGATAGTAGAATGTATCTTGGTCTAGAACCTCTTGTTAACTACAAAGCTAAAAATAAAGAAGCCTGATTGGAGACAAGTCCTTACTAATATTATAAACGCGAAAGTTTGTATGTATGGATGTTTGTTACTCTTTCACGCAAAAACTACCGAACGGAATTGGATGGAATTTGGTACACAGATAGTTTATAACCTGGATTAACATATAAATACTTTTTATCCCTATAGTACGATCCCGTGCGACAATAACCGCACTCCACGCGGGCAAATCCGCGGGCATAACCTAGTTTATTCTAAATTGAATAATAATATAATATCGTAGCTGAAAATCTTTGAACTTAAAACCTGAGATTACCCGAATGTGCTGTGTTTCTGCGAATTTTATGTTAAAACAAGAGGTCTTATGTAATGATATATTTTAGGATGTAAGATGGATTCCGCGCGTGTTTCGATTTTGAAACATGTCTTTTGTGTGTTTTTTTCTATCCTTGGAAAACTCAAGATAAGAAATAACCGTATTTTTTTCTTTTAATCAAAATGTTTACTAACTTGCCATCTTTTAAATCTAATAAATTTGCATTATTAGTCACTCGGAATTCAAACCAGGGCACCACCACATTGTGCCCATAGCAACAAGCGCAAACGAAGAATTTGACGACCAACTTGGATTGTCTCTAAACTATTGAAATCTATACATTATAGGTAAGTAGGTACACCTGAGTTATGACATAATAATAACTTTCAACCCTGAAGAACGTTTCCGTGGCATAATTTCCGACATGAACAAAGCCGCGGACAATACTACTGTTAATTAAATACTACATCCATCGGCCCGTGAAACCCACAATACCTCCCAAAACACTAAAGCTATCCAACAATGACCACACAATTAAAATCATTCCTACGGTCACGATGTTCGTTTCCGGATCCAGCCGCTGCCAGATTCCGATCAAACGAAACCTGTTCTAGTATCACTAACGGTCTGTCTAGATTCTTTACAATATTTATATCTTTTTGATCAGCACTGCCTTTCACGGATAAAAAACCAACACATCATTTATCACGCTAATACCAACCTTACTCACAACTCAATAAAGTCCACATCAACTGCTTCCTAAATTTTGTTGGTTATACTCCTATACATTTCGTCAATATAAGACAAGTAATGATTAATAGAGTTGAAAGCGGTGTGTTTAGAGCTCTCTCAAACATGATCAATTTATTTGATTTAATGTTTTAGGCTGAGTGCAGGACACTTGGAGTAGCAAGCAAGCAGGTGGTAACTGATGGATGGATGGATGGATGGATGGATGGATGGATGGATGGATGGAAGGACCTTGAACTTGGGTGAACCACTGCGAGGAGGAGAATACTCTATGTAGATTGAGATAGGTTGATTAGATCTCAAGGTACAGTTAGAGTATTATGGTCGAATGGTATAGATGGACCCGTAAAAAACTGGCACTGAATAAATACTACGGTGATGACTGAAGTTTGGTCTTCATGACCTTAAATTGACGAGCTTAGGCCTTATATTTGGTCGCAACAGTGCTACAAGCGTAAACGAACTGGTTAAAAAAAAATGTGAATACCACAAATTCTAACTAATCTAGGACTGACTCCTTTTCAATCGTCAGAAGACTTATTTAAAGATTTACTTCTGGATTTGAAAAAGATCTTTAGACTCAAGTGTTGCTTGCTGTCTGTTGGATTAGAAGGTGCGAAATACCTCGAATATCGTTAAAACTTACGACTATTTCCAACATCATTCGATTAGCTAGCTATTACATTTATATCTTCACGCAATGTTCCCAAGGTACCTATCCATAAAATAAATATTTCACAGAATTCGTCAAGTAGGACAAGCGAAACACGTTTTATTTCCAATAATACCAGGATTTGATTACAATTTGCATATAAATTGGATTTTAAAAGCCTAACCTTGGGCAAATCTTAGATTCGACGCGGAAAATCGCGACTAATCTGGGTATGTTTCATTGATATTATATAGCCAGTTATGAGTTGGACCAAGGTGGTGGAAAAATTGGATGCTAAGGTCGTTGATGGAGGGGTCCTTGATCAAGTCTAAGACAAAGTTTTAGATTCAGAGGTCGACAAATAGAAAACTGAACATCCTACTTAAAACATTACCAAGTCGAGCAAATCTGGCTTTAGTTAGAAAATAACACAGCAAGTGAAGGTATACCTATGTAAATGTAGACAGAGACTTAGTCCTACCTGTCCTCATCATAACCTCACTAATCCAGGTACAGTTGAAAACCAGCGTCAGGCACTAGTTGAGTATTTTGCTGAGCTGGGCCTTTTTGGCGCAGCCGTGAGGCTCAGTGTTACATTTTTTAATTTATATTTAAGATTTTTGGTTTTCTTTTATTATATATTTTTTACCTTTATACTATTTCTTTCTCATCGCAGGGCGGTTTTAGAGACAAGGCAGTATGCCTGTTTTCGCGTGCGTTGCAGCACATTGCATCTGTCATGTATTTATTAAGAGACTCGGTATCTTTCAGTTGAAATTTCACGCATACGAACAATCTTGCGTGTGTATCGAAAAACGTAAGCTTGTAAAAACGGCCACATAACCGCGGTTCTCCTATCAAGTGTGTCGATTATCGCATTAACATAACTTTTTGCTAATCCCATGGCATGTACGTCAATATATCGTTTCTGTGCGCTCCATTGGGCAATTGACATCTACAAGTAGTTTTGTGCGGAGGGTCTAACAACAAAAACGTCTGCTTATACACAGAAGGTTGTGGCGTGACTATGAATATACGATTTCCGGTTAGCTAATCCGTATGGTAATGAACACCCTGCTTACCATACCTTAGCATTTTAATTTCATAGTCGATAAGCACCTTTAAAGGCATCTTTAAAGGTTAACACTTGTTTTTACTTGGCGCCGCTTTTTTAGAATAATGAATTTCCGTTATTGCATACTCAAATTGCTTACAAAATTAGCGTGGGAGTTAAGTACATGCAGACTTTAAAGAAAAACTGTTAATTTTAATTAACTTTTCATTATGCATAACTTTACCAGTTTAATAACTTCTAGGTTGTTGTTACTACTGTCATTTTTTATCGCCATCCTTGTGTTATCAACAAAGTTTTCCTTTTCCCGTATTAAAAATATTGTTGAAATCTTATCACAATCTTAAAATCTCATAGAATTATTGACAGATTGAACCCGAGATACGAATGTGACATTCTTGAAAATATAGGACTTGCCCCTCAGAAGCCATTGAAATCCAAACTTTCTGATTTCACTTACTGAACATGTTTATACGTAAGGCATACGTTCAAGAAAAGTAATTAAACTTTACTTCACACCGACTTTGTCTGCTCCCCTTTAAGCAAACAACGGTGTTTCGTATAATGAGGCCTATTCCGACATCTTCATGATTTCAGGAGTGCTGTTCCCCGACTTCCCCGAGCCAATCATGCGTGAAACTCATTAGCAATATGCTAATTACCATCAGCCTAGCCTTGTCTCAAATATGTTGGGGTCGGCTTTCTGTTTAAATACCAGTATTTTACATGAAGAGACTTCCTATCTGACATCCACAACCCAGTTATTGGCTAATACGATACCCCTTGGTAAGACTGGTTGTCAGACTTTCGGGTCGCTGACTACCCGTAACGATCACTGTCAAAAATCTACAAATGACAGTCAGGACCAACGGCTTAACGTGCTTTCCGAGGCACAGAGAAGTCTCAGTATGTAATTAATGGTCTCCCATCCACTAACCGACTAAATCTTAGATCGAAGCGGTTATGATTAATTAGCAGAACGTAAAGGATAGCGCAAATTGTTAAATGGAAAGTAAGTACTGCTAAAACAAACCTAACAAGTAGGTATGGTCATGAGTTCATATCCTGGAAGGCGTAACTGCGAAATCACGATTTTTGCTCTCAATTGGTCAGTCACAAACGAATTCTTGGCCTGATTTCGAAGGTAACGAATTCACTTGAAATTGAAAATCAATGGTACACGCACGATTTGGTTATTTAAAAATAAAGCGAGCTTTGGTAGTGGTACTAAATTTTCTTATTACTTACTTACCTTTTTTGTCAATTCATAGGTTCATTGACACCATATGTAATACATATATACAGGGTGTCGCCGACAATACGACAATAAATGAAAACACTGGTAATACTAGTTCATAGGTATATTTTTAAAATATCAAAAAAATCCTAGCATCGAAATTTAAAAAAAATATTTTTTCAAACAAACTAAATAGCATAAAACTGTTAACCAAATACAACACCATTTATAATTATTGGTTTACTAATCTTAGGTATAATTTGCAATAATTCGCGTCTGGAAATAACATATTTTAAGGAACGAATTTGGCAATAGTTTTTGAAATAGCGGGTTGGCAACATGTGTTTAGTGTAAATACCGATGTGGGAGTCTTTAACCTGTCAGTGGTAGCGTATCTACGTAATCTACATATATCATGTAGAAAATTCCGAATATGAAAAATAATGTCCTGTGACTAATCTACTAGATATATTCGAATGTATTTTTGTACGCAGGCTGGGAACGTCATGAGGTATACGCAGTTTAATTTATTGTCGTATTGACGGCGCCAGCCTGTATAATATATGATTTAAAACAGCTTTGAAGCAACCCAATAAGCTTCAAGTGTATGACCAAGAGAGAGACTGGATGCAGAAGGCAGAGCATAGGGTGTTATTGTTCAGCTTGGAGGAGGAGGCCTATGGCCAGCAGTGGTCTGAATTTTGATTGAAGCTTCAAGTTGCTTACAAAAGTTATAATACTGGAAACTTGCCAAGATTAGCAATTGGAGCTGAACCATAGGACTTTTTTACTGATTGAAGTCGTGCTTTTGAACAGTATCTACTTACACCAATCAAATTTGATAATTTAACAAACTGACCTACGTACTAGTAGATACTGACCATTGTCGGATCTGATACTAATCCATCATGCCATCGCGAATTAAAACAGATCTTTCCATCGACAAATTTTTTGTCTTTTTTTTTGTTGATCAAACCGCCATTTTTTTCTATAGAGTAGCTGAAACACCGTCACAGGAGTACAACCTGCTTTTGAGGCCCTACTGACCATACCTTGAGTAGATTAAAGAATTACGAACCTTAGTGCGATGAGGAGATGACAGATTTTCGCTTGTTGCAGTACCATTGTCGTCAAAATTCGACTAAGGGCAAGATTCACAAACCATACTTTGATACGTAAGATACCTAAGCGGTTTATGAACCTTATTGTTTACGGAAAGTGTTTTTTCTTTTAGCTACATTTACGGGCCAAAGCCAGAGCAAATGCAGCATGTGGTGTGTTGGTTTTATGAGTGTTTATGTGTTATGGTGAGGTCCTATTTCTTATGAACCTTATTGTTATTATTATGTCCTTTATGCATATTTCTTAAAAAAAAAAACATTTAAAAATATAAAAAATAGTGGCCCATTGGAACCCGGAACAGGGTCCGACTTACCGGCGGTCAGGGTTCTTGAGAGAACAACCTCCTAACAATACGCGCCGTGTCCAGAAGTACTGCTTTTTGAATTAAGCCCTTGATCCAGCTGCCAAGCGAGAGCCTCCACAGATGTTGGTTGAGACTCTTGGCTATTAAACAATTGGCCGACACGACTATCGGCACAATGACTGCTGTACTCACGTCCCACATGTCGACAACCTCGCGAGCCAGATCTAGATACTTGAATTGCTTATCTTTCTCTACTTTCACGAGGTTCTCGTCAGGCGGGACCGTTATATCAACAATCATTGCGCGACGCTCCAATCGATCCATCACCACAATGTCAGGCTTATTAGCAACAATAGTCCTGTCAGTGACGATAGGTCGATCCCAATACAACGTGATATTACCATCATCGAGAACTGGGTCGGTCGTATACTTATAGTATGGCACTTCTGATTCCACAAGGTTGTACTTCAAAGCAAGTTGCTGGTGGAAAATCGTGGCTACGAGGTTGTGTCTATGCAAGTACTCTCCGTTAGCCAGACGAGAACACTGAGAAATAATGTGTCAGATCGATTCTCCCGGATGGTGGCATGCCCGACATTCATCATAACTTCGTCCATTATTGCACAGACAAAACCTTCGGTTTCCCCGAAGAGGTTACCGAAACGTAGCCAGGATACGGACGCTAAGAAGTCTACATCGGGCCCATGTAGGGCCCGGTAAAAGCGTCCGTGAAGCTCCTTGTTCTGCCATACCTCCCTGTGATCATTAGTGTCTAATACTATAGGCTTGCGCTAGTTCTTGTGTTGTGAAGGGTTACATCTGGTCTATTGAAATGTATAGTTTTGTCTGTTATTATCGTCCGATCCCAATAGATTTTCTGATTGTTATTGTCTAGTACTAATTCCAGTTTATATATTTTATAATATGGTTTCATCTCATTTATGAGTTTATATTTGAATGCTAATTGTTGGTGTATAATAATAGCGGCAACTTGGTCATGTCGATGCTTATTGGTCAGTCTGTGCAAGTGATTTACTTTGTATGGTCTCAGAGGCGGTATTGCTATGTCTGCATAAATCAGTCGGTCTTTAATTATGTATTTCCTGTAATTACGAGTAGCTATTATTTGGTCTTGGATTGCCAGCTTATATCATTCCGTCTCGGGAAACAGTTAGCCTCGTTTGAGCCATTCGTTCGACTTAGCTTTCGACGTGTGGCTGGCTGAGATAGACTCGGTGTCTCCCGTGAAGGGCTTTTTCTGACCATGCGGCAATTTTTTCTTTTGTGTCTATGAGTTGTTCATTAATTTTAGTGTTTCTATTGTGTAGGTGTAAGTTTCGTATCGTGTTCCGTTACATGTATGTATGTGTAGTGATGAATTTTCGGATTTGTTATTAAAGTAAGCTCTGAGTGAAAATATATGTTTGTTGCGTGTATATCTATCAGACCTCTTTCTCCTTCTTGGCGCGGTAGAGTCAGTCGATGTATGTTTGATTTTTAACCGACTTCAAAAAAAAGGAGGAGGTTCTCAATTCGGATGTATGTTTTTTTTTGTGTTTGTTACCTCATATCTTCGTCATTTATGAACCGATTTGAAAATTCTTCTTTTATCTGAATGGATCTACTTCCCGATTGGTCCCATAGAAATTTCATCGAAATCGGTTCAGCAGTTTGGTTTTGAAATCAAAATAGCTGGAAAAAATATGTCATCCAAGTAAAAGAAATTGCGAAATTGATACTTGACAAGGATTTGTGTGTGATGCGATAACTAAAAAGGGTAAAATAAAAACTTTCGGAAGTCGGTGGCAAAAAAGTCAATGAAACAAACAATAGTCACCGACTTCCGAAAGTAAAGTTATTTTCCACTTTTTTATTAGTGCTTTTTTGGGAAGTCGGTTTTTTTTTGCAAAAAAGTTTTGGATGGTGTTTTCTGTGTTTCGTAAGAGGTGTATTAAGAGTGCGTTGTAACTTTTTTATACCTGTGTTTGACCAGCGTATAATTCCAAAAGAGTATGTGAGGATGGGGATTGCGAATGTGTTGATTGCTTTAATAGTATTTTTGGAGTTAAGGTTGGTTTTCAAAATGAGGTTTAGGCGGTGTGAGAATTTATTGACACGTTCTTGTTTAGGCATCTTTTGATCTGCCTAAATTGTTTGAAATCCAGATATTTATATGTACTCTGTTCATACATTGGTTCTATTGTTTGACCTGACCCGAGTGTATAACTATTATTTTGTACTTTTCTTTTTACAACTGACAAAATTTTGCACTTATCAATTCTGAATGACATAAATATCATCAGAAAATTGTTGAGTTGTGTCAGCTAATACTAAAAGAGTATTAATCTTTATTTACTCAGACTACAATGGTCTAGTAACAAAATAACTTAACCTATGTTATTACTGAATTACTAGCGGGCTATCTGCCCGGGCGGCTATCCATTGCTGGATAGTGTTGGGACTGCCACACAGTCTGCGGAGTAGCGAGGCAGATTTCTTACGCCACAGTGCATCAGAGCTGTCAGTGCGTGCGTCTGCAAACATTGCCGAGGCACTACAGAAGCGCGGCAATCGCAACAATACCCTGAATGCGTTATTGTATTGGATACGCAGAGCATTGTAAGCCTTTTGGGTATATGCGAACCACAGGGCTCCCGAGTACAGTGCTGTACAGTACGCCTTAGAAAGGGTTATTTTAATTGCGAAAATCTGCGGGCCAACATATTCGCCCGTTATGCCTATAATGTTTATACATATTCCTATGAGGAAATTTCAGTAAGAGTCTCATGCGATTACGAGCCTTGTTTCTCTGAGAATAAAGCCCATATTAAATACTTTTTATTTCTTTCTATATTCATACTTTACGTGGCAAAGTAAAGTTAAAGTCTTGTCTCTAAATTTTGCCCTAAGACAGAGGTGAATGGAATTACAAGCTCATGTCATATTATCAAAAAAACCGGGGTCCTTACACCATAGAAACTGCGTCTAATTATTACGAGATGTTATCTGAACCAGATGTTTGACAGAGTACGATGTTATCAGACGCACACATGACTGACTCGCCGTGAAACCTGTGACAATCGATATACGGTTCTCTGTAGAGGAAAAAATGTTTTAATTAGGTCACACTTGGATTAAGATCTAGTGACAAGACTTTGAATAGTGCGACGCACCTGGGGAGTTAGCCATTTTACCAATTAAGACTAACTCTAATCTTTTGCAGCTTAGATCGTGAAGAAGATTACGGATTTTTCTTCGTCTGTGATCAAAAACTCGTATGCGTATTTATTCTTAGCAATAGTAGATAAGTATCAGAGTCTTCTCTCCTCTCAATGGCCATCTTAACGAAACCCATCCTTCCTAATTTAAATTCTACCCCTTTTTCTAAAAGTAGTCGCTTCCGGTCTCTTTCAAATGACCACATTACACGATCATCTCACTAAGTAAAAAAACTGCCTACACAGTAGGCCAAATTACAGAAAAACCTCGAGAGCATTACCTACCACGTTCTATGTGTTATAAGTACTTATGAAGGTGTATTTTGATGGAGACAAAAAAAAACATAATTACGTAAAAATCAACTTCCTGCGAGGACTACAGCCACGCGCTTTGCTCCACTGGCCACTGACCAGGCGAGTTGTAAGGACAGCAGACAAGTTTACCTTTAATTTTCAAAATGAACAGAATAGTTGATTTTCCACACGAGACGTGTGACTGACTACAAGTGGTAATGATGGGCCAAGTTTTGTTAATACTAAATAGTCTTTCGTTTGGCCGCAACTCGCCTGATGTGAAGCGATGATGCGGCCTAGGGTGGAGCAAGCTTGCCTAGAAGAAACCGTTTCACTCGAATCTTGAATTAATCCAGATTATAATGATTAGGGAACAGAGAAGCCGGCAGTTAATTCCACAGACTGGCGGTTCGCACAATAAATGTAAGTAGCGGCGGAACGTGGCGTTTGCTGGAGTAAAAATACTTGGTCGGGAACCATTCGAGAATGGACAGGAATCACGAGTGTTGCTGAGCTGTTCCGTCTCACAAAAGATAAAGGGAAACATTCGGAGTCGATGAACCAACTATAAAAGAGGCGCCAGAGGAAGATAATATATTAATTAATACATGCAGGACTATGTTGATATAATAACACAGGAAATGCCAATTGACCGATAAACTAATCCAGTTAGATAAGATAACACAAAGAAGGATGTCATAATATCAAACGCAATCAAAGCATACTTGTAATTTCATCAAAACTGTGTTAATAGCTGTAAGCACACTTCCTTAGTTTAATTTGTAGTTGTTTTTATTTATTTATTTTGTATTAGTGAAACGGATTTCTCTTTAATAAATTTTGTCATTCAGAACTACCATCATCTACCTTGCTTTTCCCTACGTTGAGGTCGACTTCCAGTCGAATTTACATGAAGCCACTGCCTCTCTGACTTCAACCCCAGTTACTGGGTAACACGATGCCCCTTATGACTGGTTTTGGCATCATCATTCTGATTATCCCAATTTATTTGTGGTCGGAGCAGTATGTCTTCTCCTTCCATACTTTTCTAGTAATAGAAGACATCCTGCGCCGACCATCGTTTATTTGGTCTACCTCTACTCTTAAGTTTACCAACAACTAATTCTCCCAATAAAGTACGATTTTTATTTTCCATCTTTTACCTTTTTTTGTGGACGCTACAGTCGGCAAGTCTCACAGACTCACAGGCAGCGTAATGAATTTTTTTTTGCGTTTTTTCTCTGTCTGTACTTACATAGTGGGTGCGCTTTTTATCACCCCCCGCCACGCTTTCTCTCCGGCTCATCAGTTCTTATGCACTTGCTATTGAAAACTATTCAATTTGTGTTGTTATGTACACATGCTGTAGATTACATATTGAATGCTGTGGTTTTAGTATTAATGGTGACTTTTTAGATGTTCGTGTGTTTGTTTTAGTGTTATGTGAACAAAACAAAAAAGTTTTAGTTTGATTGGTTGAAGCATTTGCAAGAATTGATTCACAACTAAATTGTACAAAAGCTCCATTAAATAGTTACTAAACATCAGTGCCATGATAGCCCGAATTCCCCAGGTATCACGTAACACTCAATTTTACGAGCATTTCATAAAAAGTATGCCACTAACATATTTAATGACCGAAAAATCGATTGGCGTTTGCGTTGAAACAAGCGTCCGTTGCCATGGCAACGGAGTCGGATGCTCGGATCAAATAATTGGCCCGCCGCACTGGCCCGATAGGATCGCCACAATCCGGCCCACTTTATTTTTATATTCAACTGAATATTGCATTCCAGCGCCTTTACGTACTCAAGTTTTGAGCAAAAACTTTCGACTCGTAAAAAATACAAATCTACCTCTCTCCGTCATCCTTTTCGGTGTGTGAAAGAGATGGGAATAGATCTCTGAGTTCAGTTAAAAAAAATGGCGGTTTTGCATCAGTCATGATTGGCGTGAATTCGAATACCGTTCGGTGCGATCGAAAGCTCTTTTTGCCGATTGCCATGCATTAATTACTATAAATGATGATTGAAGTGATAACATAAAACATACATATAATAGAATATTATATCACGATGTGTTCCGCCTGCTTAAAGTAGCTACCACGGAAGGAGCCGAGCGATACCATATCTTCGAAAAGGAGAAAGCACAATTAACATTATGTTTTGATTTCTGAACAAATATTTGAGTTTTTATAGTGTGGTCAGGTTGTTTTTGTGTCTGACGGAGTAAAAGAGAAATGTCTGCTGAATGAAATCAGCTGGTTATGAATCCGTGCCAACTTCGAGGTTAATAACTTGACGGAGATGAATTTGAGAGCTGTTACTAAGCAGCCTTTTAAACTAACGTTAGTTTACGTTAAACCTGTTTATAGATTAGACTGCTCATATGGACATCAGCTGACTACCCTCTGATTGAACCAATCCATATACGAAACAAGGTGTTTTTGCCAAATTTCCATGATGTTCCTTTTGATTGCAATAAGGATAAACCATACGTAAATATACTAAACTATTTGTTTGAGTCCGATGTCGCAGTTGGTTCGAAATCTACCGGTTTGACCTTTATACGAACAACAATTATTCAATTATTTGACAAATTATACCTTCCCAAAGGAGATCAAATGACATCACTAACTGTCAATACACCTATACAATTCAAATCAACTCCAAAAAAAATATCGAAGCCAGATCACATTTACAACCTACACTATAATGAAGTGTAAATTGACACTAATACCTCTCAGAATGACTATCCCCTCATTAACATAAGAGGTTGATGATACACATACCATCACAGTAGATCAGCAAGATTGATCACTAGCTAGCTAAATTAGCAGCTGACTCTAAAGATGAACATGAAAATAGAAAACTTTTGGCAAGCTATAGCTATGGCTACTAGTTTAAATGTTACAACTGAATTCTTTCCAAAAACTCCTTATCCAGGAAAAGTTTGGCGATGCAAAGTAAGAATTGACAGGTATACTTGAGCATATACCAAAGCAACAAAAAAAGAAATCGACTGGTCATTACTGACAGAACACATGAACCATAGATAAATACAAAATTGATAGAACAAGAAAACGACAAGACGCTCAAATTTTAACCAACCCTGTTCAGCAACAGAAGATAAAAACTTTGAAGAAAACAAATGCCGAACAGTCTTGACAAACTTTGGAATTGGTCAAGGCTACCGCACTATCCGATCGCATTCCACTAGATCAGATCTCCTTATTCCGTTTGTGATCACAGATCCAAAAAAGTTTTCAAATTCTTTCACTGGTACGTTTATTCTATATTCTCCCCGTGAGCGCTCCGCATCAGTCAACGCCGGTAACTTTTATATCTAAAAACAGAGTGGAAATTCTGCAGCTTCACCACTACATAGCCAAGTCCTGGAGATGAGATCAGAGCCGGGAGTTTGTGTAACAGTGGCGAGTTCTTTCACCCGCACGCCAGCCGTGGGTGGTTGCTACTTTAGATGTGTGTTGCCACCACTGGCAGTAGCGACTTGGCAGATTTTCTTCTCTACGATATTTAAACGGTACAGTAAGATAGTGGGAAATAATGTGTATTGATGGCATGATGAACAGAGGAGCTTGTCGCTCGGGGTCGATCTTCAGGCTAAGCGGCGCTTGTCTTGTCCGTGGATGGGTGACCATTCATTACATACTTAATTTCCTCCGTGCATCGGAAAGTACTTTAAGCCGTTGGTCCCGGCTGTCATTTATAGATCTTAGACAGTCGTTACGGTAGCCAGTCTTACCAAGGAGTATCGTATTACCCATTACTAATTGGGTTGTGGAGGTTAGAAAGACAGTCGCTCCATGTAAAATACTGGTATTCAGCTGCATCCGGTTAGACTGGAATCCGACCCCTACATAGTTGGGAACAGGCTATGCAGATGATGATGGCATGATGACCAGAGGACCGAGACGAGGTGGCGTTAACTGTCAAAGAATAGTTTGACGTTCGAAAAACCACGTGACATTTCTGTAGTGTATATCATTCTCATCCATTTCGGAGCCCTCTGTGTAATTAGGCCCTCTGTTTTCATCGTTAAGTTTTCGTCAATGTCAGTAGCTAAGATGCTTGCAAGGTAAAAGATGCCATCAGAGTGAGTATCTTAACATAAATTAGGATCTGCATTTGGTATTTGTACATATGTAACAATTATTTTAAAAGTATTATATCATCAACCTACCATTTCATGATCAAAAGATGTTTCCAAAAACCTTCCTTCCTTTCTTTCAAAAGGGTCTTCCTCTTAGTTCAACCGTTAGTTTAATAATCCTTAGTTCAACTTAAACAAATACCATGTAAATACACAATGAGTTAAGTTAACAAGTGCTGGTAAAACTTTGTAGTACCAACAATAAACTTTGGCGTTTTCCTTATGAGCCCTTGCGCATTCATTGCGTGGGACGAACAATCTCGATGTTATAAATAAGAATATGACTATTGTATTGTGTTCTGTTTGTACCTTAAACAGAAACGTTTCAATTAATTCGTAGATAATTAATTCAATTATAACTTCTGACCTGTCAGACCGTTTAGCTCAAAACTGCGATTCGCGGAAACATAGTTCGAAAAGTATCGGGTTTTGTGGAGTACAGTGAAGGAGGTTAAATGTAGTCAATTAACTATGCCATTTTATTAAATTCAAGCATAGTTTTATTATAGATTACAAGTACCTGCATCATATACAAATTCACGCCTTTTTCTTGGGATGCAGGCAGAAACAACAAAATGCAACATACTTCTTCATTTTTTTTTTACTCCTCTTGCCTCGGTCCACGTTCATACGCCACAGAGTACTTCAACACAAATAATCTTCTTTTCTCACCTAGAACGTTGCTGGTTGTTTGTACAAGATTGTAAGTGGCAAAATGTGGGTGTACTATCAGGTACACCACTGCCCAACCCTTCGGCGCATATAGGCGTGATGTGATGTTGCAAAAATGCGTTAAAACATAGAATGGGCTCACCCACCAATTTCTACGTCTTCCATCAATTTCACGTATATTTCACCACAACACGTCTCCACAGTTTTAGTGACCCTACCCAAAGCATTTCCTAATTCGCGTAGCTCGCGCGCGTCGGACATGACGCGGACAGGAAGACGGGACGATGCTCTTTGTCCAACACCGAAATATACAGTCAATCACCAGGAACCGCCGGTTTGCGGTGTTGCTGATTCTTAGTCACGTGACCAATAAGCTTTCCACCTGATGTTTTTGATCTGTCTGGTTGTCTCCAGATCAACTGACATTCTATCAGTACCAAATAACCATGATGGAAATATCAATAATATTTTGCGGGGAAAAGCTTATGTAAGTGCCTGTAAGGGTCTAATTGAAATAAATGGTTTGAGTTTGAGTTCAGTCACTTGTCAGGACTCTAGCATCATATACACCCTCCCGTTCTCCAAACCAAAGCATTCCTCTAGAAATAAAAACAATTGATTATATATCGGTCTCTGTTATACGAATGTCGGAGAGCTCACCGAAACGCTAATAACCTCAATAATTCTCAATTATTCGTGTCACACCACAAGAAAACTATTTAGAATCGTCTAGACGAGCCCTTTACTAATCTATTTACGTACTCACGTTTTTCTAACAAACGAAATTAGCTAAACTTTGTGTCCAGCCAAGAATTCATTGATCCCATTATTACACACGTATACGTACTACAAAAATATAATGTCCATCAGCAGTATCTATTAACTGTCTTGTACAGAAGCCAGCACATCCAGCTACCCGAAACTGTCAAATTTTCCGAATCAACCTTGAACCTAATTCTCCAACGATAAAGTTGAAAATCTATTAAAGAAATTTGACAGATTGGTGTAGCTTGATGTGCTGGCGTATGTACCACCAGCTTTTAAAATCTCGTGATTTATGTCCAATATAATTTTGCATGTGACAAAATATTGAACCAAGCCTGAAATAAGTGACTTTACGGTGTAATATGTCTAGATGTGTGTGTGTATGTTTTTTAAGACTATGTTGTCATACTGTCACGTTAAATAAATTGTTGAACTTCAAAATGCCTTTGTATATGACTGTGTGTGTTTGTATGCGCATGAGTTTATGAATGTACTAGTCCGATGACGACAAATTGGCTATCAAATTAAAATTATTGGCGTAATAGGAGATATATAGATTCTTTAGATTGCTTATTTTCTAATCTTCATCAGTTTTTGTTGCAAACAATTTATTTATCTGTATTTTCCTTTGCTCTTATTAGCTACTACTATACTATACTATGATAAATGTTCTGTTGTTTATCAGATGTATGGGTGTCTTCGGGCCACATCATTAATTCAGCCTATTGCAGTCTTCCGCATCCGGTCTGACCCCCACCCCCTTTTTTAAGATCGTCAGTCTATACCTACACATACATATTTCAATCATTTTTGATAAATCTTCTGAAACTTACTTGATGTGCTGACTAATATATCTTAAATATCGTAGAAACGAGACGACCTACTAAACACATTTAATATGTATTGAGATTTTTTCGATTCCCAAATTTCGAGAATTAAGAACAATAAATACAAGTTAGACAGCAAAAAACTTCAAATCCCATTTTCTGTCTAGATAACAAAATGACACTAAAGGGCAGACTAAATTTCATTAAGCCTTTGTTTTTATCTTGGATTTTCCTCATAACACTCGTATCTTATGCGACTGTTTTAGATATAAATAATAGTCATTATATACCAATGTACTAGTGGTTTTCCGCAACGTGACTCTTAGAAGGAAAAATATAAATATACGGGATCGTGCCTGACAGCTTTGTTATTTATTTTATTTAATATATAATTCGGTAGCACGTGGCTTATGTGATTATTGTGGTACATAACATGACAAGAACATCATAAATTTACATGTGCGGTCTGATTGATCTTTAAATCGAAACGATCAATTTTATTTGAGATTTTCAGGGCATATTATATAGAATGCATTTATATATTACATTTAGTACAGCATAAGCTAAGCTATTAATACCAAATTAAGTTAAGAAACAATCCAGAGTTAGTCTCCATGCGCACTGAGTATCATCGTCAGCATACGCGATATAGATGTAGATCGATCTACAGAGCGCAGGATGGAATATTAAACATAAATGAACTTTGCCTTTGAACATGCGAGCATGTATTTCCGAATATCGATATTGTCCAAATCGTCGCCCAGCAGTGAAAACCTCGGATGTCTCATTTCCTCAAAAAAAATATTATTTGTTCTTTGGATTGATAAACTCGGTAAGCACAGATTACTCTAGCAAACTTTCGAATCAGCTACTCCTAGCGCCATCTATGACGTGCTATGAGAACCTTGTATCAAAATAGGATCCGCCATTTTCGTCTGAGAAACTCGCCAGTGCGGTTGATAACAGCGTTATTCCGGATTTAAAATTGAAGAAAGTGTGTACAAAGTGCCCAATTTGTGTTGGTAACCCAAAACTGTACATTGTTTTAATTTGAAAACCTTACATAATCTTACAAAAAAAATATTAAGTTGTGATGAAAACCTTGTAAGTCACATCAAACTTATTTAGGCACACGATATACACACAGTTTTTTCTTCCTCCTGTAAAATTTTGTTATAAACACTTACGTGGTTTTCACTGCTGGGCGACGAAATGTGATTGTCATGATCGATTGTGGCTGAACAATTGTTTTTCATGCAGAGAATTAAAAGCTACTTTAAGTTTAGTCTGTGTCATAATAAGGCCTTTAATGTTTAAGAGAAACCATCTCTCAATTAATATTCAAGATCAGTTTAGACTTGCTGTAAATGCGTTGCATTCTATGACCATAAATAAATACTACGTAGTGTCCTTGTATCAAAATATAATGACGAACAAATCTGATAATCTAAAAAAATCTGAAACAGGTTTCGTTGCGCCGAAACCAATGTTATAAACAATATTGCAACAAAAACACAATAGAATCAAAAACAACAGCCGGATGTTTAAGTACTAATATTTTAGTATGAGCATAATTAAAAATACTTACGACTTTATCTCATAGTTACACAGAAAAGTTACAAATTCATAAATGATAATATCTTCAATAACGAAACGAAATCTGTGAATTAAGAAGATTTAATTTATTTCAAGTGCTTTCTCCTAACCTAGGATGGGACAATCCCGCCACACTGTTCAAAGCCACTGCAACTCCTGAAAGCCAAAATCAAAGGTGACAACCACCAGAAAAGCGCCGAGACAATGAAGCTGGAAGAAATCCCGGAGAAACAAATCAATTGTCTTGGATTCCTCAACAAAATATGGAAACGGTACTTACTATACTAAAGCCTAGAATATCCTATTTTTTAAAAAAACCTTCCCGCTTGCAAATCAGATCAGGGACAACCCAAATCTATGCCTAGCTCAATTCATGATGTACAGTGACGACCAGTCTTATAGTAGCCGTATAGGATTCCATGTACAGGCCATATAGGTGGTCATATAGGTACAGTCGAAAACAATGTGGATTCAGTTCACACGCCGACTTGACGTGGGTGCTTTAAAGTTTCTGAAAAGCGACAGGTACCAGTTTTTAGGCTCACGGTTGAGGTCAATAACCAGGGCGAGTATTCCGACAATGACTGTACATACAAGTAGGTACGAGTGTCGTATTGCGCATGCGGCGTATTAAAGTGCGATTTTTGTATCATTTCGATTACTTTGATACTTAGTTTCCGTTCGTTTTGCGTTTTAGCGAATTTTCTGGCGTCATATATCTGAATGTTTGTGGAATTATTGTAATTGTAATATTATAGGCTTGTAGGTGATGTAAATGGAGACTTTTACTGAATGATTATAACTAACATTAGCTAATTATTTACCCTTAATTTAGAACTGAAATGTTTCAAAGAAAATCTCTGAAATTAACTATGATTCATTAAAAGACATACTAAATCCAAAAATATTTGTTTGTTTTTAGTCATTGTAAAAGTCAACACATAAATAATAATGCCTACCTAATAATAATTTGATAATATTGCAAAGTGCTCCAATTTAAAAGGTAAACGTATCGCATCGTAATTGAGCAGACAAAATGAGATACAAGTTTTTACCGCCATTTCACTCGCTTTGACTCCGTTAATTGGATAGAGATTTTTTAGTGTTTCACTTCCTTACTCGGTACCTTGAATATGTGAATGTAGGTGTAATATGTAATGTAGGTGTAAAGCAAAAAGCTAAATATTTCATAATTGAAGTAAGATAAACGATTAATTTGGGTTAATAAATCAATGTTAAACGCCATTATCGAGAAATATTTCAATTTATTAAGCTTTTATAATTATTCAAATTAGGAAAAAAAAGTAAGTATAAAATCAGCCACTTACATCATCACTTATCTCACTTATCTCACTTATCACTTATCTGCATCATTACTTTAAAAATAAAATAAAAACCAAAAGCATTGATGAATAATAATTATAAATAATACGGTCAGTCCGTAATAGGCACAAGTAAAATAATAACACCGAAACCTTAAAGCGTCTAATTAATACTCAAAATAATTAATTAATAAAACTAAAAAACATCAAACCAGACTAAAACCCTTTTGCTTTGTTCGTCTGAAAGGGTGGCCAGACATGAGCAGCCAAAGTAATTAGCGTTGCCCAAAATCAGTCAAAAGGGATTTTATTTATTTCTCATTGATGATACCCTACGTCTGGCCGTAACCGACAATATATATACCTAAGAGTATACATCTCAAAATACCCTTCGTCTCGGGGTCGCTTTGATACCTAATAACTTCTAATCCTTAATTAACTTGATGTCTACTCCTCCAACTCCTCGAAGGTTTACTTCATCATGTCCCTGTCGAACTCTTTATGTCTATCGGTCACTGTTAGGTCTCCCGCTTGATATAAGAGCAAGTGGAAATTATAATTTTTACGTTACTCCGCCACTGTTCTTTGTCATTAGTTTCGGGACACTTTGTTCATGCATTCGTTCTTCATTCGTCATCATTCTTCATTGCCTCTGCCCTTTTCTGATGGTTGCTCTGGATGGGTCAACCTCTTAGGAGTTGTAGTGGTTGGGAATAGACAGACAACTGTAAAAAAACGTCTGTATTGATTTCTCAGACCTGGTTTAAAAAGATTGATTATCTGTTGTATTCTCATGTTAGTCCATGCGATTTTCATTATGCATCTGATCAGCCAAAATATTTTTCTAATGAATTCTTCTTCTTTACAGTGTGGTAAGTGCCTAACCTGGTGTCAGAGTTTTATGCAGCCCGTGGGCCTCTGACTTGGCTTTACATGCCGTCGAGAAATATCTCTCCGGCATGTTTGGTTTCCTCACAATGTTTTCCTTCACCGAAGCAAGTGATAATTATATAATAGGCACATGATGTCGAAAAATCAGAGGTGTGTGTCTTGGGTTCGAACTCGAGACCTATGTATGTCTTGGCAGTCAAACGGTCACACCACTAGGCTATCACTGCTTTTTTATGAATTGTAGGTAGAATTCCAGGATATAGGGTTTAGTTACACATCATCTAAACTGCTGGACTAACCGGATGCAGAGACCCTAGCTGTACTATCCATGGCCACTGCAAACTATTAAAATAAAATCATACATACCAATATGTAATCTAATGCTTCACAAAAACCATGCAAAAATAAATCAACGCACAGACAAACACAACTCATTCTACCTATATATAATATTCAGACAAGCTTGCGAAGTCCGGCGCGGCCTTATTTCGCGGCGGCTAATTTTGACGGACCGCCACAGGCACCGCTGCTGCCACTCCCATATTCGATTACGTGTCGTGATGACGCTGAAAACTGGACTAGATTGAGAGATAGCCTGTTTGGGTGAAATTGTGGGGGATAATTTTGTTGAGGTTTAAGTTGAGGCATTTGTTTAAACTAGTATTATTTGTTCATTAATGAGTAGGTAAAATACGGGAGTTAGGCATAGTTAATTATTTAATTAATATCAGTAACTTATTTTTAAAAACCTTTTGTAAGATCAAAGCGACTAAGGCGGGCTCAACACCCTAGATATTTTCTATTAGTCAATCAGCGGTGGTGAAGAATCGTCATTTATTTTAAATCAATTTCTTGTAGTCATCTATCGTCACCTATGTTGAGTCCAGATTTTTCCTAGTTACATAATTATGGTCCTACATATCTCTAGCGTTGCGTAATATAAACCAAGGCATCTTAATATATCAGTTTCGCTCATCCCTAGTTTACACTTATTTCCTCTCCTTTGCTTTTCACAGAACAAAAAATACTCGACGATGTAGAACGTTCACCAATAAGAGCTAAGTACCGTTAGTTCCACGAAATATTTTTCAACAACAACGATATAAATCGATTACAAGAACAATCTAGTAAATAGGACTTACTATTTAGAACCTAACAATACATGAAACTGCGCGTTAACTCGTCCAATATAATAAAAAATACAGATCTTATCTTTTAATAAAACAAAAAAATCTAGATGACTAGCTCATAACATTTGCTAGTGGAACAGAAATTAGCAAGACAGGCCATGGCGCGCAGGTGGTCGGCCACAGCTACACGAAAACCAACCTTATTTCAAAGAAATACAGTGTTGAATAGTGTTAGTTTAATGTGTCATTTAGAACAGTTCAAGGAACCACACTCCCACACCGATACATTGAGTTATATTTTCTTTTTTAGAGTTCCGTTTACAAAACAGTAAAACGTTTTGTCGATCCTTCCGAATTCATGTTTATTGAAAGTAGAAAATTTTGTAATGTTTATGACTTTACGTTGATACTTACGTAAATATAATACTTATGAAAGTAGGCACACTAGGTACTTTGTTCTGAGTAGCTACTTATTGTGAAGTGCAATGTTCAAGAAATAGATTTTTAAGCGTTTACATATGAGTTCATTTACTATGAAGAGTGAGCGTCGCTTTCACAACATTATCGGGATGTTTAACTTGCTTTTTGGATTGCAAATTAACAAAACAACAGAAGAACAAAATACTTTCGAATGCTCGGCTATACTCTTCTCTGCAAGTCTCCAGTTTCCTTCAATTACAAAACAAACGCGCGACAAAATTGTGCAAAAAGTCGTCGTGTGCATGTCTTAAATGTTGAATTTACTGCGCAGGCAAAACAAGATTTTGGCTCCTTGCCTATAAGCGCCGAGCAACCCATTTCAGTTGACTTTACAATTTGCTGAAAAAAAAGCAACCGGCGCTAGTTTCAAGCGGTGCTTTTTTTTTGGAAAAACGTGGTACAAATGCAGCATTACAAGAGTTAAAAGAATTTGTTGAATTCGGTTTTGAAGAAGAAACCATGTTAAAACATTGGCGCTGAAACGTGGTGTATTAAAAGTCGTGAAAGCAGTAAGATCGATAATATTTCGAGATGTGGTGTTGGCGGAAGCTGCTACGTATACCATGGATCGCAATGAGAACGAATGAGCCAATAATGAAGGAGCGCAACATCACCAAACGGCTTTCCACAATCTGCCTGAGCGTGCCTTCAGCTTTTTCGGACATATGCGTTTACCCAGGCAGTGTCTGGAAAGGCTTATAATGCTGGGTAAAGTAGAAGGTAAAGATGGTCAGGCGCGATCAAGAATGCTGATGCAAGCACCCTGTATCGAGCGGATCACACTGCAGGAGACTGCATGGCTTGGAGAAGTGTCATATGCGGTCGCGATCTTCAGAGAGAGAAAAAGCACAGACTGTGGAAAATGTGCGTGAACTGTGTAGGGTACACCTCTGCCTGAACCTTAGAGATTACGGGGTGATAGATCAAACTACAGCACAATCTCACAGATGAGAAGGCCTTTGTCTCAGAAATGGGGACGTTGCAGGCTGATCGAGAAGCTGCTTTAAACCGAATTAGATTCCTGTATAATTTAGTCTTATAAATGCATTCAAGGCCCTTACAACAGTTGATTTGCCACCGAACTTGGCATCGGAAAAGATAATAAATCAAAATACTTTTCTTTACAACCTCCAAATCGTTGACGGAACCAGATCTTTGCGCACGAACTATTCCTACTCAATTTTTTGCTGTCCATTTCTTGCTAATGATGAATCGTCTATTATTTGAATAGGTAATACTGGATATCGGGAGCATTGGACCTCGGCACTCCGCACTTATATCAACGATATAATTCTAGATTCGAGAATGAATTCGTACAAAAAATACTAATGTTTACGGAGTTGGAGTGCTTAAAACACTTGGTAGTGTATTTAAAGTGGTTCAAAGAAATGATCATCATTTTAAATTGCAGTGAAGACTTATCTGCGATCGTTCACGATCTATGTCTTCATTTGTTTTGAGAGACGGATGTTGTTAGACAGAAAACCAGACAACCTAGACATGTAACAATCGATGTTAACGTCCTTCACTAGCGACTTCCAGCAGGATTGCCTGTCTTTTAGGTAGTTTATCATCATTGTCTTGCCCGTATCCCAGTTTATTTGGGGTTGGCACAGCATCTCTTCTTCTTCCATACCTCTCTATTATTCGTCATCTTGTCAGTCACCTTTTTTTCTAGCCATATCATCCTACACACAATCCATCCATCGTTTCTTTGGTCTTCCTCTACTCTTATAGCCTTTTTGGTAGCTTATGCCAATCCAATAATTTTTTACTTCTCCGTCATCATTAGGTAGATCGCTGATAGCATGTCATGTTTTCAAGGATTTCTGGGTTACTATCTAACAAAGCATTCAATTTTGCTCGCCTTTAGATTTTGAAAATCCAAAATGGCTTCTTATACATCCTTGTTGCGATCAATGAGCTGTTGACTCATATATTTTAACATTATAAGTGCGAAAGTAACTCTGTCTGTCTGTGTTACCTTATTGTGGTTTAGGACATTGGATAGTTTTTATCCCGTTCGTACCTTCCCGTGGGATGATTTACGACCTCCACACGAGCGAAGCCGTGAGCAAAAGTTGAACAATATAACTTATTAGACTACTTTGTCTAAGATGAATGGAGATATAGGTATAACAAAAAAAATACATAAAATATTAACTTGACTAAGAGCTATATTGAGTCAATAGATAACTCAACTTTTTAGTCTGTCTTAC
Organism: Standfussiana lucernea; assembly: GCA_964057025.1. Taxonomy (NCBI): domain Eukaryota; kingdom Metazoa; phylum Arthropoda; class Insecta; order Lepidoptera; family Noctuidae; genus Standfussiana; species Standfussiana lucernea. Next base: position 14,291,520 of record OZ059799.1, read on the forward strand.
ATCATCTGCATAAACGTATAATAATGTATTTTATAGCTTTAAGTAATCAACTATGTTCTCAAGGTGCAATCCGTCTGTCGACTCTGGTTTAACGTGTTGTCGCCAAAATGCACGCCCGATACCTACCTATGTGCATGACAGCTTATCCAAATATGCTTATGACATAATCCAAACGAGGAAGCTATAAGTATCTATTTTTGTATTTTATCGCTGCGTTTCTGTAACGAACAGATACATCAATTAACTCTCGCCTCGCAAGTTTAAATAACCTCAGTTACAATGCGTAGTTGATTATAAGTCTATTCAATAAGCAAAAGTGCAACTACACCATGGTAACTTTAAGAATTTACCAAGGGAACCAAGCCTGCCATGTTGCACCCCACATGCTCAGACCTTGTGTGCATAATTTAGGAATTATTCCTAAATTCCCAGAAGAACCAAAGTAGGCAGGTATAGCAAGCACTGTAAGTATTTTACATTATTACATTCCATTCATTCCCAAATATTCACTGTAAAATTCTCAATGTGGCATTATTCCGATTTCCGAATGACCCCGGAAGCAACATCATCTGACCTAACAATCTCCTTCAAGTAGACCTCCTCAAAAACGGTAAAAAGATCAAAGTGGCCTCACAAAACCCTTATGGAATGATTATATGATGGTAGCTGACATCTCCAGCCATCTGATAAGCTTGCTAATTACGAGGACACAAAGGCAAGGGATACGGACGCAAAAAAAACAACAATCGGAACCATGGCTGTCCTCTTACCGCATATAAAAGCTTTTTAATACCACCTTCGTAATTTAATTACGTTTTCCCTCCCTGGTTCAGCTACTTGGATTCTTTTAAGAGTATTTTACAAATCAGGACTCCAGTGTATGAAGAGTAAGTTCGTTTCTGTACAATCTTGCAATAAGGGACGAAATAATTAGCATATTATTGCATAACCAGTTTCATAAAACTAATAGTATCCAAACATATAATCAAGTCTTTAAAAACATAAATACGCAGAACGATTACTTCATCATACATCTGCCAAAATGCGAGCATTGCCCCCGAAATATAAAGTAAATAAAGTCAACCAACGTCAATCAAGAAAATGTTAAACTACCCACCCACTGATCAAAAGCATATTAGCTATCGGCAAAAAGGAGGAAATTACAGAAGCCCTACTCCTTATGATGCATAGCCTTACGACCAGTACCTGCTTGTATCCAGTCTGTACCATCATGTAATTGAGATGGGTTTACGATCTTGTTTGAAACGTGGGTTTAATCTCAGGGCCCCAGAGCAGACAAATATACTATCAGAGATGAATTGACGTAACCTACAGAAAAACTGTATGTCGATCCAGTTAAAATTGTTCCAGAAATACGAAACAATTTCAAAGCGACACTTGTGAAGGAAGACCCAGCAATGGATGAATTCGGGTTGTGAATCGTATTCGTAATCGTCTAACTTATCAGCCTAAATAATACACAATAACTTGAAGCAACGAAGTTTAGTACCGTGACCAACTGTTTAAACTTAGCGTTGTTACATTTGGAGTTCTACCGAGAATTGGTGAAATCCTTGTTGTTTGATTATACCCATCTACGTATAGCAAAGTCTATCTAGGCAGTAGAACTTCTGTACCACTCTGTACATTGATTTCAGCGCTTGTTTCGTTCACATTTCTCTGCGCGGGCGCACCTACGCGTCGGCGAGACGTACACTCACACATACTGTTACTTTCTCAGTAATTTTCCGATTAGTGAGGCAGTGTAATAAAAAATGGAGCTATATCATGACTGTTGCTTCGTCAACGCGTTTGTTAGTGATCTCCAATGTATCATAGTCGTGATTGCTTTTTTAATGTATGATTGGATTGAGATTAATGGGCAATTAGTCGTAAATATCGTTTTTCTGTTGCTTTGGTGTTAAGCTGTTGTCTGGCTTTGATTCATCGGGGTATCGGCCTGAAAAACTTTAGTTGTTAAGAATAAACTATCCGAGATCAATTCTTGAGTTATAACTTGCAAAAACCTGAAACAGCAGTTGATTCGTCAATGACTTTTTAATATTTCCTGTAGCAACCGCTTATGTTTTCTATAGTTTCATAGGCCGAAAATGAAATAGAGCATAATTACTTAGTGAAGTGGGTTAATAAATAACGATGAACGAAACCACAACCAGACTATCATTCAATTATAACATTTTAAGCTCGGCGGCCATTTTGCGGAAGGGCAGCGTCGAGCTGTCTGCTATAGACGACATACTGTGGTCTTCGGACAATTTTTTATAGGCAGGCTCGAGTTTGGTCGCTATCACTTGTAGTAACCGGTTCTAAGTAAGATGATTAATGATTCTGATTATTCTCTACAGCAAGTTCATTGAAGCGTTTATTGGGAGGCCCAAATTTTCCTGAGGACCATAGATACTAGTTGTAAGACCCAGCCAGTAAATGAGGCTAATCTGGAATACTTGAGGCCCTAGAACAATTGGGAATCGATTTCAGTGACTTTTAACAGAATTGACATTAGCTTTTCGATAGCTTTTGTCAATCTATGACTTTTCTATTATCGTTATCGCCGTCACTTTGTTTATACCTTCTAGGATACTTATTAATATAACTCCCATAGTCAAGAACTTTCATAGAACCTGCCCCGTCATCCCAGCAATCAGTGCCCTCCACAACGAAACCTCTCCCATCCACAATCACGTACAAATATTTCCAAACTTTTTTCATCACGAACAAATAATTTTCCCAACAAACTTTCTCTTTCTTTTATTTCATAGTAGCTCAAAAACTATAACAACTGGATTGATAATTATAACGTAGTATAGCGTTAAAATTCCCAATTGGTTCCAGTATGGCCGCTTAGCTTGGTATATCGGGCAGCATGGCCTGCGACCGGTTGCTATGGAAAGTGACTCATTTTGATCTGTAGGCGATCTACTCTCACCAAATTGTTCTATATGTTTTTTGACTGTTGTTGATATTTAGACTGTCAATGACTTGAGTATGTGTGGGGGTTTCCTCAAAAGGGTAGACTTTCTTTCAAGCTACTTTCAAGGTTCCTTATTTATTTGGAATTTTGTCAGATTTACTCCGTCTTTCTATACCATCATGTTGTCTAGACGAGTAGATATTCTATCATTCTTTACTGATATATGTTGCTAGGTAGGTAGACGATTGCCCGAATATCTTAAATCTACGAATATTTGGATAAGTTATATAAACCAGTTAATATTGTTTTTATATCTAAATCTACAAATCAATCTACTTTACTGACACATCAATTAAAATTGCCAGTGTATGCAAAATAAAATGTCTAAAAAGGTATTTCACAATCGACTACTTATTTATATTAAAACTGTTTAAAGGACATAAATCAATGCTCTACAAATGTCAAAATTCATGTAATAGGTGACTGGCTCCAATTAATTCAGGTATTACTGTTTGCACAAATTAAAACAGAATTATTTGAGAGCAAACTGTGTTTAATAGAAACAAGGACAGTAACGAGAACAAATTGTGTAACAAACACGTAAATAATTTGATTTATCTTTGTTAGAATTAAGTTTTCTAAATTAAAAAGAGGTCTCTGACATGCTAGGATGAACGAACTGATATAAATTTTAGGCAATCTAGATTGGTCTGGGTTGTTTTTCAAGCAAACTGAGGACCAAAGGAGAGTATTCGCAATCATAAGACTGCAACCTTAATTTACAAAGTCGTTGTGACTGCCATCTTCAATATAATTGTATGTCAATATTTTTTGTTGCCTTCATTGTACCCAAGATATTGGATGAAGCAGCTGTGCTGATAGGCTGTTGAATCCTTTCACCACAACTTGTTAGCTATCGCACCTAAATTAAAATCGAATGAAATTTCAATTAGATAATAAAAACGTTTAAAAAAAATTACCGACTTCCAAAAAAACACAAAAAAAAAGTGGAAAATAACTTTACTTTCGGAAGTCGGTGCCTATTGTTTGTTTCATTGGCTTTTTTGGCACCGACTTCCGAAAGTTATAGTCCACTTTTTTTGTGTTTTTTTTGGAAGTCGGTTATTTTTTTGCAAAAACCTTTTTATTTTACCCTTTTTAGTTATCGCATCACACACAAATCCTTGTCAAGTATCAATTTCGCAATTTCTTTTATTTGGATGACATATTTTTCCAGCTATTTTGATTTAAAACCAAACTGCTGACCGATTTTGATGAAATTTCCATGGGACCAATCGGAAGTAGATCCATTCAGATAAAAGAAGATTTTTTCAAATCGATTCAAAATAAATAACGAAGACATGAGGTAACAAACAAAAAAAAATACAACCGAATTGAGAACCTCCTCCTTTTTTGAAGTCGTTTAAAAAATGAGTAATGCAAGTGAAACTTCATTTCACAAGCAAGAATTGTAAAATCTAGTGTAGTACTAAAAGCGTCAGAACATCTGACGCATACTGTCGTCTAACCGGTTCTAGATTCTTCGAAGGAGAACAACAGAATATAAATAAAGAAATACTGGAGCGGTTTTGATATATATTTTTTGCAGGTAAGTAGAATCTTGTCCAGTCATAGCAGGAAAGTTCCATCGGAATTGGAGCAACAGTTTCTGAGATATGATGAAGATACGGTGTTGTTTGAAGAGATCTCTGGTTGTGATTAGGTCAGTTTTAGTGTTGTTTCTTCCTTATCCTGGGACTGTTCTATTTACGTAGTTCAGAGGGTCTAGACAGGTTTCGGTAACATGTCAGTCCATTCATTAGCTTTTTTAACACCGTTTTCTCAGAAATAATGACACTTAGGACATTTAAACCTCGGGCTAGGTGTAGCGAGGATGTTTGCAGGGTGGTTGGTAGCAATTCTGTGGCTGGAAATCGCCATACATGGCGTGCGATTGAGCATATCCCCATGTAAACAAGTAAGTAAAGCTACCTAATAAATGTTGCATTAAGTGCAGGGAGCAGCGGTTCTCAATTTTCGTGAAACCCTTTTTGGAAGTGGTCATAAAAATGTTTTTATATGTCCCCTACATACGTGGTATGTTGCAGTTGCTGAGGTACTGTTTGTTCTTGTAAAAGGGAGATGAGTCAAAGGTATAGAGGGTGTAAAAAGACCCTTAACGAATTTGAAAGGCACTTGTTCTCCCCCATTGCGTTTTTTTTTTTTTTTCGGAGATATTGGGGGGATATTGGGACTTTGTCACAAGTTTTTTTTTAAATACATAGGTAGAAGTTTTTAAGGTTATGACTTTACTTTAAATACCTCCATGACCCATTTACTATTTTATTCATCCATCAGCACAATGTTTTGAGTGCGTTACACTGAGGTTTAACCGTAAAACATGATTTTTCACCCCAAAAAAAAATCGTTTCCCAGAAATAATTTTTGCGTAGGGTTACTTAGTTTGATTTACAGAATGCTTGGTTGACGGCTTCGTGAAGGGTGCATTTACACCTTCTATACGGGTGCATTTACATATTCTATAAATAAGGACATTTATTTCTGTAAGTTTGTACAAACACTCTTACAAGTCTTTTTTTTTTTAACTACATGAAGCCGGTTCTTTCTACCGAAACAAAATTAGGGGTCACAGTCTCTCTATGTCTGGATGTTATCCTGACATAGTCTTGGTCAGATGTTTCCAATCCAGTTTTACGCTGACCTTAACAACATATTAACGAAGAAACCTTATACATATAGTTTGTAAATTACCTGTAAAATCTCCCCATCTCGTACGGCCATAACTTTGGCGGCCACAAGCGCAACATTCTGTGCGCTAATCGAGGCTCATTGTTTTCCACACGCATCGATCTGGGGCCCAATTAGAGCATTCGATCGACACGGACGATTAACCGAATATTCTACATTCATTTACAAAGACACAGAGTGCTGGAAGTGGATAGTTACATGACCAAAGTCATAGAAGTGAAAAAAATAAAATACTGTCGTGTCTGTGTCATGAAGAAGAATTAAACAATCTACTGATTTGGTTGGTTAATGACCTCTTCGAACAAGATCGACGGCAGTTCTATCTGAAAAAAAAAATAACATACTTTAGTAGTTCATTAATTAAGCAACAGTTCTGTAAATGGCTGTTGAGAGTTATCCAAAACTAAATAGAACAATGCCAAATGCCGACAAATAGCCTAATTTCACTATAAATCTCAAGCATTGAACTTTGCTTGACTCACTGATTGTAGATGTCAAAGTCCAAGACAGTCCGAATTCTCAAGGTTGCTACCGAATAGCACGGTGACGAAAACAAACAGAACTGAATTCGATAACCTTTTCGGGAAGAACATTAAATTGTCCATAAATTACATTTAGACCAATAGCTTGCCTACGATAACAGATAACGGGCATATGACGCCAAAACATTAGTTAAATACGGAATTATACATACAAGCCAGTAGTGAATAAGTTTAACATCACGCCTGTAAGTAATCACAGTAGGATAGTAGGTTGAACCTGGTAGTACACCTACATTTCGCCAGCTATGTCAAAGGGGCAGGCCATAAATCTAAACACCAGCTGCTACTGAAAATGTCCAAGGTTTAAATAATATAATTTGATTCCATTATGTGCACTAGATGTATCCAATCGTAACCAAGAAAACGTATAAATAAAATGTTGTTAATATGATTACGACAAAACCAGACTAATTTCTCGTGTTAAACCATTTTAAATGGTACACGTCTCCAGTCGAAGTCTCCAGTGAGCAAACATTGACCTTTGATAGTTAAACAAACACTGTTTTCTCGTAGACTTGTTTAATGAGACAGCTTAGTAAATACTTACCTGAAGAAAGCACGATAATTAAAGCATTGTATGCCGCCGAGAGAAAGCACGGCTTTCGTAGATAACGACGCTTGGAGCTGACTTCATCAGTCGCCGACAATATTGTAAACAATAAATTGTAATGTCTGTTTTTTATTATCGTATTTTCAAACTGTCTTCCCTAAAATGGTAAGTTTTCACCATCTGGCAGTATCAATCAAGCCATATATGTGTGCAAAAAGCTGTAAACTTGGCCGTATCTAGTCGTTTTATGTCCGTGTATAAAAAGGCAGTATGTATGAGTTGTGAGTCAGTTCTTGATCGATGGGTATGAGTGGTGATCGAATGTTGGCTAGTTTCATTCATAAGCTGGGCAGACAATGGGTTTTTTTCCATTAATAAGTTGGTCTGATTGTGATTGAACGGAATTATGATATGAATGCGATTGGACGGTCTTTTACCGTTTTTTGACATAAAATCGTGCCTGTAATACCCGAAAGGTTAGGCAGAGGCGTACCTAATAGTAAACCCTCATCTCGCCAGTTATGCTTAAATACGATGTAATAGGGGTGAGCCTATTGCCATCCATCGGGCAAAAATCCAGACTTCGTGGATGCTACTGAGAATTTTCTGATGAAAAACCTAATATCACTTTGCCCGCCCTGGCACCCTTTGACCACCGAGACAGTAGACCATCGAGGCAGCCAAAGCTAGTCATAATTTCAATAATGCTTTTCGTTGAATTTTGAATAATTCAGGAAGGCTATTAAAAGCTTTCCAACATATTCTACGGAGGAGAGCCGCAGAGCGCAAAACCGTGTTTAGTTTAATACAAGTGCTCGCATATTAAACACACTCTATGTTCATAAAAACTACACAAGTCTTCCATTTATTACTTAGCCGAGCTTTGGCATATTTATGGCGAAAAGTTCCTCAATCCACGTATCTTTATACCTGAAAGAAGAATTTTGTTTTTCATTTTACTGTAAGTATCGCCCTAAATATATTCGGACACAGGTCTTTTCGCGTGTTGATCACTCGTCGAGGCAATTTCAAAACACGCGCGGTAATAAAACCGTAAACAACTATAAAAAGTGTTTTTCAAATTACAATAACACCCTAAAATCATCATCCACTTTCGATAATTCATTCGAACACCTGATCAACATTTCGGACGGGCTCGGGTCAACGCGCCACGCAGGATTGATTACCATACGGAATACATATGACACGACCATTTACTTGCCTTGGACCGCTCAATTGGAAGTTATTCTTGGCTGGAGGAAGCTCGGAGAATGAATGGATTGTTGACTTGGTCAGGCGAGCTGAACTTACGTCAAAGGAATTACGGCTTCGTTGATCTAGGCGTCGCAAGCACTGGAACCTGTCCAGGGTTCAATTTCCAGGTCGGGTAAAGTGTTATTGGGTTTTACCATCAGGAATTTTTCAGTAGTAGCCCGGAGCCAGTAGGCTCGCCCCGCATCACATGAGACTTAAACATAACTGGCGAAATGAGTTCGGGTGTACTATAGAGTACACTTCAGCCGTACCTTTCCGGGATTGCAGGCACGATGTAAAGTTACGTTAAAAGAATGATGACGACGTAGTATCCGCAGTGTGACGTGGCGTCGGGAGTAGATCAGTGACGTCACGGACAAACATTCCGCGAAGTATGAAGGTTGAACCTCCTTGAAGTTCGGGGTTCCTGGTACTTTTAGTAAAGTCGGTGAGTCAGCCAGCCAGTCATCTGTCGTACCCAAATCTTTTTATTCTCGCCTCAGCAAAAAATCTCCAAACAAAACAATTTTGTATTAATTATGCTAAATGAGCTTAGTTCTATCAAGATGTACCAACGCACAATAAAATTTCTCCCATTTTCTGAAGTATTTGTAATGATTATGTACGGTAAACGCTGATTAATTTTAAATCTGTTTCTTTCAAGCATACGTTTTGGATGTACAATATTATATGAAACAGAGTTTTCGGAATAGTATGTACATACCACATAGTAGTTTAATGTTTTTAACTGAATTAATAAGCGATTTCGTAGGCTGGCTCATTATGACAGAACTACGTCCACGTCCAAATGAGCTTTAGCTAAATTCTAGGGCGAAAGAACTTACAATAAAAACAAAAGATAAAAGCCCAGACTGATATGCCAGTCGGCATTTACGAAAACCTGATTAGGAGCTTAGGTAGATATTTCTTAGAAGTCTCGAGCTCTAGACTTCTAATCCAGACTCAAGGCTATGGCATTTGACGTGAAGGCTGAGAACTAGATTCGTCTGAGGTCGGTCCAGGCAGTTCTTGGTAGTCCATTAACTTATCGTATCAGTAAAGCTTTCATAAAATAAGTATCATTAATCATATACAGACAAGATGTGGGTGTTTACGTTACGAAAATATTATTCTGTTAATGCAATTGCTTGCAGCAATAAATTAAATTTAATGCATATGTGCACATATGCAATTAGCGCTGTGTTTAATACAAATATCATATTTACTGTGGAATGCAAATTTTCTTAACCTTTCGAGTTATTTATGTACTACTGTTGATTTAGAAGTACTTGGATCAATATTTTTATTTTTTTAATGTTGACTTTAGACTAAATATATTTTGCTATGGTAGTAAAGATTCGAAAATCTGAAGACCAGTTACGAAGGGGTATCGTGTATCCAGTAGTAACTGCCTTGTGAAGATCAGATAGGCAGCCACTTCATGTAAAATACTGATATTCTGCTGCACCCAGTTAAATTGGAGGCCGACCCCAACATACTTGGGAAAAGGCCATGCAGGTGATGTCTAATTTAGGAATCTTTTAAATACATAGGTAATTAAGATGCTATCCCATACGAACCAAACTTAACCGACCAAAAATCAAGGAGGTGAAACTGCATAGGACACTACCAAATACTTTTCAGACTCATTGTCTGACTATACCTGACACTAATAACAGCTGATCCGTTATCAGCCGATCGTCCAATCAAAGCGGGGCGATATAATTTTTTGCACGCCTTGTCGGCGTGACCGCGTGATGGGTGACGGGTGCACTTTCTCTTGCACTCTTGAGACTTAGTCTATGCGTCATGTGTCTGTAAAGCTTTTGAACCAGCGTGAGCTTGAAAATATGTAGGTAACTTAGTTTCGATAGTTCGTTTTTGTTAAGTGCTAGGTTCCGGTGTGAAAGGTATCGAGTGCTGTCGATTTTGTCTGCAAAAGTGTAGTCTTATCTAACAGTCGGATGCGGTGTGGGTAGTTTATTCAGCGTTTTCTTCTACCCAGATAAAACATTAGGAATTTGTGAAGGGCGGCCATTTTGGGGTACTAATTTGATGGTATTTCTGTCGATTCTGATCCGAACATCGTGGATTACTGACATAAAGTAACCAACTTAGTAAATGCTCTTTTCTTTCTGGAAGGAAAAAAGTGGTTGAAGTCTAAATACCATTGTTCCTCTCAATAGGATTTGCTCTTCTCTAAAATAAAACAATAAAAAATGTATACTTATAAAAGGTGAATTACTTGTACCAAGTAACAAAATCATACCATTTACTTCAAGTCTTCGATGTTTTACGTTATTTGCTAACAAATCGTAATCGTATACTGAAATTCTATAGGTGTCAAGTTCGATCCGACCTTTGTATCCACTAGAGCTCTTTTACTGCAAATAAGTATTTTTAAAAAGAAGCTTATAATTTCTAGGTCTCCTTACTTAAGTTATCCAAGTAGATTGGCAGAATTTCTTGACAAAATGATAGATGTTACCTGAGATCTGGAAGCACTGCTTAAGTTCTTAAACCATAATCACTGCTTTCGACACAGGGATGAAATAATCAAGCAACTGGTGTTCACATCACCAAAATATTTATCTTAATTGACACATTGATTGAAGGACAACCGAACAGTGAAAAGTTGTAAATTATAGTAACAGCAGGTTTCAGTACATTGAGGGTAATCATTTCTTAAGTGTATTGCCAAAATATCGAAACTTTTTTCTTTAAATCTTCTTTTTGAAGCACTTAGTATTGAGTTGCTCTATGAAATCAAAGTCAAATGATTTATGTTATGGTGAGAATTAGCAACTTCTGAATGCCAAAACGTCAGACCTTCACCACAAACATAAGAATGTTTTGAAGAAATGAAGTGCTGGAAATAAATAGTGCAAGTCATTACGCATATGCATGTACAATGACATACCAGCGGGTGTAAAACAAGGTTCGCAGTATACTACAGTTACTGCAAACAGCTGCAAGCCTCAGAATCAAAATGCTCGACAAATCACAATTAAGTGAGAATAGCTCGCTTTAACCTTTTGAACGCCAGAGCATAAACACACTCGCGTGCCCTCCACGCCAAGCCACAATTTCACCGCATCCAAATTAGACGTGTTATGTCGTCCGTGGCGTCGTGAGCACTTTTTGATTTGACGTCCATCGGCGGCCGTGGCGGTCAAAATGTTAACAGACGAAGTATTTCATCCCCAATTTCCATAGGTATGCAGTGCAGTTGACCTCATTCCTCTCTCATTCTCAGTAGTCCACCTTCAGTGCGGTTGCAGCAATCGCCCTCTTTTACGATAACTACCACCTGTTTTCAACCGAAGTCATTTCAACATCTCGGCTCATAACAAAGGCAGTAATATAACACTGTGTTATTTTTTAGTAAAAACAAAAACAGTAACTTAATATAGACGTTGACCTGAGCATTACAATGTAATCGTTAAATCGTAAGTACATTTATCTTCGTAAAAAAACACATCACACGTCCACCGAGACCTGTGTTCGATGGTAAGGGGGGTATTGTATGGGAAGATGTGCTATAGAAGCGGTTGGAAGAAGGCTTTGCTACCATTTAGATCTGCTACAACAGAACACAGCCATTGTTGAAAGTACTGCAAGGCTTGGTTTTCTGATCAGTCGCTTACTTCTGACCTAAAGAGTGAAACCGAGGTCTAGAAATGTTACTTATCACATGCTTTGATTAAGACATGTCCTCGTTTCTATCTTGGAGTCGTAGATTGACAGCTGTGCGACTGTGACAGTAATACTTAACTTAGGTACGTACTAAGTAAAGATTCTTGATCTGCCTATCTTCATCATTCTCTTGCCCTTATCCCAATTCATTTGGGGTCGGCGCAGCATGTCTTCTTCCATACTTCTCTTTACTCATCATCAGACACCTCTTTTCTGCCATATCATCCTTCACACAGCCCTGTCATTGTTTCTTTTGTCTTCTACTACGACATTTTCCTCATTCCTCCTTTTTTTTTTATCACATGCTCATGCCACGACAACTAATTACCGCACAAGTTTTGAGTCACCGGCGCCACTTTCAGACTTCTTCTTATTCTTGATCTGCCTATAATATAATCAAATTCAACTTAAGTTTAACTACAGTGTATTTGTGTTCGATCTAGTGCCCACCGAATAATCGTTATTTCAAAATAAATAAAAAATATCGACCCAAAGAATTATAGCCCCACCATATCATCGCCTCGCCTCCAATGGTCAAAATCCTAACATTCCATAACTGACAGACAACCCAATTAAGTGAGCAAATTTCGTAAGCATGAAAGTCACTGGCAGGACAACTTTTAGTTGTCGGCATTAAACTTTCGACGACCGTACGTAAGGCTGTATGCAACTGTATGAAAAGTCACTATGGTCAATTTGGCCCAATCGACCCGTTTGGCGAAATCTTTCCTAGAGGGTGTTGTTTTGCAGCTGACATGACACTGATGTCATAACGTTTTATATAATAATAGTGATTCACTGGTCATTGCTGTAATTAGTGGTCTTACTTCCTGCAATTTCACGTTCTGTCGCCTGAGAGTTGCGTTATTAAGTGTCAATGATAATTGCCCTCATATTTACTGCTTTATTTTGCAGTGATTTCTGTCATACTTCTTAGGGTGTCTGTGAATGTTTAGATGCTTTCTCATGTCGTCAAATATTCCGTTCTCGCATTCTCACCCCTACTTCGTAGTGCAAGATAGGGTTTGCAATAATACCTTATAACCTACCACCTACGTTACACAGGAATCCCAAAAATATTTTATGTGTTGAAGATGAGTAAATAAAATCTTGCAGGCAGCATGAGTAGTATATGATGTAGATAAAATCGCTCACCAAAAAGGCAGCCTTTATTTAGGTTACAGAGGCAAAAAACAGCAGTCTAAAACGAGAGAGGATATCGCCAAATCACGGAGCAAAGAACTGACTGCACGATCGCTAATCAGTTCACTACTCCTTCAAACAAAGCTGACCCCGGCAAAAGAAAAACTACAACTCTTTGCCCAAATTATGATTTCAATTAACATATCTTGATGTCTGACACCTTAATTTAAGATGGATAAAAAGCCTTACACATGTAGTGATGTACTCAGACGCAACGATCTCGAGATTAGTCATCGTGTTCAAAGATTCTCGCGTCTTAAGACTAGACACCGCGGTCATCGTCCGAAGATCAGAGAGATAAGATCCGAACAGAGATTACCGCGGACAAATTAATTTTCACTCGTCGTTACATTAGCTGCTTCGTTAAAATTTTTCAGCAATTATCTCCCCCATCTTTTCTTTGAAAATGATTTTCGAATATTTTATATTTTCTGTATCAGAATACAAATCATATTTTATGGAATTATCGTGAGGGATCTAGAGCATGTATATTTTCGGATCCGTTTTTAAAATGCTGTAGTTTTCGTTGGACTTTGTCCGGATGGTCGCTTGATTATCGAGGTCTATTAACAGATATGTGTAGTGCTTAGTGCTTATTAAGCAACGTTTCACTCGTTTTGCATTGTTGTGGTTCTCGAGCAAATATTTTTAACAGCCTACCTATTTGTAATTGATTTTGAAATGCTGACACTTGAACGTTCCAATTTGTTATTGCCGTTCTTTTGACTGCATAAGCAAGAAAATTGATGTAATAAAGTGCGTGCGTTTCTGAATAAGCAAATACTTGAAACACGTGAAAGTATTTGCTGACGATGAACGAGTTTACTAATAACATTACACTGCGTATTTGGCTCGCTTATTTAATACTGTTACACTATTCACTGTCACTGTCCTACGAACCCACAATCTGTTTCATGCCCGAAATAGAACATTTAAACATGTCTGGAGCAGTTAATATTTCCTTCAAATCTCATGACAGCCATAAAACGGGGAACGCACGCGTCAAACTTGTAAATCATCTGCTCTATCAAAACATAGAAGATTTATTCTACACATATAGAAATAAAACAGGTTAAAGTACGATATTATGTAGATAGATACTTATAAATTCGAAGAATTCATTTAACACCTGCATTAAAGCACTTGGATAGAACAACAATACAAACTTATATTACAAACAATTTGGTTTAGTGAAGCATAAACACTGAGTAAATCAGCTGTGGCTGTGAGCCACTGACACACCAAATGTGACCTATTTAGTACAGAAATACTTTAGCCACTGATCTACTGAGCAATGCACGAACATTTCCTGTGGCAACACTCAACTTTTCCATGATCTCACACTCATTATTTAACTTGTCTTTGGAAAAGTTCACCATGAGGAAACAACTGTACAAATTGACTTTTAAGTCTATATTGACCTCTTATGTGTGAAGCGGAATTCATCATTAACATTATACCTATAAAGTTTAATATCGTAAAGGAATTGTGTGCCGAACATAGGTACTTAGCCGGTTCGGTGCAGAGGTCGCGTCGTCCTGATGACATTGGATTAATTGAAAAATGACTTTATGTCCGACCTCCAAACGTGCCATTCAACGTTCACAAGACATGAGAAATAACTGTGGGAACAGACGCCACATGGGACCTCAATGAAACCAACATTCATGCCGAAACGTTTATTAATATCCGATTTAAAATCAATACATATAAAACAATAACTTCTTAAACAATACTTTAATTGACTGATTGATGTAATTAATAATAGATTGCATAATCAAATTTTTCTAAATAAAAAAACTAGAAAGCAACCCCGGGTATTGCCATGCAAGAACTAAAACTCGAATTTAAGTGATCAGAATTTAACTAAAATCAAGTTTTATAGAGCAGGGCGAACAAATTAGATTGAGCTTATGATTATTGAATGAATCCATTAAAACTAACAAATTGTTGAAGTAAACGCAATAATCAATAAATTTAAACAATCAAATAATTTAAAACATAATTATAACATGTCAGTGTAGCAGGTTGTCTAAATATTTAACAAAACGATTATAACTAAAATAATTAAATATTAAAACAAGATTATTTGACGTCATGCATACTCGCGAGTTGATATCGTAAAAATAAAGAGTCATGCGTTAGAATTGTTTAGTATTTGTTAGTCAATATAATTCAAAACACGTATAGACAACACAACAGAAAAACATAGAATTGAGTAATAAAACATAGAAAATGCGCAAACTGCGAGAATCGCGGAGGAAAGCGGAAAAACGTAATAAAGATCACACAAATTGTTTCAAGTCATAAAACTTATAAACTAAAGGAGCATTTTTGCGTTTTCCTCCGGGATTTTACCATAACGGATGGTAAATGTACTACGGTTTGCTTAACAATATTGGACTGCTACATGTTATGAATCAATGTTCCTAAGAATATACGAAACTGCAGTGAAGCACTATCACGTTATACAGTAGTTAGTAACAATATAAAAAGTCCAGTGATGAGTGTTGACTGCAAATTTCGTAACATTCCAGATGAAACTAGGATTGTAGAATGAAATAATTAAAACAATATGATTGTAACATAAAGAGTCTAATATAGTAGTGGACTGGACTAAACTAAACGCTAGATGGAACAATGAGCCTCAGCTTCGGGTAGGTCGCGTTAGATCTGAAACAAGAATTATAAACAGATTTAGAAAAGTAAAAGAAAAATAATAAGAACGTAAAGATACACAACAAAGAAAATGATTAGTAAAAAGGTTAGATGAAAAAACAAAATAGCACAAGGAATGAGTACAAAATAGAAATATGGAACACAATGAAATCAAAAAGAGTGTCCTCAAGAGGATTACAATAAAAGTGACGTTTCGACTCATGTTACTCAATATCAAATGCACAATAGTTGACAATGATCCGAAAGTCGATAATAATGAGGTCCTCTGGGACCATGTTTATAAAAGTGAGACATGTGCAACACTCGACGAAAAGGACAAAGGTAATCCCACGTCAAATATTGTCAATTAAAATGAAGATGCAAAACTGTCAAGTCACTTGAACGACATCTTCACTCCACACCCTCGGGCTTCAAGCAAAAATGATGACGTATCAAAAGCTATATATTAGATTTAATAATCCAAGTTCCATTGTTACTTGCACTAACAAAAAGTTTTGCGATACGGAGAAATGGATTGCCATTTTAAATTGGTTGTATTACGCCGTGAAGAATCCAGTAACAAATCCAGGAAGGGGTGAAGAAAGATTAATATAGACCGCATGAGTCAGCGTTTAGTCAACTTTTTGGATCAGTAACTGCACCCCGAAACTATCGAATGGCCTAAAGAATATTTTGAATGGTTCATTTTACGATCAATGATACTAATTGACATTCCTCTTACAGTTGTTATAGAGTTAAGTGATGCAAGAACTGGACAATTTTGCGTAAAAGATTCGCTGATAAACAATCTGTAGGTCAATATTAATCTAGTTACGCCAGAATTTGAGTCGGGAGTTATATCGCAGACAGAGCTCCGATCGAAGGCAACTTACAAAAATAACTTCTTTATATCCAGTCAATTTGCTAGAACATTAACGTGCGAGTTAACTGCTTCAGATATAATTTATAGGCAAGTTTTCAGTGTCAGTTGCCGTCGGCCATCACGTTTCCGCCAAAGACGTGGGTGACAATATTTAGAACTGTGATGATTTTGCGGCCAGAAATAGATGGCGGGAAGCCATTGACACGTATGGAAAACTTCGTTCGGAACGATTAGGGACCCGTTCATTGATGACGATTTATGTAAACGGACTAGAAAAAGAAATAAAGTATTTTTTAACAAGTGACAAAGATTGCGGACTTGTTTTGTACAAACGAAATGACCCAATCCGATTCGAAGCTTCTGTTCGATATATTTCGGGGCAAGAATTTTTAGCATCCGTTGTGAGTGAATTAGTGATGTTTATTGTTAGCTGATGCAGTCTTTGTGATGGCGAGCCGTCATCGTATTTTCCAGCAAGATCCAACACTTTTAACATATCCTACACAAGTCCACCCACCAGCCGTGTGGGCACATACCCAGATAGTCTCGTGCGTCCTATTTTAACGTAAGAATACAATGAACAAAAAAAATCTGGATACGTATATTCTAGCATAGTAACAAGGAACGTTTATCAGAATACGTATAGTGGAACGTTATCAATCAGAGTTTCGTCATGGCCTCGATTCCGCCCACGCCCCGTCGTAATCTTGACTATTTACCCCGTTTCTTAATCCTACATTGCCTCCAAACTAACCTGACCTCCGCACAATATGGGTTTATACAAAGCCAGGGATCACGCTTATTTGCTACTGTGACCAGCTAGACAAGATCTTTCTCTTCCTTGTAGTAAGTTATATGGAGGGTATCATAGACTTTGGTTGTGATACAGAAAGCTTGCCCAGAATATCCCTTTTCCTGATTACGGGACCCATTGAGTAAGACTCTGATTATCGTATGTGCCCTCAATAGTCGATAATATTTATAAATAGTATAGCTGTTACCATAATAAAATACTTCCGATTTTATCTGTATGGGATGTCTATTAAGCGTTTCTTGAATACTGTCTTGGTGGAGGCATGGGAATGTCGTTATCGTTCTTGTAATCGCGGTGAGGTAAACTTTAACGGATGGTTAATAATAATTAGTGTAAATTAGCATTGTGGAGGGGACCGGTAATGTGGGTCTATTGACTATAAAAATTCATTGACTTTATAGACAGTGGGAACCACCACTCCTACTTTATTAGTGAAAGGAGCAATTTCTTGATTGTTTCCTTTTCAAAAGAAATGCAACGGTTTGATGTCCCTTTCCGGTTTGTTCGAACTTCAATTATTTTTGCTTATTAGCATTCTATTCGTACCTAGTTTTGCCAACTGCTTTCTTCCGAGTATCTTTGTTTGTAAGTTCTAACTCGGATCCATCGTGTGGAAATATTCCGTTCGATTTGTTACTATAAAACAAAAACAAATTAGCTGTGATTATTTTTATCAATTCCTACATAGTAGGTCGTGTTCCAGTTCAGTACTATTATTCTCTATCTTCACTCCACGGTATATAGAATCTACATTTTAAATGAGCTATTTCTTTGTTGATAAATATTATTATATCAGTTTTTAGTATGTTCATTGTAAATCAAAATATCAAAAAATGTGACTTCCACCAACATTCACCAACCCGCACTGGGCCCGTCTGGTGGGTTATGGCTCAATTCATCAGTGAGAAGGTACTCGGTGATTATGCTTGTCATTTATTTCCTTGAGACTTTTCCTATTATATATCTTCTTGATGTTGTACTACATTTGATTAAGTTACCTACTGATTCTATTTGTAACTAGAGATCGTATGCCAAAATCGCCAGACAGTTTAATTGCAATTTTATATCGTCTAACCACACAGTCAGTAGTTAATTTAATTATGCATATAATAGATACATTGTGTTAATATTATATTTCATAACGGTGTCTGAGCAACGTAATAATTTAATTTAATACGTAGTTCTTTCGATTAATAGACTAATTTCGTCTGCGAAAGGGTCATGTATTGGTGTTAAAAACCCATACTTACGTGTTGATTAAAATTAAATCAAACCAATTATTTTCTAAAACGTACAAGTTATAACCAATTAATATTAATGAACTGGCTAATGACTCTGTTAAAATCAAAAATGTTTCCTGTGCATATCGAAGCGAATGCAGCGAAAACGCATAATTAATGTACTTATAGGAATTTCGTCGACATGACGCTTTTTTTGTACTTGAATGTGTGGACAGCGAAAAATCGACTTTGCGTCGAAAATTGCGCGAACTCGCATGACGAAAACCGATAATGTAATTTTAGAAGATGTCCACAGTAACGAGTGTACTAAACATACGTCTATTCGCAATCGTAGTCTTAATTATAATCCATAGAAGCTGACCCGTTGACACACATTCATACATTTCATTGTGAAAACAATAGGTGAATTTACCGTGGCAACAAAACGCACGCAGCTGAACAAATCGTTTACAATGCTTGTATTAAACTTTCAGTACGTGTGCGGGCGAGCGTGACGCAAATAATTCTTATTAAAACACTGGAATCCAAGGTGAATGTGAGGTGTTAAGGTTCAATTCACTTTTATGTATTTTTTATTCACACTCAAGATCTTATTCTAGAATAAGGCCCAGTGGGCTATGCTCAAGCCTACCTTGATTTAAGTATGGAATAGTATGAATCTTCATCTGTCTTTCTATTTTCAGATCAGAGACAGATCTAATAACCAAAGAACCGTTTCAGGTGTTTTCAAATGACTCTTTATAATTATATACATACGGTATTTTGCAAATCATTATTCAAAGCTAAACTTGTCACTAACATAACATCACGCCTGTTCCTCGAAAGATTAGGCAGAGCTCTATCATTTATAGTACAATCACATTTCGCCGTTTGCGTATGTATTAGGTAAAAATCTCGACGTATTTTCATTTAATTTTTCAGAAAATTATCTCTGCTGTCCTTGCACGGTATCTACCGAGGTCACGTAACATCCCACTGCAGATATCGTATTTTACGAAAAAAGTATTTAAGTAATTCTTATCGGTGTTATCATTAGTGCTAAAGATCTACTGATTCACGTGCATCAGGCCTTATGTAATGCAATGCACACGTGAGTATTTTATCTGTAGTGATTACGTGTACATTGCTTGGGTTTCTTGTTATATGTAACTAGCTGACCCGCGCAACTTCGTCTGCGTATCATTTTTTATAAATGCTTCGCTCCTATTGGTCGCAGCGCGATGTTTTATTCCTCGATGAATGGGTTATCCAACATTAAAATATTTTTTCAATTCGAAATAGTAGTTCCTGAGATTAGCGCGTCCAACCAAACAAACAAACAAACTCTTCAGCTTTATAAAGAGGGTGTGTACGTTGCGCTCTGGCAATATTTTTTAAATTAGCAGATGTGATTTTCGCAGATCCTTTTTCCTAGACTTTTAGATAGGACTTACTACCGAGTTCACTGACGGTCGACCAGTTTTCACCCTTATGCCCTGAGTTATAAAGCTGAAAAGTGGTCGACCATCAGTAAGCGCGGTAGTACATCGGAATTAAAACAGTTTTGTCTTTGCCGTAGACAGAACAGATTCATCTTGTCACAAAATATTTATTAAGTAAGTATGTGCATTTAAGACAACTTTGACTACGAAAACATCTTGTTGCGTATCATATAGTCGTATGATCGTCTACCTACAGACAGTCATGACTACGCATGACTCCGGTAAGTTCACAACCTAACGATAAAAACAAATGACATCAACTACAGAAGTCTCCATTTTAACATAACATTGTGCAATTGTAAAGTATTTAAAAACCTTTTCGAAATCAACCAAAAAAATATGCTCCATCATTGCTGGATGATTCCATTTTCCTTATTTATCTGCAAGAACTTGTCTTTAAAACTGGGGTTTTCTTGCCTACTTATCGGCCCTTTCATAATCACAACCATGAAATTGAGATCTAATGAAACTTTGAAACTATGTAATAGAAAAAAGTGTTACACAAATAGAAACTATTATCGAAAGACGACTCTTGTAGAATCGATTCTTGTAACCGAGTGATTAATTCGTAGACCGTAGTTCGCTAGACTGTAAATAGTGTTGAAATATAGTCAATATTTACCGTAAAGTTGTAGTACATGAGTAATTGTTTAACTGAAGCTACTGCGGCCTCTTTTATCGATGTGTTATCTATCGATAAATGGGGACCACATCGACAAATGAAGGCCGGGGAAAATTATCGATAATCACATGCGCTGGACAGCTCATTGCTCGATAAGATTAAAAAGATTTATTTTAGGACGTGTCAATCGTGGGGTTTTTGTCAGGATTAGTAATTAATACTGTGGGTTGTATTATTAGGTAAGCTTTTAATTACCTTGTTTGAATTAAGCCTGCAGTGTTACCTAAACGAATAATTAGTTTGTTTTATCGATTATTATACCGCATTGTGAAGATGAATGCCTAATTAAGTCATATTATAGCCACCACCATATAAACGGAGGAAACAGTTTTAGGAAAATTAAATAAAGCCGTTGATGGAATATTAAAACACCTTCAACCTTAGTTTAGAAAATTAATGTATAAAAATATCATGTAGGTAAGCCTTTCCAATAATTTGCTAAGTTGTTAGAACAATAGGCTAATCAGTTACAGCTACAATCTGATATTAAATCTAGTTTCTTACCGGATTGACATAGAATAGCCGGTATCATGCGATTAAGCGCAGAAAATCAATTATTCTCTTTTATTATTAACTTTCGTTACGGCCAAAGAAAATTAAATAAAATCGTAAACAGCTATACTCGTGTCTAATTTAATCAAATATTTTGAACGTAGCGTTACTAAGGCCATTGATAACGCAAGCTTATTATAAAAATAAATATTTTTATTATGAAAATAATAATATTTATTAATAAAATAATTATGAATACACTCGATTCATGTCACATCGCTATCTATTTTCACGATTATTAGTCGTGTTACTTTTATGTTCCTAAATCATTAGTAAGTTTATTTATAAGTAATGTATGGTGCATAATAATTTATTATATTTACCGTTGCTGCAAGTGGTGTCTGGCGGTGTTTGGTAAGTACCTGTAAATAGCAAAAACATGTCAATTATAAAAACTGAAGATATCGAAAATCTATCGTTTATTTAAACAAAAAAAAAAAAACAAACGGTCAAAACACACATTATAGAAATCATAAGTATTAACGATATCGGCCTGTTTATTAACTAGGACTCATTAGACAACTACGCGAAACTACGTCTACTCCAAATACTATGCAACAAGAACCCACACACACCAAACTACACACGAGCGGAATTCATTCTATAAACCCCCATTTTCCCCTTCACTAAACGTTATAAAAAAGTCTACGTCAAACTGACAAGCAGGTACTACTCCATTACTATTTTCCCATTCCCTTGCAACCGACGCGGAGCGTAATGAAAAAAAATCAATATCGCCGCAGTCCGACCTCAGACGGGGGAACATAAATACAATTCTCCATTCACAGAGTATAAGCGCGGTGCACGCACACTTGCAGCCGCTGCAGCGCATTGCAGCGCTCGCTCGCGTCCCACACCCGCCGCCACACACACACACTCACACAATACTACGATAGTACTATAATGAGTACTATAAACGGCGCTTCATTTTCCGACCTAACTTGCAGCCTACGTATCCGAGCGCCGGGGTTCCCCAACAACGTAAATCCAACCTTGTGACGTTTGATATCGATTCAAAATCGCGTAGCAACGTCCCTCCTATGAAAACTGTATTTTATATTTTACAATCAAGCGCAACCGGTGTAAATTCAACTTTATGTTTTAGAGATAAGGTTGAGTATAGTTTGTGCTAATGTTTGTAGATAGGACGTTAGTATCCGGGGGGTTTGTAGTGAGACGTCTGCCGAGTCAGACGTGTCTATTTATAGATAGCGATTAAGTTTAGCGCTCGGTGCAGTTGGCTGCAGGGAGGCTCGACAGTTGTGAAGTTGTGCCATCGACTGTTGGTTTCAGTTTAATCGATTGTTTATGTAGTGGTTAGACGGCTCCCCGATGAAGTTGTATAAGTTAGCAACTCATTTTTGCTGGCTCCGATTTTTTTTTGTACTGTGTGCGGCCGTTTTGCGGAGAGTGGTTGAGGAAAACGCCATTTTTGTCTCGATTTATTCGCAAAAATGGTATCAAGTTTTTTTTTTTTTTGTGAAATGCAATATGGATATTTCCCAAAATAATTATCCGACAATTCTGACCTTCGTGAAAGGTCTGTTTATACAACTCTTAGTAGTCTAGCCACATATTTACCAGCCCATACCTTTGCAGTCATCAAGCGGTATCTCATCACTTACTATATCTGCACCGTACGAGAAGCGTTTAGCCAAGATTTTCTGATGAAATATTACATTGCCATATCATCTTTCACACAGTCTCCGTCTGTTCTCTGGACTTTTCTTTGTATATTTCGACTAGCTGTTACCCGCGACTTCGTACGCGTTAGGTTCAGGATTTGCCTAAAATGAGATTTTTGGTCAGGAGGTTCTTAACTCCATTTTTTTTTGCTTGTTTATATTACCTGTTATGTCTAGTATTCCATGCAACGGTAAAATTTCCACAACAGTTTCTTGGTACCTACCGTATTAAGAAAATATTTGATTTCAAGTTTCTAAGTTTAATAGTTCTACAAATAGTTCTAGATAGATATTTTGTTTAGTCAATGAGTGAATAGTATTGCACTTACATATATTCAACTAAAAGGTATAACTAAAAGCATGCTATGGCCTAACCCAGATCATGACCTGTGACCTGACTTGCGAGAGCCTTTAGTCCAGGCTGTCACAAAATTATTTCTTAGCTAATGTCTTCTATTCATAAACTAAGACTAGCTAAATTTCAGGTCGGTAGTACAAAAAAAAAATCAGAACTTTCATACTAACTTGTGAGAGCCCTTAGGCCTCCTTAATTCGGCCCTGTCCCAAAATCCCTTCTTAGCAAACGTCTGCTAACTATGTATTAACTACCTCCCTGCCAAATTTTATGTTTGTAGCACAAAAAATCAAGGACTTTCATACAAACTTGCGAAAGCCCTTAGACCTGCTTAACCGGCCCTGTAGCAAATCCGTTCTTGGCGGACGTATACTAACTATTAACTAACTCATTGCCATATTTCAAGTTTGTAGTAAGTACAAAAAATGAAGGACTTTCATGCGAGAGCCCTTAGATCCCCTTAATCCGGCCCATTCGCAAAATCCGTTCTTAGCGGACGACTACTAACTATAAACTACCTCCCTGCCAAATTTTAACTTTATACGTCAAGCGGTTTTCGATATTTCGTGATCAGTGAGGCAGTGACCTTTCGCTTTTATATATTTAGATATTTTTACACAAAAATTTTGCATATTCACAGAAAATTACAACAAATTCGAATTAAATCTTCAATAATACGTAAAACATAGTCATCATCTTTTTCCTGCCATTGTCCCATATTACTTGGGGTCGGCGCAATACGTTTTTTTTTTCATTCTCCTGTGTCAACCGCCACGCTATCATTTACTTCTTTTTTTTGTTTCATATCACTCCTCACACAATCCATCCAACGATTCTTGGGTATTCCTCCCCCTCTCCATCCATTAACATTTATATTCATCAACCTTTTAGTTACATGCGATTCGTCCCTCCTCTACACAAGCCCAAAAACACGTAAAACACAGTAATCGATGAGAACAGCGTAAGGTTACCAACACGTCGGCCTACATTCGATAACCCGTAATCACCGAGGTTGCGCAAGCGCAGGGCACGATGACAAAGATACGCGATGATTATCATAGAACTAACTGATATGGGTTAGAAAAGAAAAGATTTTGTTGGCATAGAAACCAAGGATTTTGTGTACTCTTAATAAATTTATATGCACCATTTAAATTAATCGTGAGGCCGGCCTCGCAAGAGTTGTGCAAAATAGATGCTTACCTTAATGAAGTATGACAGTTAAAATAATAAAAGAAAGCTCACCACAGATACGATAGACGGATTGTGTGAAAGGCGTTATTAGTACGACTAAGAAGGCGATAATTATTTAAATAATACTGAAATACGTTAGGAGAATGAAGACGAGGACCTAGTGTAACAGATAGACACTCAAAATGTATCCTAGAAAAGTTGAAACACCGATCATTCATAAAAAGTACGATAACATGAATCTAGAAAGAAGTGTAAAATGGTCCCAGCTCCCATCGGACCCCATAGTCTCTCTCAACACCCATGGGAGAATGCCGCCGCATTACATATTCATGGCAAGTCCGAACCTCTTAAAATTGCAATAGTGCATGAATAATGACGGGTTGTTGAGCCGCCGTTTACCGACAACCCAAGTTTTTGCATTTCCCTCCATTACAGCCACAAATTGTGCGGAAAGATAAGCACTTAGTTCGCACTGTTTTTATTCAATCCTTAGTTACAAGCGACTATTGAACAATTTCTCACGAAAATTTATCATGGAGATGCGGTGTTGGAATTTCCATTACCCTAGGTACCGTTTGGCTGTATCAGCTGGAATGGGTCTACATCTTGGTATGTTAGGCTTGTCATGAGTTTTGCATCTGACTACATAATACAACATTCAGATGTTTCAGCCATTACCGGGAACGGATACCATTTGATTATAATATTACATGGAATCATGAGGATTGAGAGAACAGATATGATCGTTGAGGAAATCTATTGGAGGCCTTTGTCTAGTGGACGTGTTCCGGCTGCTATCAGCATAACATTATGACGAGGATATGTATGGAAACCTGCTTTCTACAGTAAAATGTTGTCCTGTAGAGACAGATCTTCATCTAATATTCATTCACTTGAAATAACCCATGTCGGCTTAAAGACACCTACGTTCGCAGACGGGCTATTAATTCTGCTGTCCACAGGGCAAGTTCCAATACAAATATTGAAACATTTAACGTCTGCCAACACGTAAGAATTTTCCGATTTACTGTGGCCTCGAAAGACCGCTGGATATTAACGTACGGCTCTCGGTAACAGAGTGAAATACCTGTACCATTAAAAATAACATGAAAACCGAAATCGATTTAAATCATACACTTTGATTATATAAACGTTTAATTTGTCTCGCATCAAACAGCCGAATGGGTTAAAAGATTATTATGGAGATTCAATTTTTATTCATGGGCACTATGGTTTAAAATAAGTAGAAATTGGGAATAAATAATGGCAGAACTGTCATGATATTATTTATGAAATGTCAGATGCTGAACATGGCAGATAAGCATTTCACACAAAATTAAAGTTGAACCCATCAAAAGGGCAATCGCTCTCCAAAAGTTACACAAGCCCATATATTGGTTTGTTCCCAAGATCTGGAATTTCAAGTTTCATCACATTATTAAATCTAGGAAGTCTCAATCTTCAGCTAATATCACAGTATTAGTCGACGTTAACCTATTTTAGACTGGAGTCTTCTTTTTGAGTCTCAAAAAACTGAAGATCTTTAAGCGAGGCATACGCCCAATCATCAAATATTGACTTTATACTAGCACTATCAGATATTTACGTAAAAAAATCAAAACATTAACTACTGGAAACAATTCTAGCTATAAAATGCAACTACAAGCATTATCGTTTGACCGCAACCTAGACCCCGTAGCGATACAATAAACCTTTGTCCAGCGGCAGTCGTCACAAAAACAATATTGAAAGTTGTCCTTTCTGTGTTTCTATCACAAATACGGTTCGCCCTACTTGTTGCACTAATGATATCCGTTGGCATTGTGAACAAATATATGACAATTGAAGAGACACAACATGCCATTAAGTCTTGTAAATAAATGATATATGCGAGGCCAACATTCAAATGAGCTTGAAGACTTGTAGAAACTAAGTACATGATTAAACTGTGATTATTTCTTTGTTTTGTTACTAGCCTCTTGTTATAAAACCGCTGAATCAAGGCAAGCAATAGAATTAGTCAACTGAGCTGGTGCAGTTCAAGTCAGGGCTGTTAAAGTATGCACTTCGGCGATACCTCCGGTTTACTACAAGCATTAGTCTGTTTTAAGAGATAGCTCGCTGTCGCTAGTCTTCAGTCCCCGTTAGGAATGTTAATAAACAATAGTAGACACCTCACCCAAGAGCAACACAAACCTGTTCCAGTGCTAAGCGTCAAGGCTAGGGGCGAGCAAACGTGGTGAATCGCGACATGCAATCTTTAGGGTCTTGAAACATGTGCGTACTCTAAGTCTGTGAAAACTGTCGACGTCAGCATGCCCTTCATAACATCAGCAAGATCTCTCACGTCAGCGCCATCTTGTGAGAGTAGTGTGTTACGTCAGTGATTGGCTGGTGTGGACGGTTGACTGGCTTAACGACAGTTTTATTTGTTTAGTACTTACTAATTGGCTAGTGCACTGCCCTGAACACAAGTGTACGAAACCAGAATTTAGTAAGAATTAAGTACAGATACTATTCAGGGGTTCTAAGAGTTGTAGCTGTAATCTTTTGCTACTTTGTAAGTTTACGAGTCGTGTAGATTAGTTAATTAACGTGTCGATTTGTGGAGAGTGTATTCAAATTAACTGTGTTTTGATCGTTTTCTGCACAATTTTCATAGTTCAATTTAGTTAGTAGGCTTAGTCTTGCTCAAATAGCTATTAACCACAGTGGAAGTGATTTATACCTCATCCTAGAATCATCACTATCCGCCTAGTTTTTAGCCAACTATATGGGGGTCAGCTCCAATCTAACCCACCTGAATACCAGTATTTTATATGGAACGACTGGTCTATCCGACCCTCACAACATAGTTTACAAGGTAATATGATACTCCTTGGTAAGACTGATTTTATCAGACTAGGGCTTCTACCTACCTGATTTGACTGTCTGTAATCTTTGACACCTCATCTTTGAACCTACCCCATCCTAGCATGTAACAAAACTAACGACAGCAAGAACAGTCATGGAACGATGCCTTACGGCCTTCACAGCACGACCCTACAAAAAATCAAACACTTCCCATACTTATTCTTATCACGCAGTCTGTGGTCGAATTCACTGGAAACGTATCTATTATCAAACTTCCTGATACTATAGGCAGAATTACAAAGCGGTGCCTGTGATCAACGGATGCTGGGTGATAACGAACAGGAATAACATTTTGACCTTACAATATTGCTCAATTAGTTAGTCTGGCGGACTAGCGGTCGACGTGGTACATCGTCACCGGGGTTCGCGGTCACCTACCGGCTGGCGGTGGTGATGCCACCCTTTTTAGGGAGAGGTCTACCTATGGATGTAGTTTTGGCAACATTTTTGGATAGTTCACTGCCTAATTAATTAAATGGTTCAGTCTCGCCCATCTGAATTTTATACTCAATTAATTCCTATTAGCCAAAATGTTTCTTAACGTGTTAACTGTACGTGTCAACAATAATTAAAATATAGCGATATGGGTAGGTATGTAAATTACTGTTAAATTGATATTTATTCTAGCGCCATAACATTCTCGCATTCTTGTTGATCGGCGGAACTGGCATTCCCATTCACAGCAACTCAGTCATAGTTCAGTTCAAGCTTAGCTTTGATTATTGTTTTAATGACCATAAATTAAATCCATACTGACAACTAGCAAGTGCATTGCAAGATATACAAAACGCCAAAGAGTGACAGTAATATTTTGGCTAGAAAGCGCTAAACACTGAGATGACAGCTAATATAGAAGACTAAATAAATTTGGCTGATGTCAGGAGCATGATGACACGGGATTAATGTTTTTTATTAAATTTATTTTGTATTTTGACAAGCCCGTCACACTACACCCAAACCATTGCAACTCCTGAAAGCCAGAATCAACCGTGGCAACCACCAGAAAAGCGCCGAGACAATGAACCTCGACGAAGTCCCAGAGACACGATTTTACTGTCTTGGATCCCGCAACGAATTTAATCAGAAAAGAATAGCGGAGGAATAGAACTTAGCACTGGGTATCAAATCTATTCCTGAAAAATTTAAACCCACACATATTTTTGTCCACCATTAAAGTAGGTTAAAGATAAATCCGAAATAATAAAACATGTATCGCGCATTCCGGCGGGAGCCTTAAATATTATAGTCGGGGAGCCAGTGAGCCGGCATGAATGCGCAGTGCGGCGCTATCGTCGCATTGTGACACACTGATAACGGCTGCTGTGTGTACGTCAGCTCTTCGCCTAGATGAAGTACAGATTAGAGAGTGTGATTTTACTTCGATTGTGTTTACTTGAAGGTTCGATGTGTAGTTTGTTGCTGTTCTTTATTGAGAAATTTCGTCGATATCTTTAGTAGTTTTAAATAAGTTTAAAGAATCCTAGGATAACGTTAAGACGTTATCCTAGGATTCTTTTGGATGAAAGGACTAACTCGTGAAATAAAGGTAGTAGATTAATTAGAATAACTAGCCCCATTAGAGGAGGAATTCGATTGGCGAAGGTAGACCTAGAATCTCAAGTTTAAAGTCTACATCAACCGACACCAAGCAAATTCCTCCGTGATAAAAAATAACTTGAAGTATGGATTCTAAAACTGCTTGAAGTAGTCAAAATACTTACTACGCTGTCACGAAAGTACCGGGAAACGATCAATAATACACAAAATGTAAGTTATTCATCCAAAGTTATTTTATCGCCTTCAAAGTATGCTCCTTCAGAAGCGATACACTTACGCCAACGAATAATCCAATCATCAAAACATATTTTTAAACGCTTTTTCCGGAATTGAGTTCAGTTCTTGCCGCGAATTCTCCTTTATGTCTTCTACCGAATGAAAACGGGTGCTACGAAGTGGTAATTTGAGTTTAGGAAAAAGAAAGAAGTCAGCTGCAGCCATATCTGGTGAATAAGGTGGTTGCTCGATGGTATTTGTTGAGTTTTTGGTCAAAAATTCGTTCACTATGATGGCCTTGTGCCTTACACCTCAAACTCGTAAACCCACGTCTCGTCATCAGTAACAATGTTTTTCATGAATGTTGGGTCGGAATTGACTCGTTCTAGCATGTTCTCGGCGACTCTTATGCGATTGAGTTTTTGGAGAAGTCTTTTGGAACTAGCCGAGCGGCAACATGTTTCATACCCAAGTGATTATTTAAAATGCTACGAATCGACTCTTGAGACACAGAAAGTTCAGCGGCTATCTCTCTCAAACTTGAATGATTCGATTTTCAGTCACTGTTTCCTTTACTTTTGCGATGTTAACTTCAGTTAAAGACGTTGATGGCCTACCAGAGCGAGGTAAATCTTCCATCACATCTCGACCGCTATTGTAACACTCATAAGCACGTGTTTTTGACAAAGTCGATTCACCGTAAGCCTTCTGTAACATTTTCAGGGACTCCGAACACGAAAGTTCATTGGTGATGCAAAATTTAAGACAAACTCTTTGTTAGATGTTTTTGTCCATGTTATGAAATTCGCAATACACACTAGATATTATGATCTAACTAAAAACAACACTGTATATTTTAATCTAAATAACAGATGCAACTCAAACTCCGCGCCAAAATGGAAAACAGTTGTACCAGTCTAAAAACAAAAAAAAAATTGAATTTGGAACCATAAACAAATCATCCATTCCCGATACTTTTTTGACTGAATGTATATCACCATCCGTCAATCGTTTGAAACCGACCTAAAAGGAACCAGATACAAAACAACCACTAATTACATAAATCCATATCAATCAACAATAACAAATAGGGTAGGTAATTAATTATTAAAACAAACAATAACCATCAACAATTCCAACACTGCGCTGTCCACAATAATTAGTTGTTTATAATCGACTAAGCACATATTATCTGCAGTCGATCTTCCGTGTACTAAACCTTGGACTAAATGTTTTCCTTGTAAGACTAGTTTACTTAACAAATTGCAATGTTATCTTGACGTATCTGCAGTAGAATGATCGATTTGTCATTTTGTGACGTGTTGTTTGTTCATTTTGTGACGTATTTGGGTAAATATGACCCTAAGGTTAATAAATCTCAAAAATACGGTAGGTCAACGACAGTGATAATATGAGGTTGCACAGGTAAGAACTTGGAGTTCTGATGTTTTGTAATGAATTCCAAATTCTTATCTATTTTCGGTATCTTAGAAAAGCTACTGAACCAATAGTACTTTAGCTTTAACCGGGTATGAGTCAGAATTAAAAAATATGGCAACTAGTCGAATCATAGAACATTGTATTGCCCAATATTTACAAAATAAGTATGCTAGCTTCTTGTGCTGTAGTCATACTAGAACTCGATCAAATATGGGAAAATTATATGCACCCTCATAGAAGGAATCTACTACCATACACAAAAATGAGACAATTTAAAAAAAACGACGCTACTCATCTCCATTAAACGTCATTCCATCACGGCACGTCACGGCGACGACTTAATTAACTACAGTATCCGCTTATCCAGCACAAACACATAATACGTACTTAACTGACATAGACGGTGCCGTCATGGAGCCATGATTCGAATATGTGTTGTTGTTGTTCATATGGGACTAGCCTGGATATAGCAACAGGTATACTAGAAGACCCTCGAGTCGTAGGTAGTCTTTGTTGAAGGTAAGGATTCCCTCAACTTCAAGTTATCCATTATGTGTATATATATCAGTGAGAGCCTAGTGGCGTTGCCGTCGGACTGCCAAGTAACATATATAACTGGAGTTCGAACCCAAGACACGCTCCTCTAATTTTTCGGACTCATATGCGTTTAGTATAATTATCACTTCGGTGAAGGAAAACATTGTGAGAAAACCAGCATGCCTGAGAGATATATCTCGACGGCATGTAAAGCCAAGTCAGAAGCCCATGGGCGGCATAAAAACTCTCGGCACCAGGTTGGGCACTAACCACGCGATAAAGAAAGAACATGCCATCAATGAGGAATCGACAAGTCCTTCTAGAAATCAACCCTAAGAAGGAGACATTCTACACGGATTATCGAAGGAATATACTATCCACAGGAAATATACATAGAAGCTGTGCAGAACAGTGCCAAAATCACAAGAAAACGCCTCGCGATACGTTCTATCAGCACGTCACGGCGACGACTCAATTAAGTACAGTATCGTCAGTATCCCCTTATCCAGAACTAACAAGGAGCACAAACACATAATACCTACTTAACCGACACCAACAGTGCACGTCACGGAGCCATGATCCGAATAATACACCGCACTGGAAACATTATTATATTCTTTTTTATATGTTACAGACAAAACTGGTAATCGGTTAAAAGCAGTTTTGACTAATTTCAATCAAAACTATTGCTAAGTTACAACACGAATCTCTATTCAATATCTTTTTTTACGGAAAGTTTTGGTGATAATTATAAAACCACTAAAACAAAAATGTTTTAAAAGAGTCGAACAAAAATACCCTCTATCCTAGTTTCTAAGGCAAAGTAAGGCTACGTACGCACTGACAGGTGGCTTGCTTAGCGCCTGGCGAGTAGCCTTACGAATAGCGAAGTGACACGAACGTTCTAGAATTTTCGAATCCGGCCGCACTGCGCGCTTGGTGCCATTGCTAGTCGCCTCCCAGTGTAGCCACCGTGTAGCCTAGCAAGTATCCAGATGGCATGCCACAAGGCTCTAAGCTCTAAGCAAGTCACCTATCAGTGCATACGTGGCCATAGTCAGGTAAAAATGGTTATGACTTTTTTAGTCAATAGTAGTTTTGACCGTTTAACAGATGTGACTGTAACATACACACATAATAAGTCAATTTTGTCCACCATGTTTATTTTGAGGGCGTTAAAGACTGGCCCTTAATTTATATTACATTATTTTGTTGTTTGTTTATTGGTTGTTCACACATGTAGTTATTTTTTCATTTAGTAAATAAAAGTAATCATGGGTTTGGTAGAGTTTTATTGTGTGTTTTATGAATGAACGGAATTGGCAGTATGACGTAGGCGATTATTTTTCGGTAAGTGGTCATACACTAACACCCGTATCTTTAAACAAGTCAAAATATTTACTTGAGTAAATGTATTATATATAAAAGTTGGAATTTTTTGCTTTACTTTCTTTGACGGTTCTTACTTCGTTTAAATTCTTCTCTATTGCATAAAAAAATTTGCAAGTCAAGTTAAAGTAATTACTTGAGCTTAAGTAATTACTTTAACTTGACTATATACACGGGTGTTAATCTGTCAAATTAAATTAAGTAGAAAAACTTCATAGACGTCCCGGATACCAATATAAAATCATGAAGAATTCAACCTGTATAAGTTTTAAGTTAGTTGTAAGTTACTGATATTGCAACAGCTTTCTGAAACTACAAATTGAGTTTAAAATTGCATTATTTTTTTTACAATATTCACATCTCTTCTTTTTCAATTAAATTGAAAGTGATGTAAGGCTCAACATAATGTTACATTTACAGGTCAAAACAGAATGAAAAAATACAGTCAGGTACTTAAAAAATCATTACCACGCGCGTACAATCTCAAATGTCATCTCAAGATAAACAAATAAACATCCAGAAATTATGACCAATACCATACTTTCTATAATAAGAGAACAAGCCAATAACTACTTGTTTACAACCGAAATCAAGTATCCTATACAACAGTCATCATAAACATTTTAACGTAAATTGTAACAAAAAACGTATTTATCTTTATTGAATCGCAAATATCCTTACTAATATTATAAACGCAAAACTTTGTATGTATGGATGTTTGTTACTCTTTCACGCAAAAACTACTGAACGGATTTGGATGAAATTTGGTGCACAGATAGTTTATAACCTGGATTAATATATAGGATACTTTATGTTCCTGTAGTACGATCCCGTGGGACAATAACCGAACTTCACGCGGGCAAAGTCGCGGGCATAAACTAGTAGGTAATATATTTATAAAAGAAACATAACCTTGCCTTTACTGCTGCGTTGTCCGGTACAAAATATGGAATTTAAAGTATCTTTGAAGTAAATTGAATAATTTTATAAATTCCATATTTTATATACCATCTCAACAAGAATGATGTATATGTAGGTTTTGTAACAATATTATGATTTAAAAGAGTGTCCATGGAGTTTCTTGCCCATTCTTCTCCATAGAGATCTACGCCTTAGAATGGGCAAAGTACAGTATTTTCACAGTTAGTATGTCTTGTGACTGGGATTGTAGCTTCATTTTTATTGCTGTCTTTGTTTCGACAATTCAAAAGTGCCTGTAATTGGCCTACTTTAAATAAATGCTTTGTTTTTGATTATATGGTCAATTATTTAGTTTCACGACAACATTGATGACTTGAGTCGACTATATTCTTGATGACGTTTTCTCTTATAATAAACCCTTTACTTTGATTATTTTACTGACACCTTTTAATTTTAAAAGAAAACGGCTTCACACTTCTTTCAGCGCCATAAATTAAATAATTCGATACTGTTTAAACGGATTTCAATGATCCAAGACATTTATTTTCGGAATCAATTTCATCAAGTGGTAATAATTTGACTTTCTTGTGTATAAAAAATACATGAAGTAGTCTACAAAATTATTAACTTAAAGTCACAATCTTCATTAGCAATATATAACAATATAATTTTCATAAATAATACACATAACGGCACGCCTTTTTTCCATACAGACAGATAGAAACTATATAACGATTTGGTGCGATCCTTACATACTCCTTTTGCTACGTCAATGTTCAAACATCTAGTCATACACGCACTTTGCCTTCCTAAATAACATCAACAAACCAACAAACAAATTATCAGTAAAAACAATTTCCCAAAAAAAAAACAACATTCCCACACTACCCCAATTTAGAGTCAATAAGAAACGTTTCATTCACAACACATGCTCATCTTTCCACCCTTAATCATCAAACTGTCATCTGCGAGGTGGTCCGAAAAAACCAAATAAATCTCTTCGGAGCTAAAAAATTCACTTAGCACTTTATACATTCATAAAAGTGTTTAAGGAACAAAGTTGTGCCATCGAAATGGAAGTATTGTAAAGTTCGAACACCATTGCTGGCTTACTACATGTTACTTTGAAGATGTTTTCTTTTAGAGGATAGATGTAGTGTGAACTATTAATGTTTGTAGTTCTTCGTGATGAAGTAGGGTAAGGTGCAGGTCAGTAACGGGTCTCGTTGAAAAAACTCAGCTCACGACTCCCAAGTGATTGGTGGCAAAGAAAAAATGTGCTAAGACAGAAACGGAGGTATACCGACGACGGGTTCCGTAATTATGGAATGAATATTCAACGACATTTACAAAGTCGTTCCAGAGAATTATTGGTATGCTCAGAATTTAATTGGAACTTTGTTTCGAATTTAAATACTTACAAGAGACGTTAATTAGGGAAAAAAGAAAATGCATCTGCGGACTGCTAATAAAGATCAGGGGAATGTTGGTAACGCTTGTAAAACTTTGAAGCGGCCTATTATTAATCTAACGACTTTATTACGAAGATGTAGTTATCAATAGGAATTAAAGCTGCTTTACTACTTAAAATAAATAAATTTAATTAACACAATCATTAGAAAAAATCTAAGCTTACTAGCTTATACATGTCACCCGATCACATTCGTTTTAATCAGTGTGAATGCAATGCTTCCAAACGACCATGGCCCACTTGCTGTCCAGTTTCTCCACACCTGCATATTAAAAGACTTCAAAAAAATGGAAATTGCTGCTGACGCGGACGTCACGATTAACATGGGTACCTACTGGCCAGAAAGACGTTCCGTTTTAACAAAATAGTACGAAACCCCAAAAACTATTGAACTTTAGCGAAAAAAAAAAGCCTGGCTTTCACGAACCAGCGCTCATCGTGATTGAATCTTTCATCCAAGGCAGACATAGATAGATGTATAGTTACTTAATAGTTTTTTATAGCCATATGAAGGCTTATTAGTTTTTTTTTTCTACGGTTCAATGATGTTCACCGATGGAGACTAACGCAGTGGCTCCATTTGAATCATGCTTGTTGGGTAACGGATTATGACAAATTGATTTTGGTATTTATGAATTTTTCCATTGATTGTGATGTACTTAGAGGTCAATTTGTGTTGATAGAACTATGGAGTTGTTATAAAAAGAAAATTTATTATAGTATTTAATTAGCGAAGCGAGTGCGAGATTAAATCAATTTAGATAAATAATTCCATAAAAAAGTAATTAAAAAAATGTGAAAAGTCTATCTCACTTCCGAGAGCTAGCTGTTTCCAAAAAAAAAACTTCCAAATAATACACAAAAATATTTCAACCCTTTATAATTCAATAACATGAAAATTGATAATCATAAAGAGGGTTGCACTGAATGAAAAAGCTAGATTATACAAATTATACAGTATCTTTTAATCCCATTGAATTAAAAGGATAAAGGGTATTATT
This sequence comes from Standfussiana lucernea, assembly GCA_964057025.1. Classification (NCBI taxonomy): domain Eukaryota; kingdom Metazoa; phylum Arthropoda; class Insecta; order Lepidoptera; family Noctuidae; genus Standfussiana; species Standfussiana lucernea. The sequence goes on from OZ059799.1 coordinate 14,327,456, forward strand.
TCCATAACATTATACGTAAAGTATACATTAATACTAAACACTAGAGGATATCCGGCTTTTTTTAAATCGATCCTTGGGTCCCACGCCCACAACGAAAAGAAAGTAAAATATTTTTTATCGACAACATTACAGAATTAAACCCCATGTTATATTTATCTGTTGAAGAGCGTAGACAGTCGGAAACAGATCTTATCGAATTGAGCTTCGTTTACAATTGATTTTTTGTCGTAAAAAATACTTCCACATTTCTACCTGGTTTTGCGCAAACAGCTTACGGAAATAGTCCTTTTCCCTGATCGCGTTTAGTGGAAACGTCATTGCTTTCACCGGACATACTAGTAACTCAATGGTGAGAAGAAAATTTATCTAGCAGCGATTGTCAAAACACGCACACAAATCAAATCCGTCAGTGACCACACGACAGCCGCAACAATGGGACATCCGCTCCTAAAAACCGACAAAAGCATTAATCGCTCCGGTCGGACCAAATCAACCGTATGTTGTGGTAGGACCTCTATTGTCAGCATGACACATTGTTTTTTTTAACAACGGCCTGTATTAGGTGTGAAACGACGCCTAATCCCTTATTAAGTAAACGAACATGAACATACAAAAAGTTCATGTCAATTTAAAAGCAATAAAATTCTCGGCGCACGAGTTATCCGGAGTGTCGAGTGGTAAAGAAAGCCGATATATCTAAAATGCGTAAAACAGGTTCTGATAACACAACTCGGTCCGGTAACGAGTGGCCCTTTCGAACTTTCACACGGAGTGCACATGTATGTACATCTCGTACAACGGATGTCGTCGCAATTACGAACGGCTGCGATTATTATTGCGCGGTATTGTGCAGCCAAATTACAGCATCTCGGCTTCCCATCCGGTCTAACGCTGCCACCGTGACACGCGAGACTCGATCTTATCACGAAATTGACAGATACCAAATTGTCATGTCGATGCGGCAACCGTTTGAGAAGACGCGGCGACGTGTACAGGACGCGAGGACGACGGTCGCGATAGACGGGCTAATAAGGGCCGGACAGATCGCAGGTGAATGAAATGGAACAATCGCGCCACGCACACAGATGATACCGCGCGGACACCTGCGGTGGCTCCGTCAAAAGGTAAACTTCTGATTTATGGGCACAAACATAAATGCTGTGCTTTGGCGATATGCACCGGAGAAAATCGCGCCTTTCTACATTCACAAAAGCGTGTTCGAACTTGTTCAGCGATCAATGCGTCCATCCGACTGTGAGGACGCGATTTTGTTTTCATATCTCTTGGAATAATGCAGCTGCATACAAAAGCGACACCCAGAGATGGCAAATGTATGAATTATTGTTTGAATGAGACGGATTTCTAGAATAAATCTCTTTGACTTTTGACGTTGGCTCTTGGTTCCTGTAATTTGCACAATGAATGTTGATTTAGCGCACCTGCATTGTGCGTGTATTTTTTGCATAGTCGTGGTACAAAAGTGTCGGATGCATAGCGGCGACTGGGCGACTGGGAGAGCAATCACCCTTGCAGTACAAGGTAGAGACTGGGGACGCGCCGTGAGTCAGAGCCCTCGGTGACCCGGTTCGCACGCAGCGACGCCGCGCGCGCTCTAAGCCGCGTCTTATATGACGCGGAATTTATTGGCTTCATACACCGAGGGAGCACGTATCGCCTTTCTGAAATACTCGTAGCTTCCGCACAGAACTCTGATCATTCACTCCATGACGTAAGGAAAGCTGGCCCAGAATCCTACGATGAGTTGGCACAAAATCCAGTCATCATTCGTGTATTATCTATTGGTATGACGGCTCATTAGTCTCTGGCTGACTGCTCCGGTTGAGATATTTGCACAAACATGGCTCGCGCGGTGATAACTTTGATTGATGGCCAGTGCCGCAATGAGCCGCTATTGCCTTGGCAAACAGTTAATATAGAATCATATAGATAATATATCCCTTGTAACAAACACGGCATAAGTGAGATGACCTATCGTGAAGTATGTGTCGGGTGCCAAGTATTTGACATGAATATGAACTCCACTGTATTGTAGAGGAGTCATTGACACTTCCTACTTTATTTATTCCGGTTTTTCAACCTATTGTCAAAACTGTACACAAAGCTCCTGTTTTCTGTCAAAGGCTAGTGCATTAACAGTTTTCCTTGAACATACATAAAAATGTCAAACAAACATTAGGGGTGCCGAGGGAATTTTTGTCTCCAATCAACCATGATACTTGGAGTGACAGATGCTACTGGACTAACCTGATGTCATCATAGTTTAAGTAAAACCTCGAGGTTTCAGAGCAAGCTTAATTAAAACAATATTTGCATTCGAATAATTATTTTAAATATTTTCAAGCCCCGTCATGTAAACTTAGCCTGAGTGGAGCACAGCCGGCGTCCGGTCGGGCCGGTACAGCAGATGCCGCGCCGACCTTGCGCACACGCAGACGAATATAACCATATATCACACGCCTCAGACGCGATAGGAGGCTGTGTAGGAATGTAATGGAGGATCTATTTCAACGTGCCTTTATCATTTCCTTCTATTTTTGCAGGACAAGCTGATAAAAGAGCTTGTTGCATACTTGAAGTGGGATCGAGGGCAGGTTTCAGGTGTAAGGTTTATCAATGGTACTTTTATAGTACTGCGATAAAATAATAGCGTCATATACTAAAGTAAAAGTCAGCTACGATATTTCTTTGTCCTAACCACATCTGCTTCGTAAGACAAGAAAACGAACTACAATAAATAAATAAAAAATCAGTTCATGTTCCATTTTTGATGACCAAAGATCCCAATAAACAATAGCCTTCATCGAATATCCTTTAATCAATATTTCGACGACAAAAAACAAGAATAAAAGGTATCATTTATTCGTTTTCTTGTTGTAAATGTCATAATAAACTCTATAGCAAGATAATAACGCGGCACCGCACGAGTTAAGGTCACAATATCCCGTAAAATATTAACAATAATTGGAAAAAACTGGCCAAGTGCGACCGACTCGCACACGAAGAGTCCCGTACTAGTTAGACGTTTGGTAGTATACATGTATTGACAAAATGACGTTTCTTGTATGGGGACCGCCTTTAATTTTTAATATTGTATACTTAATATATTTAAGTTATAGCGGCCAAAGATATCGAATAAACACTCTAAGAAACTTTCAAATGCCTGCCTATTGCAGTCCAAAAAATACAGCCCTTTGACAGACAGACGGACTGACAGATAGCTAGCGGGGCCCGTTGCCACTTTAGTTACAGAACCCTAAAAATAAATTCTAAAAGACCAAAAGTAAATGTCAGGCCGCAAGTGTAATCTTCTACAGTGGAAATGGGTATGCGGTTTTATGGTAGCAAAAATAAATAATTATTATGAACAAGACCATTGTAGGGTTGTTGTGAAAGACCGATCGTTGTACGTATTGAAAGTAATGCGTTCAAGGATCGAGCGGTGCATTTTATAGGAGGCATCATAAAAGAACATATGATTGTGATGAAGTAGAAGCCGCTAAAGATTTTGAAATTACATTTTTTATTGCAAATTCTTGGCTTATCCAAGACAAGATTCCAGGAAACCTGGTTCAAAGGCTTGCTTTAAAGTTTAAAATTTTTAACGAACAGGAGGGTTCAACTTTCAAAAACAATCGTAACAAGTAAACTTGCAAGAAAGTTTAGAAAATGGACTCAGTGTTATTTTTCATTGAATCTAAGCATTTATTTCTAATAAAAAAGATTACAGGCACTTTTGAAAAAGATGAAGCTACATTAGCTACCTCTATTTCAGTTATTCATCGTGAATTTGTGACCAACAACAAAGCCTGGGTTTTCTTCAGATGACTAACCTAAGCACTAATATTTTAGTAAACAGATGTGGGTGGTAGCTAACAGCCAATTTCCACAAACCGTGACGTCAGAGTCTGTTTATAACTTGGATTTTCGGCTGTTTCACCATATTATGAGTCACCAACAATACAGCTGTATTATTTTTGATAAAGATACTACAGTTTTTATTGGGTTCCAAAGTCTGCGTTATCTTGGCGCTCGATCACGTATCGAGGTAGGTAGCACGGCGTTAGCATGGGTTTTTATTTGACAAGATCATTTATTTGTGAAAGGCCCCTCTATTTACTAATAACTTAGTATTAGCAGTAAGTGATTTATACAGATTTATAATAAAGTATAGACATATAAAATAACATAATATTATGCCTGTAATCCCCGAAAATTTAGGTAGACGTTCACCACTTTTACGCTTTACCCGACCTCGGAATCGAACCCAAACACATCAGGGCACCTCAGCAGTCGACTACTAGACGATACAGATTTTAATACATATTTTAAAAATTAGTCATCTCGACAGTTAAATTCAAGAAAATTATGAATATCATTGCTAGTGTGTTACATCACATTAACGCTGCTGGACTTCGAAAAACTGGACAGTCATAGGTCATGCCCTTTATCGCTTCCACAATCCAATTATCGTCCGCGGACTTAACCTACTAACTAAACGGGCTTATCAATATGATTCACAGTTCCGTGAATGCTTAAAAAAAGTGTGTTGACGATAGGCATGATATTATTAGTCTTATTTGCCAAAAGCCTGTATTTCTCTGTTAATGAGTATACAACTATACACACACTTGTCGACGTAGAAACGGCTTGAGCTGGTCTGGAAGAGTTTTATGTCAAAGAAATAAAAGCGAAAACGACGTCATTCGCTTCCTTTCGATTCGCACGACGCGATTCTCCACCGCGTCGGACTATTCCAATGTATTTATTGCATGAAGTATGAACCTCTTACTGACCAGCTCAACGCGATACCATGTCTTAGTGCGGTCACTCTCACACTCCTTCTATTCTTTCTTTATCGTGAGGTTAGTGCCTAACCTGGTGTCACAGTTTTTATGTCGCCCATGGGCCTCTGACTTGACTTTAAATGCCGTCGAGAAATATCTCTCAGGTATACTGGTTTCCTAACGATGTTGTCTTTCACCGAAGCAAGTGTTAATTATACAATACGCACATGATTCCGACAAATCAAAGCTCCTTATATTTAGGGATACCAAGGAAAAGTCTAGTCTCTATTAATAGGTCCAGCTCATACAGACAGATGGTACTTGAATCGTATCCTATCTTAATCAACTCCCAAGGTTTTTTAAACAATATTAAGCAGCCGTTAATGTATTTATCATTGCCCAAAACGACCGCCCATTTGAAGCTAATCATCCCTAATTACAATCACGCAACACAACTAGTTACAAGTACTACAGAGAAAAAAATCTATCACCCGGTCATTACGGGGCTTATGAACAAAAACTGGAGTACTATGATGGCTTTTTAATTTATTTGGGACGAAGCGACAGGGTGTAATGACGAACAGGTTGAAAAAATGCGGATGACGATGCTGTTATAGAAACCGAGGAAGGGCCATGTTATGATTGATAAAAAAAAAGGTAGGAATACAGGTTATGGCTACTATATAACAGATGAGAGATTTGAAGTGATTTGGATTGAAAGTTACACCCAAATTGAGATACTTCATTCTGATGTTGTTCGAAGGAAGGCTCATTTAGTCGTGAATCTTTTTAAATCCAACCTTATGCTAGTGGAATAAGACTCAAATCGTAGTGATGTATCAAATCTGAGCCAAAAGCTTGAAATACCTCCAAAATTAAGGATTCCCACAGGGATGTCTAAAGGCAAAAGCTTTAAATACAAAGAGCAAAGCCCTACAAGTGAAACCTAACATATTACTGCAACATTTACTCTTGATACAATGTTGCTCCTCTCATACCGATTGCTACTCACATACCTCGCATTTGAACCGTAGGAGATCCCGTTGCTGTAGAGGATAATTATTCTAAGATACACATACGTAACGTACGGTTAACCTTTGATTTCTAGGGGCAGGAGTATTGTTAGAGTAGAACCAAGGCATCACATTAGGTATGAGAATGCATAATCTATCCGAAGAATACTAGATGATTACGAACTTACAACTTGGAATCATACTCTTTATACAGATCACTACCTGACCCGCACAACTTCATCTGCGTAACGTTTTTGATAAATGCCCCGCTCCTATTGGTCGCAGCGTGATGTTATATATGATGCCTAGAGCCTTCCTCGATAAATGGGCTATCCAACACTAAAAGAAATTTTCAATTCGTACCAGCAGTTCCTGAGATTAGCGCGTTCAAACATACAAACTCTTCAGCGTTATAATATTAGTATAGGTAAGAGCCATGAGTCGCTAAAGTCAGAAGCCCGAACGCCTGATATAAAGTTTTGCCTTTAACTAGTTGCTAAGTTGTGGAGATCAGATAGGAAGTCGCACCATGTTAAATACTGGTACCAGTTCAGCTGCTCTCGGTTAGACTGGAAGCCAACCCCTACATAGTTGGTTACTGAGATGATCCTCTTCAGCAAATTTCAACCAGAATCAAACTGCTACACCCAGAAATGAATCGCATGATCGCTATAAAACGCTATCAAAAAGTGAAACACTTGTCAAATCGTACAAATCTCTAAATTCAAACTGTTACATCATAAACAAACACCAAATATCACCGTTCACCTTAACACGAACAAATCACATAAACCTATCAACAGAAATCGACGAAAAACATCCAAACGTAGATACAAAACGGTACAAAAGTAAGATACATATTTATGAAGCGACATCCTCCGGTCTGGCGGGTTGTCGGCTTGTTGGGATTCATTCACCAAATGTCGCTATCTATTGACATTGTTATCGCCAGTTATCGAGGGTCGCCCTTCGAGGAAACCAGGGTTATCGGTACGAGTGTCGACTCTGTGATAAACCAATCATGAAAAAGGATTTCTGAGGATTTCGTGACGAGTTTACATGTAAATTATTAAAGAAGATCGGTGTGAATCGTACAATTTATCATAGCTTGGTCAGTAAGTGTTCTGTGCATACCATTGCATAACTAAAACCGTATGAAGAGAACTGGTTATTGATGTCGTCTAGGACCCATATCCACGATGACTCATGGTTCTCTATATTGAGAAGCGCAGCCGCGACGTTGTGTCAATAAAACAGCAATAACGCACCAGCTGTATTGAATATCTAATTTATATACTGCAAGTGTAATCAAGATACACGCTTTACAGCCCATTGTGTAAGTCGTTAAGTCAGTAGCAAATGCTTCACAAACGTATGCCGTTCCTGATCCAGATCAATTACAAAAATCTAATAATATAATTGGGACGGTGATAAACCTCCCGTTTGGCCGTCTAAACATCGGCTAGTTGCTGTAAAGGCTAGGTTCCATAGTCCGAGCTGACTTCGGTAGTGCAGTTCTTGATCATATGGCTGTATCGTAAAATATGAGGATATTACCATCTAGGAATCGCTCAGAAGCTAGCATCTGACACCTGTTTTTAGTTTTACACGCCACTCGTTTTTTCCTCCACCAGGCTACAAGGGGCCATGGCAAGAAATTAATGCCTGATGAATAGAGGCATCAACTTTTTGCCATTTGCATGTCAAGGCTACCCCTTCATCGTGTGATCAATCAGAGCAAGTACATCTACTTATTTTTCTTAGCGTGTCGACTTTTCAAACAATATTGGCCACTATTGTTTGAAAAGAAGTTATCGTTTTTGTTTGGACTACTCGCTGACGCAAACATTAGCACGAGGTCCTGGATTCGATTCCCAGGTCTGGCAAATTGTTATTTGGTTTATGCATCATGAATTTCTCAGTAGCAACAACAGAGTCAGGATTTGTGCCCGGTTGATGGAAATAGGGTTGCCTCCTATTACATGGGAATTAAACATAGCGAAATGTGGATGTATTATTAGTAGGTACACGTCTGCCTAACATTTCGGGGATTACAAGCGTGATGTTAAATGTTATCTACTATCATGCCAGCCAACAGTGAGAGTTGCTGTCTACTCTCACAGCTACTCGTGTAAGTAAGTCTTAATTCCTCCCACACACTATCTCCAAGTTTATTTACTGTTCAATTGAGATAAAGACGAGCAATAAAACGGTAGAAGCGAGCCCTTTAGCCTCCCACCTGGCAAATAACAATGGGTTGAGGTAATCGTGCAGATTTTGTCAGAACCAGTCATAAGAACAACAAAACTTGGTAATAAATAAAAGTGTTTCAATAGAAACTTGATCATAAGGACGTTGGAACTTGTTTGCTAAGTCATTTGTGTCCTTATTAGGAACTTTGCATCAACTTTGGGACTAAGTTTTCGGTGCAGGTGATGTTTTTTAAACAGGAAAAAGACGTAATATTCGCCATAAAATCAGTAGCACAGAAAACGACATGAATAATCGAGAGAAAAAAATATCATTCCTACATGATATGGATAACAAAAGATACATAATTATGTCTCTTACTGCAAATAAGAAAAAAAAACTTTTCACCCAACACACTGACGCTACCGAGAAACCCACCGTAACAAAAATCATTAATACAACAAGAAATAATTACGTTAAATTAAATAGGATCCCTTCACCATTGAGATCGGTCCCAAGGCTTTCATTTCAACGACTGCAACGGCAAAATGAATTGACAACGAGAAGGGACGCAAGAAACTTCTGAGAATTCGATGGCAAGAGTTTCGTATATTTTATTATGAATAGTTCGTAAAGAAATCAGATGATGTGAGAGGTGTTGATTTTTTTCCAATCCTTGACACTGAGTTCATAAATAAGAAGCTAGAACTACCTCACCGTAGACGCTTAAGTTTGGCTAAGTAACTTACAAATATCATTCATTATCTCGTCCCTGATACCTACGCACAGTTATTCATCATCTGCCTAGCCTTTTCCCAACTAGGTTTGGGTCGGCTTCCAGTCTATCCGGATGCAGCTGAATACCAGTATTTTACATGGAGCGACTGCCTACCTACGGACAGTTCTTACGACTCGACAAAACATGTAGTTTTTTTTTTTTATCAAAGTCAAATATTTAATACGCTAAAACCTTCCGGAATAATTATATTATTCTCTAAATGATAGTGTGGACAATTAAAAACTATTCCGAGTTTTCTATGAACAACCCGGCAACACACACAAAAATTAACTTTATTTTACAACTAGCCTTTGCCCGCGGCTTCGTAACTTAGAAACAAAAAAAATAACATTTCTGTGGTAAAATTTAGCCTTATATTAATTTTCATAATTAGCTTCGAACCAAGGCAGTACTACTAAATAAATAATAATTTTATTTCAAGTTTCACAGACTCGTTAAATTAAATAATTATACACACACAGTCACATTACATAATCAAATATAGAATTAACAGTGATCGGAGTAGGTAGATTGAATTGGAGTCATTGTTCCGAAACGTTTATTTTAATATGGACATTCCTCCGGAATTGGTTGATTATTAAAAAAAACCGGAACTAAGATAGGAATTGCATTAAAATGAGCAATATTATATTCTTCATAATTTTTTTTAACGGCACACAGTCACAATTTGACACAGCCCAACGACCAATCAGAACAAAGGATCATGGTTGGTGCACTAACCGGTTATCAAAACAATGCGTACGCCCGCCGACGACATAGTATGAGTACGATGATGTTATATTTACCATCTTTTGTACCACATTTAACGCAAATAAATAATTTTGACTTTGACATGCCAGGTAGCTCACTCGTTTACTTCGGTTCGTAGAGTGCGCTTCTTTGTTTGTTACTGTGTTGTGAAAACTTTACTTGAGCCTTGTGTACATACTGACTTCTGGAATCTGCTCAAAACCACGATTTGGCTCGAATATACGGACTTAGATTTTACACTATTTATTTATTTATTCAACAGATAAATAATAAATTAATTTAGTTTTGATACCGTCCTTTAAATTTTGAATTGAGTAGTAATAATATCACCACCAACATTAACAATATTTGATTGAATCCGGAAATACCGGAATTACTTTCCGAAAAAATGGCTTATCCATGTTATTCTTTCTGTGTGCATTAATGATACAAGTACCAAAAATCAATCTACCTACTCCGATCACTGAGAATTAAACACTTATAGAAATTATACTCAAACAACCCTAACTACAAATTGAATTCTTTGATCACCACCACACCGCACACGACCACTATAAATAAACAAACAAATACTTTAACCAATTTCCCGAAACCGTTTAAGAAACAGCAACAAAAGCCCCTTCACACGAACGCCGAGGCGTCAGGTTCAAAACCGTGAATGAATCAACAACCGTTATTTAATTGCCAATATCTTGTCGCCGGCTCTTTTGGCGGAAATAAACTTCAATTTCAAGTTTAAAGCACAAAAACCTCACTAAAATTCTCGGAAAAGAAATATCTTGGCAAACAGGAAAAGGAGGTATTAACAGTGCTTATAAACCTCTAATTGGCTTTGGATACACAAATGAAAATAATTAACGTTATTGTGGCTACCGAGGATGATTTAGCATTTCATCTACGTCATAGTACTACAACTTTAAAGTTGATTGGTGATCAATTGTACTTAGTTGTAAGTAAAAAGTATAGTGATTGAGTCGATCAGTGACCTAATCAGTCAACAGAGCCTATAGAAGCTTTATTGGTAAAAAGCTTCTGCGCGTGACTTCTTCTCCTTTGAAATCGGTTCAGCGGTATCGCGGATTACTTCCAACATTTTTATCTCTTTACAATCTTTGTAGAGACTAGTTTCCGCCTGTGACATTACATATGGTGGTCGGTAAAAGTGTAGCTCCCCTTCGCTGAAAGATTTTTTTGAATCGGATGAGTAGATTTGGTGATTACCAATCAAAAATTACATCGAAAATTATAAACTTTATATATAACATAACATCACACCTGTAATCCCCGAAGGCCAGTTACGTTAATCCATTAAGTCCATGTAATAGGGAGCGAGCCTATTGCCATCAACCGGGCACAATTCAGAGGCCCATGGGCGGCATAAAAACTGTGACACCAGGGTAGGCACTAACCACACGATAAAGAAGAAGAACCGGGCACAAATCCATACTCCGTGGCTGCTACTGAGAAACTATTTGATGGAAAAATTCCATAACAATTTGCCCGACCCGGGAATCGATCCCAGGACGTCATGCTCGGCAGTCGCGCCACCAACCACTACACCAAAGAGGCAGACAAACTTTACATCTTTATAATATTAGTATAGAAATGAGCCTGACTCAATTTACAATACAACATCCATTACATCGTCGTCATACATACATATGAGATGACCGAAGATGACACGGACAGAAAGGTAAACAAACGAACAATTTGTAATAAAAACATTACTCACCATGGGTGTTATCAAGGGGCCGCCTCCAATCCCATCTGGAACCAAAAACGAACATGATTCCAAATTATGGGATAATGAAGTGTCGGCGTTTTAGAGTTCCGTATGATGTTACATGTAAAACGTTACAGAGATTGATGCTATAGTTTTATTTCTACACAAACAGTATCTGCTATTAAGTATATAGCTTTTCTATTGCGACGATTGTTGTCAGACACCAGATCAGCTGTTGGATCTATTTGACAACAACAGTCGCAAAAAGAAATCTACACAAATGTAAGAAGACTAAAGTGTCTTAAGAGAATCTTACACGGACAGAGGTAGAATGTTTTTCGAAATTCTCTAAACAAAAGAACATTTCAAATTAAAGATCGCACCTAATAAGAACTACAGAATTTTGTATTTATTTTGTTGGAAAAACTTGAACAAATATTTCGAAGATTTGAGAACTGCAGTCTCTTTCCATTATTACGTGGAACCCCGAGCCTTTCAAACACTTCGCGGATGACCATACTTTTTTCATTTTACCGCGTCCACAGTTCACCGCCTTGCTACCGTAGCGTAACGATATAACTAGCTGTGTTCCAACTTGACGCCGGTCATCATCGCTGGACAAACTAGTTTACACTGGCTTTATAAATAATACCATATTCCTATAGAAGACGATGAACTAAGCTAAATACAATGATAACTTTGAAGATATAAGAGAAGATTTTGAAAAGTTTTCGTTTAGATGCATTATTGAAGTTTGACCGCAATAAATGTTAAATGCATTGCTTTTAAGATGTAAAAAATAAAAAGCAACAGGACCAAAAATAAATAGTTCATCATAAAATAAGCAGTGATAGCCTAGTGGTGTTACAATTGGACTGCCAAGTCATAGGTCTCGAGTTCGAACCCAAGACACGTACCTACCTCTGATTTTTCGGAATCATGTACGTATTGTATAATTATATTATTATAACTGGCTTCGGTGGACGAAAACATCGTGAGGAAACCATCATGCCAGAGAGATATTCCTCGACGGCATGTAAAAGCCAAGTCTGAGGCCCATGGGTGGCATAAAAACTGACATCAGGTTAAGCACTAACCACACGATAAAGAAAGATCATAAAAAGTATGTAGTCCAAAAGAAACACCGTGCACCACACAAGTCGCAGGCAACAATTATAGACAACCATACTACCGATAACTATAATGTCTATAATCATAGGAACGTTCGAACTAATGAAACTCCAGGCTAAATCGTTGCAACGCTCATAAAACATAGTCGTAAAATAATATACAGAAATGCCATCTCCGACGGTTCTCACGCTGTATAGATATAAAACCTATATTATGTACCAGCAATTAAGAGGTATATAATATAAAAATAATTGCTAGACACACACGATCCTTTTTTAGACGGCGATGTCGATACACTGGGCTAGTGCCAAAAAAATGAGAAAAAAATAAGCGATCATTGATCTGCAGCATCACTAATCGGTAATGTATACACACGTCCAATTTATTATCATATCCAAAGTGGGTTTATCAAATAGATGTGATAATACAAAAAACGTCTACATTTTGAAGCTATTATGAATACGTAACGTCAATAAATTCTAATTTGTTATAGAAATTTTCGTGCATATGCTTGGGATGTGTAGATCAAAGGAACTCTAGATGTTGACAGTATATCATTGGAATTAAAAACCATGTCATCGGTGTAACTTACTTCTGAAGCAAAGCATATTATTATAATATTCCTAGTAAATTATTACCATACTATAGGTAGTTAGCACTAATTAGACATCAATCATCATTTTAGACTGCTTCATTTCATTTTTTTGAGCTGTTTAACGAATTAGTTCGAAAACTTAGCACTAGAAATTACTCTGTGGTACAAACTTAAGAGGAACTAGTTTTCGCAAACAGGAAGATATAGATGGCGCTTATTTCCATCGATGACAACACGGAAACCATAAAAATATCAAATGACCTAACTATTATAAATGATCGCCATTATACATGCAACTAAGTAGCCGATTAGTCAACCATGACCACATATGCTGTTATTAATATTACCATACATATGGAAATGTTACAAGAAACAATAAAACCCCATTTATCGGCCATTTAAGACTAACCCGAGATGAAACTGAAGACAATAGTCTTGATTCATAAATTAAGACTAAACAAAATGTGTCACAGAATCTTATCACGGTTAAAAATAACTCAATTATTGGTATCAATTAGTATCAGTGAGCAAGTGTTATTTCATTGAGTCACAGTCTATGCTCCTGCGGTGCTGTGTGAATGGCTAGTCAATGACTCAGTGTTTGGTGCCAAACGGCTGCATATTAATATTGTTTCATGGAAAACTAATCATACAGGATAACACATGATTGTAAATTAATGTTTAGGTGGTCCTCTCGACTTTGGTACTTATGGAGGAAAAATATTTTAAAATTAAGATGAACTTTAGTCTTTAAGCAGGTAGTATTTTATGCCTTCGAGCTGTGTCGTAAATACATTTTATCAACTTCCTTGTACAAAACTAAACCTGTTGATTTTAAGACTTGCACATGTGCAGTATCTACCGCTAACTCATTAAAATTAGCTTGTCTTGTTTCAAGATAATTTATTACACAATACAACTCATATGGCGAGACTAATAAGAATAACGTGCTTCAACAACAAATAAATTAATTCACTTCAGAACGAAAATAAATGCACGAAACAATATGAAAACCCATCTTGAATTTAGACCCTAGACTTACTTCGGAATTCCCTCCATTTACCAACGCACGAACAAGGCGGCCCTATTCAACAATGGCACTTCAAAACCGGGGTTCCAACTAGGTAAATAGATGAATTACTGAAGCGAACCTGAAGATCTTAAAAAGAAAAAAAAAATTCTAACAGTGCCAATTACATGGAACCCAGGACCACATGGTCAGCAGTCGCGCTTGCGGCCACTCGACCAACGAGCCAGTGCCCATTACTGATCTGATATATTAGCTGAAGTTGATGCAGTGAAAGAAAACGGCGAAGATTGTGAAGCGGAACGGAAGTCCGAGGTCACGGCCGTTCGAGAGTAAGCCGGCCGATTAATTAATTTATCAGGAAAGAGTCGGAAAGACTCGACGAAATGTAAAAGGTATTTCTTCCTGCTTCGGTGAACGGCACTTAATAACAGCTGATTTTTTATTGTGAAGGCGGAATTGGAATTGTATGCTGTATTGTTGTTTTACAATGATGGTTACTTTTAAGGGAATTTTATTGTGATCTTGTAGCCATCTCCGATGATAGAACAGCGCAGGTTGCTACATACTGGTCGAACAAGTTATGAGCGAAAGCGACACGTGAAGAAGTCACTCGTCTGCAGTTGTCCATCAACCAACGAATTTCTACCTCCGTCCACTAATAGACCAAAGCCGCTGTTAAACCCAAATTGGGCTCCCGTTTGGTTTTTTTTTTGTCTACATCCAGACTCCAGCTGCCTTCTTAAGGTCGCCATCCAATCTCCCGTAGGTCAACGCACCAAAACGAATAATTACACACATGTAATTAAAAACCAATTGGTTAACTGCTCACGCTTCAAGCAATCATGATCATAATTCGTGACAGAACGCCTTCTAATTCAATTTCGGCCGTCTTCGGTCGTCGGCATAGTTTTCGTAAACCGATTTGAACTCATGACCCTTGCTTCCGCAGGCAACGCAAGCGTGGTAGATACACTACTTGGCTATGCCGACCTCTGAACCTGAGTCAAGTCTACACAAAGCGGTACGGATGTTAAAGTCTCCGAGTTCGCAGAAAGGATGTAGGCATAAAGCAGTGAGTTTATGATTCATTTGCAAGCGAACAGTTGGTCTGCATTCATGAATGATGATGTGATCTTAGATTTTTGCATGTACCCGCCCTTTTTGTCAACCGTTACTGTACCGCAGATTGCTTATCGCAGCAAATCGTTAGGAATGCGCGGTTTTGCGAATAATTTAATGTTAATGGTTAACGAAAATAGGTATGTGGCTAAGTGGAGCAATTTATCTTACTTTAAGAATCTATTTGTCATGCCGAGGCGCCAAGTATATATTTCCCACCCACATAGGACTTGTCCAATAAGGTTGTTTGAAACTTATTTCAAATATCCTTCTTCCCTACAACGCAGCCATTGGAGCTTTTCGAAACGCCAACAGGATAAACTTGGACCTCAAAAATCTGCTCCAGTCCAGTTTTCGCAGACAAAAAGCCCAAATTTTGCAAGTAATTGTAAAACAAACAATATGACAAGGACGAACAAAGAAAACCCCTAAAAAGGCCTCGCTCACCATGAACATTAACTATATTTAGAGATACGGGCGACTGCGAAGCACTATAAAATTTTGATTGCCGCGTAGGTCTTGAGACGGCCTTGGCAAGTATGTACTCCTAGTAGTTGAGTGATTCATACGCCTACAGTCCTGGTAGCTTAAACCACTTCGTCACCAAATATGCACAAGTGTTTGATACTCCACGTGTCAGAATTTTTGTGTTTCACCAAATTGCTGTGTCACTAAAAGTAAATTATTAAGTTGTTGTAAGTGAATTTACGAGATTATTTTCCTTGATCATGATTTTGGGTGTATGTTTTTATAAGAGCCCATAAAATATTAGATGTACTACGGACGGACTGATTTATATTCTACACAAATTTTGCAAACTGCAACCTTGAAGAATAGAATATAATCAACATAAATTCACGATACGAATCAGCATACACTCAACTACTAGAAATACGAAGTGCTAAATGAAGAAACGTCTTTCAAATCCTAATCGAGAGTTAAAACAATTTCTCAGTTTGGAGAACATGAGAACCCTTTTACAAAAAGGTGTGAAGGACATAATAACAGAGAAGCTACTGTGCTTTTTAAATTAGAGCACGTCTATGCATTTCTCTTTTTGGGATGTCGTTGTTTTGGGGCCACGGGAACTGGTTACAAAAGTTGATTTGATTCGGGAGCCGAATGCTCATGTTTGTGGAGTAAATAAACATTGACGTCGCCGGTAGGGGGCGCCGGGAGCGAAGGTGCGAACAAACATGCGGACACACAAATTGCATATTTATTCTACTTGACGAACATAGTCGCCGAGCTACTTGGACAAAATAATGCGACGAACGAATTCTAACACACTTGCATTTTACTCACTTTTTTTTTGTTTGTTGAAAGTGAGTAAAATTTGATGTTCAGCAGCCGTTACGAGTATTAAACAATTACTTAATTGTGTATGTTAATCGAAAAATAAGACGTTTATAAAGATTTTATTTGCAATTTTAGAAAATCAATGTCTTTATACAGACAGCAATATATTGAATTAAACATTGGCTACCTAGTTACGTCCCGTTTATCTAGTTGCTACACACGTTTAAATACGTAATAGAATCGTTAAGACATCAGTCTGCTAATAAAACAATTTAATAGTGCAGTGACATGAGAACTTTTTGTGCTGAATATGGCAATTTAATATGGATGTTATGCTCATAAATGGTTTGCCTCGTAAAGAAGTCTAGGCAAAGGTTATAAAAGGTGTCTAAAATAAGTTAAAACAGTAGGTTAAGACCGTGAAACTAACGTAATCACGTGAGATTTCTCTATAAACACAAAACCTGATAGATAAATAAGATGTAATCACGAGTAATCAGTCTCTGAACGAGCCGGATGCCAAGATTCGTTCCGAACATGTCACAGGCGCGATGTCATGTTTACATGCTTTAGTCATCAATCTGTGTGTCTGGGAGAGTATAGTTACGCAAACGCGCAAAAAGCGAAGTGTAACGACCGGCGAACCGCCCTTGAACCTGAGAACACGTGCACTGACAGACAGACATGACGACAATATTTAACATTCAGCACGTAAACTACTCCGAGAGGAAACTCCGCCACCGCCAGTACACTGTTCGCTACGGAATGCATTATTATTAGATGAATTGACGCCCATGTTTCCATCCAAACGGTTCGCGATGAGCTCACGATGAGATTTTCGAAATTTATGTTTTTCATTGCGTCTCCATTAAAGCAATCCTAGAGCGTAAACTTCGCGAAAAATGCAATGTAAAACGGCGAAGTACAATTGCTATTCTAGACTCATTTGGTATCTCTGAAAGATCACCAAAAGGACTCGTGCAGAATACATAAAATACTAGAGCAAATTCCAAATGCATAAAGCAATCGTAACAAGCTTTTAAGAGCACATTCGTTGCCCTCGGCACGACTGCACTGCTTAGATATTTTTGGCATCCATTTTTATGATACGCAGTAATCCGGCAAGCCGTGACGGTTGAACGGACTTGGATACAATTTGGTACAGGGATTGAATGTATCCTGGTTCAGCGCAAAAGCGTAGTATTACTCCGGAAAACTGGATATTTTTCTCAGTGAGGACAACAAATAGCTACTTATAAATACATGATGTGTATATACGTTTGCGCGTGTCCGAATTTCTAACTCCATCTTGAATCACATAAAATTCGCAATTACAATATCGGAGAGATTCGCTAATACTTACACCAGCTGAATGTTTTGACATGGCCGACCTTGAACCGGTCTGATGGACAGTTGGCAAGACATCCGACACGATAAACCGGCGCTTTCGGAAGAAACGATCGTTTTTCATGGATTTTCTCGTAAAAACACGATGGATTAGCGACCGGAACGGAGTAATGGTTTTTGACATTACGTAATATTGTTCGGAGTATAATGGGAGGTCGTTTGACTGAGGTAATGTTTGACTAATAGCTTTGTTGAGTGATGATAATATGCTAATAGTGGAATTGAGAAAGGTAACGTAACCACTAGGCGTGCTAGACCTAAGAAATGTCTAGAAAAGTCAGTCTGGCCAAGTAATTTCTTCAATGTCTAAGATACTGAAGATGATTATGACGTAAGCCATCACATCAGAGTGGTCCCTGATGTAATAGTTTACTATAAAACATATCAAACGTTTTGCCAAAATCTACTTTATGATCCTAACTGCTTTTAGGATTTTTCCAAACTCTATACCATTATCGAAATGCCGTTAGCCCTGTTTTGGTTCACCTTGAGACTGCCAAGGAATTTCTAACTCATGTAGGAATTTCGCAAAGAATTTACTGTGAAATTCCCTTCATGACGGAAGTCATCCTTCGTCACATTTCGTCTTAGTGTCGCTGAACTATGATGGCCTTAGTACCTACCTACCACCAACGTGTGTATAGTAGTTTTGCCAATGAACTCCCTCAAGGTCAAGTGTACTTAAAGAATTATTAGATACGTAGACGTCAAAACACTTTATGGCATTAACGTAGGACTTTCCAGAATTTGTTGATACGGCGACACAAATAATATACTTAATGCAAATCTAGTATTTTCTGTTATAACGAATTTAGTAGCTATGCCCTAAGATGAAGTAAATAAAATAGCAGGTATTTTATGTATAAACTGTCTGCTATACAGACTTATTTTGAGCAAAACATTCAAGACACTGTTTTCGAAATAACATAGCTCTTGGATTTTTCAAGTTTATGATAGCCAGCCCATTGATTCCATATTTCCTCGGAGTCTTTTACAAATAATAGTCCCGTGAGAACTTCTAAGACTCAAACTGGAAATTCTCGGGAGAATAGAATTCATAAACAATAAACACAAAGCAATCCTACTTTATTCCAAGCAACGCCTACGAGGTACATCAAATCAAACCCTATCCCGGAGAGTACTGAATAAAACATCTACAAACTTCCATCTAAACGTTACAAAGTATATCTAAATAGCAATCTTGATGAGTGAGCACACCCAGACGTGGAAACACGACAAAAGGTTTATGAGAAAAATTCATCAGCGGAGTTGAAAAATTTGAAGATTTTCCGGGCGACGAAATCCCGCGTGTACTTTATACAAAGCGATCATTATTCATAAAGAATAAGTACAAAGAAGTCTGAAGAGGCGAGTATGGCCTACCTTGAACCTCAGGGGATCGATACAGTGCCATAATAACCGTATTTATAATAGCTATCGATCCCACTGAAGCTACCAACATTTTTCATGACCAAGGCCGCGTTGAAAATAGATTGATGGATTCCTTCACACAGAATTAAAGTGGTGTGTTTTGTGGTAGCTTATTGCGATCATCAATTTGCTATGGGACAATGCTCCGGAAGGGTTATGAAGAAACGATTTTTTTTTTTATAAATGGGTATTCAGTTTTTAAGTTATTATGCTTGGGGGAACAGCTAACACTTCGAAGATAAAAGGGATCCTGCGTATTTTTAGATCTTTTGCCAACCTGGAAATAATGGAACAGTCTCATTACCAGCTGCCTCGCTTCCCGCGGAAAATTGAATGAACTGATTAGGTAATTAATGGTTGCGTAAACTATTGTCGGTCTTCTTATGATTAAGTTTTCTTTTCAGCTCTCTAGGGTCTATTGAAGCTTAAGGCCTCAATAGCCAATTTCAAAGCTCAATCCTCAAGTCCGAAGAGGCAGGATTTTTATCGATCTCGGTTGGCAAAGCCAACTCATATACATAAGCGATCTTCCAAGGCAAAATTAAGGTTAACTTATTAAGAACTCGTTTTAGTCAAACTGTTCTAAGTAGATCTAGAAAAAGCTGGCTTAAACCACCTCATGACGACAATATTATGAAGAATGACCCGACCTAGACGCGTTATCCCAGCTTCAAGGCTACTCCAAATCCACATTTTTGCATACATCATTTCGCAAGCGACATAAACTTGTAAAAAGATCATATCTCAGTGAGTTTTCTATGGCGTGTTGTGCAATAAAGACATAATGGTATCATCGTGTTTCACTGATGTTTATCACTGCCATCCACATTGTACCGACAAAATTGCCTGCAAATTATAACGTGATATTAAAATATAGGTTTGTTCTCGTAATTATATGGTGCACTGATAACTAAAAAACATGAATTATGTACTGAAACTTAGTTGCATTGTGTGGGTGGTTCATTCATAAATACTGAGGTTGTTTTAACTTGCTTTTGTGAATAACTGGCGTTGGTTACAAAATTTTTCGGGATCAAGCGACACGGGTTGGTAGACTTGATATTGTCATGTTTATTCGCCATTTTAGGTTATGGAATGCGTAATACGTGTCATTATTTAAGAGAGCGTCTGTGAGGTTTCTTACCATTTGGAGCGATCAACTTTCTGACCGACTCCTTGACAATTCTAAAGCAATGTAATGTGTGTAAATGATTTAATGGAAATAAAAGCATTTAATTGAGTGCGACAAAGCTTCAGGTGCATCTCATGAACCAGTACCACAATGTGACTCACTGTACAACGATTCCAGGAGCCCATAACCCTCAAGATGACCCATAAATCTCAATTGCACCATATTTCACAAACATCCACAGATAACGATCTAAAGGAAACGGTCTTGAAAACATTTTACGCAGAACTTCGGAGGACAAACGGGGTCTCGGTCAGAGTCGTGACCTTGGCAGGACGACGGACGTCGGTATGACCTTGACCGCTTGGTGTCAGTCTACCCACGTACATCGCACACGCCATAAACCACTCATTATGGTAAGCCAAATGTACTGGCACACAAAATTGTATTTGCTGCCGTCCGATATGCAAATTCAACTTCAACACCGCCAGGATCGGTTAGATTTCGGTCGCGAACTGTATAATTAAGTTTGTTGAACGAACATTGCGCTTTTGTATTCAAATTTGACCTCTATGTGAAGGACGTTTAAGTTAGTGTTTTAGCTACTGTGTGTATTTCTGAGGACGGAAACTAACTTCCCCGACGTAATAGTGAAGTGTTTGATATGTCGGAAGTTATGACTAACTCAGTAGAACTATGTAGGAGTTGGCTAGTCTGGCTGGATGTAACGACCTCCTTTGTGACCGGCATGTGCGGGAAACGTGCATTATTTCGATAATTACATGTTTAGGCGAACAGGCGTCCTACTGCGAAACGAATGGCAAGGCAATGTACTCTTTTATCAAAATGAGAATTGTATGAAAGAAATGATTGTGTAATTTAGGCTTGTATTGAGAGCAGTGATGATAGCGGCATTCTTTCGTGTCGTAGGTCGCGGGTTCCCGTCCTGTCTGGCGCTTTCGTTTTTGCAATATTTTATCAATATTGTTCTTAAAACGGTCAAGGTAAACATCACACAGGCATGTCTTAGAACCAATAAATTAGAAGAGGTGACATCCACCAAACCGCCCTGGTCCCGTGTGGTGGCACTGGTGGTGGGGTGGCTTGTATCCCAGGAGTGGAAACGTTATTGGCGCATTTAAGATTTGCAGCAATTTATTATCATCTGCCCAGCCTTTTCCCAACTACGTTGGGGTCGGCTTCCAGTCTAACCGGATGCAGTTGAATACCAGTATTTTACCTGACCTCCACAACCCAGTTCGTACAGGGTAATACGATACCCCTTGGTTAAGACTGGTTGTCAGACTTTCGGGCCACTGACTACCTGTAACGACTGTCAAAGATCTAAAAATGACAGCCGGGACCTACGGCTTAACGTGCTTTCCGAGGCACGGAGGAAACTCGGTATGTAATGGGTGGTCACCCATCCACTGACCAACCCAGGCAAGCGCGGCTTAACTTGACGATCGACCCGAGAGGCTGTTATTATTTAGCCACGAACTCCTCTTTGCAGCAATTTGTTTGCAGCAATTTACTAATGACTAATTATAAAATAAATAATTAACTTTTTATCATCAACAGCTGATTAATGCACTATAATGTCTATAATCAAGATTCTTGAGAAAACGTTATCTGGCGCTAACCGGCTATTAGCCTAATGGTTATGATGACAATAATTAAGTGATTATTTTATAGCACACGCTAGTTACTTTAATTATTTACAGCCTTGACACTAAAACTGTTGGTAGATTTAATTTTCGGTTGAATTGAATACAAGATTAGAACAGAAAAGAATACTATAACTATACTGTATTATGTACATGATAATATTTTTGTTGAATTATTTGCTTGTCGACCAATTTAGCCGAGATTTTCACAAGACACATATTATACCTAATTTCAAAATCCGGGATATCGTCTAAGACAATATGTAGGTATGTAATTTTTCTTTACAAAGCCCTATTTTCGTATACTTCAGTATATCTTTTGTACGTATCACAAAAAACATAAAACGCCCAGCTAATCTCGCTCCCCTGGGCCTCCGGTCCTCCAGATCAAACGCATCGGAACACGGTCCTCACAAGATTATGGAAATGCACTAAAACCTGATGTGACAGCGGCGTCCTCAAACAATATTGACTCTCACATCTAAAGAGGTCTGTCATTATCTTACAATACATTCTCTTCTTAATGGAGGCCCGGAGTAGGGTTACCATTTCATAATTTGACAAGTCTTGATCAAAAGGCGGGCATTTGCAAAAAAGTCCGGACGTTTTAGGTCAACCAGCACTCAGTCAACTTTTATTAAATTGTAAAAGGTCCCCAAAGATGCGGTAAAACCGTTACGGACAGATTGCGGAACGAACCCCGGACACCGGGACTCTGGCAGAAAATGTACTGAATTATGTTCCGAAGCTAGTCGATAATAATCTGTCAGAACCCGTGTGTCCTCACCCTTACTTCGAAAAGTTCTGATATTTCATAGCTGGACAAAGTCCGGCCGGGGGGTCAAAAAGCCAAACATGTCCATTGCCTGGATAAATCCGGACGTATGGTAATCCTATTCCGGAGAATCCGGGGCACTTTGATGCCCGACAGGCGGATGCAGGAGCCAAACAGAGCGACATCGTATCATCCGACCGCCCGTCGTGTTTTTGCATTTGCTCCGTTACTAGGGCTGGCTACGTGAATACGTTTTTATACCTTCCGATTTAGATTTAAGTGGCAATGTCAACTGGTATGGAAACAAAGGATGGATACTGATTGATTTGAAAACTTTGAGGTGACGCCTATCAAGTAAGACTTAACTCGTAAGGCTCGCTATACTATGCACGTCAAAAAATAATCCCGTGACTGTTTCGTTGTCACTAACATTTGAATATGTAGTTGACTGCCAAGTCATAGGTCTCGAGTTCGAACCCAAGACACGCACCTCTGATTTTTCGGATTCATGTGCGTATTGTATAATTATCACTTGTTTCGGTAAAGGAACACATCGTGAGGAAACCAGCGCGCCTGATAGAGAGAGATATTTCTCGACGGAATGTTTAGCCAAGTCAAAGGCCCGTGAGCGGCATAAAAACTCTGACACCAGGTTAAGCACTAACCACACGATATGAAAGAAAAGAAAGAAAGATCCATCGTTCCACGTGTAAATACTTTTTCGCGCGACCGAAGTACGATGAGGGCACATCTAATGATTGAAATCTTTGCCTATCATTCTATTCTTGTAGCGTAAGCCATGTTACAGAATTGTCTCTTTGATAGATATACACTCGTATCTATAGTCAAGTTAAAGTAATTACTTGAGCTTAAATTATTACTTGCATTTTTTTTTATGCAATAGCCTAGCAGTTAAACGAAATAAGAACCCTCAAAAAAAGCAAAGCTAACAATTCAAACTTTTTACAGGTTTAATTTTAGGAAATAACTAAACAAAATAAAAATCGTATCTTAAAAAATGACGTTTACTCAAGTAAACAGTTGACTTTTTTATAGATACGGGTGTTAGCGGTGAGACTTGTTGTTGATGGAAATTATAAATAGCTAGTTACAAAAAACACGGCAGACGGTAAAATTACAAAGGTCTTATTTAAACAAAAACAATTCCATTTTATTACACGTTCCACCTCGATCATTTTATTTCTAACTCCAGACTAAAAGCGGCTATAAATTCTTAAGTACATAACTTACGAGGCTATCATAAACCTATCTTTATTAACGACTCACAAACCAAGTTAAACAATACTTTGATACTTAGAAGCCATATCTTCAGGGGTACTAAACATAATATAAGTAAACGGGGAGTCCGATCAAAACAACTATCTTCTACAAACTTTTTATGACTGGCTTGTGTAACTTATTTAATCTTTGGCCGGGATGTGTGGCAGCCCTGGCCGAAGTTTGGCTCTTATTTCTACCTTATTGTCCGTTCCAATATCTATCGAATCAATCGGAAAGGTCAATGCCACCGCTTTGATAGCCAAAAGTTTGCACGTGGAAAACTTTTTGCAACAAAACCCATGTTAATCAAGAGCTTTTTATAGGAATAATGGAGTGTGCATTTCACTGAAACTTGCTTCTGAAAACTTCGAAACTATTCGGTTTTTTGTCAAGAGCTATTATGTAAGTCTTGTCAACATTTTTGATTGAAAGTCGTCTACTGAAACTACCGAAAGCTTTCAAGTTTACGTTTCGCGGAAATCGAGCAAAGAAAAATGTATTTCCTTTAGAAATTAAATGGTGATAAGATAATATAATTATGCGCTGTATGAAGAGTTAAATAGTCACAATGAATAACCACAAGTCAACGGTCAAATAAAACTTCATAAAAGCCTCAATTAATTCACCTTACAGACAGCTACCATAAAGTTCGCATCACAAACATGCCTCCTCGATCATACACCTGATAATTTTATATATTCGGTTTTCCCAAAAACTGCTTAATCTAACAAAAACCGTACCTACGTTTCAACAAGACAATAATAAAATAGAACATAAAGATAAACCGGCCGACTCGAAAACCGGAAACAATAAAAAACGTAATATAATAACCGCATAAAAACCGACATTTAAACATATCACTGGAGGGAATCGTAAAACACCATCTTAATATCGGTACGTGTAGTTCTTAACTAGGGAAAAAACTAAACTTTATGCTAGTGAGAATTTAAAGGCATAACTATAAACCTCAGCCAGAGACCCAATCGTAATTAAACTGATCATACAATTTTAATTACAGAGTAGTTTCATACTTCGCGAATTTATAGCTTATTTTATGATTTATTTATATTAAATTCTTAATATAATGTGTGAGAGGATTTATAAAATACTCGAATGGAGTCGACGACTTCCAGCAAAAAACTGTTAGCTTAAAACAAAAGCTTCTACAAAATCAACCAGATAAGGACAAAAAAGGTTACACAACAAATCCATCTTATTACAAGCTCACTAAAAGCATAAAAACTATACTATCTCTACATTGTTATTGATACTTTTATTTACAGTCTACTAGTCTACTCAATCACACTATCTTTTAAGTGTGACTGCGTTCATTTCCCGCGGCGCACGCGCGTACGCGAAAAACCTGCGCTCGCGCACCGATCTCAACAAAAACTCGTCTGCGCGCTAATGAAGAGTTGGAAGGGCATGTATTAATTAGTTGGCGCTCAGCGGCGCGTGCGCCAGCCAACATGGCCGACCGGCATTCCTTGTCAACTATTCTAGTCTTGATACGGTTCGAGTGGCTACACATATCTATTGTGGGCACAAAGGAATTAACTTAATGGAAACTTTTGTAGCGCATTTGTAAGATGTTGATGCACTTTGCGTCGATTTGGATTCCTCTGTCTGTCATGTAGTTGATATAGACGTCTTTAAATTCAGTTTGTTCGATTGTATCCATAAATTACCCTTCACACCATTGTGTTTTAATTACGCTTTAAGAATTCAAGCGTTGAACAGGAGCCTGTACGTGGCCCATTCACAAAACTACCATAAAACAACATTCAAAACGCATAATGGTTGTCCAGTGGTCCACATCCTACATTATATTTAATTTGTATTCACGCGGTCGGATCCAGCGGGAAGCGGCACTGCCGGCGTTATCGTCACAATTACACGCCGAATCTAATCTCGAAATCTGTGTTACAAAAAGAGCTATCACACGACAGATAAAGACACCCACATCCTCTAATATTAACATCCACTTCTGTCTATCAAGATGACTAATGCGACTTTCCAACAAGAGGAGAGTGTCGTAACGTGCACAGTGCATGCTGTGTCACGACACAGGACTCGCGTGACGCGTCACCGGAGTGTGCACTGTGTCTGATATTCGCTAAACGCTATCAATTGTATCGGCATTACGCAATAGGAAGTCTACAGTAGTATATAGTATGGGCGGCGTGGATAGTACGGAATTAGACCGGCAACGACGCGGCCCGATTTAGAATTGTCCCCGGGACAAAAAGTACATAGGAACCGGCGCGCCTAAACGACTAACGTGCTCCACTATTACACCGAACTGAACTGGGAAAATATGCTAACTGCATTTACTAAAAAAAGAAAAACTATAGCATAAAATTTAAGATATTTTTCTAGAAATAACTATCACACTTTTAAAAATAAACCCCGCATAATAAATGGTAAATCAGCGCACGAAACCACTGAAATTATTTTCCATACTTTTAAAAATGTTATACGACATCACACATAAAACATTCCTGAAAATAAAACAAGCAACAAATGTTTACAGGAACCAAAGCAAAAAGTTTCAAGGTCGATTTGATCAAATCTTTGTTTTAGCGAACAACGTAGAAAGAAGCCGCAAAGAGTAAACAAACGATTTTCAAAGTCGTTATTGTAAATGGAAACGGTTTCACTTTTCACAATTCTAATCGTTGGTTAACATTTTTCTATTTAAAAATAAAAGTAAAAGTTTTACGACGAAGGCGTTTCGTATGTTTTAACTTGAATCAGGTCTTTCGCCACAAACTTTTCGATAGTACATGATTTTTACCCATTTCATTACTTTCCAGCAGGGGTTTCTTCTGAAGATACTGAGACTGATAAAAGGAACTTGAGAATGGGTCTGAGTTCACTTAACAATTTGCTAAGCCATAATCTAAAAACAAATTGACTTCAACAAAACTGCAGCACTAACTTCGGGTGATTGAACTCTAAAATTACACCACGGTGTGAACGCGCCCACCGCTAAATAGTCAGATATTTCTGGACACACGACACCCTCCGCTCACACCGTAATAGACACCGCTACAATGTCTCTAACACATGACATATATGGTGTAGAAAGTTATGTCATCCGATCGTAACCCGAGCTCGCGGAAGCAACGTAAATCATTGTCGGCTAGGGAATACGTTTGAATCAATTTGAAGGCAGGAGTTATACCAGGATTTTCTTTGGTTGATTTACGATGTACGCCATTCATGTTGGAGGTTCACTTCAGTAGTTTAGTTGTATATGGTTTTGTTTGTGTTGGTGTGATAGTTTGAATGAAAGCAGTAATTAATAAAAGATAAAGCTTTTTAGATTTAACTGCAGAGAAGTTGACTGCAGTCGATGAGTTCTTTCATTTTGGCAGCCCATCGAAATCAAACGCAGGACAAATAACTCTTTTAGAAATAGACTATACTAAGCTAAACTCGGAAAGAGGATTGATGTCCACCACAGTCCCAGTTCTTTTACACTGACCTGATTTAAGGAGACTGGTAACTGAGAGAATAAATTGGATCAAGAAATCAAAGACTCATCGAGTAGCGACAATAGTGAAGGGCATTAAGAAAGTCATATCAATCAGGAAGAGCAATAGTCTAAAGGTCAGAAAACCAATACACCACAAAGAAAAGTGAACAAGGAAGAAAGCACTATATCCTCACAAGGAAACGACAATCTCAATCCACCATGAATCATGAGTAGAGTAACAAGTAACATTCACAGAACATTTCACAATTAGAACCATGTCATCCGCACCGGCTTTCTCTCCGTTGTCAGCCGTATCATGGATGACCCTAATACGAGTACCTTTCGCATTATCATAACTTGTTCATTACATAATTGCATTGTATTTCGATTTAGAGAATGCAATCAAAGATAAGTTGGCTGCAATATAAGATATTGAGATTAACTAACTGTACATGCATAACTTTGTTTAAGAGTTCCGGGTCTATGACAACTTTGTTTGAATGAGTGTCATATTTTGTTCAATAATAAAAGACATTATTGTAAGTAACATTTCGAAAGGATTCTTACTCGTATGTACACTAACATTTTCCTCATCATCATATTTGTTTGGTCGATCCCCTAGTACTGAACTGCTAATGGGTATACCACCGTTCATAATGTTTTTACCCTTGAAAAGCTTTCAAACCTTTCCCAGCCCATTAGAATCAACAAGTATCATTAACCCTTCACAAATGTCTAAGCAATCGACCCCAATCATCGTGAAACCTTCTAATTGATCCCGAACCAATTCCGCGCATTGCTTGTTAAATTGTCATATTAACCTCCAGACCGGGCGACTCCTAATCTGTGCAAGAGGCCTCTCAGATGTATTAATTAATTAATGCAACCCAGCTTCACCTTGACACGATCTAAACGAGATCGTGTACTGTGAACGACCGACCTTTGCATTGGCAATGAAATGTGTTGCTGTCAATTTGGAACGATATTACCGCATTGCTTGTGTGTGTCAACCGCACGCTTCTATTTCGAAATATGACACGTGATTTCTGTATAAATAAAAAAACAGATATTTTTTCTCAATGTTTCGGTAATCTTCAATATTATCTTTAATGTTGGCGCATTACAGCATAAATTACTCACGGTAGACAAAAAGTTGTTAGAAACTTAAGTTAGGAAATTGCAAAAATTTTAAGTTAACTTGAAATTACCAGTAATAGGCTCAATAACAAAAAAAAAAACTTATGCGAAAAATCGCGAGCGCTGACTCGTAAGATTTCTGAGCGTATAACGACCTCGGCTATCAAAACATCGTAACAAAGTTCTGGGAAGTAATTCTATCGTTTAAAAAGGGAGCGAGCCTGGCCTAAGGGTTGCTAATCATCTTATTGTTCCAGCGTTGGTTAAAAAAGGCACGCGATTTTTATACCAGCGGAATAATCGTTTTTAAAAAGTTATTTTTTTGTTCACCGAAATATCTTTAGGAGATGAACGGATAAGAATCGGAGACCGAAATTATTACAGTAAATAAATACGGGAGCGAAGTGTTCGAAATTGGGCGATTATAAAAAAAAATGGTGGAAAAGTGAACGCAATCCGATAACAGTTTGATTGAATATCGTTATACTGTCCCAAACGAATATTGCCGAAAGAATTCTGTATTAAAAACGTCAAAAGCGCAATATTCGTAATGAACACATCAAGGGAAAGCTTTAATAACTTTTTCACTTTCCCGAAATCAGTTAATAATGATATTGCGGTAATTATCGAGGCTTTTTTAAGGTGCCGCCGATTGACTTGTACAAATGATGCACAGGTGCATAGGTTGTAAAAATTCGCACTTCATTTCTGCACCGTGCAATTATTTCGCCATCAATTTTCGATCAAAGAATCTTGTCGAAAAATGTTCAACACTCGCGGGTTATTAATCAAAGTAATGAATGAATATAAAGGAAAACGATGTGCTCAAAACTTGTACAAACGATGTGAACAAAGGCAATTTAATATGGGAGACTATGGACCAAGTTTGTAGGAAGATCAGATTTAAAACTTCAACAGAGGCTACATCGCTAGCGAGGTTTGATTTTTAATATGAGTACGGTTTCGCTAGCTTCTTTCGAAATACATTGAATCTCATGTCTAACGTCTCCATAAAGATGGTGTTTATCAAACAGCACCATCAATTAATAATTTGAAAAGACCAGCATAAGCAGAATTGAATAAACAAACTGTTAATTCTGAAGATTCTAAGTCGAATTACAGCGGAAAATTTAAACCAAGCCAGACAAAACGCCCACAGTATCACCCAAAGCCTACCGACAAAGCAATAAGAACAATAGTTATAATACACCCTCTAGTTTATAAGTAACCACAGAAGGATTCCCGAGAGACCGTGAGACGTCGCGGTAGACCACAAAGGAAATGGCGAAATGATCTTAGACTTCCCAAAGGAGACCCGGATGATGTGATGAAGATGAGAACGGACCCCGGCTGTCCGTAAATGTAATAGATTGTGGACTGGACAATCATGACGTAAATTGTTTTGAAACTTGTTTTGATATTGATGCGCTGTTTCCGGAACTTACGTAGTGTTCTAAGAGTTGGCGTTTACAAAACGCCGGCGTAAACAATAGTCGAACAAAATAAAGATATGCTGCAATTTTCCAAATTTTTGTTGGATAATAACGAGAAACCCTAATCCCAACAACAGTTCTTTTTCAAATAGGCAAAGCAGCCTCACCGCTATCGGATTATCTCCCTCTTTTATTCCTTCGCTAATTCTTTATTTCCACCCAAGCAATTAAACATCAAAGCGACATGACATCCCCGTAATTAAAGAGTTTCTAATCGTCACACTGATCCACTCAAACGCACAGATAAGGTGCACACAAAAAACAGGCCAATTCTTCGTTTATCGTTAAATTGTTAAGCATCGGAGGGTTTTGGTCTTCGGCCCTTTGGTGCATCGGCACGTGAAGCCGTTTGTCGGTGAGGCACAACTTTAGTTTATGGCTTTTTTCATTCATTCTCGTTCTGAGAACTGGCGGCTTTTTGGCGCCTACCTAA
Source organism: Standfussiana lucernea (assembly GCA_964057025.1). Taxonomy (NCBI): domain Eukaryota; kingdom Metazoa; phylum Arthropoda; class Insecta; order Lepidoptera; family Noctuidae; genus Standfussiana; species Standfussiana lucernea. The sequence continues at coordinate 14,358,144 of OZ059799.1, forward strand.
AGCCCTCCGTTTTTTTGGAAGGAAAAAAATTTGGCGCGAATGCGGTATCAGATTGAGGGAACACGTTCCTATTAGCTGTTGGTGCAATACTGTTTCTTTTTAAATTCCTTGGAATTGATATGGATTTATGAGAATGCGAAGTTTGTTTTTGTATTACTGTTGTCGACTCGATATTATTCGTCCGAGCATTTAAAATATCCAACTGAATGTTTTCTATGAGTATTTATTGCTAGCCAATTTGTAAGCACGGGGAAAACCATAGTTCTTTAGTAATTATCGTAAAAAAGGCCATTCAAAAAACCGTTGGTACTTGAAAAACAATTGGAAGAACACACCGGAGGCGTAGCTGAGTTTTGTCGGCGCTGACATTGTTCCCGTGAGGTAAATAAAAATTTATTCATCAGCAACAACAAAAACGAATCCTTTTACCGGGAAGACGCGACCATTTCACCAGCCACCCTCGACAACAAAAGATGTACAGAATCCATTGTGAAGGCCTTTTATGGTACTTGCGCTCATGAATCGGAATCTATAGGTGGTATGTTGGCAGAGATCATTTTTGTATGTAATAACTTGGTGAACGATAGTCCCAACTACATATTGTCTTGTCATTGGCCATTGTAAAACAAACAATATCCGAGGCGTCATTTATGACACTTCCCTTTTTAATGATGGCAGCTGGTCCGTTGGAAATGTAAAGGTGTTGGTAAGGTGGTCCGGTTTAATATGGAGCTTTGTTTCATCCTACATCTGTATCTATCGGTAATTGCCATCACCTGCTCCACGTTTCCTTGTTACAAGTAATTTTATCGCTTTGTGTTTGGAGTGCATTTCTTGCGGTGGATACGATATCAAATTAGTGTTTATAATTGAACGATTGATTCGCACCCGGTGTTGGGCAATTTTTGGACGGGTTCGAAGTCCGATGTTTATGAGTATCTAATTATGAGGGTTTTATGATTTATTGATAAATAGTATTAGTATTATAGAATTCATTTTAAATTAAATGCGTAATAACGTATATTTGCTAATGATTAAAAAGTGGGGTATCCCAAATCTTCAATATTACCTCTGGCAGTAAATATAGACACGAAAGGCTTTGTTGCTGAGACAATTCGATTCGAGAAGTTAACCTCACCCCTCTCGCCGTAAACCCGAATGTCGTACGCGATAATGAAACAAACACAATGCCACCCTGTGTAACGCCAACTTATTCCACTTGATAATTAGATGAAACTTCGCAGACGTCTAGAAAATTCGGTTTCAACAGATTCAGCCAATCCCCCGTCTTCGCTTAATTATGTATTTTGGTGCGGTTAAGTCTTTTCTACTTTTAATCCTTGAGGGCTTAACGAATCTTCGAGGGTGTCAAGTTTGGGAGAGTTTCATTAATACAGCGTGTTTGAATATTGTTTTAGTTTGTTAACCGACTTCTAAAAAAGGAGGAGGTTCTCAATTCGGTTGTATGTTTTTTTTTTTTTTTTTTTTGTGTTTGTTACCTCATATCTCCGTCATTTATGAACCGATTTGAAAAATTCTTCTTTTATCTGAATGGATCTACTTCCCGATTGGTCCCATAGAAATTTCATCAAAATCGGTTCAGCAGTTTGGTTTTGAAATCAAAATAGCTGGAAATTTCTGTTTGTTACCTCATATCTTCGTCAATTATGAACCGATTTGAAAAATTCTTCTTTTATCTGAATGGATCTACTTCCCGATTGGTCCCATAGAAATTTCATCGAAATCGGTTCAGTGGTTTGGTTTTGAAATCAAAATAGCTGGAAACAATATGTCATCCAAGTAAAAGAAATTGTGAAATTGATACTTGACAAGGATTTGTGTGTGATGCGATAACTAAAAAGGGTAAAATAAAAACTTTTTTGCAAAAAAAAACCGACTTCCAAAAAAAACACAAAAAAAGTGGGAAATAACTTTACTTTCGGAAGTCGGTGGCAAAAAAGTCAATGAAACAAACAATAGTCACCGACTTCCGAAAGTAAAGTTATTTCCCACTTTTTTTGTGTTTTTTTTGGAAGTCGGTTTTTTTTTGCAAAAAAGTTTTTTAGAATGTATTTTCGTATTGAATGAAAGGAATCTATGCGAATGTATCACAGGTGGGAATTTGGCCAAGCGTGCTTGCTTTTTGGGTCGTTCAAATGTTTGTAAACTAGGCCACATGAGATAGGCAAACATTCTGTGTAGTGCACAGGTTGCAGAGCTATATTTGCATCTGGGAATTCATTGATAAATGTTTGTAAGACGTTTGATGTAAAGAGTACATCTGCTCAAAGATCTGCCCTTAATTCTATTTACGTATTTCTACAGTGCAATATACCTTTGGGTCCTTTCGTTGATCGGCAATTCAACTTTAAAACTGTACGATAAAATTGCAATGTGCAGTCTAAAAATACGCACGACATGCGAAAGCGTCTACAATATACTGTCTTAAAACACCTTTCCTATAACTTGTGTAGAAAGTCGACCAATCAACCTGATAACTAAAACTCTACAACACTGTCCTTTGAATTTGATAGTGGGTTTTTTTTTACCAGACAGGTGCCTAGTGGTTGATGTTTATCTCTAGCAACCTTCCTACTCACCCCACTTCCCTTGCCGTAATGAGCCCTTAAAACTCCTAAACATTTGTTAATATCCCTACCGATGGCTTTTTAATGTAGGTCCTGCGATTGTTAAAGTATTTTTTTTTTGCTGATTTCTTTGTGTTTTTGTGTATGTTGTAAATCGGCAGCAGGTGCGTCGGTTGGTATGTTGTCGATCAATTAAAAGATTTTAGTTGGAAGTTTTTAATACTGATTAGGTTGATTGGTGGTGATAGTGTTTCGTTTATTGGATCATTCTTCATGTTTTTTTAGGGAAAACAAAGTTATAGTTATTCATCACTGAGAAACTGCAAGTTTATCATCATCTGCCTAGCTTTTTTCCCAACTATGTTAGGGTTAGGGTAGGCTTTCAGTCTGGGCCATTGTCGACAGTAGGGGGGCATGAGAGGCGGTAGCATCCTTCTGCGAGGACGTCATCGCTGACGCGATTCGTCGCAGGAGGACTGGGCGGCGGAGGAGGCGCCAGCGGGCGATAGATCGGGGAGTGTATCGTCGACGCATTGCAAGGCCCTCATGAGTGGTGGCGATGTCTCAGGTGAGCCCGGACATCGCCAAAGGAGTTTGGAGTCCGGAGGCGGGCTGAGCTGGATGGGTCGCGAAGTCATGCGTAGCAGTTCAAGCCCCACATAACCAAGCCGTCTCCCCGGACGGTGCGGTATGCGTTAGGCATTTTTCACCGTCCAAAAAAAAGGCTTTCTGTCTAACCGGATGCAACTGAGTACCAGTATTTTACATGGAGCGACTGTCAGACAGTTATATGTATGTACTTATTGTGCAATTTGTCACCGCAACAGTTTCTCTTCATTTTCTCATAATACAGGAAGGTCACACTTTCCGAAATTACCAGAAAAAAATTGTCTACCTTCACAAGCCTTACATTTGAACAAATTAAGATCATTACACCATTCATACACACGTTTCCTTTCATTAAAAACAATTACGGTCCGTGTAAGGTGTAAGCAATTATTGTCTGTTTTCCAAATGTTTATAAAAATAATAATAAGCGACCACCCAACGGTTCTATAATGACCAATTCAGTGAGTTCCGATCACTCGAGCATCAATTGTTCACGTATACTAATTTAAACATGTATATTTTATTTGTACACTGTGCGCGTGCCCTTAGGTAACTGACCTGTCGATCAAGACATTTATTGCTATCCAAATCTTATATTCTCAACCTTGTTTTGATGAACTAAAGGCTCAGATTGGAATCCAATTTTGTTAAGGACGAGCATTATAATTTTGTTTAGAAATTAATTTCTGGTCAAAATTGGTGCAGCTTTTATCTAAGATCGTATTTCTAATAACTTTATTGCCTAGCGAGTAAGGTTCATATTTGTTGTATATTTTTGTATAGAGCACGATATTAACTTTTCCAGGAACAATTTTCCCGTTTCTATGTTCGAACCTAATAATAAGTTCAGAAGGCATTACAAGTAGTAATTTTGTATAATTCGGTGCTTGTTTCAGTGAAAAAAAGTAACGCCTTTAATTATAAACAATTCTTGTAATTACGTCAGTTAAAACACGTTAACTTTCAATTATGACAATTTGTACGCCCTTTGTACTGGAGCCGAAGATTTTTAGGGGTACGCTGGCAGATGCGGAAGCCTTTGCAATCCGAAGACTTTTATTAAAGTCGAGACTCACCGTCTTAATGGATTAATTAGTTTGTGCAAGTTAATTATAGCTAAGAAAACAAAGGAAGGGGGACGTAATTAATTTTGAGAAAATATTGTTTGGAATCTTTGGTTCACAGTTGCAAAATAATATAGACAGATACAGAGCTGAGAGGATCTTTTGGCGCTTGATTGTTTAAAATTTGTGGAATTATTTGTGGACAGTGACACTGTATTGAAAAATCAAGATGGCAGCGAAGTTCCGATTATGGCCACGCGCCAAAGTATCTATGCAGCACTATCAATCTCAGTTGCAGGTTGAATAACATTCTAGATCAAATCTCATAAGACTACGCGCGAAACATACGGAGCCCCCACGCTCGGTTCCCTTCGTAATTGTTCAATTATTTCGACAATTAAACAGAACCTTAGTACATCTCGAAATCTCCACAAACCTGGAATTACGTACGATGCGATACCTTTAATAGTTGGGATGGTTATCACAAATCATACTTAATAACATATTAAGTAAGTTAAACAAATTTATTCCGATTATTTTTAGAACTTAATGTTTGAGGGCGGCGGATACTGTGTACGTATTGTGCGATGTACGCATGCATGCGAGAAATGTAGATGTATCTGTGGGTGTCGATTATTTTAATTAGGTATAACAGAGTGTGTTTCTTATGATCATGGACTTTAGTTTTTTTTTTTTTTAATTAGCCTATTCTGTCCCACTGCTGGGCAATTGCAATATATATTAACTTTAGATATATATTTGTTAATAATTAGTTTATCTTAAAAAAAAATCGTTTAATAAAATTACATACACCCTGCATAAAAAACCCACCTGTATAAAGCCGGGTGCAGATCATTCTGTATTTTTTTTAAGTTTCATGTTATGTTACAAAACCTTTATTGCCTTTAAAAATACCGTAAAAAAATATCTTGACCAATTTACACAACAAAGCTTTATGATATGTAAAAAAGCTAACAACGACCATAACATACAAAATATTATTTATTTACATTAAACACATAGATATCCCACGTATCAACAAAAATGACATAACCCCGGGACTGATAGGACACGATCACCACAAAACTATGAAATGCAACAACACAAAGACACTTTTCTCACAAAAGGTACTGATAACATCAACTTGTAGTTATCAAGTTACCCTTCACAAAGTACTTTAGTTTCATTACTTATATACAGGGCGAATGTGTGGTCCAAGCAATAATAAAAGCCCAGTGCACGAAGCTCTATTAGTTTCTGAACGTCCCATTAAGGATTTTAATCACTGAGTATTTGACAGCTGTCATTTTGACAGTTTTGAATAGTGAAACAGACCGTCGGAAGCTTAATGGGGCATTCAGTAAAGATATACTTTATCAAAAGCTAGGATATACTTTATTAAAACAAATGAATATGACCAATATAAAAAAAAATAACAATATTATAAAACCGTTGTGTTTCAATTTTGGTGTACAATAAAGTATATTCTATTCTATCAAAATGCTCGTTTTTCTACGGTATATCCTCACAGAACCAAACTGACGAGTATGTAAGCTTTAAAATGAAAAGTCGACCGTAACTATGATTATTGACTAATACTTAGTTTACAAGGAAGTAAAACTTACGACTACATTTAATGTGCAATAAGTCTGAGTCGCTCTGTCAATAATGACTGTGCTTTTATGGCTAAATTAATTATGCTTAGTTTTCCTCATTGCTGGTGTCTAGGAAGCCAATTACTAATATTGCCGATCATGTAGTATTATTCACACACATAATTATTTGAACTAATTATTTTGTTTTTTTAATTGCCTTTTTTTTGTACTGTGGACACTTTTAACGTGCACGTCTTGCTACATCGTTCTCACATAATGTACCATCTCTACAAGAATGATGTATCCAAGATTTTTTTGTAAAAACATTATGATTTAAAAGAGTGTCCATGGAGTTTCTTGCCCATTCTTCTCCATAGAGATCTACGCTTTGGAATGGGCAACTACAGTACTTTCACAGTTATTATGTCTTGTGACTGGGACTGTAGCTTCATTTTTTATTGCTGTCTTTGTTTCGACAATTCAAAAGTGCATGTAATTGACCTACTTGAAATAAATGCTTTGATTTTGATTGATACCTTTTACCAACATATTGGGGTCGGTTCCCAGTCTAACCGGATGCAGCTCAATACTAGTATCTCCGGTGTAATATTGAAGGCAGCTGCTCAGCGCTGCAAATAATAGTTATGTCTGAAACTGGAGTCGTTGACCGAGAGGGATACGGGTGTTTTTACATGGAGCGACTGCTTATCTGGTGTTCACAACTCAGTTAGTGGATAACACGATATCCTTTAGCAAAGACAGGTTATCTAGTATCATCTGAATATTTTCTTAAAAAATTTAAACTGCCGTAAGAGCGGAACCGAATAAAATATTTCAATTAACCATTGACATTTTTTTTTATTAAACAAAAACAAATGTGCTCACACGCACGGGAGCATGCAAGAATGACGGAAATCCACTGAACGCTGACCTTTACGATCATCAGTAAAAAAAAAAGAAATGGCCACCAGTCACCAAAGCTCGTTGCCGATATAAATCATGATCCCTTCACCCCCTCCCATCCCCTGTTGTTAGCATGGCTCGGCATCAAACCAGCGACCTTAAGGATCGACGATTATTTTATTCATTTATTCATACTGTACCAGACATTAACATATTTTAATGCCTTCATTTTGTTTTTCGCTTTTTCCGAAGTGAGAAACAACAACAATAAATGAAGATCGCGAAGGGAGAAAATCTTAATTTGGTTAGGTCATAATTTTTTTTATATTTATTTTATATTATACATATTTTTAAACAGTCGTTTACCATTACAGTTCCCAATCCCTAATGCAATTACAATTTTCTGTTAAGCCAAACTGAGGCACCTAGCAGTGGTAAGCTAATTCGAGGACCAAAATGATTTTCTCAAGCGAAACTCATCCGAGACTCAATTTTAGAATCCAATAGACTGATTCCTAAGTAGCAGTCAAATAACATCAGAAACCAAAACCAACAACCAAAAGCAACTAAAAGCAGGAAGATCAAACATTGATTACGAGATACTCTGAGCCTTCATTTACCGTTCAAACCAGAATATTTACTACCGACCGCCAAGAAACGCCGGCCGTAATAATACTAGGCTGAAAATATCTTCAAGTAAATTACCAGCAAGCCGTCCGCAGTTTACTGATTGGCATATATATACGACCTATGAAGTACTGCGAAACGTTCGCTAGTAATATCGGTATGACCGTGGCATTATTTCAGGGACGTGGACGGCACACTGTAACTGCAGACCGGTTGCACCGTCTTACCGAGACGTGCGAGTTAAAAATGGCGGTAAACTAAGATCATGAAAGACGTAAGTTCAACGGAAATCAATCAACGTGCAGTCTTATTTAATTTCATTATTCCTGAGTGTCATAGGCTATATGACCATAGGCTAGAAAGGAGGTGACTGCTGAGATGACGAGTATCTATTAGAGAAGTATAGAAGAAGAAGACATGCTGCGCCGACCCCAAATAAATTGGGATAAGGGCAGGAGAATGATGAGTGTCATTTAAAACGTTTCCGTGGGATAATTTACGACCATAAGGCGAGCGAAGCCGTGGACAAAAGCTTCATAAGAATAAGTCAAGTGTAACGATGCTCATAAGTTGGCATTGAAAATCTTGATTTGTTTCGTACGTATTCGTAACGTACTACGGTTTGATTCAACCCGGCCCTCTACTATTGTTCTAGTATTTCTCAAATACACGTGTTTCAAACCGATTTACACACGTAGCTTATAGTTCGGTAACAATGTACATGTATTTGTGAATACAAATGCGGTTACTACGGTGCCATGCGTCATTACGCTAATGGTATTTCACGCCTACTACTCATCCAAATCACTGAAAAACTATAGGAAACTGTTCTTACGAAACGCCAGAAACCAATAACTTTTTCTAAGAAGATATTCCGGCTTTAAAGAAATAGATTTAAATAATATTCCGATTGAAGCTCGCATGGATATTACTGAATAATACAGCGAGATTACCGCACTGTACGAACATAATCTTTAATTATACCGCAGACGAACACAAGAAAACGCGTAAAAACAAAGCTGAACGAGATCAAGCGAGTTCAGTTGTCAAAAGCTCTGTGCTTCACTGAACCGCTGTTTATAGATTGCCTAGATATCGGCTTACCAGATTTATTGCCAAGCAAAATCTTACATATTAATGGATCCGAGTGTACGTTTCCGTGCAGACGTAAAAACAGTGCTATTTCTTTAACAATAGACACGCAAGAATGTTTACGATGTTTTTAATACAGGCTACGGCATTTGTAAATAAATAAATATCGTACTGACCGGTGGGGAATGGGGCATATATTTTCATCTGTGTGTTAGTTCATCGAGTGGGTACTGAAATAGCGCACACATAAGCGAGCCGTCGGTGAACCCCTCTCACGTAACGTGCCCGAGATCAAAGTAGATGAGTAACGTATATATACAAGGTGCAGTTTTGCTACCTCGTCAAAATTCAGAAGGTCTATGATTAGAAGACGTAAATAATTAATATAAATTACGGTACCTGGTCAATAATAATAAACGCTGCTTTTTTAGTTGTTTTAATTTGACACTTTTTCAGAATGAAGCCCTTTTCAAAGGAGGAGAATCACCCGTTTATACGTCTGCGTTTGTTTGTGTGTGTAAAAGCGCGGTTATAGCACTTATCGATTTCCGACATTAAGAAAAAAATATTAAAAAAATACCTACCCATTTTATTATTGATTCGGGATAGTTACCTCCTTGAATTTGACGAGGATGCAAAGCAACACCTTGTAGATGGGCATGTATATGATGATAATGACCCCACATGAACAAGGGCTCCCGTAAGCCTCGTAGATGTTACGTATACCTTACTTGATGGCTATAGACTACAGATGCCAGATGAGACGTCCAAGAAACAAGTTAAGATATTCTCCTACTCAAAATTAGTAGGTTTATCGGATACCAGAGTATTTCACAACCCAAAAACATAAATTAACCTAGTTTCACGCACCTTCGAACAACTACTTAAACCTTATTGTATTTCAGAATCAGTCACGTAAATAAATAACCATAAACCTCGCCATTTAACTAGAAAGCCTTGATTATATTTAAAAAAAAACTTAGCTCACTAAAATTCTAAAGGTCACCCAGAAAAATAACTCAATACACATCATTTTCATAACAAAAACACGCAACAATACTTAGGGAACCGTTAAAAGTACGTTGGCCGAAGATGTATGGAATTTATTCACCCCATGAAAGGAGATCGCATTTCCATTCACACACGACAAAGTGAACAAGGGGAAAATTGTAAGTACTTGAAGTAAACTGTAATAGGGCTGGTGGATATGATTTGATGGTGCAATAAATTTAAAAACAATTTGGTGGGGCAAATAAGTGTTTTGTATATTTGTTTGTAATATGCAAGACCAGGCCCTTTCTTTCATTCATGTCATTTAGAGAAAAAAATGGTTTGTACTAGACACGGTATATTTCATCAAATATTTTTTTAAAGCAGCAGAATCAGTAAAACCCACTAGTGACAAACCAATCTATCAAAGCTGGCAAAGTCCGATCAACAACATCAATAAATAAATTTTACCGACACAATATTGTAATTTCTCCACAGCCACGACGTAATGCCCATCACCAATCAATGGAAACATAGGAATTAAACAGTGAGCGATGACGCGAGGAATTCTAGGAAGGCGGATGAGCTTCGAGCAATAAGCAATAAGCTTTTATATCATCAATGAATACATTATTCATAACCTTGTCAAGGAAAAACAAGGTACGATAGTGCTGACAATGAAGTTTTACAAATACTTAATGATGGTGTAATGTTCCATGTTACTAGGCGGGCTTTGGAAGTTTTGTAACGGCAATGCAGTCACATAACTTTGTACTGGGAATCAGTGTAAATGGATTCATATGACAATATAAGTCGAAGTGGGGAATACGACAGCAATATAACATGGAAAGCAAAGTTAGAATTGAAGTCGCCATATTGCTAAAATTTTTGCACACACAACGATACTGTTCTAAAACCGTTAGTGCTACCCCTAAGTGACAGTTCGAAAGGGAAACAATGCATCTGATACGTATCTACGCCCCACCCTATGCATGCCGCACCTAGCTACAGCCGGATAACCGCTTGACAATATGTACCGGTGGAAACATCTAACAGATCCACGAACTGATTCAAATCATATGATTGAATCAGTTTCTCTCTCTGTTTCTTGAAACTGTTAAGGGACAGGTTTTCAAAAGCACTGAGCGCTTTTGTTAAAAGTTAAATTGAGAAACAGTCAGTTTAAAATGCTATCGATTGGTAAGCAGGTTATTCAAAAAAGGGCACAACCAGTAGACGAGAAAGACAAGCCGGAAAGCAAAATTAGCTCAAAATTCCACAGCACACCAATAAAAAATCCACACCCTCCCATTAACCCACTTGCTGAAAAAACTGAACATCGCACCCTCGATAGAACAGCCCTTACGAATTGGCACGCCACAAAGGAGAACGTGCGGTGGTGTCATGTCGCGGCTATTAGCCACCTAGCCATGTAGCCACATAGCCGAGTGGCCGTTATCCGCGACACAGCTAGGTACGGCACGGCGCATAGGGTGACTGAAGATAAGGTCTGCTGCATTGTTTGACTTTTTACCTAGATTGTGGAGGGTGAGTGCAGTCTGCGTGGAGCATTACCATTTAATTTGTATCATACATTAATATGTTTGCATCGTTATTGTATAGTTAGATACATAGAATTTGCGGTGTAGGTCGCATAAAAGTCACCTTTAAAAAAGTTCGTGCGAAATAGCAATTCTGTTAGGACAACACCCATTATTACGTCTAATATTTCGTACGGAATAAATAAGTGAATGTTATGTTGGAGAACACAAATTACGAACAGCGTACCAACGTAGTCACGAAGATTGAGATTTTAATTAATTAACATTATTTTCTCAGTCAAAACAGACGAAAATAGACTACAATACACAAATTAACAACACGTAAACATACAATTTAACATCATGTCTGTATTTAACCGACGGGTTAGGCAAAGGACTTTATAAGACAGGTACTAATAAGAAGTACACGATAATTTTGCCAGTTACCCAACCCTTCACAAATGTTAGTAAAGTCAACGGCACTTCAAGAAAACAACCACAAACAACTTGATTAGGCGTTCGGAATGGGAAACCCACCATAACTTCCCTGTAGCCCCACCATGCCCCATTCTGCGCCACAGTGCCCCACGGTGGTCATCCATCATGCACCACAATGGGTAGTTCTGCGAAAGGCTAAATTTGCAGGCCCGCCTGATTTATGGCATGCTGAGATAACGGTCCCAGATAACATCGGACTATTATTACAGAGAAAAAAGGCAATAACGCCAATTAATTTTATGGAATTTACGTGAAGGTATTTTGTAACTGTGGTAGGTTAAGGTTTATCAGATTATAAAGTGTTAATGTTACCGTTACATATTTTATAGAGGAACTAGTTTATGCCTGCGGCTTTGCCCGCGTGGAGTTCGGTTATTGTCCCACGGGATCGTACTACAGGTATAAAAAGTATCCTATATATTAATCCAGGTTATAAACCATCTGAGTACATTTCATCCAAATCCGTTCAGTAGTTTTTGCGTGAAAGAGTAACAAACATCCATACATACAAACTTTCTAAAGGTGTTCAGAAAGTGAGTTTATATAATATTAGATGATTTATTTAGAACAGCAAGGATTATTTAAAAAAACATGACATAAGCCTAACGCTGGACTCTTACCAAAAGAATTGGGCCCAAATAGCCAAACAGGTAGATAAATGCAGTGGGACACATAAGACTCATAAAAAAGCCTGGTGGGATTTCCGAACGACAAAATGACGAAGTTCTATACAAACTTTCATCCCCATTTCACTTTTAAAAATCCTTTCTTTGAGCTGACTTTTATTATTGAGGCACCTACTTTGTGCAAGACTGTACGCTTCTAGATCCTGCGATCTTTCTAGATCCTTTTGGTAGTCTTTCAGTGGGTGAATTTAAGACGGAGAAGATTAAGTTCAGACTATGCCGAAACCCAGCATCAGTCTTGAGGAAGTACTAGTCGAGGATCAACTAAAATTATACCGTCAAATAAAAGCGATCTCATCTATAGAAGTACAAACACTCAGATAATATCAATTGAGCCCTAATTTCTCCAAATTTACTCCACGGCGAGTTTATTGAATAAATCACGCCTGAATCCCTAATTAAAGTCCTTAACTGGTCAAAAACATAGACCGGTTTAATCAAAAACGAATAAAGAAGAACATTAATAGTGTTGCCATAGTAACCAGTTGTTAGATAGTCCCATGGAAACGTGTTGGTAACTTTATCCCATAATCGACTATTCATAGTTTAGATTGCCTTATCTACAGCGGAAATTAACACCCAGACTTTGATTTTAGCATGTGTCCCCATATTATGTTTCCCACGGTATTTTACATGCCTATTTACATGTTTATTTTTTTTTATGATTCTTGTTTAGAAAATTTTGAAAGCTAAAGATCATTTAAAAGAATGGCGACGTAATTTTTTGCCAAATTCGAATATCGCAGTTGGCATCTAGCATGTTTCTAAAACTGTATGAGTCAACAACAAAAAATGTCGTTTGTTTGTAAACTAATTAACTAAATACACATGAGACGTATTTTGTTAAAATTGTGATTTTTTTTAGAAAAAAACACCTTACTTTATTTTGTTGCGCGGGAACTACGCAACTAAGAGCATGTAGAATTTATTCTTAATGATGTGTCAATAAAACCACAGTTATTAGCTTATTGCCCAAGCGCCAGGTGACAAACCAACACACTAATTCCATAACACACTTCCAATCACAATCCGAAGGATTCATTCATAACTTCAAACGTTTGCAAGAATCGTTAGACTCGACACTGCAAATAAAACAAAGAACTTTCTTCAATTGACCCACTCAGACGTACCAGACATACCACTCTGTTAGCAGATCCTTCAGCCTCCACTAATTACATGAAGAAGTCACCTTTCTTGCGTCTACCCGCATTATATAATGACAAGTTCCCAACACTTGACCCCTTTAATATCACACGGAACCGTCTTAAAAAAGAGATCATTTCAATCCTGGATCAAACGCGGGATACCCAGTTACCCCAGTAGTGCCAGTTGTCATAAGTATACACACATCATCACACACATTTACAGACAAACACCCACACCGTACAGATACCCACACCGTACAGATACCCACACCGTACAGATACCCACACGCACATAGATACACACTATAAACTTTAACGACAATTAATTACAGTCACTCTTTGATTATCTTATTATTTTTCTGTGTACTTCGTAATTGGCGTAATGTTTAGTATAATCATTTTATGTTTATGTACTGTCAGCTGTGAAGCTACCTATCATAAATTAAATAAATAAATAAATTGACGATAGACATCGCATTGGGATAGCAAGTTACGCAATCACCCACTGGTTTTAGACACAAATACAGTTCCAGTCTCGGATGGTCGAACTAATGACAGGTTTTTTTATAACATCAACGTGTAATACGCATCAGATTATAGACTACACTCTACTGGGTACACTATTTGGTATAATTTAGCTGTTCGAAGGAAAAGGGTTAGAATTTGAAGAAGAAACATCATGTATTTATGTATTATGTATTTTATTTACCCGACTACGCCAGAAGGAGAGTTATTTAGTATTGTGATCTTTATGAATCAAGGAGACACTGTCATTAACATGAAAAACGGGATATTTACCATGTTTACTATTTATTTTGAGTTCCTGATATTGATAAATGATATTTTTTTAAATGGTACTTGAAGAATTGTGATTTTATTTAGTTCATTAAAAATAATAGTAGCGATTTAAAAAAAAATACTATAATTTAGGCAAATGTTGAAGATTATTTTGGTATAAATATTACGTCAAAATGATGTACAATTTCGGAGATATTGGGGCTTGTTTCGAAGTCTTTTCGGTCAATAATTGAATCAGGTCCAATTTTTTTTCTTTACTAAAGGCATATAACGAAAATGTATTCTATCATTATTGAAGTTGGTTATATTTGTAAGATGAAGAAAGATATTTTGATGGTCTGTATACATTAGAATAAAAAAAAAAGAATGGGAATTAGAGCTCCCAAATTAAGTCTCCGAGAGTTTTTGTCTAAACATTCATCGGGAGAAAGATTATTATTGAATAATTTATCTAAATTTCGCTTTATTATTATTGTAGTAGAGGAAGCGAACAATTTTTAACAAGTAATTGTTATTTCAAAAACGAACGGATAACATACAATTTCAACTAGGAAACCTTGCAATTTCGCGTTTTTTTGTAAAACGCCTCTTAAACTATATGCTTAAAATATAATCAAGTATTATTTAACTTACACTACTTATTTCGATCTTTAACAAAGGCTACTATTTCTACATAGTATTTTAAAAATGTATTACGATTTGTTTTATTTGCTTTTAGGTTTGGGAGATTTTCCACTACGAGCCCGACACCAAGCTGTTGCTCTGCCTCAAATCTAGCCTTTGCCTGGATCAGGCACTCCAGCAGTACGTGAAGCACCGTCTCTTCCTTGGTGGGCTCGCAGGCGCGCGATGTGCTCTCTTCACACTTGAAGCGACTCAAGTATGCAGAGAACGCCCCGTGAGTACTTGCGTGGTGATGCTAGTGGGGACCATTTTGCGTACAACCATTTGAGGCTACCTTAGAGTGTTGTAAAGTGACATGAGGAATAGACGTTATATTAATAGGTCTGCAAAAATGCCACCCATCCACGCAAGCACGGCTTATCCTGAAGATTGCTACGAGCTGCTGTTATGATTCAGCCACGAGCTCCTTATAGACACAAGCTACCGAAAAGCTTGTGTAAATTCTGGTGAAAGTCGTTTAAGAAATACGTAAAGCTTTCATAGTATACACTTGTCTTGCCGGTCAATCAATTTGAGGATATTATCTCTTGTAGTGATATAGTGTAATCCTAGTTATTTCTCATCATAATCCTCCGACCTTTATCCCTATTTATTTGGGGACGGCGCAGCATGTCTTCTTCTTCCATAATTATATTCTAGTTGTTTGGAATATTCTAAATTAAATAGCAATGGTCGTCCAACCAATTAGAAACACAAGAGGCAGGAGCACTGAACTCTTTTCGAGAGCGTGACAGGTCAGCCGACCAAACATTAATAGGTATAGTTAAAAAAAAAAACTTTTCAACGAATGATACTTATCACGATTCTACGAGTATAAATAAAACTAGGGTCACACATGTCCAGATTTTTGGCCCCCCGACCTGACTTGTCAGGCCTTGTATTTTTTCTACTTATTTAGGTGCAAACGCCAGCGTAACCATCGAAATTCACTTTTTTTTAAGTTTTTTGCAATTTGCAGGTCAGTTTCGGGTTGTATTATGATCAGTGATCGGAATAGTTAGAGCTAATGTGCCTAATGTTCAAGGAACAGAAACGAAAACTGGAGACTTTAATCCCATTGAATGACTTTTTCATAAAATAGTCATTGAAATGATTTGAATGGCGGTTATTCTATAACTACATACATGTTACGGTTGCGAATCATATTTGTTTAACATACAACCTGACCTGAAAATTGCAAAAAAAAAATATGAAAATCTAAATCTACTTATTTGGTCTACCCTGGCGCTTCTCTTTAAGGGTCAGTTTGGAAAAGATGCAGTAAAATGTATCCAGCTTTTCGTCAGTACTTTTCAAAATTCCTAATACTCACCCTAATCGCAACTCTATAAATAAAACCATCCGTATGGCAACAGACTGTCGCAAAAAAAATGTCGATAGGACAGATAGTGTAATAATTTAAAAAAAAAACTCACATGGTTATCACGGGAAGTTTATCGGTCATTGAACTCGATGAATCTGAAACAACCAAATGGAATATTACTGATCGATTACGGATAGTTGTTGGTTATCTGGTTAGCAACCGCGGTAGACATAATAAGGATGTTTTGGGTTAAAGAGATTATGAACGGTGAACGATAGAAACTATTGTGCTTGTATCAAGCGATGAACAAGAAAAAATGGCGGTAAATTAAGTAAGTAATGCTCAGCAATCCATACTAATATCTTACTACTGGTATAATTTAATATTATATAATGATGATATTATAAATGCGAATGTTTTTGAGGATGATGTATGTACGGATGTCTGTTGCTCTTTCATGCAAAAACTACTGAACGGATTTGGATGAAATTTGGCACACAGATAGTTTATAACCTGTATCCCACAGGATAATTATCGAATTACTCTGAAGCGCGAGTACTTTCATCATCTTCAAAATCATCGGTTTAAACAGAAACATTAGAAAATAATGATTGTCGCGCTTGCTTTATGAAGAGTACTGAAATCGTTAAAAAACAAAATCACGCCTGTGTTTTTCCGAAGGGTTAGGCAGGGGTTAACAACTGTATACCCACACTTCGCCAGTTATGGTTTACGTCCCATGTATTAGGGGCAAGCTTATTGCTACCAGCCGGGCACAAAGTCCTGATGGTGAAAGTGGTGAAACCCATTAACACTGCCTAATCTAAGAATCGGGCCATGTCGAATAGGACCCAGAACTCATTAAAAATACCGATAAGGTTGTGAATAATTGAAGAAAACAATCACGAAAACAAAATCATGATAAATGTGATACAATGTATTAATTTAATATTCAAATCGCATAATTAAAAACTTGGAATTCTTGTCGGAGACCGAAACCACGGGAACATTCCCTGTCCAGGAACGTATTCCAAAAACAACTCATTACTATTCATAAGTGACAATTATTTATTATCCAACATTAAAATAATACCTTGCTAGGTAATTTTAACCACTCATTATATTAATTCGAGAAACCTGTGAACGTAAAGGCTACAAAAACCATAAGATGATAGTTTCATTTGAATAAAATTTAAAAGAATAATGATAATTTTATGTCGAGGAATATTACACTAAGTTAGGCACAGGAAAGAAGTTAGTAAACCAAATATTTGATTTAAACATCGAAAAAAATATGCCATTGCAAATTATCATGTTCAAAATTCGACAAAAAAATATAATCGTTCATTTAAATTCCGTTCGGTAACCGACCGATACGTTATCTTCACATAAGCCGTTCACACAGTTCCAACCTGACATGATGGATGGGTAAAGTTTCCACGTATTTGAACACCAGCCCAACCTGACCCGTGTTACTAAACCAAAATATAAACATTTGCATGAAGAATAATAGGTCAACTTACACCAGTAGGATAATGACGAAATCAAAGCTCAAGTGATGGGCAAACATCAAGTGTACACCCAACACCTACTGTTACACTTTGTGACTCGGCATTACATGCAACATTCAACTTTAAATTAATTAATTAAAGTTCAAAATGCAATTAAGCGTTTTCACCGAGTAGTTCAATTCGTGTTCCCATGTGTTCGTTGGCAACGCAAGTTTCCGTCAAGTGTGACATGGTTTTAAAGACTTAATTGGACGTGAAGATTTAAGGCTAATTAAAAATAAATAATTACTATGGAAATTATAATTTTAAGTAAGGGTTTATTAGCATAGCAATACAAACAAAAAATATGGCATCACTAATAGTGTAAAGTATGATAAAACTTTTATCTAATATCAAATGAGTTTGATGACCTTTGTTAGTGTTTTTTCTAATGTGTGCAGTGCACACATAGCCGCGTCATGCGTGCTTGTGCACAGACTAGGTGTGTCCTCCTACGTCACTCCACAGACGTCTAATCTAATGATACACAAATATTATTTGTACAATTGTACGTGCGATGCATCATGCATCCTGTTTGTTACGTCTTGTGTTTTCCAACTTGATTAAAAACATATCCGGAACTGAGATGAATTGTTTATTGGCTATTCTAATTAAATCAGGATCTAGATCTATTTCTAGGTATATTCATTTCTAAATACATATTGAATTTGATCTGTGATCCAATGTCTAGTTTTCATAAAATTGTATTACTAGCCAAGCTTTCATATATTGTACATTGCTATACAATATTCAATTTCGTTACAATACATTATTCAATTTCATTTTTAATATTTCAACCCTAAAAAACTTTTTTGCAAAAAAAAACCGACTTCCAAAAAAAACACTAAAAAAGTGGGAAATAACTTTACTTTCGGAAGTCGGTGACTATTGTTTGTTTCATTGACTTTTTTGCCACCGACTTCCGAAAGTAAAGTTATTTCCCACTTTTTTAGTGTTTTTTTTTGGAAGTCGGTTTTTTTTTGCAAAAAAGTTTTTATTTTACCCTTTTTAGTTATCGCATCACACACAAATCCTTGTCAAGTATCAATTTCACAATTTCTTTTACTTGGATGACATATTGTTTCCAGCTATTTTGATTTCAAAACCAAACCACTGAACCGATTTCGATGAAATTTCTATGGGACCAATCGGGAAGTAGATCCATTCAGATAAAAGAAGAATTTTTCAAATCGGTTCATAATTGACGAAGATATGAGGTAACAAACAGAAATTTCCAGCTATTTTGATTTCAAAACCAAACTGCTGAACCGATTTTGATGAAATTTCTATGGGACCAATCGGGAAGTAGATCCATTCAGATAAAAGAAGAATTTTTCAAATCGGTTCATAAATGACGGAGATATGAGGTAACAAACACAAAAAAAAAAAAAAATAAAATACAACCGAATTGAGAACCTCCTCCTTTTTTAGAAGTCGGTTAAAAAATGCAACAGTAGCTTTAAGTCACAAAAAGCCAACAGCCATGATCTCAAAAACATAACATTAAGGCCTGATTACATCACTAAACGCGTTTAGCACTAAACTTCCTTTTGTTTCAGTCATCGTTTGAAGAACAATGTTTAGCGTTAAACGCATTTAGCTGAACGGGCCTACTATCTAATTTATTCATAAAAAACTCGTAACTCACTCAACCCTCGAATGCAACTATAGCCGCAAAAATATCTAAGCAAAGCCACCAATAGGTAAACGGTTCAGCAAACAACTTCGCATCAGTAATGCCTCGTGATATAATTCCAGTAATGGCCGCGGGGCGGCGCGCGGCGCTGGTGGCGCATAAACAACAATTTTGCAGCGGGCAACCACCCACAGCTGCAATGCAGAATGCGGCGAGATTTTTAGCCGAATGCGGTCTTTTACGGTTACGTGGCTACCTTTAGTTTTTAAGGGTTAGACTTGCGAGTTTTTGGCGCTTGGGTAATTTTGTTCGACTGTTCGAAAATGAAATTAGTATCAACTAACTGCACTGTGCATTTTAATTATTGTTTTAAATACCTATGTCTGGAATTGATTTAAATAAGATATTTGAATGACTAGAAACTAAAGCACAATTAAAATTACGTAATGCTGCATTTTAAGAAACGTTTTTAACAAATAAACGAGGCCATTACAAATCCTAGGGTCAAAAATTAACTACAAGAATTATCAACAAACCCAATCTACTCGACGCTACACCCTAAATTCAAACATACATAATTAAAAACAACAGACAACGAGTTAAAAAATAAAAAAGAACTCGACAGGTTAAAACTAAGTTGCATGCAAAGTGTAATAACAGACAATCCCCAAAAACACCTAACGGCCGTGGAGGCACGAACCGACACTTTATTTATAACGTAGAAGAAAGTTGAAAAATCTAATTTTCTACGCAGAGGGCACCCCAGCAGTGCAATGAACCGGCTTTCTCCGAAAACTAGACAAAAACTGTTTGGCAAAGCTCGCGTGGCTGAAATTAGCGTGAGAAAATTGCGCCTAAAGTGGTTTTTGATGGCGACTTGGCTAGACTGGCGGCGAAAAGAAAACATTTCGGCACTAGTTTATTTGTATTTCATATTTTTTTTCCTATGAAAATGTAAATCACAGAACGTTCATTGGTACCGATAATGCAAATGCTACGCAAGAAATCGTGTTTAAAATAATATTCTACGATATCATTATTATTGATACTGATACTGTTAGCCTGTGTTATCACACTGCTGGGTAAAAGCCTCTCCCCATGACTTCCAGTTGCTTCGATCCAGGTCTAATGTGACCTGGTCGTTGATTTTGTCCAGCTCGTCCCGCCTAATATCAATAATAACGAAAGTTTTTTTTTATATAGTCTTATTCAGACAAAATACCCTCATTGAGCAGACATGAATGAATAAACAAATCGTACTATATTGAATTTAGTCTTTAAATTATTTATAGACATTCATAAACATAAAACCGTATTATTAGCAATGATTTGAAAGCAAAACATTTTTGTATAAACATAACTAACACATCACAGAAATAGAATCGTTGCAAAGTTTCAAACAGTAACATCGTATCCAGAAATACCTGACTGTGACTTTGAAACAAAACACAATAATTTACGTAATAAATATGAACGTAGGTAATATAGTAAAATGTTTAGGTGCACCATGACAATAAACTACAGAGAAGATAAGACACCATTAATGAAGGTCACTTTATGACGGTCGAGGTGCAGTTATCCTACCAAGTGGTTACAAAATTGCAAATGGCCGACTTAGTTGCAAACTACGTGAAGCTCCAGGCGTTGTTTGTATTAATATCAGTTTTATCTGTGGCAAAATCTGCGTCGAAATAACGAAGTGCATCCGTTTGCGCTTGAATGTTATTAGCATTTTAAAAGGGAAACGTTTTGTGGTGTCGAAATATTCACGCATTGACGCACGGAGTCAACATATGTTTTGCACGTCAATTTCCTTTCAGTGATCTGCAAAATAACCCAAACGATCCTAAGGGCGAATTACACCAATGAAATTAAACGTGTTCAGCTCACCAGCACTTATAAACCACGTTGAAGAGATGTTAGTCAATATTCCATGGCAATTGTGACACTGACAACTCTTGAACGCCGTTTTGGGTGCGTTAATCGCGTTTAGTTTCATTGGTGAAATTAATCTGCTCTAAATGAGTAATATGCGTTGTTACAGGCGTTTGATAAAATAAATACTTCTCGAATTTTCATGGTGTCATCATGCGCATAATTTATAAATTTAAAGTGATCAACGAATTTGAATGATGAGACGTTCTACCAAACCTTGCCAAACACTAAACTCAACTATAAAACATACGGTAATAGATATTTTACACAATAGTAATAATTTATTGGCAATAGTTAAAACTAGTGACTTTGCATATAAATATATAATAAACTTTATTCGAAGATCACTCAGTAGAACTAAAGTAAAATATGTAGTTGTCGGCCTCACACCTCGACAATTGAATGATCATTGATATTGCTCTCAAACAGTAAATGATTACATTTCTGTTGACAGTTTTATGTAGCTTGTTACACGGTGCACACACAGCCTAAAGGTCAATCGTATGCCGGGATTGTGGGAACATGAGTATGTAACGAGGCATCAATACATATGTCTGATGAACGTGTCACACGGAATCATGTCAATGTCATCCGTACAACGTTCGTTTTCATGCGAAACATTTAAATATTGTTTTGAATGGACTGGAAGGGAATATGTCTTTGTTGTGGCAATTTAAAGATGACGTCAAACTTCGGTCAGACAATCACAGTCCGCCCACAGAAGTTACTCACTGCCTTTTATGGAGGTTTTTAGAGAGTCCAGATTATTTCCATATTGTGTGTTTTGGGCCGCAAAACAACATTAACTTGAGCAATAAAAGTTTCAGCAAATCAAATTATATGGAAATTTTTAATTTGTCTCAAATCATACTTCGACAACAACGTTTACACACGCAAACCGTTGTTCTTTTACTTGTAGAAAACAGCAGACATTTTAATTAATAAGCTCTTTCACGTAGCGAAACCGCACTCCATTTAGTAATACTCGTATTTAGTTTATTTACCCTCGGCCCAAAGGCAAATAGAAGTGACATTGTCCGTTGCCCTTGGTATCGACCCGACAACTTCAGACAAACCTGTTCATTTAGCAGATTTAAGAGATCAGAGGGTTCATACAACACGGTCGGTTTATCCTAAAGAGATTCAATGTAAATCTCTTTGCTTTATCGTGATTACTCTTCCGCCGAAAGGAAGATGAACATAAATTTGGCTCTTCGCTTTAGAATGCCAGGTCAATTCCGTTAATAAATGCCAGCGTGTTAGCGGCTCTTATAGTATTCATGGAATCATGGTCCGTCAGACGCTCGGCTCGTTAGACCTCATACACGTTGCCAGATCTGTGTGAACCGTGGGATTACGTGCCAGACATGTATTACAATTAAATATAAGTACTCAATTTAGAGGCTCACTGTTTATTCTTTGTTGACGTCACAAGCTGTTCTTTTAGCTGCTTATCAAGTTCATTACTCTTGGGTGAACCATGAAATTGCGAGCGATGTCGTCAGCGTTTCGATTGCGAATCTCGTCGCGTTTTATTGAGAACTTTTTGTACAATCGCTGTGAGTACTGTGATGTAGGAAATCATTCGCAATTACGTTGAAAAGACATTTGACCGTTCATCTTTTGAAATATTACGAGTCATGTTAAAGCGGCTAAAATACTTGAATCCCTAATGAAATAGATTCAAAGAAACGTTGCTTTAGTCAAAATCTTCTTAATTTAGTTGAAGGAATTCACAAAATTGAATAATGCCTTCAGACATTCTCTTGATGAAATACTTTTATAGGTTTCTTGCGACGACTCCCATTTTGATCTCAAAATTGGTATATTTAATAAGTTTGTACCTCTTACTAGCTACAATTTGTCTGCCTAATGTATATTTTCTTATTAAATTACTTTTAGCTACAGTTTCAGAAAGCATTATACAAATGAAGAAAATAACTCCTTTAAAGTTGAAAGGAAATTACAAAGCCTTTCAAGGTTTTGGTGTGCTTACATTTAGCTGGATAGCATCCAAATAACAAACCTTGTCTTTTAACTCAACATGCCGAATGTGAGAATTATAGAAACGATGAAAGCTTGGCATCTGGACGAGCCTTAGGCCAGTCTTTAAACAATAAAGGCAGACTCAGGCCGAAAATATACAAATTCTGATAGACCACTCGTACTAAAATCCTAATCCTATAAAAGGTCTGGCTTGTTACAAAAAGATAGCGTCCATACTAAGGGTCCTGTATCCATTTCTAAATGAGAAACAGTATAAATTTATTGGCTGTTCCACAGCGCCACCGAGGCTCATAATTTTCTCTTTTATCTGTAAGTCAATCACGCAAATGGTACCTACATAAAGCACCCCTCATACGTCATATATAGCAGTAACATTGAATAAGTCATGCATAGCGTTTATTACAGTTATACGCCCGATGATAATATACATTTTTTATCATGTCATTTTAAGTTTTGGTAGGTTTTATAACACCATATGCTGTGACCCCAGCATTTACGTATTGGTACTTGCTAAGAGGGTGCAGTTTTGCATGTAACTTCTTTTGAAAGAATGGGCATCTAAATAAGTATGCCCAAAATGCATCAGTTCTCACGCAGAAAAGTGACACATCATCTGTGGAACAGCACATTTCCACCTAAGCACCTAACGTTTTCCTTGCTTCGGCTAACTTGCTGACTGATTCTAATGATAAGTGCATGCGGTGCGAAAATAATTTCATTAAAGATGTTATCACTGTATTGTATTGAAAGTGTAATTGGAGATGGCAACCATTCAATACGTCGTACTGTAACTTTCAAGCAGGTCTCCACAACAAAACACAGGCCAGACAAATCGACATTCCGCGCGACAAAAACCTAGACAGTTTTTGTCTCCCAAAATTTGAGGAAGGCGCCTAGAGTTGGACCGTTAAATCATAAATCGTGCTGAAGACGTGAGTGGTGAGGAGTCTCAAGAGTTATCGGTCGTTGTCACATAACGCTATCGTTCAAGATAACTGTTATGGGAGGTCACGACATTTCATCGTCTCCGTTTCGTCAGCGAACGCAATGGAAAACTACGTAAGTATGTGTGCCCTTATCAGACAAGAATGTGAGAGTGACAAAAAAGTGATATTAGTATTTGAATTTTGTAACTCGACTCCATGTTGGTAATTCATAACACTTTGGTATGTAAGTATGGCGCTCGATAAATGTGTTTAGATTCGTGATAATGGAGTCTTTTTTTTTTGTAACGGGACGTTGCTTAACTGTGTCCATTAAAAAACGTAGTAATATACTTAACGGAAGAAAGTTAAATTACTTTAGACTTTCTCATTACAAATCTTACAAAAGTGCTTTCGAAAGGTTTCCTAGAAATCTAAAGCTTGAATACGGTACAAATGAAGTATAAAAACCCAACTTAAATCTAGCAACTTTAAAATTAAATCGACTGCATATAACAGTAAGCGCCTCTCCTAATAAATCTCTGTCCGTTGTAAAACCAACTCAATTCCATAAACGCAAAGTTTAAAATTCATTAAACAAGATGTTGTCAGGAGCGGTAAACCTTTTATGGATGTTTTTATTTTACAATGATTATTTACATAAGCCAAACTTTTTTTTTATTGTAGGCTGGCTAATTGCAGTTTCGCAGAAGGACTGTGTTGACACTGGCACTATAGTTTCCGGTTTAACTTTTTTTTATTTTAGGGTCTGTTTACATACGTCAGAAAACGTTTTGGCACGATCTCGTTGAGTGATTCCCATGGGGGCATAAATGCCCCATGGATTGAAATAAAAAAGATATAAATGTCTGATATAAGAAATGTATCGTATTAGAAATACTCTCAGTGGGTTTTAAGATGCGATAAAAATAATACTGAATGGATTCGATGTGGGAACCCATTCATGTCTACTTTTGAAATAAACATTTCAGAATATGTTATGTCAATTTACGTTAAATAATGATAGAATAAACACCATCAAAATAAAATAAACGTCAATTATAAATTAAATTAACCTATGAATGTACAGAAGCATAATTTCTTTTAGCAGCGGTTAACGTTTTCATTAAGTCTCTAAAATTACGACATTTATATTGGGAAGTGGGGACTGGTATAACTCGGTCCGAAACATAAACAACTCTGTGTTGTGCAGCTTACATACTAGCATTATAGAAATTCTTCAGTTTTTATATTAATATTGAGAAAAATTCAATAGCAACAACAGTTAATCCGCGGCCAAAACGTACCCACACGCAGTCAATTCTAAACGTCAGAAAAAAAAATACAATACGGGGTCCGATTCCAAAATTCATTAGAGGCGCGTGCGCCGATGCGGGTACCATTTTACAGACATACGTTACTGTGTATATTAATGACTTCATAATAATAATCGTCCACTCATTCTGTTTGGAATGATCCCGTATTGGACGAGGATTCGAGAATTTTCAATTGACTGCGACTTTTTTTGTTTACAAAGTATAAGATTAAAATGTGTATTGAACTACCCGCATGTTAACATTAACTATGAAGTTAAATACGCTCACAATCCATAAAATCAACAGTTAATGACACAGTTCTAAGTCTCGGAGGAGCCGCAACGATATTTTATACAGATTTTATTCGAGAAGGTTGATTTCAAGTTTTGTAAAGCTGACCATCTCGTGTCTTGTTTAGGCATGTGTAATCTTATTAAAATTCTAAGATAATATAACAGGAAGTGAATTAGACTTTCATATGGGAAGTTGGGAAATGGGTTCGTGGTTATTAACAGTTAACATGCAGAAGGAATAGTAAGTATAAACGAGTGACGATGATGAAGCAGAAATATTTGGTAGTAAATTAGAAGTTTAGAGCTATAAAAAAAAACGAACAGTCAAATATAATCTTGTAGATAAAACAAACTTATACGTCAACTTACTAACTTTTCTCCTACATGGAAATGAAGATAACCAGAGTAAATCAAGGAAATATTCGGACATATTACATACGTTATCAAAGTTTCGTTTCGATGATGTAGAAGAAATAGAAAAAGAAATTTACTATTTATACTCACTAAGATAGTAAACACAGTACAGATGTATCCATTAAGTACGAGTCAAAAGTACTGATAATGTAAAAGTGTCGTTAAGGTTTTACCCATGGAACACAATCAAAATCATTATATTTTGCTAAACCTAAGAACAATGAACGATTCATTAATAAACACCAAGAGAAGCAAACTAGAGAATTGTCAATAGGAAAACCAACTCCAGCCCAAGACGAAGACTGAAAAAGAAAACTAAAGGAACATTGTAAACAAGGCTCGACCTACATTCTGCCCAGTAATAGGGAATGAAAGAAAATCGTGTCAAACGCTTATCTCCAGCGCAAATTGTTTATATAAACTGGGGGAGTCGGTTGCTATGCCGGTCACAACGATAGACGTCGACGAAATGTTATTTATCTATGATGATGACACTACCGTCAACAACGTTTTATGTTTTTACTAGCGAGCCGCCAATGGATTTATGCGGAGAATCGTTACTGTGAACTCTTCGATAAAAGTTTAAGTAGTGTACCACCGTACGTGACAGAATCTTCAAGCACAACTTCACGCCTGCATTCAACGAAGGGTTAGACTGAGGTGTCCCTTAAACTTAACCCACATTAGTCCGGTTGTGTTGAAGTCCCATTGGATAAAATAAATTTAAGAAGAAATGTAATAGGGGCGAGCCTATTGCCATCAACCGGGCTCGAATTCAGTGTGTGGTGTGCATCTGAGAAATAAAATTCTGTTAAAAAACCTAATAACACATTGCCTCACCAAGGAATCGAACGTAGGACATTATGCTTATCAGTAGTACTTGCTACCACTAGCTTGACCATTGAGGCAGTCAGTATCTTCACAGTAACAGATAAGTCCAAAACAGATGTACAACACGAATTTGACGTTCCACTTGAAATACCAAGGTAACGCCATAAGGTAGGTGTCTGCCACCATAAAAATTACACCATCGCAAAAACATATCGCACACCAGCCCTAAAACGATACCATCTTCATTGTTAGCCTTATCATTTGAGTCAATTTTGACATCATTAAAATCATTTGAGTCGGCAGCCGCAATTACTTACATATGAGTCAGAGAGTTGGGCGAGTGATGCCCGATCCGATCAGATTCTTTACAGTATCGATACAACAGGATACGATACTCGGATATTTTTAATCGATGCAAACGAATACGAGAAATGCTTGGATGGATACAAAAGTATTCGTATCGGAATTAATAATCATATCGTGCCACCAACAGGAGGAAATAAAACGAGTACAAAAGGAACTCCTGGAATGCTGCTTAGGCTTAGAGGGATTAATAAGTACCATATGATACTTCCATACACGTATCGACACAATTGGCAACATCGTTTATCCCTTAGTTAGGACGATACGATACTAAGCTAGAATTGGAAAATCAGATCTACGCCATTCAATACGATACCAGAATCGTATCTCTTAGTTGCGGTCCGAATCGATACACAAATGCAAGTAAGTATCGTGCATCCCTACTTGGAGCCCTTATTAGGACAAAATTGGCAACGCACGTAAGTTGCATGTGACCCGCAAAATGTGGGCTCAAATTGACAACATATCATTATGTAGGGGCTGGCTCATTATGTAGGGGGTAAGATCTGAGATAACATTTTTAAATTATATTTGACGGCCCTACACGTTAATGTAAATGGCGACAATTACAATTATGATTTAACAGAATATTTCATTGTTACTTTTTGATGTTGTTTTCATCGAGTTTAGGGTTGTCTAGTAAACAGTCCTGTTTTAATAAGAGTTTTTATTAGATAAATAGTCATCATGAATTTGTTTTTACTTTTTTATCGTGCTCTTGTCTGCCGTAAAAAACTAACACCGTTCTAACTAAATAACTATACACAAAATCTTAAGAAAGGTACGAGTAGTACAATAATTTTAAACATTTTCCGCTCCAACTATGGAGATGAAAGAAAATTATTGTTACACACACCCCTTGTAGATTCTTGGCAAAAAATGAACATAATGGGTCTAGGCAACATAGAATCCCTTTTACTTACAGTGATCGCTTTAGCTAATGATGTCAAAAAAAGCATAAATAAATAGCCGCCGTACATATCTTCAAAGATAGGCCCGTCAAGTTTGCACAGTTAGAAAAACCTATTAATCAAAAAACTAAATGACAATATATGTGTTACATATTAGCCCTCTATCGTTATACATATGTGTCGAGTCTCTACATTCTTTATCAAGTATCCTAATTGTATTGTAAATAACCATTATATAATTATATTGTAAACAACCATTACATAATTGTATTGTAAACAACCATTATATACTAAATAAGATACTAGTAATATCATTCATAAATTAGTTAAGGACTTTGTTATTGGTCCATATTAGTTATCTTTCTCACTAACTAATCACCATTGGTTATGTTTACTTATCCCATAGAATTCTTAGTATATAAGCTCAGTTCCTTTCGTTGTAAGTTCAGTTCTATTTCCAACATCATCGTTGTTCAAACTCATATTCTATTTCGCCTAGTTCCTAAATCTTAGTATTAATTATAAATATTGTAACAATTAAATAAAAGTTTATTTTTAAAAACGTTTTTGAGTTACATCACGTAACATATGTATATGGTAGTAGTGTCGGTCTTTCTATACGCCTCGAGGGTCAACAAAGATCTTCTCTCACAATAAATTCATTTCGGCTTCTAAATAAAACTTAAAAGAATTTTGGAGAATGCATCTTTAGACCAAGTTGGTTTTTTTGTTCGGTTAGTTGGTTTTTGTTTTCTTAAGTGTGTTCTGTGGTTACTAGCTACCATATTCATCGTCTGTTTATGTCTTCATACATACATACAAACAAAAATAAAGTCACACCTTTTTCATAGGCTGGCTAGGTTGAAACTACAGATGAATACAAATTTACATTTAATTCTGTGTTTAAAATTTGTGTGCCCTTACAGGGTACATGTCAGGCGCGGTTCATATTATTGTAATAACTATACTTACCACAGAAGAGCAATAAATGTGTATTTGAATGAGAAAACCAAATGCTAAGGTTTGTTTCGTCCAAGTTCATAGTTCATACACCTGGACATACACGAGTTCCCTTTGAAAGTAGAACACCACACTACACACCTGACCTTTTTGACAATACCAATATTGGGTTTATCAAAAATAAATTGTCATATTTCAATCGAATAGAATGAACCGGAAGGAACAAGTTTTTAATAAAAACGTTCGTGTAAAATTTTGGAAAGTAATTGCTTTTCACTAGTTTTCACCCATTTAACGTTATTATAGAAATTGTCACAGCCGAATAATTTTATGTGATTTGACGATTTCTTTGCTGCCTTAAAAAATGAACTTCGTTAAAACTATTATGTAATTAAACAGATTAATGACGTATAATGTCTTAATAGAAGAATATTAATTACTTGTTTGTGTGAGAAAATAGACATAATAACCTATTCAAACATTTAATATAGGTATTGTAAATGCCGCTTCTAATAAGAATTCATAATATTAAAAGGATTTAAACGGAACGAATCGTTATTTTCTTCGCATAATGAACGTGAAAAAGGTTGGTAGACATTCATAGTAAGATTTTATTTACATAAGTTTAGTAAAACATGCTTAACAACCCGCAACGGGTTAAGCAGGGAACACAATTAGTGCCAAACCATTGCTTTAAAACCACAGTTAGCATAAATACGAGGGGTTAAAACTTTGTTCGTACGTATCCTATCCTACCCAAAAACGAATTACTAGACAACAAGTACAACACAATAATCAAAAACTTTAATCATGAATGCTGGTTTTTTTTTGTTAACAACATAGTTAGAACTAGAACCTACATCGAATTACTTATGTACTAATTTAACTTTATGTCAAAATAAAATACATATAAAATGGTCTCTTTTTAAGTTCATACGTGAAATTAACAAACCCAATCAACTCTGTATACATTAAAAAGCAGTGCCAAAAACTAGGGCCACTATTAAAAAGGCGACCGAAATGAGAGCAGTATCTTTGCATTCGTTCGCAAAAATAACCGTTAAACTATTAAAGAACAAACATGTTATATTCGATTATTGCGACAATGGTTAGGGTGTTTTTTTCCAATATTGTACATCATTTGTCACCGGTCCTCTTTGAGGGTCGCAACTGGAATAAAGAATGATGGTGTGTGGTGCAGAGAATAGGAGGCAGCGGTTTCGGAGATTTGTTACAAATATTAGGAGGATAAGGAAGACTTTATTAGTTTTAAGTATCGTCTTACCAGTTACTGAGAAAATAGCGGACTTTCTTAGCCGAGAATGGCAGAGATAGATAGATATTTTTTTGCTGTCACCAACCCACAGCATTTGGTATACAAAAGAACATCTGTTTCATAATATAGCATTATTAAACTTCTAAAACATCTCGTGATTGATTCTTTATACCTTAAATTACATAGTATGTAATAATTGCACATCCCACGCGATGTTTTTGTCTACCTATGTCCACATTATCTGACAGATCATTTATAAACGCTTAATGTATCAACTTTTTATTACCATCTATTACAATATGTCACTTTGTAGATATTATCCAAGAATTCTCATTGGATGATGATATTGATTTCACAATACAACCATATTGGTACTTAAATTAATGTATTTATGTGTCATCTTGGCATAGTAATCATCACTACTTATAGGTATAGTGTTTCTATATACGAAGTATGTATATTTTAACAGGGAATTTACTATTAGTTAAACGTTGTATGGTTAATCGCTAAATGGTTCGCGTACGCTCAACATAATAATCTTTCGTCTGACGCAACTGGCAGAGAATTTCACGCGGGACGCGCTCGCTTCCGCTCATTTCTTGTACCGTGGTAAAGTAGAGCAGCCGCCGACAAACCGTCCGCCGATAAGTAGTGGATTTAGCAACCATTAAACCATTTTCCCGACGTTTACAGTGATTAATGTGGCTACACACTACACGACAATCTGCCGCAATTTGTACCGAGTCCGCCACGCGTGAAAACTAAACAAAACAGTCTGTGTGAACCGCCGCCGACCATTGTCAAACCCGGTATTACGATTGTAAACTTTTTAATGACAATCATGAATAATCGTCGGTTGCGTATGAGCATTTGTTACAATAATTTCTGTGTCGCCATTAAAATATTATGTTTATTTACGACGTCTTCATATACACAACACAACGGGTGGTAATTACGTGTTTCAAAAAAATTATCGTCATTATATATGTTAAACAACTTGAGCTGTTGATATGGAAGCTAAATAAATCTGTGGTTTTATTACCCTATTAGTTATTTAAAACCCTGAGTATTTATCACATTTTTGCAAGATAGTTTAGCATTTTAGGAGCGAAACCCTCATTAATTTGTTTTTTTTTTTTTTGAGATGGACAGATTTCAACACCTGTGAAGTAATTACACATACAATTAATAGCCGGTAAATAAACATTACAATGACCACATAAACACACAGCAGATTAACATAGACTAAAACAATAGATGCAGTATAAACCTGGTATTTCCTAACCACGATACCTTACATAAAATAAACTCATCATTCACCCACATATATCATCTAAACTGGAGGTACTAAACAGTATCATTACTCACCGAACAGCCCGAAATAAAAGTTATTTACTGAAAAGGTAACTTCAATCACTACCCTTGCAAACATTCCATAAGGCATAAACAGTTCAACGGGTTTGGATCAATTTTGACATAGTTTCCCCACCACTGCCTTGACTAGAAGCCTACCAGTACATCGGACTGGAGAAGTTCCCTTCGGATTTAAGTGGAAACTAAGGTAAAGCTTGTATCCTTACTTCCATTCTTAATATCACAAACGTCTTGACGGCTGAACGGTTGGAATTTGGCACACGAGAAGACGATGACCTAGGCTAGGACATAAGATACTTCTAATCCGCTAGCACGTTCCCGTGGGATAATTTCCGACCGGGTGAAGCCGCGGGAAAAAGCTACTTAGTATAAACCAATCCGATAGTAACAAGTGACTGTATCGAGAGGAATGTGTAACTCAACTACTTATTCTCCTTAAGCCCTGGTACTTTATAAGGAAGTAGACAATTTTCCTGTGACTGCGCTCGTCACTGTGGTTTTGGTTTTATTTAGACTATACTATTGTTTTTTATATGAACCTTTGTGGTCAGTTAATTGAAACATAATTTATAAGTGGAAGATGAACAGCTGATGACTAATGCATACCTAGAATATAATTGCACATTTTGATGGATGGAGTGTGTAAAGCCAAAGATGTTATGAAAAAATACGAAGGTATTGAGCCAAAAACATTTTACACCAGCCCTAAAAAAAAAGTGGCATAGAGGGACTAACATCATGGCTAAGTTACATCAGAGGGACGATAGTAGAGGAGTACTGATTTTCTAATCTTTCTAAATAAATCTTGACCAAATCAATCAGCTATACAGAAAACCGCTGCAGTTAGTTTAAATCAAATATTGATAACCGCACAATAAAAGGCACATGAAAGGAAAGCTAACCCTGCAAGCGCTGCATGTTTCATGAGATCCCGTGGCGGTTTAAAATCAAAAGCTTACTTATTCATCAGGGTCAACAACGTGTTTACTCCGGGCTATTGGATGAGTGGGATCGGTCCCATGAAGTCCCATCAGGCCCATGTTTGCGGAAAACAAACGAAGATTTGTATTGTTTGGAATCGTCCACCAATTTGGGGTGAGTTGAGGAAAATGTTGTCGGTATTGATTTCAGTGGAAATGTCAGTTTGTCACTTGATATTGGGGCTTGAAGTTCCTTTACTGTGAGCACGGATTTTTATATTGAAGGGAGGGACCAAGCTTGTGACTTACTTGATGGTGAGCGATGCCAGTCACCCCTGGACGTCTATAACACTAAACAAGTTGGTAAAGCGGCTTTTTTTTTACTAAAAGCAACGATTTGAACTGCGCGTGAGTGAACAGCATCTAAGCTACTATGATTAATTAATTGCCAATGAAAAACATTTTTATCCATCCTGAATGTATCATGCCAAATGTGGGTGCCATAGGGTACACTTATACCTAAACCTTCGGGGATAAGAGGCATCATATTATGTGCCGTGTTATCTCACGCCAATCTTTGTATTTCATCCCTCAATGAGCACATAGATAATTTCAATTTGAAGGACAAATGAACAAGAATGGCCAGCTCTAAACAAAGAGAAATTAGACTAAAACAATGTAAGTCTGTTTAGGGATAAACAAAGCATTTATCACTGACTCGTATTTTCATCACTAACGTCAAATAGTAAAACTAAACACGTGGATCCAGCGATTAATTCTGGACATGTGCAATGACCTAAGAACAATGATAGCCAGAAACCGTTGCTACAATAATAGCTGGTCTGCCAAGAATCAAGTAGTGTGTACTAGTGGCCCTGTGGTTACGGTATGTCAAATAAATATGCGTGCAAAACAGGTCATCATGGTGACCTCTGCGCTACCATTAACGATGTCGAGAAAGTGTTATTGTTTTAATTAGAAGTACGTGTGACGTGCCAGCAACACGAAATATAGGCACCGATTTACAAATTGCAGGCCGTGGGTCCAAACTCAGGCAGGCGCATCACTTTCTGCATCTGAAAACGGTGAAGTAAAACATCCAGAAGAGGAACCTACAAATCCTAGAACCAAATTTTCGAAGACGTCAAATCTACTCGCACTGGGCCCGCGTGGTATATTACATGCAGCCCACTTACAGCCAGGAGACCTGTGTCCCAGCTTTGGGAACATTACAGGCTGATTATGCTATGCTGCCAAGAATCCAGCTCCATTGACGCAAGGTAACAAATGGCTACTTTCACTACAAAGGACACGGTAACTTTTACTTATTCATCCTTGGGACGGCCCTTTGCCAAGCTCCGCTTTGGTTAAGATACTGGTCATGTATATTGTTGTAACCGTATAAACAAATAAGTAACTAGGATTTTGTAAGAATTTCGCGTAACATGAGGATAGGCGGCATCGCAATACACTTTTGTGGTGGTATGGTGATTATTGCAGCAAACAATGGTACACAACTAAACGTTAGCTGATACATTAATTAAACTTCGCAGTTCAGTAATACAGTCATTTTAGTTGTGTGCCAATGTTTGATGATGAACTGCATCAATGTTTGCATGCCAAAATTGTAGAATTTACAAGGATTCTTTAATATTATTGTAACCACCTTATTGTAAGTACCTACATTCTGAGCTAATAAAAGAATATTCTATTCTATTCTACAGGAATATATTTTGAATCTGAATGAAAATCATCATTCAACGGCAGTAACTAAAAAGTATCAGTTCATATGCCTGACGATTTTGTATTCGTAACGTTACATCCCACACAGGAGAATAGTCCATTTGTCGAATATTCAGCAAATGAAATAAATAAACGACGTATTGCCAAAACCTACCAAAACCAACATCCTGAAAACTACACCAATAATATCAACACGGAATCGAAACTAAATTCCCCCAACCTAACTGCCCATTCAAAGTTCTTCCGCCATTTCGTATCCGAACTCACAACTATCCGTATAAACATCCCCCGACTCCGTTAAAGGGTTCAGTTTGCAAATTTTCCCCGACATAAGCCATTTTCTATGTGTTTATCCACATTTAAACCGTTGGTAAATCAACAGGGTGTAGTTTGACCGGTAAAGGGATCAGTTTTGGTATTATATGGATCGCTTCGGTCAGCATTATTTCAGGATCCCAGTTTACGTGATCATGAGAATCGCTTATTGAATGGGTGGTATTAATTACAAATCAGGACGGTATGGTAATTGGCAAAGTGCACATAGACCTTCGGATATACTGATGCAATGAATATTGATTTAGTGTTTTCTAAAGTTAGCATTTACAGTGCTGGCATTCTGAAAGACACATTCTCTGTGTGATGTAACATTTCAAAGAATTACTTTAGCAAATGCTCGTAAATTAAATCAGAAAAATCGTTTTATTACGAAAATATGGATGAGCTTAAACATTTTTGTATGTATAGTATATCTACCCACGACATCCTGTGTGCGTAAAAATCCAATCCACATACACCTTGGAGCGCAATAATGCTGAGTAAACAAACGGCAAACGGTTGTAAATCAAACAGTTCAACACATTTCATGAATGATTTGTACTTGCTCCACAAAACTTGGGTTATTACTAACCTATTCTATCATCATAAAACAAGGAAATATGACTCATCACCCGCTGGAAATAAGATTGAAGGCGGCTGTACCGTTAGTTTTGCTTTGCGCTGAACAGTTGCATGTCAAGGCCTGAATGATCGTAGATTTCAAGTGAAGAGCTAGAAGCGACGGATTAAAATATTGTTTCAAGAAGAAAAAATAGATCTCTTCTGTTTACGATTTTTTTTAAATAAATTGTAGAACTAACTACCGTGAAGTCTGCAACTGTATGTTGATTTAACGAACGGAGCATTATGAGAATTTCGTGAGCGGCCCACTATTGCTCGGCTGGATATCGTCTTTGATAATATTCCCACACTACTGACAAAACGCCTGTCTGCAGAACATAATATATTTCCCTCGTTATGTATCGCCAATGATATTTATTCGTAAAACAATTCAGAAAAGCTTCGCGAAAAAGAAATTGTAGAAGAAACTAGGTCAATAGTTCTAATCTTAAATGATTGTTTGAAATAGCTGGGAATAGTTTCAAAATATTTACTATTCTGATGTTATTAAGACTATAGTCTTCATACTGGAATTTTCCCGGGCATTTACGAGTTTCGTCATACATATGCTATAAAAGAACTGTCGCATGCTTAAACAATTCAAGAGTGCCTGTAAATGGTCTATTTGAAATAAAAAATAAATACTTTGAGTTTGATAAGCAACTTAACAACTATTTTCCCGAGCATTGCGATTCGAACAGTGAAACTACCTTCTGTTTACATTTAAGGTTAAATTCGGAAACAAAAAGCGACGGCAGAGCTGCCCACGTCAATTTGACTTCCACAACCCAATTAGTACTGGGTAATACGATACCCCTTGATAACATTGGTTGTCAAGACTTTCTGGTAACTGACTGTTACCGTGACCTTTGACCAACGGCTTAACGTGCTTTCCGAGGCGCGGAGGAAACTCGGTATGTGATGATGGAGTATCCACGACCAACCTAGGCAAGCGCTTTACCTGAAGAATCGACCCGAGCGGCTGTTATTATTTAGCCACGAGCTCCACGACTATTTTCTATGCAACTAGATAAAAACGCTTCCGTGGCTGGCGAAATTGCCGCTGGTTAACGTATTCATAGTTAGAAACGGGTAGTGAACTGGGCATGCGCCTTTGCCGCTGCGGTTGTCGGTTAACGTTGTCCTCGGAATTGTACCTTAAAACATCGCCACCCACGCTAACCCACAGTTGAGCAGGCTATTAACGTTATTTACGACATAGGTAATAAATAAATAACATTGTTCCGTTAATAAACGAAACGAAACTTTTAAAGAATAGAGGTTCACGTATGTCTGTGCACTTAGCAGTAATAAGACATCGATATAATTTATTATATTCATCACCATCCAACACCATCATCATCAAGAACGATACCTGGAAGGTCAGCGAGTGCAGGTCGCAGTCTAAGGTACGTACGCTGCACATAATGCGTGAGACCCCCAAAGCACTCCAACGATTTGATGGCTTCCAGCTACCCAGCTGGAATCCACCAAACCCATCTCGGTTGATGCGCATGCTGCACACATACTAAATATTAATTAAAACCTTGCTGAAACCCCCTTGCTAAAACATGAAAAGCTCATAGTCGAACACGAAAGACATATTTAATTTACGATTTAGCAAAATACTATCGCATTAAAAGCACACGTGAGTTTGTACCTTGTGCCTTGTC
This sequence comes from Standfussiana lucernea, assembly GCA_964057025.1. Lineage (NCBI taxonomy): Eukaryota > Metazoa > Arthropoda > Insecta > Lepidoptera > Noctuidae > Standfussiana > Standfussiana lucernea. Next base: position 14,395,328 of record OZ059799.1, read on the forward strand.
TAAGAATAGTGAACATGTACATATGTAAATCATAGGATAGCGTCGTAACTGATGTGAACGAAGATAGTACTATGCACGTATATGTTTAGCGGACGCTTTGAACCTCGCGCCGTAAAACACTGAATATAAACTCGGTGATAGTAAAATTTACGCTCAAAACATAAATAAACAAACCTTTAAACTCTCTCGAAAGTCGATACAAACGTTATCGAATTAGCTTCTGTTGTTTCTCAAACGGACAACGACTAATGACTACATATTCTAATAATTGTGTTAATGCAACCAATAAATGTGAATATTACGGACAGACACATAAACAAATAAACATAAAACTACATGACCTTATTTAATTAACATAGTTATGTTAGAATGCAGGCAGTATCTGTATCTCTGAACTGGATTCTCCCATACAAAGTGTGTGAGTGAGGTAAAATATTATAATTGGTCGCATTAATAGGTTTCCCGTGAAGAGTGAATGCACTCTGCGTCTGAACGAGGGCCATTTAATGACTCAATAATGAGCTACTCTAATTTTAGATACTTTCCCGCCAACGGTAATTGACGAATCATCATTTATTTGCTGTTTATGAACCTATTAATTATAGACGTTATTAGCATTTGCCTTAAAAGAGATTGCAGTCACCAATAAGGCATACTGATGATTTCATAGTCCTTAGTCGTTGCAACACAGTTGACGGGAAAAAACAAACGGGACGAAGTTGACTAACATGCCACCAATTTATATACAGACAGGGAAATTAATTACTTATTAAAAGGTAAATTAGCACACTAAGCCAATTGCTCTAGTTACAGCCATTTCATACAACTGCCAAAAATATCTAGTTATTTTCCCTGAGCTTCCAAAAGAATACCTTGTCACGCCGTAACGGAAGATCGTAACTTTTTCAGTCGTACTCACCCTGCAACAAAAAGAAAAACAATCATCAAAACTAGACACACTACTAATTACTTACAAAGAAATTCATTAATAACCGAAAGTATACGGACAGACGGGACAAGAGGGAACGAAGTTTACGTCCACTTGTGTCCCGAAGTGCCCCAAAAGTCTAGACCGGACGCTTGTTGGACCATTAATTGTCCCATCTAGGGGCCTCGTCTGTCCCACCCCCTCAGTGTGAGGGCATCGTAGGAGACTCATAACTGCATTATGGTCGCCATTTGGGGTTGGGTCATACACTTGTTTTAAGTATGTGTAAGGGAGTTTTATGGAATTTTGTATTACGGACCATTATGCTTAGTTATTCAGACACATATTGCGAAATAGTTTTTATGACCCAAGAGTTTTAAACCGAGCGAGAATTTAGCCAGGATCATTTTATCCTAATATTACAGACCCTCGAAGGAAAACCGGATATTTAAACAAAAAATTCTTCATTAATTATCGTCAACCGTTCAAAAACCTTTTCAACAAAAAGTCAAATAACAATACAAAGTTCAGGGAACAATCCTGGCCCAAGAAAATACGCATTAGGGAACTTTCAAGGGCACGTTCCACCAAGATCTGACTGGATAAAGTATATAATCGATAGGTATCATAAAGCTTAAAGTTCGGAGTTTTGGATATTATGGTAAGCCATAACGGATGTTGTGCGGATCAGGATGTTTAACGTTGTTAAAGCGTTTATTTCGGAGAAATAATTGCGGATGATACGATCGATTTAGAAGTTAATAAGGGGTGATTTGGTTGATCCTTTCCTTTTTTCTTGAACACCATGGTCGGATCTCACAAATATTCGCACTTTGTAAAACTTTGTTCAGGAGTTAACGTGTGCGAAGTGATTTGAAGTAAAGCTGCGCAAAATCACGTCCACATACATAATTAAGTATATTAAGTTATGCAAACAAACAGATTGCAGAAAGTCCATTCTTCGAACCTCAAAAACTTTACAAGGAACATAAGCTTTGCTTCCTAATACCGTCTGAAGAGCCGTAACAGTTACACTCCCACATATGCCAAGTAAAAGCTACCATCACGCTTACAAATGTTATCGAAATGCAAATCTTCAGCCAACTAAATGACTTGCGTTTCATTAGAAACATGCGTCAGTACCACATCATCACAGCAAACGTATGAGTAATTATAATTAGTCTTATTAGCACACAGTGTGTATTTAAAAGCAAATGTCCTTCGACCGCATTTTTGTTCAATGCGGGCCTGAATCCTAAAGGTTTGGTCACACTGAGGCAGACTCGCGCGGTATGTGGGCCGGTACTGCAGCACGCATCGACTCGCTAAATAATTAGGAAGTCACGAGACTATTCGCACCAGTTTATTGAACCTCAATAAGAGGCAGTTGACGGACACAATCGACGCGAGCGAATTTCGTACGGAAGAAGAACACATGCTGCGTCGATCCCTAACATATTGGTATAATAAGGACAAGGCACTGATGATATCCAGCGCGGAATTCGCTTCAGTTTGGCCAGAGCTTAATGTTACCAGACATAAAACTGAAACCATTGACATAACTATAAAATCTGGTGTTCCACTCGACTGCAATTTGTATGATGTAATCGTAGTAAAACTAGCACGTTTAATAATGTGGGTTATCGTAAAAATGTTTAGGAATAAAAGGGGGACGAGATAAAGAAATACAAGAGTATGCCAACAGGAATTAATGCAGGGGAACAAATAGACTATTGCATGAGCATAATCAGAGTATAGTGTTCCCATTGCTGGGAAAGGGCCTCCTGTCTATGAGAAGGAGTGGGCTGTCAATGTTCTAATCCACTACGTGGGCAGTGCGGGGTGGTAGATGCCACATATCTTCGAAATTCTGGTTCTAGGCCATCGAAGTTTCCTCACGAATAAATACGAATCCAGACAGATGTATTATATATCTGTATATTTCACGGTTTCGTCGAAGAAGACTGTATCAAAAATATATTTCGTTCCTAGAACACATTTTCCTTGTCAAATTAAAATTCTTATACTACCTACCTAACCACAAATCCACTCTACATGATTGAATGACAGCATTATCAAGAAACAATTGATATCTGACTACCATGACCAAGAGCTACTTGGAAATACCAGCATCTTGAGGTAAGACTGTACCGTCTAAATGATGACGTCATTTCCAGCAACGCATATTATACTCAGGTTTTAAAGTCCACAGGTGCGATATAGCCAAAGTGGAGTATGAATGTGGATGGGTATACAAGGTGTAGTTTTGCAACCTCGTCAAAATTCAGGAGATTGTCATAGTAGACGGAAATAATCAATATAAATTACGGTACCTGGTCAATAATAATAAACGCTGCATTTTTTAGTTGTTTTAATTTGACACTATTTCAGAATGAAGCCCTTTTCAAAAGAGGAGAATCACCCGTTTATCGAATAAACGTCTGCGTTTGTTTGTGTGTGTGAAAGCGCGGTTATAGGGCTAGTATTAGACAGGCCGCGTTTTAATACGGGTGGTGTACACTAATCGGTTTCCGATTTAAGAAAAAAATATGAAAAAATACCTACCCATTTTATTATTCATTCGGGTCGAGAATCATTAGCATAGTTACTTCCATGAATTTGACGAGGATGCAAAGCAACACCTGGAGAAGACCGAAGACGCGATGGATAGACTGTGTCAAAGTTAATATGGCTAGAAAGGGGGTGATGACTCATGAGCCGAGGATAGAGGAAGAAGAACACATAAATAAATTGGTATAAGGGCTGGTGAAAGATGATGATGATGAAGAATCAATAAAAGACCGTATAGATTTCAATAATTGCCGATCAGATTAATTGAAACAGGTGAGTCATTTCTACTCACCTCATTAACGATTAACCGTGAAGGTAAGTAAATACTATACTCCGTACACGGGTAAACGACAATTATTCATTGCTTATCGTGTAAAATAAATACTTCATGAATTTTTCATGACATCTGTTAAGACATGGATGTCCTTGTGTCAGTTTGTTTTGGAGTATATATATGAGTAAGCAGGATCCTTAAGCTTGAATACCTACTATATGCGAATTTGATACTAATATGCTATAACAGAAAGTCAATATACATATTGTAATCGAAGCCAGGGTAAATTACTTAGTTACCAATTTGAACTTTATGGAAGAAGTGATGTTCTAGTTAAGCAAAATGTTAATACCTATAGAATATAATGTATGTTGGATTTCAACCTTCTTCTGTCATTACGTCGAGGTAATAGTTTATCGCATAAACACTTAATAAATGTTGATGGTGGTTCTATAAAGGTTCGGTAACAGCGATACGGAAAAATAACGGACACTAACAGATTATGTACTTGAAATATCTGTCGATGACTATTGATACTATGGTGTCTGATGTCCGCAACCTATCAGTTTAACCGAACCTTAACAGAAACTAGTTATTATTATCGTCTCGTTAGCCGAAGCTCTGATCAACGACCTGGAGTATAAGTTTGACAAAGATACGATCAAACAGGTAATCTCAAGTACAACAACAGAATCCCGACAAAAATACTGTAAAAAATATCCCAAAAACGAACACAATTCAAATACCATTTAATAAAATACAGACATAGGTGCAGTCGCAGAGATATATTCGTTAAACATAATTTAGTGTACGTCTACGACCATTTACTAAAGGGTATTATCGATGACATAAAGCAATTTGTAGTAGATTTATCAGTAGGAGGTATCTTGGTATCGACTGCTAATGGCAGTGCGGGACCGGACGATACGATACAGATTATATTGGACATTGCTATCGGTTTAAAATATTTTGTGAGGAGGAAACGATAATGTGCTTTTGGGTTTAGACGGGATATCTGGATGTGAGCTTGTGGTATCACAGAAAAATAATTTATTATGTGCCTGCGAGTCTCAAATTCATCATAATTTTCATTGACAGTTTTGTTGCATCCATTGCTGAATCAAGACTTCATTCGGCAGCCCTCTGGATAAACGATTACGTAAATACTGATTTTACTTATTACTCTATTAGTTACATAGGAGTGATGTAACAGTGGTATGGAAGAAAAAGACATGCTGCCTCGACCCCAAATAAATTGGAACTAGGACAGGAGAATGATGCTGATGGTGATTCTATTAGTAACATAATTCTAATAAGCAATCTTTGTGGCTTGCGAATCTATTTGAAGTACATAACCTGTCTTGTTGATCCATTATTTTGCTCTCACATAAAGCGTAGCCCTATCTTGGTGGCGAACCTACGCACTTTCGAGTCAGTACCTTCGACATGAAAGTGAGTGGGGTTCTATCCCGTAGGCAGCATCGAACCAGTTGATACGCCCATATAAAATGAAAACGGCACGAATCTATCATCGTTTCGAAACCTACACAAAACATTTCCGATTGCGATTATTAGAGTGGTTGCGCATCCGAAAAAATATGACGCAAACTGGATGTACTTTGTGTTTCATACATCCCAACCGAATTTGCTGACTACATTGATTTATCTATGTATAATTTCGTCTAAAGACCTGCAAACCGAAAGAATTATATAAAGCGTTTTCAGGCTGGCGAAAAAGCTAAACTATTCAAAAGTTTAGACCTATTGCAAATTGGCATGACAATACGGAAGCGCGAAGCCACCTATACCCGCCTCCCATATAAAAATAAACAGCCCACTACAGACTTCGACCCAGACATATGCGGCCACCCATAAAGAAGACGAAACACCACATTCACACCCACACAATACCGCAAATTAATATCATAGCGATAAGTCAGTGAGGACGGCCATTTTTCTCTGTTAACTATATTAATATAAAAGCAAGGGAATTCACAACACGTCATAAAGACGGCCCATATGGATCACTCATGGTGCCCTTTTTCGTGGTCGAGTATAATTTGGGACCACGGATATTAGATCTGCAAATTGGTCGTGTTATCTCCCGCCCTACCCGAGGGTGACCATTAGGAAATGGGACTATTAGGGAAGTTACCGGTAATAAAATCTTTGATTTTTTTCGTGAAGGATGTTTTTTCTTTCATCTTAGCCCTTTCTTTACATGTTGTTTCAGATTTAATTTGAGTCACAACGACGAATCAAGCTGAGATTTTTATGGTGGATCTCCGGTCGTAATTTAAAGTGGCTTAAGTCAACAAATTTTTAAATCTGCATATCGGTCTGTAATCATCCTACTTTCTTCTTTATCTTTTTTTAAGACTTATTGCCTTTCAATGTGTAAGACTTCAATTGAGTGACAGTCAAGGAGAGATTTATATGGTAGACCTCCGGTCGTAATTCAAAGTGGCCAAAATCAACATATTTGTTTTTAAAACTACAGCATGTGTCTTACACATGTTTGGCATGGATGAAACTGGGAAATACCCCAACAGCTTGATAACAAAGGCAATAGAACAGAAAAATAGTAGCGACATTTAAAAGGTAAAATAAAACGTTGCTGACGACAGAACGTCTGATCTCCTAAGCAAAGACATAGATAATTAACATTCGCGTCAAAACCGCATAGGTTGTTGGAAAGTCAAACTAAAAATGGACGTTGAGAACGTATATTTTACTCATTGTTATTGTTTCTGCCATTGTATACAGTATTCAAGGTGTATAGAACATACGTACATAAGATCTTACACCGACGTCATAAATTTGTCTTGCACAATGTGAGATTGCTATGTCTGGTAGATGAAGAATGTGACTGATTGGAGAAAAGTAAACAGCGATCAATCAAATTTCAGTCGCTTAGGTCTAATCTTGAAAGGTCTAGACTAAACTAAACTTTATCAATCAGATTTTTTTTTCAGACAAGCGGTTTCGATCCAGTTAAACACCAAGATCATCGGCCATCGTTTTGTTTTCCCACAAATCCGTGCCAAATCCGCCATAAGTACATAAAATATTCTCCAATCCAGACGGCAAGTCATCACTCCCAATACATTAGAACCATGGTCACTATACACCGCGCCCTCCTTGCTCTGTAATGGCGTCCGCAGCGCCATCTACTAGCTATATTGACCCATGGCCTATCCACAAAATTTACTAAGGACGCTATTTATATCAACCAAGTCTGATATGCGGATATTACGTCACTAGTGCGAAAAACTGAGTGACTAACATTCTGAGGACTATTAAACGTGAACTGTTATTTATTATAATTTAGTGCATTAGGCTCTGAGCTGACTGCATGTTTGACGGAGATAAATGAAAATTGTCTCGTTTCTAAAACAAAATTGCATGAAATCATATATTCCTAGAAATAATTCACATCTAAAAAGAAAATACTGCAAACGTTTTCATCATCGTCACAGGTAATTTATGCAGTTTTGCAACCGAACGCCTACATTTGTTTTTTTTTTGAAAATACATGACACTGGCTGTAATCCAATCTATAAATTGTCACCCAATAAAAACTGCGTTTCCTAGAACAAAAATAATTTTGTATAGATACTTCCAGTGTCACCTTGTGATGGGTAAGACTCTAAAATTGCATTTGCAACAAACGTTCACACGTAATCAAAGTGACATTAAAAAATGAAATATCCATTCAAAAATATAAAAAGAAAACTTAATTCTGTCAGATACATGTACCAATAAATAAATATCTAACTTTATGACAATAGCTATGAATCTTTTGTCAGGTTCTAAAATCGTAATCGCATATACTGAGAGTCTCCGACGAAATTCAATTGGAGCCAATTGCAAGATAACTTGGCAAACATAATCAAAACTAATTGATCAGACAGACTGATAAAAAATTTCGTGATCAGATAATTGGCAAAAGGGATGGAGCAGACGCAGACGGAGGGGATGAATCTACTACTGAAAATGTAGAAATACTCAATTTTGTAAAAGAAAATCTTCATTCACAGACAAGAGTGAATTCAGAGGCCCCACATAGGATTTCAGCCATTATAATTTAAATAGCAAATATCTAGTTAATAAAATCACAATGCGGCCTTGCGAGTCACAATGAGGAAGAAAAGAAACGGAATGTATTTGCGAAAGTAATTCTGAACGATAAAAATGTGTTAAAAGTATACACTGATATAAAGAACAGCGCGCTATCATCTGAAACCGAAATGGTGTGTGATGGCTTGTTACGTTTTTATGAATTTTCGTCAAAATTCGACTGCTAAACTTGCGAAATAGATACCATATTACATTGTTTCATGGACCTAAATAAACTCGTACCGCTGAAATTAAAATTTATTGATTCGAGAAGATAATACTTTCGTTATGTATAAGCTATCACAGGCGCCATCATACTATACAGGTTTACGTGTAAAATCTTTATGAAAACGCGTAATCTGGTGTGAATCTGTGTGCGCGTGACTAGGTGCGTGCGCGTGGCACAGTGACCGAGATGCGCGCGCGCCGCCGCTGGCGCCTACGGCTCTATGACGCAACCATGTAGGGCACCTACTACACTATCCGCAACTATATCTATCGCTGATGTCTGTCGAGATAAAACCAGCCTAGCAACAACATTTCACATTAGCATATCCCCATTCATTTGAACACTGAATTTAGAACAACTGAAAATTGTGGAAATGCATTCATAAACGTGACAACAGGTTAATCTCTGTTAAAACCGAACAAGAGAACATAAAACATGAAATACAGAAGCTAATTTCAAAATGCACAAGCATTTGTATTACAAGATGACGCAAATGTAGCAGGAAATCTAGGAAAAGTGTTCATGCAAATGTCGCGTGTATCTCTAGATTTTTTGTGAAACAGAGAAGACAATTTTTCACTTCATAAATGTCTGTTTGGATTAGTGAAATTACTTCACTATCCGTGCAATTTTGCTCTTCATTTATCACTCCAGAATATTCCACGTAATAGTTTGAATGCAACAATTTACTGGGTAATCTTGACCTATTAGTGGTGTTATCTAGCGACATCGCAACAGGGTGCCAGGTCAAGAAACATTGCAACAGTTGCAGCGGTCACGTGGTACATAGAATACGGTGAAACAGAAGTAACATCGTTAATTACCTGAGGCCAGCATAATTCACAATGGACGAGGAAAATCACCGCTTGAATATTAACTAAGTAATTAGCAAATGGAATTGTTGTAGGGCGTAAATCCCTAAGTACTTGTGTAGCGTCTTCATGTTTATTTCAAAGGAATATTTATCGTAGATTTCGTTTATTTTTGGGTTCAGTGAACGGTGTTGTGGAAAAAGTTGTTTTCAAATGCGACCAAAAGAGCTAATCGATGATTGATCTTAAAGCATTTTTTAACACCAATACTAATATATCGACAGACTAAGACCAAAAAGACTGGAATCATCTTAAAACTGTTGATCGCAATGCAAGACCTAACAAAATTAGGAAAATCTTATAAACAAAGCCGATCAAAGCCTCAAAACCGTTAGAAAAACCACATTTCCAAGGAAATTTGGAAGCTTTACGATTGCTAAACACGATTTTAGTTTTCTAGTCTTTGCTCAAGCTAAATCTTCAGAAACAATAAAGATTAGTGAAGCAAAATCCGTTGCCAAGCGGAACTTGCAACGAACTAGGTTGGATCGCCTACGCCCTACGACTGCCAGTTCACTGACATCTGCACTCTTTCCTTAAATGCCAAAATATTTATGCAAATCTCATTTCAAATTGCTTTGTTACTTAGGAAATAGTTTTATGTTGGAAAAACACTGCGAAAGCGGACACCGGCGTATCAAGATCAAACTAAATAATTATGTTCTTTGTGAGGTTGAATTAGCATTGTTTTTACGGAATGAGGCGAATAAATACTGGATTTGAAGAATTTCGTAGTTTTTGAAGACTTCGAGAACCCGACAGGGAACTTTAACCCAGATGAAGAGATAATGGACTTTAGCCAATACGTTCTGGGTAAGCTTAGGGCGAATTTCATCGATAAACGAGATCTAAACCGCGTCAAAAAACTGTCAATGCCACTCTTGCTTTGAAATACTGATACTCACAATTTCCTTCTGAACGCCGTTTACAATTGCTGATCGCGATTAGTTTCTTTGGTCAATCCGCTCTTTTCCGTAACCCTACACCTGAATACCAGGAAGCATTAAAACAGCCACTGACATAATGAGCTCCATAGCCACAAAACCCTTGAACGAAAACGTTCCAAGTGCTACCAAAAAGGTAACGCAGCATTTCTTAACTAGCCTGCATAAGGAAAGTGGATGCAATTGCACAATGGTACGCAATGAATCAAGCGCTATTTCGAACTGTCGGCGTCGCATACATATCTTGGCACACGTAAGAATGCACCACATTGAATGATTGTCAATTTATTTATAGAAGTATACCGTTTACCTTTGAACGTGCGAAGCGGTTAGGTGTCGGCTTTAACTGGGGTATTGAAATAGTTGCAAGTCTGCGATTTGAACAAAGATAACTTTGTGAATAACGGAGCTAAGTCTGAATTCTACCTTTTCTACGGAACAGTGGCGGCATGGACCCAAATAGGATAAGGGAATGATGACTGTCTCGTTAGTCTAGTAGTCGCAAGCACGACTGGTATGCTGACCAGTCGTATTTGCGACTACTACCTGGATTAGGACCTGATGCTTCAGGTCCTGGGTTCGATTCCTAGATCTTGCAGTGTTATTGGGTTTTTCCTTCAGAAATTTCTCAGTAGCAGCCACGGAGACTGGATTTGTGTCCGGTTGATGGCAATAAACTCCCTCCCTATTACATGGGACTTAAACATAACTGGCGAAATGTGGTTGTACTATTAGGTACACCTCTGCCTAACCCTTCGGGGACTAAAGACGTGATGTTATGTGAATGAAAAGATGCAGGATCAGCTGCTTCGATGCGACTTAAAAGAACGGTTTTTATCTGATACGATCCGCTGGAAAACACTCTTCTATCATCAGGTCCGTTTTAAAGTTGGATAAGCTGGTCGCTATGGAGATCGACGGAAGACGCATGTTCAACAAGTGGGTAGACCTCGGTTACTAGATCATGGTTCACCAGTGTATCAGCACTATTAACCCATTTCTTTCAATTTTACTACATGCGTGGGTAAAAAAGCAGCTGATTGGCTCAATTTACATAATAATTCTCTCGACTTCAGTGGAACCGGGAAATCTTTTTTTTTTTGCTAATATTTATATCAGCAACATCCCACCTGATTTTATGCGAATTCCGTATCGTTTGGTGACGCACAATGTTTTTATTATTATCGCGGAGCTACGTGTGGCAAAGAGATCCGCGGTATTTATCACCTGAAGATAATGGAATTGTAGGTATGGATGGCCATCATACAGGCGTCCCACTTAATGGAGTGGTTGCCGGCACCTGTGGACCTGTACAATACATCGCCACGGTTGATACATAGCCATTTTGGAGATGTCTTTGGCTGTGGTGGTCTTTTCGAAGAATTAGTCAAAAGTATCTGTAGTGCACCCTTATAACGGCAGTTATATTTAAGTCCCTTGTAATAGGGGCGAGCCTGTTGCCATCAATCGGACAAAAATGTAGAATTCAGAGACTGAGAGACAACGGAAGTTAATGAATGAGATATGAATGAGAATCTCATTCATACATCATATTATGTTACCTCACATAACGCTTACTTCCATGATAACGGTGATAATTCTTTATACACATAGAATATTAAAATCATAGGATTTTCCCGACAGCAGGATAACCAGTATTCAAACATACGATGAAAGGAAAATATGCAGATATTATGCCTTTCTACGTAATTCCGTATTAAGGAAAGACTTCTAAAATACATGTTTTCTCAGCCGAACGAAGATGAAACTATTCGAGGAATATTTTAGTTTTACTAGATAAATATCTACTTTAGCAATATGTATGTACTTAACAAACTTCCTCGTTAGTTAACAGAATTTTCAGTTAGTACTTCGTTGCTAGTTTGCAACTAACTAAGAGAAATTTATTCGAATGTGCTTATTTATTAAAATGGCTGTTCTTAATCAGAAAATACTAATAATCTATCGATAAACTATGAAGCAACAAGTCCACTTTAAAAAAAAATCTGGATTAATAAATTTTTCCAATAAAGCTTGAGAGCTCCATTGAAAGAAAAAATAATAAAGAAAAAAACTTTGTTGCTACATTATTAGTTCTAACATCCTATACAAATATTTGCCATGCATTTATTTTACATTGATAACAACACATGTCATGGTAGGTAATAGGCAAGACTTATCCCCAATACAATGGTACTTAGCATCCTAACTGTCGAAATTTGGGTTTACTGTACACAACTGCGTACCCCTTCAGAGCATACAGGCGCGATGTTATGTTATGATATAGTGTAGACAATAAACATCCAAGCGATTGAGGCAATCACGACATCCTTGCTGTCATTTTACGAAGAGTTCCGTTGTCTTTCTCCGAAACTCATCATCCGATCTATACCAAAATTTAAATGGGACCATTTCGGGATAAAGCTTTCCGAACAAAAAAAAAGTTTTGCAAATCCGTTTATATATGACGGAGTTATGCCCGAACATACGGAAAAAAATATAAACATCCGAATTGATAATCTCCTCCTTTTTGGAAGTCGGTTAAAAACCGAAGACTAGTCTAGCAACGTGAACAAACATGCCATAATGTTATCACCCGATAGGCATCCTCTCCAATCAGTCCACATCGCTCGGCCACACAAAGGCGACTGTAATCAAAACCAATAGCTTCCCAGCCGCACACAATGCGATATCTTCCGACGATCCTACTAACCTATATACACCCACTTATCTAGCAACCTTGAGGCTACAGAAGAAATTGGCACGGCCAACCTAAATACACCAACCACGCGCGGCATTGAAATTCGTGATTTGTGAATCCCATTCATTTTTATAAAGAAAATTATGCTAGAATTATATAGAAAAAGTACGAAATGTCGTCTGGCCAGATAATTTACATTATGTATATGAACGTCGCACGAGTTGCGGAAAAAACCGCAATATTTTACAATATATTTAAGGAACGGGTTACGGCGTAGTAAGACGAATCTTCAGCGGGTACGGCAGCGTAGTAACAGATGTTTTAAGCGTTTTTTGCAGTGGTAAACGAGTATTGTTTCCGCGATTTCGTCTGTTCAAAAATACTTTACACATTCTTGCGAAAAGTTACAAGAATAGTGTTATGGCGTGACGATTTTAGGGTGAGACGAGCCTCAGTAATGTGTCACCTGTCGTTATAATCTGACCTTCTTTGTATTCCTACAACATTTTGTTTGCCCCTGCTTAGCATATATTTATCCACGTGTACGATTTCAGTCTTTCTTCATTAAAATTAAATAATTCTCGAAGGTTAAGGTCGATTTATAGGTGTGTTGTAAGGTGTTTCTATCTATAAAAAAAACTCTTACGGGCCGTGGGTAATTGACGCTATATTTAACCGACTCAGAAAGCACATCATACAGATCAAGTAAATTAAAACTAGAATAATCGTGAGGCCTTTAATCATACAATGACAGAAACTTGTGAAACATCAAAGAAATAGCCATTTGATTGGCCTTGAAGCTCCATGATTAAACAGTTGAATTAATTTTGTTTCTGCTAATGAGTAGGTATGTAAGCATTTTCTAATACGCCAAACCAAAGTGAACAAGCTACTCTATTTTTGTGTGATTAATATTTCTCCAGTTTTTTTGTTTATGTAAAAGAGGCATCTATATTTTACTTGCTTATTACGTTATTAGGGAGACAACTTGATTGTGGAGGGCAGATAGGTCGCATCATCTAAACGAAAACAGTTGAAAAAAACCAAGGCTGGCAGAATGCTTAAACTTATTGAGTTACCTGGGGGCCTAAAATGACCGCTTTAACATAATTATAGTAGGATAATAATATGAATCACATTAAAATTCTTAAAATAGTCACAGACGCGGTTAATATTATGAATTATTGTCAGTTTGTGACCATTTTACGAATTGTAACGTAATTCATATTATTATGAATCTTCTGCAGCGACTATTTTAGGCCCCCAAGTAGAAAGAGCCTCACGGAAATCTCCCAGTTCACGCCATAGCTATCCACATGGCATTCACATTTTTTCTAGTCTACGAGAGAGATAAGTGTGGCTAGACGATGCAGTTGTCAGGGCATTAGAAACTACGGCTTTTTATACGACGATTTAAATCTCAATGTAGCCGTCCACCGCTAAAACTCATCATTCTTATTGAAAATTCGATCTGATGTATGAAGTATGAAGTTATGAGTATGAAGATTTAATGACATCAAATCAAATCATCGTGATTTTATTTATTTATTTATTTAACAATTTATGTACACACTAAATACAGAAATCAAGAAAGGAACAGAAAAGAGAGTACAAAGGTATTGCTTATTTCTAATGAAATCTCTTCCAGCAAACCTGCGAAAGGAGATACTAAAAAAAGAGATGTAGACAAAGTGTGTAAAAGAAAAAGAGAAAATGGAAGACATAAAACATAAATCAGATAACTATTTTAAATATAATATACAATATAAGAATATACTTACATACATATAAATACAAAGATACATACAACAATCCTATAAATACAATATAATAAATAATAATAGATACTTATGCAACTATGACGAAATGGAAAGATAATGTTCTTTCACTCTTCTTTTGAAAACTGCAATAGTTTGGCAGTCCCTAATGTCAGGAGGAAGTGAATTCCACAACCGCACGGCGTGCACAGTGAAGGAGTAGGAGTAGAAATCGGTAGAGTGTGGAGGGGACTTAAGGAGGTTCCTAAGATGCGACCTGCAAGGTGCATCAGAAGGACGGGAGTAGGAAAAGCGTTCCCGCAAATAGGATGGTGTTTTAGGGTTGTGAAGGATATTAAATAGCAGACACAATATCCGAGAGTTCCTGCGAAGTCGAATTGGGAGCCACTTGAGTATTTTGCGAAAGTTGGAAACATGATCATACTTTACTTTACTTTTTTTTTACTTTGTTTTTTACTGGAAGAAACTGGGATTAAAGACATACTAGTGGGACCACAGATAAGCTCAATGATATTCCCGTTTATGTGGGAAGTAGGATGCATATTTCGCAGGTATGCCAAGGTCTTGTGAAATAAATATGTAGATTTACGGATGATGTAAGCTTTAATCAAATATCATCATCTGCCTAACCTTTTCCGACTATGTTGGGATCAGCTTCCAATCTAACCTGATGCAGTTAACTACCATTATTTTACATGGAGCGACTAGCTGTCTGACCTTCACAACCCAGTTAGTACTACATTTTTACGATACTCCTTGATTATACTGGTTGTCAGACGGCCACTGACTACCTGTAACAACTGTCGAAGATCTACAATTGACAGCCCAGCCAGGACCAACGGCTTAATTTCCTTTCCGAGGCACGGAGAAAACGCGGTATGTAATGGGTGATCCTGCGCAGCTTAGCCTGAAGATCGACGAGCGGCTCTTACTAGTTAGCCACGAGCTCCTCAAAATCAGATATGGCATGTGCAAAATTAGCTTACAACGTCCCTATTGCCAATACGGGATGAGCAGAAAACAATTTATCGAGTGTATCAGCTGTGTTCACATTGTAGGCAAACTGAAAGTGTACCCGGCGGGTGGGCGTAGTCACGAGATCGTATGAATCAGTCGGTTATTCCCGACATCCTGCCCCAATTACATGTTACACTGGTTAAGGGGAAGCTGTGCTGGTTGGTACTGGATCGTGTTAGAAGTTGAGCAAGTGTTTACGAGGTAAGATACAATGATTATTTACTAGGACTACTCATTTATCATCACTACATAGTATAAAACAAAGTCGCTTCCCGCTGTCTGTGTGTCCCTATGTATGCTTAGATCTTTAAAAGTACGCAACTGATTTTGATGCGGTTTTTTTAATAGATAGAGTGATTCAAGAGGAAGGTTTATAATATGTATAATACATGCATATTATAGTAGAGAAAACCTTATTATCTACATTGCACCCGTGCGAAGCCGGGGCGGATCGCTAGTTGTGAATAATTATCATTTCTCATTGTTGGAATTATTTTAAAAAGACTACTCGATAACCATTGTGTATTATATTTTGTCATTCAATTCTGAATGACAAAATATAATTTCAATAAAACTAAATACTTTTCAAATCAAAGTAATTTTATTTCCATTATTTATATCTTCATCTTTGAGTGAGAAAAATCGAAATCAAAGAAAAAAAAAGATGTAATACGATATTCAGTGATGAAAAACCTTTATCAAAGTATCTTTTAGTTTGTAGGCTAAGGAAAACCGACTGTATTTTTGTGGCTTCAGTCGTCTAGGTTGAAAGGTTACAAAAATTAGACGTTATTTAAGCACTAATTCGATGTAAGCCTATTTAAATAAATACCCAATGTTTGTTCCTATGCAGAGGAAATACGATATTTATTTCAGTAGAAAAAAAATAACTTAAACCTATCAACGTATAATATCAAATATTTCAATAGAAATATTTTGCAAAAGTGCACTTATTGCACTGGATCAATTAGCAATCATCTTTATTTACATTAATTTCCTCATGACACTAAGTAAATGCTAGATTTCTACATTTAGCTATTTTTCTAATTAAATCACGTGATTACTGAAATGGATGCAGAATAGTGCTTCAGATTTAACTATTCGAGGCGTTTTGATAGCACTGCACTTGTTCAATTAGCATTTAATTGTTACTATATAAAATTAAACGACCACTAATACTTCAGTAATTGCAATTCGCATGATTGGCTTGGCCGAAGACTACTCGTAAAAACTTGCTGTAAATGCAATAAGTTAATCGCTACTAAAATTAACATTGGACATTAGATACTAACACAAATTAACACTTATCTTAGATGCTAAGCTGATCTGAAGGCGTAGTAGATCAGTGGTAATTACTTTCAAAGCATGACATATATTTATACGGAGGTTCAACAGGCAATAAGTATTCTGATAGCTTGAAAGTTTCATTTTTCACTTTTTTATCAGCGTTCTTCATGGAATATCACTTTGCTTAGGTCTTCCGTTTAAACCAACATGGTAGTTTTGCATGTAAACTGCATATTTTCCCTATTTCGACAATCCCCGAGTAATCAGGATTTATTATACGTCTAGACTTTTCCCAATAATGTTGGGGTCGTCTCCCGAGTTAAATCTGTCAGGTATTTTTATTTAAAAAAAATCATATTCGTCCATTTACCCACAAAAATAAGTAAGTTTTATAGACAAAAATTCATGTACACTTCGCCTTAAGTGAGCAGCACGTGGGACGAAATGTAGACTATTAACTATAAAATAATAATAATAAATTTTATTCAAAAAATATAAAGGTATAACATTAAATACAGTTTTTCTTAAATCTATGTCAAGTGCACCCCTGATTTTTGCCTGAACTAGGTAGTCCTGTGTTTCAGGCGATTATAGGTATTATTAATTGATTAAATAATCACATAATTAGCATGTTAATCTTATTGGTATAAAGGTGTATAAAATATAGTATATTAACTTAGCTTATAATAATTTAAAAATAACAATAATACGAACAATATTTACTTTAGCACAAGTAATAATTTCTCTGTATCTTCATAGGACAAAGATTGAAGAGCTTCCTTAAGGGTTTTCTTGCAGTTACTGTGATTTAAGGAGTAGATGGTTCCTTTTTTATTTAGCCTGTTATAAAGTAGCGGTCCGAGGTAGACATAAAATTTGGCTGTGAAAGCATGTTTTGTACTTTTTTGAGGGCAAACTATATCTCTCCGTCTCCTTTGAATTAATTCAGTGCTATAAGGAAGTGCTGCGTGTTGTTTTAGTACAGTGCCCATTATAAATAATTGTCGAACTGTTAGCACTTCACAAGATTTATACAGGAGGTTAGTGGGGAAAAGGAAAGGGCGGCAAGTAGCCACCTTGAGAATAGCTCTTTGAGCTCTTTCAATGGGCAATAACAAAGTTTTACTCGCCCCACCCCATGACGTAATACAGTAAGTCAAAATTGACTGACAAAGAGCAAAGTATACCTGTCTAATTATTTTTGGATCTGTAGTAAATCGAAGCTTTTTGAATACGAATATCAGCTTACGAATTCTATTATTTACAGCTTCCATATGGTGTTTGAAAGTAAGGGTTTTATCTATAATAATACCCAGGTATTTTATTTTATCAGTCTTTTGTATATTAGGACACTTACACTGGTTATCTGCAGGGACTTGGCAACAATGAGCATGCAACGCTGAGGGGATATTCGATATTTGCTTGCGCATCGAAAACTTAATGTAATTTGTCTTCTCTGTATTTAGGGTTAGTGAGTTATTTTGAAGCCATTTATTTACAATATTGAATCCGTGTTGCGCAAATTTGTAGACTTCATTTTCTGAGTCAGCCGAAAAAAGTAGAGCTGTATCGTCAGCGTAAGTTATGATAGTACCATGCTCTAGCTTTAGATTGCAGAGGTCATTTATGTAGATCAAAAACAGAGTGGGCCCTAAAATACTTCCTTGGGGAACACCAAAAAATGAGTTTTTTTGAAAATCGCTGAGAACATTGCCAATCTTTACGCACTGGGAACGATCTTCTAAATAACTTTTGAATATTTTAAGCTGGGTGCCTCTTACACCTATGATCTCAAGCTTGCGCAACAGAATTGGAATGGAAATTGTGTCAAAAGCTTTGGCGAGGTCCAGGAAAATTCCTACTGTGTGGTTACCTTTGTCAAGTTCTTGCGCTAGATAGTCAGTCAGATGATGAACCGCATCGGCAGTTGAAAGTTTAGGCCTAAATCCAAACTGCCGTTTTGACAGAATTGATTTATCTTCCAAATATTTCAACAACCTTTTGTTTATAATTTTTTCCAATATTTTTGACAAAGCAGGCAGTAAAGAAATAGGTCTATAATTTGTCACATGATCTTTGCTGCCTGATTTGTAGATAGGGATAATTACAGCTTTTTTAAGACACTCTGGAAAATGTCCCGAAGATAAACAAATGCGGAAAATATAAGTCAGTGGTGGTACCAAAATGTCCTTGAATTTTTTAATAATTTTATTCGATATGTTATCCCAGCCAACTGCACAGTCTTCTTTCAAGGTCATGATTATACTTTCTACCTCAGTCTCGTCAGTATCTAGCAGCGCGAAGGATGTTAAAACAGTGTTGCATGTTAAAGGAGTGCTAGTTAGGTTTTGGGATTGACCCACATTTTTTTCTGCCAGACACTTTCCAACATTAATAAAGAAATTATTTGCTATGTTAGCGGATTCCAGCGGTGTCAAGTGTGCTTGTAATAAACCTGAAGATGACTCATATTGTTTGGCGGTATACGTTGAGTCTTTAATATATTTCCAGATCTTTTTACTATTTGTTCCAGCCTTTTCCAATGCCACTTTGTCATAGTTGTTTTTAATTTTTTTAAGGAGATCATTGCAGTAATTTCGATATCTTTTGTATGAAAGTTGCAATACTTCATTGCCTGGATTAGATTTAGCTTTTATATGCAATTTATCCCTATGTTTCATACAGCGAATAAGACCTGATGTGATCCATGGTTTTATGTTGTAATTTCTTTTGCTCAACTGAGAAACGACCGTGTTTTTCTGAATTGCATTTCGTAAGTTTTCAATTACATACAACATGCAGAACTGCGGGTCAGCGGAATTATAGACTGGATCAAAATCGATGACGCGTAAATCTTCTTCAAGTTTATTTATATTCAGTTTTGAAATTATGCGAGTGTCTTGTTTAGGTGATTTACAATTTAGGGTTAGTAGGGCAGCATTGTGATCGGTTATTGTTGAGTTAACAACAAGTGCAAGTGAAGGTAAATTTGATTTAAGCATAATATGATCCAAACAGGAGCCACTGTGATGTGTAGGAAAGCTGTGTGCTGGGAGCAGGCCATGAAAGGCGCATAGGTTTAGGTAGTCCTGAGCAGACGCATCAGCACTTCCTGGAAGAATATTGATATTAATATCCCCAATTACAATCGTGTTTTTAATGGATGACAGGTTTTGCAAGGTCTCGTTTAGAGAGTCAGTAAAAAAGCTAGTATTTCTAAAAGACGGAGGACGATATAATGCTAGTATCGCAAATTCTGATCCAATTTTAACTAACAAACTGTTACAGTCGTTCATATCAGGTTCCTCAACAGAAACATTCAAATGATTTCTTGCATAAACTATCACCCCATCATTTTGGTTGTAATTTATGGTACTTCTATACATATTATATCCCGGGATTAGTGGTATGTTATATTGTTTTGCGAGCCAGCATTCGGTTAAAACAATAACGTCACAATTTATGTTTAGCCGTTGCTGAAATGTACTAAAGCTATCAAAATTCTTAAAAACACTGCGAATATTTTGTGTTAATATGTTTAGTGGAGTTTTGTAGCCGGATAGATATTGTTTGCAGTCTTCCGCTTCACAAACTTTGGATTCGGATACAGAGAAATTATCTAAATCATTGATTAAACTATTTATCATAATGGTAGTTGAATATAAAAATATAAAATAAAGGAAAAGAAAAAGGTCAGAAAAATAACTAATTAACGGCGCTCTTAGGCGCCTCCATAATCTACAGAGTTGATGTACCTTTTTTCAGCCATTATTTTCGCCGGGCAGTCCGCAGCACCTGTGTTATGCTTGTCCGGCTTTTTGAAATGCAAGCAAGTAGCGCATTTTGGTTCATCAGCATTTTTTGGACATTCTTTAACTGAGTGACCTTGATCACCACAATGGCCGCAGGTGTACGTTGTCTGTCGACATGATTTGGCCGCATGTCCATACTGCTGACACTTATAGCATCGTGTGACCAAAGTAAAGTCCCTCACAGGGCATGATGACCAATTTACAAAAACTCGGTCTTGTGATATCAGGGCTTTGCGTATGACTGCAGATACTTCAACAATGTAATTACAGGTCTCAGTTTCTTTCTTACCTGACTTATGACTTAATTTAATTGAGCTCAAAAACGTCTCAAGGCTGCAGTCCTGAAGTTTTTCTGCTAGATTTTGGTTGTACAAGCAAGTAAAAACCTCATTTTCCTGCATGGATGTCGGCACTCCTATAATTACAACCCTAGGCTTCCTTTTTTGGGGCTCGTCGACTGTTAAGCCTGACTTGGTTAGCTGTACCGATTGTCTCAGCTTTTCGATGTCATCCTTCGTCTCGGTGCTGATGATAACACCGCCGTTCTTCGTCTTGCGCAGGCCTCTCACATGGAGCTTCATTTCTTCAGGACTGATAATTTTTTGGACAAGGCTTTTTGTCTCATCGCTGGTCTTCAACTTGTCACTCGGATAGATGGCCACAGAACTTACATGACTCGGCTGGATAAAATTGTTGGCACCTTTCTTCACCATGTCAGCAAAGGAAAATCTCTGGGCAGGTTTTTTCGAATCTTCGATACTCAGCTTAAGGTTCTGCAGCTGCTGCGAAAGGTCAAGTTGGTTTTCGAAAGTTCTGACGGTGTAGTGCGATTGGAGGGCTTTCGCTTTGATAGACTGGTACATGACTGCCATCTGCGAAGTCCCGTGACTAATCTTCCGGCATAAACTGTTGATGCGCGTTTTCTGCTCCACATTCAGCTTTCCTTCAGCTGCAATAGAGCACACCTCCTTTAGGCTCTGTTCGATAATCGCCATCCAGTTTTGAATTTCTGACGTCGAGACAACTTCAGGGGCATCGTTCCTTTGGATAGGCGCTTGAGGGGTAGAAGCGGGTACGCCCACGGGCACAGGTGTAGAAGGCGGGGATCGAATACATCTACTACTTCGGTTGAATGGACTATCCTCCATCGTGATGCAGGTTACTTTGCTTCTGTTAAACACCAGTCATTTCTGCTAATACACCTTGCACAAATCTAATGTATGTATGTACGAGAATGCGTACTACTGGCGGTCGGTTAAACTAGGTCACAATTTAGCAAGTGATTATTTGTTTATTATAATATTTGTTCGATACGTCTGTTCACTACTACTCATCAATAATGAATCCGATGAACTGAATCTTTATAGAGCCAATCTCTAGGAATGCGGAATTCCAACTTGATGATATTCGCCTTAGCAACTGCTAGGGTTGACATCCATGTTTGTCTGGACATTTCTGGGTTTTTGGAGCCACCGTCTGGACTTTGACCGACTTTGTCATTTGTGGGTATTTTCGTTTTTTTTTCGCATTGCTGGGTAAAGGTCTCTTCCATATTCTGCCAGTCCTATTTATATTGCGCCAAATCCAGAATTTTTATTGCTAATGTCCGATTCTTTAGCAACGGTAACCCTAACCAACAGCTGAGTATAATTAATACAATTATTGAATTAATTCGCTGGGGCTGCGAACGTTTTACGAGACGCGACGGATGCTCCGAATTCCGTGTCATTGACGAAAGTGTGCTGTAATTATACGGTTTTGAGACGGTTGCTAAAGTAAATATACTTTCGTTGTCTATTGAATATTGTAAACAGTATAATAACGCACTCAGGATACTGTTGTGGCTTCCATGACGATGTAGCGCGTCACAGATGTTTGCGGAAAGACATATTGATGGTTTTGCGGCCATCATACGTAAAAGAAGCGCTTCCCTGCTCGCTCGTCTTCGTGGCAGTACCAACACTATCTTGAGTGTATTCGCAGATAGATATGAGTCTCCAATGCTGCGACATTGGATGAAACTCCACACATAATAATCACACATCATAATGTCTGTCTACTAACACTAGTAATTAAGATCATTGTTACTAACGCTATGGCATATAATAAATTTATTTTTTAGTGGTTCATTTCTTGATCGAAAACAAATACACGTGGTTGTTGAAATGGCTGAAAGAACATCTTATATGTTTTACGACATGAAAGATTTTTTTAACAATAAACCATAAATTTCTGGACTATTGTCATTACGGATAATGCTGAGATAAAACTATTATATTACTGTATTGACTCGTATCTGTGACATTGAACATCAATTGATTTATAATAATTATTTGACATGTGGAATTTAGATTAATACCCGACTGTAAAAACTTTATACCATGTTTAAGGCAAGTAAAGATTTAGATATCTTATCTAAATAATAAAAGCGGTCCAGGTCGATCTCCAACGCTTGTTGAGGTTGGTCGGTGGATCGGTAACCATCCCATACCAAGACCCCTCCGTGGCTCGGAAGATATGTTAAGCTGTTGGTACTGGTTGTCATTCATAGATCATTGGTACTCGTTACCGGTAATCAGTAACCTGAAAATCTGATGGCCAGTCTTAACTATCGAGTTTATTAGATATCGAATTACCCAGCAACTGGGTTGTGGAGGTTAGATTGGAACTCGCTCTATGTACAACTGTATAGCATCCGATTAGACCGGAATCCCATCTCTACATACGTAGGATAAGGCTAGACAGAAGTAACTTTACTCTTTGTTAGTTTTCTCGCACAAAAAGTCCTTCGAAATAAATCTCCGTTTTATGTAAAGCACGACCAAATCATTACCTTCTGTATTTCAACACACAATATGTTTCGTTTCAACAGAAGTAACACAAACAATTGATCGACGAAAACTGCCTGTTTCCTGATTATACTTTGACCTAATAAATTATTGGTATGATTTATTACCGGGACTAACTAACTCGATTATCGAGTAACGCGATACACGCACCGCTAACTTTTCATTTAAGAACATCGAAAGGGGAAAAATCAACAGAAACATTAAATAATCAACGTATAATTTTCCCCGTATGGCAACTGGCCCACCGGCCGACGAGGAAGCGACGATTGTCTCGCTCAAGAAACGTAGATAAAAATTAAGGGACCTACAATCTCTTCTGCTTTTATTGTATACGTTTAATATATTGTGTGGTAGTAAAAAGATACAAACTAATTGATTGCTGACTGTTGACACCGCCAGGCGATGAGTATCTGTTAGTAGAGCTATCAAAGAGACTACTCGCTCAGCGACGCTCGCTTGGCGGGCCGAACATCGCTGAGGGACTCGAGAGGAAGGGTGTGTAATAAAGTATATATTCTATATCTAGGACTGGGTAGGTAGATAAATTATACTTAATTGCACACACAAAAAAATACTCGCTGGTATACGTATACAATAGATATCATACGTATACAAACGAGTAATCGCCCGACATCGCGCACTCGCTAGTCGTTACCCGCCAACTAGTTTTTAGTAGCTAGCTCGACTCGCTTGTCGCTAATCGCCGGCATTAGAACGGACGCCTATTGATCAATGTTTCAATATTTATTTACTTCGGAGACCCCTATAGAACCCTAAAAACAAATAGAAAATAGTATAAAAATCACATGCACGTGCGTATTTTATTTTCTAGTTTTATTAGTGTTGTGTTTATTGGAAACTTGCACGCACCGGCCATATTGGATTGTTGATAAACAAACAGTATGAGTGATATTGAATATGTTAATGAGTACAACATAATGTTTGATGAGGTATAACGTAATATGTAAATGGTCGGTTACTGGCACATTACTAGTGTTTTTTGAAATTATCGGAATACTCCACATTTGTATGTAGATTGGCCCTTGGAATAGTTTAAGGGGTTTGTTTGTCAGCTGTTTATTGTATTGTGAGAATTGAATAAGGAAAACTACTTACGGCACTTCAAACTGTATTGATGAGTTTGATGAACCACATTCAAAAGGAAAATGGATGAAATGAATTAGGATTTTAATTTTTAAATACATGTCATGGGGCCATAGCCTTTCTTTCATTCATGTCAAGAACTTGTAACCCAAACATTTTTTTTTACTAAAATATAATACATGCACACGTCATTGGTTTGCGAAAATTTTGATGCGTTTACCTCCACACCTTCCTTATTTGCGCAAACTCAATTATTAATGCGATAAAGAAACATGTTTCATGATAACATAATATCTTTACCAAGAATTATTGTCATATACCTGTGTTATAAGAATTGGAAAAAACTGAGTTTATAGTATTTTCCCATTATGCTTTCCAACACTAGTTCAGAAAAAAAAAAACCCTACGCTAACCAAAATAAGCACGACGTCTACCCAAAGCTCAAAAACTAAACTGAATTTCCCGCCATTTAAACACAACCGGAATTGGTATTTAAAATGATTTACGTATAAGGTATGCCGGATATAACAGACGCAGCTGGTATGATTCCCGCGCAAATTGTGAGTGTCAACTAAGGGCAATGAGTTGCCATGGTACTTACTTGTGGACAAGAGTACTATGGCACTAGTTAGTGCTTAGTCATCATTGGATAGGTTTCATGGTGTATGAGTGAGAAAACCTAATCAGTATAGTAAATCATGATCAATATTTTCGTGCAACACAGAGCGATATATCTCATAATTGAATTGAGTTGATATTGATTAATAAATCAAAACAGCAAAATATTTGACAGCAATTTGCGACGTTGCCAACTTTCAGAATGCACACGCCTTAATTATTGATTTAGTTAAAATTATCGACGGATTAAGATAAAATTTTGGTGGCAATAACATGACCTGTCGCTTGTCAGAGCAATATATGCTGGTGCGTTAGATCTTTTCAAATTGTTTTAGAATAATTTCTGGTAACGTTACCTACGATTAATAAGTTAAACAACGCTGGGTTTTGTACTAAGTCGACCAATCTAAATGTATATTAAATATTAGAAGGCACTAAACTAGCAGAGAGGCGAAAAAACTCGACGGTATCGAGCCGTATCTTAAACATTATGAACCAACAAAAGTTAATAGCACAGAAAGAACACCTACGTTCTTCACCACAACACACCGCTTTTAGTTCTTAATTAAAGCTATACGGAACATAACAGTCGATTAAAGTTCCGTATATACACCAATAAAAGCCGTCGGCTACATCAGCCGGCCATACAAACGAACATTCTCCAAACGATAACCACTTCAACGATCGCAATCACACGGCGATTCATTTAAAATTTATTGCCATTTCGAAAAAGATAACATACGGAGTCGAGCGCCCCCCTCTAAAGGCGAACAATAACGTACCCATCGGCAGTCACCAATAACTCTTTTGAATACGACGCGAAAACGGCGCGCGAACAATAAATTCGTAAAGAAATCGCCTCCCGTTTACCCCCATATGTTCCATAATAGTGTACCGGTATAAGTAGCACGGTATTACGGCGACACCCAATTTATTTTTGAGTTTATCGCTCGGTTTGCTGTAATAAATTTCCTGGTGCATTCAAGATGGGGCGCATTGTATTGCAAAATATGTCGCGTGATAGTTTAACCGTCTCCTGGAGTGTTTATTATAGCTTAAAGTTACCGTTGAATATTTAAGTGTTTTTTTTATGCGAAGGAGAAGTGCTATCAATTAGATGCCATTTAAAATTATTTATTAAATTTTTAAAGAAAGTGCAAGCACTTGCAATGTTTATTTTATTTTAATCTATATAGATTAAAATGTATGCGTTTTAGTTACAGAACCTTGAGAATTTTTCTTAATTATTGCAAGGGTTAACTAATATTTTAACTTATTTATATTTGTAATTGTAATATGACACGGCAATATGAGTTTAACAGCGCTTTACATTATCCTGTATTTGTGTGATCTCTAGCATAGAACCTAAATGCCTCATAAAAGCCATTAAAGGTCAAAGGACTATTAAAACGATATCAGCATGCACACGAAAATGATTTCAAAACACGTATTACTCCTGTGCATCCAATAAAAACGCTTAATTCTTATTCATACCTCCTTTACGATGGGAAATTGTAATTTATTCAAAATATTCCTCTGGTTACGGTCTACCGGGCCAGGCGGCCACGGGCTATGGACTTTATTTAATGCCCAGACAACTTTGTTAAAGTTATTAACATATATCGCGATGCATATTTGATTTTAATGTTCGAAATTGCAAAAATCCATGTCAGCTTCACGCTCTGAGAGTCCAAACAGTAAGCTTTTGAATCTTAATAGTAATTAACTAAATGGACTTATTATTCCATGTTTTATAGATATATGTATTATTTAGTAAGTACTAGTAATGCTTCTGTATAAGCAATCAGTTTGTTACTTCCTATCTGCTTGAGGTGTGAAAAACTGGAGCAGATTACATTAGATAGGCTGTTTAAAATTCTTATCCAGTCCTTTGCTCATGAGAAGGGTAACTTTTTGTTAATTTTGGGTTATTCCCAGAAACCAGAACAGGAAACGACCGATCCATATCTCATTTAGATAGCATTCAGTTTCAAGATTCTACGAATTAAATATTGAATTGCACGAAACTTGCAAAAGAAATGCACCTCCAAATCGATATACAAAATTAAAGCCACAGCAAAATCGCCTCCAGAACTTAACCCTCCATCAGCGCTATCGATCATTAAAAAAAATCTTCAACCAGACAACACCATGATCATCACGCCACACCTGCAGCAGGGTTGGCGATGCGTGCCCTTAACTGCCGGAACTCTCTGACGTCATAAAACTGATAAAGAAAAGGTTAAAGATACTATAAAACGCCACCAAAGAGACCGCTGACCTTTTGAGAAGAATTTTTCTATGAAACGTTCGTGCAGCTTGTAAAAGGTACCTGATATAATATAATGGTCAGTTTTTCGTTTATGCACGTCAAGTACATGATGTGTTTATCTTTGCTTTCGTAGCGGGGAAGAACTAGCCGCTCTTGTAGATAAGTGCACGTCAATGGATTTCAGAATGCTTTTTATTATGACTGTGGTAAGAAGTTCCTTGAATTGCAATTAAATGATTCATGCTTTAAAACCACTCCTTAAGTAGTAAGTATCTAACCAGAATAACATAATTTTATAATTAAATAACCCACATGAAAAATTTAATCCAGGAAGTATCTTACAATCACATTAAAAAAATCTGTCCCGAATCACACACAATTATCTAGGCAGTACTATTTTTGGAAGGCTGTTGAAGTAGATCCATCAATCAAAGTTTTGACAACATTCAACCACAAATTGATGGAGTGTCCTAAGTGTAAATACACCTGCAATACTTTAAAAATACTACTCACAACATAGTTAACATGGCCTGGTCCCTTACTGGAACTATGTATATAACTTGATAAGACGTACCATCAATACGAAAGAAGATGAAGACCACACACATGAATACTCCATAATTTCCGACAAAGACTAATAATCCCCGCTCACGTCACCCACCAAAAAGTCAATAAAACAATGTCATGTCAATACCAATTTAATGCACGCCAATAAAACAGACATCACGTTATAATAACATTGTACTGGGGCTCGTTTTACGATCAACGTACTCCGTTTAACGTTGCATCGGTGCAGTTATCAAATCACTGGATGTATAGCGTTGCGTGTTTATTTTGACGGGCCGACGCTACAAAGTTACAGTGTACAGATCATAAACCTCGAGTAATTGTGTAAAACGTGTACATGTACATATAGATGTGATATGTGGAGGTATCCGTGTCTGTACATGCATGTTTTTTGAAGCTTGTCTGTTCGTTAGACAGTTTGTGGGGGAGGTTGATGTATTTTCTTTACGTTTATCAGTTAGGTTTTTAATTATCATCATAATGTTATGACTAGCCTTTTCACGACTATGTTGGGGTCGGCTTCTAGTCTAACCGGATGCAGCTGAATATCAGTATTTTACATGGGTCGACTGCGTATTCTAAGTTTTAATTATAATACACACTAAAGTATTGTTGCAGTCGATGGTATTTTTTTAATCAGTTGGGTCCAGTAAGTGACCACGGCACCTTACGACTTTGACGTCCATTACGTCCAAAAGTACAGTTGTATGGACCGTCTGGACAGTCCACAAGTGCGTCTAAGATAAAAGATCAGAAGAAAAAAGCTCATAAAGTGTTTAACATTATCGCCGTGATACTAAGTTAGTTGGCAGAATTTTAACAGAACATAAAAGAAGACACTGAATGAAATAAAAATGACAATAAAATCTTGAATTTGTCGCCTACCCAATTTCAGGTAACAATAGAAACGCAACATGCTTTCTCAAAAAAAAGTAGAAGGTTTACTTTAAGGCGGATTCCTCTAAACATTTCTGTAACATCGTTGTCCAAAGAACCGCCGGTTAAAATGAATAACAACAATATACGCAAGCGGTCAGGTAAAGCGGCAGGTAGCGGCTATCGGTAGAATATCGGAACCAATAACCAAACAATATACAGTCCGAACCTTCGGGACATACGGACAAACAAAATTAATAAGGTTTTTGAAGAATCAGTGATACGGAAAAGCTGGATAAAAGCTCTATTTCATTGACAAAAGATGGTTTATGACCATTTGAACAGCATACAAATAAAAATTGACAACCTGTATATGCATTGATAGATTCAATGTACCAATGCACGAACTTTCCACGAAATTATGAGTGATTGCATAAATAACCTTTGACGAATTCCTTCACAATATTTTCGCACGGAACCAAAACAAATCAAGTCTCGATATTATTAACTAGAAGTCGAAATCCCCATTAATGAAACAGCACCACCATCCCGTACCGTATCCAATCCTACACCCTTTTAAATATTAAAGGTTCGCCTCCCTTCGCACATCGTCCAAATTCTCGGTATGCGCCGAGCCAATATTTGCTCCGACCATTAGATAAGCATGATCGACCGGCCGGTACGTTCACGATCGATAATCTGTCACATTCATTCATATCTCAACAGACCTTGGATTTAGAGCTTTAGAGAGGAGAACACTAAAAATAGAACTACGTGGAATTTAAGTTTAGACATTTTGGATCGGTATGTTACGACCTATAAACGGAGTAATAACTACATGAAACTTTATCTGCGAGAATACTCTAGTGCTGAATTTTCTCCGGAATTACCATTGCGATAAATCTGTCTACGTCCAGTCATTTCCGGAACACATATGCGACTGCCATTAAGGAGTTAGGTACAAATAACATTAATGCATCCCCCACGACATAAGAAGCAATTGTAGCTAGAAAATAAGTTATAAAACAAAACGTATAAAAGGCAAACAACGCCATTAAATTTGAATCCCCTATACCCAGACCTCTGATGTATTTATACAGTCTAGACGGAAATATTGTTTATTGCACAATAATAGAAAAGATTTAGAATACCCTTGGAGGGGGCGAAGGTGAAAAGTGCTATTTGCAATTCCATTCGGTATTAAGAGCACTTAATTCTATAAAACATAGGGGAAACTGAAATAAGTCACTGAATAACGGATGACAAACAAGCAATTAAGGTCTCAGTACTTCAATAACAAAAACTAATATAGACATCTAACATTACATATTGCCATAAAAGTTAAAATATGGCCTGATGTTAAGCAGTTCATTCTAATGAGAATTTTTAGCCGTTATAAGGACTGTGCCTACGTGAATGGAGAACAGAACAGAATGGACACAGAAAAGAATCACAAACGATTTCAGAGAAAAATTGTCTTTCAATTATGTTCAGGGTATTGTCGAAGCAAACAAATTCAATAAAGTAATTTAACAACAACGAAGAAACTTGTTAAAAAATAACTTCCCACTGAAAGAACATTTGAACATGAAAATTTATTCGTTGCACAATTTCAGTGCAAAACCGAACATGAAAACTGATTGTGTCAAACATTTTACCAACAATAACGACCGCACTAAATCACTTGAATTATCGACAAAAAGTGGCGTAAAATTAGAACGTACTACGGTCTACCTAGTTTATTAAAAAGGCGGTCTAGTAAAAATTAAAGCTTATCTACGGTAAAATATAATTGCTCATACATCAACCAACCAAGCGTTCACTGACGCTCGACCGGCGCATTTGTACCGGCCGCGGTTAGTTTGACACCAACAAACATTTTCACAGCCGGTAACTACGTGACCATGGACTTCTATTGTCCACGATCCGCAAGTCAGACTTCCCAGAAATGTAATATAACCTCAATGGCCTTTCATTCCTAAAATATATTTTAATATAGGTGTCCCGCCGTACAAAAACAATCATCAATGTGAAAATGCTTTTTTAAAGGAGCAATCATGTTTTTTGGCAAATCTTATGATTAGCTTTTTCGTGAAACGGTTAGGAAATTAAATAACACCGTCTCTTTATTTGAAAAAATCCTCCACGTTCATTTAGACGTAGAAAAGATGAGCGTCAGAACAAAAGTTGAGTGATCGTTTTATTCAAATAAAATAACAACATTAATTCAGGAGGAATTTCTGAGCGTAGGAGCGGATGCGAATAGCCGTGCTGAATATCTGACTAGACTACAGGGACTTCCTAATTTGGAGTCTCCGGAAGGATACCATCTAGGCATGTACCTCATCAGGAAGGGGTTGACGCCGTCTCGTCGCGTAGTATTCAAATCCGGCGCGTTTATCGGTTCATAACTCAGAACTGGCGTTGTTATGAGCATCCGACATTCCTCCGAGATTAAAGCCAGCCCCCGAACGCTAGATGCGCCTTAACTGTCCATACGTGACTCGAATCCGACGGTGGGGACTAAAAAGTGCCCGCTAATTTTGTTAGGCACAAAATGGACCACTGGCGAATTTAAAATGAAGACGTTGCGCAAGATTTATATATAACTCAATTTGGACATTTGGGCGGTGCTTACGTCATGTAATGGGTGGAAAATGCCATTGGAGCTTTCTTTGACACGAATGGACATTGACATTCCAAGACATACGGCGAATAGTGATGCCCGAGGCAACATGTAATAGAATGGAGCTTTAAAGAGATTATAGACTGATTTAATGATGAGCAGTTTTATGATCTGTTTATAGACTGCAGTGAGGCGTTGACACGTTCAGTTCGTTGGCTGCCGGACTGGGGAAATATCGTTATTCGTGCGACAGCATCAATATTAAATGCAGCAAGGGTTACTGCGTAGTGTTGCGAATAAAAATGTCTACCCTTTGCTTCTGCAATTCAACCACATCAGATCATCTCAATAAAAACCAACTTCTACATTTAATTATCAGATAAACGGATTACAAGATCCACCAAAATTGTCCAATATCGAATTTCGAGTAAATCTTGTAAGACTCCGACAGAGCTAAACGGAGGCATTGAAGGGTCCCAGAAGTGAGGCATGAACTCACGTTATCGTTGCCACGTGAGTTGTTTGTTCGATACACTTTACTACCGACTTTTTACAACGAAAGCTATAAAAATGTAGTAGTACAAGAAGCAGCAGTTTTTGCGGCGAATTGGCACAAGTCACTGAAGTAGGCCACTTGATTCTGAGTGTTTGACTGGGCACTTGAGGCAGCAGGAGGGCTGCCGGTGACTATTGAAAGGGTAGGAGTCCCTTTGAAGAAAAATAGAAGCGACGAATTTGTAATATTTAGCGTTGGACCACTAAAATAATGTTTTGGTAGATAAGAGTGTGGGTGTAGGGAAGCAGTAAAAACAAATATGCAGATGTTTGTGCATAACTCTCTGATTTATTCGCTTAGCCGAAGGCGAAAAATTTGGCTTAGCTACGCCGTGTAAACAGATAACGTAAACTGCATATTCCAACAGTCATTCAATAAATCAATATCAGAGCGGCTACTGAATACATAATACCGAACAAGCTCCAATTTTTTTTAAGTTATTTACCCTCACAATGATAAAACTGTTAGTGCAAAACGGGAGCTTTTAAAAGTGTAACACAATACCAGAAAATCAATGTCGTAATCGACATCGCACGATCGTGATCCATGCCAGCATTACCCTCAATCCTAATCCCAAATTGTAAAATGGTTCCCACAGCTTGATAGAAAAAGAAAATTTGCAAAACCTAAGAAACTAAGAATTTCACCGGAACAATGCTGTATAACACAATGGAAGTTACAATAATAGTGATCACAATCAGTTTGGGGGCAAAAAAATGGGTGCTTGCAGAGATGGGCAATTGAAAAGGGAACGTCTGAGGCGAACCATCTGCCGCACCCGGCGCTGCCTGCTCATGTACAATGTGACCAAACGATCCCATTCCCGTGGACTGCGCCACTGCAAACGCTAATTTCGACAATCGCTCAACAAAGAGGCCAGTCGTAAAAATGTAAGACCTTGTAAGGGGAAGGGTTATGATTAAAGCAAGTTTAGCCATAAATATGACTATTTAAAGTTATTAATTTAAGGCTAGGGTGAAAGTGTGACTCGTCTGCGAGTTTATCTCTTGTTACATGCCACAAATAAACTCTTATTGTACCATTCGTGTGGATAATTTTAAAACAAGTCTGGTAGCTTTCAGAAATTCCTGAACAGCCCAAGTAAATTACAGGTTTAATCATAAAGAACATTATCAACATCTAGCCTTCTTTATTTTAACATGTCATGTTTCAGACAATAATAAGTTAGTCAACAAAATCATAGACTTCTTAGTTCTCGTCTAGTTTTTCTACAAATCGCTCAACAAGATTAATTACAACTCCTAAGATCTATCGACCAGTAATTGTGACTAACTAACATACACGTAGACCCCGTCAGTTCCACGTACTCCAGAAAGCATGGCCACCTCACACAACACACCCTACTCCGTATCTAACTATATCGTACACGTCTGTAGAACCCGTAATTTCTTTAAGACAGCACGTGTTCCGATTCTATGGCGCAATTTGATGATAAAAAAAAAACAAAGCGTCCCCCGTACAGATAAATAAGGGGATTAGATACGATTTTAGTTTTTTTTTACGCAGTGATTTGTGTCATAACAGCTAAGGTTTTATTAATAGCGATTCTGCTGTTGGGAGTTAATTTTAAAGGTGTAAGAAGTTGGTAGGAACGAGTTTTGATACTGTCAAATTGTGGGTTTGCTACTTGACGTTTAAAATCTCAACATTGGAATATTATGAGTCCCGTAATGATGGATATTTTTAGTATAACTTCGACGTTAAAATAGATTACTTTTGTGCGCACTTAAAGCTTAGAGTATTATTGGAAGTTTAGAGGGAAAACATCGAAATGTAGTACTTGGTTCCTAATGAAACCTCTTTGCTAAAATTATCACAAGTTATTTTTTACCGCTTACAACATCCGTCAACCGTGCTAAGAGAACAGTTCGTCGACACATGAGTCGGCTTGGCTGACCGCAAACATAATGTAGGTTCTTGACATGTAGAATGACTTATAGACTGATTTACAAGGTAAATTAAATTAAATTTTTCCTTATCACAACACAGCTAGAAAGTACTTACGAGTATTCGTATAACAAGCAAAAAACCTCGTTTCCAAGTTCTTTTTTTTTCTTTTTTAAAAGCCGTTCATTCACATTCCAAACTTCGTAATTCAAGACGGGCCGCGAGCGTTTTCTCACGCGTTCTCATTTCAAATTTAGGCGCGAAGTTGCTGCCAGACACCTAGGGATGAGCGGCCATGATGACTAATAACTCGTAATGGATTATTTAGTTACTCGTAATGTTTTGATTAGTTATACTGTTGTAATACTTTTGTAGCAGACTCTCGATAAAAAATAAGTTAGCAATGTATTGAAGTAGTTTGCGGTAGGTACTATCTTAATTAAAGATTATTTATAATAAGATAAGATGCGACGAAAAGGTCAGTGATGTAGCAGACATAGGTAATTAATTTCATTCATTTAGAAAAGAAACTCTGTAGAATATAATCCAATTAAGTCGGCATATGTCTAGACATAAAGCCAGGGCTTGATTAACACATAAAAATAAGCTTTAACAACCGTATCAGCATTTTTCTAATAAAATCAACCATTTTAATTTGATAAATCGATAATGTCTATTCGGAACTACACAGTGGATTTAGTCGATTATGCAAATCTTTAATGGTTGTATTGGTCATGTTTTAACGAACACGAGTTTTTTAACCCATGATAACATAATGCCTGTAATCTTCGAAGGTTTAAAAATAGTAAACCCGCATGTTATGTGTAAGTCCTATGTAATAGGTGGCGGGCCTATTGCCATCACCCGGGCACATATTCGGACTCCGTGGCTGCCACCGAGAAATGCATGTTGGAAAAACACAATAACACGTTGCCCCACTTTATTAACACATTTCTGTTAATTCGATAAAAGAACCAAAAAGTTTAGCCTTTGAGTTATGAGATAGACCTCACGCAGTCTGGAAAGCAATGCCGCCCACACCATAACTGAGGATGCGAAATGAATTTGCAGCAAAAAAAAAAGCTTGTAGATTCATTAAGAATTATATGGTACCATAATACTGGCAACTTGCCAATGAATATTTGTTTACTACTTAATTTTTAACCGCTGAATACTTAGTACTATTCAGTCAATATAATTAAGTAGGTATTCATTGGTCAAAAATTAAAAGAAATTATTATGAGACTCTTGTAGCCGAGTTCTCGATTGGCTTAAGCGAACTCGACTAATCAATATCGATTAAAAGACAACTCTCATCTCTAAAAGTCAATAAGCTATCGATTATGAATAGATTATCTCCTCTGCAAATAACATAATTTGCATTGCATTAACGTCAAGCCACCTACTCAGAATTTTTCATGTTTTCCTTAAAGGAAAATAATACCAAAATATCGGTTAAGGGTATTTCCCTCCGTTTTGATAGGTAGAGGTACTTACTGATTAAGCATTAATATAAGAATAGGCCGGCCAATGAGGTTTTTCCAGCACCTACGAAATAAAAACATACGGAATGAGACCATGAGTTTTGTGGTTTAAGAGTGTAACCCATATTTGTGACAAACAAGGAAAATTAGTAAATTAAATAATAATTTTAATTAAACGTAATTTCTTCGATACCTGATACACACGATTTGCGGGAAAAAAATCTGTTTAAGGCAAATAAAATTGCAGTAAGTCTGCGTCATTCTTTAAGTCCTTGCTGCTAGGCAATTAATTTAACATCGAAAACGTTAGTTAAGTTGTAACCCTCGAGACGGCCATATTGCACCAAGGGGCCGGCTGCCAAACCTGATTTTATTCAGTCCAGAAAAAGCGACTTTACAACCTACTTCCCGGCTAGACGCGGTCGCGTGTGAGCTAACGATCTCCCATTAATATTTAATACATACTAGTTAGTTACATACATATTTGAGTTAACACGCGCCGACTCCCTGTAATATCCCGTATGAGTAGCGAAGAAACGCGAGCGTAGTGGCCCCACACGCGAACTTAATGTGCTGAAACATTGACTGGTTTTTATTTGTTAAATAAAGACGTAATGTTTGAAATGAATTGCTTAAACTGTAGCCACTGTTTTCGCTGGTTGCTTTCAGTGAGAGATTTTTAAGTAGCAATAAATCTGCGCTTACTACACACGATCGCTTACACATTAAAAAATAAATTAGTATTTAATAATTAGGAGGAACAGTATATTGTTGGCTCATTGTTGAATTTCTTTCGAATTTTGATTTCGTTTGTGAATAAACTCGATTATTGCCACTAACAACTAAGTTACTAATACGATAAGACTCCAAATAGCCCACTTTTGGAATATTGGAGTTATCTAAAGCTTCAAGTTTCAATATAATTAATGTAAAGGCTGTTTAATAGGCTCCAGTCGATTACCAAAGTTTTAAGACCTGAGATACTTCCCCTAACTATCAAAGTAACAACTTACCGAATTAGTCTAGACACTATAAAACATTGCAAAGACGCTCCACCCCAAAAATAGGTTTAATATCCGTAGAATTCGTACTTTTCAAAACTTTCTTAGCCAACGGGCCTGTCCATACAAGTAGGGGAGACGAAAAGAAGTGAAAATTGCAGGCAATTTTGTGAAAACGGTATTTTTATCCCTCGCCAGTTCATGATTGTTTTTATAGACCCCCTCCGCTAGTGTGGACACTGTTCGATATTTGAAATTAAATGTCAACCGGCTTTTAATAAAATCGGTAAAAACCGTTACCGTAAAAATGCTGGCCACTTAGAAACACAGCTAGTGTTGCGATTTTTTGGCGCTTAAATGACATTGAGTCGTGGAGTGCGCTGTTGGTAAACAATAATAGAGATTTTTTCTTATTAAAAATTATGTTGGAAAATTAAGAGGGCCGCGGTAGTTCCGATTATGGAAACGCGTTTATTACGCGTGGCCATAATCTACTGTGTATACTCCGATGTTAATTACCCGTAAAGCGTAATGCAATGTTTACATCCAGCTGATTTCGAGGCAGCCGGCCGGCTTCTCCGAAACTCTATCAATAAAAACTAATAATAGTCCCGCAGATATTCGCACTGTGCAATTACACAGTTTTTCCTGAGTATACATTACAGTACTAAAAAGATGTTGGATTACAACACGAATTGTTTGAGTAGCCGCGCACGCGCATGCAGGCGATGCCTCTCAAATATTCAAAGATCGCGCGCTTGCATCAATAGGGTAACGGACTTGCATTCCAGAGAAGGTTTGCTGTGAAAAAGACGTTAGGATTCCCTCATACAGCAAACTGAGAACTTAGGAGAATAACAAAGACATAAATTAGATGGCAAGAATGTTATTTGTAATTAGTTTGGAAGTTAATTAATTAAAGTGTACGACTTCATGGAAAAGGGTAATAGATTGCGAGGCCGAGAAAAACTGCTCGGCCTGAATGCGAAATGTATCCTATGCCTCAAATGCTGGATATATCATGTTTGCCGATGAATGGAAGACGACAATGTTAGAATTTTTGTGGTTCTTTAAGACGACAGGGTGGTCCGAGCAACTTAATTTAGTCTTAATGGCTTGGTTAACGCTGTAAGACCAAGAAGAGGTCTTACCAAGGGATATCGTATTACCCAGTAAAATTAGGTTGTAGAGGTCAGATAGGCAGTAGCTCTATGTAAAAAACTGGTATTCAGGTGCATCCGATTAGACTGGAAGCTGACTCCAACAAAGTTGGTAAAAGGCTAAGCAGATAATGATGATGGCTTGGTTAACGCTGTGCTGAATATGACATTATAATAATAAATAAAAAGTGAGAGAGATATAGACATTTTTTTACCAGTGGAAGTGTTACCTCACGAGTAACGGATTGAAATGATAATTATCATACAAAATGCATTTAGATTCTGGTTTTCATTCGCTAGTATGTGCATCTAAATAGAAAATTAGAATTTAATGCACGAGCAGCGAACACAGACTCGTTATGCAATCTTTACATAATTCGACGCAATTAAAAATTATCTGAATTTGCACTGCGGCGTTATCTAGATCTGGCGCCAGTAGATCACTGATTAGTACATTTTTTACAGTCTTAAAACGAGTGCGGTACTTCGTACTTCTCATTAAGAGTGTCTTACTTTATTAATTTACGTTTTTCTTTACGTTCAAAATGTTTGATGTAACACCATCAATAAACTACGCGAAATTCTATTCAGCATTTAAAAGCCATCCAATCAAAATACCATCAATAACCGTTTACCAAACCACAACAAATAAATACAAGTTTTTTTACGAACCTCATCATTCAAAATCACACAGTACAATAAAATATTTATTTAATTTAGTCATACACACGAGTACAAAGTCAGTCATCAGCCGCCCGCAGCGAGCCATTCATTCGTTCAATCATTCATCCCGTAAAAGCCCGGGAACTATTGTTGGGGGGTATCAAACCGATTGACAGACTGTGTCAACTGTCAATTTTGTCTATGGCGGCGACAGCATTAGAAATATACTCCCACGCGTAAGTAGGTGCAATCTTACGAACTCGAAGATAAAACTCAAACCGTGTAACGCAAAGACCACTAATAAATTTTAGTATTTTTAGAGTATCTTCTGTCAAGCAGTGTTTGAGAAAGAAGAATAACACGCATTTGTCTTGTGTTTTCGTGGCAACGAACTTTGTTACGTTTATCGTTTTTAGTGACTAATTGTTGGCTGCGAGAATAGATGATGTTTTAAAGAATTTTACTGAAGCAAGTTTTAATTGCTGTCGATCTAATCTCGCAAGATTTTTCTGGATCAGCAAGATATGAAGGAGACTTGAGTAGTAAAACAATATGGCGTATTAACGTTAATCGTGTTTATTCGCGAGCGCGTCAAGCTGCTCCTTCACCTGGGACCAACGCAAAAAAAAACTATTAAATAAAGCATCGCGGCACGCGACTACAGTCCAACGAACTAACGTTTGGACATTCTGCACAACCATAGTTTTTTCAACAACCCTCCTTTTTACGCCGAGTTTTTGTGCAAATCTCGCATCCATTGTACTTTGAAACGAAACCGTCCACAATGCTATCAAGGAAAAAAAATACCACTCGCACCTGGCGGGAAGACGCCGCCGACAACAGCCACGAAACGTCGTAACCGACAAAACGGAACAGCCGTAAATCAATACTGTCCTTCTATAAATAAGGGCTTAATTGCTTAATACGGAACTGGGGTTGCCCACGGCAAAATTCGCATCAGACAATAGTCTTGAACACACAAAGGCACAAGACATTGAGTAACGAGACGCCAAATATATGGGGATCCAGTTTTTTCACATAGACCAGATGCAGGTGATGCCAATGTTATAGAAGAAGGTAAGATTCAATTATTCGTGTATTGACAATAAGAATTTGGAGCGTTTCTAATCCTGTTGCCATGCGGAACGGAGAAGCTCATTCAAAGTTTTGAAAGCTGCAACGCCCTGAGGCTGTACCAACCGAGCGTTAACGTCGGCCTATTATATCACGTGAAAAGTTATAATAACTTCATCTGTATGAAAATACGC
Source organism: Standfussiana lucernea (assembly GCA_964057025.1). Classification (NCBI taxonomy): domain Eukaryota; kingdom Metazoa; phylum Arthropoda; class Insecta; order Lepidoptera; family Noctuidae; genus Standfussiana; species Standfussiana lucernea. The sequence continues at coordinate 14,434,812 of OZ059799.1, forward strand.
TAACGTTATAATTAAGTTCTATTTTCGAACCTAGTCTCCGCAAAAAATGGCGAAGTTTATTCGATATCGCCGTGTGCGGGATAATCATTGTGTTCTTTGTACATCCGTTGGAATAAGACCAAAAATTATAATTTCTTGTATGTAATGAACACAGCATAGCAGAGTCAGTAGCGGAACAGAGCAAGTCATCATATTCACGCGAACAAACTTGCGTCTATAACTTAATTAATTAATTAAATTACGATAGCTACCGCGAGAATTAATTTTACACGGATAACACGACATTTTTACATCAAATATGTTGCTGCACTATTACTTTTTAATTTTTGGAGTGACTTAGTAAAAAAAAGTTTCGAGTTCTACCATACTTCTCTATGGCATGTTTTCGCGCCTTCTATTTTTTGGCCACGCGACCGTCACTCCTCAAAAAATAAATCCTCCTATTTAACCAGCTATTATAATAAGACGCTTGATGTAAAACGTCTTTGATAATCAAAATTTACGAGCAGTTCTTGTAACCACAATCTGTGCATGGTCCCCTTCGGAGTTTAGCCGGGCTATGCAGCATAAACACGACCCAACATAATGTCCCTTTAAGAGCGTCGTAAACTAGCACTTTTGCAAATTGCTCGTAAATTATATATACGAGTGAATAATATGCAACCATTTAAACAACTAACTCTATTATCATATACGTTCAGATGTAATAAAATTTATTGTGAGTGGATACACAAAAGTTTTGGCATTTGTTCGATTTTATAGCTCTTTATATTATTGTTGGGGCGTAATTTAAGGCGCCTCGATGGTGCGTGTCTATGGGACAGATAATCCGTAGGATTTGTAATTGGAACTAGTAGTTAATTCTATTAAACCGCACGATCCTAGCCCGTGTCTGATGTGTTAGACAACTACATTTTATATTCATTGATACACTGTATACTAACAGATATAAAGTCTTAGACACTAGTCTACAACAATTAATATTATTAATGCCAAAGTAACTGTCTGTCTGTTAACTTTTCGCTTAACGGTTGAACTAATTTAAATGAAATTTGGCACAAGGATAGACCAGGCACAAGACCCCGGTAGTACGTTCCCGCGGAATAATTTCCGAGCTTTATGCGGGCCGCAGTCAGAAGAAAGTGCTGAATAAATAGGCCAGAGCCATTTGAATTTGGAGTTTCATCCTAAGTGAAAAACCCCGATTTTATCATGAGAGAAAGTTCTGTAGATCCCCTCCCGTACCCTTCAATCACAAGGTTTCTGATCAAAGTAAAGTAGAAGCAATAGCTCGCAGGCAACATGTCACAAGTTCGCAAGGAAACATGTTTTGTGTTCTAAACAAACTTAAACAAAACATGCGAGTTTCACAACATTTCTGAGGAAACAATTTCTTACACATGTGTATGTGTGTGTTTTAGACATGTTTCATAATTATGAATATATTTAGATAACTTTAGGACAAGGACTATTGAAATTCCTTATCATAAGAGACTGAGAGAATCAATTTGCGTTTCAAATCAATTACTTACTGAACCGTTTTGATGGTACTTGTGTTTTCAAGGAGACAGCTATGGTACATCTGAACTATCTCAGTCACTCTGATAAAATTATCATCAGTGGACATATTCGTTTTAATGCCACGATTGCTAAGCTAAAATTCAATGGGATCCAAGCATAGATTCACAATACATAATCGCTTCCCTCAGACTACACTTATTTCGATAATAATTAACAACAAAATAAAATTAGTAGCCAGACTTCATACTTTAATTATTTGCATTTAAAAGGGGCCTGCAATAAAACTGCATATTAAACAAAGCATCTACCTGCAGACATACCCATTAAATGATTACGTGTTAAGAATTACTTCAAATATACGCCCGAATTAATTAGGAGGGTAGATATAAAAGATTGATGACGTTTCAACGTCATTACTGTATACTTGAGCATGACCAACCAGACCAGACCAGACCTGTTCAACTTGGAAGCTTAAATTACGCTAATCAGTGAATATTATAATTAGTAGATATTCTGATATTGCAGTAAGTTAATTAGATATCACGCTGGTGTAACCCCAAAGGTTTAGGCTGAGTTCATTCACATTGCTGCCAGTTATGTTAAGGCGAGGCGAGCCTATTGCTATCAAACGGGCACAGATCCAGACTCCAGAAAAGATTATTATGGGTAATTATGATATAATTATGTCTAGAATATAACGGCTATGATTTCTATAAAGTTCTTTACACGATGACGGCTAAAATTTATGAGGTTTCAACATCGTTACCGCAGTGACCTGTTAACATGGAAGAGTTACGCTAAACAGAGCGTATAAATAATCAGCACAATTATATGATAACTTATTACAATTATATAAAACAATCAAGGGAAACATGATTTGACTTTGTCTGGAAATAACGGGGAAGATGTCTATCATATTTGTGACTAGAGGAAGGGGCTCCGGATTTATTCCCTAACTTAATATTGAAGTAGGATTCGGCTTATTGGACAACGAAACGACATCAAATGAAAATCTACAGCCGGACGCCGTCGAAATCTATTGAGAATACTCGACCGTCCATGTCAGACATTTCCGACTACCAATTGATTCTAATAAGAGACGTAACAAGAACTACTTGTAAGACAACAATACACATAATTGTACGAGAAAGTGGCGCCACAAAGCCACGAGCAACACAATACAACATTTAAAGTGATCGGAAAGTGAACAACACTATAATTGTATGCCCGGATCGAATACGATTTTATCGATTATAAGTTCCGATTCACCCTTTTTATTTTATCCACTTCCTTTGGAAGCGTTATATTCCATATCTGGACAAAACATCCGGTGCTGTTAACCCTTCAGCTTGGCTTTGTTTGTAAATATAAAAACATTTAAAATGTTAAGCGTTACGTGAGTCACACGGCTGGGGATTAGGACGCAAATATATCGGTAGCTAAGCGACAGAAAGCGAAACGAATACTATTTTTAAAGCGCTCAGTTTTATAAACATAGGGAAGTTTCGTCCCACACTCGACGTAGGCGACTTTCTTACCAACACGACACTGTTTTCAGATCATCGAACTTTCGTTTGATGTTGCTAATTTTAGACTGACGTATGAAATTAACGTTTTAAAATGTACTCTTGATTGGGTTTACTGAGAAGAGTTTATTTTTGCGCAATAAGAATACAGATTCATCAAATAGGTTGTGTTAACTCCAACAAGACTTTTCAATACTAATATAATCATTGATTCCTCCGATACCTACTTGAATCGTTTAAAGTACTTAATGAAGAAAAAATCTCTTTTATTAAAAACACATTAATAAGCATTTTTATTATTTTCAAATAAAATCTCACCTCAACAATCGCACATCACTTTCAATGTGTGCGCATCTTAACACAACGCACGGGTCAAAATGTCCCAAAAAAGAACAAATAAAACTAATAAATTAAGCACTTTGTATTCTCTTAATACAGTAGAAATGCGGCAATTGTGAGATTGTAGATAACATGGTTTTTTAGCAGTTCATAAAGTACGTGGGATTTATGAATTATTTATACTGGACGACGAATTTATTATTCAAAGTATTAAACCTAGTTTAGGATGGGATTGCATTGTAGGGTTGTTTTGCTACTGTTTTATTACTACGAGAGATTTAAATTATAAAGATTATTTTACTTGCCAGAGTAAGGGAGACCAAAGAAGCGATGGATGGACTGTGTGAAAGATGATATCGCTAGAAAAGGGGTGACTACTGAGATGTCAACTAATAGAGAAGTAAGGAAGATCCCAATTAAATTGGGATCAGGACGAAGAATTATGCTTTATAACAGCTGATGGTCATTAATCCGTTTGGTGGAGTTTTAAGAACAAGGCCTACTGAGCTACGTTGTAAATTGTATAGTCTAGTAGGCTACTACATGTAGTAATCTATTCATTAAAATTACCCACGGGATTTGCAATCGAAGACCCAGAACTGTATATATAAACACCGTTTCGAATGCTAAACCCTTGTTGCCTACACCATTTTCCAGAAAGATATTGCGTAAGCACATACGTATAAAAATGCAAATCAAAGTCCCTACGCAAGTTATATGGATAGAATGCGCTGACAAATGTCCATACTAATATTATAAATGTCAAAGTAACTCTGTCCGCGTGTTAACTTTTCACGCCAACGGTAAAACGGAATTCGATGAAATTTGACACACGGTTAGACAATAACCTGGGTTAGGGGATGGAATACTTTTCATCCCGGTGGTTTGTTCCCTGGGAATAATTTTCGACGACCACCAACCTTCATTGGGCCCGCGTGGTGAATTATAGCCCGCTCTCTCTTTGAGAGGAAACTTTACCCAGCAGTGGCATCATTAAAAGCTGATTATGCTACACGAGCGAAGCCGCTAGCTAACGCTAGTCGGCAATATTCTAAGAACACGACGTAAATGCTAAAATGTGACGCGTACGGTTTAATTAATTCTAAACGAAAGAATGCAATGTCCTCACGACTTTCTGGGCAGGTAACGTGTTGATTTCCACCATGCCTGAATATATTAGTATCCTTTTCATAGAAAGGCTATATTTATGCGAACTAGATGACTACCGAGGAAGCTTGAATCGAAGAACAGCAACGATGCAAATAATGGTAACAATGAATTGACTGGAATAATTGATTATATCAGTCAATTTATAATCAATCTTTTACTAACAATTCAGCCATTTTTTCAGCGAATCATCACGTGTTTATTTCCCGAAGGAGTAAGCAGGGGCATGTGTCTCATTTCGTTAATTTATGAAGTTGCATTAGGCAAGAAAGTACTCACACAAAACTCTAATGAAAGGTTTTTACCGGGTTCGCAGACTTAGGGCCACATTCTTTCATTAATTAAGATGAGTATTTTAATAACCAATTATTTATAAATTACGATTCACGATCAGAAAATTAGCTACACAAATCGTACTTATCTATGATAATGACGAAACCACTCGTAAAACACAGCCTTAATAATGGTCACCCATCAATAATTATGGATGTAATTAATTTAATATTTGAATAATATTATTTGTGGATGAGAAGAATTAAAAATAGGTAAGTTACTGTCGACTTATCGGCTACTATGCCAAGAGTGTGATGCAGAGAAATGTATTCAAATTAATATACGAAAGGAATACTAAATAGCTATGCGGCCTAAACCTCAATGGAAGCCGGAGGCATTCAAATTACTTTTTCGAAAACCTCCAAGTAGTTTGTCTACGCAAGGTTCAAGGTTGGCTTATTCAAATTGTCTATTGGAATTGCATAACCTGTTATTTCACAACATTTCACACGGCTTTGGGAGTATGAAGCTAGATAGACCTTGACCGTTGAAAGTGTTTAGGCAGATTAAAAGACGTCAAAATGTGGAGACTCTTTAAATAATGGATATCGGCCATGTTTGATAATGCTTACGTGACTTGGTTGATGGTGTTGATACGTATTAGGCATGAATAAGTTCTAAATTAAACGTTTTAAATGATGACACTGTACGCAATTCCTGGTCGTAAGTATGTAACGTACTTAGGTAGACAAAACTGAGCAAGTCGCCTAGTTTTTAGACATACAAGTAGAATCTGAATTTCGTGGGTTGTATATTTTTTTTTTGTTAGTCTGAACTGTCCCACTGCTGGCCAAAGGCCTCCCCCAATTATTTCTTCTTCTCTCGATGTTGCGCCTCGTCTTGCCAATTAACGAGAAAGCCATCCAAGGCGTCAAGGGTAGTATTAAATAAAAAAAGACAAATCACAATTTATAGACAGACTTGGTCTTTCGACTAACACCAGGAGTCCAAACTCAAGGTTTGCCATTGAGGACCGTCCCATTTCCGTCCCACTCCTGGGCAAAGGCCCAGGACTGGGACAGTTCAGAATAACGAAAAACCGGTCAAGTGCGAGTTGGACTCGCGCACCGAGGGTTCCGTACAAACCTGTGGGTATATAACTTTTTTTTATATGACCAAACTAAAAATTTACGGTTTTCGTAATTTTTCCTATATCTGTACTATAAGACGTGACTTCGTACAAAATTTCAAGATTCTAAGTTCACGGGAAGTACCCTGTAGGTTTTGATTCCCGTGCGAGTTTCGAAAATTTGCGGAAATTTGCGGCCTAAGTGGCTGTATCTTTTGATTGCGTTGACTTAGAAGGTTGATTTTTCTACAGCTTCCAGGGACAGTAGAACTAAGTATCATATAGAAATTTCAGTTTGATACCTCCACGCGTTCCTGAGAAAAACGGTCTTGACAGACGGACGGACGGACGGACGGACAACAAAGTGATCTTATAAGGGTTCCGTTTTTTCCTTTTGAGGTACGGAACCCTAAAAAAAGAAAAGAAAAAAAAGTCAAAAATATATATAGATTTAGAATTTTGTCACACATAGGCAGCTTCTTCCTTCTGTATTATGATTTCAACTTTTTTGATTAATTCAGTCCTATTAACATCAACCCATTATATATTAACTGAAAAATACAGCTTTTCTACCTATCGCCATATTATAATCGAAACTTAGTGGGATTTCTAATTCATTTGATCCAAGTAGCGCCACCTACAATACCGCAAAACTAAATTAGTTTGCGCTACTCGCCACTAGATGGCGCTGTAGACAGCGACATCTAGCGGCCACAATTTGTCATACCATAACTTACCGACAACGCCATCTAGCGTGGAATAGCCGAACAAGTATCCCACTTGCTTAGCAATAATCCGAACAGCGCCATCTAGCGAAGAACACTGCATCCAATGTGCACTTTATAAACACAATTCGAAAAACTGTTGACACCCATTTCATATAATATTATTATTTTTCACGTTATATATTGGTCGTTTGCACAATTTTTGTTCACAATAAAATTACTTTTAGCACATATGTTACACTGGCACATGTGGTATTTCATTTTTGGGTTATTTATCTGAAACAAAAAAAATATATGTAATTTTTAAACACACAGGATTTAATATGGGAATTAAAACAATAAACTCGTTACAATATAAGCAATTATCATGTCTCGGATGAATAACGTAAAAATATATTAGGTCAAATACAAATCTATCAGTATTATTATCCTAAGGAATTTTAATAAAAATATATTCCAATATAACAGACCCTTTATTAACAATGGATTTTAAAAAAACAGATGACATGACTATATCCATCTGATGTAACTTATATATAGACTCGGAAATCATGAACCAATCAAGTTACAAGAATCTATTGTCCACATAGTAGCGCTAATTATATTATAAGCAAATAATAACTACGTTTCACTGATCTGAGTACATTATTTAATGCTTACAACCTCTATACTATTCTTAAAAATTAAAATGGAGTTAGTAGATTTCATGAATTTATGGCTTATTCAAAATCCTTATTCATAAACGTCTAGTTATACTTTATGTTGCATATTAGTAATGAGGGCATAATTAAGTAAGGCATAATCTGTAATGAACTGTTTAGTTACATAATGCACCTTTTCTGCATAATCAAAAAGATAGTTCTGAATAGATTCTACACTTGCGTTATTTTATTAATTTTATACTAAGACCTATTTATGGCTCTAAGATGAATGAAATAAGCTTGCATATCAGCCAGAAAAAGTGATTTCCTTCTAGACATGTGATTGAATTTGATTGATGCATTTAGAAGTTGACAATGAAAAGATTGCATATGTGGCACTTGCACATGGCTTAAAAAATGTCTTACTAGTGATCGATCTTGATATAACTATACTAGAAGACACAGATTTTAGCTCACTAATTTGTTTTGGTTGCATGAAACACTGATGAAAATATATTAAATTTAATGTTTATAATATTTATTTGCCCATACAACTACTGCATTTTTAGGACTTTGCGGTATTGTCATGTAATGTGGTATGATAACTACAGGTGGAATATAAATAGAAAAAAAATAAAAACATTATGACCTTTCTAGAATGTCCTTCAAATGAAACTTGTTTTTTTCTCAATTTCAGTAATCAAAATAACTATATTGTTTGGAAATACGTACCACAGACACTTCATCCAACTGAATACTAATCCAGGACGTAGGATTCATGACGACACTGGTTCGTAATAAAACAACCAAAGTATTTTCCAACCTAAGATTTCAAACTTATTTTAACACTGTTGAACACACGTTTTCTATAGGATAGACCGAAAAACTGGGCTCGGGCGGGGGCGGTCGCGTAAATAAGACAGCTCTTATGAATCTAAGGTCACCTTGCAGCACATTTTTAAACTGAAACTTTACAATTAGCCTGAAAAATGCAAGCACGTGCACATAGAAATGCACCTATTATGCACTACGTGATTTAGTCTCAAAATTTTATATATTCACACACTAGATAAGCCTAATGAGCTTCAATATAGCACAACGAGCCAATTATCGAGGGTTTACAGCCAATTTAACACGTGAACTTTATAACCAATTCGAATTACAGCGGCTGAAAAAACTACACAAAGAAAACATATGATCGATCGAAATTGAAGTGCACATGGACTTCTCTATGGTTCGCCTCCTGTCATCTGTGAGGAACGGGAAATGAAAACGAATATAGAGCATATATAGAGCCATAGAGGATCGTCCAAAGATGGAAAAAAATTGAATTATTTTATTTTATGGGGTTGAAATAATTAATTAAATCATGGTATTGATATCTTTGCACAAATCACTTTATGTAAAAAGATAACAGTTGTGAACACATTCTAAATAAGTGTTTTTAAAAATGAACGACCTGAGTGAATGACACTGCAGGAATTTCCCTGTAAAATGAAAGTCCACTAAAAATAATAAAAAAATCCGTACTAACCTTAATGTTTGCACACAGTATTATACTTTAATTGTGCAGTGTAATGTAAACAATATTATCATCATGTCGTTGTCAGTAATGCCTGCAAAATGTAAAAAAAAAATTGGAATGAATTATGTTTTTTCATTATATTGCCTGCACAATAGTGAATGCAAAACTAAAAAATTACCGGGTCATTTTCCACCCATAAACTTTCGAATTCCTTTTCAAACTTTCCAACTATATTCTGATGAGATGTAACTATAACACTTTCGTTATTTGAAAACATAGCCTGGGTTGACCAGTTTAATGAACCAGACATAACGAAACCTTTAATTTGTTTGTTCTTTGGTGCTTGTTTTATGGATTTGGTAAATTGTGCATGAATGTTCAACTTTTCTGCGTGTGCTTTTAACAAATGCTTCCTTTTAATGGCTTTTGGCCCGTCAATAATACAAAACTTGTGGTGCATTAAAATTGTTTTTTTATTTGTCTGCACTTGGATGAAACCTGAAAAATAAAAAGCATGTTAAACAATTTATCTATCTTGAAAGCTAGATTGGGTTAAAATTGACAGCATACACAATGGAACTATACTCACTATATTCTTGTAACTTTTTAATTTGCGATGGTGGTGTGAACGCCATATCACTGTCAACAACTATTCTTACTAAAACATGTTTCTGTCCTAGCCGTATAATTTGTTCTGCTATTTCACTGCTTGTTATCAAATACATGCACACATCCAGGGTCTCACGTGCTGATTTTATGTATTTAATTAATTTGAAGCAGTTCAGCTCTCTACTTTCACAAATAGTAATGTCCTTGTTCGGTGGAACTCTTATTGTATGTCGGACCACGTTATCTGAGAATAGTATTACATCGTTTATTTCTCGATTTTTAATACTTAAAACTTCGTTGCATGTGTCATCGTTTGGACTCTCGTGTTGAGTAGTCTTCTTGGAATCGAAGAAATACTTATAAACTTTTTTCACAATTTGTGTTGCTACCACCATCGTGGCTGTAGACGCAAGTAGAATCTTTGCGTTTCTCCAATCCATCTTAATCAATTTACAGCATTCGTTACTAATTTAAAACTATTTAAATTAAAAAGAAACTTTTAGATATCAACAGTCCACCATGTTGTCCACGCATCTGCCTTATTCTAGCATGTCGTAACTAATACTTTTATTTGAATACCCTCAACTTCCAAAGTTATAAAAATATATTTAGGTGAAAAGGTGTCTTATTTAAATCGTCTCGTAACTCCAGGCAAAATCGAGGAACTAAAAATGGTTTTTGGTTGATGATAATTTAGTATTTTATTAATTCTACATTCATTTTTATTTTGATAAACTCTTTTTTCATTTCCACAGACTTTATTTCGTTAAAAAATGAATGAACTAAAAACTAGGCAGGATGGGTTACGACTTTAGCCTGACATCTGATCTTTGACTATTAAAAAACACCAACAACAACAAACGGAATAGATAACGAATTTTGATAAAATTTTGATAAATAGCGCCTTTGTTTTTATAATTTAAACTACTTAATATGTAAAATATAAGTGGATTTATCCTCTAGCCGTAGTTAGAAAGTTTAATTCTCCTTTAGTTTACAAGGTTCTAAAATTAGATTCATGGATTCTATGCGTCGCATTTAGAAGAACGAAAAATGCCAAAGATACCGTATAAATCGCCTGAATTATTACATGAAGATGACGAGGATTACGAGATTGTGTCTTTTGAAGACTTTTGTGATAAGTCTCCTGGTTCCAAAACGGATTTATTGACTTTAAATGACAACATAAACTATCGCCTTTGTTACGAAGGTGATAAGAATTCTAAATTAGCTGAACCTGAAGGTGAGAGTTCGAGAAGTGCTGATAGACACACGGAGACTTCACTAAATGGACCTAAGGGTGTTACTTTTAAGAGGAAATTGTCGAATTCGTTCGCTCCTTTCGGGCGCTACAATAATGCCAAGGCGGGCAAGGCACCACTGTTTAGTGGCGTCATTCCTAAGCCGAGGAATGAAGGAGAGTCTGGTTCTAGAGAGCATAGGTAAGTTATACATTGTTATAATCATTTCATTTGCTGTCTTTTAAATATCTTAATGTGAGGAGTTTAAAAAAAAAAACCTTGCCTCACACTAGGAATGTCTCATGTATTGTGGGTGCTTTTACAAACATTTAAACTGATGTACAAAAACACGAGTGTCTACTCCTCAAACTCATAGGTAAAACCATAAATAAAACCATATATTACATGTCCTGTTGGTGACTGTCGTGAGACAACTTTGGCATGTTCACGAGAGTTAGTTTGAGGTGGTACTGAAAAAGTGTTTTTCGAAGAAATATGTTAATAAAAAAACTACTCAGCTAAGTCATAATTTCCTATGTATGAACAAGAGTATAACTATCCATAAGTAAGTATATACTGAAGGTCCAATTATATGAAAATGATAATCAAATCTAAAACTTGCTTGAGATTTCCATAATAATTACGTGATATAATGCTTTTAGGAACTAATTTTAAGAATATTGTTCCATTGTGGTCAAGTCATGATTTTCTATAATAATGGCTTGGTTGGTAGCACGCAAATTCAAACAAATATGAATATCACGCAATATAAGGCTTTGGAATTGGTTCAGAATCCATTGGAGAAAACCAGGACGATGGTTCACTTACAATTTCAATGATTTCCGTTTTACCAGTTTGTCTAATTTTTGGTGCTATAACAGCAGCTTTATTATTATTTCATTAAATACATTTTAAAAGCCATCTTCGTGTAACTGCTTATTGTCTAATACCCATATTGTTCATAAGTTTGTTGTCATGAAGTAGACCTACACAAAGATACCAAACGTAGAATACACACTTGGAACAAAGTTGCATACACATTGCCAATACCAGACAATAGTTATAAACTATTGCCATGATTCATGTGTGATATTAGCAGTTTAAGCCTAGTGGAGTGACCGTTGGATTGCTAGACGACTTGACAATCCAACAAAAAATCTAAGTAGCATGTCAGATTCTCATATTTTTCAGTATCATGTGTCAGGTATTGTGTATTATGCTTGTGGCTAAATAATAACTGCCGCTCGGATCAATCCTCAGGTTAAGGCGTGCTTGCCTAAGTTGATCTGTGGATGGGTGACCACCCATTAGTTTCCTCTGTGCCTCGGAAACCACGTAGATCTTTGACAGTCATTACTGGTAGTCAGTGGCCCGAAAGTGACAACCAGTCTTACCGATGGGTATCGTATTACCTAGTACTAACTGGGTTGTAGAGGACAGCTCGATAAGCTGATGATGTTGTGCATATTGTATAATTATCACTTGCTTTGGTGAACACATTGTGATGAAACCAGCATGCCTGAGAGATATTTCTCGACTGCATTTAAAGCCAAGTCAAGGGCCCATGGGCGGCATAAAAACTTTGACACCAGGTTAGGCACTAACCACACATTAAAATAGAAGAAAGGTAGAAAGTATTTTTCAATACAGACTGCCCTGTTGGTCGACTGGTCGCAAGCACGACCTCTGAGCATTAGGTCCTGGGTTCAATTCCCGGGTCAGGCAATGTCTTAGTGGGATTTTCCATCAGGAATTTCTCAGTAGCAGTCACGGAGTCTGGATTTGTACCCAGGTGATGCCAATAGCCTCGCCCCCTATTACGTGGGACTTAAAACAAAATTGTCGAAATGTGAGTGTACTATTAGGTACACCTCTGCCTAACCCTTTGAGGATTACAGGCGTGATGTTATGTAAGTTTTAAACAAATTAAGAGTACATTCAAGATACTCAGAGTACTCACATCACTCACATCACACCTAAATAAATTACTTAATAGTACATAGTTACAAGGTTCAAAGTGAAACAACAGCGCAGCATTCATTGTTTTATGATTAATCATCCATTTGTTTTGTTAGGTAAACATGAACTTTGATTTCACAATAAATAGTCTAATATCAAACTGATAATAATATAAATAGCATCATATCTCTTTATTGTAACTAATGCCCTGAGTGAATAAACTTGTTTTAGAGACAGTTTGTGTTGATTGTGAAGTGGAATTATGGAAAAGTTTAAGTGAGTATTTTTTGTTTTGAGTGTGTTTATTTAACTGTGTTAATTTTTCTATTGTGTATCATATTACTAAGGCGATAATTATAATTTAAGCATTTATTTGATAATTGTGTTTAAATCGATTTATTGCATCAAGTTTTAAGCAACTGAATAAATTCCCCCAAATCTGCTGTGAGTTAGGATGGTGACAATACAATCATAGAAGTGCCCTGGCATTGCACAAAATTTGTTATCAATAAACCCATTATAATATATGAATTTGTATTTAACACATCCACAACCACAAGTGATTTTCAAATTATATTAGCCAGCCAAACTCGACAGGAATGATGTGTCATGATTATTCGTGATTGTATTGTATAGCGGGCCGGTGTCCGCAACTCCACGACCAACGCGCGTATTTTGCGTACGGACAATGGATTATTCGTGATAAACCAAATAAACATGTTTTAAGTAACTCAAATTTCGGTTGCAAAAAACATCATCAAATCAGTTTTTTTTTTGTATATTATTTGGAGATTTTAAGTACCTTTGTATTTTTCCAGATACCAGCGATTCTCAGAGCGCCGCAATATATTCCAGCGCGCCTGGGAACACTTGCCCGGGCTAGGGTCGGGCATGTTGGGCGTGGCGCTGGTCTGTGCACTATGTGTGGGAGCTTGGTGGGCTGTGGGGGGCGCTGTCGGGGGCACGTGGGGCGAGGAGCATTACAGGTAGATACTAGAGCTTCTCTAACGTCATGGCTAAATAATAACAATCGTCTTCAAGGTTAAGCAGCACTTGCCAATGGGTGACCATCGATTACATACTGTGTTTCGTCCATGCCTTGGAACAGCTCCCGGCTGTTATTTGTAGGTCTTTGACAGTCGTTACCAGGGGGTATTGTATAACCCAGTAATCTGTACTAACTAGGTTGTAAAGGTCAGATAACCATATAAAATACTGGTATTCGGATGCAGCTGAATTACCAACATTTTAAATTGGAGTGACTGTCTATATGTCCTCCACAACCCAGTTATTACTGGGTAATATGATATGCCTTGGTAAGACTGTATGTATCTATTACTATTAGCTGTAATACAGGAGACAATAAACTCTTATTCTATTCATTTTGTAAATTGTATGAAATGTTTTTAAGAAGAAGTCTACTCAATCAATGTTTTCCTAAATACAGAAAGCTGTGGGAAAAGACCCATCCTGACACCAACAAGAAACCGCAGTCCCCGATGCCATATGAAAAGGTAATCTATGTATAGTATAACACATTAAAATAATAATTTAGAGGTGTATTATTACCTGCTGTGTCTATTAGCACCTATTAAATGTCAAAATTTTATGAGACAGTCCCCCAAAAGGCCCGCCATTCATCACTTCCCTAGTGTTTTGGCAGGGGAGAAGAAGTGACGTAACAAACTCAGCAGCAAAACCCCGGTCTCTGCCTGTATTTTAACCGACGGAAAAAAGGGAGGAGGTTCTCAATTCGACACAATTTTTTTTAATGTATGGGTATCGGTATTGGTACTTGTATGGGTACTTTAACGATTCTTTTTTTGTTGGAGACCGCCGCGCCGCCTCGAAACGTGTTGCTTATTTAGACAGCAAGACTTTCTATAATTTTTTTGTCAAAAACTTTGTTAACTCACAGTTCCCGATCCAGCAAGCCCCAGAATATCGTTACCACGACCACAATAACTTGAGTACAAAGAACAAGAGTAACGCTACAGAACGGAAGAAGACAGAACTTAACAAGAAGAATGTATACCCTGAGAGGACTGTGGAAGTCCAGCAGGACATGTGCGCGAAAGTCGACGAGATTATGAAGTTTGACTGCTTCCCGCAAGGCACTGCTAATGAAAAGGATTGTGTTAAACGAGGTATGTTTGGTTTGAAACAATAATAATAAAAAGTGTAAAAGAGTCTTAACGAAGCCGTAAGGCACTTGTCCCGTCACTGCGGTCATTTTTTGGTTCTGGACCATACCTGGGAACCTCGTTACGGAGATATTTGGGATCAAAATTCCAACTTATGCACATGTATTTTTTTTTTATTCAAGTTTTTAATGTTATAACTTTACTTTAAATATTTCCACAAGCCCCGTACTATTCATCCATCAGCACAATGTTTTGAGGTCGTTACATCGAGTCCTACCGTAAAAGGTGATTTTCACCCCAAAAAAAGTTAAGGTCAATTTTTGCGTAGAGTTTCTTAGTTTGTTGACGCGTGAAGGGTCAATTTACACCGTTTATGCTATCCATCTGTGTTATAGAAACAGGCTAGCCATTAGTGTAGTAGAATTTACAGGTTCAAATTTATTTAGCTGTGAAACTCCGCAGAGGAGGTGGTTATATCATAACATTACATGCTTATCATCTCCGAATGGTTAGGCGGAGACATACCTCATCATCATTTTTTTGACGTAACATAAGACCACGCCTTTAATTCCCGAGGGGTTAGGCTGAAGTGTACCTATAGTACATCCACATGCCAGTTATGTTTGAGTCGCATGTAATAGGGGGCGAGTCTATTGCCATCAACCGGGCTGTGTGACTGAGAAGTAAAAACCGAATAACACTGCCCGATCTGCGAATTGAACCCAGGACTTCATGCTCAGCAGTGGTGCTTGTGGCCACTAGATCAATGAGGCACTTAAATATGATAATACCTTTAGAGAAAATATTGCTTTGCCACAAAGAAATAATTTGATTCGATCATGTAACAGGTTTTCGAATGGGAAATTGGAAGTTTCGTTGTGCATTTAAAATATTTTTATTTTCTTTTTCACTCAAACACTTTCTATCTAAGTTTTACTTATTTTTTCAATTAGCACATGCTAAGACGAATAGTTATTATCTTGTATGAAGGAAATAGGTGCCTTGCGCCAAATGCCTTGAAATTCTTTTCATGCTTGACCTTACATATCAGAAAACTTAAATAGGTTTCCACGTTCATGTATTATGTAAAAGAATAATGGCTCATTTCCTTTTCGAATTAATCTGTTATGTAATTATTATTTACCGTGTACTGTTAACCGCAATGCATCGCGTGTTTTGTTGACCTCCATGTAAATACTGCCCTGCTTTTGCGGTAACGATGTAAGAATAATTCATAATTCTTAAGCTTTGTAATGGATGATGAATATATCTCTTTCCGGCAATTTTACTGAGGAAACTGTATTTTTGGTGACGCACTCAAATTACGAGCTCAAATGTGAAAGTGTAGAAATCAGCCCGTTATACCCATTCCGATTTAGGTGACAGACAGTTTATTTAGCATTTAATTGTATGATGTTTATGAAAGTATATCTATCCATAATGATATGATTACAAGTATTTGCAGGCAAGGATAGCGAAGTCCAGTATTATGTCTAGATTTACAGGACACCCAATTCATCATCTGCCTAGCCTTTTCCCAAATTCACTGGGCTTCCAGTCTTACCGGATGCAGCTGAATACCGGTATTTTACATGGAGCGACAACCTATCTGACGTCCACAACACAGTTAGTACTGGGTAACACGGTGTCCCTGGTAAGACTGGTTGGCAGACTTTCGGGCCGCTGACTACCTGTAACGACTGTCAAAGATCTACGAATGACAACCGGAACCAACGGCTTAACATGCTTTCCGAGGCACGGACACCCAATAATTACCTCTAAATCCCCCAGAATGAATGCAGTTATCTGGATCTAACTCAAAACCATCCAAACCTTACCATTCCAGGATGCTGCTGGAAATCCACCGACACACAAGGGGTTCCATACTGCTACTACCCCTCCCACTTCGACTCGTTTCGGTTCCTCAATATGACGGAGGATAAACACGGCATGAACGTTTTCATGGAGAAGCTCCGTCCTTCGGGCTATCCGGGAGATTTTGAAGTTGTTAGGATGGACTTCAAGTATCTGTCGGATGATGCACTGCAGATTAAGGTGAGAAATTATACTGTTACAGTGCAAAAGGTATTGTTATTGAAATATTTCGTGTGAAAATTCGTAGTTATAGAGCTCGTTCTGTAGGAGAATCTAGGAAAATGCAACAAATAGCCGCGAAATCTCTGCAACATTGCTGTTTCTGCCTCACCAGACAGGCTTTACTATACGCAAACGTGAACACTTTTGTGTCTTGAGTCGGATACAAGCCACAATGAATATTTGATTTCTATATAACCAGTATGAAATCAGACACTCCCTGCGCGTTTCTGCTACGTCTTCCTGTGATGGTGTGTCGTGTCGGTAACAAAAAGGGTCTACGTTTGCGCAGCCCCTAAAACGAACGTCGTCTCTGTAGATACTTTATTCGTCAGAAACGCATCGACAACCTCTTGGTATTACTAAAATGCATAGGCAGCGAAACCACTTTGTATTGTTAGCAATCGGTAAGACGTCAACAAGTTTCCCATCCCATAACATTAAAAATAAAAAGTGGAATATCCAGTATGTATCATACATTTTGGTATACTTCTTGAATTTGCAGATCTACGACGCAGAACACAAGAGATTCGAGCCGATGCAGCCAGAAATAGCGATGGTCTCCAAACCTCTATCGAAGAAGAAGTACCGGGTGCAAGTAGACGGATCGCTCATCGGGTTCAAAATCATTAGGAACTCAGATAATGTTACTATGTAAGTTTTTCTTGTAAGATTTTCGCTAACAACGGCTTTATGAATGTTGTGACTCCTGCATGGTGGAGCGACGGTCTTCGCATGGTGGGTCAGTGGTTGGTACCAGATGGATGAGAGTTGCCGAGAATCAAGTTGAACGGCGTATGTTCGGAGAGGCCTATATACAGCAATGGATTGATTCAGATGATGATGAAGTTGTGAATAGTACTTTAGACTTGAAATTGGGCTAGTGTTTTATTTTATTGAACAGCAAATTGGCAGACATTTTTGGAACGGTTACTATCAAATCTGTTTGCATGATAACTTGACAACCAATAATTATAGCCTACTTGCTTTTTAAAGGTTAAAGAGTTTTCAAATTATTCATGTGCACAAAAAATGACCATTTACAGCTTAGCCTCGCAGTTTGGCCTAACTGACGCCACTGCTTCATTCACCCTTGTGTCCTGATTCCATTTTAATTTGGTTCCGCAGCATGTCTTCTTATCCTATACATTTCTGCCCTTACGAGTGTATTCATCAACATGCTTCAAAAGCGTAACTACTTTTAATCTATTTATTCAGCTACAAAAGAGTAACCCTCAACATTAAGGCAAGCTATGGCAATGAGACTATCTAGAATCCTTCGTTCTATAAAGTACTAGTGACCTTCTTTTCCTTCCTTGAAAGAGGAAAATATTGGGTATGAATGTAGATGGCTATAAGAGTAGAGGAAGACCAAAGAAGCGATGGATGGACTGTGTGAAGGATGATATGGCTAGAAAGGAGGCGACTGCTGAGATGACCAGCAATAGAGAAGTATGGAAGAAGACATGCTGCGCCGAGCCCAAATAAATTTGGATAAGGGCAGGAGAGTGATGATGAGCTACCTTCTTTTCCCATTTCCAGTGTAAACACCCAAGACATAGGCGGGCTGATCCTGTCGGATAAGCTGCTGCAGGTATCAGCTGTGCTGCCGACCAGCCACGTGTTCGGGCTCGGCGAGAAGCGCTCCCGGTTCATGAACAACGTCAACTGGAACACTTTCGCTATTTTTAATAGAGATCGAGCGCCCACTGAAGGGGTGAGTGGCTTGTCTATACTTTTTTACTAATATTATAAAGAGGTGAAATTTGTTCGTATGTAGGGGGTGATCTTCGGAACTATTGATCCGATTCTAAAAAAATGTTCTCTGGTAGAAAGCTACATTATTCGTGGGTGCCATAGGCTATAAATTATATTTATATCATGCTTATTAGCCGAGCCATCACAATTTTTGCGGACGAAGTCGCGGGCGTCGTGCTAGTAGTAGATGCAATTATTTTTGGGAATAGCATTTTATGGTAAATGCTTATTGAAAATATTGGAATCTGAGACTTTTCAAATGGTGGCAATTTTACTTTCTGAATTACTGGTGTTCTTAACACATTTTTTGTTTGGCAGTGAACTTGGTTATAAATACTTCTGTATAGTTCACTGTATGGTTTAGCTTCTAGTTTATTGTGTTCTTCACAGTATAGTTAACAAAAAACCGGAATCGTAACGTAATTTTGGTTGTAAAAAATCTTAGTCTGGGACTGAGATGGAATTTAATTACGAGTAGTATTTAAAAAAAACCTAACTAGCTTTATTAATTACTAATATTATAAAGTGGCAGTTTGTATGTAGGGGGTAATCTTCGGAACTACTGATCTTATTCCGAAAATTCTTTCACAAACGGAAAACTACATTATCCCTGCGTGTCATAGGCTACATTTAAAACGATCCCGTGGTTTAATTTCCGTACACAACGGGAGCAAAGCCGCGGCAAAAGCTAGTTAATTATGTTTTGTGTAAATTCTCTTGGATACGGAAGGTATCCACGTACGGTATTCCACGAGGTGGGTTAAATTGAGGTGTATCGAACTCGTATTAACTGTAACTACAACGTAGCCGTCTTCGACACATAAGAACCTGGGGTCTCCAATGCCCTTTCTTCTACCTGGTCTACACTTACTATAACCATAATCACGCTATCATACCTCTAGGTGAACCTATACGGCTCGCAGCCTTTCTACCTGGCCGTGGAACACGACGGCAAGAGCCATGGGATGCTTCTGCTCAATTCTAACGCAATGGGTATGGTTATACACCTTGTAAATATACACGTAGTTATCGGTAGACACAATGCTTTAGTTCTCGTATTTTTCTTTAGCGTGCGGTTAGTGCCTGACCTGGTGTCAGAGTTCTTATGCCGCCCATGGGCCTCTGACTTGGCTTTACATGCGGTCGAGAAATATCTCTCAGGCATGCTGGTTTCCTCACGATGTTTTCATTCACCGAAGCAAGGGACGATTATGCAATACGCACATGAATCAGAGGTGCGTGTCTTAAGGGTTCGAACTCGAGACTTGGCAGTCCGACGGTCACACCACTAGGCTATCACTGTATTCTCGTCTTGATTAGGTGATAAGCGTTTTCAAACTCATGACACGTTGTTAAATAGTGCGAAATAGCTACGACATGAGTTCTGGGACCTTTATTTTGTACTGTTGATTTATCATGTGGAGTGATGTGAAATGGCCGTCAATGCACTTATTAACTTATAGCTTTTTTATAAATAAATAGCACACAGATCGAACGCACTTTGAATATTGCATCATGATTTTGTATATTGCTTTTAATAAACATGTCAAAGAAGTTTTCGAAATAAGCAAATACTCTTTCATTTAAGAAAACCTGCCAGCCTGTGTAAAAAGTCTTTTAAGTTTCTGTTATTTAATTTTGTTCAAATATTAACATTTTTATCGTATAAACCTTTGAACTTACAGATACTACTTTGAACTAGATATTTGTAAATGAAATAAGCGGTACCTTTGTGCTCTTTTGTCTTTATGTATTTTTCCTGTAATGTGTTTTGTGTGTACATAAATAAATAAATAAACTGACTTCGCTCTAAAATATTTCACAGACATCGTCTTACAACCGACGCCCGGCATTACCTACAGAACAACAGGAGGCATTATAAATCTCTTTGTATTCCTGGGCCCGTCTCCGAAAGATGTGGTCGCACAGTATACCGAGCTCGTTGGCAGACCGTTCATGCCTCCCTATTGGTCACTTGGATTCCATCTTTGCAGGTACGTCAATTTTCATAGAAATAATTATCCTGAATAGCACTGCTAATACATAACATCATCACGCCTGTGAACCACGCCTGTGAACTGTAGAACGCGCTGGGCTCAGGAACTGCTAGTTCAAATTGAAAAATTATTTTACTGTTGGATAGCCCATTTATCGAGGAAGGCTATACAATATAACATCACGCTACGGCCAATAGGAACGGAGCATCAATCAAAAGTGTTACGCACACGAAGGTGCGCGATTTAGCTAGTAGTCTTATATTTAATGAATGTTTGTGTTGTCATAAAAGTTGTCTTCAAACGTTTTCCATTTCAGGTTCAACTACACTACCTTGAACGATACCAGGAATGTGTGGAAATCAAATAGGGATGCTGGGATACCATTTGTAAGTATCCGATGAAAACCAAAACAATCGACTATTGTGGGATAGTCAACTTGAAGAAACGTCTTCAGTCTGCTCCTCTGCTTTGTTACATCGGCAACTGGATGACGTTTGTCTTTCTCCTACTTGCTTTTTAACACAGGTATAATTTGAACCTCTCGAGGGGTCTATTTTTGCAAATGGGCAATGGCAAATGGTGTTTGTTGGATATAGGCATCTTGTAATTTATTCGCCATGTTCCATTGTAGGCTATCGAATCGATTTTGATACTTTATTTTGATCATCGAATTCGTAACTAAAAATACTCACATGTAATCATCTCATTCCTGTCAGGACGTACAATGGAACGACATAGACTACATGAAGGACCACAACGACTTCACGATCGACACGCGCCGGTTCGCGGGCCTCGCCCAGTTCGTGAAGGAGCTGCACGCGGAGGGGATGCACTACATCATTATTATAGGTGAGGGGGGGCGGGGGGAGGGGGTGCAGGGGGGGGCAGGGTGAGCCCAGCGCTGATACCTATCTACACATCCTAGCTCGCTTCGCTCTTAATTATTCCAAAACGTGAATGCATAAGTTAAAGAACTAAGTTGAATGTCATTTGTATGAGTAACAAAAAGAAAATCGGACAGGACAAACTACAAACATTTTTGAGCTGCGTAGCTTTTATGTACAATCCTACAAAAATCTTCTGCATACTCTACAATATTAAAAGAAAATGTTATCTATTCGAAGTACTAACATATTTTGAGGTCATTTCACATCCTTGATTATTTCAGAAACAGCAAACCATACAGACTATCAGATATATTGATACCCAATCATGACATACATACGTGCATAATAACATTGTATAAAAGATTTTGCTTTGAAAACACGAAAAGTAATACGATTGTTAATCATTTAAAAAGCTTTATATTTTGACTTTTAACAACTATTAACTAATGATATCAAAATAGAGGCGACGGCCAATTTTCGATCAGGCCCTATCGGCAAAATCCACACTACGCCATTGAGTGTCCAAGCGTTAAAATGGGTATGATATGCTATGATGCGTCTACGTTCGGAACTCTATTTCTGATCACAGTTCTTGTGGGCTTGAAATGAGTCCATTGAATTACCAATTTTATGAATAAAGACAACATTGCAGAAGGAAGGCAGTAAAAATATTCGTTAGGGTCAAATATCTTACTCTTAAAACGATTTACGTTATTGCAGATCCTGGTGTCGGTGCATCAGAAAAACTTGGAACCTACCCACCATACGACAGAGGGGTGGAAATGGACATATTTGTTAAAAACTCAACCAATCAAATTCTCATTGGACAGGTAAGTCAGAAATGATAGTACATAAATACTGATAGCTATACATTACATACAGTTCCTGATACACAAAGACAGAGACAAAGCTCTACAAAATCGTCCTTAATCTAAACTTGTCCAATAAAAGACAGATTTGCGAACAATCCGCTTTTAAGTACAATAATACCCAAGGTCTTTTATCTCGTTGTAACTATTTTATTTAAAACTGTTGTATGTATTTTAACACCTTCGCTGCTAAGTACAAATAATCCATTTTTACTAGTATACACGTCATCGACGACTCTGGAGGCGGGTTGTGCGCACACGAACGAATTATTGTTCGACCTATATGCTGAAAGTGTTGAGGAGTTTCTTCTATAATAAGTATTTCTCAATAGGACAAGACATGGTAGAAAACACATGGAAGACATGGTGGTGGCATTTTAAAAAAGCTTTAATCGTTTCAGGTATGGAACACGGGCTACACTGTCTTCCCAGACTTCACTCACCCGAACTCGAGCAGCTACTGGCTGGAGATGATGAGCAACTTCCATAAAGAAGTGCCCTACGATGGAGCCTGGATTGTGAGTATTGTAACAGTTCTTTTTGCCTTTGACGACAAAATGATAAGTAATAGATTAGACAGGCGTTTGCCCAGGATAGATTAATTTTAAGCTCCACTCCCGTGTTTCTTTTGCTTCTCAAGAACGGTGCATTTTTCACAGTAAATAGCCTGTTGGTGTCCGAGCTATAAAACTATCTCTAGGCAGATAATCGCGTCGAACCGTTGCGTAAAAGGAAAACAAAATGCGCTTTCATATTTGTGATCAGTAGTGAATGTGACAGGGGATTCGGATGGTTGATTAGTCTATTTTTGTATTTGTCTAGATAGCGCTTAGCTTCTTCTAGAATCGTTGGGATTTCCAGGTGCTCATGAATTTCTGAGTTGCGTGCGTACCAGGGCGCCGCTGCTAGGACCCTAAGGATACTGTTTTGGCTTCTTTGGATGCACATGATGTTGGATTTGCTTGCGGAAGACCATAGTTGGATCCCATAAGTCCATATTGGTTTTATGATGGAGCAATAAACTCTAAGTTTGTTACTCAGAGCTAGTGAAGATTGTCTACCTAGTAGCCAGAGCAAGTTCTTGAAACGAAAGTTTACTTCTGTTCTTTTTTTCTTTAGGTGATCCTTCCATGTCAACCTACGATCCAAGTAGAATCCCAGGTACTTCACACATGATGACTGAGGTAGAGTATCCTGGCCCAATTTGACCGGAGTGTTCCCGCAAGCGCCTACAGCAATTCGTATATCATAATGTTGAGGCTACGTGGATTATGGCCAATCGGTTTATTTTTTAATGCTTCTCGACCGCCTACCTACATTTTGTGATTATGTTGGAATAAAATTGCACATTCAATCAAGCAACGCATTTTTTCACTCTTCCCGAAATTATACCTGGATCAATCCCGCACATGGTCCTTCGACGCCTGGATGTGGAGATTTGAAGAATATTTACTCCGATCAGCGAATTGTTATAAAGGGATTGAAGAATTGGTGTACATCAAAAATTATAGTCGACGCCCGGCGTGGCCGGTGAATTCTGCTACGTCATTCAAAGGATTATTGGAATTTACGTGGTCTGGATACTTAATAGCTGAGAAAAGGCGTATTTATTATTAAATTTGTGTACCCAACACTCTATTTAACAGGTATAATTAGTGTAAGTCAGCCGTTAATAGCCAGGTTAGTACGAAATACCTATTGTCATTTTTCTTTGTTCTGTGAGTGGTTACAAATTGTAATATAATTATTAACTGATCAGTAATTATTGTTCAGTTTTGTTATTTACACATTGTTAAAGAGTAGTTCTTTATAGTAACTGCATTATTTTGCTTTACGGTGTAATAATTTTACAGTTATTGAGACAGTTATGTAATCATATTAGTTAGCACAGGTAGACAATAGAAATCATTGCAATTGCAGTGTTATTATTAAAGTTTAGTACAATATAACCGTCAAGACGCATGGTTTATTATAAATTCTAAATTATTATTTATGTAAATTCACTCTAAAGTTAGTGTATTTTAATCATGTACGTATTTCAGGCTGCTTCATTAATTTAAACGTTGCTATAACTTTATTTATATACATTCCAGGTTGATTGCACCAGCTTACGCAATGCCAGAGGATAAGGAATTAAATAAGGACAATAAAGATCTCGTTAGGAAACGAGCGAGTTGCAAAGGAAAGGTGACAATGTTCTCAAACTATCTAAATTCTTTGAATCCTTCTTCCTTGAGCCCTACTGAGGTAAGCGAGTTGCAATTACGTTTTACTAGACTCGAGGCGTTGTATGCGCAATATGATGGGGTGCAATTAATGCTGGAGTGTAGCACAGATGACTTGGATGGTCAGATGTCGGAACGCGAGGAGTTTGAATCTCTTTATTACAAAACCCTATCTAAAGCTCAACAAATGTTGGACGATAATAGGAAAGGAGATTCTAATGATAATTGTGATGTAATGTCGCGTTCTAGCAATCATAAGTTTGTTAAATTACCGACTATTCAGTTGCCGAAATTCAGTGGTTCTTATACTAACTGGTTAGAGTTTCACGACACATTTGTTAGTCTCATCCACTCAAACGACGATATGGATGAAATAAATAAATTTCACTATTTGAGGTCATCCCTAGAAGGGTCTGCTGCTGTGGTGATCAACTCAATTCAGTTTTCTTCTGCAAATTATTCGGTAGCGTGGAATCTTCTCTGCGAGCGGTTTGATAACAAACACCTGCTTATCCAACATCATGTTTCTGCATTATTTCAAATCGACACCCTTCAAAAGGAGTCTTCAGTTAATTTAAAGGGTTTACTTGATGTTGTTAACAAAAACATACGTGCCCTAGAATCCTTAAATGAACCTGTTAATCATTGGGATACTTTACTCATTCATATTGTCACACATAAATTAGATAGCAAAACATATCGTGAATGGGGTGAGTATAAGGGCCGCCTGGACAAGAATTCTAAAGTTACGTTTGAACTATTTATAACTTTTATTAAAAACCGTGCTGAGATATTAGAAACGTTCGAAATGGAAACTTCTACGAATACTAAACACTCACACACAGTTAAAAATTCAAACAAGGTTAGGTCAATGTTAGTACAGGATTCTAATAAAAATAATTCAGGTGAAAGTTCTAGTAAACAGGATGATGGTGTTTCGAATAAGCCTAAGAATTGTGTTATGTGTAACGGTGATCATAAGTTAAGTAGTTGTTCTCAGTTTTTATCGTTGAGCAATGAAGCTCGTTTAGAGTTATTACCTAAATACAAAGTTTGTTACAACTGTTTTAATCTGGGACATTATGCAAACAATTGCAAAAAGCCAGGTTGTAAAATATGCCGTCGTAAACACAACACTATTGTTCACGTTGATAAATCCTTGAAGTCAGACGCTAGTGGTGCTTCTGCTAGCAGTGTTGTTATTGATAAAAATGGCAGTGCGACTGTCTCCACTCATCCCACTACTATAGGTATAGGTACCGGTGTGTCGCTGTCCGCGAGTGTGGAACACGGCGACGTGTTATTGTCCACTGCACTCGTCAAGGTCATGAGTATTGATGGTCAGCAGTATGTTGCTCGTGCTGTGCTTGACAGTGGCAGCACGTCATGTCTCATGACTGAGAGGTTATACCACCAGCTAGGTTTGACTGCCAAGACTGTAAACAATTCTATTATAGGTGTCAACAACTCGTCATCTTTTATCAATAAAATGTGTGCTTTATCAATAAAATCTTTAAATAACAATTTTAGCATGGATATTAATTGTTTTGTTCTCCCATCCATCACCGATAAGATTCCAAGTAAGCAAGTTAACTTGTTAAAAGTTAAAATTCCGTCTGATGTTTGTCTCGCAGATCCCAACTTTTACTCACCGGCGCCTGTCGATATGTTGCTGGGTGCTGACATCTTTTGGGATTTATTGGAATCTCAACGAATTAAGTTGGGTGATGGGCAACCAATTCTTTGTGAGACTAAATTGGGTTGGTTGGTCTCCGGCCCAATTAACAGTTGTATTTCTTCTAAAATTTTAAAATGTAATTTTATAAAGGTGTGTTCAGACTGTGACGATGAATTAAATTTTAATGTTGATCAACAACTCACAAAGTTTTGGCAACTTGAAGAAGTGTGTACTTCGTCTCCGTATTCCCCAGAGGAGAAGCTATGCGAGGAGCATTTTATGAAAAACACTACTCGTTTGGAAAATGGTCAATTTTGTGTTAGGATTCCTTTAAAATGTTCCCCGGACAATTTAGGCGAATCTTTGTCAAGAGCCAAACATTGTTTTGCTTCTTTGGAACGTAGATTTAAATCTAAAACTCAATTTTGTAATATGTACAAAGAGTTCATTATGGAATATGAAACTTTAGGTCATATGTCTAGATGTAAAACTATTGATGATCAAGCGTTTTACATTCCGCATCACGGAGTTCTGCGCGAAAGCAGCGCCACCACTAAGTTAAGGGTGGTCTTTAATGCAAGTAGTTTAACCAACACTGGTATTTCTATTAATAATATCCAGATGATTGGACCCGTGGTACAGGATGACCTTTTATCGATCCTGTTGCGTTTTAGACAACATAAGTACATCATAGCTGCTGATGTTGAGAAAATGTACCGGCAGATAGTTGTTCATCCAAATGATAGGTATCTTCAACAAATTATTTGGCGTGATAATCCGTCAACTCCATTACACGCTTATCAACTTAATACCGTGACCTACGGCACGGCCAGCGCTCCTTACCTAGCAACCCGGTGTCTTCGACAGTTAGGGCTAGAGTGTGTTGATAAGGAGATTGGTGACGTCATCCTCCACGACTTTTACGTGGATGACTTGCTCACCGGAGGAGATGACATCAATAAGGTCAAAGAGTTGCGTCATAAAGTTACTTCAACGCTCGCTTCAGCGCAGATGCATCTAAGAAAGTGGAAGTCGAATGACATACAATTGGTAATTGGTTCTGACTTTCCCCAGTCTTCACTGGATTTGAATGTTGGTGGATTTGAGTCAACCAAAACCTTAGGCCTAGGTTGGCAGCCACTGTCAGATTACCTTTGTTTTCCAATAAGTCAGTCAGTTAATTTTAATAACACAAAACGTGACATGCTTTCGATTGTTTCACAAGTTTTTGATCCTCTTGGATTATTGGCTCCGTGTGTAATTGTTATGAAAATATACCTTCAGAAGTTATGGTTAAAAAAATTATCTTGGGATGAACAGCTATCACCGGACATTAGTAAGCTTTGGAATGAAATGATTATTAAATTACCTAAATTAAAAGAAATTCATATTCCACGTCGAGTTTTAATTGATTGTTATGAGTTTTTAGAATTTCACATTTTTACTGATGCGTCTGAACGCGCCTACGGCGCTTGTCTGTATGTAAGAAGCGTTGATAAGCAGGGACAGGTTTTAGTGCGTTTATTGTTAGCCAAAAGCAGAGTTGCGCCACTCAAGCCCACGACCATACCCAGACTTGAGCTATGCGGTGCTCTTGTAGGTGTTCGCATCTTTGAAAAGGTTGCAGCAGCATTACGAGTCAGCGCGCGACGCACTTTCTTTTGGACTGACTCCACTATTGTTTTAGGGTGGCTAAAAATGTTACCAAATAAATTACAGCCGTTCGTTCGTAACAGGGTTGCCGAGATTTTAGATAAGACTGGTGGCTGTGAGTGGAGACATGTTCCAACTGACCAAAACCCTGCTGATCATTTGTCTCGTGGAATGAAATTTCTTATTGGCCTTCCAAATTAATGAATTTTAATGATGAAATTTTGCCTGAAATGAAATTAGATGTCACCTTGCATGTTTTATTCAATAACAATAAATTTGATGAATTGATTAATTTTACACGGTTTTCAAACTTTTTAAGACTTCAGCGAACAGTCGCCTATGTTATACGTTTTATTGACGCATGTAGAAAACAACCTATTCGCGGTCCTCTTTCTGTGCATGAACTAGAAAGGGCTTTAAACTTTATTATATGTTTATCTCAAAGGCAATCTTTTAAAGACTATAAATTACTACTTAATAATAAATCGTTACCCAAGAAAAGTGAATTAAATAAGTTTAACGTTTTTCTAGACGAGAATAATATAATGCGAATTCGAGGTAGATTACAACATTCAGATTTTCCTTATGATAAAAAGCACCCGATTCTTATTCAATCTAGCCATCATTTTTCTAAGTTACTTTTTAATTATGAGCATAAAAGATTGTTTCACGCTGGACCCCAGTTATTGTTGGCGTCGATACGAGATACCTACTGGCCCATACGAGGTCGCAATTTAGCTAGGATGAGCTGTAAACAATGTGTTCGTTGTTGCCGATTTAGAGGTAAAACTGTAAGTCCTATTATGGGAGATTTACCACAGCAGCGACTTCTAGCAGGTTTTCCTTTTGAAAATATAGGCTTGGACTATGCAGGTCCTATTCAGTCAGCTGTTCGACAAGGTCGTGGCTGTAAATTAGTAAAAGTTTATATAGCTATTTTCGTTTGTTTTTCTACAAAATCAATTCATCTTGAATTAGTCGGTGATTTAACAAGCAATACTTTCATTATGGCATTAAAGAGGTTCATCTCACGTAGAGGAAAGCCGACAAATATCTACTCAGATAATGGCACCTCATTTGTTGGTGCATCTAATGACCTTTCTAGGTTTCTTAAGGCGAGTTGCGATTCGCTATCTGAGGAAATGGCTAAAGAAGGAATTAAATTTCACTTTATTCCTGCATATTCCCCTCATTTCGCTGGCCTTGCGGAGGCTGGTGTTAAATCAACCAAGCATCACTTAGTCAGAGTGCTGGGCCTTTGTAACCTTACCTACGAAGAGCTATACACCATGATGGTTCAGGTTGAAGCAATTTTGAACTCCAGACCACTGACGCCGTTATCATCGAACCCCGAGGATCTGACGCCGCTCACACCCGGACACTTTTTGATTGGACGTCCTATGACATCGCTGCCGTCACCTGATTATCGAGACCAGTCCATCAATTCTCTGAATCGATTTGAGCGTAATGAGCTTCTCCGACAACATTTTTGGAGTAGATGGAGCAAGGAATACATATCGGAACTCCAACTTCGCACGAAATGGCGAGCATGCAAGGGCTCCTTGAAGCTGAATTCTTTGGTCCTGTTAAAGGAAGACAACCTCCCCCCACTCAAGTGGAAAATGGGTCGGATCGTTGCTACGTATCCAGGGACAGACGGCGTAGTCAGAGTGGCAGACGTCAAGACTTGTAGTGGTCTGTTACGCAGATCATTCAGCAAGATTTGTCCGTTGCCTATAGATCCGGAGTCTGAGGATTCTTAGTGGTTGAAAGGCAGGCTTTCAACGCCCGGGGGTATGTTCCCGCAAGCGCCTACAGCAATTCGTATATCATAATGTTGAGGCTACGTGGATTATGGCCAATCGGTTTATTTTTTAATGCTTCTCGACCGCCTACCTACATTTTGTGATTATGTTGGAATAAAATTGCACATTCAATCAAGCAACGCATTTTTTCACTCTTCCCGAAATTATACCTGGATCAATCCCGCACAGTTAGTCACGCTGCAGTTTCCATGTCTGAGTGCAAAGGTGATGTGATGCGATTTAGGCGCGCTTGCCCTTATACGCCATTTGTTTAGCCAGTCATGGGTCCTGTCAAGTTGTTTTTGCAGAATGCTGCTCGCTATGTTGGTATCCTGATTACAGGCCAGGAATGCGGCATCATCAGCGAAGGTTGCTACAAATACGTCAGGGCATTGTGGGAGGTCGCTGGTAAAGATATTATACAAAACAGGACCCAGGACGGAGCCCTGAGGTACACCTGCAAGGCATCTGGTGAGAGAGGATCTTGCGTCTCGTACCTTTACTTGAAATTGCCTATCACTAAGGTATGATTTCATTAGCAAGTAAAACGAATGAGGCAGAAGCTGCTTTATCTTGCATAATAGCCCCTTATGCCATACTCTATCGAAGGCTTGTTGGACGTCGAGGAAGGCTGCCGAACAATACTCTTTCTTTTCTAGGCATTGTCTTATTGTGCGGTAGACTCGGTGTACCTGTTCTACGGTGGAGTGTTGCTCGCGAAAACCGAATTGGTGATCAGGAACAACTTGGTTTTCTTGTAGGTGAAATTTCAGCCTATTCAGAACCACCCTTTCCCATAACTTAGATAGAACTGGAGTAAGGCTAATTGGGCGGTAAGATGAAGCTTCATTTTTCGACTTTCCAGGCTTATGGATCATTACGATTTGAGATATTTTCCAGAGAGCAGGGACATAAGAGGATCTGAGAGAGGCATTAATGAGGATGGTAAGAAAGACCACTCCCTTTCGTGGCAGCTCCTTAAGAATTTTCGGAGTAATCAGATCGAATCCGGGTGTCTTATTGGTGTTCATCGTGGATATCAAACTAGACAGTTCGCGTGGAGAAGTTGGTCGCAATGGGGCACAAAGTTGCAAGTCCTGGTTTAAAATGGCATCTATTTCAGGATCATCAGGAGCTGCAGATTCGTTTGGCTTGAAGACATTGGCAAGGTGAGTGGCGAAAGCATCAGATTTTTCTTGATCTGAACGAGCCCATGAATTGCCTGATCTGATAGGGAAGCATTGCTGAGGTTGTGCTAAGTTCTTAGTTGCTTTCCAAAGGGAGTGAATTCCATTACCTTCAGGGGTTATTCTCTCTAGCCTGTGTTGTAGAGCATCATTGTTAGATTTCGCAAGAAGGTCTTTAAGTTCCTTAATGGCACGGTTAAGACGGGTTTTGTCCCGTGCATTATGTGATGACTGCCAGATTCTACGAAGTCGTCTCTTCTCGGCGATTTTTCTTCGGACTTCGATCGGGGTAGGTGTTATATGCGCAGATTTATTTAACTCAGGGGTGCTGGTCCACGCTGCTACTTGCATAAGATTGGTGATGTACAAGCACGCGTCGTCTATGTCTTCAGGGGCCTTCAGAGGTACGTTGAGGAACATCCGAATCCCCTGTCACATTCACTACTGATGCCAAATCACACTAAGAGCCTCAAGAAAGCCGATATTGTGCTGCCTGAATAAGAAGAAACTGGACAGTGGTCCAGGATTCTACAAAATGCTACGCCTCTTTGAACACATCTGATCATAGTCAGGGATGACTGATAGCAGATTAGAAAAAGGAAAAAAAAAAAAAAAAAATATTTGTGATGCAAGTAAACTGCTGCCTGGCCGTGCACATTGGTAATACTTTGTCTTGGCCCAAGTTTATATCAGTACCGACCCCTGCCGGCGCACATTTCTTTAATTTTCAACCATCTTTAAACTTGTAGGACATGAACGAGCCTTCGAACTTCAATGACGGTACATCCGTCGGTAGCTGCGGCCCAGAAGAGCTGGCCTACACGCCGCACACGTCGGACGCGCAGCTCCGCTCGCACACGCTGTGTATGGACGCCAAGCACTACGCGGGCTCGCACTTCGACGTGCACAACTTGTACTCGCTTACTGAGGCCGTCGCTACTTACTTGTAAGTATATATATAGTATATAGTTGTAACTAGCGTAGCAACGCCTTTTTTACAACATTTTTCAGAAGCCTTCCCTGGTATATGTAACTGTGCAAAATTTCATCAAAATCGTAGTGTAAGGAGTCTTTAAGGTCACGGGCCTGTGGACGGTGAGCTAAGGGCTAGCTCGCCGTCCCTCCGTCTTAGGACGACAGGCCGTGTCGACGGCGCGTTCGTGTTCTACGCGCGCCTCAAAGAGATGTCAGCATAGGGAAGGGGCCCGCAAGGGCCGATGCCTGCCGGGTGCTGCGGGTTGTTCGAAAGAGATACCGCGGCCCCGGAACACAAAGGGCGATGAAGGAACATGGGTGGGTTTTAGTCAGTAAAAGTCTGACACTCCCTCCCGCTCAGCCCAGAGCGGGAGAAGTCCCGCGGGAGAATCCCTCTTTAAAATTAAATGAATACGATACCAGCCCATATGTTCAAGTTTTAGCGCGACCTTCACCGGAGACAGCAATGCTCCTTACCGATCTATTTAGTGAATAATAATTTATATTGAATGTGTAGTTAAGTTTAGAATAGGTTAAGTTATGATGAGACTGACTTGCCTTGAGGATAAAAACTTGCGATAAAATCTATACTAATATTATAAAGCTAAAGAGTTTTGTTTGGTTGAACGCGCCAATCTCAGGCTAAAAACATCACGCTGCGACCAATAGGAGCGGAGCATCAATCAAAAATGTTACGCAGACGAAGTTGCGCCGCTCAGCTAGTTTAAGAATAAAAATTATAAAGCATTCCTCTTTTCCCCAACAGTTCGCTAGCAGAGATCCGCGGCAAACGTCCGTTCATAATAACGCGCTCCACGTTCGTGGGCTCGGGCAAGTACGCGGGACACTGGAGCGGAGACATCGCCAGCGACTGGCACGACATGAAGATGACTGTGCCTGGTATGTTTAGCTATTTTGTTAAAATTTGTTACATTTTTTTAAGAGATTAAGTGTTCGTCTCGTTAGTGTTAAATGTTGGTTAATTTGCTCAATATGAAGGTTTTAATCTTGCCTATTTGTTTAGTGGTGAGGCTTTAATTTTTCATTTACTTATCAACATAAAATAACGATTAACTTAACCCTTACTCCCAAATTAACTCGGAAAAACATTTAAACAAAAATTTAAATTAGCACTATCTATCCACACAAGCACATAGCAGAACCATAGAGGTGCCTTTACGAAACAAACAAATTTCAAATTTTCACGGAAATATATCGAATCGAATCATCATCATCATATATATACTAGTGGGTATAATAGGCCTCCCCTTACTACTGCTATACTTCCTCGTTCTGCGTGTCCCTTATCCAGGTGTTTCCTACGATAAAATGCAGCAACTATATTCATAATACATTTATCTAGGCGCAGTGGCTGAGCGATTGGCTGCTGCGCTGCATGTCGCGGGTTGGATGCCTGCACGGAACAAATATTTGTATGGCCTACAAATAGTTGTAGCCTACAGATAGTTGTTACGGGTCGGGCTTTTTGTGTATGCGAGTTTAAATATTTGTAAACGCACCCACGATACAGTAAAATATCCTAGTGTGGGGCAACGTTTAAAACAAAGAAAAATCCAGCCATAAACAGCTAAATCGTGTCTGTATAAAACAATACAACCCAATTATTTCCAGAACTGCTAAGCTTCAGTCTATTCGGCATCCCTATGATGGGCGCAGACATCTGCGGCTTCCGCGGCGACACGACGGTGGAACTGTGCAAGCGATGGATGCAGCTCGGAGCCTTCTATCCGTTCTCGAGAAACCACAACTCTGATAGTTCTAAGGTAAGCAGATTATGATACACCTGTCATTGCTGCTCTCAAAACGGTGAAGGAAGAACATCGTGAGGAACCGGAGCGTCCTAGAACCAAAAATTCGAAGGGATGACCGAGCAGCAATTTTTGCAGAGAGTACTTACACGAGTGAGTACCGCCGCATGACGCAGGAGATCGCTCTCCTTCTTAAACAGCACAACGTACGGCACGCGGCGCCCTACGCATCGTGCAACCACGTGAAGAACTCGCTCCCATACTTTGTGCTCTTTTTGTATGGAGCAACCGACGAGCGCCTTCGAGCTATGTGACGTGACCTCGTCACCCCTAGAGCGTGCGGCTACGGGTGCGCGCGCGTGCGGACGCGCTTTTTCATGAAAAAGTCATTTAATGGCATAAAATGAACTTAGAGGGTTGTATTGATGATTTTAATGATTATAATTCTGGAACTACATACGTGTTACGATCGCGAATCATATTTTACTCAACATACAGCCTGACACTGAACTGCGAATTGCAAAAAAACTGAATTTTGCGGGCTACCCTGGGCTTTCCACCTTAAAGTATGTTTTGATACCTACCGCAAGTCGCTTACGATTTCAGTCGACTGCAAACAAGGCATAATTCCATTGTATCTTTAATGTGTTCCAGGCTCAAGACCCGGTATCCCTAGGCCCGGAGGTGGTAGAAGCCAGTCGCTCAGCGCTACGGCTGCGCTACACGCTGCTGCCGTACTACTACACGCTGTTCTGGAGGGCGCATGTGTATGGGGAGACTGTCGTCAGGCCGCTGTTCTTTGAGTAAGTTTATCATCATCTTCAGTGTATCTAGAGCCAGTATCCTTGGGCCCGGAGAGGTGGTAGAAGCTAGTCGACATAGGACACTTGAATCGGACGCCATTTAACTCGATTCTTGCCCACTCTAATCAAATATGTGGCAATCCTGGCAAGCTCCAAGCAAGGAATCAATTATGCACTATAGGTTGTTCTAGTTCTCTTTTGTAATCTATAAAAAATAAATAAGTATCTATTAGTAAATTCAAAAACAGCTTCTTATTGAATGCATATGAATAAAAAAAATCAATGTTTAAAATTTTCGTCTGTCTGCCTGTTTGTTCCGGCTAATCTCAGAGACAGCTGGACCGATTTTGACGGGACTTGCTCTGTCAGATAGCTGTTGTTATAAGGAGTAACTCAGGTTTTTATTTTAGAAAAAGGATTAGAGTTCCGTGCAAAAAAAAACCCATGAAATTTTTAGTAAAATCCGATTCAAATAGGGAAGTAATATTTTTATAATCATTTCACGCGGTCGAAGGTCGCGGGGCACAGCTAGTCTACAATTATCTTTTCTTTTCCAGAGCCCCAGAACAGAACAACCTCCACGAGATAGACACACAATTTATGGTCGGTCCCTACGTCATGGTGTCTCCCATACTGGAGCAGGGCGCCGCAGTGACCCGCGCGGAGTTCCCGGGCCCGCAGAGCTGGTACAACGTACTGGACGGACAGTTCATCGCCAGCGACAAGTCCTACGAGCTCATGGATAACGAGACCGTCTCGATTAAGGTGGGTTTTTTATAATTATGGTCAATTAGCTTTTATCCCCACAGGAAACATGAGAGCCTGGTACTTCTTGGAAGATTAGAGCCCAGAAAAAGAACTATAAGACTCTTTTAGTGAAAAATCTCTGCGTATTCTTCAGCATCGTGGATTTCTGAAGTCTCCAGTTAAACTGACTGGTGTTCCTTACAAACACCCTTTGTAGACCTAATTGCGCGAAAGATTGTGTAATTGGTTTAGTTGTGAATGTGTGAAACGCCAGTCTGAGGAAGCGCGCGCCGCGTTCCTGCGGGGCAGGCCTCACGCGGCGGGGGCGGGGATTATAATCTGGATCTATTCAAACTACGAGTGAATCGGTTTCTACTAGGCGCGCGCGCTCCAGCCTAGGCCGCGTCATTTTTCAGGCGAGTTGCGGCCAAACGCAAGCCTACTTACTATTTAAAAAAAAACAATAGTGTAGTGTTAAGTACGGAAAAACGGAACATATTTCTCCTATAGAGCGAAAATTATGTTATGTAGCATTAATTAATTAATTCAATCATTTAACGATTTTTTCTTTAGGGCGGCGGCATAATCCCCATGCAAGAGCCCCCACTACAGGGGCCCGTGACTACGAGCAACACGCGCAGCTCTCCGCTACAGCTGCTAGTCGTGCCGGACAGAAACGACCAGGCTAAGGGAGAACTGTACTGGGATGATGGCGATAGCTTGAGTAAGTTACTCTCACACAACATAACATGAACCCTTGTATTCCTGGCTGTGGCACACCCCCAATTAACTTTTATGTAATCCCCCGAAATAACGGACGCATTGGCCCGGGCACTTATGCAAACTGGGGTTCTACTGGGAATGCTCAATAGCACAACCCAACCTCCCTTGGTTGGGCGAAACTCGTCTGGACATGGAAATTCTGGGTTAGATCCTCATCCGACCCACTTCATGTTCAGCAGACACACTTGTGACCATTAGCAAAACGAGGAAGTCACTCAATTTCTTCTCCATTTTGAACTAATAATTTAATTGTAAACGTTCTCCTATTTCTGCAACACTACTTCTTTATCGTCTCGTATTTTAACTCATCACTCGTAACTGTTACCTAATTCCAGACACCTATGAAGAACAAAAATACAGCCACATAGAATTCACCCTCAACAACACAGAGATACGTAGCAACGTCCAATGGTGGGGATACGGCGTACCATCCCTCAACAAAATAACAGTTCTAAATCAACCGCTGATCAAGATGGTCGCTATCAACGACCAGCCTTGCGTCAAACCCTGTGAGTTCACCTACAACACACAGTCTAAGGTACTCCAGATAACTGCCAACCTCTCACTAGATAAACCTTTTAACGTTAAATGGTATGTAACCATGAAACCATTTAACTGGAGAAACTGGGTTGGAAGCAAAAATAATCCTTGAAAAAAATGGGGTAGTTATTTGAAGTCTATTGTAAGTTAATGTCATTGAAGACGATGTTGTCGATGGTTTAAGTACTATGTGTACTCTTTGGTCCTCGAAAGTGCTGTTTGTCTATGGAACCATAGACTTTATATAGATAGATATTGAATAGAAACATAAGATGGTATGAGAATGTAAAATTATATTTTTTTTTCAAATTTTGCTTTGTAACTGTTGGTTCCTAGGAAGGAATTTAATAGTTTAGTGGGTTGAGTGTCAGAAAGCTGGGTGCTGATGATGATAATGAGTTATGGGACTAAAGATATTCTGTAAAAACTCATAATTTTTGTAATATTTCGTAGTATAAGTACATGAAGTTATTGTGAATTTTGATCAAACTTTCAGTAATTTAGATATGCAGTAAATTTGAGGCTAATAATCTTTTCTCATCACTAAAATGGCGTAGCAAGTAGGATATAAGTCACCACCACATCATTGAACTAGCTCTCTTATCATCCGTCTTTGAAATCCTACTATACGATTAATGTAAGAATTTAGGCGGAAACTGTACTTAGTCCGGAAACTTTTCTTGTCCAGTTTTAATTATTTATCATTTATCGAAATCAAGAAACTCTCACTCATAGTAACTACTAAACGCCAAATCACACACAAACCTAGAAAGTTGAGGCAGTGGCAATTAGAAATCGTGGGAGCGAGATGACACGAACGAAATATTTATTCGTCACACGCCTGTAATAACTCGCTTATGCTCCATTTTGTTTTGTCCAGCGCGAGACTAATACTTTTTCTTTGTTATGTGTGATTTGGTATACTTACACAAAAAAAAAAAATTATAAAGCCGAGTACAGATTATCAACACAACATGCAATAGAACCTTTTCCATAAACGGGGATGCACGTAGCTTGCGCGCATTTGTTTTTAGTGTTTTCGCAAACACATTAGGTACCTACTACATTGTCACTACGGCTCCTATCAGAATACCAGCGCTATGACATCTTTTTTTTTTTAATGTTTCAGCACCATGCTAAGATCGGGCCTTTTTTTTTGGCCTCGTACAGGACCTTATGAATGTCTTATTTTATTTTTTTTCCGAAGTTTACTTTCGACATAATTTTATTGTATTGTTAATTTAATCATTTTGTTTTGTCCTGTGCGAGACAAATAAATCGTTTTTCTTTTCTTTCTATTACAATGCATTTTGTACTGCAAATAACCTGTACCCGGCTTAACACTATATTCTCAGGCATTTTCGTACCTACTAAGATGTTACAGCATAAGTATTATTACTTTACATTTTTGACTACTGATATAGGTACTTTAAATATTTCGGGAGGGAGGGGGACAGTCCAAGTATGTGACGTTATTCTATGATGTTAAACTATTGAAATCTATTTCAGAAAACTCTATGGTAGTAGCTAAAGGCATCCTACAGGTCGATACATTTTAGATTGGTTAGTAGGGAGACCTACAAGACGAGTATTTGTTTTTTACTATTTCTGAAATCAATGCCAGGTAATGATAACTATTGTTAGCTCTAATAGTTTTGGATTTCACCCCCACTGACCACTCTCTTTATGTATCACCCTGTATGTTAATGTATTTTTCCTCAGACTGCATCTGTTTTTATTACATTCTCTTACAACAGCTTAGTTTTTCGCGATATAAAGTTTCTAATGCTTATTTTCTTTTATTAGTATTATTAGTAATTGGTATTTTCAGACTTTTTGTATTATGAAGCTTTATAGAATTAATTATGTGTTTATTGTTTATTTAACAGGGATTTAAATGCTTTCTGCTAATTATTACTAATGATATTATTGTATCATAATCCAGACAATGTGTGGTCAAGTTCAAAATTAAAAGGCATTTCTTTTCTCTTTATTTCTTTAATCTTTTGAACGCCATTGTCGCCTATACGTGACAATCAAGCGCGTGCCTTGTAGGCCAATGACACAAATATGTGAAAAAAAACGCGATGCAGTGTAACACGAAATAAACAATAAAATCATTATTTTTATGTGTTTTGTCTTATCTCTTAAATAATATTGTTTCTTGATAATGTTTTAGAAACTCTATTCTTTTTCAAGGTATTTTTTTTAAAGTGCTGTGAAATTGAGGCTTGGCGTGGAGGGCAAGCGCGTGCGTTTATGCTCTAGCGTTCAAAAGGTTAACGTGTGGTTAGTGCCTAACCTGGTGTCAGAGTTTTTATGCGGTCCATGGCCCTAAAAGGCATTTTGAAAGTCGTAATGTTCTCGGATTAGGATTAACATGGATCCATCTGATTGCTTAGTTTAAAACCAAATGCTTGTCAGTTTTCCAAAATTAACTTATGCTTAGATGGCAGTTTAGCTGTTCAGTGCATTGAGCCAATGACCTAATTTTGAACTTATCCACACAAATAAAATATTAATAGATAAAATTTACGTGGACCTCTAGTCATAAGGTATATATTTAAAACTAATAAAAGCTCAAATTGCATTGTATTTGGTGGTACCGAAAGTCCACAACACAAGAATTACCTAAATGATGTTCATTATGAAATAAAAAAGTTTTTTGCAAAAATTATATATAGATGTGTATGCATTTTTAAACTTAAATATACATTCATGTAAGAATATTTGTGGTATTTCAAAAATAGTTAATTATACATTTTGTTAAAATATAGCACCAATTACGATTCTATGTACGACATTACAGCATTTATCATTATTATAGTGGGTTATCTGTATATGTAAGGGAATTCTCAGCATAATGGTGTATTTTTTAATTGAATGCAACTTTCTACATAGTAATCAATTTCGTCATATCTTCTGTACAATAATTTTTGTGATAATTTTGGAATATTTGTGATAATTATGTTACTTTGTCGTCGTACAAAAGAAATAATGTGATAAATATTAATTGCACTAACCATAGGTGCGATTGATGCCAAAGTAATAATGACTTGTGTTAACCATTGATTTTGTAGTTAAGAATGCACTAATAAAAATGATAACGCACAATATATCTGTCTTTGTTCTTATTTAAAAATATTATGAATCATCATCATTATTTCAATTTATTTGGGTGTTTGCTCGGCATGTCTCCTTCCATATGTCTCTATTAGTTGTCATCTCACCCCTTTTTAAGCCATATCATGTCTCACAACAGCCTGAAAATAATTACTGTAATTTGCCATATAGGCAATAATGAAAAACAAATTAACATAACATAATTTATTATTCTCTATAACATCTAATAAATAAAACAAATATTTAACATGTAAAAAAAAGACTACTTTTCGATTTCTTTCCCCTGTTTTTCCACATCTGTTTTAAGGAAGGTCTCGTACTGTTCTTCCGTCATCAAAGTTCCCAATTCATCTGGTTTTGTCAACTTCAATTTAAACAACCACCCTTTATCATAAAAGTTGGTGTTTATGAGGGCTGGTTTGTTCTCTACTTCAGTGTTTTTCTCCGTAACTACGCCGGTAACAGGGGAATATATTTCACTGGCTGCTTTAACACTTTCTAGGGCTCCACACTCCTCTCCTTCGTGGACTAATGTTTTAGGTTCAGGTAGTTGTGCAAAGACAATGTCTCCGAGAGATTCTTGTGCGTACTGACTGATACCAACAGTTCCTACGTCATTGTCAACCACAACCCATTCATGTCTGTCTGTAAACAGCCTGGTTGCCTTGCTACTGTACTGATGGTGTAGCTCACAGTATGTCTGCTTGATATTTGATTGGAGAAGACAACTCCTTGATAGATACTGTTTTGAGAGCTGCAGGAAACATCTTTGGAATGCCATTTTGTTCTGAAAAAGGAAGAAATTGAATTAACATTAAAGTTTTTTTTCACACTTTTTAGTTAGTGTAGAGTTGGTTGAAAATCTGGATGTACAGCTGTTTCCAATAAATTATCCACTGTCAAGCTTAGACTTCTATAGTTTAATGGCAAAAAAATATTTTTCAAACCTCCTCCTTTTTAATTA
The DNA here is from genome assembly GCA_964057025.1 of Standfussiana lucernea. Classification (NCBI taxonomy): domain Eukaryota; kingdom Metazoa; phylum Arthropoda; class Insecta; order Lepidoptera; family Noctuidae; genus Standfussiana; species Standfussiana lucernea. The sequence continues at coordinate 14,475,468 of OZ059799.1, forward strand.
AAGCCAATTTTTAACTTATCACAACAAAATCTTTCATATTATTCCATACCACATTGTGTTAACAAAAAAAATCTTAAATACTTGTTTTCATGGTTACTCTTATACTGTATTATTGGATAAGTAATGTCAACAATGATAACTTGTAGCAATAATTAATTGTTTACATTGTATCTGGGGTCAAGAAACAACATTTATCTCTCATATATGAAATGTGTGATTAACTTGGTACGAAAATAATATGAGATGTAATGAAAATGAAACTGTTCTCAGTATTTATCTTGTTGAAGCTAATGATAGCTTTAAAGCAATAGAACACATAAATACATAGCGACATAATCACATAAGGTAGCTACGGAGGCCTTATGCGAAAAATAAAAGTTTGGAAAGAGCCGGGGCGCAACTTCATAAAATATAATTGTACAAAATTGGCAAGACACTAGACATATGCACGTGAATGGGTATAGTAAGGCCCTTTATTAAGTCTAAGTAGTCTGTGCTATGCAAAGAGATTTAGCTCATAAATATTTGAATGTCTGGTGCTAATTATGTGATAGGAGAATTGAACTTGTGAACGCCAACTTCGGAAATAAATTAAGTAATGCTGGTCCAAAATTAACAACTTACGTATTATTTTTATGGAGAGAATCTAAGTGCCATCAGCGAAGACCTGATGTTCATTAAAATTCACTTCACAAGTCACAACAAACCTGAAATATGTTAGGTTAGGAGAGATGAAATATTTTCAACTGAAATGTCAATGTCACTTCACTGTTGACAAGATTGACAATTTGTTTTCTTTTTTGGGTTTCCTAATATTTTATTCTTTTAGCCAGAGAAATTGATTAATCAGTTAAATAGCTAGATAAATTGGGTTGTGACAAATACAACAAAAAATATGTCTAAATCTAAGACAAAAGATCCCTTTTATTCCAATTTAGCGTTGTTTCTGAACGAAAACAGTGCTACCATATTAAAATGAAATCCCCAAAATAGTATTTTTCTAACCTACCATTTAACGACAAAATTTCATCTCGCATGTAAGACACGTTCTTTAAAATACAGAAAAATCAACCTTAATTTGTTAATGTATTGAGTTACTTCGCGACCAATCTTTTTTTCTTACGATTAAATCACTGCGTCACATTGCTTTTCCAAAAGATATAATCAGTAAACGTGAATTTACTAGAAACATTCTGAATGAGATATACTTGGTGCAATCGGTTTTACTATATCACGTATTGTATCACGGTTTGGGGACGTGCAACTAAAAACCAAACTTATATAGAGCGAGCCCAGCGTGCTCTTATTAAGATTATATACTTCAAAAACATATTATACCCTACAAATAGCCTTTATACTATCAGCAATATAATCTCGATAAGAAATTTGTACATAATCCAAACAGTCTTGAAAAAACTTAAAACCCTACCATTTGAAAAAAATAACCAAAAGAAGGAAAGACTTAATAGCACCAGTTTCCCAGACTAGAACTGTGTTTGCATGCAGACAATTCAATAAACGCTCAGCGGAACTATACAATAAGGTAAACAAAGAATTAATTAATATACACCAAAAGCACATAATTATGATTGTAAGAAAATCCTAACGAATTGGATCAAAAATCTCACGTATGAGGAGACTGAGGCACTCCTACAGTACATTAAATAGAAAGTTACATAATATCAATATGTTACTCAATTGTCACACATACATACATACAATCTCACAAAAACTGGCACTTAAAAATCAAATATAAACATACACACACACTTTTTTTTCACACGGTTTTATTTTATATATATTGTACCTATACTCTTTTCTAAATTAAAAATAAATAATAATTAGAGAGCTTAGTTCCAAAGTTTTGACATTCTCAAGGGAGTCAAACAGGGTGACCCGCTGTCTCCAAAACTGTTCACCTGTACTCTAGAAGAAGTCTTTTAGACGCTGGCAGTCAAATGGGAAGGGAAAGAGCTTGTCGTTGGTGAAACAAGGTTGAATAATCTGCGTTTTGCCGATGACATTGTCCTTTTCTCCCCCACAGCCACAGGACTAGAGCAAATGCTACAAGATCTTAGCGATGCAAGCCTTGAGGTTGGACTGAAGATGAACATGTCGAAAACCAAGCTTATGACCAACAGCTCCAAGAGGAGCATGCACGTAGGTGGGGAGAATATCCAATATGTCCAAGAATATATCTACTCGGGCCAAGTAATCTCTTTCCAGGCAAGGCAAGATAAAGAAATTGCAAGACGGACAGAAAATGCCTGGATGAGTTACTGGTTCATGAAGGAGTACTTTAAGGGCACCCTGCCCATATCTCTGAAGCGAAAGCTAATGGACATGTGTATTCTTCCCATCTTAACCTACGGTGCACAAACTTGGTCTTTGACTAACATCCGAAATTCCAAACTCAAGGTTTGCCAACGTGCTATGGAGCGCAGTATCTTAGGTGTAAAATTAACAGATCATGTTCGAAACACTACACTGCGTTCCAAAACGCAAATCGCTGACGGGGCTCAAAAGGCTGCCCAACTTAAATAGGACTGGGCAGGACATGTCTGTCGCATGCCGAACGATCTGTGGGCCCGTAAAGCTCAGGATTGGTGCCCTGAAACAGTGACACGGGGTCGCGGCAGACTACGAAGGAGATGGCGGGACGAACTGGATGTCTTCCTTGGGAATTGAAAAGAAGTAGCCCAGAATCGTGACCGTTGGAAGGAATGGAGGCAGGCCTTTGCCCAGCAGTGGGACAGTATGGGCTAGCTATAATATAATAATAATCAAATAATTAGTTAAGTATAAGTTTAACTACCCACATATTTGTTACCGTTGTAATTATTTTGCTATGGAAGAGCAGGGTCTCCTAACACTGGCAAAAATTGCTTAAAAGGAGTCCCCACACACAACCACCCATTGTTGTAATGTAGTGTGCAGCTCGCCTAACCTTATATTTGTAACTGCACACACTAATTATTGTCATTATTATACGAATCATCGAACTAAACAGTTCTCTTTCATTTTGACAACATCACTATAATACAGTAACAAACTAGAATAAAACATTTTTGTATTTGTATATTATATTTCTAAATATTTCTAAATCACGTCAATCCGTGAATTCAAAGAATGGTTAATTCAATCTTGAGTTTGAGTCCACGCCTTATACAAATGGATGTCAAATCCAAACTTATAATAATGAATTAATGACGTAAAATAATATAATAGTACATTAATATAATAATTAATAATGAACGTAGTCAAGTGTATTTTCCACTTATTAGTAGAATTTTTATACTACATCATGGTATCGCTGCGCCGTCAATCTTGACAAAACTATTTCAAAAACGTCATAACAAACGTCATTGTTCGCTTAGCCATGAGTGAAAGATGTCAAACGAAGTTAACAGAGAGATTTGATAATAAAAATTATATTATTTACTTCGGTATTATATGCACGGCGATTGCAGTTTTATATTTTTACAGGTAGCATAATTAAATATCTACATATCTGTGACCTTTGTGAGTAGTATCACCCTGAACGATTACGTTTTTTTTTCAGATTTCACTTTGCCACAATAGCATTCAGCTATGTGTTGGGATGTGTGGCTTGTTATTACGGGCTCAACTCGATTATTTTACACGATTACATTGATAAATTAAAGTGCCATTTCGTCGGTGAGACGTACAAAGATGAAGGAGACGCGACCGTCCGAGTGAGTTGGCAAACTTTCTTTGTTTACTGTTTACTTGGAATAGAAAACTCGTTATTTCGCGATTGAGGTCATGTACGCCTCCCTGTTCATAATTTTTACCATTTGATAAGCAATTATTGTGAGGGCAATAATTATTATTCCAAGTAATCAAGAAAATACTATAGAGCTGTTGTTTTTTATCATTTGCTGTCTACTACTACTAATCATTTTTATTGCCTAGTCAAACATCGGTGTTATCTTTCAAGCCCGTTTTCTAATGACTAAAGTAATGAGTGTTGAGGTAGACATTGGACCAGTTAAACTGGAACTTTCACAGATAATCATATGCCTTGCTTATCATTTAACTCAGAGACCTTATCTTCTTGTGCTCCAATTTTCGAACAGTAAGATTGAAAATAACTTTTGCAGTTCTGGTTGTGCCTTGTCCCTATATGAATGTTTTGTTTGATAAATTCATTAACTAATTGCATGAATCTGGAATTCTATTACTAAGCAGTGATTCATAAAAACAATTTCGTTATTAGTAATTAGTTTGCCTAAGACTTTAATAAACAGTTGGTAATTATAAATTACTTAAAAAATTATTTTAGCTTGGGTATAATATTATGAATTGAATGAAAAATCATCATCAACATTCTTTGCCTTTTTTTTGTCTTTATGTATTTGAGAATGGCCCAGTATGTCCTCTTCTTCCATTTTCTCAAATTGAATACAAAATAATGAATTTTAATGCCCTTTATAACAACAAAAAGATCCTATAATATCAATATTATTAAGCTTTGTATTGCTATACTACTGCTACCTGTTTTTTTAGTATCAGATAAGATTAGATAACCTAATTACTTGAAATTCAAATTTTTACAAATCAAGATGAGCTCATACAAATATGAATAGTCAAATATAAGCTTAAAAAAAAACTTGGTAGTCCCACTATTTGTCAAAATCTAGCATTTGTCAGTACTCTGAAAAGAAGTCATTTGTGAAGGTAGAGCCTTGTGCCTCCCAGACCCAGACTAGGTTAAATACTGAAAAAAATATTTGTATGTCACTCAGTGATCATTGTCATGATAGTTTCTTGAATATGGGAGAGAACACAATAAATGAGTCATGATTTACTTTTAATTATTTAAGACGTTATTAGTCATCACAACTCAGATTTGTTATTGAACGAGTAATATTTTTGTTTTTAATATCACTTATCAGTACAAATTGTTTACAAAACCTTTCGCTGTACCATGTGTAACCATGCTTAAAAATATGATTCATGGGAAGTGTACACTGTTCGGTTCCATGACTTCCTTGACACATTAAAAGTAAGGCTTTGGCCACACTACGGCGAATCCCGCGTGACACGTGTCTGTGTGCGTCCGTTTTTTTATTGGGAAGTCACACGACTTTTGACATTAGTTTCAACCCCCCATAAATGTTAGTTGACGAAGTCACCGCGAGCGATTCCCGCGCGGTATTTGCTCCAGTTTGGCTGGAGCTTAAAACAAAAATGTCGCTCTAGTCTTGTGTTGATGACTGAAGTCTTATTTTCAGGGTTGCGAGACCTGTGGGTCAAAGGATTGCGAGAGACATGACTCTAGCATGTCGGCGGAGCCCTGGGTGGGGCTCCAGATACACAAACAATTGGATCAGGCCATAGAAGATGTGAGTATTCGTTTCTGCATTTTAAAAGATGTTAGAATAATTCTATGTAATTGAACATTATCTTCATATTATCACATAAAAAGGTATATGTTGGGTTATGACCATGTCGGTTTAAAAAACTTATATCATCTTCCTGCCCTTGTCTCATGACACTTGGGGACAGTTTAATACGTTTTTCTCCCTTTCTCCCTGTCACCTATCATCTTTCAGTCACTTCTTTTTCGGGTAGGTATATTATTCCGCGCACTATCCAGTCATCTTTTCTTTGGTCTGCCTCTCTATCTCCATTTTTCCACATTTATATCCATCATTCTTTTATTTACATGCATAGGATGAGAACTGCTCATTATTTCTTAAATGAAAAACGAATTTCCAATAACCAACATTAAATAATGATTAGTTAAATACTAATAAAATTGTTAACCATATAATAGGTTTGATTATACAGGAAAAAGAAATCGTAGATTTAAATTAGCTGTGCAAATAGATTTTTCCTGTACCTACCAATAATGAAAATCTTAAACAATCAACATAATTTTCCTGCCCATACAAATAACTATATCGCGCCCAAATACCACATGGATTGTCCCATGTTGTTCAAGCGCGATCGCCGCAACATGTTTCCTTCTTCCATTCTCCCCTGTCAACCATCAACAATAACTCATTATGAAACAATGTATGCAATTTATTTAAAATTGAGGGTAAATTTAAACATTACAACTTCGAAACTTATAAGAAACAAAAAGGAGACTTAGAAATTATCTTATTCTAAACCCGCCAAGGTTAATACTAACATCAAACAATGGGCGACACCAAGCCAAAACAATTGATAATGTGAGATCACGTCTTATTCCAAATGGCAAGACTATTCATGTTAGTTTATGTCTCACAATTCATTACGAATGTTATCTGGTACATAACAACTGGAATGAACAGAAGGACAAACAAACAAACAGTTCACAATCTTGCGTAGACTAATACTGATAATACATGATTGTGATCACAATTAAACTTATAGACCATAGCCCACTTATAAAGTACTGTACCGACATCATTTTACCTCATTATTTGGCCTGGATGGAGGCCTTAGACTCAGGCACCCACAGGATACTCCGGTTAAGCAGATGACAACCTCCTAGGTTGACCTGCGAGATGACATTCCCAAAAAATAAAACTTTATCTTATTCTAGCTAGCTGATCCGATCCCGGAGGTCTACTCTCTAAGCACGAAACCCGTAGATTCGGCCGAAGATACGGGCGCTTCCTACTCCGTAACACTTACGGACATACGATTAGTGAGGGACCCGAACTAAAAACGAATGACAACACGATTGGACGGTTGTCCCTACTCCCGATGTATTTTCAAAACTCATGAATCCGAAAATAACAGGGCGTAGGGTTCATTTGGAAGTTTCGATCTAGTTTCGTACGGGCCCGTATCTTCGTTGACGGACTTAGAGAGTAGACCCCCAGACCCGAAGCGATGTTTTATAGTGATTATAAGTGTGCGGAGCTGTATGGAGTTTCATAGAAAAGAATCCAGCACGGTTTGAGTTGAGCCGATGGTGATCTCGTGCAGTGCTTCTAACTTTCCAATGACCTTAAGGCAGTATCAACAAAATGACGTCCACATATTTTCGACTCTCGTCACAGACCCAATTCCCAATTAATTTACTTCTTAGACTTGTAAGTCAATCCCTAGATCACCATCTCATTTAGAAATAAACATCAAAACATCACGCCTGTTATCCCCAAAGGGTTAGGCACAGGTGTACCTAATAGTACACCCACGTTTCGCCTATTGCCATCAACCGGGCACAAATCCAGACTCCGTGGCTGCTACTGAGAAATTCCTAATGGAAAAACCCAATAACTCAAACTCAAAGCATTTATTTCAATTAAACCATTACATGCACTTTTGAATGTCAAAACACAAAAAAAAAAAACTAAGCTACAGTCCCAGTCACAGGGCATAATAACTTGTGAAAGTACTGTAGTTGCCCATTCGAAAGCGTAGATCTCTATGGAGAAGAATGGGCAAGAAACTCCATGGACACTCTTTTAAATCATTATGTTGTTACAAAGTCTCGGTTACATCATTCATGTCGAGATTAAACATATATGTAATATATATATATATATAATAACCCAGGACCTCATGCTCAGCAGTTGCGCTTCCGACCACTAGACCAGCTAGGCAGTCATCTCATTTAGAAGGTTTTGTAGTAGCTCCTTTGCTTTACTCTCGTTTTCATGACATAATATCAAAGATTATCGCAACGCTATCATAAACACTGAAAACGGGATATTTACCATGTTTACCTTACTAATATTATAAACGCTAAAGTTTGTATGTATGAATGTTTGTTACTCTTTCACGCAAAAACTACTGAATGGATTTGGATGAAATTTGGTACACAGGTAGTTTATAACCTGCATTAACAAATAGGGTACTTTTTATCCCTGTAGTACGATCCCGTGGGACAATAACCGAACTCTACGCGGGCATAAGCTAGTGTTTACTATTTGTTTTGAGTTCATGATGTTTCAGCGCTGTTGCAAGCACCATGATCACGGATAAACTGCCGGATGAATTATCGCAAAGATTTAGACTACTTATTTTCGTGTGTTGTACAGAGTAAGTTTTCTGTACCCTACTTTTCAGTGTACTCTGAAACTGTGACGATAACATTTTAATCACTTCCTTATTTCGCCTCGCTTCGGGATATACCGAATAATTTTTGGGATGACTCATAAAACTGGAAGTTATCAGTGAGGTTTTCCCATTACCTGATTTCACAGTAAATATTTATACAAATGTAGGATAATGTTATTTTATTTGTACTTTTACCCCTCTAATTGAAGATAGATTATTACAAAAATCAGAAACCTAAATATTGTTTATTCAATATAGAATATAGTGTAAATAAAAAACTTTTTTGCAAAAAAAAACCGACTCCCAAAAAAAACACAAAAAAAGTGGAAAATAACTTTTTTGCCACCGACTTCCGAAAGTAAAGTTATTTTCCACTTTTTTTGTATTTTTTTTGGGAGTCGTTTTTTTCTGCAAAAAAGTTTTTATTTTACCCTTTTTAGTTATCGTATCACACACAAATCCTTGTCAAGTATCAATTTCGCAATTTCTTTTACTTGGATGACATTTTTTCCAGTTATTTTGATTTCAAAACCAAACTGCTGAACCGATTTTGATGAAATTTCTATGGGACCAATCGAGAAGTAAATCCATTCAGATAAAAGAAGAATTTTTCAAATCGGTCCATAAATGACAGAGATATGCGGTAACAAACACAAAAAAAAACATACAACCGAATTGAGAAACTCCTCCTTTTTTTGAAGTCGGTTAAAAAACCTTTTGAAACGTCGCAATGGACGACACTGAAAACGTACAGCATTGCTTTATTTTCAAAGATTCTATGATTCTTTGAAAATAATTCAGCTTTTTTTGTTTAATTTTTCTGTTACTTCGCAATCTGTGAAATACAATAAGCCAGTTTTATTTGTCTTGTTTTTTATGAACAAAAGCTGTAAAGTCAAAGGCAATCTATATGTAAATTCGTCTCTTTTTTTACCAAAAATACCGATAAAGGGCAACCGGAGTAACCTGCACAACCACAATAATAGATCTCGCATATTTAGAGTTCAAAACAGCTTGCGCAATGTCATAATTTCATTATTCACCTTGAAATGTCATCATTATGACTTTTTATAACAGAATAGACGAAACTTGTTTTAGTCACGTTGTGATATGCAAACTCTACGGTTATTAAATGTCTTATGCAAATGAAAATTGTTATATTATGCTATAAAAGTTATACCTGCCGATTTGCTATTTTTTCGAGTTACCATAAAGATATATTTTATAGTTAGACTGATGGTCTTTTTCGAACTTCTGGATCACAGTCATTCTCTTGCTCTTATCCCAATTTATCTGGGGTCGGCGCAGCATGTCTTCTTCCATACTTTTCTATTACTTGTCACCTCCTTTCTAGCCATATCATCCTTCATATAGTCCATCCACCGTTTCTTTGGTCTTCCTCTACCCTTATATTCGAACGTCAAGATATTAGTGATAAAAAAATGGGAATAAATGGTGTACCCCTTTCTAAATAAATTGCAAATCATCATCTGTCACAAATATTTATTCCTCCTCATAGTTTTTGCATCAAGCAAAAAGAAATATAACACATTAAGGTCTATACTTTAAGGTTGATTTACGCATGGCTATTTAACTACCTGTTAATTGCAACCAGCTAAAGGGCATTCAATGGGAAACATGATTGCTCCCTGTTAATAAGTTTCTGAACAATAATAATTTCGTAGAAGTTTTAAAATCGGTGACTTTATGTTACAAATATTTGAATTTTAACTTCGGAACTAATAACCGTGCAAAATATGGAAATCGGAATAATTAGTGTCTGAAATTCTTACGAGTTTGTGTATTTTTGATTCATGATTTTTGCCTTCTTGTAATTTTTTTTTAGCTACTTAATGATAGAGATCTTAATTATGAATCCCACAGAGATGCCTTTGTGCAGTACTGATGAACAAACACAACTAACAGTAACACAAAATAAAGAAAGCTAAACTGGTCGTGCATCGTCAAATGTTACTACTCCATGAATGGATAAAAAATCTTGTCATGAAAAGATCTTGCTACCTTTTATATGTAACTTCACATTGTTGACCTCCAAATACAGTAAGATGGCGAAAAAAAATATTATTTAATACTTGTTTTTGCTTGCAAAAATTCAAGAATGTAATAAAACCTACAGGAACATGCCCGATGTTTCCCGATGTCCACTACCTGCTTCACCTGCTTGTCCCCCATAGGTGGACAGTGACACGGTTTTTAACTGCCCACCAGGTTGTGGACATCATCGAAAATGTCCTATCCACTCGCCTACCCAAATTGTCCAAAGAAAATTGTGGTGACATTTAAATTACCACATTAAACCGTGATATTAAAGCTTTCCGCGCGATTGACATGACATAAACTGGACAATAACCGTCTCGGCATTATGTGGTGGGCTGTGGAGGGTCTCCCTGTCCGTCATGATGTCACATAACTTTAAAAGGTTTTACTTCTCCATTACAGTTCTACAACGCAATATTGGATCAGTTCATAAACTCGTGGTACAGTAAGGTGACGCTGCAGCCGTTCTTCGTCGACGAGCTGCGGTACCAGCTTAGATACGCTTCTGCTTGCCTGCTGCGGAGAGCTGTTAAGGTATGATTCACTATAATTTATCGGAATAATTTGATTGGTTTTTTCATGCATCGTGACATCAGATGTAGGTTTCTTACCTATTTGTTGTAGTAACTTTTGAACTCAACAACCTAGTCACAAAGCAATACAAATATTATCGTAGTTCTTAGAAAAAAAAACAGCTGTTTCCTACAAAGCTGCAATACCTACACGGTCAAAGTGTATAGAACAGCTGATTAAAAGAAAATACCGATGAAAAATTTCTATGTGGGGGGGTTCAGAATGAAGTACTGAAAACATGGTAACCGTTTTAGCGGCGGTTTGTCTTCCATCCTGTATCGTCTGAGGATTTAAACTTAAACTATCCGTAACAACTATCATTATAGGCAAGGTGGGTTCTACAATGAATTGTCTATGTGTGATCGGACTCCGGCAAATTCCGCTTTACTTATGGGTTGATCTGTGCAATCTAAGATAAGTCATTATTGTCAGTACTTGGATTCATTTTAATTTCCATTTTGTTTCTTATCTTTATTTTATATCTTCCAGATAAACTACGCCCGTTTCATAACGTCCCGCCTAATTCCGTGTGCGTTACGTCACTACTCAGTATGTACGTCACGTCCGGGGGTATCACTAGATTCCAAGATGGCGCTGCATCCTGCCGCAGCCAATAGGAACGCCGAGCTGAAGTATTTGAGATGTATTACAAATGCCATCATGCCGTATTTGTTGAAGAATAATGAGTTGCAGAATCCGTGAGTATTGTCATAATAAAATAATGGAATTGAAACTAGGCTTTTCATGCGCCATAAAGCAGTTCTTGGTCATTAAGTGATTTGGACTCACTCGTTGCGGGTTCGAGTTAAACTTAAATAAAATTTCCAGGCTGGGCTGTGTTATGAGTTTTTTCGTAGTAGTGGCCCAGATTGGATTAGTGCCTGGGTGACGGCAATAGGCTCGCCCCCAATTACATAAGGCTCATTTGTCGAAATGTGGTGGTATAATAAGCACACTTCCACCTAAGCCTTCAGGGGTGCAAGCGCGATGTTATGTAAAATTAGTATAATATGTATTTTATTCTATTTTGCCAGCACAATGTAAAGTGCACTAAGTGCAAAGGTTAGTGTTCTTACACACATAACTGACGCCTTATTATCACATTCATGTTACTTTTACGAGATCTACATTGGCACCACTTAACAGTGTGTTGTTAGCTAAGTGCATTGGTAATATCTCATCTTACTATTATGTATTATAAATGCGAAACTTGGTGAGGTTAGATGGATGTTTGTTACTCTTTCACACGTAAAAACTACTAAACAGATTTGGATAAAATTTGACACACAGCTAGTTTACAACCTGGATTAACACAGGATAATTTTAATCCCAACGATCCCGTGGGACAATTCCGAACTCCTCGCGACGGGGGCATAAGCTAGAATATAATGGTCGGTGATAACATCTGGTTAGCTTATCTCATAGATATTTTTATGAACAATCTGTGTATTGTCTATTTTTAATAAGGCCCTGGAACAAAAAATCCACAGATAAACATGTTTTAAAACATAAAACAGGCCTCTGTCCAACAGTGACCCTTACAAACTATTTTGAACTTTATTGACAGATTGATTTTGTCCATTTTTCTCACTTCCAGCGTTTTCAACGTATTAGTAAGAGAGATATTTGCGGGCTGGGTGTTGCTGACACTGACGGATGTGTTGGCTGACCCGTACATATTGAACACGCTGATCATACTGGCCACGGGTGATGAAACCATGGCGCAGCTTCCCACTACACCTGATTATAAGGTAAATTGTATGTGATACATGAAGGATTGTAGATGTTATGTTTAATGTAAGTCTTATTGCATGTTTATTAATTTCTTATTGCTACCTGTATGATAAAATCCAAAAATATCTCACTAAGTTAAATCGAAATGAAAAGAAAGTAAAAAAAAAATATTATGTACGCAAGTATTTGACTTGATGTTGCGATGTTTTTTTTTGTGATCTAAACCATACCTGGGAGCCGTAGTTACGATGATGTTGGGCTGTTGGAGGTCAAAGTTCCATCTTTTTAATGAAATAACTTTACTTTAAATACCTCCACGACCCCTACTATTCAATGCATCCATCAGCACAATGTTTTGAGTGCGATACATTGAGTCCTACCGTAAAACGTGATTTTCACCCAAAAATACAAGTCGTTTCCCAGCAATATTCTTTTGCGTAGTAATTCTTGGTTGACGGGTACTTGAAAGATCCGTTTACACCTTGTATTTGACTAACTCCCTCGAAATTCTCCTCCAGGTAGAATTCCTAGAAACATTCGTCCGTCAAACGGAATCGATCTACAGTCAGCGTTGCAAACTGATGCGCGTTGAGCTCGACGTGTTCATCAGTGACCAACAGAATCATTACGCGTTCATGCAGTACATGAAGACGACTAGCCACCTGCACTTACTGCAGTTCTATAATGATATTAGTAAGTTAAACTTATTATTATTATTATTTGCCTTTTTTTCTAGCCACCAAACCAGAGTCCTGTCTTTTGATTTAGTCATGGTGGTACCAACTAATCTATATATATAAATCACCAACCGGTTTCATTAGAAAGGCAATAATGCGAAGATGGTTTTAGACCACTAAAACAATGCATTAGGCACTATAGCGTAGTAACACACGCCGGGTATCCGCTAGTTTTAATAAAGTAATATTTACTATGGTTTTGCAAATATTCAAATACACCATGCTCAAAGCACTGGAGAATATGGTCTTGGTAAAATGCATAAGAAGCTGCCAATGTAAAATTTGTTCCCCAGTGGCTTCTTTTAACCTGCAATAATATTATTATGAATTATTGGCATTGCCAAATGTCACTCTTTTATTAAGACTTAGCAACCTATGCCTCCTCGTCACGTGAATTTGTGCTTCTTCGATTTTCTTGACAAATGCAATTCCTTGATCGTTCCGGCGATACCCACAGACAAACATTGAGTTGCCCAGTCGTCCAAAAATCGAACACTGTAGCCACCACAAATCCTCATATTTTTTATTACAGAATTGTTTCAAACAAAAATCCTGAACCCAGACATGAACAGTTCGGAAGAAGAGTCTCTCCAGCGCCAGGCTAAAGCGATGTACTCCACGTACTTGTCAGTGGGTCACCCGCTGCCTATCTTCGGCGAACTAGCTGTCGAGCTGCGGGCCCTGTTGCAGCAACATAACAGTATCAACAAGTAATGTAGCTCATTGTTATGTAGACATTCATAATTTACTTCTTGTTTTTTTTTTTCTGATAGTTTGTATTACGTAGTACTCGCAACCGGAATGATTGAGAGGAATTTACCGTATTATAATTCGACCATTGTGTAAGCACATATTTCTCTATAAATTTAGTAGTTTACACAGCAAAAACAGATCAATAAACTCTTCTACTCATCGAAAGTATGATGTCCCATCCTTTTTAATGTTCTTGGTGTATTTTTTTTTGTGGATAACTTCGAAATTTTTGACGTCAGTGCAGCACATCGGGCGACGCGGTACTAATTTGAAAAATGCGTACAAACTTTTTTTGCGGACGTTCTTGAGACGACAATTGTGTATCTTGGTTTTTCATATTACAATGTTCTGATGTTAATAGTTGAGCTGTTTTGCTATTTCTTTTGTTTATATTTTTTTCCTTTTTAGATTCCAAACCAGTCGAGCACTATATCAAGCCGCTAGAGAATCACACTCCGTATTAGAAAAGTTATGGCTGCCTAAGTTTTTACACAGTGAAGAGGTAATATATACTATAATATTATGAAGTTGTAAAGTAGTTTTTGTACTTTGTAAGTTTACCTATGACGTACCGAGTTTCCTCCGTGCCTCGGAAAGCACGTTAAGCCATTGGTCGCGGCTGCCATTTGTAGATCTTAGACAGTTGTTACAGGTAGTCAGTGGCCTGAAAGTCTGACAACCAGTCTTACCAAGGGGTATAGCATTACCCCGTACTAACTGGGTCTTGGAGGTCAGATAGCAAATTCAAAAGCTAGGCACATGACGATCGGCGGCGACCTCTCGCGTCCGGCCCTGGTTCGAGCCATGGTCCGGAGCGAGACGGAATGGGAAGCCGTCACCTCCTTTTGCGAAGCAGTCATGCTAGCAAAGGAGGCGGCGGAACGTGAGAGAGAGCGTTCCTCCTCACGTCCCAGCCGCCGCGGGAGACGCACCGGGCGTTGCCACCGTAGACGCGGGCCTGTGGACGGTGAGCTAAGGGCTAGCTCGCCGTCCCTCCGTCTTAGGACGACAGGCCGTGTCGACGGCGCGTTCGTGTTCCACGCGCGCCTCAAAGAGATGTCAGCATAGGGAAGGGGCCCGCAAGGGCCGATGCCTGCCGGGTGCTGCGGGTTGTTCGAAAGAGATACCGCGGCCCCGGAACACAAAGGGCGATGAAGGAACATGGGTGGGTTTTAGTCAGTAAGAGTCTGACACACCCTCCCGCTCAGCCCAGAGCGGGAGAAGTCATTTGATGATTTCCCATCCGAAAAAAAAAAAAGGCACATGACGATGATTGTTATGTTGTCTTTATGATCAATAAAACTGAAGTTGGTTTAATTTTTTTCAGTTCTACAATTTACTTATTGGGAGTAGAATTCCTGTGGGGTATCAAAAGCAAATGGTTAAGAAGTAAGTAATTTTTTTTGGCTTGTAATTCATGAATTAAGAAAAAAAGGCTTTGCTTATGTAGAACATGGAAAAAAAACAGTGTTAACGTTTGCATTTAACCTTGAAAGCCAGAGCATAAACACACGCGCGTACCCTCCACGCCAAGCTACAATTTCACCGCATCCAAATTAGACGTGTTATAGCCGTATGTTATGCCGTCCGTGGCGTCGTGAGCACTTTTTGATTTGACGTCCATAGGCTTCCGTGGTTAATATAGCAAGTCAGGCTTTTGAGCTTGTTGAATATTTATTTATTAAAGTTAAAAGTCTGTTGGCTTTTCACTACTTTTATGCCTAGTTGTATCTCTTTTTGAATCAAAACAAATATTTTATATTTATTTCCAGGCCACACGACAAACTCCTAAACACAGCTCTAAAGCTAGGCCATAGACTAAAAGGCGCGCTCAAACCACAGACAGTAGACGGACAGCTACTCGACTGCTACACAAACTGCGACGAGTCCGAAGGCGACGGAGGGGACAATATGGACATATTGAAGTATTTAGATAACCTGGCGGTCGAGGACGCTGCGAGGGGACACGATTTGAGCACGTATAAAGTTGTATTGACCAATGTTGAGACTAAGTTGGTGAGTTTTATTTTTACATCATTCATACTCTTGTTAATCCTTTGGTCGAGTAAAAGACCTATTTATTTTGTTTTCCTTTCGAGTGTCCCACTGCTCAGCAAAGGCCTCCCTTGTCTCCTTCCAAACCCCTCTATCCTGTGCGATCTCTGGCCATGTTCATGTTCACCCTAAGACTGGAAACCGACCCAAACATAGTTGGGAAAAGATTAGGCAGATGATGATAAAATTCTATCGGGCATACGAGTTGTAAATGATAAAATACCATTTCCCTCCCTTTTCCCTGTAGCAAGCCCCACCCCGACGCGGCACAGTACGAGTATTCACCCTAACAGTTCACCGAGTGGAAGCTGGCTCAGGAGCGTCTCTATGGAGCGTGGAGCGAAGTGAACATGACTTTCACCTGCTGAGGAGCAAGCTGCATGAGTTCCATGGAGACAGGTTGCTGCTGGACCTTACGTTGCCTTCCAGAAGGTAAGATTCAATATAATGGAAATACGTCGTCGTTAAGCGTCCATTCCAACCTATCTCCTGCGGCTGAAAATGGAATTCTGAGTAGCGATTAGCAGAATTCAAATCAAAATTTGTATTGCAGCAAAAAACTTGCTATGTCAACTCGAAAATGGTAAGTAATTGCTTTTAAGTCCTACTAAACATCAGCCCAAATATCCAATGGCATTTGACTGCAACCAAATTTAATCCCAGGACTATTAGACACTGCAAAATGCAAAGATGTAGTAAATAAAACAATCGTCAAATATTAGCTTATAAAACAAGAGAAAAACGGGAACTTAATTCGAGGGACTAAGATCCAACTTAGTCCCTCGAATTAAATTCCCTTTTTTTCTTGCAGTATAGTAGGACCCGAGTGTAGCGGGGGATCCTTGATTAGAATCCTTCATCGCTCTCGGGAGTGACAAAAAAATCATCCTAGGCAATATGTTTGCAACAAGGTTTTCTTCCATTCTCCCCGGACAACCATCATGCTATTCTTAAATTTTTTCATATCATCCTACAAATATTTTGGTCTTGGTCTTCCTCTCCCTCTCTGCAAGGAAAAAAATCTTGTAAATGGTAAATTCTCTGATAGCAATATCATTCTTGCCATTCCAGAGACAACAGTCCCCTAGAGACTCTCCGTTACAAATACGAAGACTTTCTCCAGCGCCTTCTACAAAAAAGTCTTCTCCAAACAAGTGAGCTTCTCCGCATATTCCTCACGGAAGACGGTGATTTCTCCATTGTGGTCCAGGCTTCAACGATGAACGCTAACAGCAGTGACCTGGGGAATATTTACCAGAGTGTAGCTCATAAGTTACGGAAGGAAAAAGGACAGCATTTGGAGACTTTCCTGAGGAATCTGTTGGTGTCTTCAGATATTGAGCGGTATCAGGCTTTGTGAGTATGTTTTATTGCTTTTTTTTTTCTTGAATATGTGTTTAGCCGAGGTGATTAAGCCGTTGGTCCCGGCTGTCAATTGTAGATCTTTGACAGGCGTTGCAGGTAGTCAGTGGCCTGAAAGTCTGACAACCAGTCTTACCAAGGTACGGTAGTACCCAGTTCTAACTGGGTTGTGAAGGTCAGATAGGCAGTCGCTCCATGTAAAATACTGGTATTTAGCTGCTTCCGGTAAGACTGGAAGCAGACCCCAATAAAGTTGGGAAGGGTTAGGCAGATGATGATTTAGTGAAAGGCTACAATACCTTCGAGAGGTTTTGCCTGTTAAATTCGTTTTGGTTCAGGCCCCGTACGATGAGTTGAAAATCAACGTTGTTGAACTGCCCATTGTTAGTTTTTACCGCTTTTTCAAAACTGAAAGTGCGCGCCTGACCAAAGAGCCCCGAAACTTTCAAAGTTTAGTTTTAGCGTTCTCTCACGCCCAACGTTACGCTGAATATATGCTTCCACGAAGATACAAAGCCCCCCTGTCATCCACTTCGAGTTAGGGATCTGCACACTGACATGAGAGGCCCAGCAGAACTCAGTCCATAATTGCCCCCAGTCGCCGTCTCCCCCTATTTCATAACCGAGTCTTCTCTCTCTAGAAAGCAAGGCACAGCCCGCGACGTAGAAGAAGCGCAAGAGATGAGCGAAGAAATAGCTGTAGAAGTAAACACGAAGCGACAACGACGCGTCCGCAACATACACACGAGCGTCTTCCAGAACAATTTCGACGTGACACCTCATGTGCAAGCTGTGGACAGGGAGTACCAGAGCTGCGTGGTCGGCTTCACGCAGTGCGCGATGTATGCATGTGAGTATCTATACTAATATTATAAAGCTAACGAGTTTGTTTGGTTGAACGCGCTAATCTCTGGAACTACTGCTTCTAATTGAAAAATTCTTTAAGTGTTGGATAGCCCATTTATCGAGGAAGGCTAAAGGCTATATAACATCACGCTGCGATCAATAGAGGCGGAGAATCGAATCAAAAATGTTACGCAGACGAAGTTGCGCGGGTAAGCTAGTATGATAATACTGTCCCACTGCTGGGCAGATCCTCAGCTCATTCAGGGAAGGAATGATCATTGATCATAACGCTTGCTCACGGCGGATTGGCGATTTCCGGCTAATGTTTTTTTTTTACTAGCAACATATGCATCTTACTGGTGTGATGGGACGACATGTCAGAACATCCCGGTTTCAATGCTACCTTAGTTCAATTTTTAGGTGTTGTGCACAAACCTTCCGGAATAATATGTTCTCTAAATAATCGCTTCTACGCGTAATAACGACTTTATTTTCACAAGCTTTTATTTAACTTGCAATGTTTGTTTGTTAAGGTCAAATCGTTGCAACTGGCTTTTAAAACAGGTATCCCTAACCGATTGAGCTGAAACGCATACACGTTTAGTTTGGATGACAGTACATGGTTAGCTAAGTGACGTCATTGTAAATCCAATATGGCGGACTTCCAAAGAACGCGGACAAGTTTGCTGAGTAGAAAACGAAAACAAATGACGTTACCTTTATTTAAAAGCTCGTTGAAAACCCCCGACCAAAAAAGATGGGCGTTATAAGTTTGTTAAAAATATATTTTTTTTGTTTTTTTTATTATAGGCTGGTTTACTTTGTTTAGAGTCTAAACAGACTTTGTCTACAGTCCAAACTTTAGACTGTAGACTCGCCCCCTTTTTGCCTGCTTAAGTGTAGAATAAATGAATTCATAGTTTAATCTTCATCTTAGCGTGTCGATGGCAATCTAAATTGTGTCGGCCCAGAATTGAGCCACTAGTTTGGCGCCTTCAGTAGCGTCCATCAGTTCCTGTAGTGAACAAGCATCAGGACACGCAGGGCACGATTATTTACCTTTTACTTTATATTTTCAGTAATAAAAGTATTCCGCGTCCGCGGCGTGATCGCGCACGTGGCCGGTGCACTGATGGCGCTGGCTAAGGACCTCATCGACGACGCTTTCAACTGTCTGCTGAATAGGACGTTGAGAAACCTGCTGAATGAGAGACGACTGGCGCATCTTATTAGGTTAGGACATGGTAGGTAGTTTTTTTTTTCCAATTAAATTAGGCCTAAATCAAGTATTTATTTTTTAGTTTTACATGTATTTGTCGAATGTCTTAATGGATTGGTTGGAGAAGGCAAATTGTAAACAAAATTGGAAAGCCATGGGGGAGACTTGCACAGTAACATGTACTTGTACTGAACGAATCTCTCAAACTCTTAAGAGCGTTTACGTCTATCGCGCGAAGTCAAGTTTAGGTAATTCAATGCATTTTTTACGCACACAGAAGCGCGCGTGCCTGTGTGCATAGCGCTGGCGCGTTCTCTTGCGCTATACTCAAACTAACCCACTTTGATCCGTTCGAGTGCAATTGATGTAGTAAAATTTAATTTGAATTTGAACCATGCTATGGCAACTAGGAACATAGGAAATGTTGGTTTTATTTTTTGAGTTCAGCGCCATCTCTTTTCCAGCTAGTCGAACAAAAAATATTGACTTGCAATATAAAAATATATATTAATGAGGCATGGAAACAGAGTGAAACACATTCACTTATATAAGATAATTCTCTGAAAATATTAAATAATACATGTTGAAAAAAAAAACAATAAATGAATAAATGAAAGCCGAGTATTATGATCCTGTTTATCGGTCCTGTAATGGTTTTTTTCAGAGTTGACATAATGGGAATTTATCGTAGTTGCAATGGTAATACTTTAATTGCAAATGTCTATCTGCGCGTGAGTGCCGGTTTTCCGTTTCTCGTTCAGATTTGGCTTTTTCTAATTGTTTCGAAAGTGCATCTACTACCCACGTTGAGTTGAGCCTCTGCCCCTCCGTGTTGCTGTGCCGCGTTACTATCATCCTCCGTTTCGTACGTCCACGTTGAGTTCTCCTCCGTACCGGCGTTTCGGAATTAACTTGTGAAGTTTCTGTTTTGTTTACTACTGAGCATAGGCGCTTACTGGTAAAATAACCTTTTGGGATAGAAACAACCCCATGAAGGAAAAAGCATACATGCACTACTCCAAAAATAAAGGGAGGAAGAGAATAACACAAAATAATAAATCTGTAAACGTTTAATGTTAATCGCAAAATAAATCTTATAAAAGAACAAGCTGTTTTTTTCTATGATTCTTTTATTTTTCATTCATGGACATCGGGAAGTTTTACCTAAGCGTATAAATTATTGTTTTAAATGCTTTTGTAATAATTATGTAATCCATTCTTAACATACTTGTCATTTTTGTAAGTATTTTTAAGAATGCATTACATAATTATTACAAAAGCATTAAAAACAATAATTTATACGCTTATGTAAAAATTAAACTATCAAAAAGTAACAACTATATCATTCTATAGCTAGTTACCTACCTATATCCATAGCTATAGGTAATAGTTTTGGTTAGCTGACAACTAGATGGCGCTTTGTGCTATCATTCAGGAAAGGGAGAGTTGCCTGTCTATACCCTATATTACATTGTAGTCTTTGATTTGAACGTACACGGATTACTAAACTACGAGTGCATAAAATAAGTATTTAATAATATATTGCAAGTATAGCTATAATTATGATTAATATTAGAGTCGTTTTTTAGTTATTCAAACATGAATTTGTTGATCTAAACTTTAGAAAGAAACCGAACTTCGTTAATTATTATTGATTTGTGACAGATTAATAAATAATTCTTATTCTATTCAAATAAATCAGTTTATACGGATTAACTTATGTTTATTTTATATATTATACTAGCTTATGTCAGCGGCTTCGCCCGCGTGGAGTTCGATAATCGACCCACGAGATCGTCCTACCGGGATGAAAAGTAGCCTATGTGCTATTCCAAACTATAATCTATCTCTGTGCCAAATTTCATCCAGATCCGTTCGTTCTGGCGTGATTGAGTAACAAACATCCATCCAAACTTTCGCATTTATAATATTATATATAGTATAGATTTTAACCTGACGTGATGTTCCTCTTAGTGACACCTCTTATGAGGGAAATACAATAGGTTGGCGTTAACTTTAAAAACAATTTATGTTCTTATTTACAAAAAAAAAAAAAAAATTTGTAAAAGTTTTAATAAATAAAATTCGTAGGTAAAAAAATAGGGTAGATATTTGTTGTCACTAAAAATATTGTCAGTCATCAAAAATAATAATAAAAAAATTTAATCATCAAAGTACCAAGATTTTTCAATCACACTATAAACGTCCGCTATCCTTCCAAGTACGACTAAGGTCAACTCGGGTCAGGCAGAGCGACGTGTCCACTCTCTAGAAAGCCTCGCGGCGGACTGATTTGAAATTGCTCGCGCGCAGTGATTTATAGTAGTTTTCAAATATTTATAGAAAAATAATCACTGTAAATTATTTGAAATTTTAAATTGGATGTTTTAAAGCATATGTTCTTCTATTATATACTACTCAAAACAGAATAAGGGCCACGAGGTATTTTGTCTGTACCATGAAAATAATAAAACCAATATATATTTTTTTGTCTCCATAACGAAAACTAATGTTGTTTTTACCATGTAGACCAATACATTTATTCAAATAATAATGATTAAAAAGTTTATTTGCTTTTGAAAGAAAAAACACATTTTAGGTTAAAAATAAAAACAATGTAAAGTTACTGAAAACAAAAGAAAATACTCCATGCTCATCTTTTAGTAACGGGTATGCCCCCCTCGTTTAGCTACGCACTCCTGAAGCCTGGAGTGCATGCTCTCAATCAAATGCCTGACATTTTCCATTGGAATCTCTTCCCAGGCCCTTTTAACAGCGTTGATGAGTTGCTGTTGGTTGTGGATTTCCTGATCACCGTCTCTAACTCTTCGTTTCAACTGATCCCACATGTGCTCTATTGGATTTAAGTCCGGACTGTTCGCCGGCCACGACAAGACTTGAATTTGAGAGGCTTCCAGTACAAACCGAGTCGCTTGAGCCGTGTATGCACGAGCATTGTCTTGCATCAAGATGAATCCAGGACCCGCTCGCTGTGCAAATGGGATCACATGTGGTCTGACAACTTCCTCAATATACCGCTGAGCAGTAACAGTACCCTCATTTAAAATAGCGAGCTCAGTTTTGCCGTGTAAGCTTATCCCGCCCCAAATCATTACATTTGGACCACCAAAACGATCGACTTCATGGATGCAGGCTTCTGAAAATCTCTCGCCGCGTCTTCTCCATACTGTAATACGCCGATCGTCGTTAAAAAATTTAACTTTGCATTCGTCTGTGAAGAGCACCATGCCCCATTGGTTTATGTCCCAGTCCAAATGTTGACGGGAAAATCTTAAACGATTCGCACGATGATTTCTGGTTAATGGAACACGGACAACTCGCCTTCTTGATGCCTGCTGGTCTTCATGCAATCGATTACGAATAGTTTGGTCACTGACACGAGTACCCGTTGTCAGCCGTAAACGATTTTGCAGCTTGCGGGCCGTCATTGTGCGATCTCGGCGCGCACTTAATCGAATGTAACGATCCTCTTGAGCTGTTGTAATGCGAACTCTGCCCGAACCAGGTCTTCTTCTAACACTACCGGTCTCATGGAAACGATTCCATAGATTTTGAATAGCTCTTCGAGAAAATCCCAATTGCAAACCCACAGATCGCTGCGAATGACCTTCTTCAATCATTGTAACGGCTCTGGTTGCTGTCAGCGAGTCCATATGACGCCTGCGTGCTTGTGGCATATTGCAAAAGACGTTTCTGACTCGAGATATCAATGAACTCTGATAATTTCTAATAAACCAAGAAGCTAAGGAAAGCAAAACGTCAAAGAAAATGGAATCAAAATCTTCAAAAAGAATTTTAAATCAAATTTTATTTAAAATTGTTGCCAGCATTAGATGAATACTACAATATTAAAAAGTTTAGGTATCAAAGAGTTTGTATACTCAATATTTTACTACTTTCAATATGTAAATGTTTACTAAATTACACCAAAATGTAAAAATACCTCGTGGCCCTTATTCTGTTTTGAGTAGTATATTATGCTATTATTATATTAATTAATCATTTTAATTCCTTAATATTTCACATTGTTTGAACATTAATTTCTTATATAAAGAAACCTAAATCAAAAATCTTCTCCAACTATTTTCCTTAGGATCTTAGGAATTGGTAAAAAAACCTCTGTTGAGTTATCTTGATAGAATTTACCAATACTGTATTAATTGAAATATTTTTTTCTACAACTATTTCCTAACAGACACCGAAATTTCCTAAAGTTATTAGTAAATATCATTTTTGTAAAATAAAGAGTTGATGGTATTAAAGGGTTTGAAAAGTACTGTTTTGGAGTCAAACAGCGCAAGGACGGCCTAAACGCTCTTAAATCTTTCTAGTTTTTTTTTTTGGGCCATTTCAATTCGAAGTATTCTCGAAACATTTTTGTAGTGTAATACTAATCAATGTGACTAATATTTGAAATTATTTTTTTAACATATTTTAAATGATTAAAAGGTGTGTTCGTGAACGATTCTCCGTGAATGTTAGTTTTCAGACAATGATATTGTGACAAAACAAAATTATTTTTTATTGAAAAACCAGATGGAAACATTTTCGCCGAAAAGCCAATAATATGTTTATTTTTTATTTTTGTAGGACTGTTATTCGGTAGAAAAACTTGGTCCCGTGGTTGCGCGGCGGAACAGGCGGCGGCGGCGCGGCGGCGCGTGCGCGCCTCCCTGCCCCGCGCCGCGCGCGCCGCCGCGCCCGCGCTCGACGCCGCGCTGCTCCTCCTACAGGCGCCCGCGCTTAACAAGCAGGTCTGTTACCTATACTGTCACTTGACCCTACTCCGGCGCGTGCGCGCCACCCTGCCCCGCGCCGCGCGCGCCGCCGCGCCCGCGCTCGACGCCGCGCTGCTCCTCCTACAGGCGCCCGCGCTTAACAAGCAGGTCTGTTACCTATACTGTCACTTGACCCTACTCCGGCGCGTGCGCGCCACCCTGCCCCGCGCCGCGCGCGCCGCCGCGCCCGCGCTCGACGCCGCGCTGCTCCTCCTACAGGCGCCCGCGCTTAACAAGCAGGTCTGTTACCTATACTGTCACTTGACCCTACTCCGGCGCGTGCGCGCCTCCCTGCCCCGCGCCGCGCGCGCCGCCGCGCCCGCGCTCGACGCCGCGCTGCTCCTCCTACAGGCGCCCGCGCTTAACAAGCAGGTCTGTTACCTATACTGTCACTTGACCCTACTCCGGCGCGTGCGCGCCACCCTGCCCCGCGCCGCGCGCGCCGCCGCGCCCGCGCTCGACGCCGCGCTGCTCCTCCTACAGGCGCCCGCGCTTAACAAGCAGGTCTGTTACCTATACTGTCACTTGACCCTACTCCGGCGCGTGCGCGCCACCCTGCCCCGCGCCGCGCGCGCCGCCGCGCCCGCGCTCGACGCCGCGCTGCTCCTCCTACAGGCGCCCGCGCTTAACAAGCAGGTCTGTTACCTATACTGTCACTTGACCCTACTCCGGCGCGTGCGCGCCACCCTGCCCCGCGCCGCGCGCGCCGCCGCGCCCGCGCTCGACGCCGCGCTGCTCCTCCTACAGGCGCCCGCGCTTAACAAGCAGGTCTGTTACCTATACTGTCACTTGACCCTACTCCGGCGCGTGCGCGCCACCCTGCCCCGCGCCGCGCGCGCCGCCGCGCCCGCGCTCGACGCCGCGCTGCTCCTCCTACAGGCGCCCGCGCTTAACAAGCAGGTCTGTTACCTATACTGTCACTTGACCCTACTCCGGCGCGTGCGCGCCACCCTGCCCCGCGCCGCGCGCGCCGCCGCGCCCGCGCTCGACGCCGCGCTGCTCCTCCTACAGGCGCCCGCGCTTAACAAGCAGGTCTGTTACCTATACTGTCACTTGACCCTACTCCGGCGCGTGCGCGCCACCCTGCCCCGCGCCGCGCCCGCGCTCGACGCCGCGCTGCTCCTCCTACAGGCGCCCGCGCTTAACAAGCAGGTCTCTACCACTTAACCCTACTCACATAGTACACTCATCAAAGCTAAGGCGGTTCAGACGATTTCAGAATATCAGCGCCGTTTAGTGATTGTAAATAATGGAGACAAAACACGCTTGCCAGGCGAAACAGAGTTATTATTCTCAGCAATCAGACAGCGATCAGGGAAACACACAACACATGATTAATCCCATACTATATCAGCTCGCATTTCAACAATAACAGCGCATATTGATCAAAATAGTTTTCGATCAGACGACTCGCTCGCATAATTTCGTGGATCCGTGGCAATTATCAAATACCCATATAACATGTAAGCCATGAATGACGTTCATAACGTATCTTTTTAATCACTTCTTGTTTATCTTGAGTTGATGACACGATAACTGACACTGTTATTATTTGTAATACTTAAAAAAAATATTGACAAACTACGATACGGAAATACGCATGAAGAATAAATTAATAACAAATCTACTACCGTGTATCTTATCTTTGAAATTGCTAATCGAATATATAACAACCTCCTTTTTTAGAAGTCGGTTAAAAAGAGACTAGCGACCCTTTTTACCCGACAGCGGCGAAGCCCAAAAGGAGGGTTATGTGTTGTGTTAGTTTGACCTCTTAATTTATTGAAAATCTGTGCAATGCGAGATCAGCTTATACTGGAAATGATATCTTGAAATGCCGACATAATTATGTACTACCTAAACTACTGTGACACTATCTTTGCCATCTTATAATCTCAATTATAGGAAAATCCAATACGTTTTCTCCATATCAGATACTGAATGGTTGATAGGGCGATGATTCACGCTAAATAATTAATTCACAACTGATAACACAAGGTTATCAATGACTGATAGGTATTTTAGAATAGGAGGTGACACGGCGAATTAAATGCTTATCATTTTATCTGACCTAATATACTAATCAACTTTCTATTAACACGATTACCTATTTCTATAAGACTCATTTCTGCCGCCAAGCATGTGCTGTTCTCCGCGTTGGTGTACTGGGTGGAATGGACACTGACGTACGAACGATTATAACGTATTCAGCACATCATTGAACCTGACCGACTACCGATGAAAAATTTCTTATTGGGGGGGGGGGGGGCTGCAGTAAGAAATTATTATCGGTTATTTAAAAAAGAATGCTGTGTATGTATTGCACTTTTGTAGAAAACACCGACGAACATTTTCTACTAATAATCCGTTTGTGCGTCCGTGTCCCTTCGACCCCGTATATATTCAACCCAGTTTGCAATGCATTTGCGATATCTTTGGCAATGCAGATATACATTTATATACTAACAGCGCTCTCTTGAACATGTCATCCAGAAGCCAAAATAAACATGCACCACTGTAGCTAGGTCACCTGCTTGATTTCCACACAAATATTAGAAAATAACCCCATCTTTCTTTTCTTTCAGCTGGTCTACAATCTATTGGATCTGTGCGTCATGGAGTTATTCCCAGAACTGGGTGCCGTAGACAATAGCCCATCCAAGGAACCAAAGAGTTGAGGAACGGTAACCATATCGGAGAAACACTATTTATTTAATAAATAAAAAAATTCAGCTAGGCATTTTTTATTTTTTGTAAATCGCCAAAAACGCACGGTTGTTTGATGTTTAGTTAATTTATACGCAACTTATTATGTAATTGTAAATATTTCTATTGTATTGTATAATAATGAATCTATTTTTATAATATTAGTTACATATTGAAGCAATATTCGTTCACTTAAACCCTTCGAGGTTGTAATCGAAAAGACCACAGAGTATTTTGAAATGTTTTAAGTGTAGAAACAAAACACCAGAAATAAATAATTTTGATAATTTAAACAGTTTTATTGTATTCTAATCTATATTTTTCCTATGCTCTGTCCTTCATATTGAATGACCTGTTCGATTCGAACTGTGTCTGGCCCCTCCATGCAGTATTTAGGAGAAACACTGTACTTAGTACTATGTATCTGTGTATGTACATATACATAAGTACATAAACTTACGCCTTTTTCACATGGGAACATAAAACACAGAACGCCATCTCCTACGATCCCTAAATACTCCTTTTACCTCGTCCTCGTACTGTGCAGGATGCTATTTATTACTACTGTGGAAATGAATAGGATCAATTCCTCGAGCACCACTTTAAAAAAATACTCAGTACCTCCCCTGTTTCATGCTAATGCTTATTCCTGCTATACACGGTAGTTGAACCTTAGTTTTCATATATTTTGGTCAGTTTTCTCTTAGTTTCTTAAAAACTTTTTAAAATCATTATAAGTCACCAATTACCAACAATGAAAATATGAAGTAGAATACTTTTCAGCTTTTCAATAAAAATGGCGTCCGGTAAGTAGATTTTGAGTTGGAAAAACACTGAATAATATAACTCTTCAGTAATTCTTAATCATTTTGACTAGATATTTCTGAACGCAAAGCTCATCATAGCCAAGCGTTGCTAGTTTCTGAACGTCATGTGTAAACAATTTAATGTTGCCACATGTTTTCTCACTGCACATATAATGGGAAAATTATTAGGAGCATCTGTAAACTTTCAAGAAAATAAATAAATTACAAGTGTACAGCGACACAGAACTTAGCATGATATGAATACAGTTTAAATATTTCTATATTTTCAACTGTCAAACAAATGCCATTTTGCATTACTGAACAAGTGAAGCGCCCACTGAATGAACGTCGTCATAATTTGTTAACAAATATTAGAATATAATGGAATCTGTAAAATGTATGGTGAATTTTGTGCTTTTATTCTAAACAAATGCAGGAACTAGAGGTCTAAATCTTAAGAAAAAAACAAACCAGAAGTAATTTCCACACTAACAACACTCCCCTAAAATTTAAATCAGGGAATGCAAAGACCGTGTTGGTAACACTGATGTTATGTCAATCTTAATTTACAGTGGAAAGTAAAAGGCGATGGGTGTGTTGCTTTGTGTTTATTTCTTGTTTTAGATAGAAACGAATGAATAAGTTAAAAACAAAATAAATTATTAGAAAATCAAGCATTATTTAACTCGGTCAGTTACTAGAATACACCATTGTAAATATCTCATAACAAAATCCTTGTTTTGATTTCATCAATGGTTGTGTTACTGATTGTAACAAAAACAAAATAGAAAAACAATTGAATAAATTTGTTAGTGTAATCTCTGTAATGCTTGTGTTAAGTGATGTCCAGTGTTTATGAGGTCCAAAGTAAACACGCGTGTGCTTAATTAGCTGATAAAATTTAACGATAATGGCTTTTGTAAATAAATATTGTGTTCACAAACATGGATGTGGTTTTTGAACGCGCTAGTGTTCTTATTTCGAAATCGCGATGTCGTCGTCGCCGTGCCAAAAAGGCGGGATGCGCCTCAGTGAAGCGTTGGATAATATGCAACTTGCTTACAACCCGATCACTAAGCAGTTACATTTCGTGAGTCCTAAAGTGGAGAAACATGTAGAGGATACATCAGATGATATTGACAAGCTGTCTAAGAAGAGCAGTTTCAGTGATGAAGGCAATTTCTCTATATCAACTTGTGAGAAGAGTGATACAAGTGATTCTCCCAAGAGTACTTTGCAGTGGGGCAGTGTGAGTGGTCACCACAGAGGCAAGGATGGTGGGTCCTTCTCTAGTACTGTATCCAGTCTATCAGAGTGTTCTCTTGGGTCTGCTGCTTCCAAGGATGATGAGGTTCCTGATACTACTTCTCAAGATCAGGAGCACTCTAAGTTGAAGAAGAAGGGGCTGGTTGGATTTTTCAGCAGGTAAGACTTCATTTCGTTATTTCATAAAAAACCCTTCTTTTGGATTTTGCCACAGTTGAGAAAAAAAAACATACAATATTTATAAATTTTCGCATGAATGCCAATCAAATAGTTTAAAAACATAATGTGGATTGACATCCAGTAAAATAATAATTTATTATGATTTTTCACATCACAAACATCCATATGAGTCATTCTATTTATTCAAAGTTCATGTTTACACGATAACTGTCAGCATAGAAAAATTACCATTATAACAATCAACAAAAGGTTTAAAGTACACTGTATGATATTTGTTTGTTCAGTTAAATTCCTGGCCGTTACATTTTATTCTCTTTGAAAAACCAAGAAAAAATAAATTAAACTGTTTTTTAAATATGACAACAAATAGCTCACAGGCCAATTAACATTTCATGTAAATCAGCACTGATCAGCAGTCTTCTAGCAAATGCATCTATTAAGTAATGTCTTTATGTAATACCATCTCATAACATTAAGAAGCATTTAGTACCCACTTGCTTAATAACTAGGAGAATAAATGAACTAGCTGTTCTAGAAAATAGTGTTTTCAGCTTCTAGCTTCAAATTATTCTAATTACTAGCAACCCACCCTACAATTCATACAAGCTATATACTGATGTGGCAAAATGCTATTACAAAGAGATTTCTGTGCTATTTTAAGATATAAATAAAACACAGACACCTAACATAATTCTCTAAATCTTGGTGAAAACGACATTAAAATCTATTATAGTTTATAAGAACTACATGGCCATACAGACAGTTATGAACACCAACCTTGTTTTAAACTATGTATTGATTTACCAAATGTACTCATTTAAATTCAAAATATTTAAATTCAGCAGCAAGTTACAATGGTGTTGTTATGTCCATTGTAATTTAACTTAATTTTTAAACTATTTTTCAAAGGCTACTTGAAGTACATCTTCCTTATTTATCTACTTAGTAGTGTTAAACATTACCATGATTGTTGATAGCAAACATCAATGCCAATCAAATAAGCTTATATTGTAATATTTACAAGGAAAACCAATGAGTTTTTCCTTCAACGGAATGCCTATTATTTGCATCAGTTCCGACACTGCATGGTACAGTACCTACTTGCATAAAAAGTCCATACTTAAAACGCTGTTCGCAAAACTACATTGTCCGTCCACTATTTTAGTAATAACAGGTTAAAGAAACCATTGGAATTTCCCTCCATCTTAGTTTAACTACTCGGTATTCTTTTGTTTATTGTCCATTGTATTTTCTGTGATAAAAATCTACTCTATCATAAAAAATGTTCAGTATTAAGGTCTTTCAATGTATTGCACATAAAATACCAATTTAGGCCAAAGACAGATTTTCTATGTACATCTATTATCAAATTGTGTAAGTCAACATGAGTGACGGGATCAAAAATTTACATAAAGTTGTAATAAAACACACATTAATAGTAAGAAAATAATTTATTTTGAATTTTATTCAAAGACAATCTTATTTATTTAAATATTATGCATCATAAAATAGTTTTTATACTGAACTTAATATCTAAAGTCTTTTGTATTGGAATAATTCTGTTCAACTAAAATCTAGACTAGACTTATGCTTGACCAAAACTGGCTTTATCAACGCCAACTAATTCACAAGACAATTCAAAGAGTCTCTCTTGATGATCTAATTTCTTTGAGAAACTGTTACTAATTCCTTCTATACAATTACTAATGTATAAACCTCCCCTATTTTCTAATTCTTTATCAAAACAAGCATGAAGTATGGAAACAGCTCCTTTCGCTGGGGTCTTGAAAAACAGTTTCATGACCCATGGGAATGCTTTTTTGAACATGGTCTTTTCAAAAAGATCTGTGTCCACAATTCCTGGGTGAACTGAATAGCATTTCACTGCAGAACCCTCTTCTTCTAGCATCTTGTTTAGGAATCTGGCACTCATGAGCTGTAACAAACAAAAAGCGTGTTTAAAATACAAATTTTACACAACATTCTTAAGAATTAATTTAAAGCAGAAAACTGGTTTCTAGTTTGAATACAGCAAGAGGAAAGTAGAACATTTCTTTACCTGTGCCAGTTTAGCCTGCGCGTACGCAGCAATGGAATCATAATGCTCCTTCATATTGATATCTTCGAAGTATATCTTGCCAGGATAGTGGGCGCATGACGTCACATTCACAACCCTAGCTGCCTCTCCGATTGAGCCGCCCTTTTTTAGCGCTGGCAACAACAAGTGTGTCAAATAAAAGTGTCCCAGATGGTTGACCGCTAATTGGCTCTCAAATCCATCCTCCGTGAGCTCATAGTCACCATACATGATCCCAGCGTTGTTGACGAGAAGGTGAATAGCTGGGAATTGGTCCAACACGTTCTCCGCAAATTGTTTGACAGATTTCAAGGATTGCAAATCCAATGGGAAGGCCACAATTTTTTCCCCGTTCTCCATATTATCAGCTAACTTCTTCATCGCTTCCGGTTTCCTCACACCGGCAATAACAAACATATTCGACTTCAGCAATCCCCGCACAACTTCGGATCCGATTCCGCGAGCCCCGCCGGTGACGACCGCAATTTTCCTGTTCGCGTCTGGCAACACAATTTTGTTCCTCCATACATTCACCCAGTCATCGATGAGGCCTCCGGCGCCTGCGCCCTGTATGTCTAGCGCGTATCGTAGTTCACTGAGGATGTACTTCAGGGGCTTGTGTCTATTGACGTACCAGTAGATGGCCGCAGCACCGGTGAGAATTAACGCTGATGCGATAGCGAGAGACATGTTGAGGTTATGTTATCGTCCGCTCGACGCGACGCTACGGTTGCACTGGCGACCGTGGCTTTCACTCCGCTGGAAATCCTCAACGCTTTCTCTCGATCCGGTGTTTGTTTGGTCTGGTACCGTTAGTCCTGAGGTCGCGCTGCTCATTTACTGATTAAATGACAGGGAGTTCACAGTATCTGTAACAATACAAAGAATTGAACGTAAACACATAATTAATGCGACTCGAGCATAATGTTGCGAAGCGTGTTATCGATGCGTGGCCTCCAGCTGTACTGAAAACGATGACGCAACGCGATAACTATTGATATTAGACTAGACGGAAGTCGTTGAGGCGTTAAAATCAAATACAAAGCATGTTTGAGAATCTTATTGATTCTTTTAACCTAGAGCGAAAACTAAATACCTGCTATCTCACGGCACCGATTTCACAATAATATTTACGGAATGAAATACCATCTGTTATGCGATATGCACGGTGCACCTGACGGTACTGACTTGTTTGTTTTGCAAATCCAATCGGGGCGCATGCGCTGTACGTGCCGGTATTTATCGGTGTACCGTCCGATTTCTAATTATGGCATTAACAGGTTGCGGTGCAGTGGTTATCGCGGTTTCGTTAATATTCTTTGTGCTAACTTTGGCAACTTGTTAAATGATATCCGATCGACGCTTCCGATTTCTTATTGGAGTTGTTTTTCTGTTGACTTCTTTGAATGTTGTTCTTGTTCTTAGTTTTTATTTTTATAACCGGTTTAGTCTAGCTATGTCAAAAATGTGACTAACCCAAGAGATCGCGTTATGAGCGCAGCTAAGGCAACTTCGTTTGAATATTTTATGACTTCGCCCAGATGGCTTTACTATTTCTTGGATATCTTCTGACGGTACCGCAGAGTTGCGGGCTTTAAATGAGCTGATAAAACAGCCTTCTATGAATCAGCCATATTCTTAGTTAGTTACGTCATTGGTTGATATAGGGTAGGTACACTTCATTTAAAGGTTCCAAGTCACATATCAATCTAAACCACCTTTTTCTTGAGATTCCAATTCGACTCAAATTCCTAGCAAGCCACACAGACAAATCCAAGAGATTTTGTTCACATGAACGCGTAACGAATCTGTCTCAAGTAAATCAGGGTTAAGGGTGTCTATAACTCTATATAAAACGACCTCTTTCTATGCTCCCCTTATCCAACATCAATGTTTGACGCTGAGAAAGACGGCAATACTTCTCCATCTCTCTCTAACGTTCTTAGCGGTTCGGACTAGTTCCCGCTCCGAGATTTTAATTAAGGGTCTTTGAACTACTGAATGCTGATGGTGCGTGTCGTCTACGAGCTACGGTATGACGCAACGCTAAGCCACCGTAAAAACGCCAATGCTTAATTTCTACTTAGCCCGAGTGGTCAGTGAGGTAATTTTTACCGTAAACGATGGATTAAATAATACGAATCCAGACAATGAAGATGGATGTAATAGATGTTGTGTAATTGATGATGTTTGGAAGAACTGTTACGACATCTAATGTTATCTCCCGATATCTTAAAGACTATTGTCTATTCTGATAACTTTAAAAACAAGTTTGATAAACCAATCTACAGTTGATAACCATTGTAAAACAAGAAATTCTTTTTCCACGTACGCTTGCTGAGCGATTTAAACAACCACAACGCTAACACAAAATGCTAACGAAGCTGAATTCTGATGGCGAGTGCATTCATGTAAGCATGCCATCATTTAAATAAGCCAAGTCAAAAGAAATGGACCTGTATTAAAAGGTAGATAAGACAGTTTTTAAAACGACGCTGAACCTGGACAAGAAGAATTTTTGAATTACGGTTAGTCGCATTAATAAAATGCATTCCGGCTAAATTTCAGGGCAACAGCAATATAAAGACTCAGGGCTTTTTGAGTACCCCACAACGCCTGGCGGTTTACTGTTCGGTTAGCAAGCACACGCGGTCTACCAGCCTTACAAATTTAACACGACCATAAGCCCATTATTCATATTTATTTCACTCAAAGTCAGTAGCAAAGTAATATTTACTTTAGAAGAGAATTTAGAGCTCGCATTAAACAGTTTCTATATCCTCAGTAAACAAACCAGAAATAAAACGAATGTGCACCTGAACACTAAACAGTTCTGTTGCTGCAGTTAATAACGAATTTAATGCTGATGTCATTGTCGCAGATAAAATCGATGTATTTACAACGCATAATAAAACACCGGGCCTTCAAACAACTTGCAAGAAAGCATATAAAATGAGAAACACTGAAACAAATACAAGCCCTTCGAGATCCGGTTCGAGAAACAATACGGCATAAAGTTGAAGCGAACTCGCTGCATACGTAATAATGTACAATGGCCAATTCCATACACCCGATACTTGACCGGGGAAACCTGTTTTCAAAGGCGCTGTGCCCCTGGTCTCAACTACCGCCACGACGCTTGACCTTGGATGCCTTAACACAACCCTTTTTTCCATCGCTGGTTTTGCGCAACGTGGATTAAAAACATTATTTCCCGAAGCTGCAATGGAAAGCGTGCATTTAGCTATTACCGAAAGCTCCACGGAATCGTTGTAATGGTTGTATACTTCCAACTGCATTCTGCATTCAGCTCGGTCGAACGTTTGATGATAAAGATTGCCCAGTGAGTTTTAAAAATGCTTTCGAATTAGCACTTGGTTGGCATGTCTTAATGGGTTTATCTGACACTAGAGCAAATTGACCGAACGGATGCGCTCGCTTGGCATATGGCGCAAACAAATGCTCGAGACACCTGATACGTGGGTCGAGGCGAAAATAAAAAAAAAGCGACAGGCTTTCTGAGAAGCTGACATTTAAGATAAAGTAAACCTTACCCGAAAAGTGTTCTTCGAAAGAGCATTAAAGATACAATATAAAATGGATTTAGTTGCCTACTTTTTACTCGCCCGGCAACTTAAGTAAGATTGGCACTCAGAAAAACGCGCTACTTTTATTTAAAGGGCTACAAAGAGCTGGTCTCTGCTATCATAGGTATGTATAAGGTAATAATAACTGTATGCACAGCTGGTATCTCAAACCGGTTGTCCGGGTCATCCCTCATTAGCTGCAAGGTCCTCAAATTAACGAACTGCTAAATACGGAGACCTGTTTATCGTCTGTCTTTACAGTATTGTCGTTTCGCCTTGGAGTTAAAATGGCAATGCCGCACTAAAAAAAGTTGACATCAGCTGTTAACCAAGGTTTCATTCATGAGTTTGTTTTATTTTTTGCGACGCGTGACAATGTGTCTTGGTGGTTTTCTAAGCTATTGCTGCTCAAGTGAGAGTAGCCCATACCAACTTAAGCGCGGTAGTACGCAAGAGTTTCTCGGCGAATTCACCAGATTAGGCGCAACTTGGGGAATCCAAATCCGGTTTCCACGCTTTAAATGAACTATAGTAGTTGTGGATGCAATGAGAATCTATGTTTGTCCGAAAACTTGGGTATTTTGCTGGTCATTAAATAATATTGTTTTCTGACAATTATGCAAATGATTCTCTCAGTGTTTTGTTTGGTCATAATCGTGAGTTAAATGTTTTTAGAAATCATTATTATTCTTGCTTCGTTTACTCTTTCAACGTCATTGTGGCTTTCAACAAATTGTGTGAAATGTTTGAGATTATCATAAATTTTCGTGACTCTGTTTGCAATTATGAACGTGCTATTTTTGTAGATCCGAGATGTTTTAGTAGCTGATTTAGCACAAATTGGCTTCAATATATTGTACAACGCTGTGTCTAAGGTTGAAATCAATTCCGTAAAGGTTATTTAACATTTATGCGGCTTCTTTAACTCAAGCTTTATGTGTGGCATAAGACGAGATTAATTTCTAGAGGAATTCACAATGAGGATGCCTTATAAGAACCAGCTTTAAACTAGTTTACAATATAATAACAAGTGACACGGTTCACAAGATTACCACGCATGTTTTTTTTTCAACGTAAATGCGCATTTTGACCCGACTTCCTTTGACCACAGGCTGACCAGAAAGAAATTTCATGGTTGAGGGAGCATTGACAATGTTCTATTACGAGTTGGCCGAGTCTATACTTAGCCTGAGTCATTGACGTCAGTACAATTTTATCAAGCATTTTACCGCGACTTAATTACTGCTATTGTTGTTCCTTAAATGACTAATCAGTATTGGACGTTGGAATTCCGTCGGTCGCCGTTCCATCTGCATGGCATAATTTAACCGTCGAGTCAACTTCAGTTACGCCTTTGGCTACGTCAGATTCTTACTCACATTTTAATGCATATGGAATTATGACACTGATGAATCGAACATGTTTGTCATCTTCCTGAAACAAACCGGAACTGAGTTATCGATGATAAATGTTAATGCAATTTTAAGTGTTGGTATTTAGAACTAACTGGGTTAATCTATTTGTTGTGTCGTGAAAGTAAACATTGATAAGTTTTCTAGACTAAACAAATAGTGTTATTATAAAAGGGTGAAGAGATGAGATCTTAAAAACGTGCAGATTAAATAAAGTACCTACATCTACCGCTAAAATTTGATGGAATTTACTGCGTAGGTATCATTCACACATCACTAATGGTAGGGACTTAGGGAGGGCCCCTCCTGTCTAGCCAGAGGGGAGAGCTGATTCCCCTCAATGTAAAACCAATATTACCGATTCCGAAAACAATGCGTATGATGAACACTCAGATAAATACAGCTCTTGGCATAACATTGCGTGATAACAAAGAGAGAAAAACATTCACCTCACGAATTACATTCTCAGAAAAAGATCTTACAAAACAAATTAAAGTCCCATTCTGTTTATTCTTAGACATTTTCATCATAGTAAAAAGCAGTATCTTCTTATCTCCTAGTATACAATGATAAAAATAACCATAACCGACGTTATGAAGTAAAGAATGATAAAAGCAACGTGAACTTTCCTGGTGACTCAACAGCTATTTATTTTGCTGGTTTTACAGTGCAGTGTGTCTTTGTAGAATCTGATTACGGCATGGAGTAAATATTTTTCAAAGCGTTACATGTTGTATGCAGTGTTCTCTGAATTTTAAAAGGTGCACTGTTTGAATTACAAATTAGAAAGAGAATAACTACATATAGGTCTGTAAAAGCTGTACAAAACTGTAATGACTCATATATTATTATAGCTTCTAAAATAAATACAATATCATAACATGAGTTTGAATTAAAATCGGGACTAGATCTATTAGACGGAATTCACAAGAAGTCTGCAGGATTTTATTTAAAATGGGCATCTTATTTGTCATGATAGAAAATCATTTACGGATGAAATACTTTTACTGACTCAAACTAAAGTATAAATATTTACACGTACAGTATTGTTTTTCTTCTTTGAGGCGATACTTGTATATTTTTGTTTGTTATAGTGTCATCTTATAGGAAATTGATGAATCAACGTCTTTGTATGCTCACTCTGTCACAGCATTATTATTCGCTATATTGTCTGTATGCTTCCTTGTCTTTCGGTAAAATCTTGCTTTAAAACGATTTCAGGCCTTAAACGTTTGTGCGTTTTGAAATGTGTATAAGTAGACCACAGAGAAGAGAGACAGAGTCAGAGAGAGTATTATGAGTAGTACATTATAAGTAGTTCTGTTCTTAATTAGTTAATTGTAAATCCGTCTCAATCTCAACGCTCTTTAGTAAACAGATTTTATCTTATCAACGCATCAAGATCGAGTTTGAATTTTAGATTTTAATTAAAGTATTATTTTGAACTCGTCTGCACCTGAACACTACATCTACTTGAAAGGTTAATGCACTGTTTTGCTTTTGCTCTGAGCTTATATTACAGCTTGTTTGCTTGACTCTTCATCTTAGCCAACGAATAATAAAATGTTTTACAAAATCACAGTTCCAGGTTCTTCATTCTTAATTCTGGTAATAACTGATTCAAACGAAATCAGAATAGCAACATTCAGTAAGAGCATTATCTCAAATTGAATTTTGGCACGCATACGTACACACACATTCCGCATTCTTCACACATATACAATGCATGTTTCAAAAACAATAATTATGGCTAGAACAAATGTGTCACTTGTACCCACGAGTATTGTTCAAGTTGATACAGAAACAATGATGTTGTCATAACGCACTAATGTTTTTAATTTTGTCAAATTTATGGCACAAAGTTTTTATTACAATGACTACGAACAAAACAACAGCGAAACAAGTGATAAATTGCTCGATGTTGAACTTTGTGCGGCTAGTTGATGAGGATATTTTATTTGAGCGTGTGAAAGGGGGTCTTATATTGTAATCTAAATATAATACTCTGAAGAATTTGGAGATAGTTAGCACTTGTGAAGACTATATTTGAAGCTATTTCAATCAGCTCGATTTTTCGGGGGCATATCTTTACCAAAACTATAGGAAGGAACTCTGCTTGTATCGTAAAAAGGATCAATGCTGTTGTCAGTCAAGATTTCGCTATTGCTATAATAGATACGATCTTAGATCATAATATCAGTGCACTGGTATTTTTCAAGAGCGCTAGCTTGCGTAGGAAGGCAAAGCCAAACTGACGTCATCGCCTTTCACTGTACCTAACTACCTATGCCTATTTGAGGAGTGTCACCTTTAAGGAACTTGTAGATTAAACGGTCAGGGCGGTGTGCAAAGGTCTTGATAATCACGTGTAGGTTTAATATCTAGCAGCTAATAATAACGAGGCAAAAGTTGCGATCTAAACTGCTATAAATATCTTGGAGCTAAAAGGTGAAGATGAAGTTTAATAAGAATTAATTGTCTCAGCGGGTGGGTATTATAACGGAGACGATGTGTGTAATATGTTCGTATTAAAAGGCGAACGGGCAAATGGTGTTAGCGCCGGAAAAAATGTAGGTGGCGACTTTACTGACGAAGATAAAATCTGAATATAAGACCTTAATATTGCGTTGACTTCTAATAATAAAGAACTCGAAATTGATTATTACGAAGAAGAAGACTCATGAACTCATGAGATTATAATAATCAAATTTGATACAAGCTGAAGCACCTGCCTGCCTCGGGGTCGATGACTCTTTTTTATAAACATTCAGATTGTGAAGCAAGATTTTTCTCTCATAGAATTAGAATATTTATAGAATACATAGCGGTCGTTGTGGTTTTATACTTGCTCAGTGTATAAAAATAATACCGGTATAATCAAAAGTATTAACCCCAGCACCGAAAATAATTAGGTTATGTCAGCGGGGGCGAGTTGTATAAAATTAGAACCATTATTTTATCGGCAGAATAGAATATAGGTAGCTTATTTATTAGCTTTTTTCTTTCATATTGCGCGCTACGTTCATTATTTCACTATTGTTAAGTTAGCTTGCTTTCTTATGATTTTTCTCCATCACTCACACAGCAGCCAATTCCCGCCTAAGACGGATAGCTAAACACACTTGAAACATTCATTTAAATATCGTATTTGAATAGGGCTATTGAATTGCGGTACACAACGATTGAAAGTCTGGTAAAATCCTTTGATGACTAAGTCAATAAAAAAGTAATCTTATCAGCTTTCAATTGGTAGCCGTAGCCTTTATCAGATCCTTCCTGTGACTAACTTCTTCCATCTTATTCGTAGCAAACATAATCTTCGTAGCACGATCAACAAATAAGATATCACTTCCTTTATCTTTTGATGTACTCGACTCTTATCTTTCATGGTTACGTAAAAGATAGTAACGGTCATAGAATTACCAAATATCTTCTTCAAATCGCGTGAGAAGTACAAGTTATTGCTACACGATGATATTATAGACTCCGTGACGAAATAATAAATCGTTTTCACCTGAAAATTGTACAGCGTCTTGAGTCTTAAGTTTTCAGAAATTGCCCGAATGGTCGTTTATTTCAATGTGTCTGCGATCTCTCTGCGTATTTCGATATCTACGAGGTTATATTTGGAGATGAGTGCAGCCATAGTTTAGTAATAGAACGTAATAATGCATGACATTCATGAAGGATACGTGTGTGCATAAATACTTTTTGCTATCTCTATATTAAAACCTCTTTACATAATTAAACAAGTGCATGAATGTGTTTCACATCGGATCGTGCCGCAGAAACGACCACTGCATCAATGAATTATGGGCTAAAAAGTAATTCCAATGTAGTGATAGATCAATATCGTACGTAGCAACAATGATGGGAATGCCATTAGATTTGCAGATTCGTTTCGTAAAGTGAAGTCGTAATGTGTTAACGTCGATACAGAGGTATTACATGTCGCTACTCACACAACCTAGTTGTCATTCGTAGAAATCGTGTCATTAATGTATTCATATTGCAAAAAATAATGGTGCCGTAACTAAACTTGGTATTAGGTGCGGGACAGCAACTCTATTCACGCTTACCGATGCCATAACAACAATAGAAGCAATGGAATATCTGTCAGTGAAATTTAATAAATTCGCCCAGTGAAAGTACTGCTCCGACCAGAGTAGCGATACACACCAGTTACTTAATTATTACGGAAGTCAGTTTATATTTTATACTTTCTTTAAACAAACCACGATTGTACGGCGGTGATTTTATTGTGGATCGATTCGCTACATTTTTATGATCTCAGTAACGATAAAGAGGTTTTATAGCCCTAAAACTTCGTAGTGACTAAAAATGTATATCAAGGACGCCAGTTGTTAAAAAGTAAACTAATTAGAAGTCCAATCTATGAAAGCGGACAAGGCGTATGTTCGGGTAAAATCACCTAGGCAACAGAATTACGAACAAAACTTTGAATATTCTACTAATAGAAAGCAATCAAATGCGTATGAATAAATATTGATTGACTTGGGGTCCCTCAAGGGGCCATCTATGAATTGAAGCCCACGTCAATAGGATGTTTGCGTCGATTCCACCCAACGTAATAACTCTCTGAATGTTCACTAATTCTGGATTCGATAACCTTCTAGATATTTTCGCTGGACGTCCGTGTAATTAGTTTTCATATTATGTGAAAGTAATAATATTTCTTTGTGTATTGGTTGGATTTTCTTTGTGGTCTTGGCTACAAATCATCCACGGACGTAAAAGTAGGATTAATTTTATCAGTAGCATGAATATATCTTTAAATTTTCTATGATTATGCGTTTTCACAGTAGCTCCGGTGCCCGGCAATGCATTTACTGGTTGATATGATGCTGATGATAGATGTTTTATATCACTCAAGATACATAAGAAGGAAAGTTCAGTTTCACATTAATGATTGATCGTGTACGAACAGCTCCATCCGTACTTAATCTGGCATGACTTAAGCTTTTTATAGCCGACAGGAAATTGTTCCTCCACGTAACCACTCGTGTTTTTATGGTTTTACTTTAACTATCAATAAATATGTTAGTCGTGTAGTAAAAATTAAAATAATTAGCGGTTGAGCACCGCAGCTGAAGCTACCGACAAAAATAGGTCTTGATTTATATCTGGAGTCTATATTTGAAATCTGTCTGGGTTTTATATCTGGATATAAAATTCAGAATGTATTTTCCGACATCTTTCAGCCATGGAGCATAAGGATAGTATTTCTTGCCCATCTGCAGTATCCAGACGTGATTTATTATCTGTTCCAAATACTTGCTCTGAGAACTCGAATTTCGAATGCTTTGAACATTCTTGAAGAGTTACCATCAAAGAGTACTTTGTACAGCCAAAAAGGAAGCGAAACTCGAAATATGGGTCATCATGTAACATCAGAGAGCAGACTCGTATTTCAATAACAAAGTACCCTTATGCTCCGTCGTGACAATTAAAGTATTCAATTGATAAGGCCACAAGAATGCGTGGACTATGAATGAATGTCGACAATTCATAGAGAGATAATGTGGACTAGATTGGAACCATTGCATTTTGAAACACTGATGTAATGGTGAATGTCGTTGAGGACATTTTAATTGAAGCAATTGTGACAGTATTATTGGCAATTGATCTTTGATCAAACAAAATATCAATTGATTCGAAAGAGTTCACCGTATCGGAATAAAAGAATATGTTCTATGATAAAGTGCTTCAAGGAAAGGTCGACAGATGATATTTATTTTATTTTATTTATTTGGCTCACCAACAATTGAATACACAGTATTTCGTATTATTTTCAGACAGAAAAGAAATACAGAGTCCATTTTGATCTCGAAGTGGTTGCAACGGAATTTTCATCCGAACGTAACATATGTACATAGGTGCGGATGAATAGAAACGACCTCTTGACATTTCCGAAGCATTTGGGATTGGTAACCGAACCGTACTTACCGTACAGTATAGCTTTTGCAAAATTATGTTGTGTGGTATTTCAATGCTCGCCGTATTGGATCAAACTATATCCAATACTAGAATGAAATATTTGAACTAACATTAGTCATATCTACTTAGTAAGCAATTGATTCATAGCCCAATAAAGAGGCCGGCCCTTATATTGGTTAATCAACGATAGTATAGTAACGTCTGCTTTCATGCATGACCTACAAAACAAAAAACCAGACAAAGGCAGTATCGATCTGGCTATATGGATATGCAAACAATTGATAACAAATTACTTTGGATATTAAATTCTATTACTACCAATGAAGTTAAGGTCAGAGAACAAAACTTATAAGATTTTATTGTGCCGTATGATTATAATACCTTATAATTGAACACGTAATATATTCTCAAATCTTATTTGTTTTGAACATTTGCACGTCGAATTGAAAAGGATGAATTGAAGTAAACCACTTAAGCACAAGTGCAGAAGCCAAATAAAATGAGCAAGCACCACGTTTTTTCATTGGCAACAATTTACTGATTGAAAGAATACCGCCAAAAATTTTAAATTGTCCCGTAACATCAAATGTCGAACCGTAAAGTGATGTCATGACACCATTAACCCAACTCCGCCTGATCCAGACCACTCGAGACAACGAAACAGTTCAATAATACCGGAATTATTGAACGTACGACGTCACTGCGACCTCCTCGAGGTATAAATACTAGCACACAATAATATATTGACGACGTCTACGTCACACGGCATTGACAACTTTTAGTTAAATAAAGTTTCCATTCTGAAGAACTTGATCAGTTGAATCGAAGGCCGAAATCAAGAGTACGAATATTTTTGGATATAGATCCGGTTTAAGTGAATAATTATGTAATAAATAGTTCGCAGTTCACGCCGATGAGATTAGATCGAGTATAAGCATATCAACCCGAAATTGATGAAAATGAAATTGGGAAATGAGGCCAGCTCTCTGCTTAATCTATTGATCTTTACAAAACAAGATCATCGTTCCTTCGAAACGATTAAATTAATCTGATTCGTGCGACTCGATTGGCCTGTAATGCGCTTTTGAATAAGCGTGATGTCATCACACCCCAGATTCGGTTGGAGTATGACCAGTGATTGTGTGCTAAGAATGCGTCAACCAAGCCAGAGGACAATGGTTCTTTCTGGATTTAAAATTTTCTACGATTCTGATTTAGATTTTAGTGAAATTACCATTCTATTTAAAGCTCGCAAGAGTCTGTTGCTAAGCATGAGTCATTATAAAACTGACTAACCAGAAGGAGGCAGGTGTTAATTTAATAGAACCAAAGTTAGAGCTGGCTTTAACCCAACTCATAGTGGAAAAGAACCGAAAGACAAATGTATGCATCGATTACGCCGTATATGCGTCACTCATTTCTAATACGTAGTGAAACCATAGCTAATTTCATTTGTGTCGCTAAATGTGTCTCTAAATCTTGGCAATCAACACTGTTTAAAATTCCAACAAATGCTAGCACGTTTCTAAAACATTCGGAGTATAAAATGAGTATTGCACTCATATGTGCATGAACCATGTAAAAGTCTTTTGTCGGCCGAATTTTTGCGTATATTACGTAAACAGGTTTCTCGTATTCTTTCACAACTTTCATTCATTGCGACACATTATTTGCTATTGTGCGTGTTACGGTGGTGTTTAAAAAACGAATTTCGATTGTTCGCAACCGCACGTGTTCAGAACAGAGTTACATCTTCGCTTTTACGTAATGGATGTTAGTAAACATAATTTTTAGGACTTAAATAATTACGTGGTTTTGGCTTCAACAGAAGCGTGTTGAATTCCGTCCACTTAATTTTGCTAGTCTTGGGAATTAAAACGTGCCAGATGAAAACTTTTAGTTGCAACAGTGGTTGCAGCAGAGAGATTAGAGTGAACTACTATTTCATCCTTGGACCTAAAAGCACTCAGAAACACTCAGCTGAGTTCTGGGTACTTGGAACCTCTTTGTAAGGTACTTACTTAGTTCGTTAGTAACTATAAGCCTGTCTCTGATTGTCCCGGAAAGGAACAACTAGAAATTAAGCTTGTTCACTGCTTTCAGCTTAAAACTAATTAAAAAGTTGAGTACAAGGAGGTACTGCAAACAAAGGGAGGTATTGCGCTAGCTTTACAACTAAAATCAATTTCATTTATCATTTACCAGAACGATGCCGCGTTGGCGCCACTAAGAATAACGTTCTTGAGAAGATAATATCATCCAATAAGTAGGTGCTCGCTATTCTTTAGCTTGGGATAAGATCTTTTGAAGTTTCTTTCAGAACTGTTGACCTTAAAATGGATCTTGATTAGAAGTTACCGTTACTATAAGAAGCTCTCTTTTTATCAGTTTAAGATCATCTTGTTACGGATTCCATAATTCGTAATTCTGATCTCGATGAAAGAAGAGCATTGCGTAAAATACCAGCTTATTATGTCTGACTGTTGTTTTTTGTTATTAAATCACTAATCTAGTACTCATCGTTTTCATCTATCAGTCCAGAG
This sequence comes from Standfussiana lucernea, assembly GCA_964057025.1. NCBI lineage: Eukaryota > Metazoa > Arthropoda > Insecta > Lepidoptera > Noctuidae > Standfussiana > Standfussiana lucernea. The sequence continues at coordinate 14,520,164 of OZ059799.1, forward strand.
TGTCTCAGTAATATCAGTCATTACGTGTTTGTGTAAGTACCTTAATACTTTTTCTTTCTTCGACGTGAACGTCGAGATCCATGGTATGTATACTACTTTGAGTTAGGAGCCAGTCACGATTCTACCGTATCCAATCGAAATGTTTGATCCTAACTGGTTTCAAGTTTCCAACTAACAACTCTGTGGTATTTTAGTTTACGTTGGCGATGCACGTATTGATATCGCTCTCAGTTATGCTCATCCCGGAAGCGAAAACAAACTTGCAGATAAGCAACGTTGTTCAAATAAAATGTAATATTTTAAATAAAACTTTTGTTATAAGTATAACGTATCGATAACCCGTCTGTTTTTCAGTCACTATGTCTGTCTGGAAACAGTGTGTCGTGTCGATTTTTTTTATTTCCACTATTTACTTTTATTTGTTCTTATTTAGCACGTTGTGTGTGTCTAGTGGACATGTGCGCTAAAGCTGTGTGAGTACTATTGGTATTGACACGTATTTGTCTTTACCGAGCCTTCGATACGGTCATAAAAATAGTTGTCTTAAAATTCTACGATTTTTATCTTTTTAAACAATTATTTATTTGTGCTAGTACCATAACACCAATCGTTCTGTAAAACAACAATAAGCCGGATAAAAACAACGGCGAACACAATTAAAAACTACACACATCAAAAGTATCTAGGGATCAACATATATTTTTGCAATAACTTTTCTCCTGATTGATATTAATTAAAATTTTCTTTAAGGATTCATCAAATAAAGTGTTTTCGTTTGTCACAGTAACGATAAACCAAGTCACCTTTGCATTAATAAAGAAATTTGCCATTTTCCTAATAAAGGGATTTTTGACATTTGAACCACTAACATTAAAGTTCGAAAAAAAGACTGAAATAACAGTTTTCTTTAAAATTTTATTGGGTAACTTAAACAATTAATAATCCGTGTTTCTACCGCGAACACTAACAACACAAGAACATCAGTTTGGCATACTCAAAATGAGTTCATCCAAATCACGCTGTGGAATGGCCGCCCATGTTCGTTGCAACAACAAAAAAAGGTCTTCTTGCGACTGGATACCCTCCATATTCGGCAGAGCTCTTCTCTGTAGCATATCCCATGCATGCTCAATCGGGTTCAAGTCTGACGACTGAGCAGGCCAGGGCAGGACATTGATGTTAGCTGCGGCGAGAGTCTGTCTTACAACTCTTGCGGTGTGCGGTCGTGCATTATCATGCATTAACTGAAATAAGGGACCGATTTGCACTTGTAGAGGAACGATGACGTCTGATACAATCGTCTCAGCATAAATTTGAGCGTTGAGGTTGCCTCTGATCCAAATCAACTCAGTTCTTCCGCCGATCCAAATACCCGCCCATACCATGATGGTTCCACCACTATAAGGATGGACTTCCTGGCAGGATTTTAATCGCTGTTGGCGTCCAGGGGTTCTCCAGTGTCGTATACGTCTTGTATCCGGTCTCATACCAAAACGAGACTCATCAGAAAAGCACACGAAACGCCATTGTTCTTCTGCCCAATTTCTGTGTTCAAGAGCCCATTGATATCGAATCCTACGATTGTGCATTGCTATAGGTGGTACCCGTAGCGGTCTTCGGGAATGAAGGTTCACTTCATGCAAGCGGTTTCTGACTGTTTGGTCGCTAATTAAGTTCCCTGAAGAGTGATGAAGCCTCACGGCTAACATCATGGCGGTTATTGTTGGAGCTCTTCGAGTTAAGATTTGAATGTATCGGTCTTGTCTCCGTGTGGTGCAGCGATACCGTCCTCCATGGCGCTCAGCCACGGTACCAGTGCTTCGGTAACGTGTCCAAAGTCGACTGATAACACTCTGACTTGTATTTAGAGCTAAAGCCACAGTACGTTGCCGGGAACCAGCTTCTATCATTCCCACGGCTCTGAGCATTTCTTCCCTGCTTAAATGACGTCGCCGCTCCATAATAACGTTGGTTTTAATCAGTAGTAGGGAAACAGTAGCACTAATAATGTCTTCAATGCGTTGTATGTTTTTATAGGGAAAATATTGACAGCTTATTTTCATCTTTTACTCGAATTTGATTGAGAGTTCCTGATTCAAATTATGAAATGCACCAAAAAGGATCCATATAAATTTATAAAATCATAAATTTATTACAAAGCCACATCTCAATCTCAAGAAATCCGCATAAAAATGCTTGATCCCTAGACACTTTTGATGTGTGTATTCATTATTTTTAATTCACTCCTACAATTCTTTTTCAAAAACAAATGAAACAAACAAGCCATTTGTCGGGTTCATAATAATTTGGCGTTTGATTGGAGAGGCCTATATGCAGTAGGGGCTGCTATATGCTGATGATGATACTCATCGTTAAGGGTCTTCTTAAACCTCAAACTCACTTTTTAAATTTCATTTTTCTCATCACCCTTGTCCCATTTATCATTATATATTTATCAGGCGCCACAAAAGAAGACCGTGCTCCATCATAGCCCCATTCAAGAGTGCAAATGTTAGTTATTTACATTCCGTTCCCTCGTATTCATCTCACACTACTTGGGGTCGCGTCACTGGCCAGTGCAAATGGGTCTCGGCCATCTATCCTCGGAGTGCCAAGCCAAGGCTACTATGATATGGATTGCCAAATTTTACGTTAATGCTCGTTTTACGGCTGCTTTTTGTACTATGTGGGTTAAGGATGTTCATGTGGCATTTGTCAGTGACACTAGCGATTTAAATCTCGTCTAGGTGGATGGTTATATCTATCTAACATTGTTTTAGGATGATGCATGGGATTTCTGATTTCAAAGCATCGGTAACTGTAACTTTCATGCTTGTTAGTCTAAACACGCGTACGCACTTCATTAATCATTAGTATTATCCTGCTATTAGTCTTTGAATGTGCATTTCATATATTGGCAACGTTTCAAAGGATGCTGTCCTTGATAGTTCAGTAGTTATTAAAAGGTCGACGTCGCTTATACTTACGTGTCTTCTTTATATCTGGTTACATATCATTGTGCTTATTGTTAGAGTCAACTGATGGAAATGAGTTGAGAACGAGTTGACGGCTATAAACGATATAGATCTGTCATTATTAAAACACAGATGTGTCTTTATGAACGGCTCGTTAGTTCTCCACGTGGTTCCAATTGGGGACGGGCGTCATTGTTTGGAGTTACAGTTTGCTTGGTACATACTTTTGTAGGTTCTAACAGAAGCGTTCAATGGTATTGTGAAATGATTTTATAGGTTAGTTTTGTACACGACTAACCGTGTCATGAAACGAGACGGATAAATAAATAAGTATGTACCTACATACCAGTTTTCAATCGATGCCGCTGGTACTCGGCCTTGCTTTACGTGTTCTGTAATTCTTTCAGACACCTTAAGAATTCCTTTTCAACAGCTATATTTAGGTCAGCTTCTAGTCCAACTAGATGCAGCTGAATAACATTACATATTCCTTTTAACACGCACATCTATACTACTTTAGTATGTGTTATAGCGCCATTGTGCGGGTCTATTTACCTGTCCGCACATGATATTCTATTTTCCTTATCAATTCATTATTCGGAGGCCGAATGCGTTCATTTTAATAGAACTTCACGTTCTTACGACTTTTTGTATTTCTTACAATATCATCATCTTAGTTACTTTAGAATCCGCTTTGCGTATTCTGTTTTTATGCTATAGTTTTCTTAGCCTTGACATTTGATATTCTTTTGACGACCCGAATGGCGCAGCGGTAGTGAGGCTGCCTTACGTTCATAGGGTTCCGGGTTCGAATCCCGGTAGGAGCAAGTGTTTGTGTGATAGCATAGACATTTGTTACCGAGTCATGGATGTTTATATGTATAATAAGTATGTATTTACAAACAAAAAAAGTATCTATGTAGTATATCAACTATCTAGTGTCCACGACACAAGCCTCGTTGCTTAGTGTGGCACTAGATGGCGCTGTGTGTAATGTCCAGCGATATTATTTATTTATTTATTTATTTATTTTAACCGTATTAATACTGCCGTATAATTAAAAATCGCCAGCTTTGTATTTACATATAAAATATTTTATAGACGTTACGTGTTGCTGGATAATTTTCGAGACTGCGGCAAAAATCGTCGGATTTGCCAATTTACGTTAGTTTGTTAGTCCATAACCGAACGCGTTTGGTTTTTTCCCCTAGACTTTAATGTCAGACCTTGGTTCGTGATATCGTAACGCAGTAAGGACTGATATGATCTGGTAATGAGAAGTTTCTATAGTGATGGTGAATTTAATGATGGCAGTATCATGCAATTGTGATATAACAATTAAAATAGACGTCATCACAGTCCATCATAAAATAATCATAGATATCATCGCTATGATACCGGCAGTTCCAGTAAATTCGCATCGCTGAATACAGAATTATTGCAATTATGAATAAAATATCACATTTGTTTTATGAAAGCAGATAAAAATTGCACAAAGTACAATCAAGCACATGTAACCAAACGTGGCTTTATTATGATAGCATATTACGTAGTTCCCAGATTTTAGCATAGGATTACACAGCCGTATATTAGCAAATATATGAATTGCCAAAGATAACATTAACAGTTATTTAGCCAATCTTATCAAAAGAGTAATCAACGGTCAATGATCAAAATCTACGTCATCATTATCAATACTGTGATACTCTTTATGACGAAGATTAACACCCGTATCTATGAATAAGTCAAAGTGATTACTTGAGTAAATGTCATTATTTAAGATAAGATTTTTAGTATGTACTTAAGTAATTGCTTGATGTTAGAAATGTAAAAAGTTATAATTCTTAGCTTCGCTTTCTTTGACCGTTCACACTTCGTTTAAATTCTTGCCTATTTAATTTTTATTACATATTATACTATTTTACCATATATACTATACTATATTATTACATAAAAAAATTACACAAGTAATTACTTAAGGTCGAGTAATTACTTTAACTTGACTATAGATACGGGTGTAAGATTTTCTTCAAGCAATTGCTTCATTGCTGTTTAAAAATGTTTAATTATTTCTAACCATTCCTTAGAAATAAAAACTTGTCATTAGACTTATGGCATGAACGAATTAACTCGTCAATTAGTAACGAGACCTCCTACTGAACCATTTGCTGTTTATTCAAAGTAAACTGTACCTTATTTGCTTACTTTAACGGTGTTAACACCTTTGATGTTAAGTTGGTTACTATCGTCACTCACGTCTTCTTGCAACAGACCTTGCCGTTCTCACGGTTCACGTCGTGGTGTCGTCTTGAAGATCGAAACCGGATGTTGGGCAAAGTGTTGCAAAACTTTTATGGTATAGCAGTCAGTACATACCTATGGGAACTGCTAGAGAGAAATGTTTGATGGAAATATGAGTACAGATGCTGTCATTAAAGATGTCATCGTAGAATTTGCGTTTTAGAATGAGGCATCCTGGAGTTAAATGATGATGTCAGGGGTCAGGTGCATGCTGTTGCTCATGGTTCAATTATCCTACGAACGTATACTTATTATGGCTAGCACATGTTTCCTTTAATTCCATGTATTACAAGGCCTATGACCTCTTACGGACTGATTCCTACATTAGATTATCCGACGAGGAACTTAGTAAGATTTAGCTTTGAATTTAGCTTTGGGTCTTTACTGTGTTTGATTCACCAGTTTTTTTTTTCAAATAATCTTGAGGAGGTCCGGTCATTTAACTTTTAGTTTCGGTTAACAGTTGTTTATCGAAAAATCAAGTAATTGAGCCCTTGACCTCTAAATTACAGTGTACACAAATAGTTGATAAACATAACATATTCTTTTCGCGTTAATGCGAAAATTACGCACGGTAACAAATCAAATTAGGAACATATAGGAATTTCAATAATGGTAAATTCAATGTAATTTGCAACACGCTGTTTTGCACGTGCAAATAAAAACGATTGATTGATGACGCGTTTATCGGAGAGAAAACTAAGATCGTCGAAGAAGACGAAAAATACCCTTATGGACTATTTACAAAGAAACTAAATAAATCCTTGATAAATAACTCAATATTAAGCTCGCACATTTCAACAAAACTCAACCAAGACTTACTTGCAAACCTGCAATCTGCCATTCACAAACTGCAGAGAATCCCACACAAAAACTGAGTGAACAGGTCCATCGACGCCCACTCTCAACCATTAGTCTGACAAATACTCTATGACGCGAAGGTCACGACCATACAATGGAATGTTGCGACCGCAACAATGGATGGGCCGGCCACGGCACGAATAAATTAACTTTGCGATACGCTATCGATATTATTAGTATTGTCGACTATTGTGCAGTTGCACGTGCCTGTACCCAAAAATTTAAATGTTTTGACATTTAAAATTAAAGGTGTAGATTTCCAAGCATTGTTGTTTCCTGGATTGTAATGAGATAGTTTTGGTGTGGGATTTCATTTGTAGAGTGTACTTTATCCAACTTTTGTCGAGTTCCATTAGAATATTTTATATTACCCTCCTACTACCGCTGACTACCTGAACATTTCTGTAGACCCCGTGTAATTGCTTTCCATGTTCAAGAGGCACTCTGAACGTTGGTTGTTTATTTGCTGCTAAAGCTTTAATGTTCTGCATTATTGTTTAATTATATTTCCATTCCGGTTGTTACGACTTCTATTTCATATTGTTTCGCATTCCGTGGGAATCTGCGATGCTATAAAATGTTTCTAATAATTACAACATTCCTAATTTTGTTTTGCTTTCCAATGATCCAATCTTCATTGCGATATTGATGATTTAATTCATCTAAAAATCTAAAGCTTGTAAGATATTAAGTGTTTAAAATCAAGCTCTACTCCATAATTTACTCTCTAAAATATCATTTGAGATTTCTCTGTGCGCTAAGAAAGTCTTATTTCAGCTACGTCTTATTCACTACAAGAATTCTGTTTATGAAATCACTCCATTCAATCTTGGAATAAAATAAAAATTCTAAGCATAATACTAGTCTCGGTTATCTAAAGGGTCATATCGTGCTCCCTGACCTCAAATAATTGTAGTTCGTACCTCGCGCCACATACCACAAATGATGTGAGATTCTTGCTGACATACATCTAAGGAGGTTACTAATTTCTTACATGTATATGGTCTGGATTGGTTGCAGACGCTCGGGTGTAGGCGTTCGAGATTAACTTTGATTTATTAGTCCTGTTACTTACTTGTTACAGTAGGATTATACGAAAATAGTTGTAATTAATTGACGTATGCTGTTTTTATTTTTGCTCATTCCCATACATGGGCTGGCACTTAGTTGTGACCTGTAGCTGTTCTGCTTAAGGCGTATAGATTGTTTGTTTCGAGTGGGATTCTAACGGGAGTTCCAAGTCTACTGAATAAATCACTAAGATAAATGTATCTCATTTTGCATTAACATTGCTTGGGAGTATTACTTATTATTCACAGCATCCCTATCTGCGTGGTAAACAACTAACATTCCACAAAAGGATATTTCGCTTTGTAAATTGTGTGCGTAGAAATGCAGAAAGCAATTTAACCCAACTCACTATCAATTCTGCGTTCGTAATCAGAAACCTTGTGAACATTCGCCTCAGTTTCAATTTAATAAGAAATTGGGAAGTTTCATGTAATTTGCTTCGGTATTTGCAATTTCGCAAGTAACCTATAGTTGCCATTTCACCGCTGACGTTAACGCGCAAGTTTCTACGTTTCTAGTGTTAACGCTGGAAGCCATTTTCATTTACGACTCTATTTTCTTAGAATTGCTATTTCATTAATTTTTTAAAAGGTTCATTTCTTCAGTCGGTATTGCATTTATAGTCTGTTCAGTGGGTTCTTCTGCAGACTCATATACTGTTTGATACACAAGTACATATTAAAGTACGAGTAGTACTGATGTTAAACCGTCATTACGTTACGTTACCGTTAGTACGCGGCCAAAGACCAAAATATTTATTTTCAGGCTCTTTGTCTCAAATATCTTTTTACTCATTACACACTGTTTTTTATTTAACTCGCGGGTCAGTAAAGCAACGTATAACGAGCGCCATTGTTTCCATATTTTCAATTGTCGCGTTGAAAGATAAATATGAATTTAAACAAACCTTGCCGGTAAAACAGCATGTTTGCTAAAGTTATCCGTACTGTTTGCGAGCGCCAACGTCATTGTTACGTCCATGTTTCTACCCAAGCATTTGGTATATTATTTACTAAATAAACAATATCGTTTGCGTTGTGCACTGGCTTTCTCTGGGCAAATTAAATTTGATTGGCCGAATTAAACAATGTATTTGATTGTGAAATGGTCATTTAGTCCCTCGGGTAGGTACATTGGCTTTCTCTTTCCTGGCTTTTCTCAGTGACTTGCTTCCTGGTTTTAATTGCTGATTTACCGTCAACTGCATTGGTAGTTTACGCAGTTTGATGTTTATTACCAAGCCTTTGGCCCCTGACATCTAACATACACCGACGAAGATCACGATTCACAAAGCATGAAACATCGAACAAGATACAATTAGTCAGAAAAACAAATTGATGAAAGCTGACAGGAAGAAGTTCTCACATAATTATTGTTTCATAACTGCCTACATCCGCTGTATATTCCATTGATTTACAAAATTACTCGTGGAGTCTGATTGTTAAACGTCCATGTTAATTGAAAACAGTTACATTGTATACTTTATTACAGTTCTCAAGAATTTTAATTGTTTCTTCTGCCTATTGTTTTGTGCGATCTTCAAGATCAAAAATTTACTCATTATAATATTATAAACTTTGTATCAGTTGTGGTGATTATGTAACGGACATTATATTAAATACAAGGTACTCGTGAGAACTTGTGTCTGTGATAATTGCTTGTTCTCTGCCGGGTTAGATAACGTGACCACTTGAAACACATCATCCGTATTTACGGAATTGCTTCGGAATTTAGTGCCGTTTCCGTTCTAGTCCTGTGACAGATGTGCGGTTCTATTTTTGTCGTTTTATTTGATGTCATAACGAGCGGCTGTGTAGCAAATTGCCACATTTGTTGAATACTGTATTCATCTCTTTGGGCGGGATGTAGTTTAAACGATTTCGTTTTGGTTTCCCCCGTTTTGTTATTGCAAACATTATGTGACCTATTATTAGTTGACTGTTTGTTGACTTGGGTTATGACCTCATCGTCATCTCATTTTCATGTCGAATCGAATCTGTATCACCTAATACACGAGTGCGACGACTATTGTACTTTTAGTGTTCAATTTCATTTCTGATTATTATCATATCTTTGCATGTATAAGCTAGGTCTCAAGTCTCAATTCGTCGACTAACAAGTGCGCCGGGTCGTCGTGATAATGTGCCGGCGCGCGCGCACGTTTCGTACCAAGGTGTACCAAGCGCCGCCCGGCACCGCCGCGCCGCGCACACCACAGCTGTTTTTATTCCGCACAACTAACAGATTAGCTTTAAAACAATTGTAGGAAACTCACATTTCTATGGTTGCGTAAAGCTTTTGTTTGTGGCGTTATGATTTTAAGTACCTTTGCGTAGCCTGCTACAATGCGTACTCAAGTTATTACTTCGATGTTGCATACTTTGACCTCAGTATTTCAAAATGGTATACATACTTCGCAAGTACGTAGTTAATGCAGATGTGGTTTAGGTTAAATCACACTTTAAATTAGAAACGACCTAACGAAATTTCACTTCAAAGCTATTTGCGGCGATTCTAAAATGGTCGGAAACTGCGGTTTGGTCAAAGGTTTCCAATTCAATGAACACTTAAATTTTCCGTTCTAAATATGTCCTTTATCCGAATTGGCTGTAAATTCGGTATGTAGACAGTGATAGTATATGGATAGTAGTATGCTTTCTTGAGCGAGGTCACAATGTATGTTTGCGGTGATTCAATGTTTGCCTTGAATGGAGGGCGTAATCTCTTTGATGGTGTTTATTTTACGACGCCCCATTCTTTTTCACATGTCCAGCCGGATTTTTGAACCGAAATAAAAGTTAAGGGCCCTGAACAAGAATTTTTAAGACGCAGTTAAATGCTTGTTGGGAACTCGTAAACCCACTGTTCTGTTATTTTATCATCCGCGTTTTTACGATAACATTTATTAAGGATGAAGAATGACTAGCAGGCATCTTGATGACCTCTTCTGATTCTGATGCTGTGTGTAGCTCAGATTTAAACGAGGCATGATCCTGCTAATGGTTACAAGTTGAAATATCAGCTTAATTTCCTGGTTATTAGGTTCGTATTCGTTTGTTTATGTAATAAACAATTTGATATTAATGTACTACGCAAATTGTACGAAGGCCCCACATGTGTTTGACGTTGATGCATGTTCATGCTTCGAATATAATTATTTTTTTTGCTCCATCAGAATGGTTTCCTCATTTTGAATACTGATTTAGTACTTAATTTGTTGTCATATCACGAACGTACTCAGGTTTTGTTGTTCTCGTTTATTTTTGATCGTGAATAAGGATAATGAGCTTCGAAAATAAATTGTTTGTTCGATACTAATTAGGTATATGCCAATTTGTTTTCGGATTTGGCTTGTTATCAACTGGTTAATTACATCCTTGCTGTAGGAAATAGCTCCACAACCTAACGTTGATCTGTATTGGCAGTTTCTAGTTATCTAATTACATTGTCAACTTTTCCATTACTTAAGACGTTAGGTAAGCAGTTTTACTGAACAACTCATTACCGTTTTCCTTTCCATAAGTTCTGCAGTATTATATTAATTCACTTTTCTCTTTGGTAACGTTTCCGTCTAAGTTTGAAATGGCTTCTCTAAGTACCTACTTCAAAACTTCGTTCTCTGTTGCAACTGCTACTGGCAAATCAAAGCTATTGGTTAAAGTTAGACTGTCTCCCAATCGTTATAGCCAAACGTTTAAAGATATTGTCTCATGCAGAACAAACATTGATAAAGATTTTAAAGAACATACAACTACCTGTCCTGATACAGTTTAAGAAGTAACCTAAGCCATATACAAAGCAAAAAATTGCAACAAAAATCAAATAATAACCATAGACTTTTTGTACCAATCAATACAAAAACCTATGCACCTCACATCTCCTATACAAGTATCATAGTATAAACCGACCCCACTCAAGCAAAGCCAGAGCATCTATTGATCGAAACCGACCATCCCACAAGGGGTATAGAGCCGCGAATTATCACACAATAACATTCCGTTCGACGTATACGCAGACAGTTTTGATGATTGATGTGTATTGTTACTGTCAGTCTGTCCTGTGCTTGTTGTTGGTTACCGAGAAAGTGGAAAGGTTGGAACTGAAGGTGGGAACTGTTGTTGATGTTGATATGGGTGGTTGTAATTGTAATTGTGCCTATGTTGATTTTAGTGTACTTCTTCGTGTTCTTTTGGGTTATGATGACTTTTTGTTTGTCAGCAGAAACACTACAATAAACATGCTGTATGTATACAGCTTTTTTAGCACAGAAAAGCAGGATATTTACATTACACATTTTTACAATATTCATTGCGTTATAATAAGTTGTCGAGAAAACCAATTTTTCAATGTAACTAAGTATTGAACGAGTTTTCTTCAATATCCTTCGGGTTGTAACAAAAACCTGTGTTATGGCATTGGGCTCGGGTTACTAAAGATTTTCGGCTACCTCAGTAAAAGCTAAATGCTCACCTTATAAAGCTAGCTTCGAGGGTTATTCAACTTCCAGACAACCTACCTAGTTTTAAAATTCTGCGCACTGGTCCTTTTATTCTCGCAAAAAGGCGGCTTGCTTTGTATAAAGCCAATTCTCGTTAAAAGGAGCATTGAATTCTCAAACATTCTCGTACATTTTGTGACTTTGTAATGCGCACTACGTACGGTCTGTAAGAACCTGGGTTTCGTAATTTGCCTTTTCTGGATTAAACATACCCAAGAAAATAATTCCATAATTGGATCGTGTAAATTCTACATCTTCCTTTGCCGATTGCCTCTGACTTTTCCAACGAATTTGAAGATTTAAATGTTTATTAATACTTTAGATTCCGTCACACTGGTTACACAATTGGATTATGCATTTCTTCCAATCATGGTAGCAGATTGATCGATATGTATTTATTGAAAATACAAAAACACACTAGACATACCTCCATCCACAACGCACTACGATTGAATTTCATATCAACTTTTTTTGGAATAAATCCATCATAATTCTTTAGATTTTTTTTTTTAATTTTAATGTTCACTGTTGTATTTATTTGGCAAGAATAGTGTGTACTTACATTCTTAAATGTCTGATTTCTTGTATTCTATTGTAATTTTCGTCACATCACCGATTATGTATTTCCAACTTGTTATGTAATGACTTGTCCAGCTGCTTCGCTAATGACAGCCTCATTTCTACTCATCTTTTATTTATATTAACTACTTCGTATTTGTTATTCTCTTCAGTATCATGAGTAGTTTTCTGTTTGTTTTTATTGTCATTATCGCTATTAACAGGTACAGCACTTCCTTAAATTGTATCTTCATAAAGGTGGTTAGGATTTGGTTATCAAAAGCACAAACTTCAAACTCTTACTCTAAGCATTTATTTCAAATAGACTAGTTAAAGGCACTTTTGAATTATCAAAAAACGAAAAGCTACCATAAGACATAATAACTTTGAAACTATTGTAATTGCCAAGAATGAGCAAGAAACTCCACGGATAACTCTAGTTTAGGAAAATTCTTATTGATAAAAAAAACCTGATGACCACTACTATTCATATAGAAACTACTACAGATATACAGGTTCTATGAACCAGACTAGAGTACCTTTCACAGTGCACTGTCTAGCTGAAGTGAACGCATCCCGCAGATCTTTTGTATAAGCTAAACGAGCCATAAATATGGGATAGTACTAGCTCACAGCTACACAGCAAATGTACTGGCAACAAACAGCAATACATACTTCGACTTTATAGCAGACTTTACTTCAGAGCATATAGTTACAAGATATTATCTTGAGTGTACACTGACTGATCATTTCTCTTAATTGTCATCCACTATTTGCAATGATAAGCCGTTGATCTACGACTTCCTCTCTATCTATCCTCAACTCAGCGTGAAAACGTTTACTTTTACTTCCCTAATTAATCTTGATTGGACCAACAACACTGTAAAGGCGTTAAGTGTTTAATCAACATAATTAATTAGCATTAAAATTCGTTCGGTCATCGCTCGTTAATTTTTTAAAAGAAAGTTTGTCCATTCTTTTGGCATTATCATAAAAACTTAAAAAGGCTTTTGTCGCGAAGTAAACGCAATTTTATAATGGTTACGACCATTATAAAATTGCGTTTATTATATTATGATAATAATATTATTCAAACAAATCAAGTATCTTGACTTGGCTCGCGAGGTTGTCGACATGTGGGAAGTGGACACGGCGATCATTGTGCCGATAGTAGTTTCAGCCCATGGCTTAATTGCCAAGAGCCTCGACCAATACCTGAGGAGGCTCTCGTTAGGCGGCTGGATCAAGGGCTTGATTCAGAAAGCGGTACTCCTGGACACGGCTCGTATTGTTAGGAGGTTCCTCTCTCTGGAGCCCTGACCGCCGGTAGCTTGGACCCTGTTCCCGATACCGGTGGGCTACTATTTTTTATATTTTTAAATGTTTTTTTTTTTTTTATAGGAATATTTAAAAATGTAATTAGTAAGTAAGAGAAATAAATAAAGGAAATATTATCATAACAGTTTAAATGCAAAGTGTGATTCTTTTAAGAGTCAAGATGACAGTATACAATTGCGAAAAAGTAGAAACTTTAGAGAAACGTGCGGAACGGAAAACAGGACACATGCAACTGCGAATTTCAAAGTCTTTGCGTTTACTTCCCGATCAATGATTTTCATCTTATCTATCGAGACTGATACACTATCAGAATTTCATTACCAATGATATAGAGTATCCGCATCATCAATCCATTCTCATCATGCAACGTCCACTGCTGGATATAGGCCTCTCCAAAGCGTCGCAACACAGACCCGGCCATTTTTGTTTCGACTAAATACCACATTTATTAGACTATTTCGTCACTCTAACCATCGATACTAAAAACCCCCAAGCGTCGCACATGACCGATCTCTTCCGTTTTAGACTATATCCCAAATCCAACATAGTTCTAATTAAACCATTACATCACTATAGTCATGAAGCTACCGACGAAATCAAAGTGGGTGTTCATGTCCACCGTCCATTATGCACTTCCTTTAGCCCACAAAGGAAGCGTCTGTCTGCTCGCATTAATCACGAGATTTTAATGGAACTTTCAATGAGATGCTTCAGCTTTGTGACTTGTGAGTAATAAAAGTGAAAGAGGGCTCGTTGAGTCGGTGTACTATCTAAGTTTGAAATGGCTATAAATAGTTATTTCATTCTTCTAACTGTCCATGTTCTATATTACTTGGGGTTGGTGTAAAATGTTCTCTTCATCCTGATTGACCCCTGTTAGCTGTCACGTTATGACTCACTCCCTTTTCATATCATCACATTCATCACTCACAATTGATAATTTTGTTGGTCTCCCTCTCCCCTTTCATCCATCAACATTATTCTCTTCGCCACATCTACTTCATCCCTTCGCATTCCTAAACCAAAAAAAAAACGCTCTTACGCATGTAGCTCTTTAATATCAAGTACTTAATATTGTTTTCATTTGTTTCAGAGGAGTATTTCCATGGAAGAGCAATTCCTCAAAGAACCAAGATTCACCATCAACAGTGGTGTCATGGCGTCTCTTCGGCAGCAAATCCAGTGGTAACCTAGCTGCAAAGACCATCAACTCTGAAGCACAGAAAACGTTGACACCGTCCTCTTCGGGAGCTAATACTCCTCATCACCATAAGCGGCAGGGCAGTTCTGCGAGTGAGAAGCAGTTTGAAGATCTCGTGGCCAGCTCTATTGCTCTTATACAGCATGATAGGTGAGTTCGCCTTCTTCTAGTCTAGTTAGTGTTCCAGCGTAGACATTTCTTGGTCCTAAGATCTGTGAAAAGGCCAAGCGACAGAATGAGTGAGAGAAAAGACGAACCATGAGAAAGCATTGTTTTAATTTTACCACTCCAACTTGACTTTTTTCAATTCTCTCTGCCGCCCTGTCCCTATATTATGACATGATGAGTCTAAACCTGGATTTGACTTTATACCAAACTGAACCTTTAATATTGAAGAATGCAAACGGTCCCATAAAAATATTGCCATTTCTATCACACCGATTAGATCTCAAGCAGCCACATTTTGATTGCTTTATGATTTTAATATTGTCAATAGGTATACAAACACAGAAAAATGACTTAATTAACTAGGAGTTTGCAATTATAAATACTTTCAGGTTCAGTTGACCTGATAGTTCTTTTTACCTTCACAAAGGTAATTTATCCATATCCGCGTCAGTTGATGACGTAGCCTACTCGTAAACGTTATTGTTTTGTCCCAATTACGAGGAAACTTGTTTGCGCAGCCGTAGCATCGTATTCGCGCTTATTACCAGGAATATTGCTTGAGCATACAATGTCCATTAAGGTGCATGATAATTATTTGGTTATCAAGTTGAACTTAACAATTCATGTGACTAAAAGAGTGATGGATGGAAAGGCAGAGGTAGACCAAGGAAACGATGGATGGATTGTGTGAGGAATGATATGAAAAGAAAAGTAGCAAATGATAGCGTGATGGTTGACAGAGGAGAATGGAAGAAAAAAAAAAACGTTTTGTGCCGACCCAAAAAAACATTGGACGAGGGCAGGAAGACGAACAAGTTGAACTAAACCAAGTGGTTGTGGTAAAACAAAACTATAATTATAAACTCAATTCAAATCAGTCATTCCTTACGCTAGGGAATTCAATTCAATTCGATCAGAAAGGTGTACATTAATCATCTAAAGTTCAAGAGGCGCACATCGTACCGAGTCATCAGCACGATGAACTCACGCTTTCTTCGTAAAGTTCAAACCAATTTTAAGTTCAACAACATCATGTCCCACCTTTTCATCTACCGGGTTACCGTCCCTTCGCCTAATCTACTTTTTTGTGCCATATAAGAAAACTCATGGTATATAATTATTGTCTAAACATTGACTCATAGGTAATTAGTTTAAATAATAAAAACTCCTTTTCAAGTACTCTTTCAATTATTCGTTCATTGGAATAGTAGAACTTCACATTAATCGTCTAAAGTTTAGAGGCTTACATATTTTGGAGTCATAGGCAACTCAAGCTTTCTTCATAAAGTTGGAACCAATTTTAAGTTCATCGACGTCATGCATTATCTTATCAACTACCGGGTTTCCGTCCCTTCACCTACTTGCAAGCACAAAGCTTCCACACAAATGGTATTTCATTAGCTTTTAGGGTCACCTACACTTCGTTTTAATAAATGTCTGATAATCTTCAAATGGTTCAAAGAGCAATAATTTAAGCGAGTCATTGACTTTATGAGTAACAAGTCTTTCTTCGGGTAGTTAATCAACATTGTGAGATTATACTCTAGCAGACTGTTAATCTTTCTTTTTTCTTCTTAACGCAACTATGTCCGATTAATAAGTAACGGATTTGCAAGCAAACTAAAATAGCAGCTGGTGGCATTTCTGAGAACACCACAGCACGAACTTTTTAGTAGAAAAGTTCAATATGGTCAATTAATCAAGTCATCAACATGGCCAGCTAAAAGACCTTCCAGAACGTTCATTAACATCGTCTAAAAGTTCAGGCTCTCGTTTAATCAACCCATCGACACGATAAACTTAAATATACTCTCCTAGTAGATCGTCAACATCATTCAACCTTCCTCACCATGACTGTTGAAATTGGTCCACCGATCCACAGCTCACAATAGGCGGACCTGGTGACATTTCTGAGGTCATGTACAGGTGTTATTTGACCGACATTGCCTGCCCTATTAAACTGTTTTCACGTTTTCGCGTCACGCTTCGACGGAACTGTTGCCTAATTCACATTTGGACTGAATTGCTGAAACAATTCAAGCTAGGCCTCGGTTTTGTATAGAAAGCAGTTTCGTAAATTTTTGGGAGAAATTGGTATCGAAAGTGTTATTGCGAATTTAGAGGTCTCTGTGTCAGGTGGTTTAATTATATGCAAAGCTATTGAAACCCAGCCCGGAGTCTATTACAAGGACTTCAACATAACTGGCGAAATAGGTATACACATTATTATATACATATTATAGGTAGGGACATCTCTACCTAACCCTACAGGGATTACAGGCATGATGTTGTGTTATTTAGCTAATGAAAAGCTTAGGCATCCGTGCAGAAAGACCATTGTAATTAGTCGTTATGCTTCGTTGTATAAAGTTTTTTTTTCGGGTATTTAAATAATTATTTCACAGTTCAAGGTAGTTTTTCTGCGTGTAGACTGTGCGTGTTTTATTCTATTATCTACAACCCTTAATTTTGTTACTGCTTTATACATAGTTATACTTTCAGTGCCAAAAAAGAAACCTTTTTCGATTGTAATCTTGATTGACGTGTGACAGCTAATAAAAAGCCGCGTGTCATGGGTGGGTCGACAAGCCCTACAAGCCCCAATAGTTTTGGTCGTTGCTCCAACGACATCGTTTTCCGTGCGTGTCAGGATATACTAATCCTTCAAATTATGCTGGTGTGGCTTCTAACACGGTGAACATACTGAAGTATCTTTTAGTATCATTAGTCGTTTCAGGCTAGTTTTACGTTGCCATACAAGTTTGACCCTTGTTGGCGCTCAAATTAAATAGTTAAAAGTTTTCCTGATTTATGTTATCATATTAATAATATCCTTTACGAGCCTTCACGATACTTAAGTGCATCCGGCACTCTCAGTTACCGTGTCCCTGCCAGCTTAGCTAATTTGCTAATGTTCCCACTTTGGCATGAGCTATTTTCTTGAAACTAGTTCCATTGCCTAAGTACCCACTTACTAAAACATACTTTGCTTAGATCTCTCGCATTTTCTACTATGTTCTTTTGTTGGATCATCATGCCAATAGCCATCAGCCTAGCCTTTTCCCAATCATGAGGTCGGCTTCCAGTCTAACCGGATGCAGCTGAATACCAGCGTTTCACATATAGCGAAAACCAAACTGTACTCCACAACCCAGTTCCTGGGTAATATATTTGGTAATATACTTCATTTCGATCATCTTTTGTGAGATATTTCAGGATATAATAATATCCTTTTAAGCAATGTTCTCTGATAGCGTTTGTTTTGCTGCAATCGATATTTGCAGTGGGTTTTACCAAATAGCCATACACGCAATTCTACAACGACTAACAAAGCTTAAGCAGTGAAGTAAGTGTCGGCTTAGGTTTTTCCTTGTTACCTAAAAAAAAGTCTAAAAAACGATGGAAGAATAACCAGTTTGAATGTTATTCTAAATCTTATGAACATGTAGCTATAGGGTAGCTATAGAGATACAAGTAATTTAGTTCTCTAGTAGCACTCAATTAGT
Organism: Standfussiana lucernea; assembly: GCA_964057025.1. Classification (NCBI taxonomy): domain Eukaryota; kingdom Metazoa; phylum Arthropoda; class Insecta; order Lepidoptera; family Noctuidae; genus Standfussiana; species Standfussiana lucernea. The sequence continues at coordinate 14,538,641 of OZ059799.1, forward strand.
GACTAAAATGAGTTCAGATGTGCATACATAGATCATATCTATTACAAAAGCAGGGCAAATCTACAAGAGCTAAGCACATTGGCACCAGTAATAAGATTATTAGAGCTTGAAGGTTGAAACTGATAATACTGCTTCAATGTACCTAATTATTGTCACGCGTGAAGCCATTCTGTTAATCATATCACCACGTGAGGCTTTAATAATATTTTGGTCCCCCAAACTTTTTCTATTAGGTACTCCAAAGCGTCTATCATCATTGATTGCCTCAATATATTTTTTTTGTATTGTTAGCTGTAAGCCCCCTTAACATAATAATTTTTAAATAGTCAATAGTAAATATAGTAGAATAATATAGACAGTCGCTCCATGCAAAATACTGGTAATCAGCTGCATCAGGTTAAACTGGAAGCCAACCCCAACACAGTTGGGAAAAAGCTAAGCAGATGATGAAATAGAATAGTAAATCGCTTTCCAAAAGACCCTTCCATGCGGATAAACCAATAAATGAATAAATATTTCATCGCCATATTGGTACAGACATTCCAGGCATGCCGCATGTTTGAGAAAACACGTATACCTATACATTGTGAACAGCAGGTGTTATGATTACGTAGGGAAATACCTGAGCAATTGAGCATTTTATAATACTGCGGATTTAGTGCAGGACAAACAGTCTTATGCTTTAAAAAACACGTGTAAAAGACACGAAAAGAAGACAAAGGTACACCTCTGCCTAACTCTCCGGGGATTATAGGCGTGATTTTATGTAGATTTGTAAAAGATGTGAGACTTGCACTTAAATACCATCATTTATGACGTAACATCCTTTACTAATGGCATTTTGTGCTTGGGAGATACAGCAATCACGATTGTTGGAAGTATTAATAACATAGATATTTGTTCGCACAGTTCTAAGCTTGAGACTATGGAAAAATTCTCACACAATGCTTTATTTTCGCAGCCATCTTGTTCCACAGAGATGTGAATGTCAGGTAATTTAATTATTATTGGCAGTCGAACTATATAGTTTAAAATTCGCTATTGGGTGTCATGCTGTGCTATGTTTCTGGCTGTTGAATTTCACATCAGGTTATCAGTTCTCTTTGTCAATCAAAAAGCGTTTTTTAAACTTTGTTAGAACGGTCTGCGAAAGCTCTGTCAGCATAATCAGAATACAAATGGCTGAATTGAAATTTGATCAGTTTCAAAAAGAAATGGATGATAGAAATAAAGTGCGTGATCAATGATCCTTTCTTTATGGTAGGCGGCTTGTCATAATCCCATTAATTCCCCTTATATTCAGACCGACCTCATTACGTGTCCGTGCTTACGAATTTAAATGGCGAAATTAATATTCGCTACACAACGCGAAAATTACCGGATTCACGCAACATCGTTGGCACTTGCGCTTAATTTTCATAATGTCCGGGGAAATTGGACCGTTAGCCCGTAATAAATTAGTCATAAATCATAACAATACTACATTATTTGTTGCCTGCTTCCCCTACGGGCACGAGAGAGAATCGATCGGACAGTGGCCACATTTTCGACAGTAAATTAGCTTCACTTTATAAGTCAACTAGGTTGTGCCCGCGGCTTCGCCCGCGTGGAGTTCGGTAACTGCCCCACGGGATTGCACTACCGGGATAAAAATTATCCTATGTGTCAATCCAGATTATAAACTACCTGTGTGCCAAATATCAACCAAATCCGTTCAGTAGTTTTTGCTTGAAAGAATAACAAACATCCTCACAAACTTTCGCACGTAGTAGTAGGCATTTTGTTGATATTTTCAATGCAGTTTTATTATGACTGACACGAAAGCTTACACCATAGCCCTAGTATCTAATTTCATTCCATGTTTACATCCAATAATAAAATCCCCAGCCTGCGCTAACCCGACATTATTATGGGAAAATGGCAGTGAACAGTTATAGGAGTCGTGCTACAAGGTGGCCGTTTTACTTTTTCAAACTACAACAGAGGCACAGAAGCGGAAATACCAGTGTAATGACAGAGCTGCCCTCCGCAATTTGCTCGTTCGTGACCGCTCTAGGGCCCGCTGTAATAGCGAACTTTATTTAATCTGTGCCACTCATCTCGCTCCGGTTCACGTTGCCCGGAATACTTTCGAGTGCTCTCCAAATATTCGCGGAGCAATTTTTATATTTTCCACTAGCCTTTGCCCGCGACTTCGTACGTGTGGTACGTAGAATAAAAAAAAACCAATTCTGTGGTAAAATGTAGCCTATATTTTAATTTAGACATTTAGCAGTAGAGCGGTGAAAACTGCGTTCAAATCCAAGCAGTAGTTTTTACGTGATGTGGGTACAAACAGACAAAAAGACAGACAGACACAAAAATTCTAAAAACTGTTGCTCTAATAAAGACCCCCATATTTTATTTCAATATCTTCAGACGTTGGCCTGTTACAATTTTATTATATGTATAGAATATAGATATTCCTCTACTGCCATCGAATTTCCGTTCAGGTTTTAGTTTCTCTGCCGCTACTGCTATCGAATTTCCGCCGACGAATTGCAATTTGCAATACCTACATGAGAATTTATTTACGTATTGGCGTGTGACTGCGCAACTTGAGACCTCTCTAGCGTGCAATTTTCAATTATGATGGTAATTTAGCGAATTGCTAGGGAACAAATATTGAAAGACATGTTAGGGCCTCTGCCCTAACATGTCTTCGGGTAACTAACCTAAATGCCTGTTTAGTTGAGCCCTTTTAACCAATTTAGCATCGCTGGGTTTTACAACCTTCTACTAAAGCGTTTTTCGCCATTCATCATTATTGATTTAGCGTATTTTTGTTGTTTTTCCACGGATTATTCGATGCGTGCGTTGTGCTTATAAGCAAATACACTCTTAAGATTTAAAATGCATGCATAATGAACCATACACACATTCGTGCATTATAAAAGGTGCAGACGCTTTTAAAGGAATGCGATAAAATGAATTAAACATTTATTCGCAATTTGATTTCTTATATCAATGTGAACATTTGAATAAATCATCTCGTATCTCTTTCGATTGAATTTATCGGCAGTACATGTTGCAATTACGCGTTAAAAATTGGGAATACAAGGAGCGTGAAGCACGCAAGTTGCAATTTTTTTTAGATTTTATTTTAATTGCGATTTTTTAAACTGATTAGTGAACGAAGATTAGCGTGAACGTTGCTTAAAGGTAAGCGCCGATTACGGACGAAAATTCAAATTGCGTCTGCAAGATTTTGATGGATCGTGTTAGTCTTGTAAGATGTTAATGACTTCGGCATTTTGGCTTGTAGCTGTGAGAAATAAGGCAGGCATGTTCAATTTATGTTACGAAAGGTTAATTTGGGCCTGTTGCTTTTTGGGGGGATAACTAAGGCAAAGATCGTCAATGTGGGCATCCTATTGGTCCTGGCTGTCATTTGTAGAGTTTTGACAGTAGTAACGGTAGTCTGAAACTCTGAAACATAGTTATAACACTATCATTTATTTAGCCTGAAGCCCGGAATTCTGACAACCCGAATGTCAGACTTTCACATACAAGTAACTGTGTTGTGGAGATCATATAGGCAGTCGGTCTATGTAAAATACTGGTATTCAGATGCATGCGGTTTGATTGGAAGCCGTCCGTAGGGAAGAGGCTAGGCAGATGGGAATAATGATATTATGTCAATATGTACATCTACACCATTGCACAATTCAACATTTTCAACACAAAATCATTTATTGTTATCTTAATTCTCATTGATTTTAATGGTGGCAATTGCATAAAACTTTACGACTGAAGCGAGCTATGAATGTGCCGATTCAACTGACATTTTCCTAAGCAATAGTAATTTGGAGGAAAGGCCAAGGCTGAAAGTATTGTTAGGAATGGAAGTTGCTTTGTCTATAACGAGAAAAGGGTAAATATCTTTTAAAGATTTAAAGTAGGTTTTTGACATTTAAAAAATACATTAATGCAAAGATTTTGGTGTTTTGGGACGAAATACCTACAATCTAGATCGTTTGGAAGGATATGTGTTTTTTCGTTATGGAAATATACCTTCAAATAACATTGAATTTTGATCTACACCTGCTTGAAAACATTCTAAATTCAGTGCATTCCTTTGGTAATCCAGAAAATATTCTGATAAAGGCAGTCTTAATATCTATAGGGCAGGCAGGTGCGTTCAGAACTTCAAACACAACTATAATAAATACAGTTTCTCAGAATCAAAATACAGATACTAAACCAAGTAACAATGTAACTCGGCCCGTTCTAGATCTACAAGCGTGCACCTTTGCTGCGTTTCCATACATTATGTATCGCACGCAAGCCCTGCACGATACCATTTGAATATTCAATCACTTTATATTAATTTAACTACTTATAACATCACGAGGGAGCCATTCTTTGTGTTATCTAATTGCGTATAATACTGCATAATAAATAATAATGATATTAATTTGATATTGATTGCATTGAACCGGATTTTCCATCAATTATCTGCAGTTGATTTCGTGATCCGAAGATTTTATTGATTTTTCATGTGGTTTTATGGTAATAAGATAGGTAGAACGCAGCTATACTTCATTTCAGCGCACACTAATAAAATTACTAATTACTGTTAGGTATTGTTGCCACAACACTGTATACTAAAATATATATAAGATTTGCAGCGGTTGGGTCCAATTTGTTGTCTATCCAATAATACGGTATAGGCTTATGTTTACCGTTATTATTTAATGCCTATGTAGGTATTATATCTTAATGTTCCAAGCCTAAATCAGTAATTGTACATCGGGTTGATGACCGACACTACTTGTCTCAAGCTTTGATTTTTTGCTCACGGAAAACCAGCAATAAAAGCATTTCGATTCTCAAACTTACAATGTGTTTTCAACAGGGACCATATCGGTTACCCATTGAAAGGGTTTTCGTTAGGGTTTTTCGAAGCGGTTAATCAAAAACCCATACGATATGGGTAACCCTTTTGAACGGCTTAATAGACCATTTTGGTTACCTATTGAAAGGGTTTTTGATAGGGTTTTTCTAGCAGTCAATCAAAAACCCATACGATATGGGTACCCCTTTTGAACGGCTTAATAGACCATTTTGGTTACCCATTGAAAGGGTTTTTGATAGGGTTTTTCTAGCAGTCAATCAAAAACCCATACGATGTGGCTAACCCTTTTGAACGGCTTAATTGACCATTTTGGCTACCCATTGAAAGGGTTTTCGATAGGGTTTTTCTAGCAGTCAATCAAAAACCCTTACGATGTGGTGTGGGTCACCCTTTTGAACGGCTTAATTGATCGTTTTGGTTACCAGCTTAATTGACCGTTTTGGTATGGGTTTTTGATAGGGTTTTCTAAACAGTCACAAACCCATAATATTTGGATAACTCTTTTGAACGGCCTAAGCTAAGGGACCATTTTGGTTAACCAAATCGAATATGAATGACATCGCACCGTGCGTTCAAGGACAAGTATACAAAACAACAACAAAAAAATTCTCGAGTTGGCGGAACAGTTTCATTTGTGTGAGTGAGCTTTCACGCTGCAGTTTATGTGACATATAACATATTCAGTAAAACACCATCTTTTGCAAAGAGCTCTAAAGAAAATGATTAACAGATGGCTACTTCTATGAGATCGAATTGATCTAGAGCTTCATTTATCTTTTTTTGTAGAAATTACGTGATTTATGAGTAGACAAGGAAGTTTAGATTTTTACTAATCTCTTACTTCAGTCAAAATCTGCCATTTAACGTATTTTAGTGATTGTTCGTTTCATAATCGTTACCTATGCTGCAATCTATGATTTTCTTTACATGACTAATTATAATTTGTTCGAGTTTAGACCCCATGGTAATATGATCTCTCGCTGAAGGGCATAGGTTTCAAAACGGAATAGCATGCGTTGACCGGCCGTGGCAGTGCGGCGGGCGGCGGCGCCTTTGTGGCTACTTACCTAGCTGGTTGTAAACAGGGATCTATGAGCTTTATTGAATGTGAAATAGAGTTCATTTTAGCTTTGCTGGCCGGATACCGAAATTACTTAATATTATTATGTTTTTTTCATTTCTGTTCTTGTTTATTACTTTATTGCAAGTACCAAACAAATGCTGTCATTTTTGCTGTTTGATTTTTGAACCTGGACGTCTTTTGCGGAGTTTTACTATATTATTATTTAGTCGGTGTGAAAACTTAGGGGTCTGCGAAATGATCAATCGTGATTGTAAATTATTACGTGTTTGTTGCACATAGCTCGTTTACGTACCAAGCGATTGATAATATTACTATACTACAATATAAATTGATGGCGATTGATCATTTCGGGGTCGCATTATAATAGGTAGGTATGTAGATATAAAGTTACGTAATTTATCAATCTAAATTTTCAAAATAGCAATTGTATAGTTTATTGCAATGGGCAAGTAGGTAAATATGTAGGATTGTCCTACATACTTACCTACTTGCCAATTCACGCAACAATTTGCGCAACGATGTTATGTCCTAAAGGTCCGACGTACCACTTCATTGTTGATTGATTTGTGTCATGGATAGATTATTGGTCACTAAATGTACAAAATGGAGTACCTACTAGACTGCCCTGTTAGGCAGAAAAGCGCTACGTAGGTACCTATCTCAAAGTTTTGAAGAAAATCGCCGAAATCTCTTAGCAATTTCAAAGAGAGATGTTTGACAAGAACCAAACTTATTAGTTGTTTTATTTTTGTTTAAGTTAGATATCGCTATTTGGCTTATATCATTACATGCGAAATTGTAAAAGCTATTAAATGTTATTAAAAAACCAAAAGCAGGCCTCCTTCACTCGTTCGAAGTCATGCACTAACGTACATACCTACGGGGCTACGGCTCGCGTTCACCCAAACGAATTACATTTAACCTTATTTGTGTCATAGTCCTATACTTACAGTCGTCCAACGCAGACGTCTTTTAAAGGCGTTCTTATGCCTACGGAATAGAAGTCAAAATCGGTTGAACGGACTGTAAAAAGTTTTTATTAAATGTCTTATCTTATTTCAAACGACATTTATAATAAAATAAAGACAAAATTTCTACTTGCTCATTGCTCATTCAATTGATTACGATAACACGGGTATGTATTAGCGAGCGAGAAATTTTTTGCTTTCCGCCTCGGATCGGTTGATTTCTTTATAGTTGTCCGAGATTTAGGGGTCGATTTAGATGTCAAAACCCCTCCCGGGTTTGAACTTCAAAACCAGACCTACGACCCGGCCCCTGAGATGAGTAAGAGTTTCAAGATGAAGAGAACGCAAGAGCGAGCGAAGCGAGCCGGACCTAAAGAGCCTAAGGGAGCTTTAAAATTCAAGCTATTGCATAAGCTATAACAGAAATAAATCAGGCGTAGAAACATCTGGATCGAATGTAGGTGACAGACATTCCTGCTGATGTTTTGACAATTCGTCATGGATCTGATTGACGTGTTGAGATTCGTCATCAGAACTTTCTTCACTCTCTGATATACTTAGTAATATTTTCTACTACCAAATATAAAATGATAAGTATAATAAAATGATACAAGGCATCCGGCCCCAACATTCGTTTTTATAATTTTGAAACCTAATACCTAAATAACAAACCTACCTTACCTACCATCTTCTGCGCAACTTCGTGCTAGTTAGCATCTTAGCACTTGGATGGATTTTGAGCATAAACTACATATCTGCAAACATCACAAATAACGTCACGCCTGTATTCCCCAAAGAGGTGTACCTAATAGACTAATAGTACACCCACATTCGTCAGTTATGTTTTTAAATCTCATGTAATAGGGGGCGAGTGAGCCTATTTGTAGGCAATACTATTGCCTACATGCTATCTACAAAGAAAAACTCAAACTATCTACAAAGTACTTTAATATTCAAGAAAAAACTAACCTTATAAATGAATTAGCTTGAAACACGCAAACGCATCCCAATTGATAAAAAAAGTCTACACGCTACTTTCGGCTCGGATAGATCAAAAGAATAATATAATATTAACTCAAAAACTCAAAATACGCAACTATAGTTATTGGAGCTCTCGCTCGTACCTACTCTCGCTATTTGTATAATACCGTCTAGTGAATTATAGGCAATGAGCGCCCGGCCGCCATTCCCGTACCACCGACCTAGCACAAGTTTATTGAATAACCCGAACAAAACCCTTATAATATATGGGTTTTTATAATGCCCTTCATTATAATAACCCATATATTATAAGGGTTTTGACCCTTTCACTGGGTTTCTAGTATAGAACCCATTCAATGGGTTATCATGCAACCCTTTCAAAGGGTTTCTAGTATAAAACCCATTCAATGGGTTATCATGTAACCCTTTCAAAGGGTTTCTAGTATAAAACCCATTCAATGGGTTATCATGTAACCCTTTCAAAGGGTTCTAGTATAAAACCCATTCAAAAGGGTTTCATAATGATAGAGGTAACCTCATAAACGGCTTACCCGTTCGAAAGGCTTAACTCTTAACCGGGGTTGTACGGTCCCTGGTTTTCAATCCCTAAACTAAATCTAACCCATCTCTTTTCAGACCATCAAACCTACCCGCAAAGTGCACCGAAGAGGCGCTTCGCCACAAGGCCGAGCACGCAAGAATGGTGGAGGCAGCAAGACGACGGGTGGAACGCGAGGCAGCTGCAAGACACGCCAGAATGCAGGAGTCGCTGCGATTGGAGGAGCGGCTTGCCAGGCATGCGAAGGAGTGGACGCAGAATATACTGCCGGATTGGAATAACACGTTAGTATTAATATTTATTCTCTTACAAGTTTGTGCAAACATATTAAAGTAAAGGCTAGCTATGTTGGCAAAGGATCGCCCCCAATTACGGGATTGTGGGACTATACAATATAACTAACGAAATGTGGGAATGTTAATTAAGCCTCTGCCTAATTACGAGCGTGATGTGACGTTTCGATGTTAAATTGAGGTAAAGAGCGAGGCTAGTAAGACACGCAAAAATGCAAGTGTCGCTGCGATTAAAGGAACGCTTTGGCAGCTTGGTATTTATTTTCAACCGACCCGCACTGGGCCGCGTGGTATATTCCTACCCGATCTCTCTCACAGCGAGAGACAGGCCTGTGTCGGGCTGTGTTCCAGTAAGGCTTATGCGAGGCATGTGTAGGATTGAATATAATATACTCCCGGAGTACCAGCATAACTACTTAGGTAACATTATATTTGTTAGATATAAGCCTGCATGTCCGAGATGGCCGGACGTAGATACTTAAGTATCGTCACTCACTTTAGAGACTCCAGTCTAGACATCTTAATGGTCCTCGTAGGATAAAGATGGCTTCAGGTTTCTTAAAGAGGAAAGATTCCATATCTACAATGATATACTGGGTGATTTGTTAAACGTGGGCAATACTCTAGGGGAATCTCATGAAAATGAACAACTTTTTACATTAGACTCACTCTAAAATATAAAAAAGTCGACCAAGTGCGAGTCAGACTCGCGCACAAAAGAGTTCCGTAGAACCAAACAATACAACAATAACAATATTTATAACGCTCATTCATAGGTCAATTTACACTCTCAAAACAAAACTAATAAAACAGGAAAATCAACCTTTAATTAAACCTTCTATTTACAGGAAGAACTCAAAACACACGCTAGAACTTTGGTGGAGCGGGCTTCCGCCAGCAGTGCGAGGGAAAGTGTGGCAACTGGCTATTGAAAACAAACTCAAAATCACCCACGACATGTATCAAGATTACGTCGCCAGGGCGAAGCAAAGGCTACACGAAGCACAACTCCGGAGGAAACGATTAAAAATAAACAGAAACGACAAATGCAGCTGTCAGAAAGAAAATAAAGAAAAACCAACAGAGCAGATAGAAAAACTGGCCAAACTAGACGATTTGCTAGCTAAAACCGATGATAGAATCAAACCCGAAGAAGAAAAATCTCGCTTAGGGATCCCTAGAAACTTCAGTGAACAGAATCTAAAGTCTCAAGCCACAGATGCAGGGCCTAAGAAGTGTTGTTCAAAATCCAACCCTAATCTGTTAGACTATGGCGACGAATGTTCCATGGAGTTGATTCAGCTGGACATTGCGCGGACGTTCCCTCATCTTTGTATCTTCCAACCTGGAGGACCGTACTTTGATGTGTTACATGAGCTGTTAGCGGCGTATGTGTGCTATAGGCCCGATATTGGATACGTTCAGGTATGTTATTATTATTTATTGTTAATGTGTACCTGTCTCGTTAATCATCTTGTGAAAGGAGACTTCAGAGCATGGGGGCCTGGGTTCAATCTCCGGTGTAGTGCAGTGTTTTGAGCTAATTCATTAGGTAATTCTTTGTGATGTGTCAGCAGTCCATAGTGTAGATTTAATACCTATAATAATTATGGAAGATAAGATAATTATTATCTATGAATATATTGTTGGAACTTAGGCCTCCACTTTGTAAGATGAAGTTATGTCCGGTTAGTGGTCATTTCATTGTATAAAATCGTATTTGTAAAGTAATTTCTACGGCGAATTGTTCTCTTTGTAGTTGAAATCGTCATCTGCCTAGCCTTTTCCCAACTATATTAGGGTCGGCTTCCACTCTCAATGGATGCCGCTGAATACCAGTATTCTACATGAAGGGACTGCCTACCACCCAGCTAGTACTGGGTAATACGATACCCCTTGGTAAGATTTGTTGTCAGACTTTCAGGCCACCGACTACCTGTATCGACTGTTTAATATCTACAAATGACAGCCGGTACCAACGGCTTAACCTGCTTTCCGAGGCGCGGAGGAAACTCGGCATGTAATAGGTGGTCACCCATTCGCTGACCAACCTAGACACGTAACCTGAAGATCGATCCGAGCTGCTGTTATTATTAAGCCACGAGCTCCTCTACCTCTATCTCTGTACTTGAAATAGCAAGAGATAAAAGCGGCAATTTAGTAGTTTTTCCACTTTATTTGCAAGATTAATTTTACATGAGTATAATTTCTTCCTTTTTAACGATATGAAAAACTGCTTTTGTGAAAACAACGGGGGAAAATAGAGAAGTAATGCAATTTCGTTGAAATCAAGCTAGTCACGAATCCACGACTTGTAAACCACGTTGCCACGAAATTTAAACAGTCGTCGCGACGAGACAGTTTGCTTGCTTATTATTTTAACTAAATGTTTGTAATAGTTTATTTTAAAGGGAACATCTCACGATGCTCTAGACTTCGCTCGTTTCTTCGAAAAAAGTCGTTTCCCAGCAATATTTTTTGTGTAGAGTTACATAGTTTGATGTACAGAATGCTTGGTTGATGGCTTCGTGAAGGGTCCGTTTACACCTTGTATGTCCGACGGTTGCGAGACGCACTTTTTAGAATCTTATTTTCGGCGAGATTATTATATACTGTTTACTATGTTCTTTATTTTATCCCATAACTCAGTAACCTCATTCTTAGTACTCTTCCTTAGAGGAATCGTGCGAATATTCTTACCCCATACATAACGTCCACTACAACGGTATCTAGCGTGACCCGCCCGCATGCAGCTACATATTTGCTGGCATAATCGTTACGTGATAACAATGCAGGCGTGATACGATGAGCTTGGTCTGTAGCGGTACTTGTGATATTATGTTGACGAATTGTGGTACTACTACTAAATATAATTTGGCTTCGTTTACACCTAATTTACCTAACAGGTAATCCTTAAAGGAGTTGCAGAAGGCATAATATTAGGCAGTTCTGAATTAATTGATAGACTATATTGTACTTAAGACATATCCGTAACTGGTTTATTACTTACTGAATCAATGGAATATCCTCAGCCAAAGTCTGCGGCCATCATACATAACTTGTTGCAATTACATACATGCTTGTTCGGGGTGACAGCTTAGATTCGGCAATTGGTATTAATTGAAAAACAAAGTCGACCGTAACGAAATACTACACAATCATGTCATATTACTATTATGTTATGCTCTATCCAAATAATAAGTATATTTTTGTAGGGCGGCACTTTTGAAATTACCCCAATTTGGGTGATGTACTTTACCCTCCGGCTGTGCCTAATCACGCTTAACCGAATGTTTGAGTAGCACCCTAACAGTCTAAATTATATTACAGCATTTTTAATTTTGGTTCACAGGTAGTCAGAGGCCCGAAAGTCTGACAACCAGTCTTACCAAGGGGTACTGTATTACCCAGTACTACCTGGGTTGTGGAGGTTAGATAGGCAGTTGCTCCATGTAAAATACTAGTATTCAGCTTCATCCGGTTAGACTGGAAGCCGACCCCAACGTAGTTGGGAAAAGGCTAGGCACATGATGATTTATTTTGGTTCTACAACTTTTTTTCTTCGCCATATTTTTTCCAGATTTTTCCAAATTTCTACTTTGCTACTGTATCGCCATTTTTGATTGAAAATAACATATTCCTTTACAGGGCATGTCATTCATAGCAGCAGTGCTGATTCTGAACATGGAGGCGCCTCAAGCGTTCGTCTGTTTCGCCAACTTGCTGGACGGGCCTGTGCTGAGGGCTGCTTTCACGAGGGATGGAGCTACCATGCAGGTATGATTACTTGCTGTGTTAGTGGTTAGATGCCTTTACGTTAACGGTGTTAGTGGAATGAGGGATGCTTTACTTAATAACGTCACCAGTTTAGAGTTTAGATATATTTGGAATAAGCATTTTGTTTTGTAAATACTGGCAACGCCAGAATATTATTTGCGAACCTAACGGGACTATTAAAATCTCTGCGTTACACTCGGAGAGAAGTTGAGTTGTTGTTGGACATTCCCGTATTCCATTGAATTTTACGTTTCTCTCTACATATGGTATATAGGTTTCTACATATATATCTTTCGCTTCTTCTTTGCGTGTCGATGAACTCAAATAATACCCGACCAGTATTTAGCCATCTGCACAGCTCTTTCATCGGCTTCGTTTAAATCCTGGAAGGTAGAGGATAGGCAAGAAAGGAGATGGGGCATATCCTGCAGAGGGGTTCACACTGGCATTGCATTTGGGACGGGTCGATGATTCGCCATTTTTCGCTCATATCGTCTAACAGAGGGTGCCGCGTGCGATGGTTGTTATTGCTAGTAGTCTGTAGTTTTTTAAGATCACATAAATTAATTCTACGTTGACACCCCCAGCGGCTGTGGAAGGCGTACACGCGCCTGCTGCGGCACAACCTGGCGGCGCTGGCGGAGGCGGTGGCGCCGGAGCTGTACCTGCTGGAGTGGCTGTACACGGCCTTCGCCAAGGCCATGCCGCTGGACGCCGCCTGCCGCGTCTGGGACGTCTTCCTACGCGACGGAGACACCTTCCTCTTCAACACGGCGCTCGGTAACTTATTCTAATTAGTTAGACTGATAAATCAGCACTTCCTCCACTCGCAATTCCCCACTTCCTAGTAAAGAAGTAGCGGAACGAACTCCCCAGTAACACATTTGTCTGTTAGGTGACTAGTTTACTAAATAATAATAATTAGTAGGTATGGCTATTCCTGTTCAATGGTCGTGTCGGTCGTGAGTCGCCCGCTGCCGTTGCATTCGTGTTTCTGAACGCCTCATTTACAAACCTAATCAGTAATCTGCCGCCAAATCTAATTTTGTTGGTTGTTATGGGTTGCTCAGCACCAGTAAACGACGTCATGAAAGAAAGATTAAAGTTATTTAATATTGCCCCATATGAATTTTATCATGTCACCACTAACCAAATTATTTATTACTCTCTTACAGGCGTCCTCCACCTCTACCAAGAAGAACTTAAAGACATGGACTTCATCTCCGCCGCCCAGTTCCTCACAAAGCTTCCCGAAGACCTGGACACCGAGGCTCTGTTCAAGAGCATCTCAGCCATCTCCCTAACTCTCGACGGTATGTCCTTCGAGGAACTCGCTTCTTGCTGCGAGGTAGACACTACCTTGGATGATGATGTCACTGTCAGGTTATGATATAAGAGGACTTTTAATTTCGATGGTTTCTGGGACATTGTTGACGCTTTGTCGTTTAGAGTTGGGTTATAGTGAAGTTAGAGTGGATGAATGTAACATAAATGTGGGTTAAGTGTGGTAAATTACCGTCATTGTACTATACTAAATGCCTTAGTTCCGATAGTCGCGGTCATGAAAGGTATGAGTGAGACGACACGATACTCAGAATAGAGTTTTCGTACGTAGCATTCGCCGTCTTAATCGCACGTTTTATGACCGTAACTGTCAACAGTTGGCATTTGGGATAATCGTTTTAGTTAAGCTGCCAACACAACATTTACTTTTCAAGTTTTACAAAAATTATTTAACTGGCAACATTAAAAAACTATGCCATTATTGAGTGACGATTTGGTGCGACGAGTAATTTTGTAAGTGAATGTGGAGTGGAGTCGTAACACGCTGTCGGTCAGTGAGTTTTTCAATGGTAAAAGTTTTCTTGCGTTAAAATATCTCGTAAGTAGGGTTTGTTTAGTGTCTATATCATTTTATATAGATTTTTTTAGAGAGTGATGTATGATTTGTATGATTGAATATTCGTTTTGTACTATGACGTCGTGTCCTTATTTATAAAACTGTGTTATATAGGTTATTTCTAAATATCTTATATAATTTCGAAATGTAAATAAAATTACATATTATTTTCATGAATCGTAAAAAAGTTCGAATTTTTATAATTAATATTTTTAATGATTTTATTTCAATTTGTATGATTCGAATTTATGTGAAATTACTTACGACTGGTCTTAGTAAATAAATTAATATAAAGTACTCAAGATTAACAGCGATCGAGCATCGAGACTGCGTAGTATCTATCGTCTCCGAATTTATTCGTGATTTTCAATAAATTAATTAAAATCACTGTATAAAATGTTATTTGTGGGTAACAAACATATCATAATATACATACATAGGCTTAAATTACTCATTTGAAGTTCTCTTAAACGGTTGTGATGGAACTTTTGCTGAGTAATTTCGATATTTGACTCCATTATTTTGCTGATGGTAACATCATCTATGTTACGTTATTGTTTATTATGGACAAAATGCTAAGTTCAGGCAGAACGGAAAAAGGCGCAAAGCAATTTACTGGCTGCATTGAAAATAGGAGCGTATTTTTATTGTTTTAAGGCGCGCGACCGAGTCGCGAGCGCGCGCGAGGTGACACTTGATGCCCACATTGATATTCATACAATTTTCTACTTTTAACAATGGCAATACGGTTCTATTTTCAATGCAGCCAGTACCTCTAACAGCAGCAACCTAATAACAACCTTTTAACTATAAAAATAAATAACACTGTCATTTTGAGAGTGGTAAAAAATCAAAAATGTAGTATCAGCAAAATTTTGAGTTATTCTGATTTATTTTAATTTCTGTGACAATACATGTTTTAACATCATATGTGATTTGTCGCAAATATGAAAATAATATAACGCTGTGACTATACATGCTTAAACAATTTTATGCAACACACCCAAATCATAATTTCAAGTAAAAAATGTTCGATAAATTTAGTTTTGCGTTTTAGTTGTCTTCGTTTAGCCATTTTCGTTGTACATCTTGATCTGTAGCATGAGTAGCCACAGCCCATCAATACTATCCATCTTCGTACCTGTTTCTATTAAAAAAACCTACCTATTTAACAATATGATAAGGTAACTTTAGGACTATTTAAGTATCTTAACATATAATCATTAAACAAACATTTTGTACTAAAATTCGAAATAGTGCGAATAGAATTCGCGAGACTGCGATTTTCGCAATATTTCTTATTTAAAACCATCGTTTTATTTATATAGTTATTTCTTTAGTTTAAAATAAATTTCAAGTCGCTGAACTAAAAATTATTAATAAAATAGTAGAATTTCTAAATAAAATTCGATCTATTTTAAAATCTTTCGCTAAAAATTAAAGTTGATAGAAAAGGATGTTAAATATTATTATATTTATAACTTCTGTATGCTTAGTAATAATAACGAAATTGTACATTATTGTAAACGCGTGAAAGCAATACGATTTCATAGTGTATAATAATAATTATATTATTAATATAATTAATATATATAATTATATATATATATAATAATCATAGTGTATAATAATAATTATGTGTGTATTCAAATTAAAAATAAAATAAAAAATAAGTAAAGAAAAATTAATAAACGAAATAATGTTTATTAAAATATTTATATTTTAGTAGGTATAACTATGAATAACGGACCCTGGTAATGTTCTATAAATACCAGGAGGAAACCCCAAATGTAGGAAAATGTAATGGCAAAATTAACCAAAATTGATTTTGATAGAACTTTCACTTCTTTCAAATATCGTTTCTGGCATGAAGAGAAAGCTATAATATATGCTGATGATATTGCAACATTTTTACCCGAAAAAGCACAACTTTGTTTCTCCTTACACTATTACAAATTACCCATAAAGTAATCATCTAAATTCTTACCTACAATGCAATAAAATAAAACTTCTCAAAAAATATAGTAATTTAAATATGATGAACCTCATCATATTTCGGTACTTATTTCTGTGGAGTTTCGCAAGCTTATTTAATTATAAATATGTCAAATTAATTAACTATCTAATGACGAGCATGAAGTGCTCTCGATTTCTCTAACCTTAGATGCAAAACAAACTAAGCAAAAACCGGCGCCATATCATCATCCGACATTACATTTATAACATACTAGCTTATGCCCACGGCGTAGCTCGCGTGTAGTTCGGTAATTGTCCCACGGTATCGTACTGCCGGGATAAAAAGTAGCCTATGTGCTATTCCAGACTATAATCTATCTCTGTGCTCAACTTCATCCAGATCCTTTCAGCCGTTCTGGCGTGATTGAGTTGAGAGAAATACATCCATCCATCCAAACTTTCGCATTTTAGTAAGATATAACATTACATCATCTCATAACATTTTATCAAAAACTTCAATATTATGACTAGAGATGAAACATCTTCAATATTGTAAAACCCTGCACTTTAGACCTGATTAAAATACATAATATCAACTTATCCAGTGGGTGTGGATACGTAAATTGTATATAATATGAAATAATTACTATAGTCTATGTCAATTATAATTATATATTACGCATCTTTATTAATTATGTAGTGGCGGGCGGCAAAACTATAAATCGATAGAAGATTAATCAGTTATTTAGTCGCTTGGTAGGTAGGTAGGCTAGGAACCAACAAATACATAGTTTTCCTACGTTATTGACCTACAGTCACACAATAATTAAAGAAAACAAAAACAGTCATTTATTAAAATTAGGCTGATATGCAAAACTTATGGTATTAAAAGAAATCATTGATGTGCTAAATTGTTGTGTATCATACAAAAACTTAATAAAATCTAAGCAGTCATTTTGACAGAAATTCGTAACACACTAACATAAATATCAAAAATCTGTGTTAATTACTAAAAACCTTAATCACTTAATTTTCTGCACGCCACTACAATATACTATTATTATGTAACTATACTATTAACTAATTTAATAAACGATCAACGAGTAGGAAACCGGCCTAAATAATTAATGACAAGTATCGAAATCTTCGAGAAATAATTATAATTAATAATAAATTAGTAAGTGGATTATATAATATATATTATTGTATGCTATGTCAAAACTGCATGCGCGAACGCATGATTTATAGTTATAGTGAAAGGGAGATAGGAATATGTCACGGTTACAAGCAGAAATATAAGTTGTGTTAATGTAAATAAGTATCGTTTTTTTCGTGAAATCTTATAACTCCTAACAATTTCGTTAACTCCTTTACTGTATCAATTGATTTTCTTTCTAGTAATTTAATTCGTTATTTATTTTTTCGCTTTGCGTGCATGCGTAAATAGGCTAATAATAATAAAGCAACGATATAAAA
The DNA here is from genome assembly GCA_964057025.1 of Standfussiana lucernea. Lineage (NCBI taxonomy): Eukaryota > Metazoa > Arthropoda > Insecta > Lepidoptera > Noctuidae > Standfussiana > Standfussiana lucernea. The sequence continues at coordinate 14,556,532 of OZ059799.1, forward strand.
ATCTATTATCTTATTTTAAAAATCAGATTATAGCAAGCGGCAATACTTTTTAGTATTATTTTGTAAATACAGTTAAAAATTTAAATACCATGCCACCATCTTGATTTGGCTTACCTTTATACGATTTGGCTTTCTGCATTAAAGTTTTGACATCGTTTGAGCCTGGTAATATCTCTCTATAAAAGTATTTCACTAGGAATTGGTCAATGCAAAAATAAATCTTGTATTCTGCAGTTATCCTTTATCAATGACTGGCGACCCGCCTCGGCTTCTCACGGGTGCAATGTTCGGCTTTTCTATAACTTCTCTTCCTTTTTCTTTTTCTATACATGTATTATACATAATTATAAACCTTCCTCTTGAATCACTCTGTCTATTGATGGGAACCGTATTAAAATCCGTTGCGTAGTTTAAAAGATCTAAGCGTACAGACGGCAGGAAGCGAGTTTGTTGTATACTATGTAGAGATAGTATAGCCGCTTTAAAAGTATGGTATATAGCATGTATTAAAATTATGTATATTGTATAATAGTATCATATTCGTCTAAATAGCAAATAAAAGCTTTAAATTATAAATCATAATTATAAATTTACTGTAATTATTGTCTTGCCACACTAACGTTGGTGATAGATTTATAATATTATATATGTTTGCTTATATGTAAAAAATATTTTAATTATATATTTTGTGTAGTTTTGATAAAAAGATGAAGTTTATTTTGTGGCAGACTCATTTGTAGCATTTTCTGTATGTAAAATTATGCTGGTAGCAATTTTGAAAATATTTATTTATTCTGCACATAGACGACTTGTTAAAATGCAAAATGGTTTGCGAGATATTGTATAAACGATATTATTTTGAAAGTTTGTTAAAGTGCTTTGTCAAAATATAAAGCGTGAAGATAAAAATATTTATTTTCTATCTTAATTTTGCATGTTGATAAAATGTATGTACATTAGGCTCATGTAACTAATCAGTCTGTTTAATTCAGACAAATAAAATAGCTATAACATATTATAATTGTATTTAGAACGATTTTACTGTATGTATAGATAGCTTAATAATATTACATCCTTTTCTATTTATTTTAGTTAAGAATCTCGCAGAAAATAATTTATAAAACATATTTTAATGTCTCCTAATTACACCCAATGAATCTTGAATAACTAAAATCAGATTTGATTAATTTGTAGACATTTTAAATAAAAAATATCAATGATAATTTTAAATAAGTATAGGTGCACACTAGTGATTTCTACATTTATATAAGTATACAATATCGCTATGTCAAGATTTGCCAAACTAAATTTTACTAATCTCTTTAAACTCTCCCCTTTCTATATTTCTTTAATAAAAGCTTATAAATATATGTAAATGTGGTGTTACTAGTGTGCTTTTATATTAATTTTAAGGGTGGAGACAGATTTGTAACACGAGCGTTGCGTAACACGTCAGTCCTTGATTAATGTGAGCGAACTAACATAATAACATACATCATCTAAATATTGTGACTTATGTGAAGTTAGGAATATTAAATGAACTATAAACTTTAATAGTCTATTACAACAAAATACAACTTCTTTGGCAAGCTTATTATTGGCGCAAGGCAGTTATTTTTTCTAACTGTACACAATTCATCTTGATATGTACCTAAGTATTGTTAAAGAAACAAAACAACACTGCAATGTCCTGTCTAAAATGAAAACTGTACATTTGGGCAAAACCAGATGACTTCAGTGTCTGGCAATCCAACCAGCTGGAACAAATCTATTTATAGTTCTAATATACCGCAGCTGGACTGCGAAAATCGGATTTCCAATTTTTTACCGACTCCAAAACAAGGAGGAGGTATTGTGTTCGCTCAAGCTCCAATCAGCCCCCACCCTAACCCAATTATGATTACAGTTGTGATGCGGACTGATATTACTAATTATAAATATTGCCATCTCAATAGTTCTTAAAGTATTGTTATTCGCAGTGTAAATAAATTGTTAGCAAGTAATAATTCGGCCCCAATACAGTACGAAAGTAATTATCATGTAATTTAATTGTAAAATAAACTTATAATGAATCGAGAGATGTTTTTTAATTAACTCAATACCTGGGGGTTATCTAACGTGTGAAAATATATTGAATCATAATTGCTGCATTGCGGCATGTAATGCCAAGTCAGAGGTCCATGGGCAGCATACAAAAAACTCTGACATCAGGTTAGGCACTAACCACACGATAAAGAAGAGGAAGATAATTGCTGTACGGGCTGCAACCAGGATAAGTTAGTATGTAGGTACAGATCATATAAGTACTTAAATAGGTTTAAGCAATTTGGCAAGGTTACACAATTTGCCATTTATAGCACAACGCAAGATATTCGGTAATTTGGCAGATGATCAACTAGTATGTCACTAAAATGAATTCCGATCTACTTAGAGTGCAGCGAATTGTCCCACTATGCATTCATCAGTATCTTGCTCTTTAATGCCAATTAATTTGGGGCCGTCGCAGTACATCTTCTAGTTGTACTTCTCTGCTAGTCACCCCTAGCCATATCATCTTTTACACACTCCATCCTTCGCTTTGTGGTTCCTTCTCATACAGCCATCTACATTCATGCTTAAAACTTTCCTCATTCCTCCTCATCGTACGACCTATTTTCCAAATTGTACTAGCCTACTAGACGTAGATTGGTGCAGTACTTATAAGCCGTTTTTTAGAAACTTATGCACAGCACTGAACACCGATAAAATTACCTAAGTTGATGGTTCAAGTAATTTGGGAGCGTAAGTACCTACTTATATGAGAAATCAGATTTTATAATAGTGTTAAGTAATAATATAAAAGATTTATTCGTCTGTCACTGTCGGCAAGACTTGATAAAGATCCAATGTCAGGAGGTTATCACTTGGTCGTCAACCTCGCGCAAAATAGCAGATAGGAGTAGAATAGTTCACAACATAATGGAATGCGTTTAGGATTCCGCAAGACGAATTGAAAAACCAATACATTTTAAGTAGCACAAGTTAACTATATAGCATATAATTAATGATTTAGAATGTTCATTTTGGCTACAATGTGAAGACCCTTGTCCCGGCTCTTCATATCCACTTCCGGAGCATTCTCAGTGAGACACGGAGGTGGCTTTGACTGCAACTTTTGAGCAGAGGGCAGGAGAGATGATAAGGTTATAGTCTATGGTAATGTTATAGTCTACGATGCAATCACAAAGCGACTGCCAAGTGTGAAGTGGCAGAAAACCGTTGTCTAGTTTGAAGTCTTAGATCAGTGAAACTGCTGGTAAATCTATTAAAAAAACTGACAGAAAGTTTATCAAATCATTCGGCATGAGATTAAAACAAGGAGCATTTAAAATCAATTAACAAGAGCAAAAAAAAATTGACCTAAACTAACACTAACATACAGAGAGGTGTGGTGATTAGTTAAGTACCACTTTAGTTCACTAGTAGCTTCTCGATTGCGTGGATAAACAGACCTAGATTATTGGGTTCACGATTTATCCACACCAACACGCAAGCCAACGGAAACTTTGATTGAACCATCTTAGTACTCCTGAAGAGATGCAATAAAATCAATCAGAACGTTAATTTTGTATTAAGTACTTACTTTATCTAACTATAGGTACACATCTGCTTAACCGATCGGGAATTACAGGCATGATGTTCTGTAGGTACTTAGCCACATGATAAGAATTCTTAGCTAATACATGTTCATCAGGATTTTTTGAGTAGCACCCCGTAGCCGGGTGCACGGTAGATGTAAATAGGCTCGCCCCCTATCACATGGGACTAAAACATACCCAACTAGGGAAATGGGGGTGTGGTATATAAAAACACCTCTGTTTTACCCTTCGGGGATTTCAGGCATGATGGACAGTTATGTGAAGAATGTCAGCCATATTAATGGCGAGAATAACGTTTTACTAATGTTAAATTATGTAAGAATAATCATTAAGTTATTAAATTATTATGTTTGTTTTGTTCCGAAGAAATTGATTTACCTACCTTGTACCTTGTAGGTACCTACAAATGGCCAGGGCGCTGAATGATTTTCGCAGTTTGACACGCATACCTGTCCAACTATGGAACCGAATAATAAGTATAGACGATAATCATAGTCAAGAATATTTCATCTGACTAAGATTTCAAAAATAGGTGGGTAATAACCACAGAAGTCCGTCGAAAGTGTCGTGTTTTTTTTTTTGATATGGCATCTCGCAGGTTCATCTAGGGTTGGCTTCTGCTTAACCGATAGGTGCCTTGAAATTAATTAAGGCCTCCAGCCAGGGCAAAACTTATATACTAAGTGACAACTCGCTAAGAGCACCCCCTGTGGGGTACGGACCTCGGCTTAGGCTGTCGCCGGGGGAGGGCAGCAAGGGGACAAGCTGGATCTGAGTGATAAATGTCTTGTTTTGTTACTCGTGGGACTATAAATACAGAGTCGTGTAACGAAACCATAGCGTGATTCAGAGGGGGTGCCGTCTCCAAGGTCAGCGCCATCTATCGAGCACAGTGGTACTAAAAGCATGATTTATGAAAATTGGAAATGGTAAATTGTAATGACCTGTGCCATTTTTGTAACTCGAAATTAGGAAGGTACTTGATTTTTATGGTGTGCAGTTGTTTAAGTAGTCCGACCATACTTCTCACTAAATGGATAACTAGGTACCGGGATTAAAGTATTAACAAGTAAGTAAAATACGTTTCTATTCACCCCGTTTTACGGTAACGCTAACGCAAAGACAACAATGTAAAGGTGGAAGGGACTCCGAGGCTAAAACCGTTACCACGTATTCAGTGTAGCTGACTCTCGCAATTTCGTCTGCATAACATTTTTTATTGATGCTCCGCTCCTATTGGTCGCAGCGTGATGTTATCTAGCCTTTAACCTTCCTCGATAAATGGGCTATCCAACACTAAAATATTTTCTCAATTCGAACCAGTAGTTCCTGAGATTAGCGAGTTCAACCAAACAAACTCTTCAGCTTTATAATATTAGTAAAGATATCATTTTGACGGTGTAAATTGCAGTTTTGTAGGAAACAGCTGTTTTTTTTAATAACCGACGAAACATTTCTATGTGGTCACTATTCTGAAACCCCCTGGGAACCCAGGGGGTTTCAGGAAAACCCCTGGGTTCAGAATAGTGTATTGAAAACATAGTAGGTAGACGTTTTAGGTTTTAGGTCGGTGTCCAGTTGTATTTGCTACAAAACCACAAAAGCTACAAAAACACTACAGACAGAGTAGTGAGTATAGACCTCCCTGCCTTTGTGCTATACTTTTCACGAAAAACGTAAATAAAAGTCACAAATGTGACCAGCTGTAACAAGGACGGAGGGATAAAAAAAACATGAAATTCGTGTGACGTAATTTATGGATGGCCTCTTTATTTAGACCTGCATTTATGAAATTAGTGAAAACGACTAGTAGAGTCGTATGGAAACACAGAATAACATGCATGTCGTATGGAAATAACAGCTGTCTCTGAAATAATCATGCGAAGTAAACAAATGTCGTTTCCATGACAACGAGCACTTTCACCATCATACACAAAGACTACAATATAATATAGGATCATACATTAATTTGCCGATACGCTGATACGGTTGCTGTCAGTTATGCTTAGATTAACACACAATTATTATGTACCTACTGGCTGGTGTAACAAGTTCGTTAGAATTCCTCATCAAACATTAGAATTCCTCATCAAACATACTGAAACGGATAAACATTACCATAGAGGCATAGACACAGTTTCCTTTATTGAGGTCGGCCTCCAGTCTAAATGGATACAAATGGATACCAGTATTTTACATGGAGCAACTGCCTGTCTTATCTTCACAACCCAGTTGTTGGCAATAAAAAAATGTTGGCTTTAGGCTTACCCCTTCGTAAGACAACCAGGCTTAAGAGTAAGCCTAAAACCACCATCTCAAGCCATCATCAAAGGCTAAAGCTAGGCCTAGGCTATAACGTTCTCACGCTGGAGCTCACTCAAGCCTAATCTCTATGAGAGCCATGAGAGGATGTGGTCATACATAATCCACAGATCGGGCCCAGTGCGTGCTGATGGATGTCACATCGTCTGCCTAGCCTTTTCCCTACTACGTTGGGGTCGATTTCTAGATACTGGATGCAGCTGAACACTAGTATTTTACATGGAGCGACTGCCTTTCCGACCTCCACAACCCAGTCAGTACTGGGTAATACTTAAGGGGTATCGCTCCTTGGTAAGACTGGATGTCAGACTTTCGAGCCACTGACTACGTGTAAAGACTGTCAAAGATCTATAAATGACAGCCGGGACCAACGGCTTAACGTGCTTTTCGAGGCACGGAGGAAACTCGGTATGTTATGGGTGGTCACCAGTCCACGGACTAGACTAGGCAAGTCGACCCGAGCGGCTGTTATTATGTAGCCACGAGCTCCCCACCAACCATAAATTGGGTTTTTCCATCAGGAATTTCTCAGTAGCAGCACGGAGTTTGGGTTTCTGCCCGGTTGGTATTCTCAGATTGGACTTTTGAAAGAACAATTTCGTTCTCACTGTGTTTAATTCTTTTACACAAGAAAAGTTTATTCCTTTTCAAGAAAAGTACATAGATGGTCTGTTTGAAGAACAATTTTCATCTATTGCTAAAATCTCTCATAATATCTCACTTATTTTCGTCATCGTACCTATGTACGTCATAGTAGGTACCTACGAATTACCCTCCCCAGATTTCACAACGAGAAAATATTTCCCAGATGATGAAATACTTGATACCGTTCCTACTGGAAAAAGCTGTATAGTAGTAGTAGTAAAAAGTACCATTTCCATATCTTTAAATCAGATTAAAGCTGACGCAAAAACGTGACGTAGTTTTAGATGAATGAACGTATACTATTAATCGTCTAACCCAGAAAAACGCAACAAAAAACGAACTCTATCCCGAGAAGAAAAAGTATAAAATTGAGCGGAACCCGCGTACATACAACGCGGGCCGTTGTCACTGACCACGCGAAATAGGGGTCCGGGAGCTAATCGCGGACGCGCATGCGTAAACTGTGGGGTAACTGACAGTCCGTATTCATCCACGCGACCGGCAACCAAACATTCCCCGTAGGGAATCACGAAAACTAACTAAAATAATTTCCCTGTGAGAAAATCAAGAAAATGGCTGAAGTTAAAAAAGTGACCGAACCAGGCGAGACCATAGGGCTGCTGGAGAAAAAAGTAAGTGGTTTTTAAGTAATGTCAAGTAAAGGTCATAGGTTTTGGGGTGGTCGTGTGACGCAAGTTGTATTTAAGGTTGAATTTCGTCAATTCAGCGACGTACCACGCGTAAGAGGGCTTGAAAGTTTCTGTTTGGAAACTGAACTGGAAAATTTAATTTACGAATTTAAACAAATCACGTTGGTTCATACATAAAATTGTACGCACTTCTAACAAAAACAGAAAATGGAATTCATTGCTCAATTAACAAAACTGTGTCAGTTTCGTGGAGCTGACGCGTTTTCTATCAAAATATCGCGCGTTCATTGCACGTGTTATGTTAATTATTGCTTGTTATTTAATTGTTTATACCTAATTGCTAAACAGGGCAATGGTTTGAACAACATTTGCAAGGTTGCGAGATTGTTGAGTACTGTGAGTTTAAAAAAAAATCCCAAGCAAGTAGCAACAAAGCATGAGAACAAGTGACTAGGTACAAAATTTACGGGTAAACTTACCTCATCCATATGCTGATAAAGAATGTGCGAACACCAATATTATATTCAGCGGACATCAAAATGTACAAATATTTGCGCATCATATTTACATGCCACATCTAAATATGATGGGCTAATTCTGCTGTGGGAAATTCCCGCCGAAAATAAAAATATCAACTTGTAATGCATTCAAAACAATTCATTCAATTAACATAGTTCGTACTGAACTAAACTGGCTAGATCCGCTTCAAAAACAAACAACGATTACAATAGTTTGACACCTTGATCAATATTATTAGAAAGTGCAATGCAACTGCAGTGATTAGTTGCATTTTAGCAGAACATAGTTCGATATGGCAAGAAAGGAGGTGTCTGATGAGATGACGAGTAACAGAGAAGTATGGAAGACGAAGACATGCTGCGCCGACCCCAAATAAATTGAGATAAGGGCAGGAGATTACTGATGATGATAGTTCGATCTTCTTCTTCTTTTCGTTTCAACGTTACACACGTTACGTTACAATGTTTGGGCCCACTAAGTGGTCACGTTTATTGCAGCGTCGGAAGCGTTGCGTTTATCATCAAGGGTGTAGGAGAACGGACACCTGGGACACTCCAGCGTGACAACTCCAGGTGGGTATAGTCTGATCTGGAGCGCCGCACTCGGACTTGGTGTTAGATTAATCGATCATACCCTATTTAGCCAGATTATGTTTGCAGCAATGAGATTCGTTTTGGGCCTCCTAAAGCCCTTGGTACATAATTTCAGAAGGTTTAGAGATCTAAGTATAACTACTTTTGGAGAGTGTTTTGCGTCAAAATTTTCAAACACTTTAGGAGAAATAATTTCGCTGCTGAGTTCAAATTATAATTTTTTATTAGTATGCGCGTCATCTACACACTGACAGCTGCAGTCTAACAGCGACCTTATTGTCAACGTTATAAAAATTACTATATTATTAGCTACGTAGGTATAGCGATGACTCGGGAGGCGGGTTGTGCGCACACGAACGAATTATTGTTCGACCCAGATGCGACCTGTTTTATTTAGAAAAAAATGAGAAAGTATAATAATTGTTCCAATGATACGGGAGATTTTTTTCCATCATGTGTTGGTAAGACACGATGAGGTCAGGGTAGGTGCCGACTAGATAACATGTAAATTAATGAATCCTGATTTATCACTTATCACTTGCTTAGCACCGAAAGTGTTAAAGTTCTCTGACTCTGACTCTTACTTTGTTCACACATTACCCAAGGCATGTTACCGTTGCTTGGCAAGATTACGTTTGTGTCTGAATTTAAATCGTTCATTTTTCATTCATCTCAGGCAGCCAGACTCTATGTCTGCTCTTGCAGTTTACATTTCATACACAGTGCCTAAGGGACATCCCTGCGCATACTTGACATCCATGACAACCATCAATTAAGTAAGACTACATGATTCTAGTCTAGTAGACCCACCAGCATGTCATGTGCTGAATGTATCGTAACTCACCGTAAACAGGCGAAAATTAAGTTAACACAACCAAAATATTCCACTCGATTAGATGAACTTAAAATGCAAAATCATCACTACAATGTACCTACTAAAATAAGTTGCAATACTTTTTGTTATCGTTTTGAAAATTTTATTAAAACTACTTAAATGTCAAGTAGCGCTCTGGCCTGTGCCCCTGTGGCAATAGTCTGTAATATTGTTGTCCCGACAGGGATCATAAATGCACGATCATAGCACGATAAAAGCTTGTAATGTCTATCTGATTATTGATTATGTACGCTACGTATACATATTATTCTTGTTTAAGGCACAATTTGGCCGAACCACAAAATATCTAGCTAATAATCCCAATAACAAAAGTTTAGTCATGGACTGGCCGGAAATACTGCAGTATCTTCATTTCGATCTGTAAACAGTATCTTGATACTACGTGCAGTTCTGCACATACAAGGCCTCTTAATCGAATGATTAAAGCAAAGAATTTCAAGAACACGTCACCATTTTCATCATGTTCAATTGACAGATACCAAAATCGGTGTTACTGCATTTTAAAACAACATTCTGCGTCGGAGGTGTGTCAAACGAGTTACGCACAATTCTGTGTAAATGACGTCAGTTGCGACCACCTTCCACCTGCTTTAAACCAGTTCTATAAGTACGGGGAATTTCAGGTCATTGCAAGGTGTACCCGCCTACATTTTGTAGCATTTCATCATGAGTTTAAGAGCTGTATATCACAGCTTTTGCTAGTACATTCTTATCAGTAACCTATGAAGTGTTTTGACCGCGCCCCCACCAGATCAGAGGAAGAGTGAATCGTTATCTACATTGTTGGTTACAATGTTACATAATTTTGGGCTTTGCCCTCCGAATGCTAAGGTTTATTTTGGAAAGAAAGTGTTTTGGTGACGTCAGTCCTGTTTTTGTAGTACCCACGTGCTTTTCGTGTGTGGGCGGGTGTAGGGTTCTGAAGGTCAAAGTACCTACAAATGTACGTTTCAGATTACTTTCTTCTATGACAACGTCATCACTCACTCACATTTTTGGCGAAGCTCATAATAAAGAAGGGCACTGAATTCAAATGGGAATGTTTGATTAAGCCTATAGTTTTCTCGAGTAAAGTGACTAAACCAAAACGATTCTGTAAACCAAAAATGCAATTGTCTTCATATGAAAATTATAGGACAAGTTATTAGTTAGTTTATTCATGCACCGAAATACATGAATAACACTGTCAATTACTTTGACCACACAAAGACCACGAAACTGCATACTGGGAAAACCTGATTCCCATAAAACTACACTCAAGTCTTCATTTTGCCAAAAAGCCGGTCTTGCAACTGATGTTTGAGGGACCGGGTACCAGAAACACAGGCGATGAAGATGAAACACTAAAAAGCAATAAAAGTTCTATAAGTTCATGTCATACAGGGTATTCACGATCTTACAAGGGAGTTACCTTACAAGATTCCTTCATAAGCTTCTCTTCTCCGTCAACTTACATCATAAGCATCTCTTCTCCGTCGTTCCCTCACTGCTGACGATCGCGACCACATATGACACGTCTCCAAGTCATGCGGTCTCCTGCTGTGTGAACCGCTCGTTACAGGCTGCTTCCAACAGCCTTCCTGATTGCGTCTGACCAGCTTCATATGCATAATCAGCCTTTATCTCCCTGTCTCTCTTTTTCTCTTTTGGTACTTTCATACAAGCTTGACTTGACCTTATAACCTACTACTCTTCATGGTGTTAGGGTTTTTGAACAGTCTGCTTGCCTTATAAAGCCGCATTTTGACCCCTAGGCACGCCATTGCTACGGTACCACCTCTATGTGAAGGAGTGGTCCGTAATCCACCACGCGGGCCGAGTGCGAGTTGGTGAGATATCTAACTAAATTAAACTCACTGAAAGACAACATACAGCCTAAACATTTTGGGTCTATAAAAGGTTTAGCACAAGAGCTCATTCTAGTAACGACGAAAGTGGCCACTAAGTGAGGATTATTCCAAAAATCGTCACCTGCATTAAGGGGTTTAATATGAGATGAAAGTTTTCCTTGAAATTCGTCATTTCATCATTATCTGCTAAGCCTATTTTCCAACTATGTTGGGGTCGGCTTGTAATCTAACCGGATGCAGCCTATCTGACCACCACAACGCAGTTGGTACTTGAAATTCGTCATTTACCGATGAAAAATCCCATCGGCATGCATTTTCTTAATTATCTGCAATAATTACCGCAGTTGATTATCAAAAAGGACGCAATATAACCTAAATATAGTTCAATTTTATCATAGTCCGATAAACTCTAGATATGTAGGAATTACCGTGACGTCAGTATCTACGTCATAGAATTTCTATTGTTTTATTTTTAATAATAAAATGCCTTTCATCTTGAAGATGGTATAAAGAGGGTCTTATTGCTTTTGCTTGCGTATCAGATGAAACGGACGGATGGTTAGATCCGCAAGTAGGTTACCTACATGTAGATGAATGTTGAAATTGTATAAGAATGTTCTCACTGCATGCGATGCCACAAGAATAATGTACACAGGATTTGTAATTTACACGGTGAAAACTTTCAGCGGGACAGAACTACCCTAACCGTTGCAGTTACACGAAAATGGTCTTAGGAGACTATCCATAACTTTTCGTCATTTTTTTTTGCAATTTCTGAATTTTTTAGTGCTCCAACCTTGGTTGGTCCGACACAAGTTTTTGATCAGTATTAGAAACAGGATCGATTGGCACTAAAAACAAATTCGTGTAAAATGGCCATTTTTTGGCAGACCTAATTTTTTTTTTTTGAAAATCTGTTGGGATCAAAATTTCACGAAAACTGGATGGATGGATAGTCTCCTAAGATCATTTTCGTGTAGCTGCATCGGTTAAGGTAGTTCCCCTTACTGCCGAGCTGAAAGTTTCCACCTGTATAACTTTATTTAAAAGAGCGTCCATGGAGTTTCTGGCCCGTTCTATAACGAAAAGATATACTTACGTTTTAGAACGGGTAATAACTAACTTCGACTTGAATATAAGTGCTTTGAGTTTGGGATATACGTTAACTGGTATTGTTTGTCATGATCTGCCTACCCTATTCCCAACTATCTTTGGTGTCGGCTTCCAGTCTTACCGGATGCAGCTGAATACCAGTATTTTACACGGAGCGACTGCCTATCTGACCTCCACAACCTAGTTAGTACTGGGTAATACGATACCCCTTGGTACGACTGGTTGTCAGACTTTCGGGTCACTGACTACCTGTAACGACTGTAAAAGATCTACAAATGACAGCCGGGACCAACGGTTTTTTTAACGTGCTTTCCGAGGCACGGAGAAAACTCGGTATGCAAACTGGTATTGTTTCTAAACTTTTCATATTTACTTGCTGAAATGAAAAAACACACTTCTTATCTCAGAAAAATATTATGCAGTCTTCTCTTGATGACGAAGCCAATAAAAATCAAAGCTAATGAAGACAAATTAATTACTGATACTGCAATTATGATTTACGGCTTATTTATTAAAGTAATCCACGATTTAAAAGAAAACCTGATAATTTTCTAATAGGCCGCTATCGTAACTAAGGTTCTAGGGCTCAGGCTATCACTGATAAGTACTATCATCAATATTTACCGATAAATTAGTTTCTTCGTTGAACCTGTAACGTTTGATCTAAAGGTTAAGTAATCAAGTCTTTAATCTTTAATGTGTAGATTTATTCAACATTGATAGCAATGCAGTAGTACAGTGTGTCGATCTGATAACTGTAAGTACCGAGGTACAAATTGATTTTCAGTGCATCTAGTTAAACTGGAAGCCGATCTCTTGCGTAGTCTTTCGTTTGGTGAAGGCTAGGTTCAAACATATCATCAAACCTGTAATCCCCGAATGGTTAGACAGAGGTGTACATAATAGCACACCCACATTTCGTCAATTTTGTTGTCCCATGTAATAAGAGGCGAGCCTTGTGCCATCAACAGGGCCCAACCTCTGACTCCATGGCTGCTACTGTGAAATTCCTGATGGGAAAATCCAATAGCAATTTGCCTGACCCGAGAAATGAACCCAGGACCCCATGCTCAGCAGTCGCGATTAGACCAACGAGACAGTCAAGGCTAGGTTCCTATGTGTTAATCCAGGTTTTAAATTATATATGTGCTAAATTTCATTCAAATCCATTCAGTAGTTTTTGCTTGAGTAACAAACATCCATCCATCCATCCTCACAAACTTTTGCATTTATCTATACTAATATTATAAAGCTGAAGATGTTGTTTGTTTGTTTGGTTGAACGCGCTAATCTCAGGAACTACTGGTTCGAATTGAAACATTCTTTTAATGTTACATGGCCCATTTATCGAGGAAGGCTATAGGTTATATAACATCATGCTGCGACCAAAAGGAGCGGAGCATTAATCAAAAATGTAACGCAGACAAAGTTGCGCGGGTCAGCATACACATGGTTGTAAGATAAGATAGTCAGATAAAATGTAGGTAGGATGTCATATTATGTTTTCATATATGACTTGCATACATGACAGTGTTATCTGTTTGTTAGAACGCATAACATCGATACCTGCTGAGGTCGTATTGATTATTAATTACCCGTCGCTATGTGTTGCATGCACTAGGCTTGCTTCATTGCCAGTTGCTAGGGAATCTTGGGTCGACTAAGAAACCCAATTACGGTTTAACGAGATCTTTAGTTTTATTTCATTTTGATGACTGAATTTCCCAAAACAAATCAGCGATTGAGAAGTCGGTAGACAATATTTTGAAAGATTCTGATCTTGCAAATCTTTTAATAGCCCTCGTTTTTAAAAGACAAATACTTAACAAAGAGAAGTACCCAGTTTGAAACATGCACAAAAAATCAGTCTGTTACTTAAATGAGCTGTTTTTGAGTTTATACGTCAGATTAGCTAATTCAATGTAGTGCTATGAATCTACCTGCAGGCTCCATATGTTTAACGCGTTCAATGTTGATAGATAAACCTAATTTTCTTCTTATCATTTTAATAAAAGCACGTTTTTTTTAAAGTGTATTTTATTTATTTATACACACATACATAAACTCACGCATTTTCCTATGAGGGTTGGCAGAAACTACAGAACGCCACCTGCTACGATCCTCACATACTGATCCTTTCACCTCGTCCACGTTCATACACCTGATCACACAAACACGCCGATTGCGAGGTTTATATAACCAACAGCACATAATTCACATCATCACAGAAGTTATACTAGTGTGACAGGGCCGTTCTATATTTAGAGTAACAATGCATCTTAACCAGAGGAATGAGCAGCATCCGGTGTGACTAAGGTTGCTACAAAACTATTCGTGGTCCATGACTTGTTACCGAATTCAGGTGATTTTGTTAAGTGAATCGTTGTTGGAAGAGCTATTGTGCCTAGTTTGACCGAGGGTTCCGTGCAATCTTGTAGGTATTTGTCATTAAACTACATTTTTTATGATTTTCAGATTTTTTCCTTTACATGTGCTGTAAGGTATTGCTTCTTGCCAAATTTCATGATTCTAGATAAATTGATTCACTTGTGAAATCGCAAAATATGCGACATACATAAACGGTCATATTTTTTGATTGTGTTGACTTACATGTTTCACAGCTGAAAGAGACCGTAGACCCGAGTATTTGATATAAATTTGAACTTGATACCTCTAGGCTTTCCTGAGAAATAGACAGACAGACGGACAACAAAGTGATCCTATAAGGGTCCCTTTTTCCTTTTGAGGTACGGAACCCTAATAACTGTACTTATTTATAAATTGAGCTATGTTTTGTGATCATGAATGATGAATTGATGGCTAAGCTTTGTCTTGTCGTACAGGAAGCATCGACCTTTGTATCTTCTTCTTTATCGTGTGGTTAGTGCCTAACCTGGTGTCAGACTTTTTATGCCGCCCAAGGGCCTCTGACTTGGCTTTTACATGCCGTCGAGAAATATCTCTCAGGCATGTTGGTTTCCTCACGATGTTTTCCTTCACCGAAGCAAGTGATAATTATAGGTACAATACGCACATAATTCTGAAAAATCAGAGGTGCGTGTCTTGGGTTCGAACTCGAGACCTAAAACTTGGCAGTCCAACGGTCACACCACTAGACTATCACTGATCACGACCTTTGTATGTGAGACTTAGTTTCATAGTTCAATATGATAAATTGAAGACTATTATATTGATCGGATTCTTATTTGGACTAAATGGGGCTTAGTTAAAACCCCACAGAAACGAAAGAAACCGTAAAACCTACCTTCTTATCGTAAATTCAAGTTCAAGTAAGCAGTAACTTGCAGGTAGACTTTATCTTTTAAGGAAAATATCTGCATTTCTTCGCAGTCATTGAACTCACTGCGGTAAATTACTCCCTGGTTGTAAAAGCCGACAACTTAGACATATAGGTAGTTAGGTGCCAACTGCATTTCCTATGCAGTGAGTACTTAGGTACTCAGGTAGTTAGCTACCTATATGTGAAGGTATGCCTATGCAGCATCGGCATACCTTCACCTGTGTAAATATTTCATCGAAGGTAAGCGGAAAAGTCAGTTGAAATCTACCTAAGCTCCGTAATTTATAATTCAATTTTGAAGGATTTAATCATTAGCGAAGTTTGTTCAAAGGGAAAATATCTTTAGGAAAATGGCATGTCATAAACTAAGAAATTCGTAGACATTTATCAACCTGCAGTCCTGCACTCATGCTAAATACAACAGCCGTTAGGGGTCTATCTTCAGGTTAAGCCGCGCTTGCCTAGGTTTGTCCGTGGATGGGACCAATAACATACCGAGTTTCCGCCGTTAGTCCCGGCTGTCAATTGTAGATCTTTGACAGTCGTTGCAGCAGTCGGTGCCCGAAAGTCTGTTAACTAGTCTTCCCAATGGCTATCGTATTACCCAGCACTAACTGGGTTGCGAAGGTCAGATAGGCAGTGGCTCCATGTAAAATACTGGTATTCAGCTGCATCCGGTTAAAATGGAAGCCGACCCCGAACAAAACCGGGAAAAAGCTAGGCAGATGATGAGTCCCGCACTGGCCCGGGTAATGGATTTTGGCCCAGTCCTTCTCACATAGTGGAGGCCTATGTCCCAGCAGTGGGAACAACATTATTAGGCTGATTATGCTCACATGTTCCGAGGAAAGGCCACTTAGTTGGTATTTTTTTTAAACTGGGAATCAGCAGCCCTATTGTACGAGTATTGTATTGTTTGCAAGATAACAAAGAGAGGCATGAAGTTTGTAATGTGCTGCAGAATTTTGATCTGATAAACAGATCTTGAGTAATACTTGTGTTTTATAGCGAGCCTGCACAATTAATACATTGTACGTAGCTACACAAAAGACATCCGTACTAGGGGTTATAATCATTGATCTTTGCTACTCCAACTGTCAGGAATCGGCTAGGTATGGAAGGTTCTCTTAATTACTGTAATAAAGTTCTCCTTAAGTCTCGAGCCAATAATATAAAGTAATATTTTTATAATAATTTCACGGGGACGAACACCGCGGGCATCAGCTAGTTATTATAAAAATATTACTTCCTTAATTAAATCGGATTTTGTAAACAGTGTCAATGTTTTTTTTTTTGCACGGACCCCTAATCCTTTTCCTAAAATAAATGTAGCATATTGCAGTGTTTCCCTGCATGAAAGCTTCAATGCTACGAACTTTTTAGCTAACCACTTAAATAACCATTTTCTGCGAATAAACTAAATATTATTTAACAAGGTCTGTGATCGTTTTCCGGCAAATGCCGTGCTGATAGTATTGACTCATCACCAAGACTATGCAAACGCCACTACTAGATGCCCATAAAAAATTGACTATTCTTTTCATTCCGATTTCAAAATTAAATGATTTTTTTCTTTTCTAAAATCTACCAGAGCTAAAAAGTTCGTAGCATTGAAGCTTTCATGCAGGGAAACACTGCAATATGTTCTGCCAGTAAAAGACCCGTCAAACGCTTTTGCTCCAGCCGTTTCGGAGATCAGCTGGAACAAACAGACAGACAGAAAAAAATGTAAGCACCGTTTATACTATCATATGTATTCAGTAAAAAGCTGTTACTTATCTATACTAATATTATAAAGCTGAAGAGTTTGCTTGGTTGAACGCGCTAATCTCAGAAACTACTGGTTCGAATTGAAAAAATATTTTAATGTTGGATAGTCCATTTATCGAGGAAGGCTATAGGCTATATACCATCACGTTGCGACCAATAGGAGCGGAGCATCAAACAAAAATGTAACGCAAACGAAGTTGCGCGAGTTAGCTAGTTTTGAAATAAAATCATCTATCTCAAGTCAATGGAAATCCCATAGTAAAAAAGTTGAGCTCTGTTTAATGCATTTTATATGGGTTCATTTGACTGGCTTTAGATATTTTATTGTGTTTGATTACAGAGCGGACTGGTTTCAATGTTATTGGCTATTATAATGGCTAATGTCTTTTGTATTCAGAAATGAATGGAGAGATGGATCTCTTTGTTCTTTATATGTTGAACAAATGTGTGGGAATGTTGGACTGAATCACTAAGTAACAATATCGACTAACTTAAATAAAGAAAAAAACTAGGTAACATTCATTTATTTTTTGCGGAGCATGTGATTGGCTGGCAGAATTTTGATTAACCAAATAATCCTTTGTTTAAGTTACTTTAGATTTATTATAAGGGGTCGGGTCGTCATCCCGCGAAATTTAACTTTTCTTACGTTTTTTTTTCCCGTCACGTGACTTTTTTTTTACTTTTTCCACACCGCAACTTAATAAAGAAGGCCCATGAAAATCGGAAAACTAATTTATACTTTGTCTAATTGCTCCCAGCCAGTCTAGTAAGCTTTTCAGCAGCATCACGTCTATTCAATACTTCTTTGGCCCTTCTACCATTGTTAGCACTGTAAGAATGTCACTTGGCCCTCTGGTATTTTTAGTGGAAATTATTCCGAAAATAATAAAATTACATGAGATATTATTCGCCCATACCTTGGGGGTACGCTATAGCATGAAAAATGCATACCCTACAACCCGTTTCGTGGTTACGACTGGGACGGACTCGACCCTCTTATAAAACTGATATTATTAGACAGTAATAGTACATTTTGAGATAAGTGGGGAAAGTTTGTTTTTGCGGCCGAGGCGGAATACACAACACACACGAGCCGCCAGGCGAGGGTGTTATGGAGCTGAGAACTGCAGTAACACTTTCAAATAATTATAATAATAGAACGAAAAGTATTTTTGTCATGAACTAATGAAATTAAATGTTTTGCTTTTGTTACCCGCGCTTTGATTCTTTTGCTTCAGGTTGAAGGAGAGGCAAAGTTATGCAGCCGCTTAACAACCTAATATGAAAAATAGAAAATTCAAATACTTTTTAATATTGAACACAAATAAATGTTAATTTTTTGATAAAACCAAATTATTTTACAATTATTAATGTTTATTTAGGATATTCTGTTTATAAACACAATTTAAATTATGATTAAATATGAAGGCCTTAAAAACAAGCGCATTTTGTGTGAAAAAAAGCAATCATCGCCGACTATAGGTAACTGAACAGTTGTTTAATGTTACCTGTAGCAAAATCAGGAAAAATAAAACCCTCGTGTGTGATAAATGAAAAAAAAAACCACGAGTGTGAAATACATTGCATGTTCAACCTAATCGTATTGCAATAAGAGCCAGTTTTCGAGGAAGTGTATTGAAAAATAATTTCTAGTCGGTTGGTAACCAGCTTTAATTACAAAGAATGGGGGGAATGTTGATGGCAGAGATATTATGGGTTGAATTTGCGACAATAAGTAATTAGTTTTTCGGAATTAAACTATAATTTAAATTCCCTTTTCTTCTTATTTGAACTACTTCTTACTAAGGTATGGTTCCCTATCAAAATGGAAACACATTTGATAAGCATTAAATGCGGTTTTCCCAAATTAAAACACGATTAAAATTACATTACAGAGCCACTGTATTTTGTCAATAAAGATAAGATGTTTATCTGAAATTGTTTGATAAGATTCGATAAATATGAAAAGAAAGTGATAAATGATAAGCGATGTGCCAATTATGTACTCATTTAAGTGGCTCATTAGTCCAGAGGTTAAAATTAATATAACTAGATATTTATTCCTTATTTTACTACCTACCACAGATAACCTGCAGTATTGCCTCTCCCTCCCCTAGTAATCTATAGGTAGTCCTGAAAAAAATATCGCTAATAGCGATAAGAGCGCCCCTTGTCAAAATGTCTACTTTCTAAAATTTGTATGATGTTGATAATTAAAGAGTATTCTATCCATCTATTATAATAAGTGGTCACTATGACCTTCCTATGTCCAATTTAAAGAAAGAATGTAACGTGTTTTTTAAACTGTTACATGCTTTTCATATTTTAGTCGATTTCGGAACGATTTTTATACTGTCTTTTATTGGCTATGGTTGAGTTCGGCAACTGTCATTTTTTGGACGTTTCACTTTACGACCTGATTTCGTCATCGAGGCATTTATCTCGCCAATTTAATCTTACAAATCCGGTATAATCACGGATATTTTTAGGCCAAATGATGCCATAATCGCTGCCTTAAACACCCAGGACAAGGTGTTCAGAAGGAGGGATCCTTAATTTCTTCGGATTTCAATATTGGACGATGCTCTAGTGTGATTTTCACCTAATTTGGATTTATCGGTGCACACGGGAAAAGTCATTTATTAACGGAAAAAACGCCCTGCTGTGGCGTTTTTCATCTACTTTTTCTTCTACTTTTTCTTTTTCTTTCGTCTGATTATAATTTTCCATTTCATGGATTCTGGATTCTCTCATCTTCGACGCCGAAATCTTGAGGTCTAATTTAACATTTTTTTTAGCCAGACATCTGGCCCAAACTTAATTTACTTTCTTCATATAAAGATGCAACAATAAGGATAATCTCAAATTAGTAATTTAATATTTAAAATAAAAGGAAGCTACTGACATAATAAAGAAGGTATTAACAAAGGTATTTCCATTGTTCCTATAATCCTAGTTTAGTCACCCCCGGAAGATTAGAAGTTCGACTCTACAAATGGTGTTATCTGGCAAGTATTTTTTTAAATGTAGTGTGCGTTCCCAAGGCGCCCGAAATTCTTTTATTGTTACACATACATCTTTTTTTTTTATTTTTTAATAGGAGAACACACACACACACATTCTTTTTTTGCTCTTGTATGATTTCTTACATAGGATCTTACACTTGATTCCACACACACCCCGGGTCTGTTACAGTTTGTCGCTCTGCGAACAGGGACTTGAAGTAGCTTCCTTATCTTGTTAGTTATTGTTGCATCTTATAATTTGTAGTATTGTTTACAGAACACATTATATAGTTTCTGTAAAACATTATTGTTTATTGTTGTAATTCACAACTTGAATTTTTTTTTGATGTTTCCTTGTAAGTAAACAATATTTCCTAGTAACATTATTGTACTATTGTGTATGTTTAACTTTTATGGTTACAGCATTACCCATTTACTCTTGCAAAACCAACATTTGTATGGTAAGACAGTTTTGTTTTGTATAAGTAACTCAACATTGTAAAACTAAGTGCGGTGTAATTTGATTTCATATTTAATTTTAAGTGAACTTTGGTTTAACTTAATAATCATACTTTATGTGACTTGAACTTATATTGTAAATTATTGCTGCATCTTTTCATTGCTAAACACTTTGATATTTTCATAAAAAACAACTTGTTACTTTAAAAATATTTCAACTTAACCTCAAATATTTTATAACTTTTGAAGTCTTGCATTTTGCTTTGCTCATCAATTATTATCATATTGTTTATTCAAAATGGATAAAGAAGTTCAGTCTTCTCTGCCTCTTGCTAAAGATAACATAGAGACTGATGGTGCATGCACAGTTCCTAATGTTGCACCTTTTGTTCCTGACATGATTAATTTGACAGATGTACCACATTCTTTTGATCATAATGACAGGATTGCACACTCTTCCTCAGCTTTTGCGACGAACGCTTTGCCTTCATTTAATTCAATGAATGATTTGGTTAGTGAACATATTAAAAAGAATTTTCCTTCTGCAATTAAGTTGCCCTATTTAAAAAAGAGTAGAACATAGAGTATAGTAATATAGATTAAGTATAATTAAATTCGATGGGAAATCTTGTGTTAGAGAATTTATTACTGAAGTTGAAGAATATTTTTTATACAATTTTGATGAAATTTTGTTGGTTGGTTCATTTACGGACTTGCTTAGTGGTATTGCTCTGAAATGGTTGGTTTTTAAAAACATTTTTTAAAATTTATAGATCAGCTCCTGTTTTATTTGTTAAAGATAATGATATTAGACCGTATTTACAATTCTCCGTAGGTAACCATACTTTTTCTGGTTTATTAGATAGTGGTTCAAATAGTTGTATTCTGGGTTCAAATAGTCATGAACAATTTTCACAGTTAGGTTATAAAATAAATTCTGTTTCTAGTGCTGCTTATACAGCTGATGGCTCTTCATAGAGAATCATTGGTACACAATTTACTTCTAAACATTTCATAGAACGTTTGAAAGGTTTTAATATCACTAAAATATTTTATAATACTTTATACACGCCTCAAAACAATACAGTTGAGAGTTATAATAAAACTGTTGAAACTTGCATAGCTTGTTTTGTTAAAGAAGATCATAGAACTTGGTCTAAGTATTTATCTAATGTTCAATTAGCTTTGAATAATAGTGTTAATCTAGCTACAGATTTCACCCCTAATTTTTTGATGTTTGGTAGAGAACTTATTTTTGATGCTTCTTTACATCGTTTAAGTGACTCTATTGATAATTTGAGTGAACTGGAAGTTTCCAATAGAACTCACTATGCTGATTCTCTTAATTCACTTAGTGATATTTTTGTTAAAGTTCAAACTCATTTATTAAAAGCTTATCAGCGTAATGCACGCTATTATAATAAGGGTCGTAAAGTCATTTCTTTTGATGTGGGGAATGTCGTGTGGAGAAGGAGTTTTGTTCAATCTCATGCACCTACTTAATTTTCGGCAAAACTTGCTCCTAAGTTTATTAAATGTAAAATTGTTGAAAAGATCTCTGATAATGTTTATATTCTGAAAGACCTTAATAAGGGTACCGCTGGTCGTTATCATGTTAAGGATATAATAAAATTTTAATTTGGTTTCAAAGTGTTGGTCTTGATTTTAATAATTTTGTTTGAAGCGCGCTTTTGTTAGTGTGATGTACGATGGGATGGATGATAGGTTATTAGCACTTTAAATGAAGATGTATGTTAGGTAACTTCATATAAATTTGTTGAATTTGAGATCTTAACATTCTAAAACACAACTTAGGACCTTTTAATAACCTTTTCTACCCACACAAATACATTTTTCATATCGAAAGATCTTATTATTATTTCTAAGTATTATTATTTTTTATGCAGTCTTGTATGCAATTTTTTTTGTACATTCTTGTATACAATTTCTGCATTGGTACCTACTACTTTTGTACACTCTGTTCTCACTTGTAGAGGTTTACCTATCTTTCTTTTCTACGGATCTCGGTATAATTTTTTCCTTGATTTCGTTGTTTTTTTTTTGCTTCTGTGCTCGGAAGATTGGTGGTGTAATGCCGATCACAGAATGCATTTCTTTTTCCGCTATTGTGCTCGGGAAGTTGGTAGTGTTGAGCCGATCACAATATGCGTTTATTTTCGAAGGTGTTTGTGCTCGGAAGATTGGTGGAGTTGTGCCGATCACAACATTCTTCTTTATTTTTTTTGCATCTTTAGAGATGTGGAGATTTTAAACTGTGTCTCACAGTTGTAATTCGTTCTTGCTAGTCAGTGGCGATGGTGCCTAACTGTACTCATATAGATATTTTTGGATTATTCTTGTTAGACAGCGGCAATTGCGCCTAACTGTACTTTTAATTTAATATTTTTCCTATTATATACTTGTTAGTCGGTGGCTATGGTGCCTAACCGAACTCATATTGGTATTTTTGTTGTATTCTTATACATATTGTTCAGCGACTATTACGCTTAACTGTACTTGTAATATTTCTTGGATTTAACTTGTTAGTCAGTGGCGAAGGTGCTTAACTGTACTCATGTGGTTCTTTAGTATTATAGGTCGGTTGTGCTTGTAGCTTGACTGCACTTACTGTTTTTTTG
The DNA here is from genome assembly GCA_964057025.1 of Standfussiana lucernea. Classification (NCBI taxonomy): domain Eukaryota; kingdom Metazoa; phylum Arthropoda; class Insecta; order Lepidoptera; family Noctuidae; genus Standfussiana; species Standfussiana lucernea. Next base: position 14,579,934 of record OZ059799.1, read on the forward strand.
TTTTGTTTCTTTTCCAGGATCTTTTTGGAAACGTTTTATTGGAATTTATATTTCCTGTCTTTAAAAAAAAAAAAAGTTTTTTTACCTTGTTTGTTTTTAGCATAAAAGAAATTGCTTTCTTTTATTTTTTCGGGGAGGGATGTAATGTAACGTGTTTTTTAAACTGTTACATGCTTTTCATATTTTAGTCGATTTCGGAACGATTTTTATACTGTCTTTTATTGGCTATGGTTGAGTTCGGCAACTGTCATTTTTTGGACGTTTCACTTTACGACCTGATTTCGTCATCGAGGCATTTATCTCGCCAATTTAATCTTACAAATCCGGTATAATCACGGATATTTTTAGGCCAAATGATGCCATAATCGCTGCCTTAAACACCCAGGACAAGGTGTTCAGAAGGAGGGATCCTTAATTTCTTCGGATTTCAATATTGGACGATGCTCTAGTGTGATTTTCACCTAATTTGGATTTATCGGTGCACACGGGAAAAGTCATTTATTAACGGAAAAAACGCCCTGCTGTGGCGTTTTTCATCTACTTTTTCTTCTACTTTTTCTTTTTCTTTCGTCTGATTATAATTTTCCATTTCATGGATTCTGGATTCTCTCATCTTCGACGCCGAAATCTTGAGGTCTAATTTAACATTTTTTTTAGCCAGACATCTGGCCCAAACTTAATTTACTTTCTTCATATAAAGATGCAACAATAAGGATAATCTCAAATTAGTAATTTAATATTTAAAATAAAAGGAAGCTACTGACATAATAAAGAAGGTATTAACAAAGGTATTTCCATTGTTCCTATAATCCTAGTTTAGTCACCCCCGGAAGATTAGAAGTTCGACTCTACAAATGGTGTTATCTGGCAAGTATTTTTTTAAATGTAGTGTGCGTTCCCAAGGCGCCCGAAATTCTTTTATTGTTACACATACATCTTTTTTTTTTATTTTTTAATAGGAGAACACACACACACACATTCTTTTTTTGCTCTTGTATGATTTCTTACATAGGATCTTACACTTGATTCCACACACACCCCGGGTCTGTTACAAGAAAGAAAAAGTATTTATTTGTCTCGCACGGGACAGAACTAAATGGTTAAATTAACAATAAAACTAAAATATAAAAAATAAACATAAGAAAAAAATAAGAATAGACAAACTCAATGGTGCTGTAACATTAAAAAAAAAGTCACAGCGCTGGTTTTCTGATAGGGCCCAAAGTGATGCCACGTTCAGAAACGAATAAAAATTTCAATGAGTATTTAAATCATATTTTCTACTAACCTATCAGTTTAAGGATTTTATAAGGAAAACAAACAACTATACAAACTTAGATTAGATGAAACACTAATTGCAGATGATGATTAATAGCCTATTGATATAATGATTTTGTAGTAACAATAATAATAGTTGTACTTTTCCTCAAGCATGTTTTTAGTCCATTTAACCTAAGTTATGGGCTGAACCTGGAACAAAGACTGAAAACAATCGAAGGATAAATTGATGCTTACAAATGAAACAACTACTATTTTGAAAGCCTTTGAATATTAACTATACATTATGTTAAAACAATTAAGAGATCTAAAAATAAGGTCTTTTTCAAATTTCTACATTAAAAGTCTAAGCACATACGTGAATTCGTTATGTAAATATTTTCTAAACATTCCTATTTTGAGGACATATGCCTATTGTCTAGTGTTAAATCCTGTTTGGAATATGCAGATTAAGTCCATTGGCTGTGTTTTACAGTTTTATAACGGATAACTTTCTTTTATCGCAGCTGCTATAGCAATGCGCCTAAGTTTTTGCTTGCCTAAATTATAAAAATTGCTTTGGCAAATAGAGGCATTCATTTACTCGGTATTTTTTTAAAGATAGAACATTTTTTTTTTATTAAGCACACCATACAAACTTTATCTTTTTTTTTTCGAATGATGATGCTTTCATAGAGATGTTTGGACGTAATAAAAAATATTTTTATCGTTTTCCTCAAAAAGAAACTCTTCATTCGTTTTGCCTACCTGGGTGCCTCCCTGAATACATACCTGGAATAATCGCAGTGCATTGACCACACTACAGTTCTACAGCGTAGTTTAATCCTACTTTCCCGAGCATTGCACTCGCCCACTCGACCGGTCGAGCAAACCAGTGAGTGCTAGTTAGCCAGTACCCTGCCAGATTGCACATTCATGATAGTTTTTTTTTAATGATATGCCTGTCGAGGCTAATCAGGTAAGCAGTAATTAAGGACAAGCAATTAAACGATTATGTAATAGAGCGGTATCGTTTGCTAGTTTTTCCGATGTGGAAAGAACCGGTAGACACGTTTCATATCTAACTTTTGACTAGTTTGACATCACGCCTTTTAATTCCCGAAGCGTTAGGCAGAGGTGTACCTTATAGTACACCCGACATTATATAATCAAAGGTAAACCCACATTTCGCAAGTTATGTTTAAGTCCCATGTAATAGAAGACGACCCTATTGCCATCAACAGGGCACAAATCCAGACTCCGTGGCTGCTACTGAGAAATTCCTGATGGAAAAACCTAATACCACTTTGCAGGACCTCATGCTCAGCTGTCGCGCTTGCGGTCACTAGATCATCGAGTCAGTCTCATTGAATGAGATATTTTCCTATACGGTGTGGACGGGACACCAACTCTAAAACGGAAACCACATACTCAGTACAATATTCTGAACCCCCCCACAAAGAAAGTTTTCGTCGTTTATTAAAAAAAATATCAGCTGTTTCCTACAAAAGTGCAATACCTACACGGTCAAAATGTATGGAACAACTGTTTTTTTTTTAATAACCGACGAACTATTTCTATTTGGGGGGTTCTGAATGATGTACTGAGTGTGTGGTTTCCGGTTTCGCGTCGGTGTCCCTTCCACCCCACATTATTTTTCAATGTTATACTTAAAGGTACCTAAAAACATACTTACCTGAGTTTGATGATTAATACTTTCGCAACCCTTCAATGACGAACACGGCCTGAGTCGCGGCACTCGTGCTCTACAAAATAACAAAAAAAAAATCTATTGTCAAGTCTAGGTGTGTTGAGGCCATCTCAGTCATTGTAAGTACCAATGTTTGGGTTTTTAACCAGAGCAGTATTGCGAAAGATGTTTAACTTTCGTTTAACAATTGCATCTGGGTAATTCCTCGTTGCATTATCAAAATGATTGTTACACTTGGCTAATGTCAAGTGTGTTTTTTTTCGAATGACAGTTCAGGAATTTTGATTCAGTTTTCAGCCAGTGCCTATAATTAAGTACGTCTTTTTAAAATCTGAAGATTTTTCTAAACTCCGGTGTACGACCGGGTGTTAGGAACAAAATCATGACTGTGTGATTACCATGAATTCAGTAAGTTAACTAAGTTAACTCAAATGGCACTAATAAAACATATTCAAGGCCAAGTAAGAACAGAGTGCCATTGTATGTGATGTCTGATGACGTAACGTGATAACAAATCAGTTAGTACTGCATTATGTGCTGTCAATGGAACATTAGGAGCATCGTCGTATTGAATAGGAACTGTTTATGCCTGGTATTTTTATTTACCATCATGGGTTCTGGTTTTGTATCGTGTTACCAAATGCTAACTGGGTTGTGGAGGTCTGAAAGGCAGTCGCTCCATGTAAAATACTGTTATTCAGCTGCATCCGGTTAGGCTGGAAGCCAACCCCAACATTGTTGGGATTAGGCTCGGCAGATGATGATGTGTTGGGGTTATGATCAAAGCCTGAAGGCGAGATTCAGATGGTGAGTTGAGCTGGACAATACCAACGACTAGTGGCCTACATTAGCCCTGGATGGAAAAAAACTGGATGTCAATGGGGTGAGGCTTTTGCCCAGCAGTGGGATGATGTGGGCTAGCAGTAACAGTTACAGTGAGTTGTGGTTAATTTAATTATAGGAGCAATGAAAACAACGTGACCTATTTTTGACTTTGCCAAATAAAATAAATCTTAGTGTTCTTTTTAGTGGCTTGTCTTTTGATCAGTAGGTAAAATACAAGGTCAGACACATGGGGTCATTAACCCCATTTTTTTTTGTTTTGATAATCGAGTTTCATTAGCTAATTTCATTTGACATTGTATCGATTGATCCAAACGAAAATCACTCTCGTCTTAGTTCGAGATTTGAAGAATTGAATGCATTTAATTCAAGTTCAATCTTTTCCAGCCAGCTTGCTGCGTATTAAAAATTATAATAGAATGACACGGAGCAGAAAGATCCGCTTGCGAAGTAGGTCGGTTTAAATTGCTTTACCTAATATTTATTCATTACTAGTTACAAATACTACTTACCTATAAATCTGTTAAATAAAACCGGACAGGTTTTATGACATAACTTAGATTTTTAATTGAAATGTCATAAACATTGGCATCTTGTTAATAACAGATTATGATCAGGCGCGGACGTTCGGTTTTATAAGAAAAATGGTTTTACAGTAAGGCCATTAAACAAATCGTTTTATAATAATTTCCCGTCGGAAAATTTTATATTGAACTCACATTAAGGATATGCAAACTACAGATTGCTTCGGCAAGTTAATCCGGCTTGCGCACTTTTTTCTTGTTTATTAGGCAGAACGTTTCAGCGCCGCGGTCAGTTTACTTCGAGCCGGTTTCCCGCGCAGTGATCTGTCAAGTTTGACAGCAGTTTCGGCGGGAAAGCATTTCTTAACCCTACGTTGCGTATCGAATAGATGCAGCTGCGCTTTGCGATTCAGTTGCTTTCTTTATATGCATCGCGTTCAAGGTTTTACCAAACGTGTTCTTGGTTATTTTAATTTAATTCTCAGCATTGTATGAAACAGATAAATTGACTAAGTAAATGTCATTTGAAAGTGGAAAAATGGACAAGGAAAAGTGTTATTATGATAATTCAGCGTTTGTGTTGACTGAGAAAAATGTTTGGATGCAAAATGAGGTTGGTACAAATACGAAATTTTATAACATGTTTTCCACAATAGGATCGCACAATAATTCACTAGAAATTATTCACTTTTAGAGATAGACTAGGGTATTTTAAGTTAATATTTTTAAACATTAAATCTACTTTAAAGCAAGCTAAAAATTAATTATAATTCATTTTAAACCACTCAGCTGACCATAAACAATGCTGTAACTATTTTAATTGAAATTTTAGCAACGCAAGGATGTTCTACGATTAAATTCTTTCAGCCTTGTGAGTAACCGAGTTACCGAGGCGTAACCACTTCTATCGATATTAAATACATACTTATAATAAGTGTATGTAAATTAAACTAGTAATTTTCTACACACGCCTGTAATACCCGAAAGGTTAGGCAGTAGTGTACCTATTATAACTTCACCCATTACTGGGTAAAGTCCTTTCTTTTTTTAACAATCTCCACGCTTCTGTGTCAGCCTCATCCAGGTTTTACCCCCCGATGGCAACAATGTCGTCTGCCGATCTCGCCTCTGCGCTGGTGAGTCTATATATGGTGGTGTCATGCATAAATTTTCTACATAATTTATGTTAAAACATTTGTACACTTGTGGCAAAATGAGCCTCTTTGTTGCCATTATCGCCATAATCATAAAAAGCAGTGTTTATTATGATTGCTGGTTCTACTGGTGTTTTTTGCACTAGGTGATACTGATAAGGGAATTGGAAACTGCAACTACGGTAACACTGTAGTTTTTATATTGATCGAGGAATCTTGTTCAAGAAAATCTATGCAGTCGTGATTAGTAGATAATGGTACTGTTATAAAGAAAACTTGTGGGAATCATCAATATTCTATCAGATGTTTTTCTATTGTAATGGAATCAGCCTGAAGTTTACATTGGTTTACGTGACGGCTTAGAAATCTAACTGATAGGTACTTAGGGTAGATGTTCAAGAATCTGTATCTTTTAATGCAAAATTATTGTCTGAAATAAATTACTGACAGTTGAAAATTCGCTGAAAATGAGGATTAAGTATTCCAATACATGAATTCAGTTCAAAAAGTAAAATAAAACCATTTTACAATTCAACAAACAAATACACAACATAGTTTTTACCGCCACGGTCGAGTAATTTCTACTACATTGAACATTTATTTATTTCTCGAGATAATTTCATACTATTCGTGCAATGAACGAGTTTCTCATTTTGATTGGACGATGAATTATTCATTTAAGCCTCGTTTGTATCAAACTATACTAGATAGTGACCCCGATACGCTCGTCAATGACCCCCATGGGAAACACGCGATATAGTGAAAATACTTAGGACGATCATAAAACTATTCTCTTAATTAGTTGTGTGAATAATTTGTAACGATTCTGTTACATAAACAACACATTAAAATTAAATTACGTCACGAATTTTGCATTCATACGAACGTACTTACGTGAATGTATGAACTTGGACGAAGCAAAAAAAGGAGAAGAGATGTGTAAGGATCTTAGCAGTGGACGACGATGGCGATGGCGTTCAATATTTTCAAAACTCCTGTCTTTTCCGAAATAGCACATACCTTATCGGGATTTGGAATTCGGAAATCGATAGCACTGAGAGGGTTAAATCGAATGTATATTTCGCCACTCGGCTTTATTAAATCGTGTCGAATCTGGTTGACCTGAACATGTGTGTAGCACGCCTTAAAAGCCATTTATGTAGGATACCTGGTCAGCCTAGATTTTGACCTAGTTGATTTTATATTATGCGGTGGTCTAGGCTGGTGGCCTATAGGTAGGTAGCCCGGGTACCTTGGCTATCTTGTAATAGTATCATAATAATTAATAGATATTCTAGTTACCCTGTATAATAGTGTTGTATACGTGTGTTGTTAAAGTTTATTAACGCTATTTGTTAAATAATTTCTCAATATGATAAATTATCGTAGCTCTATAATTCGGTCTGGCATTGAATCTATATAGGCTGCCAATGTCAGATGGCTAATTAGATAGCTTCAGAGACCGTTGGTACAAAATGTACCTAGGTGTTTATGTCTAAAATATGAAAACCTATTACTGTTATAGACGAGAGTATTGTATATAATAAAAGTAACTTACACATAGGTTACAACGGTATTACATACTTACCGAGTTTCCGCCGTGCTTTGGAAAGCACGTACCTACAGCCGTTGGTACCGGCTGTCATAAGGGTCAGAGGTCAGATAAGCTGTCGCCCCATGTAAAATACTGGTATTCAGCTGCATCCTGTTATGCTGGAAGTCGCTCCCAACATAGTTGGGAAAAGTCTAGGCAGATGATGACATACTGGATTGATCTTCTATTTTTTTTTTTGGCTTTTTATTAACTTGCCTTGTTATTTGAATGGTATAATTTGTACCATTATCTTTGTGTCGAATAAATTGCTCTTGATAGAAACCGTTCGCTTTCTACATTAATAAACACACAAGTTGACAATAAACTAGAATCACCGACGTCATAGCAACTATTCAGGCAACCTTCCGATCTTTTTGTAGATACTTACATTAAAAACTTCCTTAACGACATAAAAGTCTCCCACGGGAACATCCGAGGGCACTGTTATTAACGTCCAGTCTTGTTCTTATTTCAAAATGAATACGCATGCGACGACGACGCGGACGCACGCAGTCTCGTCAACGCGAGTCTTGAATATGAAACGAAAAAGAAGAAGTTGCACTTGTTTGTAAGTCGTAAAGATGTAATTCAAGCTTTCATAATCAGAGGGTTTTTCTCATTAGTATTTTTTTCAGAACCAAAGACATGATTTCCATGTGGGGGGGGGGGCACATGGAAATTTTTCGTCGGTAATCAAAAAAAATCAGCTATTTCCTACAAAATGCAATACCTACACGGTCAAAATGTATGGAACAGTTGATTTTTATTAAACCGACGAAAAAATTCTTTCATCCCGTATATGTACACGAAAATACTTGTTTACAAGTACAATCCAACTCTATCGTGACTCGAGAACTTGTCACATGCTTACTTACTTATTTTAAATGTGCATTTCATGTTTCCTAATTCCAATAAATAAGATATCCTACATCGTCAAAGTCAAAACAATTATAATTGTTGCCAAGAAAGTACCGGGAAACGATCAAAAATACAAAAAATGTTAGTTATTCATCTAAAGTAAGTTATTTTATCGCCTTCAAAGTATGCTCCTTCAGAAACGATACACTTAGGTACGCCAACGGATAATCCAATCATCAAAACATTTTTAAACGCTTTTTCCGGAATTGAGTTCAGTTCTCGCCGCGAATTTTCGTTTTTTAGGTTTCGGTTCAGTTGGAAGGCGCCACTCCAAAGCTTGTTGACTAGTTTGCATGTCAAACTCGTAAACCCACGTCTCGTCACCAGATGCGTTTCATGAATGTTATGTCGGAATTTACTCGTTCTAGCATGTCCTCAGCGAATCTTATGTGATTGAGTTTTTGGAGAAAATTCAGGTCTTTTGGGATAAGCCGAGCGGCAACACGTTTATTTAAAATGGTACGGATCGACTCGTGAGACACAGAAAGTTCAGCGTGAATGAGGATTTTCAGTCACTATTTCGTTCACTTTTGCGATGTTATCTTCAGTTGAAGACGTCGACGGCCTACCAGAGCGAGGCAAATCTTCCATCACATCTCGACCGCTTTTGAACGCTTTGTACCACTCATAAGCACATGTATTTGATAAAGTCGATTCACCGTAAGCCTTCTGTAACATTTTCAGGGACTCCGAACACGAAATTCCATTGGCGATGCAAAATTTAAGACAAACTCTTTGTTCGATGTTCTTGTCCATTATGAAATTCGCAAAACACATTAGATATGATCTAATTAAAAACAGCACTGTATTTAATCTAAATAACAGATGCAACTCAAACTCCGTGCCAAAATGGAAAACAGTTGTGCCGATGAAACAAAAAAATAAATAATTGGAAACACAAACAAATCATCCATTCCCGATACTTTTTTGAGTGAATGTATATATATATATATACCTATATTGTATTTCCATGTAAGGAGTGTTATGAATTGTGAATGATTGGCATCCAAAACATCGGCATGTAACGTATTTAACAAGACAAGAGGTTGTTTGACAGAAACTTATGTCAGCAAATATCTTTGTGATAGCAATGTTTGTTTAAAGTGATTTCTCTCGAAATTGTCAATACACTATGTCGATATATAGTTACTAAGATTTTCACTTGTTTCTAGATAAGATGTTACCTACTGAAAATTGCATTTCTTAAGAACACCATTTTTCTATATTTACACATGAGTCAATGTCCAGTTTTACCTGACCCCGCTTTCCTTATTTTCTTTGTAAAAGGTGCTAGTAAAATAATGTAAAAGTATGTTAATTCAAAAACCTACCTACCTATCTACGTTCTTTTACCTAATTCAATGTAGTATATATTATAATTGTTTGTTTACAAACTAGCTCCTTTTTTGGAACGATTTGGTTCTTTAATCCTAATTTAATAAATGCCAAAGTATAAAACTTTAAAATAAAGTTGCACTTTCAATTGCAACAAGTCGTTGCAGCTGTTTGAAGATGCTCATCTGCTATTCAAAGCTTTTTTGGCTGATATTCAAGATCCAAGATAAATAATATCAATATGCACCTCTGCTAAATATTGGAGAGCCAGGTGAAATTATTGTCCTAGAAAGTTACACTATTCTAACTTGCCAGGCCCTTTGTCAAAAACCTAAGTAGGTAGCACAAATTATTAAGAAAATGTCTTTAACGACAAATAAAAGAAAATACCCACAAGTATTTACAAAATATTAAGGACACATGTGTCACTTTTACTTGGAAACTGTCCTCTTTTGCGACAGGTAATCAAATATGGGTCTTGTAAAGTATTTTCTCCTACGAAACCGGGTTTAAGTTTTGGAGGAGATGTGAAGTACTATGCTACTTGTCTTATCTTATGAAGGATTTTAAATGAGAATTTAAATCCCTAATGGTAACAGACAGACAGGCCGACATCTCATTTATAATATGGGTAGTAAACAATTGAAAAAAATTGTCAATATTTCAATGAAAACCTCATAAATGCCTTTTCAGCGACATTCCTCTATTTTTAACTTAATTTGTTTCTGCCAATCGAATAAGATCTGCAATTTAAAATATAATTAGAAAACCCACATTCAATTACTCGTATGTACCTAGGTCCTCGGAATCCATTACGTCTAGAAATTGCTTCGAGGTAACAGCTGATCGTTAAAAGCTGTAAATGGGAGGAGCAAAGTTAGTTTCACTGACAATTATGCTGTACACAACTTTAACTTCTTAACATGTCGATGGATTCAAATAATACCCGACTATTAAGCCAACTGCACAGCTCTTTCGTTTGCTTCGTGGGGCATATCCTCTGCAAGATATGCCCCACCTCCTTTCTTGCCCATCCTGCGCAGCCACCTTTTTTTTTTTGGGTGGGAAATCATCAAATGACCTCTCCCGCTCTGGGTGGTGCGCAGCCACCTGCACCTTCCAGGATTTTATATCTTTAACGAAAATCTAGGACTTAATATGACTACTTTTTATCTGATTTAATCTGCATGTACTTTCAAAAAGTAGGGATAATAGTAATTTCACATTTTTTGACATTTTTATCATTATTTCACATTGGCCTGTTGTTATTGATTAAGTAAAATGTCATTTTATAATGGGATTTTATATGACATTTTATACTGGGTCCTGCAAAACAGCTTCAACTACTGCAGGAGTCAGAAAATTCCACACACTGTGACCAACGTTGTGTGTCACGAGATATTTTTGCTTTTATTAAATAAAAAAACCCTTGGTACATTACAACAATGCGATACTTACGTTTTAAGTCCTATTGCCATCAATCGGGCATAAATAATGAATTTTCTAATGGAGAAACCCGATAGCACTATGCCCGACCAGGGGGCCTAAAATGGCGCTTCAGCAGAATCATAATAGGATAGGATATTTTAGGTGCCCTGGTAATCGAAATCGAATCCCGAACCTCAAGCTCAGTAGTAGTACTTGCGGTCACTAGACCATTGAGGCATGCAGAAGTTTTCAGTTTTTTTTTTAAACAAGTTTAATTCCATGTGTACATAAATTATATAGCTAAAGATATAATCCGCTAAAGCCCATTTACGTCAGATACATTGTTAAGTTAAAATCGTGACTAATCCAGATGACGACGTTTGTTCTGAAAAGGAAATATTATTTAATTTTAATGATCTGCAATTACTGTCACCTTTAATTACAGTAGCAATTAGTACTTTTTACTCATTTTTCTAGGGACGCTGCTGATGTTTATTATAAATCTATCGATCTTTGTCTTTGAACGTTTTTTCGTCCGCTTACATTCAAAATCAGGTAAACTCTCCGAATGTACATATCTTTCCGTTTAACTGTTTCTTTTTAGACAATAGAAACAAACGTATGTGTCTCGAATCTGATGGAATTTTTGCATTTTTTGACACAACGGAAAATCATCAATTTCCTTTGAACACACACATAATCACACACATAATCACATAATTTTTACATAATCTAAGTAATTCAATTGTGACAATATTTTGTCGTAATCGTACGATAAGGTACGCTGGTTGACAAAAATGAATTGTTTCAACGATAATTTTCCGTCAATTAGAGTTAGACTGCGTGGAGAACGATGGCACAAAATGTCACCAGGTCACACTGCTACGCTAACAAAACTGTGGTTATTAAACGTTAAACGTCGTAATTGGAAAAACATATACAAAACGTGGTTAGGTACCTCTTTATATGAATAGAGGATTTACTAAATTTGTAGGTTAAGTATTTAAGCTTTATTTGGAAACCGTTTTGGTAAATTATAAAATTATACTACTGTAGCCGTATAAAGTTTGTTGACCAAATAAAATCTGCGTTTTGATGTTTGTCATAAATGATGATACACACAAATAATATCACGCCTACAATTACCGAAGCATTTGGGCACCTCTATTTATAAATATAGTACAAGTTGGGGTCGCCTGTTATATTTAAATCATCAACCGAGTCCAAGTCCGCATTCCGGCCTTCAATTGAAACATTCTTGATGGAAAATGGTTACAATTAATTTACAAAGTAGAACTAAAAGACTACGTAAAAGCCTGAAAATTAGGTATTTTCTATAGTACTCGTATTACAAGACACATATCTACTTATTCGTAGCTGCTGTAATGTACATGCAGACAAATAGATAGTACCTAACTAAGCAAGTATTTTAAATAAGTAAGTACACTTTGTTTTAACATTTTCAGACCAACTGAATAGAATATAGCCTCATTCACAGACACCTAAGACATAGACACAACAATTGAGTTTTACATAAACATAAAAGTAAATAACAAACGGAAAACTACTGGTATACCAGTGATGATGTAAATTAGTGTATCTACATATTTATACTAACATACATATAAGTATGATAAGTACATAAAGCAACACTATGTAAACGTTTTAAGTAATTGCTTTAAGATGATTATGTATGTAAGGAAAATATTAATAATCGTCTTAAGTGTTTTGAAGGGGTGGCAGCTAGTGGGAAATATTAAGAATAGTGATGGTCAACTGTCAGATTATTTCCAATTATTTTTTACCTGGACTAGGTGTGCAAATTAAATATTAAATCTTCGGTGAGATGCAAAACTGGACGTATGTAGGTTTTAAGGCTTGCAGAAAGTTAACTTTACCTGTTTACGTAGATACTATTTTATAAATCCATTCACAGACGCATTTGATTTGAATTTTTGACACTCTTATAAATCAAAATCTCTTTCACCTTTCAACTCCCTCATCTAAGTATAAATAGTATAATATTAAGAACATATTTTTTCAATACCCTTCTTCTAAAACTGGCTCATATCGCACTACGATTAGGTTCAACATGCAATGTATATCACACTCGTGGAATTTTTCATTTATTTAACTAGTGTTTAATTAACTAAGTCTCCACAGATAACAATAAATATTTGTTTAATTCCTATAGCCGGCGGTGATTGTTTTTTTTTTAATCTCAACAAATAGCGCATGTTTATAATGAAAAATTAATTGTGTTTACGGACAGAATATCATGAATAAACATTATTTTCTTTTAGATCAAATTAACATTTATTAGTGTTCCAAATTCAAAAATATTTGAATTTTCTCATTTTTTTTTTCTTAATAGGCTGTTTAGCGGCTTAACACTTTTGCTTCTCCTTCAACTTGCGTAATTCACGGTAAAATAGTACATTTTGTTATAAATGGGGAAAGTTTGTTATTGCGGCCGAGGTGGAATACACACACGAGCCGCCAGGCGAGGGTGTTATGGAGCCGAGAAATGCAGTAACAAATGCCCACGTGTATCCAACGACGGTTTTCAATACACTTTCGAGGATATATAAAACGATACACGTGAGTCGTCGTGATTACTTCTAACAGTTTGTCTTAACTTCTAAGGAAGGATAGTTAGTAATGATTTATTTTCTGTATTTATGTTACGCCGTTTCATCACCACTTTTACTCATCAATACTTATGAGTTGGCCACGGAAAACCGACGTCAATACATCATACAGAAGACATAGTATACGTAAGTCACTTTTCTACGTTATTATCAATGAGTTGTAAGCACTGTAGTACGCGTAATAAACACACCTTAATTTCCTTTATTTGTCACTTGTACATACAGCTCCATTAAGTGCTTACCCCCCAAAAGACACGTGTGTTCAAATCCGTGATAGGCCCAAGCTGGTTTTTGTATTTTGTGAAAAGCATTTTTTTTTTTTTTTAATTAAAAACGTTGCCCCACACTAGGAATTTCTCCTGTATCGTGGGTCAAAATTATAATTTATCTATTGTTTCAGTGAATAAATAAGTTTAAGTTGGTATTTTTTTGTTATTAAGTCTGTTTTTAATATTGTTTCATTTTCAATAAAACGTTAATACTTTTATAATTGTGTATTTCGACCAGAAATAATAGGGTTAACATTAACGACTAGTTGTTCAACGTATAAATAGACCAAAGGTTTCAAGAACGCTTGCCGTGCATAAGATTGGAGGTTCATATCCTAGTCTGTACTCTGTAATGTGCTTTTTGTTATGCATTATATGTTTTTTTAATATAAATTATTTTTCTATTTTGTTTTAGTAATATGAATAAATAAATCAAGAAAAATAAAATACTTTAATAATTATTATTGCTATTGCTAGTATTTCACAAAACTTTGTTCTTATATTACTACAAAGATTTATATTTTACAATTTGATTTCATAATTTACAGTTATCTTAAACTTGGGGTATAGATTAATTTTATAAAGAAAACGTAAGTAAGTAAAATTAATGGATACCCTAAAATTATAACATCTATCGGTTTGGCAGAGACCTAAAGGTAAAGTGACTCGGACGATAGTAGATAACAATTTCATCGCAATTCGTCAAACTGCCGTATGAGTATGACGACGTTTGATAATGCGTTGGTTCGAATCCAAGTCGAAACAATGGACTCTTTTTGAAGTATTCTTTATATTATTTGTAACGAATTCAAACTTGAGGGGTTAGCACATACTGACGCTGTGTGTACGAATATAAGACGAACTCAGTAATTATGACGCCAAATTGAAAACCTTTTTCTCTGGTTTGAAACTTGGTTTAAAAAACTTTAAAATGTCTACCGAAATCTACCAGCAAATTATCAATTATCACATCACGCCGGTAATTCCATAGGGTTATTCGGCGGTGTGCCCCAACATTTCGGCAGTTATATTCTGTTGAACATATTTGTCGATGCTCGTCATACATTTTTTGTCTTCCTCTACGCTGTTTCTCCTCTACCAACATTCGATAGTAAGTACTTACACATAATGACGTTGACACTATATAACTAAGTAAGCAGTGAAAGCAAATAGAAGCCTTGCACACACATACATAGGTACGCACCCAACAGTTACTGCAACATAGTTTGTAAACTTGCTCTTCAAACACATCGATATTGTTTGATCAACTCTGCTCTGAATCAGGAATCTAATGGGCGGTTTATTAATCGACGCGATATCATTTAGTATTTACTGGTCAAGTATTAAGTTAACGTTAAGAATTAAACTTGAAAAAATACTTCTCTAGGTCTGTTAGACCCATTATAAGGGTAGAGTAGTAGGGGGTCGCTAGTCTAGTGGTCGTAATCGCTTCTACTGAGCTCGATCCTCTCGATCGGGGTCCTGAGTTCGATTCACGGGTCGGGCAAATAGTTATTGGGTTTTTCCATCAGGATTTTTTCAGTAGCAGCCACGGAATCTGGATTGCTATTGCCATTAACCGGGTACATCTCTATCTCATCTAGATTCCGTACATGGGACTTAAACATAATTGGCGAAATGTGGGTGTACTATTAGTTACACCTCTACCTAAACCTTCGGGGATTACAGGCGTGATGTTATGTTATGTAGTGGAGAAAAGAAAGACAATTTGATAGTTCATCTAACTTAGGGCGGTTGTTTTAGAGAAAGCTGTCCTAGGTGTAATTTATAAGTTCTAAAAGCTGAATCTCAGCCTAAATTGAATGTTGAGTAAATGTCTTTGGATTTGATTTATAGCTGTAGGTGTAAATAATAATAAGTATAAGTAAAGTCAAAACAAAAATTAAAGTCTCGTGCGTGTCACATACCTTGCATACCGCGCAATTCTTGAAAACGTGTGCGTTACGTGACGTCACTTATTATATGCGCCTTATTATGCGCGCGCTGACCTTGACATAGACACTGGCGGCAGGACTGGTTCATGGGCATGTGATGATGAAAGGATTGTTTGTGTAGGTGTGTTGTGGGGACAACTTAAAGGATAGCGATAGAATACTAACTTAATATAATATTATTATAAGTGTGAAAGTAACTCTGTCTGTCTATTGCTTTCACACTTTAACAGCTAAACGGATTTCGATTAGGCACACAGGTAAACCGTCCTTATTTCCAGTTTTTAATATTTTCCCGTGGAATATCTTCCGAATAGCACGTGGGAGAAGCCGCGGTTAACACGGACCCGCCTATCTACAGGGGATTGGTAATTGGATGCAGTCCTCGAAATGAGTGATACTAGCGCTAATTTGCAACAAATTTTATCCCGATAACTATAGGGGTCCAATCATCTTTTGAAAATTTTCCTCCTCTCTACCAAAAATTGGTATTGATCCAGAAATGCGTAATAACCAGTACGGTCAAAATACTACCTTGTATGGAACAACTATTTTTATTATCCATAATGTTTCTTGAAGTGGGTACTGTGATACCAATTTTGAAAGCTAATAAGACAAGGAAGTCGTTTCTGCAATTTCACGTTAAGTGTCATACATTTATTTTGAGAAATCTGCCTTTAAAAGCAAGGGTAGTTTCATTTTTTTCTCATATTATGAACTTTATGACGCTGTTAAACCAAAATTTTGAGATCTTTTTTGAGTTTTTTTTTTTAAAGAATAATTCGTTTATGCGCTATCTGGAAAGTATCATGTCAATGCTCTGAGCGGCGTAGATTTGTCACAAATATCAATATTTGGTCGAGAGGGGGAAAATTTCCAAAAAAACTTAAAAGTTCCATTACTTACATTTTACGAAACCCCTCAGATTAGTCGGGCCCAGATTAGCCCCTAGTTTAATCGGGGTCAAATTTGTTGCTTTAGTATCATCCGTTTCAAGGACTGCAACCAAATACCAATCACCCTGTATATTCTCACAGCTGGGACAGAGAGGACTCTGTGAGAAAAAGTGATCCGGCAGGCCAACAGGCCCCCAATGCGGGTCGAATCAATGGTTCTATCTGGGAAACCAGTTTCCTCATGATAACAACGGTATGGTTTTCAAAGTTGTATTGATACTTTTTTGCCGAAACCTCTGCGGCTATTTATAACAAACCGTATAAATGATCACGTAATATTTACACAAAAAAAAACAAACAACAATATAAAACGAGACCCAAAGAGTAGAATACTATACCAATAGGAAGTAAATCCCTTTGTAGGTAAATCGATCAACCGGAATCGGCTTCGGAAGTTCGGAACACAACACAGTGTTCCGTTATTTCCTAATTCTTGTTTAACTGTATCCACTGCAGTTTTACCTTTTACGTCTCATGCATATAATAATCTACCTTTATTTAAGGGCGAAAATTAGAGGGCATCATTGGAAACACTTGTGAGATGTATTGATAAAACAAAGATGGCGGCTCGGCTTCACTTCCAATTTTGCCTATGGTCCGATATTGAATTTGATGGACCGAGAACGTTTTCAAACACTATTATTTGCCGAGCGCTCTTTATATTAGCATAGAAGAATACCTTGCAGACTCGTAGTTTCAGAAAGTATTAAAAAAACTGAATAGTTAATTGACTACCTACTTAATAATATATGAGAAAAGTGCTAGATTAACTGCGTCGCAATAAAACTAATTTTAAAACAACAACATGATAACCAACTAGTTATTACTCGTTTTTCCAAGAATTTAAAGACAATTCACAACAAACTCATGATGTTATCGACGTTCAAATTCTATGATTAAAGTGTTGTTTTTAAACATGTTGTGTCTACAAGGGTGAACTTTTACCATCGGGGGTAGGCATAAACTACAGAACGCCACCTGCTATGATCCTAACATAATTATATAGTTAATGCTTTTGCCATATTTAAATAAGTGTAACCTATTTAAGAAAAGTGTTGTCATGAGTGTCAAATACAATAAGCACTTAGTTTCTATAACTATAGTTGATTGGGTATCAAATCACAAGTGGAACATTTGTGATTCACAAATACATCTACATACTTACATGTTTTCACTATTCATTCTGTTTTCTGCAACTAAAAACATAACATCACGCTTATAATCCCCGAAGAGGTGTATATATATCTATAGCAAGCTGATTAAATGATTACCTATGATAATGTAATTTGGTATTCACGACTGATTCAAAGAAGAGATTTTTCTTGCTTTTTGACGCAATCGACAGTTCCTAATATGAGCTAGAATCCTTAATACCACACATTACACCTGTATTCCCGAAGGGTAAGGCATTTATGATAAAGTCTCATGTAATAGGGGGTATGCCTATTGTGATCAACCGGACACGGCTTGAGAGAAAAATCTAAAAGCACTTTGCCCGACCTGGGAATCAAACGCAAGACCACACAGCAGTCGCGGTTGCGACCACTAGACCTTATTACATCTCATTTGTTAGAAGTCACGTTGAATCAGAACGTTTAAAATATCATAATACCCATAATTATGCATAACTAGTGACAGATTACAGTAACAAGTTTCCGCCGTTTATTTTATGTTAATATTGCGATGTGTATTCTTACAAATTATACAGTTGATAATTGATTAATTATGTGCACCTTAGTATTATTAAATTTGTTTTGTTTTTCTGTTTCATTCATGATCATGAGTCAACAACGTAATAAAAAAAAGTTAATTCAACCTTAAACTTAGGTACCTTTTTTCGTATTCACTGAATTTGTGAGAGACCTACATATGCAAACGCAAATTAACAGCTACGCTGTGCGTAAGTGTAACTTTTTTTATGTACAGTCACCTTGATTTCTTTTGTTTATTTTTCTTATTATTGATTGTCTTTTAATAAACGACGTAAATTACAGTTTATGTCCTTAAAGGTCTTGTCTCACCCCGCTGTATGAGCCGACTATGAATGGGTCTAGCCAATTTCTACGTCTTAGTGAGCACTTGAATTTTTTTTACCGCCAATATCAGAAAAAAACTAAGCACATTGTTACACCCACACTGCTGTGTATGAGCCTGTTCTCTTTTGTGCTAACTTCCCTGTTATGCGCGAGTCTCATCCAGGACTTCCCTGTGATTTTCTGCAGGTCGTTCACCCAACTGGCACCTATAAATATAATTATAATGGCATATATAATTGTTGAATTTTTTTTAAACACTAACCTTAAACTACGAAACACGGTACGTTGCCACATTTTAATTTATTGTAAGAATATAACATTATCTAACAAAGAAGCCAGGTAATCTGCTCTGTATATTTTATTTTGTTCTCTGGGTCTACAAAATGTTTATTTTCAAACTTGTTTGGCAAAATTTTAGCTAACATATATGTACCTTATAACACAATGATGTCATTTCACATTATACAGAGCGGCGCGTGGCGCCGTCAATAAATGAAAACACTGGTAATACTAGTTCATAGGAATATTTTAAAACTTAAAAAAAAAATCCTAGCAGAAAAATTAAAAAAAAGCAAACTAAATAGCATAAAACTGTTAACGAAATACAACACCATTTATAAATATTGGTATACCAACCTTAGGTATAATTTGCACTAAATAACATCTGGAAATAACATTTAAGGAACGAATTTGGCAAAGGTTTTTGAAATAGCGAGTTGGCAACATGTGTTGAGTGTTTATACCGATGGGAGGGTTGTTAACCTGTCAGTGCTAGCCTATTAATCTACATCATGTAGAAAGTTCCGAATATGAAAAAGAATGTCCTGTGACTAAACCACTGGATATATTCGAATTAATTTTTGTACGCAGACTGGGATCGTCCATGAGGTATTCGCAGTTTAATTTATTGTCGTATTGTCGGCACCATCCATATATGTATTTTAACTATGTAAAAAGCGATGGCGAATTATTTTTTATTTTTAGCATCGCTAATATCACACTCATTTATATTTACATAAATTAAATATCTTTTTCACACATTCTAAAAGCTGTCTAAAATATATCTATCTCTTTCTATTTTATTTACTCTGTATTACTTCCTCGTACAAAAATCGTGTTTATACGACTTTTTATCCTTAAAATATAAAACGTATTTTTAAATAACAGTACTATTATTCATAAAGACGCAAATGAGGCTGGTATCCCAGGAAATCAAAACAAATGCGTAATACATATCGCATTTTCCTCTACAAACTGCGTAATCGTCGAGGAAAAATCTATGATATACCAGACGCGTTCGCTTTGTCACCGAAAAACGAGTAACATGGTCGGAATCACGTAGTAGTGTTGGCAGTTTGAGAGTTCCGTTTCCTAGTTTAAAAAAAAGTCTTTGACAGTATTTTGACAGGTGATATTTTTTTTAATATCATTGTTAGTAAGTAGGCTCACGTTTGACCACTATCTGACCTTATTACATAAATATTACCGTAGGTTCCTAAGCCATGAAGTGGATCTGGAAATTAGGTGTAGATTTGAAGCATTAGGACTAACTTGTTATTTAAAATTGGTCTTCTGATATATTGCAATGATGAATTTGGTAGTCCTGGGTAAAGTAAGAAAAAAAAAACATGTTTTGAATAAAATTGTACCATATTATATATACACTTTACCATACCGTTACACATTTAACATAGTTTTAATTGTAGCTGGAATTGTAGTGATATTCGTCATGAACTACCGCGATTTAAAGTTTAGATAATAGTTCATTTAACATGGCTTGGAGCTGTGCCAAACATGTTACTTTGAACTTGAAGGTCTGTTCAACCTGCAAAACTTGGATATGACTGTATCCGAGTCGTCATAGTCTTAATAAAACAATATTATTATTTGACCGCCAAGACAAAGCGATCACATTCAAAGCAATTCGTATTTCTTCAACGTATTTCAAGAGATTTGCAATATCGCTGATGTTTAATGTCACTTTATCTAAGCCCTGAGTTTACAAGGCGGTCTCAAAGAAGTTGGTATCGTTTTCAAACGCTGTAAGAATGTTCTTTCTCAATTGCTTTCAAAGTTTTCCTTATTTTCGTTTAGTCGATATGACTCTTTAACAGGATAATGAAAGTCTTTTTAACTTGTTTAATTAGTGTTGGAAACTAAAAAGGTTAAATTTAACATTTCTTACATTTTCCTTGTACGAGAGATATTTGATTTGCCCTCTTACGCATACGGTAAAACCAGTGCTCTAAGTTATGTTAAGTTAACCTAGACTGATCTTTCCTGCTTCAACTTAGTTTCGTACTTCGGTAATTTTATTACTTGCAACATTGTATCAAAGTCATAAAATTGTTACAGTGTATCCTGACATAATAACCATGTTTATTTTACCATCTATCTATCAATATGAATGAAAATTTATTGCTACATTAATTTATGACGGAGCATCACTTGGGGACGGTTTGAGCGATTTTGTTTTTGGTTGTGTTCGTGATGTGTTCGTAATTGCTAGGAAAAAGGTTTGAATGAGTTTGTTTTTGGAAAATCTACGGAAAAAGTCGGAAATTTGGATTTTATTCGGGAAAAACCTCTTGATTATTTTTAATTGTTATGTTAATTTGTTGCAAAATTATGAAATCAGATTGTTTAATAAACGCACCTAAGTTAACACTATGTATACACATAGTGTAATAATAATAACTCTGCGTGCCTTCCTGATGTCATGTATGGGGTGCTGGAGAACGGTCCTTCGCTATCCAGGATGTCGACAAATCCAAGGGAACAGCGAACCAATAAATATTGAGCGTGGCATATTCCAGGGTGATAGTTTGAGTCCATTGTGGTTTTGTCTAGCCTTGAACCCTCTCAGCACATTGCTAGAGGATTCAGGTCTAGGTTATCGGTTGAGGAGAGGTGGTCAGGTCATATCTCACCTTCTTTACATGGATGATCTGAAACTCTTTGCCCCCAACAATTTGCAACTGATGAAGCTACTGAAGGTAACAGAAACTTTCAGTAGTGCCATCAGAATGGAATTTGGTGTGGACAAATGTGCAGTCATGCATGTGAAGCGAGGGCAGATTATGGAATCCGTGGGTACTCAACTCTCGGATTCCATACACCTTAGATCCCTCTCCTCAACAGAAACCTACAAGTATTTGGGTATGTCGGAGGCATTAGGCATCAATACTCCCGACATGAAACAATCGTTGAGGGAGCGCTTCTTTGGCCGCCTGAATAAAGTGCTAAGCAGTCTTTTGTCAGGCGGAAACAAGGTGCGCGCCTTCAACGGTTGGGTCATGCCGGTTTTGATGTATTCTTTCGGCATACTCAAATGGACTCAGACGGAACTTGATGCCTTGGATAGGAGGGTCCGCACATTGATGACCGCAAATCGGATGCATCACCCACGGTCGTCGGTGATGAGACTGTATATCCCGCGGAAGTGCGGGGGTCGTGGCTTCTTAAATGCTAAGACCCTGCACAACCGTGAGGTATGCAGTCTCAGAGAATACTTTATAGAAGCCGACGTGGGGATGCACCGAGATGTGGTCTCAGTGGACAAGGGCCTTACCCCGCTCTCGCTGGCTAATGAGAACTGGCGCAAACCTAAAGTATTAGACATAATGACCGCAGGGAGGTATGGCAGAGCAAGGAGCTTCACGGACGTTTTTACCGGGCCCTACATGGGCCTGATGTAGACTTCTTAGCGTCCGTATCCTGGCTGCGTTTCGGTGACCTCTTCGGGGAAACCGAAGGTTTTGTCTGTGCAATAATGGACGAAGTTATGATGACGAATAACTATCGGAAATACATTGTGAAGGATGGCACGGTTGACATATGTCGGGCATGCCACCGTCCGGGAGAATCGATCCGACACATTATTTCTGGGTGTTCTCGTCTGGCTAACGGAGAGTACTTGCACAGACACAACCTCGTTGCTAGGATTATCCACCAGCAACTTGCTTTGAAGTACAACCTTGTGGAATCAGAAGTGCCATACTATAAGTATGCGCCCGACCCAGTTCTCGATGATGGTAATGTCACGTTGTATTGGGATCGACCTATCGTCACTGACAGGACTATTGTTGCGAATAAGCCTGACATTGTGGTGATAGATCGATTGGAGCGTCGCGCAATGATCGTTGATATAACGGTCCCGCATGACGAGAACCTCGTGAAAGCAGAGAAAGATAAGCAATTCAAGTATCTAGATCTTGCTCGCGAGGTTGTCGACATGTGGGACGTGAATACAGCAGTCATTGTGCCGATAGTCGTATCGGCCAATGGTTTAATAGCCAAGAGCCTCGACCGACATCTGAAGAGGCTCTCGCTTGGCGGCTGGATCAAGGGCTTGATTCAGAAAGCAGTACTTCTGGACAGGGCGCGTATTGTTAGGAGGTTCCTCTCTCAAGAGCCCTGACCACCGGTAGCTCGGACCCTGTTCCCGGTGCTGGTGGACTACTATTTTATATATTTTTAAATGTTTTTTTAATACTAATTTTGTATAGAAATATTTAAAAATGTAAAAATAAGTGATAAAAATAAATAAAAGAATTAATAAAATCAAACGCGTATGATACCATACGCGTTTGATTTTATTATTTCGGTACCTATAATAGGTACCTAGTCATTTTCTTATTGAATCAATCAATCCAAGTCCGTAGAGATAATTTATGCTATTTCTTGTAAATGTAGCTATTGTTTCTCTTTTCACGACATTATGCCATATTTTTGCCAATTTGCGAACACAAGATCCAAAATCCTGTTAAACCTGTTCTATAATTTTAAAATGTCCACATGACAGACTAGACTTAAAAAAACACGTTTCCCATAAATTAATTAAGCATGAATAATTCGCGAATTTTGCTACCAAACCAGCTTTACTTCGAGTCTTGGAGCTTACTTTGCGACTTGCTAGTCGAGGAAAATGACGATATATCCCTGAGAGAATATATACGACGAAAAATGCTTGAAGGAAATCAGTGCAACGCAGTCAGCCTTCAAGAAAAGGAAGGACAGAATTAACGTTTTGAATTTCGAATTTTGCGATTTTATAGTCTAGCATTAATTCGTTATTAAAGTTCTTGTTCTATGGTGCTTTGTTTGAATTTGGATTTGGAAAGTTTTAAGAACTATTACTTTTTATTTTAAAAATAAAAATGGTGGTTGACAGTGTTGTGTTGGTGTCTATGAAAAGGCTTTCGTCTTTGTATTATGGGGTATGTACAGATAAATTATTTTCAGTTTCTTAATTGTACTTAATTCAATTTCAATCGTCTATATTTAAGGTCGTCAACTGGCATTTCAATAGCGTTGACAGTTTTCATCATACCTAATGTTTTTCATCCAATTAGTTACAGAAAACTGGTTCCTTTAGTACAATAATGTTAATGACTACCCAATTTAATTAAAGTAAGTAATCGTAGATAAAGCAAGCAATAAATGTTGAGTTATCAAGTTTTTTTCATTTTTCCTCACGGTTACGGCTTTTACACTTCAGGACAAAGATTTATTATTTTTATTCTTGACATAAAGGGACTTTACCCACAATATAAGAACAATATAACCGTTGTGTCCATTTAGATGGCGCAAGATATGAGACAAAGGCGGTAATAGCAGCCATTAGGTTGAAATTACGATAACCACATGGTTTCCACATACTTAAGGTATATACGTTGAGTTTAAAAGAGGAAGTCTAGAAGAAAAGGTACTCTTATTTGGATTAAACAGTTTCGAGCTAGTCCCACATCATTATACATAGTTTAAAACCACACCATTTCTCTAGTGGCTGATTTTTACGTGAATTCGCAGTACTCAGTCCCTTAATAAATGCTAAAATAGAGAGTTGTTGGCGATTAAAAAAACTCATCTGAAAAAATAACATAATATTTAGTAGTAGTCTATCATATTTTACATAATTATAGAGAATTAAAAAAAAAATAACCGTGTAATGTATACTAATATTATAAAGTGGTCAAAAAGGGGGTTATCTTCAGAACTCCTGAGCCGATTCCGAAAATCCTTTCACAAACGGAAAAGTACATTACTCCCGAGTATCATAGGCTACATTTAAAACGTTTCCGTGGGTTAATTTCGGAGCAAACCGTGAGCGAAAACACGAACAAAAGCTAGTTTTAAAGAAAATGATTACTACAATTGGTACTCTTCAAACTTTTCAAGGTCCTAGAATTGAGACTGAGGACCAAAAATTGTAGTACAAACGATTGTGAAAATTGCATTATTTTAGGCGTAAAAAAATACAGCTACAAAATATCTAGACTGCAATATATTTATGTGCCGATAGTAGTTCGTAATTGAGACTAGTGAGTCAGTAAAAATTGAAACCACACCTGTACCTTTTAGTAGACAAGCCTCTACAAATATTGGTCAGTCGATTGGTGTCAAATATTGGTCCCAAAATTGGGGCAGGACAATATCTTTTGTGGATAATGTTGGTTTTATGATCCATTTGGTACAAGGTTTATGGTTGGGTCCACAATTCTGCATCATATTTTTTTCTATTTTTGGATCGAATACTAACGAAAAATAACTGGCAACCCTGCCAGCGTTATTTTTATTGGTCGTGTTCTTTTCTACTAGCATCAATGCGTGTATAACTGGATGTATCTATATAAGAACCTGGATGAAGCTAAAGCAGTATGTAAGGTTCGTAACAGGTGACATTAATTGTAGTTTCTGCATTCCCATGGGCATAAGGTGTAAGTTTATGTACATGTACATATGTTCTTTTCTTTAAAAAAAAAACTAGTGTTTTAAAAATCGTCGTTTCAAAAGTCAAGGCTATGTTAGTTTTTCTTTTTATTTCATTAGCATTTGATTTATAGGTTTGCACTTTTGAAGGTCGTCCATTTTTTGTTTCTATAGTTCTGCTTCTATTTAAACCTTTATCTATGCAACTAAAACTGCATACGTATAAAATTAAACCCTCAATAAATTCTGGTAAGGCCAAAGATCTATCTTTATTGTCCCGTCTCAAATGATACCGATGGAATGTTAGATAATAGAGACCTTATTAAAAACATTCACTTATCAAATGATTAGGTATTCCGAATTGGCGGTAATCAATAGTTTGGGACAGTTTTTATAGATTTTGATTTTGAAAAAAGAAGTCTTTTAAAATGCCATCATTATTACCTTATCCCCCTATGAAACATAATCGAGCAGCTTTACAAGGAAAGATTTTCGGAAGCAACAACGTTACATCAAGTACGATCGACAGTGTCACGACTTACGACCTTTTAGGGCCCAGACAAAGACACATTCTATCAGCGATTCACCAATAACGATGATGGAATAGTCAGAATGTATTCGATTGACATAAGTTACCGAAAAGCATCGGTCAATACTGTTGAAAGTCGCTCTAGAATTATGAAAAACTTTGAAAGCGTTAGTCCTCAACCTGTCTTACTGGACGTTTGACATGACTGTTGGTCTATTTTTATAACATAGACAGGAAAGCGAACAAATCGTTACAGCTTCATCATATGTTGATAGTGTTTAAATATATTAGCATGAAGAAACGATAAACATACATTATAACTAGCAAAGCACGTGGCAACCCGCATGTAGGTATTATGTACTTATGTACTGTACATAAGTAAATGCATTAGTACAACAGCAGACTGCAATATATGCCGGAAGCAATTTATGCATCAATCACTGTTAAGTGAGGTTTACATGAAACACTAGTGTCACAGGCCGAGGGCATATACCTTCTACCATCGGACATCTAGACGCACTGCAGGTTACAATCCTTACCTTGTTGATATTCCGCCAATTCGCACTAAGCGTTTCCAAACGTCTTTTATTATGCGCACAGCAAAGGAGTGGAACTCTCTGCCTGCGTCTGTGTTTCCGAACGCATTCAACCCTAATCCCTTCAAAATTAGAGTAAACAGGCTTCTACTGGGTAAGCTCGCTCCATCGTCGACTCTGTTTCTGTCACCTCTGACCTAGACTAGAGTCCAGAGCAAACCCATCTTAAATAAAATAAAATAAAAACTATAAAATACATTTCAGTTTAAAGTTCTTCTTCTTACGTGTCGATGGTACGACTTCTTTAAATTTCTTGGGCCCAGTATGTGGCCACGTTAATCGCGGCGTCTGTGCCGTGTTTTAGGTCCTCTATAGTGCAGGTGTTGGGACACTTCGGACACTCCAGCAAGTGAGACAAGTTGACATTCTTGTTGGTTTAATGATCGCTAGCACTACTGCAAAGCTTGAGATCGTGGGCTCCATTCCCAGGTCAGGCCAAATGTTATTGGGTTTTCCATCATAAATTTCACAGTAGCACACCCGAATCAGAATTTGTACCATGTTGCTGGCAATATACTCGCCCCAATTACATCGGATTAAACCATAACTGCCGAAATTTGGGTGTGTAAGGTACTTGGTACTACAGGTGATCCTCTGCCTGCGGGTATTACAGACGTGTTGTTATTTTTTATGTTATCTAAAGCATTTTCTCTACACTTATCTATGGTCGAGGATCTAAGACCTTTAAACTTAGGCGTTTGAAATTAAGGTGATGTAATGTAAACCGCGCTTAAATCCCATGTGACTATCCATGGGTCAAATTAAACTGGCTTTTAAATCAAATCTAATCTAATTCTAATGTGATACAAATATTTGAACCATTTGTAGTCAGATCGACTAGACAAATCGGAAGTAAATATTGATACATCATAAAAGTGGTTGACAATGCCTGTCGTAAAATATACGGAGTGGAAGGGACACCGACGCGAAAACGGAAGTACATCATTCTGAACCCCCCACATAGAAATTCTTCGTCGGTTATTTTAAAAAAATCGGTCAAAATGTGTGAAACAGCTGTTTTTTTAAATATGGATAGTATAACCATAGGGTCTGTATATTCCGGTAGCTATTTTTGCATATATTATTAAGACTTCTCACATGTATTATGACTAATAATTAGGTGTAACGACTATCATGATCTATTGTTATTTTAAATGCATCAGATTAACAGGGCATGCGAGATCAGCGTTTTAAATATTATGTGAGTACATAACATACACACGTAATCAGCCTCTAGCGATCTGCTGGCACATAAGCGTCGTCTATATGATAGGAAGTGGGTTGTTAACCACCACCACACGGACGCAGTGGGGGTTGGTAGATCTCACGTAATGCCTTTATTTATTTCGGTCTCTAACATTATCATTCAGGTTCCCCACGATTTCCTTCGTCGTTTGAGTGAGTTCACACGCAAATAGTTTGTCTAAATAAATAAGTACCTACCTAAATAATATAGTTTAAGTTTTCTTTTTCTATCTTGTTAGTCCATCTTTTCTTAAATTAGTCAGTGATATAGTGCAGTTCAGTTAAAAGCAGAATGAGGAAATGTGAGGAAAGTTTTAGGATGAATGTGATGGGTATAAGAGTAGAGGAAGACCAAAGAACCGATGGATGGACTGCGTGAAGGATGATATGGCAAGAAAGGAGTCTGATGAGATGACAAGTAATAGAGAAGTGTGGAAGAAGAAGACATGCTGCGCCGACCCCAAATAAATTGAGATAAGGGCAGGAGAATGAGAGTGCAGTGCAGTTTATAACTTCGTCACGTTTTCTTTTTCTCGGAGTTACTACCGAGATACTACAACTTTTTTATAACTTTTTAATTTGTTTTTTGTTTCCTGGTAATATTCGTTATAATAAAATACCTTTGTTTAGATAACTGTTTACTTATCTTTTCCTTTGTATGCAACTAAATAAGAAACAATGCTGCAAGATGGTATTGAACATGGTTTAGTCGTAAAATGTTTACTACTTATTTCAAAATGTAATTATTCTCAACAATTTAAGTACTTACCTACTACGTACTCTTTGATAATTCATTTATTGTCTTATTAAGAATTTAATTGACCTGCAAGAAAAGTAACGTTAAAAAATAACCGACTTCCAAAACAAAACACAAAAAAAAGTGGAAAATAACTTTACTTTCGGAAGTCGGTGACTATTGTTTGTTTCAATGACTTTTTTGCCACCGACTTCCGAAAGTAAAGTTATTATGCAAAAACTTTTTTTTTACCCTTTTTAGTTATCGTTTCAGATAAAAGAAGATTTTTTTTCAAATCGGTTCATAAATGCCGAAGATATGTGGTAACAAACACAAAAAATACAACCGAATTGAGAACCTCCTTTTTTGAAGTCATCAAAAATAGCATTTTTGGCTGTATTGTATATTTTTCAGTTATTTCAATCTTTGTTCTCACTTCTTTGCTCACTATAAAAAGTGATATCTTTGACCTACTGGTCTTCGTAAAAGTACTTAAGTACAAGTTAACGTTTATCGAAAAAGGTGTGTCAACTGCCAAATAATGTAATCTTTCAATGCAATAACATGTATTGGGCAACATTTCAAGAGTAGATCTTCATGAAGAGATACAAACTCATGTGACACTGCTTCCAAGATAATCTTTCAAAAACCGTTTCTGAAGTACCTACACTATTTATGAGTCAAGCGTACCTACATAAAGAGATGATTGACATCATAGGTTTACATAATTTTAGAGGAGAAAAGACAAATTTTTTTTTTTTTGTTAATGATAAAGGATATATGGACAGTGCCAAGCCGTATACTTTTTAATTTTGATGGGTCGATAATAATAAATACAAACGATATTTTTTTGATGAATGATAAAGGAGTTGGACAAAGAAATGTTGTAACCTATTTTTTTTTTACGTCATTGTCAAAAAGGTGTCTATCCTTTTGATGTTTGGAGGAAAAGTTGCCTTAGTACTTATGGATGGTATTATGTACTTACTAATATTTGCAGGTTGGCCCGGTGCCCTCTGAGTATGAACATCCATTTACGTAGAAATCTGTGGTAAAGACGTTAATTTTGGCTACCTACTTACTAGATACTAATTAAGGTGTAGGGTACCAACAAGTTCTTTATGCGGCATGTAAAGCCAAGTCAGAGGCCCATGCGCGGCATAAAAACTCTGACACCAGGTTAGGCACTAACAACACTATAAAGAATGAAGAAGTTTTTTATTGTGGTTCTGTCGTTCACTCACTTTCGTAATTTTCTACTTACTGATTTCGCAAACAATTCTGAAAATATCAAAGAGATAGGTATCTTAATCAACTTTTTAATAACCGACTAAAAAGTTACATGTGTGTTTCCGTTTTCGCGTCGGTTTCCTTTCCACCCCGTATATCTAGGCACAGACCTAGATATCAGTTTCCGTCTTTTTGTATCTGAAAATTAATTACAGGATTTAAAGCTATAGTTTAGTTTAAATTACAATTAAAAATTATAAACAAGTAAAGCAGGTTTACGTCAGTCCTACCCTTTGCCCTGGCTATTAACAAACATTCATTATTTAATTTAACGTTGCATGCTCGAACTTATTCTGTTCGCTGCGAGATCTCTCTAGTTTTATAAACGTTATAGTGATGTGCCACAATGAATCATCCAAAATGTTTTTCCGTTTCATTTTTTTTTTCATGTAGGTATTTTTTTTATATATTGCGCTAATATTGAAATAAATTATGCACTTACTTTCCTGTAATATTCTGGTTTTGTGATAATTGTGTTCATCGTCCTCAATTAAATATTGTATTCAGTAAGGAAAAGTCAAGCTTACCCGGAAAATACTATAAAATCAACCACATAAAATCCTCTACTTATCGGTAATTAAATTAGTAGGTAAGCATGTTGATTTCTATTGATAATTAGTTTAAAGATATTATCGCTACCTACATGCCTTGTCGCGTAAATGATTGTTTGATATCGATAAAACGCGTGTCTTTCAAGGGAATGTACTAGGCTGTGAACCGATATGACCTTAGCCAATGCTGCGCTTGCACTCGTAAAACGTTCTATATTATCTCCTTTTTTAAATGTATAGGAAACAAAATATGTGTGTCATGTTATATTTTTTTTCCTTAAAAAATAAAGAATGTCTTTATTAATTAATATTAATGGCAACACTTAGCCTCTGGCCAAGGTAAAAGCCTTTGGGTCACGGGAAGCTTCAACTAGGCCTTTCCAAATTTCCTTAAAAAGCCTGTGAGCACGCCGAACCCATGGCCCCAGTTTATAAAATACTTATTACTTTTTTTCTGTGGCAGTAATGATAATGAAAGCTACTAGGCCTATGGAATACTATGTTCAAAATAACATAATATTATAACTGAGTAGATAAAAAATAATGTTAATGTTTGTCCTGAACAAGAGTTCAAAGTGACATCAGTTGGTTCAGCAGACAATTGCCACCTCTTTAATGAATGAGTCACATAAATGGCCCATATTTATAATAATATCTGCTTTGAAATAGGAATCCCACATTTCCAGTAACGTAAATTATTTTTAAATACTTACCAATACCATTTCGTGCTAGCATATAACCATTTAAAGTCACTGAAATAAGTCCGTTTCTTAAAATTCGTACAATCACGCAATCAAATAAACTTTCAGTTATTTTTCAGTGTTACGACCACCCTTAACCGAGTTCTAGTACCTACTCCAACCATAATATTATGTGACATATCGACTATGCTTTGGATGTGGCGAATGTAAACAAAAACTTCGGGTGAAACCGGCGGCGAAAACACTCATAATGGTAGAACGCATGCGTCAGAATCGTAGCTATAACATATTCGCATATTTCCTGTAAATACAGCTTTGTGCGAGTCAGCCAGTCGAGTTGACGTGCTGAGTCCCGCACTAGCCGTCAGTGCCGTGCCGATATTCAGAAAAATAGGCCGTTGACAAGTTTACGCGTGCGTGAAAAAAAATATCGAAAGTAATCTCTGGGATTAGTTCGATTAAAAAAAAACACGCGGAATTTCGGCGGTTTATTTTGAATTTGGAACTGAAATTATTGTGCCCGCAAGAGACGCTGTTTTGTTTGTTTTTATCTTAAAGATTATTAGGTAAGTTTTCCCATTTAATTAATATTATTAGTAAAAGAAAATTAACACTGGTAAAACAAAAATACAGTAACTAATCAAAATATTCATGAAAACACAGCGTCTTGGAAAAATACTGAAACAATGACTGGAATTGCAACGCGATTTTCTTTTAAATGAAAAGTACCTAGTTTTGTTTTCAATTTTACAATCAGTTTGCAAATAAGTATGCAGTTTTATGAATCACCGATACTATTGTTATTTTCTTAATGAACGTGTGTTTTTATACAAAGTCTTTGAAAGAATTTAATTGTGAAGTAATAGACTTATCGTAAATACTTGTGGTCTTTGAATCTAATCTTTGACAAATGTTAGGATTACGATAAATATGTCATCAAGGGTGTTTTGATACATATTTTAAAGTACGTTACTTATGTCATGAAATTAACATTCATGTCAGGGGTAGCCACCCGGTTTTTTAAATTAGTGATTCTGGGACATATTTGAGACTATTCGGGATACTGAACTGACTATACGCAGAGAATGAACGAACGTAGAGAAATATGAAACAAGACAGAAATAATAATAAGTAGGAAATCAGATTTCTTTTGACCTCTTGTAGATTTTAGGTGGGCTGGGCCACACAGAAAATTGTTTCGTCATGTGTTACTTACTAGTGTCGGAAAAACTCTAAGATTTATTATTTTTGTTGGAGAATCAATCCATCAAATATTCTGAATGGGCAATAACTAAGCCAAGAGCATTAATTACCAAGTGACCGAAATTAAATTAAGTATTTAATAATTAACAATGGCTTAACTAGATTATGATTAAGCTGAAATATGGCAGGCCGATAACAAATTCGCGATAAGACAAAAGACAGCCGTACCGTTTGCCAATACAAGTATTGGCAAACGGTACGGTACGGGCTTTTGTCTTGATATTATTAATGCAGTCCGAGCAAAGGTTTATTGATATTTATAATAAGCTTCGTTTATTGTTATAAAATTACTATACTAAACATGTTTTTTAAAACATCTGGTGCCTAAACAAGGAATGCGATTGCGATGTGAAAATGGGTACCATCCATATTCACTATCGTCATAAGGAATGCTCCTGCCCAAACCCAATATATTTGTAGTTTTTGCAGCATTTCTCCTTCCATGCATTTATTTCAGCTCTTATACTTAGTCAGTACCTGATAACTTTTTTTCTAAGCATATTTTCTTAAACAAAATTCGTACATTTTAAATGAGTTTTCCTCAACAATTTATACTTCCAATACCCATTTTGTATGTTAACTGCGATTTAGTGATAAAATCACCCAAATTTGACACTCCTCTATCTATCAAATTTTCGACATTTTGCGATTAAAATGCCTTGTGATGACAAGAGAGATGTTTTCAAGAATTGACTGAAAGTTAAATAAATAAACCTCTTCAGGTAAACCTCTTGATCTGGCACGCGGATTAAATATTACGTTTATCTGCGTTACAATGATAAGAATTTACTAGTTCTTTAGATAGATCTAATCTTCAGTTGTTTTGAGACTACATACCTACATATATGTATCCTAGGTTTGATTTAAAATGTAATGTGATGAGTTGAAAATGAGGAAATCAAAATAGGCGCCGACAAATCATTAACCCTATGTCGAAATTACCTACTGCTGACAGTCCTCAAAAAGTCCACCTGTCCATGCGACTTATAATGTACTGCTTTTAAGAAGTGGCGCAAAAAGTTCCATTGCAAGACGTCTATGTTTTGTAACAAAACCTAGCTAATCTACACAATAATAAAACTGCCATATCGTCAAAAAAGTTAAAACTATTGGTATTCGTTTAGTGCTTAACACAACAAAAGGCACACCTACTTGTGTAACGATTTAAGTTAGTACCTAGCGGTTTGTTAGTCCACGGCTAATTACCTAAGCGTTGCAACTGCCAGTATGTTGCAAAATATATCTGGGCTAAGGGCTTTAGAGCTCTCCCTCAAAAAAATATTTGAAAGGTTTACTACTTTTTCGAAAAGAAATTTAGCCAATTTGTACGTTTATCAATGTGCAAGGTACGTTCTTTTTTTTAAAAAACATGTTTGACTGTCCCCCGGTAAAAAGCCTCTTCAAATACACTTTTGAATTAGGCAATTTCAGACTGTTCAGGCCAGGATTCTTCTGTAAGTTTTCCTTTCATCATCAATCAGCGGTGTGATGGTGTCTTATTTGCCTCGATCAGGTTCTCTTTAATGTTCTAGGTTTCCTTGTTATTATAACCTTTAGCTATGTCCTTAATTTTCTTACGAACTTTCCCTTATCAACAGAGATCATAATAGGTAGAGTATGTGGATAATACCGTGTGTATATATGTATATAAAGGGTGGTCCAACCATAACGCACGATGTTAATTGTGAATAAAACAAAAAGTTTTCACAGAATTATCTTATTTTTTTTTATTATGATAGATATATACCTACACAATCTAATTTTTATATAACAGTTTTATTTCGAAACTTAAAAATCATTCCGGGATTTTATACGGAGTTATTATCCACATGTTACTTAGGTACTTCCTTGGAGTTTAAGCAAATAATATTATACTCTCTCTATCTATTCCGATCTCTGTTTATCAGTCAACGGTATCTTAGCCATCTTTACAGCCTAATTCTATGTTCGCTCTTTAAAGTTCTCTAAATCCTTTCCAATACCAGTTTCTTTAAGGCACCAAGGTCCTAACGATAGTTTAATGGAGCGTCTGTGCCGCAACGCAAAACAATACTGTTGATATTTACAAATGTTTACAATATTCTGCACGTTTGGTTAACAGCGACGCCACACTCCATCCATTAAAGTTTATGATCACTCTGTCTATTTTCGTCTTACATCTTTCCTAAGAAAAAGCATTTGTTCAGGTGTTGGTAAAGTGTCTTTGTCTGCGCTAAGGTTGTGTACCAGAAAATTCCTGGTTTTCTCATCTTGGCAGCTGCACTATTGCTTTCAGTATTTCTCCTTTTCGAATAGATTTCATTATTTAAATGAGTTAGGGCTCTTTGATACCTACAACAAATCAGTGCGTGATTTCAAATAGACCTAGGTAAACATACAAGTTTAGCCGTTTTCCGTACAGTCACCTATAGGTATTCAGACATAGTTCTAAAACCATACACTATTAAAACCAACTAGCAACCTTAATGTGCTACAAAAAAGTCTTCGTTCGTGTTTATCGGTCGAATATTGAAGGAAAAAACTGCCTACTCGTTTACAGTAACTTGACCTTACGCGGAAAAACTTAAGTTCATTGTCGTGGTTTGCTACACTTTAAACCAGTAATCCGAAAATAGGTCTTATCAAAACTTAAAGTTCTGATCTACTTATCGTTGCCAGACTAACAAAAACAAAAATCATTCAAATCTGGTATTATCATATTATGAACATTAAAATGACACAAGACAGAAATAAGCCATTAATGGCCGCCATTCGCCAATTTCAATAGTTTTAACTGTGGAGGAGAAGAAGTGACAGATCAACTCCCCTTTTATTTTCCGGATGGGAAATCATCAAATGACTTCTCCCGCTCTGGGCTGAGCGGGA
Source organism: Standfussiana lucernea (assembly GCA_964057025.1). Classification (NCBI taxonomy): domain Eukaryota; kingdom Metazoa; phylum Arthropoda; class Insecta; order Lepidoptera; family Noctuidae; genus Standfussiana; species Standfussiana lucernea. Next base: position 14,615,049 of record OZ059799.1, read on the forward strand.
GGGAGTGTCAGACTTTTACTGACTAAAACCCACCCATGTTCCTTCATCGCCCTTTGTGTTCCGGGACCGCGGTATCTCTTTCGAACAACCCGCAGCACCCGGCAGGCATCGGCCCTTGCGGGCTCCTTCCCTATGCTGACATCTCTTTGAGGCGCGCGTGGAACACGAACGCGCCGTCGACACGGCCTGTCGTCCTAAGACGGAGGGACGGCGAGCTAGCCCTTAGCTCACCGTCCACAGGCCCGCGATCAACTCCCCTGCGTCAACATAAAAGACAGTCACTTTATTACAAATATTTTCTTTCAAAGTACAACTGTACCACCATATCAATACTTACAATAATCGTTAAACAGAAGTCAGAAACACGGCTCTGAAAATTATTTCCTCTTACAACAAACAATAAATTGCTATCGAATTGCGTCCGCATTCCCGCGACAATTCGCTATAAATCGCAAGATCGCACAATTACTCTTAGTTTAATTGTCAATTGTTAATTGAAACTATCGGTAGAAACCGTTTAAAACTTACAACTTCAGAAATTGACTACAATTGAATTACAAAATGGATCCTCCACTGGATTAGACTACGAAGTTTTCACAAACTTCGCACAAGAAATTACTTGGGAGGAAGTTAGGCTGTTATTATTATTTTGTAGTAACTTTTGGTAGATCTTGGAAGATACAGAAACACTTGAGATTGGTACAAGGAAAAAGAGGCTTATATCCACCACTCCAGCAGTGGGTGAACGGTTGAAGTCGGGCAATGGATGAAGATGAACTTTTGGCTCAATGTAATGAATATCTGGGTACTTATAGTTATTACGTCAGACCAACGATATCCCCGGTATTGTTTAAAATGCATGTGTTATTTATTGTTAAATGAACATTTAAAATGAATCTTGTTGGAGATAAATATAATTCGAAGCATAGAATAGACAGCATCCCCCTTCTATCTACTAACAAAAAATGTGTAAATGTCTGCACAAGATACAGTATGACCACTCAAAGAGTGCAGTTCAAGGTGGCGCTGCTTGTCAAGGAAAAATGCATCGATATGTCAAACTTTGTACATTTATTTTAGTACTGTTTTTTCCCTCCTGAGCAGATAAGTTGGTTGAAGTGTACCTTAGTATTATAATTATATATGTCCTCGTACAAGACGATTCATCGTATTGGATAGAGAGATGTCCCATATTAGCAATTGACGTTTGCAGACGATTCAATTTGACCCATTTCTCTTGACTTACTTTAAATGGGATGACGATAAGCGCTTGATAGTCTGTTTTCTTTTATGTCAAGGTTACTAGTTACCTGGAGCATGAAGTTCAACTATAATTATTATCTGTAAGGAATGGAGTTGAGACCATAGTAAGTGACCAAGTAGTGATGTTTCGTAATATCGATTGTCTCATCTATTTCCTTGTATTCAAGTGTTGTAACAATTTTACCGTAAATAACTCTAATGTACAGACGCCAATTCATCAAGCTACAACAATCTGTCAAACAACTTTAATAGATCTTCAACTGTGTAACAAATAAAAATTTACTTACTTACTTACTTACTTATCGTTAAAGAATTAGGTTGAAGGTTGATAGCTAGCTTTTTGTGCTGGTGTCTGTACATACATTATAAATAAACATGACATAAACTCACCTATACGAGCTTACCTGTTTAATTAATAAAACAAAATATTTAGTTGTTGTTTCGTTTGACATATGTTATTTGTTACAGTTTACTATCTTGGCATTAATTAGATAATTTATCGTAATTATGCCTAACACGGGAAGATATATGTGTCAAAAGACTGATTAGATGACGATAGCGGTAATTTTTACACGTTTTGTATATCTACGTAAAATACCTACATCAGGCGCTTGAGTAGATCTTGAAAAAAACTAGCCCCAACTTTCTGACTGGCTCCTAGGCAGTTCAAATGTACATCCAACAAACCAGTACGGACAAATTGTGGACATGGATACTGACAGATACCTCAGTATGGAGGTGTCCTGCGTCCGAAGAAGCCTCCGCAATTTGTTACCAGTTTGATGGTTTACCGGATTGATATTTTAAATGCTTTGAGATTGAAATTGAAAAGATTTTAAAGGTGGTCAATTATCCTTATCAATTACCCTATCAGTTTTTTAACCATTGTCTGAAAAGTATTGTTACAGTCCGAATCGAATCGCTTATTATTACAGGACCATTTGTTAGTAGATATGTTTACGTCTGTGACTTTGCCACAGAGGGCAATGAACGAACATACTAGAAACAAATACATATTATATACATACCTAATATGCTTTATCTCTAAATGATATTTTATATCGTCATTTACAACGGATAGGATTATAAAGATAGTTTAGATAGGCTATATTCGCGGGGCTCTGAAATTATCTTACGATATGTAGGTATATGATATGGCAAATGAATCGCATTGTAATCAATCGAAAAATTCGGCAGTAATGATAGTACAAAATGGTGCTACAAATCATGTCAACATACTGTATTAAAATAACATCACAGATACACGCAAACTATCTTAAGAAATGCCTAGCTCTTTTTTTCATGAAAACCATTTTGGCATATTAATTTGTTTTGGTCAAGTGTGAGTTGTCCATATATTTTTTTTTAAATTTACCATTTTCTTTTAATGTCTTTCGACCGTTTCTTGTAAGGATTATTTCATAGTATGGGAAGAAAAAAATCAGGACAGCGGAAGTTGATCAAATTTAGTAAAAAAAATCGAATCTAAAACTAGTAATATTTTGATAATACTTAAAAGGAACTTATAAATATAATATTGTAAAGCAAATATTATGTTTCACTCAACAAAAACATTAAAATTATTTAGGTACTTACTATCAATTAATATTATTTTTGTCCTGTTATTATCGTCTGTGCCAGCTATATTTGTTGCGGTTTGAAACTTATTAATGTATTGTTTTAACCCTAATTGGGTTGAATGAGTAGGTATTTACCTACGTCGAAATTCAGGCTGCGACTTAGGTTTTTATTTGTGTGCTAGAAACTAAGTAGGTTTATTGTAATAGCTATAAAATTTTAAATCGTCTACAAACATTTTATAATTCTTCTAAGCTAAATCAGTACCTACCTACATGAACTTTGGTTTAGTCAAGTAACATCAACTTTCGTAGCGTTTCGACTACATTTAAACCAGCTTACCTATAATATATGCTGGAGGGAAAACACTGAAGGAACTAAATTATTTATGTACTAATATCGATGCGTATTTTTTTGACAAGCAGCGCCTTGAACTGCAAACTTAAAGTGGTCATACTGCACAACGACTATAAACAAGATTGACATCATCTATATATATAAGCTTTTCGGTAGCTTATGTCAACTCCGAATTTTCCGCCATCTTTTTCGTTGATAGAAGCCATTATTTTGTCTAGAGCCTCTGGCTTATAGAAAGTGTAAACGCCAATGAAACCCTTCACGAAGCCGTCAACAAGGGTATTTTAAACCCATTATATGATCTGACTTTTATATGCCTAATTTAAAGCGATCCATAAAATAAAATTAAAGTGTAACTTATAAAAACAGACAGATTAGGTATGTGGCAACATAAAGAAACTGTCAAGAGCCCAATTTGCTTTTTTTCTGCTCAAAATTGCGTGATATTCAGAAGTAAACTTGTTATACTGCTCGTTTGCCACCTTGTTAGTAAATAAAAAACGTATCTAATGATACAAAATTGCTGTCATTTATTGTGGGACAAACATAACATAACATCGCGCCTGTAATCGCTGCAGTGTTAAGGAAAGGTTTACCTGTACCTAGTTCACCGTCATCTCGCTGGAATTGATGTGTCCCATGTCGTAACAGAGCTGAACCTTGCCATTAATCGGGCATTTTAGTCCAAATTCGAGGCTGCTGCTGAATTTTCTGAGCTGATAATGGTTAAAAACTCAATATGTGGATGGAACAAACCCGAGACGTCAGATCCTCGCCTGTTTTGAGGGTTGGCTCACATTTTTCCCATTTCCCTATTAGGGCCTATTGCCAACCAAGCATTTAACAAATCTATTGTTATCTATGCTAAAGAAAATCCAAAAACAATACATTTCGCGTGCAAATACGGATATTACATCCGTGCGGAAACGGATATCGAGAAAGGTCGACTGCTACACTTATCAACCTCAGACAACACATAAAATTGTTCACCTACCGTCTCTTGACGTTCACATGCAAATGTGTCGCTGCTTTTTATAGTATGTAGACGACACTTCCTAATGTAATTAGCAAGTAAATATGTCTTCATTGAATAGTAAGTACCTAACTAGTTTTCTCTTGGAAACGTTTAATTAACTAATGTTCTTTATTTCAAAGTGAAAGAAGAATAATGTGTTATAGAAATCCTAGACTGAATTCAAATTCTAGAGAAAGTTCTAGTTAGTGAAGATACAACTTTCTCTGATTTCGATAAAAATACTTGGGACAATGCTTAGAACGCTTTGCGTAACGATGGAATATAATAAATACGAACGGAATTTTCATAATTAAGAAGTATTAATTAGCAAAAAATGGTAACAGGAAAGTAACAATCAAAATCGTTTGATACTTTTGCAGATCTAGGCAGGAACATTTTTTAAAATAAAAACAATTGTTTGAATGATTTCCGATTTATTTTAAACAATAAAACAGGAACAGGATATGACAATCAAAATGTAGACCAGACTGACAAGCATCTTGCTACTATCAAAACGGAAGAAACTTATCTTTATATCAATCAATAGTGGACGAAGGCGAATACACATACAACAAAGTTAATTTAACTACAATTTGTCCATATTGAAGACATACAATTGATAGGTAAAGATGACATAAGCAAGCACAAAAACTCTAGAATGTAGTGTTCATTATTGTAAACAAATTACACTTTTTTTTTTCTTCTGTGACACCAGAGCCGATGTCGACTATTCTGCCAGCGTCTACACAAATGTTATTGGACAGCGAACAAAGACAGGCTTTCATTTCAAATACGGCGTATGCTTGCAAATGTTCTCTCTACTCCAAAGAGGGCTCATGCAATCTTCCTCACCTCATCTTATTCTGGAAGACCATAGAGAAGATTTTTTGACAAGCAACGCCACCTTCAACTGTATGCATGGAGTGGTCATACTATAGGTACTCACTTATTCACAATCAGATTTATTTATAATGTGCCAATCGCCTTCTAGCCTTGTAGTTGAGTGTGAATCTTGTAATTTGCACGCGATCTTCTCATCAATGGAAAAAGTAAATCTATGTTTCTATTAGTGTCTAGGGGTTGCAATCGCTACTGCTGAGCACGAGGCTCTGGGTTCGATTCCCGGGGTTTTTCCAACAGAAATTTCTCAGTAGCAGCCATGGAGTCTTGATTTGTGCTTGGTTGCTGGCAATAGGCTCGCCCCCTCTTACGTGGGGCTTAAACATAACTGTCGAAATATGTTGCGGGTTGTATTATTAGGTACCGCTCTGCCGAACCCTTCGAGGATTACAGGCGTGATGTTATTGTATATTCTTATTAGATGCTGTTCCAAGAGTTATATCAACACTGATTTCATTATCTTTTAGGAGATATTTATTCAAAAATATTGCATCATTCCTAAATCCCTGTCTAAAACTATCTCCAACAGATCATGTCTATTATTGATCTGAATTTCTGAAGATAGCACAATCATTATCTCAAAGATTTCTCTTTCCAAGTTATATTTCGTCAACAGCCCACTCGAAAAACAAGTCGAATAGCTTTGCACATGCAAAATAAAGTTTATTGTTATTCGATTGTTTTTATTCTAAATACGTAAAAGTACAGTTTTCATAAATCAGTTTTTTTGTTTTAATAAAATAAAATGTTCGGGTCAGGATTCGGGCCTGGAGCCTTTACGTTGTTGACTTTGCCAGCCTTCGGACCCGCTTTTATCACGGGGGCGATTGTGGCTAATACTGTGACCTCAGTGGCCAGTTCTGCTGGAAGCTCTTCAGGATATCGTTCCAGTTTTCCTTCAGGAAGTTATGGTGGCGGAGGTGGATATAAGAAAAGGGTATTTACTTATTTAATATACTGTAAAACTCTATCTATTACTCGTCTCTTCATGTCTCTAATATATGTATAACTCTAATAATAACTGACACGCCAAGCAGGGCGAGTTAGTTATCAACAGAGATCAGAATGTGGAATTAACTTCAAGGAAGTAATAAAATAAGTGGCATGTGGATAATACCTCCCTCTAAAACAGCTTTATTTTGGAACTTAAAAATCGTTCCGGGATTTTATACGGAGGTAAGTATTATCCTCATAATATGTTATTTACTTCTTTGAAGTTTAGGCAAATAAATCTATCTATTCCGATCTCTGGATTATCAGTAATCAGTACCTAGCCTCTTCCATTGTGGCCCATCGACGAAGTTAATTTACAGCAATGAATGTTATCGAACTGAAAATAGTGTTTTTTTTTGGCATGAAACCTAGGTCTTTATTTCCCTGCTTTCACAACACTAGGCTTTTGTTATATGAATTCCCAAATAAACGGGCACTATTGGGTTTACAAAGTTTGTCTCAGGTCGACAGGTCCAACAAAAGTGAAATCATCATTTGGGTGTTGAAGTGAAAACTGGCTTTAATCTAGATAAAATTGACATTCATTTTCTAGCACTTTGTGTTCAAACAGAAAAAAAACAAAGTCAAAATATTTTATTTCACTTAAGCCGACATGGGCACTTAGAAAATGTCGAGCAAAGCTGCATGGTTCGGGTTGGTCGTTCTCGTTTCCTATGGAGAAGAACCGGCAAGATACTCCCTGGTAACTTGTCTAACTAACAAACTCCATGGTATCTTCAGATTAACTTTTAACATTTTTTGAGATAAAATATTTTATCCCTGGCACGGTTTTAATTTCGAAACTGTGCACTGGAGCTGAGATTACCTGCGTATTTGCTCAGTCTTATCTTCAAGCAAGTCCAAATTCATGAGATTTATCACATCACTGACATCTGAAACTACTATCGACGTTTTGAAATCGCTGAGATGTTGTTACAATGCATAGACCAACAATGAACTTAGAAAGGCACTTATTATACCTAGAATAGAATAGAATAGAATATTCATTTATTTGCTCAGAATGTAGGTATTTACAATAAGGTGGTTACATCTACATCATGCATTGTGCGCTTCCTAGAGATAGGTTAGTGAATATGACATAACGATTATAAGTAGGTACACTAGGGTTCTTCTTACATAGGTACGAATTGAACCTTAATTCATAATTATGGAGAATAATTTGCGCTATTTTCCGGGAGGATTCGAGATATCTACGTGATTCAGTGATAATTAATATTTTAATGGGATCTTATTATTTTCAAGTAGAGTCTGGAAATTCATGCGTTATTACTTATTACTGATTAATCTATCCATGTTTACTTCTTTAACTTAAAACTTTGCCCCTAGCGAAATGTGGGTAGGTTAAATTATTTGTTTTTTACAAAAATATACTTAAATACAAAAAAAAAACCATTGAAATGGCTTCGTTGTAGCCGTTACATGATTCTCTGAAAATATTTCGTGTATGAATAATTAGACCTTATTTACGCAAGTCCCTATCTTACCTATGTCATTGCCTATGTTACCGGCCCATGTAATCATTATCACCAATAAATGTTTTCGGAGATAAGTGAGTGGACATAAATTCGCTCATGTCAGTAGATAGAGAGCAATACCTAATCTGCACTTTGAGTACGTTCTACTCAATAGACATGTATGTACCTACTACCTACTTTTTTATTCATCTTAGCTTTCAGGTTATAATTAAGGATGTAACATCTTCTTCTTTATCGTGTGGTTAGTGCCTAACCTGGTGTCAGAGTTTTTATGCCGCCCAAGAGCCTCTGACTTGGCTTTTACATGCCGTCGAGAAATATCTCTCAGGCATGCTGGTTTCCTCACGATGTTTTCCTTCACCGAAGCAAGTGATAATTATACAATAAGCATATGAATCCGAAAAATCAGAGGTGCTTGTCTTGGGTTCGAACTCGAGACCTATGACTTGGCAGTCCAACGGTCACACCACTACTGACTAGACTATCACTGCTCACTAAGGAAGGAAGTAACTAATTTGAAACAAATAATTGTGTTAATATCACCTAGCTTCGAATCAAACAAGAAAGAGAAACACTTTTTTAACGTCAAAATTACATAATTCAGGCCACCAAAACCAGTAGGTACCCAATGTTTTTGATGGGTAGAACTTAGAAAAAGTGGTGGAACCAATTCCCCAGCAACATTTATTCGTTTGGCTGGACCAGAAAAAACCTACGTAGGTACGATTGGAAAAATGTACATTACCTACCTATTGATACTTGTGACTTAGTAACAAAAAATATGAAAATGATCTGAATACAGTCGTTTGTGTCACGAATAGCAAAACATATTATATAAGTTATGTTGTTAGTATTGTTATGTTGCGAATAATAATTTCAAATGTGCTGCTGTAACTAATTCAACTAAATTCTTACAGGCATTGCTATGCTAATTTTTCTTCGGAAAATTAGTTATACAGTAGGTAAACAGACTTATCTACTTCTCAGTAGCAGCCACGGAGTCTGTATTTGTGCCCGGTTGATGGCAATAGGCTCACCCCCAATTACATGGGACTAACATATGTATTTGTGCCCGGTTGATGGCAATAGGCTCACCCCCAATTACATGGGACTAACATATGTATTTGTGCCCGGTTGATGGCAATAGGCTCACCCCCAATTACATGGGACTAACATAACTGGCGAAATGTGGGTGTATTATTACTACTAGGTACATACATCTCTGCCTAACCCTTCACAGGTGTGATATTAAGTGAAGTTACTTATCAACATTTAGTTAAAAAGCTTTTTAAACTTTACTGTTCTGAATAATTTCAAACCCGTATTTCATTGCATTGCGATTAGGTTAGCTTCTTTCTTAGTCTTCTCAAAAGAGAAAAGAAAGAAGAAGGCTAAGATTGAGTCAAGTTTCTTTGATTGTTTCGGTGTGCAATATTGTTCAACTTAGGTAGCTAAGTACCTAAGTTAAGGTATGGACTGGCAATAAGTACTTACTTATTACATAATACAGCCCATAGATTACTGAAAACTGATGATGATTTGAGGTCACAAATCCAGCAAAGTAACCTAGTTCATAAGAAGATAAAGAAACCCAGAACATTTGACGATAATTCGCTAGGTATACCTAAGTAATTCTACTTTAAATAACAAAATGGTTAGGTATGCTTGCAACAAACTGCAGATTGTAAAGAAAGACTACCAAATAGGTATGGCATTATTCTCGTTGGTTCCACGAACGTATTCGGTATTTTCATAACACTCGCGTAAACGTCAGATTGTTACATATCGTATTACATAATTATCTGCTCATTGTACATGCCTAACTATATACTATCTGGTATCCAACGTTGGCCATAAAGTGATATAACTGATAAATTAAATTATGTATTTACAACACTTAGGTAATATCGTTAATTCGTTTTATAGAAAGTAATAATGAATTTATTTGCATATTATAAATACAATAAGTATTTGTGATATTTTTTTTATTATTCTGCTATTTCGTCGTCTTTCTTTTGTTTTTATTTATTTATTAAACTTCATGTACAATAGTGGAACATAGGCGGACATAATGCCGCAAGGCATTCTCTACTAGTCAACCTTTAAATAAATTCAGTATCCGGCTGTAGTATAAAAATATACAAATACCTACCTAATACCAAGACAAGAAAAGTTAGCTCCTTACTCCATAAATAACATAAAACACGAAGTAGTTGAGAAATAGTTTTCCGCCGTATTCTATTATGTAGGTACCTATATAAACACTTTCATTATGTTGAAGACTAAAGTCTAGAGAACAGTTGAATACCCTTTTCAAATAGGGATACTAAAAAAAAGACTACATATCGATATGAGATTCTAATCCCAGCGGAACGACTTTGTTTACTACTCGGGCCATAAAATATTATTGCAACTCTCTTGCAGTATTTTATAGCTAATTAATAACAGTTAACTACCAATCGTTCACGAGGCATAGAAAGGAGAAATCCCTCAACATGCTTTATTTTAATCATACGCAGGCGAGATATTTCTCAATAAAGCTTGATAGATTATAAAGCCTTTTAAAGGAAGTAAAGTTCTCTCTGGAGATAAAGTTACGGAGTTCATCGAAAACCTGCACACCAATCGCGTACCTAACAAAGTTTTCTATCTCAACCCGAAGGCTTTTTGAAGGAAATTGATCAAAAATCGTGTGCTCAATCAACAATGAATATTGTTGAAATATCATTGGGAACGCGAGTGTTCTGCACTTACACCGTTGTTTGTCGCCTTTCTGTGCCCATCTATGTTGTTGACAACAGAATAATTTGCTACTGAAATACGATTAGTCATGCTGTTATTATTCTAGTCTTAACCTAACATCGATGCAAAGTCACATAAACTGCTAGTTATTGTCACGAAATTGCTCTGACTAATTACTAACTACGTCCATCGCAGTGATTAGTCGATTTGGTTTTAAACTTACATCACGAAACCACACGGTCTGATGAATAAACCTAACTAACATTTCTAAAATGCCACCACATGCTGCATTGCATACTTTAATTAGAAACTTGACATTTTCAGATCGTAATTCCTACTTTATGTAACTCGCAGGTACGATGGGTTTAATTAGCCTTTTCATTAGTACTGGAATTTCCCTACGTAGCTAGTTTTAGGCAGCATCAATAGCAAGTTCATCATTCTCCTGTCCTTATCCCGATTTATTTGTGGTCGGCGTAACATGTCTTCTTTTTCCATACCTCTCTATTACTCGTCATCTCAGCGGTCACCTCCTTTCTAACCATAATTATCATCGTTCACACAGTCCATCAATTGTTTCTTTGGTAACGATGGATGGACTGACGACATTTGTCTGATTCCTCCGCATCACATGTCCATACCATGATAACCAATTACCATACAACTTTTCATTCAAGTTAGGGCGGCTAAATTCAACCTGGTAGCTGGGTGTAAAAAAAGAACGGCTGTTTTTTTTTTTTTTTTTAATAAATACGCTGGACATTACACACAGCGCCATCTAGTGCCACACTAAGCAACGAGGCTTGTGTCGTGGACACCAGATAGTTGTAGATATACTACATAGATACTTTTTTGTTTGTAAATACATACTTATTATACATATAAACATCCATGAAACAAATGTCCATGCTTATCACACAAACACTTGCTCCTACCGGGATTCGAACCCGGAACCCTATGAACGTAAGGCAGCCTCACTACCGCTGCGCCATTCGGGTCGTCGATTTAATGATCGCAAGTGCAATTGCTAAGAATGAGTCCTTGATTTCAGCCCTAGTAAATGAAAAGGCAACCTTAAAATTGACCTTACCATGACCTGGGTAAGGATATCTATAGGATAATATTTATCCCGGTAGTACTTATATATTCCCGTGGCATAATATCCGACCACAAGCCAAAAAAAAATGCTATAGTTAAATTAACAAATACTTATACTACCTACGTACTTCCTATAAATTATGCCCTAGCATGCAAAGCGTTGTGTGATTATTCTAATTGACCAAGGGTCAAGGGCGAATTGCCTGGCCAATGTCAAGTACGGTCGTGCACCTGTCAGGCACAGTAATCAGGTCCGAATCGAATTACCATTTTAAATAATTAATTGTTTTGACTGTTGAATTGACTTGGTATTTGACCAGTTAAAAAAAATGGTTTGAAATCGAAAGATGCGTTTTTTTTTAATTACTTTGTAATAAGGATAGAGTTAGATGACTATTTAGCATTTAAGTGTAGCCATGTAGATTTTTGCTTATTAAAAACCTACAGTCACACATATGTACATAAGTATTTCCTACAATTGTTCTATGTGTAGCACTGAGAGCACACTTATTGCCTGACTTAAACCTACTATTCAATATTCTTTATATGCTCATACAGCGGCTTCAAACAAAGAGTCGTTATTATGTATGACAAACATAATGTGGATATCATAACAAACGGCACACCTAGAAAGATATAAATTATGCTTGTTATTTTATCACACGTAGGTAAACTTACATAATTGGATGTCTTACAAAAGAGTATTCATCAGTCATTAAGCTGTGAAGGATTATGATCAACGAGCTATCTAAGTATATTGCCCATTAAGTATTAATAATTGAATTAATTTTCTTACACTTTCTAATAGATGCACTCTTGCACTAGAAAGTAGAAAATACATAACGCCTGCCACTTTGTCAAGAGCAATTTGCTACGAAAATACATGTTGCCGCGCTATTACATTTTGTGGTTTGCGATTTGCACATTATGAACGATTATTGGTAAAATCAATAAAAAAATATATATACCGACTTCCACATGGTACGCATTTGCATGCACAAAAATATATTGATAAAAAGTAACTCAAAAGAATCATGAATATGAATATTTTATCTGTGATCATAAATCTTGCAACACTCATATCAAGTGTCAATTCGCCTGTCAACATGATAGATACGTCAGCTGTTTTGTTGAGCGTTTCCGTAAATTCTGTAAATAAACACAATCATTTCATAGTGAAAAGGCTTGATACGTGGTGGTCTCTGTGTTAGATAGTAAACAAATTCCGTCCAAAATGAGGTCTTCACTATATAGACGTAGAGGTAGCGATCCGGAGAGAGAACCTTTGTTGGCAGCGATTCCCGCCACTGGACTAATTAACAGCTTTCGAGCTGAGGTAATTCGTATTTTTTAATTGTTTTCGGACGCACTTTTCTATATGGCCTGTTATATGATGTCCTTTGATTAATAAACTGTAGTTTTATTAAGTTTCTGCTCTAATTTTAGTCTCCTTTGCGTTGATATTTTTTTTCTGATACCTCCATGTCTCAAAGTTTTGAGGTCGTCGTAACCGTAGCTATCTATTTTTCTAGGATTCTGTCTATAAATAACATAATAATTGATTACTGACAAGGTTTTGCGCAGTTATGCGGGTGATTGCGCATTTTAATACTTGCTTTCTATTTTGTACCTCTACTTGCTGAGGCAATAAACATTTAAAATACTTTCTTATCAAAGTTTTTTGTTTGCTTCTTTATATTATCATCACAGGTTTTCTTTAGTAGCGGATTATTACAGACCTATATTTACATACATAAAAGTTTATACTTTTAAAGATGCAATCCCAAATTTGTTCTTCTTAAATATTAGAAAAAAAATATATATTCCCTTTGTTCATGATTCTTACTAATTGATACTGATAATATAAAAATATATGTCATCAATTATCAAAGATATAGATCTTGTACATTGATTAGTTTTCTAGGTACCTATATTACACAGAAACCTAATTGATGAAATATATGATATTGATCACCATCTGTTTGTATGCAAGGGGAAATATTCGGAACAAATGCTCCAATTCTAATTTTATTTTCACTGGTAGAAAGCTATAGTATTTGTGGGTGCCATAGGCTATAAATTATATTTATAACATGCTTATTAGCCGAGCTATCACAATTTTTGTGGACGAAGTCACGGGCGAAATTCTAGTGTAACATAAAAGTTAAAAAAAAAACAGAAATCAGATTTCAGAGATGTCTGTTACACAAGTTCAAACAAAACTGGTTGCCAGCTGGTATTAACTAAATTAAGTAGTCTTAGTTTAATTAAGTTTTAAACTAGTAGTTACTAAAGCAATATTTTAAAACATATTTTACCACATCCTAATCTATACTTAATATTATAAAGCTGAAGAGTTTGTTTGTTTGTTTGTGTAACCTACCAGGGGTGTGTGTGGGATCAAGTATAAGATCCAATGTAAGAAATCATACAAGAGCAAAAAAAATGTGTGTGTGTGTGTTCTCCTATTAAAAATAAAAAAAAATGTATGTGTAACAATAAAAGAATTTAGGGCGCTGTGGAGACGCACACTACATTTAAAAAATACTTGCCAGATAGAACAATTCGAAGAGTCAGACTTTTAATCTGCCGGGGGTGACTAAACTAGGATAATAGAAACAATGGAAATACCTTTGTTAATACCTCGTTTATTATGTCAGTAGCTTCCCTTTTACTATAAATATTAAATTACTAATTTGAGGTTATTATTATTTATTACTAATTTGAGGTTATTATTATTTATTACTAATTTGCGGTTATTATTATTGTTGCATCTTTATGTGAAGAAAGTAAATTAAGTTTGGGCCAGATGTCTGGCCTTCATAAAAAAATATTAAATAAGACCTCAAGATTTCGGCGTCGAAGATGAGAGAATCCAGAATCCATGAAATGAAAAATTATAATCATACGAAAGAAAAACGCCACAGCAGGGCTGTAACAAAATTTTAAAGGGTGAATACACAAGTCTATTGGAATTTCAACACGTGGGGAGCATGGCGTCCTAAGAAGGAACTTACCGTTTTTCCGTTAATAAATGACTTTTCCCGTGTGCACCGATAAATCCAAAGTAGGTGACAATCACACTAGAGCATCGTCCAATATTGAAATTCGAAGAAATTAAGGATCCCTCCCTCAGAACACCTCGTCCTTGGTGTTTAAGGCAGCGATTATGGCATCATTTGGCCTAAAATATCCGAGATTATACCGGATTTATAAAATTAAATTGGCGAGATAAATGCCGCGATGACGAAAATAGGTCGTAAAGTGAAACGTCAAAAAATGACAGTTGCCGAACTAAACCAATGCCAATAAAAGACAGTATAAAAATCGTTCCGAAATCGACTAAAATGTGAAAAGCATGTAACGGTTTAAAAAAAAACACGTTACATTTGGTTGAATGCACTAATCTCAGGAACTACTAGTTCAAATTGAAAAATTATTTCAGTGTTGGATAGCCCATTTATCGAGGAAGGCTATAAAGAAAGAAAGAAAGAAAAAACGTTTATTGGCATATGCCACAAGTACAAAATACAAAATATAAAAAAGCAAATATAAAATAAAATTTAAAACTAACCAAGAAATCTGCTATAGGCTATATAATATCACGCTGCGACCAATAAGAGCGGATCATCAATAAAAAATGTTATGCAGACGAAGTTGCGTGGGTCAGCTAGTTTAGGATACAAATATGAGGGAATGTTTTCTGGATTGGCAGAAAAAAACTAAACATGAAATTTTGTAGATATTTAAACACAAACTTTAAATTTTCAAACAAGATTATTTAAACCACAACTTTTCTTTATTTTCAGCGTCCAGAGGGCAACGGCACAATGGCAGACATGGGAGTATCACAAGTGGAGCTCGTGGAGTCACGAGGACACCCCGGACGCAAGCTGCCACAGTATCTTGCAGCTATATCAGGTATAAATAAACCAGACTATAGTAATAAACAAATCCTATTTGGCATTAGTAACTGACCTAAGAGATCTACATTTATATTAATTTATTTCCTATAGTCTAGATGTAGTGATGTAACAAATACGATAAGTACTCGTTATAAGTAGTATAGTACTCGTTAGGTACTTGTGTAATCCAAAGTATGGCCCGATATACCTACCTCATGTTTTGCCCGACCTATTATAAGCCAATGTTGTCCCATTGAAGAGCAAAGGCATTCCTAGCTTTCTTCCACCTTCCCTAGTATTGCCAAAACTACCTGACTTACAAAACACTAGGTCTGTTACCATAGAAAACAAACATAATAATAGGTACCTACTCAATATTTTAGCTAAATAGCTTCGTAAAAAGCTATTTGCTAAGTCGAAAAAATCTACAAAACTAAGTGGCTACACCATTAGTTCCTATTCAGTACTGCGTCATTCAATATTTACGTGTTAGCACTAGTAGTTATAGTCATGCTAAGTACCAGCAGGTGTTGTTATAAAGTTACGACTCATACATGTATGGGTGATTGATGCCCTCATTTCAAAATGTATTTCTAGCTCCACTTCCACTTATTGCAAAAATTTTAGGCCCACTTCCTCGACCAATCACTAAATACATTTAATGCTAGACGGATCTAAAATATCACTGACTTATCTGATTTGTGGTGTAAGGGAGAGCCTTATAACGTTTTTTTTTGATTGCCGGAAAGCCATCTTCTATATCTCATATTTTGACTGCCACATTAGTCTAGCGATCCCAAGGAAATTGCTGAATTACTACACACCTCTGACTACCTCATATTTTCAACACGATATTAATTGGTATTTTTTCTCTATTCCAGCTACATTGGGAGCGCTAGCCGCCGGTTCTATGCTGGGTTGGTCAGCCCCAGTGATGGTCCAACTAACTGCTGCTCCAGAAAACAACACAAGTGGCTACGATTTCGAGGTGTCACAGTCACAGGGTGACTGGATCTCCTCCATCATCAACCTCGGAGCGGCCTTCATATGCTTCCCTATAGGCTTGGTCATGGACATCATAGGACGTAAAAAGACCATGTTGCTTCTCGTCTTACCGTTCACCTTAGGCTGGTTGCTGATTACCTTCGGAACCAGTGTAGGCATGCTTATAGCTGGCAGGTTCATTACTGGTGTCGCCGGAGGAGCCTTCTGCGTCACAGCGCCAGCTTACACCAGCGAAATAGCCCAAGACTCCATCCGAGGATCATTAGGAAGCTACTTCCAACTGATGATCACCGTGGGTATCCTCTTCTCGTACGTTGTCGGAGGCTACGCCTCAGTGTTCGTCTTCAACATCCTCTGTACCTGCATACCCATCGTTTTCGGTGTCATATTCTTCTTCATGCCCGAAAGTCCCAGCTTCTTGGTAGTGAAGGGCAGGAACGACGAGGCAAGAGAAGCTTTGATCAGACTTCGCGGCCAGAGTTACGATGTCGACCACGAACTGAACGACTTAAAATACAAATTTGAAGAATCTCAAAGAAACAAGGTGTCTTACCTCTCCGCTATTAAGAAGAAGACTGCTTTGAAAGCCATTCTTATCTGCTACGCGCTGATGTTGTTCCAACAGCTGTCCGGTGTCAACGCCGTCATCTTCAACGCTTCTCAGATCTTCGCCGACGCTGGAGCCACAATTCCTTCGACTATTTCAACCATCATTATTGGAGTTATCCAAGTCATTGCTACGTTCATCTCCAGTTTGGTTGTGGACAAACTTGGCAGGCGTATCTTGTTGCTTCTCTCTGCGTTGGTGGTGTGTCTGTGCTCCACCGCTCTGGGAGTGTACTTCTTCCTTCAGCAGACGCACGGACCTAACGCAGACATTGTCCAGAACATCGCTTGGCTGCCTCTCGTGTCGCTCTCCGTCTTTATCATCGCGTTCTCGCTCGGTTTCGGTCCCATTCCCTGGATGATGGCTGGCGAGCTCTGTCGTATCGACATCAAGGCCTTCGTGGGCTCTACTGCCGGTACCTTCAACTGGCTACTCAGTTTCACGGTCACCAGTACTTTCAACTCTCTCAACACGGCGATAGGCCCTGGACAAGTGTTCTGGATGTTCGCTGGCATCATGCTGATAGGCTTCGTGTTCATCTTCTTCATCGTCCCCGAAACGAAAGGCAAGAGCGTGGAAGAGATCCAAATCATGTTAGGTGGCGAACCACAATCGAGACCCGAAGAGAAGAAATAAACCAGACTGACAGACATCACATAGTATTTTTGTACTGAGACTTACAACTTACAAGTATCTTGGGTGTCACAGTGCTTCGGTAAAGCAATATTATAATTTATGGAACCAAAGAATTACGATATATCTTCTAGATGTACCTACCGTTACAAGTTTTACGCTGCGCTGTAAACCGTTTATTTAAATTTGTTATTGAATTTATGATAATATATCCAGTCACTGAGGCAGCTTGAACGAATTTTTCATAGGTGCATATTATTATGAATTCAGTTGTAGTTAGAACGAATTTCCCAGATGGAATTTTATCGCGATTAACATGGTAACAATAATAGTTTTAATATTTAGGCTGAATAGTTAAGTGGTTTTAACATATTATGTATCTATTTTTAGGGTTTCGTACCCAAAAGGTCCACTGCGTATCCTCTATCTTTACACTAAAATCCAGTTTTGTAACTATTTACTGTAATATGAACATGCAGTGTCGATGTATTTGTCATATCTAGATGTCTTAGGCAATGGTGAATTGAAAACTCCTGAGGTGCAATGATTGGAACTATCAAATTACTCACTTTCTATTTTGTGAAGTTGAGTAACTTGAGTACCTTGCATGTCTGTTTGTAGTTGTTATAGTAAGCATTAGATAATTTTGCTAGCATTTCAATAAATTGAGAAACCAGTACTTTGAATGGCTTTATTTCGAGAGATACTTCAATATTCTTCTTATGAAATAATGGGTTATAAGAGTTTTTTGATTCTAGATTTGTTTATAATATGATGAGCAAAATTATCTTGTGTTAAATATAGATGTTGCATATTTATGTATCAAAAACCCAGTTGCCTGTATTTAAAAGCGACTTAATGTATATGTGTATGTATGTAGTTAATAAATATTATTAGTGAATTTGCTATGGAACCTTTGTCTCGGACTTAAACCAGACGGCTTGTCGCCATTATACAAACGTCTCATATCTATACTCCATTTGTTTAGGTAATTAAATAAAGGTAAACAAAAAAACCACGTGACTTAGTTAGCCGACTAAACGTAATATCACTCACTTCACTTGTCATGCTATGTCACAGTTGTACTCTTCAATTTAGCAACATTATTAACGAATTATAACGTTGCTAAATTGAAGAGTACAACTGTGACGTAGCATGACAACTGAATAGACTGGTATTACGTTTAGTTGGATAACCACGGCACGTGGTTTTTTTGTTTACCTTTATTTAATTACCTAAACAAATGGAGTATAAATGCCATAATGTTGATATTATTATATAAACTTTTATATGAAATGCATGTTTTTGCTAATATAATATAATAATACAATTTTATTGTCAAACTAACGCAGGTTTTGCGAGATTATTATTACTTGTAAAAATATTTATTTAATTTACTTAATAAAGAAATAGAAATGAACAGTTTTATTGTAAAGTTTTGCTCAAATGTCATCAGAAAAGATTTAAAGTTTTGAAATCATTCAGAGTTAAATATTTATCAGATTTAATTAATTGTAAGTGGATTTAACGAATGCATTTATTTCTTGACTTAAAATTATTTTGTTGTAAATACTTACTTAAATATTTTATGCAAAGTGCACTTGCCTATGCCAACGCGATTGCCATAATGCAGGCCAATAATTAGGCACAAAATGTACTAATTATCATAATTTTTAAATAATGCATTATTATTTAAAAATGTTTCTAAAAACATACTTAAGTTTTTCAAAAATTCTATGGATGCAGAAAGTTGCGGTAAACACCTATCTGTGTTTCGCATATAGTAAGGATAATGTGGTTGTATATATTGTTACTAGAAATAAGTTTTATAGTGGTAATAAATGTGAAAAATATTTACTTAATTTTTTCTTATATCCTGATTGAATCCCAGTGGATGGCTAGTAGAGATGTAGACAAGGGCGTAGCTATCGCCGTATCAGCCGTATCAATGATACGGGGCCCCGAGTAACAAGGGCCCCCGAAGGGTAGAGGAAAATAACCACAAAATCTTCTTATAACCTCTAATTCTTATCGACAAGAGGCTCATATGAGTACCTAAACGATAAAAAATTTACTCATTGGGGTCCAAAAAGGCCCAATTTTTCGAGCTCGCTCTTCAATAAAAACTAAGCATTTTGCGGAACAGAAACCTCCAACTTTTTCAAGCTCACTTCGCTCGCTCTTCAACGGTTTCAAAGGGCCCCAAAATTTTTTTGATACAGGGCCCTATTGGGACCAGCTACGCTACTGATGTGGACAAACATTAAGCGTAAAGAAAGTGTACTTAAATTAAGTACAAACTAGTATAGTTGGTCTGTAGTCGCATGCACGACCGCTTAGCGTGATGTTATGGGTTTGATGTTGGTAACAGCGTGGATTCTGGATTGGTGCTTGATTGATGGCAATGGAGGCTCGCTTACCTCCATTTCATTGGCCTCTCATACACATAACTGGTGAAATGTCTGCCTAACCCTTCGGTAACTGAAAGCGTGAAGTTATGTTATTTTTGAACTTACAACTTCAACAGAATAAGCAACTGTTTTCAATTTGATCAGTGTAATGTCCGTTTTGAGTACCACCACACCTAAAGCACAGATAATTTAACCAGTAGTAACTGGGTGGAGGTCAGATAGGCAGTCGCTCCATGTAAAATAGTGGTATTCAGCTGCATCTGGTGAGACTGGAAGACGAAGACTATCGCAACTTAGTTGGGAAAAGGCTGGGCAGACGATGATGTCTGATTCGAAAAATATAGTAGTTTATCCTATGAGCTTAGTTCAGTTCAGTCTTATTTGGGGAATCATATTAGTAGCCAGTCCCATTCAAGGAGCTGCAATACCTTGCTATATTTTTTTGTCAGGCGTTAGTAGCAGAGGAGTTTGCTGCTCCCAATCCTGGAGGGATAATTTACCTAATCTTACAAAACATCTGGAAAACTACTCTATGTCGAGTGAATGAATGGAATGATATAGGTAGGTTCTTGCAAAATGTTTTATAGCAGTTTGTCCCATACTGCACTAATCAAAATGAAGATACATAAGTAGGTAGGTACCTAGGTGGTAGGTACGTACATCAGATGTGTAGAAATACAATGAACATCTGTTGATGATAAGAGGAGGTATGATACATATTATGTAGGTACCTACTTTGGCACCAAAGCCATGCAAATAATATCGGCCTAGAAAAGCAAACTAAACATTTATGACTTATCAAGTTTTTGGTCAGAATGTAAAATTGAATAAAGGATATTTTGAATGTTTCTCATTTTTTGTTATAGGTATTTCCGTATGTGATGAACATTAGATAGATATTAATACCTAGTAATTATAATCTGTATTCAATCGTTACTAGCTACAAGGAAGGTCACCACTTTTTATTCCTAGAGATTCCTAGCAGATAAAAATAAAACAGTAAGTACCTAGTACGATTACGTAATGTTTTTCATTTTTCCTCAAGTTTTTATCAATACTAGTACCTTACCCTGAAACGCTAAACCAAATCGTCAACTTGCTGACTACCTACCACAGCTACCTACAGAAAGCGTCAAAAAAATGAGTACTAGATGGGCGATATTCCAATGTATCAATCTATAGATCGTTTTCTTCAACGTACTTTAGTATTACCGTAATAAGCAAGTAATGTACTACATCTAAATATAGTAGCTCCGTGCGATATGATACTCAGTTATCGGAGAGCAGGCCCATACGGCCTCGATATTAATACCTTTTGCAAATAAGCCAATGCATTACCAATAACGCCCTGATTGTGGTGAAATATGAACAAAACAACAATATAGTAATAAAAATAATGTATTCATTACATTTTATACACTTGAGTACTAAAATATACATAATTGTTCACACTTAAAGTGATTTTAAGGTGCAAATTTGAGACTAAAATTAATAAATAATCATTACATATTTACATTGCCCGGCGTTACTTAAGATCAATTTTTTTTTCCATTAACCCGGGAATGTCAACACTTCACAGGCCGACTTTACCCATATTTTTCTATATAAATTACACTTTTAAAGGTTCCATAGAGAAATCATAAAAAACGGAGCCCATACATATATATTTTTAAATTAAATTTCATTGTTTGGTGCATTTATTTTTGGTGATTAAGGTAACATGGGGATAAAATCTAAACATATTGTTTAGTATGTGTGTAAGAGTAATCTTACTAGATGACCCTTACACACAGACCCAACACAACTTACATAATAATTAACTCTTCATAGGTACTTAAAAGAAGTTAAAGTTAATGGCCTAAAAAAGCGTGATGGATCATATATTTCTACAGAGCCATATTAATATAAATTTATGCGTAAGAAATAACAATAAAATTTTGAGTCATAGTGATTTTATTTTCCATGTTTTGTAAAAGATTTCATAGGTCAATAAGACAAAGTGATACAAGATTTTTAACTGGGAAATAATAACTATAAATTAATACAATAGCTGTCTTTTATCAATAAAAAAAAACCCTGCTATGCCAATTACCTTGATGGCGCATGACCCTGGTAAAAATGGGACACTTGCAATCAAACCTGGTTACACCCATGATTCTACTCGTTAAAATAACATACAATATTAAACTCTATAACTGTATCAGTAAGGCCTATGATGCTATAACTAAGCTGCCTATCACTATTATGCTAGAGATAAAATATAACTTATCTAACACTCTAATCTAATAATAATGAGCTGATCAAATATTTACAACATGGTATGTTTACACCATCAAAATAACAAATGAGTCCTACAAGTTTAAGGTTGAACTTCCTCCCCCAATCTTCGAGTATGCACTCCTGTAGAAATTACAACAGAAGAGAGAATTCATCATTGCATTTAGAGATGATGAACTCTGGGTTCTGTATAAACCTGACGAAACCTCCTCAATATTAGCTTCACCTATAAACTGATGCAAGTCACTCTTCGGGAAACCATCCTTATAGTACTGCTTAATAGTATCATAAGCGTCCATAATAACCGATATGAATAAACTGAGCACAACGTAAATGTACAAACTTATGAATGAATATAAGTACACACGGCTGAACCACCAAAGCATTGGCGATTTTTTCGACATAATCGAGAACGTTGCGAACATGTCATCTCCATTTATCAAAGAGAAGAGACATTCCGAGGTCGTCGCTAAAGATCTGAACTTCATGTGGTATGGTCCTAGGATTAACCAACCACAGAACATGAAGCCCGCATAGATAAGCAAAGCGCAGATTGAGAATCTGAAGATCTTAGGAGCTGCTTTCTTCAATGTCAATATAACTACATTATATGTCTTGAAGAATCCAAGATATCTCAGGACTCCAAACCATACAAGCAGGTTTCCAGTGCCTAAGAAAAGGGAACACACATTCCACTGGTCGTTCGTAAACTGGTTTCGTTCAATCTGTTCCTTTATTGCTGATCCCAAGATGATTAGGATGTCATTGACTATGATCATGATGTACCAGATATTTAAGAATTCTAATCTTCCATCCATGCTCAAGTCCTTATTATAAACTTGCCTGAAGAACTGTACCGTTAACTCTTTTAACAACTGAGCTCTGTAAATGGCCCTACTGCACAAAATAAAAGATACAGCACATATAAGGATTACAAGAATATTCAGTATACTTCTCAGAACTTGGTCTATCTTGTTATCTGTAACATATGCTGTGTCTCCTTTGCAAGTCAATTTGTACGGTTCTGCCTCCAAATATAGAGACATTTGTCCATCATGGTCTTCGTTATCAAAAACAACTTCTATATCAAATCTGTAGCAGTCTGGTGGTGTGATCGGCCCTGCGGCTCTAAAGTTTATTGTTTTTAACGAGAATGATAGTTTCGCCCGCACCAATGATGCAAAAGTTATATTTAAACCAGCATCTTTAATGAATGATTGAGAATGGAACACTTCATCATTCTTTTTTGTAAAGTTTATGCAAGTTTCTACAATTTCAGAGTTGAATTCATAACTCTCATTGAATCCATTAATTATTCCTTGTTTGTAATTAAATTGACAAAATACTGGCGGCGGTTTATTATTATTCTCATCATTGTATGAGTACGGTCCTATTGCACTAGTTACAACATTTGAGTATCCATCATATGCATAGTCTAGTGTAGTATAAAATTCTTCGATTTTGTATACCGCAAGAGGTCCAGCACCAGGCGGATAAGCATTTATCTCTCTTGTGGAGTCCCAACCAAGAAGGAAAAGGTGAGAAAACGTGATTCGGTTGTCCCACGTGTAGTTGACGTGATTATATCTGTTGTGTGCAAACAAACAGAGTTGGAACGTAACTAGAACAATCTTTATCACCTGAACTACGAATTTGTACGGAAACTTCCGCTTGGCCTTCCATTTCTCGATCGGGTTCATAAAGAAAAACTGTAGCTTACGTCGCATCTTCTCTTCCATCTGAGTGAGCTCGTTTAGGGAAGCGGAGCGTTGTGGGGAAGTACCTTGATGATTTTGATTTCCGAGGTTCATCTCGCTGCTTGTCGCTCTTACTATTCTCGGGTCATCCTCCCCTTCCGAACACGTCGTCTCCTCGGGGGACGTGATACTCTCCATAGTTATTGATTCTACAATAATTTTCGTAGATAAACAAAGGTCAGGTGATTTAGAGACATTTACTTTTGGCTGATAGAACTTTACCTTCTCTTATTTAGATGCTGTTTTTATATTGAAAAATAACAAGAGTTAAAATAACTTCGGCAAAGATTGCACAATGAACTGTAAACCCAGATTCTTTGTTCCAAGATATTTGTTTTCCAGTGACACAAATTCACCACCACAACCACAAACTCAACTGAGAAAATAAAAATAATTGTCTTACGATTGTCATCGATGTCATCCTTGACTTTGACATTTCCTACCTCTAATTTCACCACAGACTTCGAAGAAGAAGAAGAACCACAGACTAAATAGGACACACTGAAGGCAATAAAGGAAGAAGTTTAATTATATAAGGCACATGAAGTTATTCTATAAAGAAGTGTTTTGTATAATGAGAAGTCAGCTTATACCAAAAGTTTATACTGCAAAGTGTAGCTCGATGTTATGTCGTCGTTCTTACTATACTTCATTTATTAATTCATCTTCTTCTCTTTCATGTGATAGCCAGCCCTGCCCTGCCCTTATTCCAATTTATTTAGGATCTGCGTAGCATGTCTTTTTCTTCCATACTTCTTACTCGTTATCGCAGCAGTCACCTCCTTTCCAGCCATATTATCCTTCACATAGGTCCATGTCCATTGTCCATCACTCGTTTCTTTGGTAGAATTTAGGATGAAAGGTATGAATTCATTAGCGGCCGTCTATGGTTTGACAATCCTTTGCAAATTATGTTGTGCTGTCAAATTTTTCTGCTCATGTAGTCTATCTATGGTCAATGTCGTAGATACACATCACGGTATTGGAGAAAAGTTCGAAATTTTTAATTATATGCAGTCTAAAATAGCACAGGAAGCATTATAGAAGTTGGCTTTCACTACACAAACCGCTATGGCTTTGACAGTGGACAAATTGATGAACGACGAAAGGTATAATGTGCATTTTATTATCGCATACCTACGTGTTTGCTAATTTTTCAAGGGAAAGTTTGCTTTAGACGTTTTATGTATTACATACAAGTTCCAATGAAATTTTATTGTGATCCCAGCGAGTATGTGGAGCAGAATCGTGACGTAACTGATAAATGTATCTCGTGTAAACTTGATAGTCCTTAATAGAGGAAATTGCAAGTCGAATGTTAATATAAACTTTTGCAATGTTTACACATTCAATCTATAACCAAGTGGCACACAGTGTAGGCAAGTGCCTGAACTGTGTGGAAATTGAATGTTTAGTACAACAAGAACTGGTTTCCTGTCAGGATTGAAAGCAAAACTGGCAGGAAGGGTAGCCTATGGATTTGACCATGACCTGGGAATTCATTGAAATAATACTATAATCTGTATCAAGGAAAAAAACGGTGGTCTAGTATAAATAATTATCTTGACAGAATGCCAGCAATTTTGTATTATTTCATTTCCAAATGTTTGTCTTTGTTATGCTGAGATTTTATTCTTAAAATAACCTTGAAGGGTAACATTTAAGAAAAACAAAATAACTAAAACTATAAAACAATTCAAGACTGGTGTTAAGACACTTAAATCAAACAGGTAGGTGGACCTGTTTCATTTTTGGTCTGTTTCATTTTCAAGTAATTAGTTATATCTCTTGTTTATGCAAATCATCATTATTAATGGAAAACAAACATTTAATAATAATTATAAAACATGACTTGCATGCAATAAGATAATATTATTGTATTGTAACAAAATATGGGAAGGTAAGAAGGAATAATAAGATGAAAACATCTATTGTTACTCAAGATGCCAATCACATAAATTATTGTTTTAAAAAGAACAAGACAATCTACATAAATCATTAAGCAAATAAATCATACCGTACCCACCATACTGCACCGTTACATATACCGCTAGGTATGTCTAGAGGGTACCATAAATAAACAACACAAATATTACCACAAAAATTATGTCTGCTCAGCCCATTATTTGAATTTTTACTACACTATTGATTAGGTGCCATGGCAAAACATAGAGCTTTCTATTCTTTAACCAGGTTATTATAATATTAATAAATAAGTTTTTAAACTGACATGGCCACTAATTTAATAACATTGAAAACGGGATATTTGCCATGTTTACTATTTGCTTTAAGAGCCCGATATTTTGGCACCGTTGCAAGCACTATGATCATGAATAAACTGAAGTTATTGCAGGTGGGTGTTTACGAGTAGACAAACCAGTCTATCCTCTTACCTCTAAATAACTTCTGTTTATCCGTGATCATGGTGCTTGCAACAGCACCAAAATATCCCGATATTTCGGCACTACTATTTGTTTTCCCTATAACAACATCTATTTTGTAACTTTAGAAGAATTATATGTTTCCACATACATAAACTACAGACAATTTACTACATAATAATGTTGATTGTTGTCATACTGCTTGTGGCAGAATGTGGTTTTTCAAATGCCATATTATATTTTTTGTTTTTATTTCTTTCAGATTTAGCGGTGACAATGTCCTCCAGTTCCTCTTATACCTACCGTTTGGTATATTACTGTTGGTATTCAGAGTATTCCTGGCATTGATATTATGGATTGCATCAATTATATTGCCAAATAAATCGGCTGTACGGCAAATGCTTTCTACACTGGCTTGTTGGACATTTGGTAAGAACGGCACCGGTGACTTTAAAACTGGTTTTTTATTTTATTGTTATGAAGTGATGTTATATGAAATTTAACAGAGTTCCCAATCACGGTTTTGAGTTAAAGTATGAACACATTTTAATGGGTACAGTGCTGAAGGTGACTGGTACTGTGAACACTATTAATTTGTTTCTATGTACCTTGATGAAAATGGCAACAGTCGTATATCATTACATAGATGATTATGTGCAAATGCATATTTGCATTTATTATGGCTGTTTTTGAAGACAAAGCATATTTCAGCTAAAATCCGCAGTTCCTGCATTTTTGGGCATGTTTCCTTTAATTTTTAATTGTATCTAACTTTAAAACAGCAAAAATGCAAAATAAAAACACTTAAATTCAAATGCCCATTGATGTAAGTGGATGTAGAACAATATTGTTTTCAAGTTATAAAAATATTGTATTTCATCGAAGGCTCAGTCGTACCATCTACTGATAATTTGGAATAGTATTCGGTTTTTGAGAAAAAAATTATAAGATCTCGTCGAAAATTTAGTAAAAAGACAACATTATTTTGTTGCACTTATTTACATTTTATGTTGTATATTTCGAGCATTTATGATGTATATTTGCATGCATATTTAGACGATTTAAAGTTACATAAAATCTGTTCTCTAATTACATGGAAACTAGTAGTGTCACTGCAGTCCGTCATAGCGAGTGGGGGCTTTGTCTTTCGGCTTGCAGTCGGGGTCACCTTCGAAATTTAACCCAAATTGATTGTCCTTTAAGGCAGCTGTTTTTACTGTTTTGGTATGTCATGTCTTGTGTAGTCATGTTTTTATTTGATGTGGTTTTTCCTTATGTTGATTATCAAAATATTAACATGAATGATATTTTTTGATAATTGGTAAAATATTTGAATTCCAGTTTTGTTTAGGCTAGAAATGGGGGAACTTCGGTGCTGATTGTCTTTTTCTCCTTTTCAGGTGTATACGTAAAACTAAAGGGTACGCGTGACCCGCGCTGTAGCGTCATGGTAGCGAACTACGTGTCGTGTTTAGACTCGCTCGCCGCTTCGCATGTACTTGGCACTATTAGTGTGAGTATACCTTAGTAATATAAATTCAGGCTTAGACTTTAACGGAATTTCTCTGTAGCAAGCACGTAGTCTGGAATTATGTCCAGTTGATGGCAATAGGCTCGCCCTTATTACATGGTACTTAAAACATAACTGGTGAAATGTGGGTGTACTATAAGAGGTACACCTCTGCCTACCTTCGGGGATTACAGGCGTGATTTAATTATGCTATTCTGATAATCAACACTTTTTGAACGCCAAAATTATATACGACAGTCCTCCAAAACGCCCGCCCTTCGCCACTTCCCAGTGAGCGAAGTCACTCTGTCTGCCTTGTGACCTTTTCATGCCAACAGCAAAACGAATTTCGATGAAATTATCACAAAAGTGTACCTGGGTTAGGGCTTAAGACACTTTTTCCCCAATGGTACAACCCCGTGGGGTAATTTCTGACAGCTACGCGAGCGAAGCCGCAGTTAAAATATAGGGTGACTGGTAATTAGTGACCGATACTTAAAACACGTGATTGCACTCATGATAACAAACAACTTTCCCAAAGAAACATTTGTTTTATACTCATTCACTTATAATCACAATAACGCTACAGCCGTATGAAATTCGCGCAAGCGTGCCTGTGACCTATCAGCTGTTAGCCGCGTATAAAAAAAATGTTTCTTCAGGAAAGTTGTTTGTTATCATGAGTACAATCACGTGTTTAACACGTTCACTGTCCAGCCAAAATATCGAAATTAGCTCTCACGTCCAATGTAATTTTTCGTTCCTATGTACTGATGTTTGCATTTATACCACTTCAGGTCTATAAAGGCCATAAAATTACGGGAGGACCTTTTATCCCCCATTTTCAGAGTGACCCACATGTATGGCACGGACGTCTTGTTCCAAGCAAAAATGACCCACATGTTAAGTATCGGTCACTAATTACCAGTCACCCTATATAACACCCAATATATGTATATATTTACGTTTTTCGTAATTGTACTGCATTGCGTAAGAATCAAAAATCTGTTTCTAGCCTAACTCTTAATCTAAAAAACAATCTCGTCATTGCCATAAAAAGAAATGCCCTATCATGACAACACTTCAGTAGCTGCCAAAAATAACGAAAAAGAAAACAAAATAAATAAGATAACGATCCTTTTCACGAATTCTTTCCACTACACGTGAATGATAATATCATATTATGCTTGTATTTATCACGCGCTTTTTAATACTCTTTCCAATACATATGTATGGTAATCTGAGGTCAATAAACTTAATAAACTTCTATATACATAGCTATAAATTATAATATGTAGGTATTTTTATAGGTGCAGATTTTCTAAAGGAACTTTAACTTATTAATAAACAGAATCCAATATATAATTATATTGTGATTTGTGAACAGATGTGAAAACGCACTGCAGTGAATTGTTTATTGCGCAATGGGTTTTCAACTCTCAATATTGGGCTGGGCGTTCAGAATCCAAAATAGCCTATCCCAGCTCGTCAGAAACACACATTGTTGAATTTTCAACTCTGAGAGCTCGACAGAGCATTGAATATTAATTGTGCGGTAAAAATCGCCCTTGCGAACGAGGGCTCAGTGACCATACATTTTGGGTATTGTATTATGTTTATCTTACGATACCTTTATTCTGATTTAAAAAGTAAAAAGGTATGCAAAGGCCTCATATTAGTATTCTGCCTTGTTTTTGTGGCGGTGCATGAGGAAAATATTTATAAAATGACTGCGGTCATTAACCTTGTTTGTGCAAGTGACTCACCGTCATTACATTGGCATTAAAAATCATCACGCCTGTATTTTCCGAAGGGTTGCGCACAGATGTAATAGTGCACCCACATTTCGCTGACTATGTTTAAATCCCATGATCCTTTATTACTGGTGTCAAAAAAAAACTTGTATAATTTGGAAGTAATAACAACGAAAACATTTAGACCCGGTTAATAAACTGGAAACTTTATAGTAACAAAGATTGATGTTATTTTTTTTAAGTTGCTCCATATTGTCCCACGCCTGGGTAATCCCCCCCATTCCTTCCACTTCTCACGATGGTGTGCTTCTTCTCGCCAATTCGCGAGGAAACCATCCAAGGCGTCTCTCCATCTTCTCCTCGGTCTGCCGCGACCCAGTCTAGATGTCTCAGGGCTTGCGATAGATTGATGTTATGTTTGTTTTATTTACAGCTCAGAAAATGGAAAGTTCCGCCATTTTTTGCATCAACTCTCGGCATAAGGAATGCAGCGCAATTTATAAGAAAGTAAGTTTATTTCTGTCAACAAAATTATTCAGATAAGATAATTTTTTTATTGTATTTGCACTGGTTAATGTCTTACAGATTATTTGACTAGGACTCATTAAATAGTCATTCAACTGGAGTTAATTTCCATGTAACTACTGATAGTACTGCTAACTTTGTTAAGTAGCATAGATATTTAACAAATATAAGTAATACATGTATCTTACGAAAAATCCGTAGGAATAAACTTTGAGAAACCCTGAATACCTCGTAACTACTAGAACTCTAACCTGTTATTCTTTATTTAAAACATTTTTTTTTTATTTACCTATAGCAACAAAACCATTAATTTTATATCTTTTTTACTAAAGGCAACACTTCGCCGAGTGTCCCAGCAAGCCAGTGTTGCTACAACCAGAAGGAGGTCCGACCAATGGCAAGGGACTGCTCAAGTTCACCGATTGGCCCTTCCCGCTTGGGAACAGGGTGCAACCTGTCGCTATTAGTGAGTATTTACTGGCTCCAGTATAAAACTAAAATCATACTCATGTTTTTCAAGATACACAGTGCCCAACATAATATCACATTCATAATTTGTTTATAACGCTCCCCGCCCGTTGGTTATGTGCTCTTGATCTCTGTTTGGTCGTGTCGGCTTGCTCTCTCATCGCATTATTAGAGTGAAGGAAAGGAACCACCAACTGTGCTTTGCAACTGTGTACCTTATGCGCTATATAATATTTCGTGTGTCGATAGCTATTATCCGTTGAGGTTGGGCGGCGTGATCGTAAACAGCTAGGAGCACTATTATGCCGACTGATGGAGTACAGCCCCCTTTTACGAGAGGGTACACCACCCCCACGGGCCCCCCCCACTGCGGGGTGGTGGTTACGACTTCGAATTCTCGATTCTGGGACACTAATTTTCACGCAATGTTTTCCTTTACCGTTGAAATTATTAAAAGTGTTTCTTTCATCCCAGGCGTAGAGCGCATGTTCACGCACGTAACAGTGCACCGCGCCGGTGACTCGCGCACACAGTTCCCGTGGTCCGACGCGCTCTGGTTCCTGTGGACGCCCGTCACTGTGTACACGCTGCGACTGTTGCCGCCCATAGAACGACACGACGACGACGACGTGTTGCTCGCTCAGCACCTCACTGACAGCATAGCTGACGCGCTGCAGGTATGTAGCGGCATAGTACAAAAAGTACTACAGCGCCATCTATGAGTGAAAGTTTTCCGCGAGTAAAGAACATACAGAAAAACTCGAAAGCAACAGCTGTCGGGGAGTAGCCCATAATTACAACTCCCGTCTGATCGGATGATCCTCGCTTTTCAATAGAATATTGAGGAGCTTTACACCTTGTTCCTCTTACTTTCACAGGTACAATCAATGAGCCTTGTTTGTTTCGTCATTTATTTTCAGGGGAAATCAGACTGAAAATGTCTACTTCGTCTAGTCTTTTTTAAACATGACGTGTGTGAAAGTCATTCCGATATCCTATTTATAGAATTAATACTTTCATTTAATTTTATTTCATCGAGTTATTCTTTGTTGACATGCAAATAGATTTTTGTATTTTTTGTGGGATTACTGTCGAAGGCAGACATATCAAAAACATTTAATCTTTTGTAGAATTATGATTGTTGTGTTTGCCATTGAATTTTTGTTATTTAGGTCACTTAATCTAAACAGTTAACATAAGTTTGCCGATAAGTCATTTAGTTAACCATCGTATCAGATACGTGTAGATCAGATATCTATTTGAAAATATTTTTTATATTGATATTGAAATCGAAAACAAAGAATAATACAGGTTACAAAGACGTGATCATTGAGTACTCTATGGCAAAGTGTACTCACAGCAAAGTCATAGTAGTCATAGGACGACGGCTTTAGCTAACCAATTTTTGCAATCAATACGGGAAAACCAGATGTGTGTGGTAACACTAGGAAGGGACGCCCTAAAACGTTATACACTGACGATGTTCTTCACAAAGGTCAGGTGCGTAGTACTCACAAACGGCGATGTGTGTGATAGAACCCGGTGCCTGTATGCTAAAAATATTTTTACGCCAATATTTAGACCAAAATCAGACAATGCTTAGAGAACAATAGTTGACTAGATTGAGACTTAGCTATAGTCCCGCCATCTACAATGAGCTTTGACTGACCTACTCCATACGAACGGATCGTTTTCTGAAGCCTATCTTCATTTCCCCAGATCGAGAAGACAGAGTTCAAATGGGAAGAGCTGCGGGTCGGGCGGCGCGCGGGCGTGCGGCGGCGCGACGCGCCCGCTGACGTCACGCGCCTGGCGCTGCAGGTCAAGGAGGTGCTGCCGCTAGTACCGCTCGCCGACATACTCAGGGACCTAGGTGACTTGTGTTCTACACATCTGTCCAGCTGTTTCCCAATGTCGACCTCCACAACTCAGTTACTGGGTACATGGCACCCCGTCAGACTCGCGCTTCTGACTAACCCATAACGACTGTTAAAGGTTTGATTGTTTAACCTAGAATTTCGACCTGTGTGGCTGTTCTTTTTTAGCTAGTAGCTCCTTCAACGCCCACAAGTTGTACTATATTTTAGGAGACCGTCAGCAAAGCATAAAGAATATCTTTTCATACCCGACTGTGACGAAGTCCAAAACATTCACAGAGACCTGGAACCTATTGCTTTTAAATTTTTGATTTATTATTTCTCTTCCCCCAACAGCCATAACCCGCAGTGTAGACGTAACAATAACGAACTTCCTGGAGGGAGTGACCCCTTACAGCCCGGAGGCCGCGCCCCCCCCGCCCCCGCCCCCGCACAGCGCCCCCCTGGCGGGCCCCTCGGGGGCGGCGCCGCCCCCGCCTCGGTACGTGACGCCGGCCCCCACCGGCGTCTTCCCAAAAAGTGCGAAGGAACGACAACTCAGCTTCCAAGAGAAGAAAGCTCAAATGATCGCCGAAGCGAGAAAAAGGTATATTGAGAAAAATGGACTCAATGTAGCGCTGAATAATTGTTGAATGTATTCGTGGGTAGTTCGGTTGTTTATCGTGGAAGGCTGGTCGAGTTTTTCGCGGATTATTTTTGGTGCTTATGAAGCTGACTAATTTAATAGTTGGCAGATGCTAAAATTGGTTATTTTGACTGCTAAAGGTCGACAAAATTCTACTTCCATAAATTCTTGGGTTCTAATGCTAATAATTGACCTTCCATCGTGGCTACCTCAAATTAATAGTAGGTGCCAAACCTATTGAAAAAAAAACACCAATTAATTGACACAATGTATTTTTATAGAGGCTTTAACGCACTTCTAAAGTTATGCTTAAACAAAAAAAAATAGGTTTCCAAATAAGCCAATATTGTCCACTGCCGAACATAGGCTTAACCTACCGACCGTTATTTACAATAATTATAAGGATTAAGCCATAATCACACGCTATAAACACGAATTGGTGATAGCAGATGCCATTGCTCTTGCCAATTTTTACATTCAACACTTCTAAAGTTACCACCGTAAGTAACGGACTACTAAAGTCTAAAGTTTGACTGCATTTGGCCCTATTTAACACTTTAAGGGGTTTATACATAAACTCTGATTAAAGTCGAGAGACGTTAAACGTCGTAAAATGTGGGGTAAACAGACGTATTCATGAATAAAACTTCGTAGGGTTAAATATTACTAAAAAATACCAAGGATATTAAACGAAAACTTACTTATACTAAAACTTACTTATAAAAAAGGTATAATTAAAAGAAAGAGATTATTTCACCTCTGATATTGCGTCACTGTCATTTTCAAAATCATGTATATTAATTTTCGTTGTGATAAGGCCGCTATTAGTTAGCCAACAAGTCTTTCAAAATCATATTCTCGTTATAATCACTTTGGAAAGTTACAGTAAAGTCGAAACTCATCACTAGAGATCGGATATTCGGATGCTTAATTTACCTAAAGTTTAAGTGTTGACTAGTACGGAGTACTACTGCAAGCAGTGATAGCCTAGTGGTGTGCCCGTTGAACTGCTAAGTCATAGGTCTCGAGTTCGAACACAAGACGCGCACATCTGATTTTTCGGAATCATGTGCGTATTGTATAGTCATCTTTTGCTTCGGTGAAGGAAAACATCGTGAGGAAACCAGCATGCTTGAGAGGTATTTTTCGACGGCATGTAAAGCCAAGTCAGTTAGGCACTAACCACACGATAAAGAAAGAAAGTACGGGGTGCGAGTTCGAGTATTAAAAGAATCATTGTTATAAACCCAGACATATTTTCCACTTTATTATATTTGAATATTCAGCAACAAAACTTGAATTCAGTTATTGCCTAGTTTTAAACAGAATAGAAATTTTTGTTATTCTAAGGAATACTACATTTTATACACACTATATTTTTTTCTAAATTCCGCGAAACCGTGGAAAAATATATTATTAGAAGCCGCTTAAACACTTTTGTACCCTTTGCAGGGAAAAAATGTACTTTAGGTAAATATGCATCCGAATTTTCGATCTCTGCTCTACAATACCAATGTTTTCAATATTTTATTACTCCTTTGTGTTGCGTAATTTAGGAAAGGCCTATCACAATAAGTAAACATGTTTAATTTGACTCGGTTCCAAATAAACAACTGAATTACCCATTAGATTGCGGGATGTTCACTTGATGATAATCAAAGGGATTAGTAGGATAGTTAGTGCCTAACTAGATCGATTACTTAGTTAAACTTAAATTGATCTAACTGTGCGTCTACATTACACTTATATAAGTTTAAAAACTATAATGTAATAAATGCGCAAGTTCATGGAAGCAACGGTCATCAAACGTGTGAGCGAGACGACACGAGACTCAGTATCGAGTTTTTAGAAATCCCGTACTAAATATTCACTGTCCTGCTCCCACTTTTTATGACCGCAACTGCGTTTACTTGGCGTTTAGTGTGGTACTACTGAAAATATATTTTTAGTTTAAATATTAACGCAGAATAAATGTAATGTAGATGGCGTAATCGTTGTGACGTCATAAATACGAGTCCTTCCAAAGCGATGACGTACCTACTTGAAAGTTTAGTTTTATAGTAAAATGTACGGTAGTCGTTACAGTAATCATATTATTTTTAAAATAAACACAACTACTGACAATTGTATGGAAATTATTTTATATTTTTTTTTGTGATTAAACATTGAAGGTTGTTCGATATTTTGCTTTTTTTTTGCTGGCAACACTAGCCAGTTTATTTTTAATTGTTTAAAAATTGGCTACTTATTAACTTAGACTAGGTTACTCGTTCACGCCTTATGCTTGTTCCTTTAAATGTAGTATTTCATGTGGTTTGTTAGACCAATAAAATCTACTCTCTTGCAATAATTATGTTAATTTCACGCGATGCGCCTAGTTTAAGTCAATCTAGTAGAATATTATATTTTTTTTTGTCACTAACTAAGTGTGTTAAAACTTATTTCTATTTTGATTCGGTGTCAGTCGGAGGTTTTATCGAGACATTTTAATCGATTCGGTCGATATTAATCGCCTTGAACTCGACGACCGCTTATCGATCGATCATTAATAATGGATTTTATCTGAAAAGTCGATGCCATCTTTTTTGCCGCAAAAGAAGAACTATACGAATTCATATTTGTTCGCCCATTACATGGAAGTTATGCCTTTCGGGCATTTCAGAGGTAATGTTATGTTATTCAGAATTATCCAATAAACGAATAATATTTAAAAACTGTTTGTCTTCGAGTATTGGAACAATAAAATTACTAGGAACCAAATGAACAGCTACACGATAACTGACAAATG
Organism: Standfussiana lucernea; assembly: GCA_964057025.1. NCBI lineage: Eukaryota > Metazoa > Arthropoda > Insecta > Lepidoptera > Noctuidae > Standfussiana > Standfussiana lucernea. The sequence goes on from OZ059799.1 coordinate 14,651,014, forward strand.
CCATCCGACAATGTCACTGACTGGGCAGGTCCACTGAAATCTATGTGGTTCTTTCTTCAAAACACCATCTCAGACACTAATCTGCATAGTCCTCATGTGGCGTGACCTAGATTATGTCTGGACTTTGAGACAGTTTGATCTCACAGTAGTCAGGTAGGAAACACCGGCAAAATCTATTAATAAAAAAATTACTTGTAAAAGTGTTTGTAAAAACCTGTGTGTTTGCAAAATAAACATAATTTATCATTTAACCGATCTTTTTAAAAAGAGGCTAAAATTATTAAAAAGGTGACCATTTTAGTATTTTTTTCTCCGACTGATGCCAGATTTTTGGACATTGGAATTGAATATTTTACGAAATATTTATAGACAATCAAAGATTATTTTTCTTATGATATTCGTATTAGAATTCCGTGTGTATATACTTCTTAATTATAGTAAATATATATAAATTATAAAATCACGCCTGAATGTAAGTTCAAACGTAATAGAACTGATTTTGATTGTGTTCCGTTAGAATAAAATACATTAAATAAAACACAGGTAAATCTTTTATTAATGACAATATAATATTTTGGAAACAGTTTGCATCCGGTTACACTGGAAGCCGACCCTAATATGGTTGGGAAAAAGGCTAGGCAGATGTTGATGCATTATGTACGCCAGACTTAAGTCAACGCGTGACAAACAAATTGATGAATCGTAAAATTCGACCCTTTCACACTTTTAAATCTTTGTCTTGGCTTTAGAATTTAAGCAAAATTAAATCACGCACAACTTGAATAGATCACAATATATTATGATTACCAATTTCTTTTCACATAAATGCAACGCTGGCCTTTCTTGATGGCCAAAAGTGTAAAAAATATGCACACTTTTCAAAAACAATTACCAGAAATGAAACTAATATTTTAAAAAGATGCTCAATAAAACCTCAATTTAAACTGATAGATTTTATAATTTAATATTACTACGCATCGTTCTAAATTACGGGTCATAGACCGATATCAGTAAATCGGTCTTAATCCTCCTTGCATTATTAGATCTCATTTTAGCAAAGATTCAACTCCAAACAACTAGTGATACTGGTTATCCACAAATTGTATATAATAATATGATAGTATAGAGCGAAAAATAAATTTTGAAAATGGAACGAATAAGGCTAATCTTTGTAAGGGGGCTTTGAAAAAGGTATGGAAGTATTAAGTACTTTCAAAAGGAAAAGAAATGATTTAAATGTTTGTGTGCAAAGATGGTAGTTAGTGTCTTAATAACTACTGTTCAATGCTTATTTTGATCTTTAGAAAATCAAAGATGGTTTAAAGAATTGACGGCTTGCAATAATAAATACTTAGGAATTACCTTGTTCGTTCCGTTGGTTATAAGGGTTAATTATAATATGCTTCCAAACGGCGTTTTTGGGTAAACACTCATCAGTGCGCTGCGGAACCGTAACGCATGATTTATGCTTCAAAATGGGGAAGGTACCTGTAAAACTGGCAAACATCGTCTTAAGCTGAAAACCTGCAATTGCTATTTTTTTTTCAAACACCTTGACCTTTTTGGTCAGATTGCGACTTGGCTAAGGTCCATACCACAGTGAGCATTACCGATTTTGCCTATTGTGCAAATATGCTCAAACAACATTGATGTGTATTCGCCCCGCATTGATGTGTATTCGCCCTTACATATCTATAGTTTACCTGACTATTAAGTTTGTAATTAAATGAAGACGATGATTATTGAATAAAGTTTTGTTTCAAAAATCGTTTTTTTGATTTTATTAACTTAGTTCCTTGATTGGTTTTTCTACACTTTTTTTTTAATATTACTCATAAACACATTTAAAAATAGTGGTGGTTAGGGATCCAGAGACAGGAACCTCCTAACAATGCGAGCGATATCGAGGAGGGTTGCTGAATCAGGCTCTTGATCTAACCTCTCAGCGAGAGCCTCGAAAGATGATCGTCAAGGCTCTTGGCCATCAGGCCATTGGCCGTATTGACAATCGGCACAATGATGGCCAAGCTCAAACTCCACATGTCGAAAGCCTCCTGCGCTATTACTTGCTTTATTGTTTACTTGCTTCATGCTTTGCTGCTTTAGCACTCGCTGCTAAGTTTAAATAATCCATTTTTACTAGTTTGCGCGTCATTAATAGCTACGTATAAAGACGACTCGGGAGGCGGGTTGTGCGCACACGAACGAATTATTGTTCGACCCATATGCTAGGTGCTTTGCACGTGAACTACCTAAAGTGTTAAAATATCCGTTCTCTGATAAGCTGACAAGGGTTATCCACAGCCCAAGCACAGGCTGGAAGTTGAATAGTTTTCTATTCAACTTCCAGCCTATTCATGCCCGTTTTCTATAATATCACGTGACACAAACCGATGCCTCAATAAAAACGCGCTGTTATATTCTGGACGGTCATCTTAGCGCAGAAAGTTTCAAAATCCAACGACGCTCTCATCAGTCTTCACCATTACACCCTAAGTTCTCCACCACTGCACACCCCAACTTCGTGTATATAAAACAAAACAAATCGAAAAAGGAAAGGCTTTGTATACAGCCCGTCTTTTCCATACTCCACCAGGCCTTCACTCTTTCGAGTTCACGCACTAACGGTTCGCGTTCACCCGGGTGAACAAAATCCAGTCGGTTGCCACGCGCCCTCTCGAGTGTACCTACATAACACACCGCACCCGCTCGCCTTTAATAATGGCTAGAATGGATAAAAAAAACATGTTTTCCCATTTTAGAGCATTTAATAAAAGCTCTACCTTATATAGAGGACTAAAAGTGCCACCAAAATCGTTTATAATTTACATAAAAGAATTAGAAAGATTAATTATTTTTCAAAAGGATTTAGTTAGGGTGATCCCTATTAACATGCTAAAGGAAATGAACAGATTAGATTTAGTATTTTTGCGATGATTAGATTTAATAATTGAAATTTACAGGAGGGTACAAAATTCACAAACCACTATATTAAAGTGAGGCATTTGTGATTTTCTATAGAATTGTTTTTTAAATGTAAAAAAAAAACTGTTTTTTATCACCCATTATTTTGTGTAATCATTTCTTAGCATAGACAGCCTTTTTTTTTTTGGGGTGGGAAATCATCAATGACCTCTCCCGCTCGGGTGGAGCGGGAGGGCGTGTCAGACTCTTACTGACTAAAACCCACCCGTGTTCCTTCACTTGCCTGTGCCAAGGTGCCAAGGGTCACGGTAACTCTTTCGAACAAATCCTTAAGCCTGACAGGCATCGGTCCTATTGGACCTCGTCAGTTTGTGCTGACATCTCTTTGAGGCGCGCGTGGATCACAACGCGCCATCGACCCGGGCCTGGGGGTCTACTCTCTAAGTCCGTCAACGAAGATACGGGCCCGTAAGAAAGTAGATCGAAATTTCGAAATGAACCCTACGCCCTATTATTTTCGGATTGATGAGATTTGAAAATACATGGGGAGTAGGGACAACTGTCCAATCGTGTTGTCATTCGTTTTTAGTTCGGGTCCCTCACTAATCGTGTGTCCGTAAGTGATACGGAGTAGGAAACGCCCGTATCTTCGGCCGAAAATACGGGTTTCGTGCTTAGGGAGTAGGCCTCCTGGTCCTAGCATAGACAGCCCTAACGTTGCGTGCAATGACGCACGAGATCGTCCGACACTACGGCAGACGACGTAGGAGATACTCTCGGGCGACCGCGTAAGGTACATTTTAGCGCGCACGAAGGCCTGCAATATTTTTGTAGGTAATAAAGCGTTAGGTATCTATCTTTTCCTACGGAGTGAAGTATCTATTCCGTAAGGAACTATTAATTAATCTGTGACTCCACTATGACTTCTATATTACTCACCCCTCCACTACACCTACTTTTACTTTAACTTTCTCCATTTCACTTACAGGATCAATGAATAATAAAAGGCTTGAAATTATTACAAAAATCCTTTATTTAATTATTGATTCAAAAAATACACAATACATAAGTATCTCAAGTCTCAGAGCCCCAGTCTTTGTGGGGTCCTACGCGGCGTGTTCAGGCCGGGAGTAGCGACCTCTTGCTTGACCGGCACGTCTTCTTCTCGCTTCTTCCGTTCTTCTGCCATCTTCTGTTCGGCTTGCTTCATCTCCTCTTCCATTCGTTGAAGGTGGACGGCTGCTTCTTTGCGTTTGTCGCGGTTTGATCTGAGGAAATAAGAAGTGGTTTAGCTTAGTTTGAAAATTGTGGAAATAAAGAGAATCGATAATCTCCGAGTGAGTACAAGTAAAAACAAAACAAGAAACATCTATGTCAAATAAACTAGCCAATGCTAATTTAGAGCATGTTTGATGTGAAAACACATTAACACTTTCGGTGCTAAGCACCTAGCATATGGGTCGAACAATAATTCGTTCGTGTGCGCACAACCTGCCTCCCGAGTCGTCGCTATACGTAGTTATAGATAACACGCATGTCTACTTGTAAAAATTTATTTTTAAACAAAAATAAGTCATGTCAAGTGTTACCATAAAAAACAACTGTCACTAAAATGCAATATTTTTAAGGTTATTTCAATGACCGACGGAAGTTTTTACGCGGGGCGGTCTAGAATCAGGTACTGAGTTCATGGTAATAGTTTGCACGTCGATGTCGCTGGCATCAATAATTATTGCAAAAAAAAAACAAAAATCCACTCACTTCCCCGTCTCCTTAACCGAAAAGAACATCGGCCCCAACTCAGCCAGCCAGCGGCCATCGACCGCGGTGACGCAGTGCATGTACTCCTTGGTGGTCATCATGAGCTCGTAGTACACGACGTAGTCGGGCGAGTCGCCCAGCCCGAACAGCGCCGACGTGGGGTGCAGGTGGCACGGCATGCCCGTGCGGCAGTTCACGTACTCGCCGATGCCCTTCAGCCGCGCGGCCTGCTGGAAGTACGCTGGGGGGGGGGACACGGTTATGGGGACCGGCATCGCCTCCACTCGTGCCGATCGGCATTCGTTCAATGAAACTCCATCACTTCGAATCTGGATAAGCCAGTAAAACTAAAATGAGGTGATACCAATCCAATGCAGTTAGCACATTAAGTGTGCTATGAGCTCACAGCGCCCATACGGTACTATCAAGATATACATTGAATAAAAAGTCAACATTTTGCAGGTGGACAGTGACCAGCCAACGAATATCACCCGTCTAGGTAATTGAATGTATCTATTAGTTTGAGAACAAGACTTAGTTTCGCAGTTTCGATTAGTCGACTTTATCTTTCACATAACTACGACAGATCACGGCCTGGGTTGGACAAAGGATACTTTTTATTCTAGTACTTAATTCCCGTATAAAAATTAATAATACGCACGCGGGTGACACCACGGCTTTCAGCTAGTAGGTATACATATTATTTAAATATAGTCACCAGAACAGATACACTTCCGCACGGTGTCCCAGTCGGTCCCGCAGGACACGAGCGGCAGCCGCTGCTGCTGCATGATGTCCTTCAGCTGCTGGCGCACCTCGCGCACCTTGCGCATCGCCTTGCCGTGCACGAAGTGTTCCGTGCACCACTGCCCGGAGTAACTGCCAATTATAAGGAGCAATGTTTGTAAGAACGTTCAGAATTAGTTTTGGCGAAACGTCAAACGTTACAAACAGTCTAACCGGATGCAGCTGAGTACCACTTGTACATGGAGCGACTGCCTATCTGACCTCCGCAAACCAGTTAGTAGGTACTGGGTACGATACTCCTTAGTAAAATTGGTTGTCAGAGTTTCGGGTCACTGTCTACCTGTAACGACTGTCAAAGATCTACAATTGGCAGCCAGGACCAACTGCTTAACGTGCTCTCCGAGGCACGGAGGAAATTTGGTTTGTAATGGGCGGTCACCCATCCACGGACCAACCTAAGCAAGCGCGGCTTAACCTGAAGATCGACCAAAGCAACTGTTATTATTTGCCACGAGCTCCTCGTGGATTTTCCGATCATTATTGCAGAATCTAAATAAATAACCATATTAATTAACATACTTGTTAGCCTTCCACTGATTATAAAGATGCAGTAGTGTCAGGTGATCCGACTCGGGCACTTGGAACTTCTCCTTCACGGAGTCGGCTTCCTCCTCGCGACCCTGCGGCCGGTAGAATACAGATGGTACCGACAACATAGATACTGGAAACAAAAGGCAATGATGATTCAATAAACATTGGGGCCTGTTCCATAATGTTACGTTAGCACACATGTACTACCAGACAATCACTCTGGACACAGATTGGCCGAAGCAAGGAAAAGCTGTTTAAGGAGATTCATATATGAATCTGCCCTGGAGTGTAAATGTGGTGCTGTTCCACAAACGATGGGACAATTGATGTCGTGTCCTGCTTGTCCTGTTGTTTGCTCATCACAGGAGCTGATGGACGCTTCTGAAAGTGCCAAAACCCAGTTATTATTAACTAATACGATACCCCTTGGTTAGACTGGTTGTCTGACTTTCGGGCCACTGCTTAGAATTAGTTTACGGGCCTTTTTACCCTGAAAAAATGCACGGTACATGGAAGATAGACCACGGGAGCGAAGCCGCGGGTGAAAGCAAGAAGTCCACCCAGTCAGATGCTATTACTTACCAATGATGAGCACCTCGACACTGCAGCCCATCTCCGCACTGACGATGACCATGTGACACTGCGGCGGGTCCAGCGGGAACTCGGCCATCTGCCTGCCCAGTGCTGTGAGCGCTCCCGTCCCGTCTAGCGCGCCTAAGATCCAGAGCTGGTACATGGAGTTCAAGATTGTATCCTGAAAATCAAAAAGAGATTAAAAGTTAAACGTGTTTTCTTTGAGACCACCTCTCAAGAAAGCAAACACAAAGCACACTTATATTATTTAGGTCTCATTATCGAGATTAGATAGGTTCTGGTGTCATATTAATTTCGGATATCATTTAGAAGCAATAATCTTAAACCATGATCACAGCCAACTCACCTGTGGCGGCGGGTCCATAAAGTGAAAAGCCAGCAGATCCTCAACTCCCAAACTCTTCAGTAGCAGCACAGTGTTAGCCAGGTTAGTCCTCTGTATCTCCGGGACCGTGGAGTTCAGCAGCTCGTGTTGGTACTGCCTCTGCGTGTACAGGCAGAACGCCTTGCCGGGGCCCGTGCGGCCCGCGCGCCCGGCGCGCTGCCGCGCGTTCGCTTGGCTTACTGGGTAGATCTGCGAACAAGGGAAAGATTAGTTACCTAAATAGCTCAATATAGGCTGTTGGAATAGACGAGCTCGTGGCTAAATAATAACAGCCGGACAGGTTGCTCTTCAAGGTTAAGCCGCACTTGCCTAGGACGGTCTGTGGATGGGTGACCATCATCACATTCTGAATTTCCTCCGTGTCAATTGTAGATCTTAGACAGTCGTTACAGTGGCCCGAAAATCTGACAACCAGTCTTACCATGGGGTACCGTATTACCCAGTACTAACTGGGTTGTGGAGGTAAAATACTGGTATTCAGCTGCATCCGGTAAGACTGGAAGCCGACCCCAATAAAGTTGGGAAAAAGGCGAGGCAGATGATAATAGGCTGTTAAATAAGCATTATCATAAGAAGTCGCTAATGCTGAGACGTAGAAAGGACTTCTCTCTTTGAGAGAGAGTGGGAGTTACTTACCTGTAGCGCGTCCATACCGATCCTGGGGTTGTACACCTTGAGCTTGCAGTAGCCGCTGTCGATCACGTACATGATACCGTCCACCGTCAGTGACGTCTCTGTAAAGATGACAAGATATTAGTAAGAAGACCTCTTTTGTTTTACTGTTGGGAATGCTTGAGATTTTCAAAAGTTGATTGCAGTCTAACTTCACAGACGGATCACCCATATAGCACTTTTCGGTCACAGAATCTTCAAAGCAGTAACAAGTTGTCGCAGTTTCGTAACTGCTACGAAACATGGAGACTGTGTGGGGTTTGGTCTCTATGTGTGGTAATAGTTCGCACACAATTTGACCGGAAAACATTTCAGTAACTTTAAGTAGTCTTTGTGTTCACACATAACGTAATCATTTGTGTAGACTTATTTTTAAACACTTAGTGTTCACTTTATAACATGCGTACAATCGAGTAAAAATGCGTAGTAGCGGTGTGGTCACCATGTTACTAGAATAATAACTTGAAATTTATATTAACACGAGGTGTCGTAATGTTACGGCATTATTACTGAACAATATATTACTGAAATGTGAATAAAAAAGTCTCCATACGACACTGTTTCTCAAATTAACTGTTTCGACAAGTGATCAAATGATTGCAGTTGAAAATAAGTAAAGAACCGAAAAGATTCCGTCTCACATCGACTTTCTACAGAAAAGTAAACAAATTATAGGTTCTACAAAATCTACCTCCAAGTACATCTTTTTTCAGATAGTAAACTTATTCGGTATAAATTGTGTTTGTTATACGAAATCTTATATTTGTTTACTTGAAATTTTATCAAAATAAACTATTTCCATTATTTTTTCGTGTAAGAAAGTGTTACTGAGCGGTTATCCACCTGAAATAAATTTTTAATCGCAGCCTATAAGATCAAATAGGTCTTTGTTGTTGTCTAATGATCATAATATTCTAATCATTAGACAAAAATAGGTAATAGAAGAAAATAGAGCGCACGTGCACAAGCATTTTATAATTTGTTTTAAAATTAAATTGTTTGAAATTTGGTGTGTATTTTAATAAATAACTTAAGTTTAGGTCCGCATTCAAATTCAGAATTAATATCTTCCAGACCACATACCAAGTGCATCGTCTTCATCATTTAAAAAGAGAAGATAGTTCAAGAAAATAGTTCTGAAATGTCTGGTGCCGTACAGTTTAGTTCCAAACTGCCTAGTGCCGGTGGACCAACTTCCGAAGTGTCAAACGTGCAATTAGATGCAGTTGTGACTTCAATAACAGGCTCCTTATGTCAACGATCATTGCGCGACGCTCCAATCGTTCTATCACCACAATGTCAGGCTTATTAGCAACAATAGTCCTGTCAGTGATGATAGGTCGATCCCAATACAACGTGATATTACCATCATCGAGAACTGGGTCGGGCGCATACTTATAGTGTGGCACTTCTGATTCCACAAGGTTGTACTTCAAAGCAAGTTGCTGGTGGATAATCCTAGCAACGAGTTTGTGTCTGCGCAAGTACTCTCCGTTAGCCAGACGAGAACATCCAGAAATTATGTGTCGGATCGATTCTCCCGGACGGTGGCATGCCTGACATATGTCAACCGTGCCATCAAGTATTTATTATTATAGTTTCTAAATTGTTTGAAGAAGGATCCGCATTCTCAGTAGTAGTCTTCTTTTCAGTTTCAATTTTCTTTTTTTTAGGTTAATTGTTTTCACTTCAGAGCTAAAAGCAAAACGGGATTTAAAACATTATTTTACGCCGCATGTGCTAGGCACAGCCGATATAAGGTTGGACGACCCCTCTTTAGTTAGTACTATAGAAATCATTTTGATAATATGGCCTGTCCAAACGTTTGAGAATCGCTGGAAGCAATAAACCATTTTGTGAATTCGGTACCTTTATAACTACTTCTGGTTTCACGTCGACACAATCTAGAAACTTCCTGACCAGTTGTGACTAGAATATTTTCTCTAAATATTTACTTATTTTATTTTATTATTTACTAATTTTGTGGTTCATTTTTGGTTTCATAACATATAGTTAGTATTAAATATATAATAGCAAAATCTTCCAAGCTCTGAAAATGTGAAGACTTGTTAGTAAAAACTATTGTTTACATTATACTACGCAGGTTAAATGACAGTTTTATGGTGGCGCATTGAAAATTTCAAACTATTTGAACAAATCACACAGTGAAATTCTTTTCCCACATAGATTTGAACAATAAAAACGAATTAAATTATGACTAAAAATTTACTTTGATAAACAGTAATGGCTGATCATGATTTCTTCTTATTAGATATTTTTTAACTTCACGTCGGTCGCAGAACAAAAAGAGAACGAATGAACGAACGAATGATTTCTGAGAAATGGTTGCAGACTAAGAACAATGTTACCACACAGCAACGTAACTTTAAAACCAAATGTTACTGTGTCGACTGTTCCCCATTTTTAGTCGTAGCGACGGAACTAAGTCGACTCACCGACCAAAAAATGTTACTAGAATGAATAAGTGTAGACACAATAGTGTCGAAATGTTTCGTAACGGCTACCAGAAAGCGCTATATGGGCATGATTGTGTGGCTGGGGAGTTTGTTGCGCCACTTCTTCCTTTCAGCTATTACAATTGCGAATTGGAGTGATGCGTTTTTTGCGAGGGACATGTATTTATGTAATGTTGTCATTTTGATTGTGTGGCGTGACTAAAATGGATAAAGTAAAAAATGAGCATATAAGAGGAAGTTTGAAAGTGGCGCCTGTTACAGAAAAGATGAAAGGGAGTCGTCTGTCTTGGTATGGATATTGTGATGAGGACAGATAGAACATGTGACTAAAAGAGTGATGCATATAAATGTTGATGGATGGAGAGGAAGGCCAAAGAAAAGATGGATAGATTGTGGGAGGAATGATATGAAGGAAAAAGGAGTAAACGACAGTGTGACGATTAACAGGGGAAATAGGAAGAAAAAAACGTTTTGCGCCGACCCCAAGTAATATGGAACAAGGACAGGAAAATGATTATTTTCCGGAAAGTGCTGCTTCTAGCCTAATTTCGAATTAAATAACTTCCATTTGTATAAATAAAAACAAATGGAAGTATTTTTTTTACTAATTTAGCTCAATATAGGCTGTTGTCCCTGCGCATGTAAAACATAAAATTTCCACAATGTGAACACCTACGTCGGAATCAAAAGCGTAACATCACTCAATCAAGTCAATCATCCATGAAGTTACATACCCAAAGCAAAATTACAACATTGTATGACGCTGACGTATCAATTTGTACGACCACATACATTTGCGGTAACAGGTTCAATGCATCGTGATTAGTTGTAAGTGGGTTCTGGGTAGTTTGTGGTCGTCATGTCTGAATTGTGTCATTGTAGTTGTGGGCTGGGCCTTGCATTATGTGTCAATAGGATTTGAATTGAAATTGGTTCTTAGTAATTGCTATATTAGCAAACTAGCTTTTGCCCGAGTGAAGGTCAAAAAATATCCCACTAGAACGGGAACATATTATTCATGTGAAAAGTATCCTAGCTTAGGTCTGGTCTTATCGTGTCCCAAATCTGTTTGATGACTCTCCTGACGAGACTAGTTTGAAGAGAGACTTGTCTACACTAGATCTGATACACCTCATTGGAAGAAGTCACTGGTTCTTGATATACCTACAGTTACATTAACTTAGGTCTGGAGGCTTCACCTTTTTTTTACAAACTTTTATTTAACTTGTAATGTTTGTTTAAGTCAAATCTTGTAACTGAATTTCAAAACAGTTATCCCCAACCGTTTGAGCTGAAATATTGCATACACGTTTAGTTTCGATGACAATGCATGGTTAGCCAAGTGCCGTCATTCTAAATCCAATATGGCGGACTCCCAAAGATGGCGGATGAGTTATTTTGTATGCTTTTTAGGGTTCCGTACCTCAAAAGGAAAAAACGGAACCCTTATAAGATCACTTTGTTGTCCGTCCGTCCGTCCGTCCGTCCGTCCGTCCGTCCGTCCGTCCGTCCGTCCGTCTGTCAAGACCGTTTTTCTCAGGAACGCGTGGAGGTATCAAACTGAAATTTCTATATGATACTTAGTTCTACTGTCCCTGGAAGCTGTAGAAAAATCAACCTTCTAAGTCAACGCAATCAAAAGATACAGCCACTTAGGCCGCAAATTTCCGCAAATTTTCGAAACTCGCACGGGAATCAAAACCTACAGGGTACTTCCCGTGAACTTAGAATCTTGAAATTTTGTACGAAATCACGTCTTATAGTACAGATATAGGAAAAATTACGAAAACCGTAAATTTTTAGTTTCGTCATATAAAAAAAAGTTATATACCCACAGGTTTGTACGGAACCCTCGGTGCGCGAGTCCAACTCGCACTTGACCGGTTTTTTATTTAAAAGCTTGTTTTTAAAAAGGTTTTTAATCTATAAGGTTGTTTGTAACCCAAGTTATGCCGATATTTTTTTTTGTTCCTTTCCTGAGTATTTTCAGCAGATTGATTTTAAAATTTTGTGTTTAAACCGTCTTCCTAGGCTCCTTGGTTACCTATAGCGATGCATACCTAAGTTGCCACCCACATACCTGCAATGTTAGTAGCGACGATGCACTTCCTCTGTCCTGGCGGAGCTCTCTGGAAGATCTTGGCTTGCAGGTCAGCTGGTAGTTGTGAGTATATCGGGAGGACGGTGAGCGGGGGAGCACTGTCCAAGTCTGCTAGACGCTCTGCCAGCACCTGGAAACGAGAGAAGTAGATTAAATTACTTGCTCTATTAATGTGTCTCCGTTCATAATTACACTCCGGGGGAAAGTTCCTGTCCCATGGACAAAGAAGGGCATTAATTACTTGACTGTTTGTTGGCGACTACACGCCATTAAGTCTTTGGGTGTTAAAGATGGAGTCTTGCCCGTTCATAGATGGAAAATAATAAAATAAGATTGATAAATTCTACATTATTAGGTACCTATAAGTACTTTTTAGGAGTTTTAAACCTGCAGTTTGGTGCTTCACTTTTCTCCTTTTTATCCAGCTTGTGACCAGTTCTGCCATTATAGAACCTTTGCTGTCATTTCATCGCTTCACGCAAAGGCTAAACCAAATTTGAACTTTACCTCGCAAGTAACTTCAATATCTTCTTGCCCCGGCATGAAGATCAGAATATCTCCTTCTTCCGGCTGCAAATGAATCTGTAGCGCCTGAAACAATCAAAATAAACAATTAATAATAGAAATATTTCAGAAGCTAATTATAACCAAATGGAAAACATCTATTTGGGTATGGTCGTTGAACTTTCTGTGAAGATACGTTCTTGACCCTTTTCTTTCTAGAACGGTGTAGTAAATAGAAACGGGAGTGGAGGTATAACAATAACAATAAATGTTGAAGACCTTTAGAGTGCCTTGAGCCATAAACACAACAAGTATTTCTATGTATATTTTATTTATCGCTATTTAGAACTAGCCACTGTGGCAGTACTACAAAAAGTACTACAGCAACATGGTACGAAAACCGCCATCTATGCCATAAATAAATGAAGAACTAACATCGAACTATCTCAAATCATAGGCGAGGACGCGTGCACCTAAACACAAGTTAAATCTTACATTGGTTGCCAGAGCTCATCGAAACCACTCTATTCCCTAGTTGTAACGCTGCATAGTGTTTAAATAAGTGTTTTCTTGTACAATTTAAGGTACCTAATAATATATTTTTTTAATCGAAATCCTAAATCGCACAGTTAACGTTACCCGCGCCTTAAGACTAGAATATAGTAAACCCGACAACTGCCGGGCAGTAGCCATACATAACGCCCGTCTGGTCGGAGGATACTCTCTTTTCTATGGATGATGAAGAACTTTACACCCTGTTCTTCATATTTGAGAGATGATAGGAGAATTGTAGGCAGACCAAAAGCCAGACGGGAGTGGTTGACATTCAGAAGATTGCGGGTAAGACCTGGTTGAGACTCAGACCAGCAAAAGAAAGGCATAAAAGGGCGGAGGCCAGCAGTGGCCGGACCAAGGTTGACAGTGATGAGGACGATGACTGAGCCGCGCTAAGCTTGTTACAACTTAGAAGAGAAACCCTGCCTCAGCCAAATGGCGATGATGCGAAGAGTCTGTTCAGGTTCATAGCCCAGATTTGCGCTATGTGTATATAGGGTACGATGGGACTGACATACGCATTGCGCTTATAAATGTTCTTAAGTAAATAAAGAAAAGAAAAAATACTTTGAACAGGTAGGTACCGTACAGGTGATTTAACAATTACATTCAAAAAGGGAAAAACATTGAGTAAAACATCAGATCATAGATGTTGACCGTTGACATAGATTGGTCTAGCCAGGTGACATTCACTAGCCATATTAGAATTGCTTAGACGAAATGAGTTGTTGTATCACATCCAATAACGTACAGCTATTCGGTTGCAATAAAGTCCCAGTGAGGTGACTTTCAGGAACTCACCTTGTAAGTATTACATAAAGAGCTGAGGATATTAAATAAGAGCGTTAATATTTCGTCTACTAATATCCTACTTAGCTATCGGTGAGAACGGAAGCCTACGCATAAGCGTCGCATTCTTAAGCCTAAATACTTATCATAATTAAACAGAACGAACAAATACCAGTGTTACTGATAAATGATCTTATGTACAGCTATGTACGTAGTACGTCATTGTGACATCATTAGTACTTATTTGGTCATAGATGAAATTCGAATAATTAATATTAGTACAATGACCTAGATGAGTGTGGCCTTTAGCCATTATTTGGTGACGCAGTAATTAATTATACAGAATCTTAGCACCTAGCTGTAGATGGGTGTGGTATAATAGAGTTTATTTAGCAGCTGAAAACAATAATGATTTCTGAAGAGAAGTGGAATGTTTACGTTTCCCAGTGCGGGCTGGTGTACGTCACATGTCTTCGAATTGTTTTTCTGGGCTTCGTCGAGCTTTATTGTCTCGGCGCTTTTCTGGTGGTCGCCACTGTTGATTCTGGCTTTCAGGAGTTGCAGTGGTTTGGGAATCTTCTCCTTTATCGTGTGGTGAGTGCCTAACCTGGTGTCAGAGTTTTTATGCCGCCCATGGGCCTCTGACTTGACATTACATGCCGTCGAGAAATATCTCTCAGGCATGCTGGTTTCCTCACGATGTTTTCCTTCACCGAAGCAAGTGATAATTTTACAATACGCACATGATTCCGAAAATTCAGAGGTGCGTGTCTTGGCTTCGAACTCGAGACCTATGACTTGGCAGTGCAACGGTCACACCACTAGGCTATCATTCCGCTTTGTTTGGGAATAGCGTGGCGGGATAGTCCCAACAAAAAAAGATATCTTTGAATTTTCGGTACTAGTACATGCTGGTTTCCTCACAATGTTTTCCTTCATAGTTTCAAGACAGTGTAGTAAATCATCATTGGCTGATAAATAAAAATGATTTATACGATATGGTAACTCGTTTCACGAAAAAATCACCTACAGAAGCCAGTCTCCAATACTCCGTTTTAATCTAAAACTCCAACACGATATTGTAGCAGTCGCGCAGTCGCGTGAAAATACATACAATCAGATTATTATAAGGCGCTTCCCGTAATCCGCGCACAGAGAGATATCAACGATAAAGCTGGAGGCTTAAAGGCGAAGAAATATTTAATCTTATAATCAGAGTTGCAGCTGGGCGTGTAATGTCTTATAAGCTTTTAATGTCATCTAAAACAGCTCTTGAGAATAAACTGGTTTCGAAGAAAAGCTTTGTTTTATTAGTTTCTGCTACTATTATAACTCATTTCTCAGTAGCAGCCACGGAGTCTGGATTTGTGCCCGGTTGATGGCAATAGGCTCACCCCTATTACATGGGACTTGACATGTACTATGAGGTACACATCTGCCTAATCCTTCAGTGATTACAGTGTGATTACAGTTCGTTGCAATGTTCCGGTTTGACTTGGTTTTTCAATGCCGGGCTGCCATGATAATACAAGTTTATTTTTTCTTGGCATCTCTTACCCCCGTATCTATAAACAAGTCAAAGTGTTTACTTGAGTAAATGTCATTTTTTAAGATACGATTTTTATTATGTAGTTTAGTAATTAGTTGAAGTTAGAACTGTAAAAAGTTTGAATTCTTAGCTTTGCTTTCTTTGACGGTTCTTACTTCTTTTAAATTTTTGTCTATTGCATAAAAAAATGCACAAGTAATTGATTAAGCTGAAGTACTTACTTTAACTTGACTATAGATACGGGTGTTAGTGTAATATGATTTTGGATTTTTCAGGATATGAGCGTAATTTTTGAAACAGAATAGGCCTTTACAATAAATTTGCTCCGAGATTAACACCAGGCGCTCATTTTTATAAACCACAAACCTAGTGAAAGAAATTTGCTTAGTACATAATTAAATGCTTGGCGATTGGAACATAATTATTAATGAATAAAAGCCGTGTTGGATACATAGAAAGCACTATAAAATGGACATTCAATACACTATTTAGAACATGAACATAACTCCTTAATCCTTATCATACAGTAATCAAAATTACAAGTCAAACACCATACAACAATTCCCAGACTAACCAAACATTTCACAATTACTTGCACATGTATACAACATAGTTTCTATACACCTCACTATGTCATACAGGCGTGAAGATTTCCATCTCATGCATAGTTAAGAGATGCAGTACTGATCAAGTGATCAGTATAAATCATAATAATTTGCTGTCAGCCTCTCTATTAGAAGATTGAAGATGAATGTGAGGTATGCATATTAAGAGGACAATGCGTAGCAAATTCCATTGCACCATTATAATGAGGGAAATAATTAATTGTAAGTTGTTTTTCCTTCTCTAGTTTCGGCAGGATTTATTAAAATGGATACACGGTATACGGGACATTATCGCACAAACTGTTATCGCAAATTCAGCACATGCATCAAGACTAAGGCCGCGACTTGTCGCATGGCCGTCCGAAATCTTGAACAAAACTGGTCGGATGCCCGGTCGTGCGACCAAACTTTCTTCCTGGTTCCGACCAAAAGTCGCTTCAGTGGGTAAAATTCGTGGTCGTGTAGTGCACGAAGTCCCTAAGCTAAATTATGTATTGTGCGCATCAGAAGGTCTATTCTCTGAACACGAAACGCGTAGTTTTGGCCAAAGTTACGGGCATTTCCAACTCCGTATAGTTTACGGAAATACGATTAGTTCGGGACCTGGTGGCCTAACTATGACGTCTTAATGCAAGAATGTTTATTTCTATTCCAGTGTGGGGAAGAGACAGAGCTTTACAGGACGTCTAGCGCCATCTCTTGATGATTGACAATACGGTTGGACAGTTGTCCAAACAAATTCCATGTTTGGCTTTTACTAAGATGTCAAAATTCTGAATTCGCTTGTTGGTACACACCAACAAGCGAATCAAATACAAGAAATGATAATGTAGTTTTTTTTTATTTCTCCCATACTCACTTCTTTTGATTTGACTGAACATTTCGCCTAACAAACACACTTTAATTACAGCCATTTGCAACAGCTTTCTAATCGGACTAATGTCGAACAGTGATAATTCCGTATATACTACGGTAATTTCTTATAGCAGTGCCATGAACTTTGCCATATCGGGAATAGCTTTTTAGGAAATTAGTGGGTGGTGCCTGTTGGTTATTTTCACACCAATTTCGTAAAAGGGTCAGTTTAATGTCACCTGTAGGTGGTACTTAATTAGGTAATTGTATACAGGTTCAGGGGGGTACATCCCGTTTGGTAACTTTCCCGTTTGGACAACTAAACAAAAGACGTGCAAAACAAGTGAAAAACAGTGCCCTTTCGTAACTATTTTAATGTTCGTTCATTGAGTCCCGTTTCGCCAACCATAAATTTCAACTGTTTTTTGTACGGTACAGTCAGCTCCCAAAGTTATAAGGAAACTTCTTGTTGATGTGGTAGTTAGTTGCCCGAAAGTCTGACAAGCAGTCGCAAGGTGTGTGATATTAGAAAAAAAATTGTGAAATTTTTATTGTAATTGTTTTTTTACTACTTTATAGTTAAATATAAGCTGTTGGTCCCGGCTGTCATTTCTAGATCTTTGACACGCCCTAATCTTCTTCGCGTTGCTCTAAATGAGAACGAGATAGCGAGAAACCAATTATATTCACGCTTCTCGGGTGTTCTTGGCGTGAATCTGTAGGGCGCTTGACAGTCGTTATGGGTAGTCAATCACTGAGTGAGGTGCCTGAAAGTCTGACAACCAGTCTTACCTAGTGGTATCCTATTAATCAGTACTAACTCTACAAAAGGTCATTCACATTTAAAATACCAAGAAAATCAATGATTGCACAAATCGATTCTAATTAGTTGAAGGCTAAGTAAAAAACAATTAAGCACGTATTTGCTGCCGTTCTGACTAACGACTAGCAGTTAGTTATTACGTAAACGGTTAGCTAGCTACGTGTGACTGGTACTGATTAGTATAGGACGTCTGTTATCTCACGTAGATCTCTGGTCAGGAATGTTGGTATGTGGGTATAGAGGGTGGAATCCCCATCGACGGCGACGTACAAGCGGTTACCACGTAGTTATTCAGTACTTCATTCTGAACTGAAATTTTAGTGTAGTAATTGCAGTTTTGTAGGATACAGAAGATTTTTTTTTTTATGGAGCCGATAAAAAATTCTATGTGGTGGGGTTCAGAATGATGTACTAAAATACGTGGTATATGTTTGTGCGTCGGTGTTCCCCCCATCCTGTATAGTAAGTAACCTAGCAATATGTATAGACTCACACCTTTTTGTCCATGGGAATAGGCAGAAACTACGGAAACGCCACCTGCTACGATCATTACATACTCTTTTTACCTTCTCCACGGTCTAATATCTGGTCGAACGCCAGTTGCGTGTACCACCTTCGCAACAGACCTTTATGAAGAACATCACCAATAAAGTCACCCTATTATGCTGATTCTCGGCTTGCAAGCTGGTTGAGTTCGAAGGCAAAGGTAAACTTTTGTGGATATTTGGTACACACAAGTTTCGATCAAGCTCAAAACTGTGATGAAGACATTGTGAGGAGACCAGCATGGCTTATATCCAAAAATCGAAGACATGTTACATCTGGGCCCAACTTGGAGAACACACATAACATCACGCCTATAATCCCGGAAGGGTTAAGCAGAGGTGTACCTACCTAATAGTACACCCACATTTCGCCAGTTATGTTTAAGTCCAACGTAATAGGGGACGAGCTTATTGTCATCAACAAGGCACAAATTCAGACTCCGAGGCTGCTACTGAAAAACCCAATAACAATTTGCCTGATCCGGGAATCGAAGAACTTGAAGAACATACCAATAAAATTGTGTTACATATTTTTCATTTGTCCTTTTCTTGCCTAATTTAAATAGGCCTCAGGTGTAACTAAAACTATAAAAGCTAAAACATTGTCACGCCATCAAAGGTTCAACGTACGAAGCTGAAATACTAGTTAACTGTACAAATTCAATTAGCCAGACAATCGCTACCGCGGCAGCCGCGCCTGGCCGAGGTTGAAATCATTGCGAACGGCAGCCATCTTGTATGTGGACACTACTTAATTAATGTGACCTAATGTCTAATGAGTGAAGGTAGGTATGGTCGTATTTTTTTACGAGAGTCTTTCATGTAAATGCTGTTTTTTTTAGCAGCTATAGGGCCCAACATTCTTTAACGTGCTTTTAACCTGGCAAACGCAGCTTAATTTGGTAATTCGGTAAATTTTTAAAATGGGTGATACTTAATCTAATTCCCAATCATTTTGACCTCAATAAATTGGGGTCCAAACTGGGTTGATTAGGAGAAATCTAACTTTAAACGGATACTTTTCTGATACAAAAAAGTATTTATGTTTGGACCGCCGCCGACAACCAATGACGTTTTAGCCTTCCGTCAACGACGGCCGAATGCTATGGTCGTAAATGCACGGACAGTGATACCGCCCGCACGCGACCTGCTTCCTGCAGGGGCCAGTAGCGACGGCCTAAGCTCACAAGCTGTATGCGTCTGTCGATATCAAAATAAGGCATAGCAACTTCACAACATTCTTTGCAATAATGTCTTGTATGATGCTTAGGACAAACAATTTATTATTCACATTCAAATCAAATTCATTTATTTCAAGTAGGCCAGTTACAGGCACTTTTGAATTCTTCACTGTTTATAATTACCTTATTTATTTTAAGTCTCTTTATTATTTAAAAGCAATGCAATAACTTCATCACCTATTTAGGTCAAGGCGAGAAAAATTAAACTCGAACCAAAGAGTTAAGCGTGTGATCTAAGGCTGACCATGAATTCGCGACCGGCGGGCGGTGTGTCTGCCGCCAGTCGTAACGTCACGACACACTGACGGTAGTATCTGACGTGTTAAAGAGCCTAACGCTCGGCCGCCCCTGGTTGCATTTCGGGTTGCGGGGGAGAGACGCGGGATGTGGAGGGAGAGGCGCGCGGCCGGTCGTGATTCGAACATCAGTTCGTCTCAGTATATAAAATGTACTCTGTGAGTTCGACGCTGGTAGTCAACAGCGGTAAACGTACCCAAGTCCAATCCACGCGAGTTAATACTAACGCGATTGCTACACACGGTATTGTTAATGGCAATGGATCTGCCCGATATTAAAGTTGAATTGCAAAATAACCTAACAGAAAAAAAACCGATAAAAACTGATATTGTGGAAGAAGAATGTCAGATCAATACTGAAATTGTGGAAGACGAATGTCAGATTAATACTAAAATTGTGGAAGAAGAATGTCAGATTAAAACTGAAGTTGAGGAAGAACAAGTATTTCTGATAAAAACTGACATTGTGCAAAAAGAATGTCAAATGAAAACTAAAAATGAGGAAGAACAAGAATGTCGGATAAATACTAAAATTGAGGAAGAACAAATATTTCAGATAAAAACTTACATTTTGGAAAAAGAAGAATGTCCGATAAATACTGACATTGTGGAAGAAGAATCTTTACTGCAAGAGGTAAATGCGTCGCCGAAAGACACACTTGAGCCGACTCTGTTTCGACAGCCTTTGGATTCACAAGCGAAACTCATGGTTATAAACGTTCACAAATATTTTCGGAAGCTTAAATTAATTCGAGAAAGGGCAACAGGTACTTATGTTATACTTTTTTTGCAACTTCGTTCTTACTTATGAGGAGCTCGTGGCTAAATAATAACAGCCGACCACAACGGAAGCGAATCCGCGGGCAAAAGCTAGTTAAGAATATTCTGATACGTTAATAATTATTTTTTTCAGGCCTAAGTATGAACGTGAATTTGTGTGTGGCAGAGGCTACTGGTGTGTCTTTGTACGGAGTGAACAAAATAATAAAATTGTATCGAGCAAAAGGAATAGAATGGGCGATAAGACCAGGATATAGTAGGAACAAGTGTTCCAAAAAGAAAGATTGACATTGAAGTTGATGCAACGGAGGATTCTAAAAAGGTTAATGTAATAAATATCTAAATAGGGGCAAATTTCACCAATGAAAATGAACGTGATCAGCACATTAAAACCACGCTCAAGAGCTGCCATGCCGATTCATTATTTCAGAACACAGGCACAGACAGCAATTGAACGCGATTAAATCTGCTGATCGGTGAAATCGGTCCTAATCTGATGTAAATTTGATGTTAAAAAAAGAAAACAAATGTCATAAGTATTGTGATTCTAGCTGGGTAAATGTGACATTTTGCTTATAAAAATATTTACGTCCAGCAAGACTAAATAATTGTCTGTTTAATAATAACTATGTTGGTTAAGGTATGAGAATATTATCAATCCGAAGTGATCTCAAATTGATATAAAATTAATAAGTATCATAGTTTTTAAGGCTATTTATGTACATTGGATACAAGCATTTTTTTTTATTATTTTGGATCAATTTGTAGTTTCATAGTTAAATGTTTTTAAATAATGAATAAAATTATGTTAAATAAGATTTTAAAACACAAATAATTTTCATTTGGCCTTGTCAAAAATAACCCTAAACGACGGTGGTCGAATATTTTGGCCTGCCATACAGTCTGCCATTTTTCTTTCAAAATTTCGGCCACGTTCGAGGGGAAATAATAATTATAATATTTCGCTTGATCTGAAGATACTGTGTCGCAACTTCGTACCGTGTGCGGCGGTATGCACTACCTCCCCCGCCCTTGCATAGCGACCCTCGGTCGATACGCGAGGGGTAAGACAATGGAGCCTTCATGAACCGTGCATGCTGTACATCCAACTAATATTGATGTATGTATTTATTCCATGTGAACACATTTACTTCCGAGCGAGATAATTAAAGGTTATTGCAGAAGAAATTTCTGAAAATTGGCTTTCAATTCGCCTAGCCAAAGTGCAAATCGATGTGATCACTGCAACTATTATTGTCCTTGCAAAATCTTGCAAATGGGGAATTGGCGCCAAGAACCGTACCTCTCTGCGGTGGGCAAAGTGGTGTTACTGCACAGCAATGCATGCATGCATGCATTGTGTTGTTAGTAGGAGCAGTGGTGGTAACTTACGGGTTGTAGGCCATAGGTTCGTGTCCAGGTAGGCACGTTAAGTAGTGACCTAAATTAATTCTTTGCTGCTCTCAAAACGGTGAAGAAAACCATTTCTGCATGTCCCATAGATTCAAAGTTGCCACGTTCCCTCTCTATCCGCGCTGGGCCACCGTTACAGCCCACTCTCTCTCATAGAGGCCTGTGTCCCGAACATTATATTAGCTGATTATGCTTGAGCCTCACCTGTAGAATAGTGAATAGTCTATATTTATTCTGCAGAAAAGAGCCATCAGAGCCATATATAATCTACGTAGGCGCGATTCTCTAAGAGAACTGTTTAAGGAAATTAACATTATGACAGTACCTTGCCAATACATCTATGAAAACATAATGTACGTTAGAAAAAATCTGCGTTTATTTAGTAAAAGAGGCGACAGACACCACTATAATACTAGAACCAGGGACCAACTAGTTCAGCCAGGTTTCAGGCTAGCTAAAGTAGACTCATCTTTCATGGGGTACTGTTTAAAATGTTACAATAAAATACCTTCCCGCATTCTACAACTGAATGAGACGTAGTTTAAATCTTGTATAAAACGCACACTATGTAGGCAAGCATACTATAAGTTGGGAGATTACATTGATGATAAAAATGCTTGGCTCAATGCTGGTCCTGCTCCACAACCATAGGGGCAAACTAATTGATTACTTTGTAAAGTTATTGTGGAAGCTGCAGAAGATTGTAAACATATCTTTGCATTGTATAGATTCAGTCTCTTAGTATTATATAATTGCATAGCACATGTGTGAGTTCTATGTACGATAAAGCTACCATTTACATCTTTTACTGACTCGAATTTGCCCTGGCGGTTGAGAGAATGTCATGCTCACTGAAATGTCTCGCTGATGGTGGCGCGTGTGTCGGGTCGTTTAGTTCCCTCCAAAATGGTTGAGTTGAATGATGGCTGATCCATGCGTCATGTTCGTGAACGGGCGCTGTCAGTTGTGACTGGTCATCTCGCAGCTGCCATGGATTATTGTATTTTTGAATTGTTAATTTTATCTTTTTATTCTGGACGCTCTTACTCGCATGTCTTTCTACATCGTTCTCACATATATGTTTAATCTCGACATGAATGATGTAACCGAGACTTTGTAACAACATAATGATTTAAAAGAGTGTCCATGGAGTTTCTTGCCCATTCTTCTCCATAGAGATCTACGCTTTCGAATGGGCAACTACAGTACTTTCACAAGTTATTATGCCCTGTGACTGGGACTGTAGCTTAGTTTATTTTTTGTGTTTTGACATTCAAAAGTGCCTGTAATGGTTTATTTGAAATAAATGCTTTGAGTTTGAGTTTGAGTGCGGGATAAACATAAGTAGCAGATCACAGGTGTGGTGGACGAAAACAGCTCTTATGGCTACGAAATAAAGTCGATGTTAAATCCTGTGACTGTACTATCAAGAATGTATGCGTTTATCTCGACACTGCATCCAGCAATTTGACGTAATTATGATCAATTAAATATAAACACTGCCCATAAATGGCTAGTTATCAGTTCTACGTCCGTGAGATCGCCGATAGGTTGCGCCACAAGTCTTGTTAAATCGATTTATTGCGACTATACGTAGGTACAAGGAAGGCTGGCTTTAAAATTAATTTCTTCCTTTGATACCAGTAACAGGACAATCTTATATGTAGGTATGTACTATAAGCCATTTATGGTTATTTTAGTGAGAATCTATTAGAATTCACGATTGTTTCGGCTATTGATTAGCTGGCTTTTTTCGAGTACAGTTAAGCGAACTGTAGAGAACTGAATGAAGGCTATGCTTCTTTATCGTGTGGTTAGTGCCTATCCTGGTGTCAGAGTTTTTATGCCACCCATGGGCCTCTGACTTAGCTTTACATGCCATCGAGAAATATCTTTCAGGTTTCCTGCGGTTTCCACGGGATGTTTTCCTTCACCGAAGCAATTGATGATTATACAATCCGAAAAGTCAGAGGTGCGTGTCTTGGGTTCGAACTCGAGACCTATGACTTGGCAGTCCAACGGTCACACCACTAGACTATCACTGCTCGATTTGATTTTAATGACACAACATAATGCGTCCAAATCCAGGTACACAAATAAAAAATTCAACTAGATTCCAAAACGTATTCAGGAGTGCAGGTGATACCTAAAGGTTAAGTTTACTCTAATTATAACGTCCAATTAACGTGACGTCCTATTTAAATAATTATAATTATCTCACACACAAGCCTCTGTATGATATTCGTATTAATTGCAAGAGCGAGTTTATCCGCGCATTCTTGCACCGAGCGGGAATCGAAGTTGTATCGCGGTCGGGGACCGCAGTTCGTTGACACCGACTGATAGGGTTACCATGTTACGTGCTTCAGTTCGTACGAATTAATTTGGGTCGAATTATTTATAGAGCTCGTGGCTAAATAATAACAGCCACATGGGTTGATTTTTACGGTTAAGCAGCGCTTGCTAAGGTCGATCTGTGGATGGGTGACCATCCATTAAATAGCTAGTTTCCTCCGTGTATCGAAAAGCACGTTAAGCCGTTGGTCCAGGTAGTTATTTGTAGATCTGTGACAGTCGTTTAGCCTGAAAGTATGACAACAAGTTTTACCAAGTAATATCGTATTATCCATACTGCGTTGTGAAGGTCAGATAGGCAGTCGCTCCATGTAAAATACTAGTATTCAGCTACACAAGGTTAGACTAGAAGCCGACCCCAACATATTTAGAAAAGGCTAGGCGGATGATATATGGTACCCATTTCCACTTTTGCCATGGTTCCACAATTTAACAAAGAACTAATTTCTTGCGAAAATTAATAAAATTGTTAATACGGTCATTCGGCTATTGAGTCATTGGCTTCTGTGCTAGTTGTACGTTCAATTACCGGAAAATGTAAATATTTGTATGGCCTACAGGCTTCAAGGAAGTTGTTCTAGGTTTTGGTTATTCTGCATTTCGCTTATTTTATGTTTGTAAGAGTGTAAACCAACCCGATATTTAGGAACAGTTCCGAGCGTGCATGTTAAGTAAATTGAAGAAGTGTGCGTGTATGGTCAGATGTATGAACGTGGACGAGGCTAATGGAGTATGTAAGGATCGTTGCGGGTAGCGTTCTGTTGTATCTGCCTACCCACGGCAAAATGTGTGAGTTTATGTATGGAAGAGGTCTAAGTTCATTAGCTGAACAACATAACAACACGCTTTGTTATCCCGAAGGGTTAGGCACAGATGTACCTATCAAGTACACCCACATCTCAGCAGTTATGTTTAAGTCCCATGTAATAGGCGGCGAGTCTATTGCTCCAACCGGGCACAAATCCAGACTCCGTGACGGCTACCGAATTCAACCCGCTCAGGGTTAATCACAGAATAGGCGATATATTGTATGACCCCAATAAAAAAGGATACAAGCGGTGGCCTACCGATAAAACGAAGCTTCCACGTCCCCTTAAAATAAAATAAAATAAAAGTGAACAATAATAATCCCTCAATTAAATAGACTGTAAACACACACATAAACAAAACACGTAATCTGTTTGTATATTCTCACATATTGCGAATAAATAGAACACAGCAAACATAGATCCATTAGGACATAAGTTAGCTGACTCACCTCTGCACGGCCCACCGGCCACAGAGACATTTTGTAATACACAAAGTAGGCAAATAAATGTTATTCTGATTCTGACGGCTACCGAAAAATTCCTGATGGATAAACCGAATAGCACTTTCCCCGACCCGGGAATTGAACCCAAGACCTCATGTTCAGCAGTCGCGATTGCGGTCACTAGACCAACAAAGTAGTCGATTAGCTGAATAACTGCCAAACAAATATAAAATAAACCTAAATTGTAATCAAAAGCGCCCAAATAAACTATGTTTACGGAATATACGGCACAGCACAATGTCAATGGGGTCATGACCTAGTCGCCTACGACTCAGTTCGGTGTCTGTTTCATTATTGACAAAGACACGTAGAAAATATGGGTCATCGTCGAACCCCCGTCCAGGCCGTTATTTGAGCAGTTGGTTGACCTTCCCTGTATCTAGATTTCTAGAAGGTTGGATTTGTAGATGTTTGAAATTGATTTTTGTATTGTAGATTACTTTTTTAGTGTGTGTTCTTCCTATTAAATTTAAACTTGAAGAAAGTTGTGTTCTGAAGATCAAAAATCCTTGTGAAAAATAAAAGATTCAGATTCATGCAATTTTATGACTATTGCTTGTGCTCTTTACGTTCGTATTGAGAAAAAAACTACATCGTCCTCCAGCCCTAATCCCAATTCAGTTGAGGTGGGCGCAGCATGAGCTCTTCTTGCATACATCTCTCTTCGGCGTAATCTACATAGTCACTTTCTTTTTAGCCATAATATCTGGAATACAAATCATCCATCGTATCTTTTGGCTTCTTCTACTTTTCAATAGTCTCTTCTTTACGTTTTATTTAGATTTGTATTACAATTTTGGTGTATTCTATCTATAACCATACATTTTTTTTTATCTTTATTTTATTTTCTCAATCTTTCCTTCTTACCAAAGCATGGTAACACTACGCTGCGCGCGCGCCGCAGTGTGCGGCATTCTAACAATTCGTAATGCTCGTGATAAGCTAGTTTGTGAACTATTTGCATCGGGGACGCTTTTATTTACGGCTAATCTTTATGGCTATGACCGAGTTTTCGTAATTTCTTTTATTTATTTATTGTATTTTTATGTAGGTCACATGGCTTGATAAGAGTTTTCCTTACAAATTGAAATTGTTTATGCATTATTTTCGATGCTAATGAATCATAGGAATACTACGAAATAGAATGCATGGAGTTTATTTCGTAGGCCCAGATGTTTTTCAGTAACCTCATAACCTGGACCCAATTTTATCAACCGAAAACAAGAGAAGATTCTTTCTCAACAGGAGCCAGGAGGGTTGGTCTTCAAGGGAGGAGCCAGGCCTCGAGGAATAATGACTATAAGGGCGTAGCAATAAAGCTCGGGATGGCTTAATCAAGGCTGCTGGGGTGGTTGTAGAGAATGTCCCCGCACCCTAGCCAGAAGTGACAAGGAGAAACACCGTGTGGTTTTAGTCAGTAGGAGTCTGACAGACCCCTCCTCCGGCTGAGGACACCCATTAAAGATTTCCACACGTAAAAAAAGGGTTATATTACGTCAGTGGGACATCTTTCGACTAATTTCATGAAGATTTGTTTCGTTTATCTTTCTTTAGCATGATTATTTGGGGATCAAATTTAATACATTTCTCTTGCATTCAAATATTACAACGCCGTTATGATTTGACGATTAAATGAATTGAAAAGAAAACAAGATTAAAGTGAAAATTAATTAATTAACATTATTAAGTGTTAGTTTTGATTAAAGCTGCGCGCCGAAAGATCGCTTAACAACTTTAAATATGTTGTAAAAACATAACCTAACATAACATCACGCCTGTTATCCCCGAAAGGTAGGCAGAGGTGTACCAAATAATGCACTCATATATTGCCAGTTATGTTTAAGTCCCATGTAAAAGAGGGCGAGCCTATTGCCTTCAACAGGGCACAATTCCAGACTTCGTGGCTGCTACTGAGAAATTCCTGATAGGAAAACCCGATAACACTTTGCCCGACCCAGGAATCGAACCCAGGACGTCATGCTCAGCAGTCGAGCAAAATTCATACCATTGTTGACAAGAACAAAAGAAATGTCACAAAGAAACCCCGGAATCCTACCATTCTGGTTAAAACATGGAATTATGGAATACATTATTGCTGACAAGAACAACAATAATTTATATTTCCTTACAATTACGAGCTACGATTGCAACTCAATTCCAATTATGGAGTCTTATAATTTTTTTTTGTTAACACCAGTTTCTTTTAAGGAAGCTAGCGTTACGTAAGCTTATGAATAATAATTTGTAATTGGCTCAATGACGGGCAATTGCTATGCTTACGTAGAGTTGTTGGTAGGTGGTACTGGTTGCGGTTGGTAAGTTGTGGGATAGTGGAGTTGTTGATGATGATTCAGAGAAAGATCTGGGTTGAGTAGAAGATTGTCGTGCTACAGAGGCCTTATAGAATGTTTGGTGAGGGAATTTGCAAAAGACTTTATTACATGGATACCCCAAATTACTGCCTCGTTGGTGTAGTGCTGAGCATGAAGTCCTGGGTTCGATTTCCGGGTCGGGCAAGTTGTTATTGGGTTTTCCATTAGGATTATCTCAGTAGCAGCCACGAAGTCTGGATTTGTGCCCGATTGATGACAATAGGCTCGCCCCCTATTACATGGGAGTAAACAGCTGGCGAAATGTGCATGTACTATAAGGTACACCTCTGCCTAACCCTTCGGGTATTACAGGCGTGATGTTATGTTATAAAAAATAATAAAAAATAAAAATAAAATAAGTTTATTTCATATCATTTTGGCTTACATTGCATATCGAGGAGTCTCCATTTAGGCATAGAAATGCCTGTAGTTGAAGGCTCCGCTCAATCCCTTACATTATAAATATACAATTATGTAATTAACAAAAGAGTGTGTGTGTATGTGGGTGTGTATGTGTGTGTGTGTGTGTATGTGTGTGTGTGTGAGTGGTTGAAAAAGTGGGAAAGACAGAGTTTGAGTGTACAGGGTGTGACTAAACATTCTTATTACATCAATAAATATCATTTTTTTTTTTTAAAAGGTTTTCAGTATTAAGTCACACGTTGCAAAAGTAGCTCTGTATCATCATAATTTAAACTATGCAGCCATGTTATAAGTTGTTTTTTGCATTCAATTAGTTTTTTATCATAGATATATATATTTTTATTTATTTTGTTATATAAGAAGGCTGAGCGTTTTTTATATTGTCTGCTAGCAAATTCTGTTTTAGTCCTGGGAACGTTAACTATGCAATGTTTCTTTCTCTTCTTTCGTATTTTGGGGTCATATGGTGTCGCCTTGTGCATTTTGAGGATGATCAGAAGGATGTACAATTTTCTCACTGACAGCAGATTACATAGATCATAAAGTTTTTGAGTGGAGAATATTCTTTTTTTGAAGTACATCACCTTAAGTATCGCTCTTTGAGCGCGTTCTAACTCTAGGAAACTAGATTTCGCTGCTCCACCCCATACAGTTATGCAATATACTAAAACAGACTGGACCAAGGATACATAAATTTCATTTAATAGATTTCTTTGATTGCTATTATTTTTATTTATTCTCCTTGGTACAACATATCTCAGCTCCTTGAATATCCAAATGAATTTTCGAACTCTACTCATGACTTGATCCAGTTGAGGATACCAGGAAAGACGCTGGTCAATTATCACACCCAGATATTTAGTTCGAGTAACTTGTTGTATAGTTGGACAATTGCTGCAAGTTCCATCTGTAGTAATGTCGCACGTGTGGATTCTTAAATTAAATTCTTTATCTGATGGTAATTGATTATTATAAATATTAAAACAAATATAAGTGGTTTTGCTTGTGTTCAGGGTGAGCAGATTATTTTTTAACCACGTAGCAACGAGAGCTAGTCCTTCTTCAGCACTATTTTTAACATCATCCCATGTTTTCCCTGAGAAGACGACAGCTGTATCATCGGCGTATGAGTATACCTTGGCATTAGTAATCCTCATATTGCAGAGGTCATTTATATAAATTAAAAATAGCGTAGGTCCTAGTACACTACCTTGTGGTACGCCGTATGATACATCTGCGTCCTCACCAACGATATGATTCAGTTTCACCTTTTGTGTTCTACCGGAGAGATAGTCCCTAAAAAGTGCCAGAGGCATTCCACGAATTCCAATAGCTTCAAGCTTGTGTAAAAGAATGGGAGTAGAGACGGTGTCAAAGGCTTTTCTTAGATCCAGAAAGGCAGCCATACATTTATTTCCTTTGTCAAGTTGTTCGGTTACCAAAGAACTTAGTGCTATAACAGCATCTTCAGTTGACTTCTTTTGCCTAAATCCAAATTGAAAAGGTGACAGAATATTAAATCTACTTAGATACTTCAAGAGGCGAGTGTTTATCAATTTCTCTATAATTTTTGAAATCGCAGTTAAAACGGAAATAGGTCGATAATTGTTAACATCGTCTCTATCACCACCCTTATACACAGGTGTAATAATAGATTTTTTTAAAGGGGCTGGAAACGTACCTTTTTGAAAGCATAGATTGGCAAGGTGCGTGATTACTGGAACAACTTCATTTTTAGCAAGTTTCAAGAAACAAGTGGGTATGTTGTCCCATCCAGGGGCACTGTCAGATCTTAGATTCATAAGCGTAGTGCAAACTTCGGGTTGATCAGTATCTAAAAGTACCATTGAGCTTGTGTGTGATGGCGGTTTATTAAGGGGTTTATCAATTAAGTTTGTACCAGATGCTATGTTCTGGGCCAGATCTCTGCCTATATTTGCAAAATATTTATTTATGAAATTAGCGGATTCTATGGGAGATGATTTAACCTGAAGCAATTCTAAGTTCTCTGTTCGTGTTTTATTCGTATAAGTGATGTTTTTTATATTTTTCCAAAGAAGTCTATTGTTTCTTATAGCGTTAGTAATTTGTTCCCTATTATATTTTCTTTTTAACTTTTTAATTAGATTAGTGCAATAATTTCTATACCGCGTATACGTCATTTTGGCAATTTCATTATGAGGATCATTTCGTGCTTTTTTCTGTAACGCATTACGATTCCGAATACATCTCAGAATACCCTGAGTAATCCAGGGTTTTAATAAGCGTTTACTACTTGGTATGGTGACAGTGCGTGTATTAACAGACAAAGATTCAGTTATTTTTCCAATCAAAGAGATTATAACCACACTTGGATCATCAATAAATAGAAGTTCAGCTAAATTTTTATTCTGCAAATATAGGAGAGCACTGTCAAAATCTATAGTTGTTTTAATTTTATCTGGAGCATTATTGTCTTTTGTTTTTGCCAAGGAAAGAAAGGTGGTATAGTGGTCTGAAGTGGTAGTGCGTAGGATAGCTATAAATGCAGAAATTTTTTTCGGGTTAATTTTAAGCATGTAATGATCAAGACAATTCATTTCTCTAGTGGGTAGTGTATGCCCGGCCAGAATTCCGTACGACGATAACATAGTCAGGTAATTTACTCTATTTTTGTGGTGGTAGTATTGTTCAGTTTCGCTAGGTCTCAAGTTAATATTTATGTCCCCTGTGATAACAATGTTTCTTTTTTGTATGTTTAGAGATTCCAAATGTGAGCTTAAAGAGTCAATAAAATTATCTGCGCTTAAATTTGCAGGGGATCTATATACACCGACGATAATGTTATTTAGTACCTCGATTTGAAGACAAGATGCATGAATAAGCTTAACTTCAGTAACTTTATGTTTTAATTTTTTTTTCACATACGCGACGACTCCGTCATGTTTATTTAAAAGGTTTGTGGTATAATAACAGTTGTAATTATCAAGTTGTGGAATAGGTTTGTTTAAATTAAGTTGGCATTCCGTTAAAATAATAGTGTCTGTTTCAAATTTAAGACTAGATAATGTAAGTAAAAAGTCATCGAAATTGCAGCAAATGCCTCTAATATTCTGGGAAATTATAGTAAAGTCATTTTTGTGTATGGTTGTATGTTTCACAAGATCTATACAGTCGCATGTGATCGATTTGGCAATCTGTATGTTGTCAATTTCTTGTAGTGTTTGTAATGATTCACACGTGGCAGCCATTTTTAAAATAATAAGTTACACTAGTCCTTGCTGGCCATTGCTTATAATGTGTGTAGTGTGTTGGTATGATGTTTGTGTTTGTTTTATGTGAGTTTACATTTGATTGGACATATATTTTAAGAGTGCGTATATTGAAGTAGTGTGGTCTAGAGTGATTGATGGATGTGATTGATGGTTGTGTATTCTTTTGTTTTTTATAGGTGAGTGTACATTCAAAACTGATACAATTTTCTTTTAGAGTTAATAAAATAATTAGAACTATACAAAGCAAAATGCCAAGTACAAAATTATAAAACAAAACTATAAAAAGGTAAAAATGTTGTAAGTTACGGTTTATTTTGAATGCTAGCGAGGTCGTGCTCTGCTTTGATCTGCACGCGATTGTTATCATTGAGTCGTAGAAAAATTGCTCCACGAAAAATCCAGCATGCGTAGCCATTTGTTTTAGCAAAATCACGGACTCGAGCGAATAATTTGGCAGTCTTTTTTGTGACGCTCTCAGACACATAGATGGGCTTCCTTTCTCCTTTCAAGCCAAGATGTTCCGTATGTAGCTTGTCACTTAGTTGTTTATCCTTGTTGAATTTTTTTATAGCTGTTAAAGCTCTTTCCTTCCCAAGTACTGTAGAAAACTCGGCAATGATAGTACCTGTGCCATTAGATTTTTCATGTGGCTTGAATCTGTAAATGTCTTTGATGTCAGTATCCTTGAACTCAGCATCTACTATCTTGCCCAACTTAGATATAAAGTTGCTTAGGTCCTCTTTGCTTTCAAATTTATTCTGGTCGGAGATCAGTTTTGGTACACTTCGGATTTCAACTGTTGCCGAGCAGGTTTTCCTTTCCAAATAATCTACTCTTTCCTCTAGCTCAATAATCCGTTTCCTGTCCTCTTTCTTCTCATTTTGTAGCGATGCAATCTGGTTCAGAGCCACCTCGTACTTCTCTGATAAGAAACTGATACTTTCCTTAATCTCTTCCCTCTGCTTTTCTAAGGTCGCTTGCAGCTCCCGGAAACGTAAATCTTGTTCACCTGCTAGAGAACTAAATAGTGTACGCATTTCCAGCATAACATCATCCATACTCGCAGCGTATGTACCCCAAATTACTAAAATCTGCACAGCTGTCTGTCAGAACTTGGGAATCTGTAGCGTACTGAGTTGGTCGGTAGTAAAGAAGACACTACTAGTAGCTAAACTATTTACGAAGACTGTCAAAATCTCAGATGTGTGGGTATGTGTGTGTGTGTTTGTGTGTGTATGTGTGTGTGTGTATGTGTGTGTGTGTGGGTAATGCAGTGATGATAATGATGCCATCTTGCCGATTTCGGCAACAGCGACTGTATTCAATGGCTTCCTAGGGTGGTAGTTGAGACCTTTGGTAACGCAGTATAAAGGCCTAAAATAATGTTATTGAAACCTAGTAACAAATAAGTCGCAAAGGAATTTCAAAAGTAATTGGCACGTGTAAAATTAAATACCATGGCTTGACAACAGACAGAATCTAGTACATGGTGACCTCGATAGCTAATTTATCAATAAAGTCAATTTAAAATATTGAAAAGGTTAATCAACATGACTCCTGTCAGTGAATACTTAATTTTTTTTTGCGCTGAATCTACTGTTTGTTTTTGGATATAGGTCGGATTTCCGGGGAATCTTACATTTTCGTGTATACGTTTATTGTCTGATAGCCTTTACCTATATTGACCCAAGTAAGTCATCTTCTTTGCCTTCGCCTGTTCCCGTTACGCGGGGTCGGCTTCCTAATCCTGCAGCAGCATTCTCTTCGCTGGTAAGCCTCGTCATCCTTAAGGCCAAGGTTTTGCATGTCCTTCAGGACATTTTTCATCCAGGTAGTTTGCGGTCTATCTCCCCCCTCTCCTTTTTGTGGCCATGGAAAGGCACATTGACCCAAGTAAGTGATTGTGTTAAAAGTCAAAAGTGTGGTTCGAATACGACCTCTCGTTCTCCAGTGAGCTATTACCCAACGGCCCAGCCACATTTGAATATCTTTAGAATAGATAGGATGATGCATGTTGATAGTTTCAAAATTTATGTATCATAATACGCTTCGCTTGCGTGACACTGAAAACGACGTAGATAATCTTGTTCTTTACCAAGGACATCTTACTTAGAACTTTAGTAAGTCATTGCCTCCATGCTCATATTTAATCTAAAACTTTTCAGCTGAACTTTCACGATACGCAGCCCTTTTTACAATTACTTAATGTAATACATTCTGAACAACTTGCATAGTTCATTAAATTTCAAGCACGATAAACAATTAGGTAATACCAAAACGTGAAGGAAAATGGCGTGACTGTATGTATATGGTAATAGGAATGGCTGGCGACAATATTACAAATTTACTTGTCACCTGGTCACGCGATGTTACCTTTGTTTACGGAGAAACGAAGAAATTGAATGACAGCGTAGTCTTGCTAGACGGACCGTATCAAAGGTGTCAGTCTAACAACATAAAGATTCTCCATCCTGTGAATCTGTGAGGGGAATATCGCATCCACAGTTAACTAATTTCAAAACTATATTTTATTTTTGTTCTCCTTCTGTTGAACCTGGGTTGGTGAACCTTAGTACCTACAGGTGACTACATAAGCATCCTAATTAGGACGCCACGCCACATCCACTATTGTGTTGTTTTACTCCTCTGGTTTTTACGATTGATCCTAAAATCATATAATTTGTTCTCTTGTAACGGACTGTGCCACACTCTTTTTTAACCGACTTCTAAAAAGGATGAGGTTATGTATTTCACCATGAATGTAATGATATAGTTAGTTTCTTGGCAGAACATTGGATACTTAGTCAATTTTGGTATGTGTCACGCCTAAACACAAACGGAAGTAGGCAAAGCCTGTGCTAATGGTATTTCACGTTAATTCTAACAATACTTAACGTGATGTAGCTAAAAAGAATTTAAAGTAACTCAAAGCCTCACTTACTTGCTTAACAGCACCATCCACATAGTCCTCACAGACGTTCTTGGCGAAGAATGTCTCAACCGGGAAGGTACGTCCAGGGATGGTGAAAGTGGGCACGTTTCCGAAGAATGTGGAGAACTTAGTGGAGTCCATGGTGGCTGACGTGACTATCAGCTTCAGGTCGGAGCGACGGGCCACCACCTGCGGGAGAGATATTTGGAGTTAATTCTTCGTTCAGGTTTAAGTTTGTAAACATGATTCTATCACCCCCCGGCATTTTCCCTTATTCGGCGCAGCCTTTTCTTCCAAATAGAAGTATGGATGTATTTACATGTAGTGATACCTCTTCTTATTAAAAAAAAAATGTATTTATGATAAAAAAAATAACTTTATTACTAGTAAAATGGGTACAGTAAATCTCCCTAGAACAAATTTGGTCGAATATTATGTGCATTTATGTGTCAAGGGATTGTTTTGGCACTCATTCTAGGATTACCCCGTATCAAGAATGCCATCACCTACCTCCGGAATAGCTATGATATACTTACCCCCGTATCTATAAACAAGTCAAAGTGTTTACTTGAGTAAATGTAATTTTTTAAGATTCGATTTTAATGTAGTTTAGTAATTGGTTGAAGTTAGAACTGTAAAAAGTTAGAAATCTTAGCTTTGCTTTCTTTGAAGGTTCTTACTTCTTTTAAATTCCTGTCTATTGCATAAAAAATTTTGCACAAGCAATTGCTTAAGCTAAAGTAATTACTTTAACTTGACTATAGATACAGGTGTTAGTCCTTGGCTAGGGAAACCATAAATCATCACGTGTAATACGAAATCAGTTTTTTTATCAAACCAGCGTTTCTATAGAATAATTCCGGAAAACAGCTGCTGCATCGCGATAAATTACATTTCACCTAAGCTGCTCTAGGTAAGATAAAAAAAAATCCATCTTAGGTAGGTAGGTATCAATCATTTAGGCAGACTAATAATAAGGCAAGTGTCATTGACACCACAGTTAAAGTCATTGACTTGATCGACAGGTCGTGATGTACTGAATCAATTTCCTTCGGCATTTCCAGCGTTCCAATAAAAACTCAATTAAAACATAATCTAACTGTCAGTTACTCACATTACATAATTATTAATGTGTACATAGTAATTATGGACGGAATTCTGAAAGTGACTAAAATATCCTATTCCTATTTGTAGTGATCTATTAAGGCGAAAACGCATGGGTAGACACCGAAATAAAACCTTGTTCTTAATTAATACAGATAATTATTATTAGGTACTAACTTACGTACTTTATTTTTATTTTAGTTCTATTTGTATTTCGTAAGACGAAGGCGACTAGTCTCCACGACACAAGGAATCCTAGTGTGGAGGCTAGTGATATTGACCTTGTGTAATGCTCTCTAGAACAATAAAGCTTTTTTATTTACTTATATATTTTGCAAATTGCCAAAAATAAGAAACAAAAAATTAAATTTCGTGGGCTCAGTAAATTCCCTTAAAAATTGACGTTCGACAATTACACGGTCTATTGCATGCGCGTGAGCAGCTTGCGCAACACAATAGCATTCGGGTGAAAAAACTGTACAATGTTTCAGACAGGCTATTTGTAGATACTTCGGTAACAATAGGAGTTAACGAAAAAATAAATCAGGTATAGGTAATTGATTTGTGCTAAAAAAGGAATTTATAACAGTTTTTGTTGTTCGCTTTGCCCTTGTGGTGCTAAAAGTTGGGAAAAACTGGCAGGACACTAAAAATATAGGTTTTGTATATCTAGTTTTAAAACTGTTTGCTCTAGATCAGGGGTGTCCAACATAGTTTTATGGAGGGCCAAGTTTAGTATTTTTAAAGTGACCTCTAAATTTAAATTAAACGGCAATTTTAACTTAAAATGTTTATTCTTAAAACCTAAGTAATGATGATGTTTTTATCCACTATTGATTTATTTACGAAATATGTGGAACACAATCGCGATCGAACAAGAGTAAAACCAAAATACTCGCATCGTTGACAAACTTCGGCGGATTAGACTGCGATGATGCGGTCTGCATTTGTGGGTGCACCTACCCGCAAATGCAATGCAATGTTCGCTCAATATTTATTGATGTCTTATAACGCTTTAAATTGCTCGCGAGCCCGATGAAAAACCTATGCGGGCCGTATGGTGGCCCGCGGGCCGTATGTTGGACGTGCCTGCTCTAGATAAATATTGTCAATAAGTCAAGACTAGAATTTTTATATCAAACTTAAAGAAACACAATAAAAGGTACAATTTCGAAGGCGACAGGCAAGAGGAGTTAACGTCGCCGTCTGTGCAGTTTTCATAAAGTTACCATCAACCAACCAGTTGTGTCGCTGCGATATATCAGAGATTGGGCAGCATTGCAGCTGCAGTTTGTGTTTTTTCGAAGCAAGCGTGCTCCACCCTAGGCCGCATCATCGCTTCACATCAGGCGCGTTGAGGCCAAACGCAATCCTAATGAGTATATAAAAAAATATGTAGTTGTAATTGCTTTTCCCTTCTGAATAGTTTAGACATATAGCTACTAGAAGAATATCCATAAAGATCTGTTTTGGTCAATAAATTAACCAATGAAAATACATATTATACCTATTGGTCTATTGTGAAGCTCTATTTCAGTGCGATCTTTTCCATTTACGTATTAACAGTCTATTTAAATGCAGTCGCTCAGAAAATTAAATTCCATATTTCTTACAAGTAAATATTTCACGAGCTGCTGTTCCTAAATTGGATGCACTATTTTTGTCTCTAAGGATTTCTTATGAGAATTTATTGATATCTTAGGGCTCAAAGGACGTGCCTAAAGGACGTTAGTGTCAACGGCCTATAAGTCTTTTTGTACATAATTTTATTCGTAAATGTTTTCGTTGGAATTTTGTTTCTATTCTGATTGTCTCATAGTATTTGTGTAGTTTATTTTTCTAGTATATTAGACTTATATTGCGGTGCGATATTTATCAGCCCGACTTCACCCACTGCTGGGTTTATTTCTGTCAATCCCAACGCCCCGGTTAAGCTGAAACACTTTATTCATAAATTTAAATGGAAAATGGAACTATAATATACAGCTGTTTCTTACAAAAGTGCAATACCCACACGATCGAAATGTTTCCATACATTTTGACCGGTAGGTTTTTAAAGGTTTTTAGAAATAATTAATCACGATAGTAAATCTATGAGGGATCAGAATGATATACTGAATACGAAGTAAGCGTTTGTGCGTCGCGCGTCGGTGTCCTCTCCACCCTGTATGTGCAGTATATCTACTACAATTTAAATATTATTTCCTTACATATTCAAGAGTCTTGAATCAAGTAATTTGACCAACGTAGACTTTGTTTACCACAACAAACCAAAACAAATCAAACCTTTTATCAACGACATCAGATTAGACCCTCCCCAATTCATTTAGCAGAACCCTTAGATAAAGAATTCCCTCGAGCCCCCAAACATGTCACGCAGATGACGTCACAACGGATACAGTTGGGAGCTTGGGGTATGATGGGGGAGTTAAAAATAGCTCGTCGCGTGTCTAGACTATACGCAGTTACAGAGGGTGTTGTTTGTGAGGGCATTGTATGGGATGGCGATAAAAGTTCAAGTGTCGAGTCGTACGGGATGTGTAGTTCAGATTTTCAGAAAATACGAAGTTTGGTTTGTGAAGACTTTTTGCTGTTGCAGGTTTAATAAAATGGTTTGAAATGGTCATAGGTCCAATTTGTTTGTTTGTATGCCTTCCGGTACGCGGGAATTTTCTGGATATAAGAACCGCAGAACTTGGGGGAGGCGTATGTCCCACAGACTACGTTTTTGCTCATATTATAGTAGACAAAAAAAAAAAAAAAATGCAGTCGAACGGACGGTTCGTTGCCACGAGTACCATTAACAGCACCATGATGGAACTACTGACAGAAGTTTCTCTCTCAATTTGAGTGATTATAGTGACAAGTGCGGACACTGGCAGATTCTTCAAACATTATCTGACCGATTCGTGATTTGAATGAACCTTTAAAGAAGTTTGTCAGTTATTTCAGCTTCTATTTTCATAGTTTCAGTTACAAAGATACACTCAGCGCTATTTCTGTAGGCCATTCAAGAATTCTCCATGATTCCATGCTCTCTCATCAATAAACAAACGTACACAATTAGCTTACGTTACGCCTTGCTCGCGTAAATCGCTGACGCCATCGGATCACGAGTTTTCCCACCCGTCAGAAAGGTATGCGTTTGCCAAATAATTCAGCATTTTTTTTCTTAATTTTCACTCATTACAGGCGTGATTTGACTCATTAACGTTCCATAGTTTTAACTTTTTTTTTTGGTGAAATGTGCTGACATTTTTCTGGCACTGAGTGTATTTGGAGTTGGAATGTTTTTATTAAAGCTGTTGTCATCACTGTGATGGACTGTGTGAAGGATTGTATGGCAAGAAACGAGGTCCCTGATGAGACGAGTAATAGAGAGGTATGGAAGCAGAAGACATGCTGTGCTGACCCCAAATAAGTAGGATAAGGGCAGGAGAGTGATGATGATGATGTCATCAATGCTGTGTTTAGTTGATGAGATATTTCTTTACCAACACAATCACTATAATGTTCCCACCCACCCAAACATTCAAGCATTCTAACTGTATGTCGCTATAACATTGTGTAACGGTAGAAATGTGATAAACTGATATTTTTAGAACTAAAGTAAATATCGCGTGTTTATCAAAGGAAAGTTATCGATAATACATAAATCCTGCAACAATGTTATAAACATCCGTTGAAAATATATAAGAGATAGGTACTTGATAGATTTATGTAAAATTATTATCTTTGCAATTTCCCTGACGTCGTATTATTTACTTCAGCAAAATAATAGCTAATAGTAAATACCAGGCCTGAGAGAAAATAAATACGTCGTATCGCACATCAACAGACACATAGACAATCTATGTACTATAATAAGTCTTTCAGAAATAGCTCCGAGCTTTCACTAGCGATAATAAAACCCGAGCGTATTAACTGAGACAGCGGGTTGAAATAGACCAGATACTAAAAAATAACGGACAGAAGATCCATGGATACAAAGGTCATCATCATCATCTGCCTTGTCTCAACTACGTTGGGGTCGGCTTTCAGTCTAACCGGAAGCAGCTTTTACACAGAGCGACTGCCTACCTGATCTCCAAATTTCAGTTACTGGGAAATATGATACCCCTTGAGTAAGACTGGTTGTCATGTTTTCGGGCCCGTGACTAACCGTAACGATTGTCAAAGATCTATAAATGACAGTCGAGACCAACGGCTTAAAGTGCTTTATGAGGCAAGGAGTGGTTTCGGTTCGGTATATAATGGATAGTCCCATCCAAAGACCAACCTCGGCAAGCGTTGCTTAACCTGGAAGATCGATTTAGCCACGAGCCGTTCTGGCGATGACAAATACATTCTCTAAAATAGGCGAATTCAAAACGTTCTAGTTGAAATGGAAGGAAGGAACGGAACGCGATTGGAATTTGTTTTATTAATAACTTTGTTTTGATCAGAAATTGCGGTTACATAATATTCACTCTACGCAGTGATCTTTCTGTATCCATCTGTTCTGTGGCGCTAACATTTCGTATGGCCAAGCCCCCGACCACGTGAAAAATTAAATTTAGAACGATCAGCCGTTTGAAATTCGAATGGCGTGCTACTATTGGTTAATTTTGAATCTGTGTTCGTGACAACTGTAACGTATGCGAGTTGGTATTGTTTAAAGACATTGTTTGGTAATTGTGGTTTGTACCATGAGATGTGGGTTGTGGCTAGTGTTGCCAGGTCCGATTTGTTGTAAATCGGTACATGAGGTCAAAAAAAAACGGGATTTAGGGTTGCAGATCGGGACAGTAAACAAAAAAAAAACAAGGGGTTTTAAGTCTATTTAATCTTACATAACAAGTAATCAGTCTTGCTAGACTAGTAGAAATTATAAAATAAAATCGTACTTTAAATGTAATTGACGCACTTCAGAAGAATAAAGTACCTAAGTATTAATGTAAATTATTTGTTTTTATTAAAATTATATTTTTTATTGGAATTTGCCGCCTTTAGAATGGCCTTGTTTTTTATAACATAGTTATAAAATTCATTGCATGTCATATTAAAGTTGGTTTTAATTTGAATTACTGCTTTCACATGCTCGAGTGTCAAACGGTTTCGCCTCTCAGGCCAAATTTTGATTAATCGGGACATTTAGCGTCCCGATCAGGTACAAATCGGGACGCGTCCACAGACCCCTGAAAATCGGGACGTCCCGCGCAAATCGGGACACCTGGCAACACTAGTTGTGGCTAACCACAACTATTTTATTATTATTAGTGCCATTAGGCACTTATACTCGTAATCATAAAATACCATGTTTTTATTCATATCGTTTACTGTCATTATAATTAATATTACAGAACCTACCTGATTTATTTACTTCACTATGTGACTTAACCCATATAGGTCGCAGACACTGCATAGGTGCACATTAGTCCGAAGATATCTACTGATAGTTACGAGCTGGGCCCAGCATCTCCTAACTAATTATCTCGGCACATGAATCTTGCTGTTGCTGATTTTGATGTCCATTGATAACCTCATATTCGCACAAAAAGCAGGTTAAGCCGTTGGTCCCGGCTGTCATTTGTTGATATTTGACAGTCGTTACAGGTGGCCATTGGCCCAAAATTCTGGCAACCAGTTTTACCAAGGGATACCGTATTATCAAGTACTAACTGGTTTGAGGAGGTCAGATAGGCACTCGCTCCATGTAAAGTACTGGTATTCATTGGCATTCAGTTAAACTGGAAGCCCACCACACTAAAATTGGAAAAAAGGCTAGGCAGATGACAATAACCATACATTTGATCTGATACAATTTAATACAAACTCATCAGGACGTGCAGTTGAAGATAATTCTTTTTTCTAGTATCTATTGTTATCTACCAACTACATTCTGGCTACATGTGTTCCACATCTGGTGACTTTGCTCCTTACTATGATATAATGTCACATACTCTTAATGTTTTATTCAGCTACGTTCCCAGGGTATCCCGTTGTACTCACACAGACAACATCATCACGAATAATATCGACTCTAGTGGTAAGCAGAGTTATCAATCGCTGTCCTGCAATGAATGCTTGGCACTTGATATATTTACGGCTCGTCAGTTATCGATAATGACAGATGGTGCAACGAATCGCCATATTGGATTACTGAATGTGAATACCGAAGACATTTAAATGAGCATACGAATGATGACATGACTGCTCGCTCGTCTACACATATCATCACACCTGTATCCCCCGAAGGGTTAGGCAATGGTGTATCTAATAGTACAACCCATATTTCGTTAGTTAATTTTATGTCCCATGCAAAAGAGAGCGAGCCTATTGCGATCAACCGGGCACAAAGCCTGACTCCGAGGATGCATCTAAGAAATGCTTAATGGAAATATCCAATAACACATTGCCCGACTTGGGAATAGAACCCTGGAATTCGTGCTCAGCTGTCGCGCTGTTGTCCACTAGTCTAACGGGGCTCAGACTGCTGCATGATTATTTTGCTGCATGGCCTTAATTGGAAGTAACACCGCCATTTTGTTTTAAATACAATTTGTGCGGACAATTTCGGGAATGTTTACCAATAGAGCCCTCCTGGTTCAAGCGCTTAAAGAACCATCATCATCATCATCTGCCTTGCCTTTTTCACAACTATGTTCGGGTCGGCTTCCAGTCTAAACGGATGAAGCTGAATACCAGTATTTTACATAGAGCGACTGCCTGTCTGACCTCCACAACCAACTTAGTACTGGGTCATACGATACCCTTTGGTAAGTCTGGTTGTCAGACTTTCGGGTCACTGATTACCTGTAACGACTGTCAACGATCTACAACTGACAGCCGGGACCAACGTCTTAACGTGCTTTCCGAGGCACGGAGGAAATTCGGTACCTAAGTAATGTTCACGGACAAACGCAAGCGCAACTTAACCTAAAGCTTCTACCCACGAGCTACGAGCTATTGGAACCATACTGCACTATATGTATGTAATTTTGCTTCAAGGTGTCACTGAGTATGACCACATACATACATACATAAATATGTATTTCTATGACATTTCTTCTCTGTAATATCTTAAATCTCATTACGGAACACATTTGCGTATTAAATATTGGTTGAAGTTGCAATATGTGATTGGGCTTATTTTAAAATTTAAGTTTTTGTAACTGGTTTCAACATTGACAACTGTGTGCGACTGTCTTGTAATGTACCTACTTGTTATAACTTGCAATGACATGAAATGTGAACTTTTGAAATAATCAGTAATTCGATAGCAAAGATTGCATATGCTTCGACTCAATCTGATGTCACCGAGTCAGTCAAGTGTCAACCCAAATTAAATTGATGTACATTATTGAATATTTATGTCCTTTATTAATGTATTATGGCTGTTACATCTGTCATGTAACCTGACAAGTTGTAGATACGACCTTACATGTCGATTTATTTACGAAATCTGAAAACTGACGCTAAAATAAAGCTCTGGCTACACTGACGCGAATCCCGTGAGGGACAAGGGCTGCGCGCGTCGTTTGCTTTAATGATAAGGAAATCATGTGACTATTCGCGACAGTTTAAGTTGACATAATCGATGGAAGCGAATTTAATCCAACATCCCGCGCGGGATTTCTAGCAGCTTGAACAGAGCCCATTAAATTCAAAATGCATAGTTTTTATCCTCGATATACAGAGTAACAACAAAATGATTCCACACTTCAGATACTGCTTACAGGTGTAAATCTACACAAGCTATCTCTTATCGCGTGTCGATGAAATATCTCTCTATTGCGTCAAAGATCCTACCGAAATTTTCCTCAGCCCTGATACAAATCACCAGGTATACTTGAACATAGTATAAAATAACCAGTAAACCAACTACGCCCATTTATGAAATCAAGCGCGTCTGTTAGGGTTGTCAACTTTTTGTTATGTAGCACTAAACACATAAAACTTAACCATTTGTCTCGATGCGACAACCCCGACCTGTCACGAGTAACCCGTTACTCCTGAAACATGCTGAGAATCCTCGGCGGCTGTACACACTCGACCGAGAGCTCTCTAAACCGATAAACACCGAACAAGCAAGCACTTCGCTTGCTTTCCGCCCTGTGTCGGTTTTTTGAGAGACGTCTCAGGAGAGACATAGAGAGACCCCCTTACATTTCGGTCGAAAATGTACAGCCACTATACGAGCTTTTAAAGTGTGCGTGAGCCGATTCCGATCATTTATTCCCAGTTGAATTACTGTATACTAATACGTCTACTGTGTCTCAACTCCCATAATATTTGATGCATCACCTCAATTGACGCGGTACTGATCGTACGTCAATTTGCACAAATTGCTTGCAGATGATGATAGCTTATCTTTGTTTGTTCTTCACACGT
This sequence comes from Standfussiana lucernea, assembly GCA_964057025.1. Taxonomy (NCBI): domain Eukaryota; kingdom Metazoa; phylum Arthropoda; class Insecta; order Lepidoptera; family Noctuidae; genus Standfussiana; species Standfussiana lucernea. The sequence continues at coordinate 14,695,347 of OZ059799.1, forward strand.
CAGAGATAAATATCTGCAGGGTGAGTCATTACTTTAGTGCTAAGTGTGTGCGCCACACCTGTTTTATCTGCTTACTATTAGAGGAGTAATGTTTGAAGAATTTAAGCGACATGTGTGTAGGTTTTCGTGATGAAATAAAATGTAACGAAGGTCGAATAAGAATAGTTTTTAGAAGCTTATTGACTCAAAAATCTAGAAACAAATCTGTTCAAGTTAATCATCAAGAAGTTTGTTAACTGGTCACATTCTTCGGGCAAAACTGACCTGATGTAATATGATGTTTGTTGAATATTTCATCAAAAGAAAGATCTAACAAAATATTTAGACTACATATCGGTATTTAATCAGAACTCTAATCTTAGCTTTAGTCCGTGCCAATAATTGTATTAGACTTGTCGATGTTGTTGGAAAAATACACAGCGCAGGGCAAACAGAAACATTAAGTTCGTACAAACATTAAAAAAATACAAGATTTTTATCACGGAATTGTAGAGAGAAAGAAACCAACAAAATAGTTTCAAAATTGTATTGTTCCTTTTTATGTGATAAAATACTTATTTTGTTATTCAATTTAGTATTAAATGATTAATAAAGCTCACTATTAACAAGATAGTCGCTTTCCTTTGGAGGTCATAAAAAGATTTACGACTTTACCAACTGTTGTATTGCGCACGCGCACATTTTAGGGGCGTGTTTATTCCGACGTAGAACAATTAAAATGTCTGCCGATACTTTGAGACAGCAATAAAATGTTCTTTTGTTGTTTCAATAAACTGCAAAAAAACAAGGTGATTAACAAAAAAAAAACACATTGGCTTTCAAGAGCTTTGGATAAATTATGGTGACGCCACAAATAATGTTCATGATTTTTATTCTATTACCTATTGTCATAATTTATCGTGTCTGTTAATAGTATACTAGCAACACCGTTGAGTTCCCAGAATGGTAATAAAAATAAAATCTACCGACTTAGGTAAGCAATTCATATGACGCAAAATAAAGTCGGTATGTACGTCAAATGGATTTATTCATTGTATTATGTATTTCTACGAAAGTTTGTTGCAAAGTTTGTTGAAATTGCAAGCCTTTTATATCCCCATTATGTATACATATGTCTTTGAAAATAGCGATGCCTACGTATTAAATATGACATTTCGAACAGCATACAAAAACTTAGACTTAGCCCTTGTTTTCAGAGACGGAAATATCTTCAGCTGAAGTAATATCTACTTGAAAAATAAACTTTGTACATATTCGGACAAGACTTTAGTTTTACATGGATAAGTATTAAAGATATCGACTTATTGAAATGACACTTAGGGCCAGGTGCTCCGTCTGCCCACCAAGCCTTAAGGGATACCGCCAAGCGGATATTCGACTCTTCGTGTAACCTGCCGGCTGGTCTATATTTAGCCAAAGAATCAGCATTGACATCCAACGTGGCAGCTGCCAGCCCTCTAAACCCTTCTCCCGTTGACAGCGGGGCGGACGAATTATTTGACGCCCAGGGGGCCTGAAATGGCCGCTTCAGCAGAACATAATAGGATAATCATATGAATCACATTAAAATTCTTACACTGGTCACAGACACAGTTAATACGTTGAATTGTCAGTTTGTGACCATTTTACTAATTGTAACGTAATTCATATTATTATCATATTAAGTTCTGCTAAAGTGGCCATTTTAGACGCCCTGTAATTCTATTACCCTTTTGATACTCGTTGATTATTATTTTTTATCTCTTTTCTAAATACAATATTAGTGTCCTAACGAAACTTATATTTTTCTATGAACATTATGTTCAGCCCTGAAAATCCAACGAATAACACGACCATCGACATTAATACTTGACATTGCCGCCAGAAACAGATCTATTTACCTACCAAACGCTGGTTTAAAAATATTTCGTTACGAACTTCTATTTACGTTACTCTCCTCACATAAGTTTCAAAAAGAGACGCTAAGTTCAAGAACCTAATAGAAATTAGCTAGTTTATAACCGTATTTGTAATAGGGGCGAGCCTATTGCCATCGACCGGGCGCAAATCCAGACACAGTGGCTGCTACTCAGAAAATTCCTGGTGGAAAAATCCATAACACTTTGACCGACCCGGGAATTGAACTCAGGACTTCATGCTCAGCGGTCGCTCTTGCGAACAATCAACCAACGAGGCAGTCCAAGAACTAATAATATCGCTTGTTTAGATGAAATACCATATTCAACGGAAGAACTTTTGAATCAAGATGGAAGATACTTGAGAAATATAGTGCTAATATTATGCTTGCTGAAAACTCCTCTAGTAAAGATAAATATCCGGATATTGGTTCATTAAATAAAACTTTTAACTCATCACAATTGGTGCTTCAAATTCAAATCTAGCATAATGAGCCTTCGTTCCCAAACTCAGGTCTCCGCTCTCTGAACATCCACAATTAACCTCGCGGGTCTATTGCGAAATGGTGGAATGAAAAGCTAAGTGACTGAAAAATCTATGTATTTAAGTAGCATGCAACCCCATACGCCTCGACTGTGACGTGCAAGAAGCAAGAATTCTTGAAAAATTAGTATTTTGGAGAGATGCCAAAGTTGTAATTGTTTTTATATAACTTACAGTACATACGTCAATGGAAATTCGACACGGTTTGATATTTGTATTTCTTTTTATTTATTTATTTCAGTAACATATGCTTAAGACTAGCTTTTGTCCGCAGCTTCGCACGCGTGGAGTTCAGAAGTTATACCATGGTGATGTAGTCTCGAAATAAAAAACATCCTATGTTCTAACCTAGGTTATAGTCTATCCGTCTGTCAAGACAGACATACATACAGACTTTGGCAGACTTTCACATTTATAACATTAGTATGGAATTTAAATGATAATTATCTTTCATAGCAAGAGGAATTCTTTGATCAGAACCATTTACAATTAGAAAGCTTAGCGACAGGCAACATAAGAATTTAGTTTAAAACTTGCTTTGTACAATACTAAAGTAAGCTTCGTAAATCCATCGTACAGAGCTAATCTTTATCGAACCAGCTTGTGAAAACGTCCCACGCAAAAAGTAACTCTTGGGAAACTAGTTCCTGCCGTGGGTTGGGTAAAAGCCGCGCTTTCGCTATTATTCACGATCATAATAATAGACTAGCGACCATAAACCACTGCCGTGGTTGTAAAAGAGTCCTGCCCCAAGTGACGTCAAAAGTCAATTAAGGAAACGAAACAAAAATAGCATAAATGCGAAACGGAAAGTAATATTCCATTTTATTTTTCTGGCTTCAGTATAATAGGGGAAGGTTTTCGCGGTGGCGAAATATAAGGCCGTGTGTTTATGAAAGTATTTTATAAGGTTTTGTTACCAACAATAGGCTTCCCCCAATTTTCCGGGTGAGTTTCGTAAAAAGAATGTAAAAGCTTTTTGAGTAACAGGAAGATGAAAGCGATTCCTAAGGTTTGCGTTGCTTTATGTGAGGGCTTCTTTTATTTAAGGAAACTTACAGTTGTAAAAACATAAAAAAGTCGCATATGGGACATGACGTAAATACTCTTGGTGCGCACTGTGATGTCCGGGACGTGTTGTGTATTTTTATATTATTAGATAATAAAAGACGTTTTTGGGATAACTGCGTACGTATACAGTACGCACGTATTTACATGTACGTTGTCACATGCCACACTCTGACAAACGACTAACTCCGCCTTCTAAACTTTTTGTATTCTAATTACGAAATAGTGTTTATATCTTTCTTCTTTATATTGTGCCAGACATTCATCCTAAATGCCCATAAAGGTTGCGTCACTACAGTATCTTAAGTGATCAGTTTAAACGTTGCTACTTGTAACCGATAGAAAGTGGCAGATTTTATCCAATATCTTTAAAAGTCAATGTAACTACGTACACGAAAAGCATTGTGTACTGAATGCAGTTTATGCAAATGGCATCGCTGAGTGAACATCGCCCACGGCCCAAGAGACATTGTTTGGCAATGACTGCTGTGCAATGCAGGAGAAAGTACACCATATGTTCCGAAACTGTTTAAAAAACTCCATATACTCGTAGGACACTCAGCTTTTAGAAAAACCAACTAAATGAAAAGTAGAGCACATTTTTCTATCGTGTGGTTAGTGCCTAACCTGGTGTCAGAGTTTTTATGCCGCCCATATGATGGGCCTCTGACTTGGCTTTACATGCCGTCGAGAAATATCTCTCAGGCGTGCTGGTTTCCTCACAATGTTTTCCTTCACCGAATCAAGTGATAATTATACAATACGTATGTACATGAATCCGAATAATCAGAGGAACAGAAATGATGTATAGCGATGAATGATGGATGATGAGAAAGTTGATATTGCTAAGAAAGACTGAAGACGTGAGATGACGAGATGGTAAGACTGGTTGAGGTCAAGTAAATATGAAAGAAAGGAAGGGAACTAATCCAAACTTGGTGTCTGACAGCAAAAACTCAAGAGATGTCATCAATTTCAAACGTCGTCGTTGAATTTCACAACAATAAATAACGTCTTTTACAAATTAGCATTTCCAGAGCATAAAATTACCAATGAAGAACACTCAAATGCGATCGATCTCCCAATACGGGTAATAAACGTCGAAAACTTTACGGGTAATTTGTCAACGTACTTTCAACTGTCAATTCAAGTAAATGATGAATCGTATTTAGAGTTTAATTTCCCAAAACGGTGAAGAGATGCATCGTGAAGTATGTTATGCGTGCATTTACCTGCACTGGGCCCGCGTGGTTGATTATGGCCCACTAACCCACATAGAGGAGGCCTATGTCCCAGCGATGGGAATGATACTGTTTATGCTTACTGACGATAGGCCGAATGAGCTGTGGGCCCGTTAAGCTGAGGATTGGTGCCCTGAAACAGTGACACGGGGTCGCGGCAGACCGCTGAGGAGATGGCGGGACGAACTGGATGTGTTCCTTGAGAATTGGAAAGAACTAACGCGGAATCGTGACCGTTGGAAGGAATGGAGGGAGGCGTTTGCCCAGCAGTGGGACAATATGGGCTAGCTATAATAATACGTTTCCTTTCAAATTATTTAATCCATACTAATATTAATGCGAAAGTAACTCTGTTTGTTTGTTTGTTACCTTTTCACGACTAAACGGCTGATCGGATCGTAACGAAATTTGGCAAGGAGATAGATTATATTCTAGGGAAGGACATAGGCTATCTATCTATCTTTTTTCGCACATACATCAAAATTTCCACGCGAATAAAGTCGCGGGTAGCAGCTAGTTTCACATAAATCTTAATGAGCACTTATGAAACATCAAACATACATACGTGCATGGTTCGGATTGGTCGTTTCCTTGGAGAACAACCGGGGCGAAAATCTATGGTTACTCTTTTAAAAACAATTTCTCTTTGGCAGCTGCTGATGTCGACTAGCTATTATAATTGTTTACTGGTAATGTGTCAATGTACCTACTTACAACTGCCAATACATGTGAATGAGTGTAGTGTCAATGATGAATCGTATTACAGTTTATGTAGATGTGATTGCTCAGTGCGGTTAACATGGAAATTTCTAGAACAGCGCCCACGGGAATTTGTTTAGCGTTTAGCAACGGTACAGCGGTGGTAGAAAGTGGCCCACATGTTGCAAGGGTATTATTGAATCGATACTTAAATGCAAACCTGCATTTAAGTATCTGTGTATATAGTGAGATAATTTGTGTTGTTGTTTAAGTACATTACTTTTATGTGTTCGTGGAAACGCCGGGACGAATGAAAGGACCTCTAGAAGGGTGTATGCTCTGACCTTATCAGAGCTATTCTTCAGAAAGGTCTGGTGTGATCTACTCGGAAAAGGCGTGTGTGACAAGATGTATGGACGTGGACAAAGCAAATGGAATACTTATGCAAGGATCTTAGCAGTTTATGTTTGTATTTTGTTTGCTTTCTTTGGACTCATCTTTCGTTAATCCTTAACGCTCATCTTGGTCTGTCCATAAATATTTCATAGCGTTGTTTTATACAAGGTGTAGTTTTACACCCGTTGTTCATTCGATTTTGTTTATGTGAGTGTTCACTGTCATATTTGTTGCATAATGGACACTGCAAGCAAAATTACTTAAGATATCGAAATAATCAATACGTAAACATTTATAAACTGCCCATAAAACTCTTCACGGCTCATTGACAAATTGTCTGTTTCCTTATAATGACTATAAAATCGGCAATTCAGCATGCGATAAATATTTACCTGTTAGGCTGTTACCAATTGATTCGTTTATTGACCGATCTAATATTTCTCTGTTGTCTTGCGGATATATTTCTCCATAATTAACATCACGCCTGTAATCCCCGAAGGGTAAGGCAGAGGGTACCCCTACATTTCATCGGTACTGTGTTTGTTCCACGTCCCAAGGGGGTGAGGCTATTGGCACAAGTACTGACTTTAGCTGCTACTAAGATAAAACTAAATAACACTGCCCGACTTGGAAATCGAATCTAGGACATCATGGTCAGTAGTAGCGTTTCCGATCTCTATAGCAGCGAAGCAGTTTTATAAAATAAGTGCAAGAGAAAAAATAAACCTCTTTGAAGTCCCAAGCTCAGAATAAAATTGTTATTTGAAGGGCAAATATGACCAAGGTACTAAATGAAATGCAGACTGACTGGATATTATCCTTGAACTAGCTTCAACCGAAGCCTTGTTCACTTGTCATAAAAGTATATTTAGAAACGTTATAATGGTAATATCTTATCATTTTTCCAGCGAAAAACATGTTGTCTTCATGATACACACATAGTACATAAAGTCACTGTTTTTTGTACAAAGGTAAACAGAAGCTACACGCAACGCCACCAACCCTTACAATGTAAACTCCTTTTCTTCCGTCCACCTTCAATAATCTGGTCATACACGCTGAGCATGTTGTCTCCATAAATGTAGGTTTAGTGAACAACGGAAAGTCACCCTTGTTACCACCTTGTTGAGTGGCTACTATTGAAAGTTACAAGCTGTTATCGCATAGTTCGACACTTCGGGTTTGATACAAGTTATAGTATGAGGGTGTAAAACGAAAGGCACTTGTTCACCGCGTCTTTGCGACAATTTTTTTGTTCTAGAAATCTAGACCATACCTGGGTCGTTTTTACAAAACTAGTTTATAAGTTTTTACGTTACATTAAATACCTCCATGCCCCGTTTATATTTTTACGTATGCATCAATCAGCGCAATGTTGTGAGATCGTTACATTGAGTTTTACCGTAAAACGTGATTTTTAATCCCAAAAAATAGTCTTTTCCCAGCAATAACTTTGCGTATAGTTACTTAGTTTGATGTATATGTTAGACTCAAAGGCCGAAAATGCTCATTGAGCGAAACAGCCGACCACATCGTCATGTGGCAAAATGAAAACGACACCCATGACGAAAATTTTCTCTTCCGCCATCTTGGGTTTTCATTTCGACATGACTATCGGCATCAGCGCTCCCGAAAATCATGAAAACAACTCATATTGATAATAAAAAAAATTGCAGCCGACATCTCGAATTTTCATTTAGGCATTACCTTATTCATCATCAACGGCAAGTTCCTTACATCGGGTTGTGGCTGTTTGAAAAAGGCTTAGAACGCGTGCTGGCATTTATTCAATACCACATTGCAATATGGTCGTTTTTAAAACAACTACGACGCGAATTTCACTTATTGGTCGTTTTGATTTAGCCATACCGCGATGTGGTCGTTTTTTTCGCTCAATGAGCGTTTTCGGCCTTTGAGCCTAACATATAGAATGCTTGGCTGACGGCTTCGTGAAGAGTCCGTTTACACCTTGTTTGTAAATCGCCTTAACGTATAAGCAAAAATACCATATACAAGTCGTAGCACGTGATCTGTAATTAATGTAAGTAAAGTGAGTAATAAAATATCCCAACAAGGTAACTACTGACAGAGTTACGTATATACAGGGTGGCACCGACAATACGACAATAAATTAAACTGCGTATACCTGCCTGGGAACGTCATGAGGTATCACGTTCCCAGTCTCCATAGAAAAATTCGTTCGAATATATTCAGTAGTTTAGTCACAGGACGTTATTTTTCATATTCGGAATTTTCTACATGATGTAGATTAATAGGCTAGCACTGACAGGTTAACGACCCCTGCATCGGTATAAACACTAAACACATGTTGCCAACTCACTATTTCAAAAACCTTTGCCAAATTCGTTCCTTAAATGTTATTTCCAGACGCGAATTAGTGTAAATTATACTTAAGATTAGTTAAACAATATTTATAAATGGTGTTGTATTTCGTAAACAGTTTTATGCTATTTAGTTTGTTTGAATTTTTTATTTTATTTCGATGCTAGGATTTTTTTGATTGTTTAAAAATATTCCTATGAACTAGTATTACCAGTGTTTTCATTTACTGTCGTATTGTCGGCGCCACCCTGTATTTAAGTTCCTATCCGTAGTTGTAAGGAAGTACTATAGAAACTGTTTACACTAGACAGCGTAACTAGTTGGCAACGACACACAAACGACACGCGTCTTACGACGGGGACTGCAGAGAAAATAAAAATATTAAGAAAATCAAAAATACCTTTTTAAAAACAAGATATTCCACGTGCCCAGAGTTATTCTAGAACAGTTTGATTATGTTCTTGCACTTGAGCTTTTGTTGCCTAACACCTGTACTGAAACTATCTGTAATGAAAACAAACGCCCCTGACGCGTCACGCAAGTGGCATCGCCTGATGTGAACGAGGCATCAGGAAATATAGATAATGTTTACACTATACAGCGTGTTTGCACCGTAATTGGAAATATATCTCCGTTCACAGGAGTGGCTTTGATATACGCTCGCTGAGGGCCTTTCCTTTATAATTGACGTAGTGAATTATTGTCGGTTTCCGGAGTTACAGCGGGTACTGTTTCCTATTTATTTTTGTCTGCAATTTGTTGTGTAATGCTTGCCGCAGATGTAATGAAGGAACGTGATCTAAAAGTATTTTGTCTGGCTATAATGGTTTATTTTTATTATGTCGGTTACAGTACAGATTTGAGTTAAGTAACAGTAAAAATACTGGATTTTATTTTGAGTTTTTTTTAAACTGCTATTTTATCTGTCTACCATCCTTAGTTGAATGGTAGAGAATGCCTAAGGCAATAAGTCCGCCTTTGAACCTTTTTTGTGTGCGATTTTTTTAAAATAAATACTCTATTTATGTTCTTTTAAGTTATGAGTGCTTCATTTTTTGCGTCACGTTCACGTTTAGTGCAAGTGAATGGATTATCTTTCCTTCTTTTCATTCGGGCATCAATCACGTTATTTATTCAAGTACAAATGAACAAAGATAGTACTTAATATTCAATTTAATTTGACAATCACTAACATTCTTCATCATTGCTTCACTAAACGACATCAAGTCAATAGTGCCAAATCTAACAAAGATGTCCCCACCAAAACAACACATGAGCACATGCTTGTATTGTACCACGTTTCACCACACGTGTTACTGAACGTGCACTCACAAGCACGTATATGACAAAATAGTAGATACTGCTACTAAAAGTGAAGAATTTTACACCTCATTGATTGTTCTTCACTATGTTATGAATGTAGTATATGTAAGAATATCAGATGCTCAGGGAAGGGTTGCAAATTGAAATACGTTTATCTGGTAGAATCTCCTTATTAGAGTATCGATGGCAAAAAGTTCAAATATGTTAGGGTCATCAATTAAAAACAAAAAAATGAAGATGCTGAGCTGGTCTGGAGGCGTGACGAGACAGGACAAAGTACGAAACGAGCATTTCCATGGTAGTTTCAAAGTCGCCCCTATACCAGAAAAACTAACCGAGAGTCATCTCAGATGGTATGGCCAATGAGAAGAGAAAAGGAACATGTAGTGAAGAAAGCATTGCAACTACCTGAATTTAGAAGAGGTAGAGGACGACCTCCGGCTACGTGGTAGACTAGCATGACGAAGCTCCTATTGGATGAAGAACTGCCCAACCCGACAACCCAGGACAGAATATCAGCATAGAAGAAGAGACTCAAAATCCAGCCACGTCAACTGCGCTCACTGATGCAAGTGATGACCTTAGGTGATCAAGTTTAGTGATGACCTTAGGTGATCAAGTGATGGCGGAAGGTGCGCATTTGTCCGTGTGGTTGAATTATTGATTATGTTCCTCAATAATTACATATACTGCGTTTCTACGAATGTGAGTGCAGTAAAATGGATTGTTTAATACAATGTTGAGTTCATTGCAGTATATCTAAAAATAGAGATGCTTATTTTGTAGGTTCGACGTTAGTTCATTGAATCGTTTGCGGATTACAACGATCTTGTTTATGGTCAGGAAACTATTTCATTGTTATGTCCGGTGCTTACAATGTAGTTTGACGTAGAATATTATTTAGCAGTGTGATATTCAAAGAATATTTGAGATGAAGCCGCAATTGGAAGAAACGCATGATGAAGTACTTACACGAATGGTAAGAGAAGCTATCTATAAAATTTGTAATTGATCGTTTTCTATTGTTAAGTACAGTAACTATTTTTTTTTTCAGGTTCTTGTAAAGCAGCAGTGTGTGGTTTTAGTTAATACTAAAATTTTACTTAATATCGGTTTTACTTAATACCCGTATTTCGTAGGATACATTTACTTTGAATATTTTTGTAAAGGCTGTTTTTTTAGAGGTTAAGTACTTTAAGTTGAAATAAAACTCAGAAAATGTGTTTAATATCCATGAAATTGGCTTTAATTGATTGATATTTTTTTATGTTTGAATATGATCTTGGGCATGTGGTCTCCGCTGCTGGTTTCTTTGAGTAAATTAAACGTAACGTGCCCTGTTTGACATGTCACGCCGTCTTGTTGAAACCACTTGTCTGCAACATTAATGCCTTACAATTTATGAACCAAAAGTTAGTAATCAAGTCTCCGTACAGCTCTCTGTCGACTATAACATTCTGACCATCTTCATTTTTGAACCTTTGATGAATGATCAATTTCACGTAATTGACCTGTTAACCTTGGTCGTGCGATTTGAGAATATTTTCTATGAGAATTTATGTAAAATCGCATGTCTACGTCGATAGAGAGAAGCCAACATTCAACGCATTATTGCCCAAATTAGACCAATTTAACGCTAATTGGAATATGTGCAAATTGGCCCTCCAATTTCAGATTTCGCCATGTACGCGCCAGCCGCAGTGGCCATATACTCGTAATCATATTGAAACAAAAATGGCATAAAATTATCAGTCGATATTAAAATCATTTTTCTGTGTTTTATTTCAATATATAGTTCTCCGCCTCTAAAAAAATATTGTTTACATTGCCGAGACATTTGTCTTCAAGGAAAATTAAATAGGTTCTATTTACGAATTTCAGTTTGATATACAGAAATCTTGAATTAGATTGGCAGGTATGCTTGACGTCATCAAACGTCAAACGGATACTGTGTGACTACCCTGCTCCAATATAGGAAACAATGGAGCCGATTACTTTATAAGGGGGGAAGAATTTGGTAGGTTATGTGTGCAATAAATATAGATTACAATGTTAAGACTGATGAGAAATCTGTCCTTGAACACTTTTGTTGGATGGTCCTTCCTTGAAAGCAAGCATAATATTTATCAGGAAAATACTTTTAGACTTTTGTCCTGATGTTTATAAGCCTGATTGAGAACAGACAGATGTGTTAATGCGGAATTTGTTAGAACAGCCTCATATTTGTGCAGTCTCTTGGTTAAATTAAACTGTTGTGTTGATCGACAAGTCATGAGCTGACGTGTGTATGTAAGGAACATGCTGTTATAAGAACCGCAGTTAATAAATATAGAATCAGGTACAAGAAGGCAGCCAGAAACGTCTGCAAAACAGTCTTACCAAAGGGTGTTGGGAACTGGGTTTTGGTTAGGTAGGTAGTTGCTCCATATAAAATACTGGCAAATTAGCTGCATCTGGTTAGACTGGAAGCTGATCTCAAGTTGTGCAAAGGCTAGGAAGTAATGATGATGATTCGAACATTCTTCTTTCTTTATCGTATGGTTAGTGCCTAACCTGGTGTCAGATTTTGTATGCCGCCCAAGGGCCTCTGACTTGGCTTTTACATGCCGTCGAGAAATATATCTCAGGCATGCGTTTCCTCACGATGTTTTCCTTCACCGGAGCAAGTGATAATTATAGGTATAATACGCACATAATTCCGAAAAATCAGAGGTGCATGTCTTGGGTTCGAACTCGAGACCTATGACTTGGCAGTCCAACGGTCACACCACTAGACTATCACTGCTCATGCATGCATATGCATGCTCTGCTATTCGAATATTGATAATTTTGATCCCGTATTTTAAAGCAGAATTAATCTCGTAAAAGTTTTGGAAACTGTCTGAACCGCGTTTTAGATAACCTAAAGTTGTTCAGTCGTAAACTGTCTGCAAGTTCAGTTCTAAAATTAACGGCATGAATGAAAATTTTCCAGCACCATAACTTGTGCTCTTCAGACCATAACAAGCTATTAAGGGACCTAATTTGGGCCATAATTTTGATTTATTAGGCACTTGTACGATATTGGTAATTTTATGTGTCAAATTACAGGATTGTAATTTGACTCGTCTGTATTTGGGAGGATTGTATATCTTTCAGCTTTTGTCTAGGATTGGGTGAAAGTTGTGTATTAAACCATTTTCAAATTTATAAAAATAATTATAAACAACCTCAGTGAGGAGCTCGTGGCTAAATAATAACAGCCGCTTGGATCAACCTTTAGGTTAAGCCGTGCTTGCCTATGTTTGTCTGTGGATGGGTGACAAGCCATTAAGTACATACCGAGTTTCTTCCGTGCCATGGAAAGCACGTTAAGCCGTTAGTCCTGGCGTTAGTCCTGTGTAGATCTTTGATAGTCGTTAGGTAATCAGTAGCCTGAAAGTCTGACAACCAGTCTTACCACGGGGTATCGTATTACTAAGTACCAACCGGGTTGTGGAGGTCAGATAGGCAGTCGGTCCATGTAAAATACTGGTATTCGTCGGCGTCCGGTTAGACTGGAAGCCGACCCCAACATAGTTGGGAAAAAGGCTAGGCAGATAATGACGTAGGTCGGGGTGGTGACCCCAGGGTAACCACTGCCCTCTCAAATATTAAATAATTTATGACAATCGGAACCTGGTGATTGTTTTATACAGTTAAACGAACTGCACGGTAAGCACCTTGATGTGACAGTGTCAAGGCGAAGACTTGACGGCAGGTACGGCATATATGTGAATATGGCATTGTAGGTAACAAGGTAATAGTATGTTTGTCAGTACGTTGTGTGATTTACCTGATGGCTATTTGCTTTGATATATTTTTAAAGGAGGTGACAGCTGAGATGCCGAGTAATAGAGAGAAGTATGGAAGAAGAAGACACGCTGCGCCGACCCCAAATAAATTGGGATAAGGATTGGAGAATGATGATATCTTTTATTTGCGTCCGTGAATGGACTTGGCAACTAAGGCCTTTTAATTCTGGTTTCTTACACAAGGTTTAAATCCAGGAGTTACAGTTTTAGAGGTCCAGACATAAGTCAAGCGCTTCCTGACATGTCATTGCAGCCATCAAAATCCCTCACTATTACCCTTTCATGAACAACTACCGATTGTGTCATATGCAACGACAGTAAACGTCGTGGCAGAAAAAGATGATAGCGAGACGAGCTTCACGCATAACTAAAGGTTGCGAGTTTAATCCTAGCAGCAGGAAGACGTGTTTAGGATAAGGAGAGAGAGGACAATACAGTCTTAATCTAGCAAATGATAAACTCAAACTAAAACTCAAAGCATTTATTTCAATTAAACCATTACAGGCACTTTTGAATGTCAAAACACAAAAAATAAACTACTCGTAGGCTACAGTCCCAGTCACAGGGCATAATAACTTGTGAAAGTACTGTAGTTGCCCATTCGAAAGCGTAGATCTCTATGGAGAAGAATGGGCAAGAAACTCCATGGACACTCTTTTAAATAATTATATACATCATTGATACATCGAGCGACTGTCATTTTTTAGACTTTACAGATGTAGGACCTTCACCAAAAGTTAAAGATAAGCAAGGTTGTCAAGGTACATGTATAACGTTAAGTAAAATAGGTGAATGTTTAAGTAAAAATTCAGGTAGTAATTGGCAAAAATTCTTTGACATTTCTTAAGGACCAATTCTCCTTTTTGTTATCCGGATATATACCGATCACTTCCGATTTAATTTAAAAATATACTGAACTAACCTTTGTTAAAAAATATCGATTCATTTAATCAAGGGTCGGACTTTATTGATCAGGAAAGTTTGAGTGACCAAGTTCAGGAGCTTTCAATTTAGGCTAAGATGAAGTGGGTATAACTTTAAATTATATTCTGAAGTTGACTTAGTTATTATCTTCAAGTGTAGTTAGTTATTTAGTTTTGATGGCTTGAGCTTAGTTTAAGTGTTTCAGTTGAGCTTTGTTCTGTAAGTGCGTTTTGGAAATAGGTCGGGATCAGGAGATGCTGATGTAGACAAGCAGGATACTTTTGTACTGTTATTTTTGCGGTTTTTTGTATTTCGAAGGCGATCGCCCCAAGTAACATGGGACAAGGGCAGGAAGAAGATGATTGTATATTCAAAAGTAATGTAGCATAACAATAGCCAAAAAGACAAGTTCTTTTATTACAAGAACTACTATTTTCTGCTTATAATCAGTGACTTTTTAGTTATGGGGTATAATAAAGCTAATTCTTTACAACAATAGGAACTGCACCAGTGTTGTCACTTCTCTCAAGTTATCTCACTCAAAATTAAAAGAAAAGGTTGTTAGGATTTTAACAATAAACGTTAATAAATCCTACAACATGTGACGTTTTAACGTGTCATGTTTGACATCGTCGTCGAGAACCTATTCTTTGTCACAACATTGACTTCATTGACTAAGCAGTCCTTTAGAATACCAAGTCTTAGGTCACGACTTCGAACCCATGGCACGCGCCTCTGATTTTTCGGATTCATGTGCGTATTGTATACTTATCAATAGCTTCGGTGAAGGAAAAACATCGTGAGGAAACCAAATATGCCTGAGAGATATTTCTCGACAGTCAGAGGCTCATGGGCGGCATAAAAAGTCTGACATCAGGTTAGCCACTAACGACACGAAAAAGGAAGATGACTAATTGCTTTCAAAAGGAATCCGCTCAGACTGGCCCAGGAAACAGTGACGAGGCGACCCAGGCACGAACCGC
The DNA here is from genome assembly GCA_964057025.1 of Standfussiana lucernea. NCBI lineage: Eukaryota > Metazoa > Arthropoda > Insecta > Lepidoptera > Noctuidae > Standfussiana > Standfussiana lucernea. The sequence goes on from OZ059799.1 coordinate 14,710,596, forward strand.
AAAGGTTGGTTCGAGGTGGCTCAGGAATGGGAGACTTGAAAAAAATTGGGTGAGGTCTTTTTCTAGCAGTGAGTCGGTAACTCGGTATCAGCAACAATAAGGTGGGAGAATAATGATGATACAGCATCTAATTGTGTGTTTTTCTATTAACTCCTTCTGCATGTCGATAAAGTCAAATAGAAATTAATAAGGACATAATAGTGAGGGCCAAAATGCACCAAAAATACATGAAACCTTATTTGGAAACAAATAAATTCGGAGCAAAAATTTCACCGACACCATCTCAGCAGTTTTCGTGATTTTCCTAAACAATACATAGACAGATAGTTGTGTGTGTGTAGTGTGTTGACAGCCTTGTTTAAAAATAATATGGTCATCATAAATCATCACATTCTGTTTAGGAAACACTTAAAAGATCAACGAGCACATAACATCCGCATAGTTTGACCCACATATGAAAATAAACGAATAATAAAATTAAGGCTTTTGACTTTGGAAGGGATCACGCATACTACGTTGTTTACAACATAGACGACCTTCAATGTACAGTATTTAACTATGCAATAAACAATGGTTCTCATAGTTATCGTATGAAATATAGAGGTGCATTCAAGGTGAACTAGAAAGCATCCGTTTTCACTAACACTAAGAGAAACCTGAATGAAGACATAAATATGGTTGCACTGCTGTAATTTCAACTCTTTCCACTTAACTAAGCCATTCGTTTAGATGTCGTTAATACGGGCAATATTTCCTTTAGCCGCTATGGCTAGAGGCGTAAAAGTACTTATATGGATTTTTTTTTTAATTAAGTGGGCTTACTCTTGTCCTCAATCTTGTCCTGAGAACAGAGATGAAGTCGACGATGGAACGAGCTAACCCAAAGATTAACTCGCGACTTGGATAGATTGGGGTCAAAAGAACTTGGGAACACCGACGCAGGCAGGAGATTCCACTCCTTGGCAGTGCGCAGAATAAAAGATCTAGCAAAGCGCTTCGTGCGAATGTGTGGGACATAGACGAGGTATGGCTGATAACCTGCAGTACATCCGGACTCCCGATGGAAGAAGGGAGAGATGGTGGAACGAGCCCGTGGAGCTCTTGGGCACACTCACCGAAGTACAGTCTGTAAAAGACCAACAAGCATGCAACTTTGCGGCGGTGGGCCAGGCTATGAAGCTTGGTACCCACCAGCTTATCATCACCAATGAACCTTTTGGCTCTGCGCTCAACACAGTCGAGGGTGGCTAATTGGTATTTGGCTGAGCCATCCCAAAGGTGACAGCAAAACTCCATGCTGGACCGGACTTGAGTTTTATATGAGACAAAAAATTGATATTTTTTGCCATTTAGTTTTCCAACGTTAAGTTTGATAAGCGTTATCTATCAAACATGTTTTAACTGTTGCTGGACGAGTACTTTGACGCCTATGTGACCTATTGTCGTCGTTGTATACAGGATAGACAGGACACTGACGCGTTTACGGTTAACACGTACTCAGTACATAATTCATCGAAATGGTAATCAGAGGAGCTCGTGGCTAAATAATAACAGCCGCTCGGTTCGATCTTCAGGTTAAGCCGCGCTTGCCTGGGTTGGTCCGTGGATGGGTGACCACCTATTACATACCGAGTTTCCTCCGTGCCTCGGAAAGCACGTTAAACCGTTGGTCCCGGCTGTCAATTGTAGATCTTTGACAGTGGGTACCGGTAGTCAGTGGCCTGAAAGTCTGACAATCAAAGGGGTATCGTATTACACAGTACTAACTGGGTTGTGGAGGCAGATAGGCAGTCGCTCCATGTAAAATACTGGTATTCAGCTGCATCCAGTTAGACTGGAAGCCGACCCCAACATAGTTGTGAAAAGGCTAGGCAGATGATGATGACGTTTCATTTTCAAAATCTGTTGTTCCCTACATTTTGACCATGTAGGTATTGCACTTTTGTAGGAAGCAGCTGATTTTGTGGGGGTTCAGAGTGATGTCCTGAGTACGTGGTACGGTAATCACGTCGCGTCGGTGTCCCTTCCACCCCGTGTATGTATGTAGGTACTTACTTTTAGTCTTATTTTAGATCTATTTGTAGTTTGTATAAAATGAACATAGCAATGAATTCAATACTGTTACATAAAATAAAGAAGATTTAAACACAGTTAAATATTTCACTAACGTAATTTCATTGCAAGAAAATAGGCCCATTACAACTGCAATTGGCATCATCAAACCAAATCAATTACCTACCAATACTAATGTCACGAATAAGCTAAAAGCTACGCTTTCTAGCAAATAAATTATAAGTCAGACAAACGTTCACGTAACACTAAATGGTTATAAATTATGATCGCCACAAATCTCCGAGGAAGTTAGGAGCAATCAATTTACATAATAGTAAACGACAAAATGTCGGAACACTGCGATGGTGGTCCAATAGATAGCTGTCGCGTAATCGAGCTTCGATTATGGTGAAAGGGATTTTAGCGAGGAAAAAACGCAAAAACGAATTTCCCTTGAGAACTCTTGGACATTACAGGAGAACGCTAAGGAATGTAATCGGGGAGATAGGCTCTTGGGCACGTACATAAGACCGTTTTTCTTCGTCCCATGTGGCCATAGGAATTTCAGTCCCACTAGTAACTAGGTATTCGGGAAAAGAGTTACTTTGATGGATACGGAAGAAAATTACTAGACCATCATCGCAAACATGTAAATCAAAACGTGATTGCCAGCCAAATGTATTGAGTGAAGATATAACGAATACAAGAGAATTAAATGAATTAAACGAAGATGAAACAAGGACGGTAAACGAAGAGTAATGTTAAAATAAACTGAAAAATGGTGATGAGAACATTAGAACCATACTATGCATTACTTGCCATTCAAAGGGATTATATAATATATACCATTCAAGGGATATTGATAAAAAAAAAACCAGTACATTCCGAAGAATTCATCATTTATCGGCGCGAAATTGCCTGGCAGTCTTTCAAATGATGTAATTTCTATCCAAGTTATTGGATTTAAAATTGAATCGTCCCAATCGAATTCAAACTGAGTTTTCTCTTGATTGGTGAATACTGTATTTGAAATACATAATTTAATTTCAGATTCCAATATTGGACGAGTATTCAATACGGCAGCTGTGATGAGATTCAAGTATCTATTTATTTATCCATTAAATTTCAGCTATTCAAATTGAATTTCTGAAGCAAGTAAAGGCCAGTTACATTAACGAGGGACATAGAATTTTAGTGAAATATTTAACTAAAGAAGTTACATCAATCATTCATTGAACCAAAGTTGAACAACTTCGCTATTAAACAAGATCTTACTACATACCGATTTTTATTACACAATTCAGATTTTATGTTTCATCTTTAGTTATTAACCAACTCAAACAACTCAGTATTTAATGGTACAGTAATCTTATAATGTTAGACTTAACTGTTAAGTAATTTACGTTACGGTAAAGACTAGACACTGGTTGAAGGGAACTGGTCTAGAATTTGGTATTAACACTAGCATTCGATTGAGTGAAGCATAATCAGAGAATCAATGTAATCCCACTACTGGGGCATACGCCTCCTCACTGTAAAAAGGAATGAGCTGGAAACCATAGGATCCCTGTACGGATTGGTGGAAGCTACATGTCTAAAATGTTTGGTTCTTGGGCATGGTTTCCTTACAACGACTTCACCATTTTAATAGCACGATTGAAAACAGACGCTAAAAATGATTCAATAAAATTCTATAACAAGGAAGTATTCTTCTTCTTAGCAAAGATCTAAAGCAGTGGTAGCTTAGTGGTGTGACCGTTGGGCTGCCAAGTCATAGGTCTCGAGTTCGTACCCAAGACACGCACCTATAATTTTTTCGGAATCATGTGCGTATTGTATAATTACCACTTGCTTCGGCGAAGGAAAACCTCGTGAGGAAGACAGCATGCCTGAGAGATATTTCTCGACTGCATGTAAAACCAAGTCAGAGGCCCATGAGCGGCATAAAAACTTTGATACCAGGTTAGGCACCAACCACACGATAAAGAAGAAGGAAGTATTGAAACCGGTCAAAGCGTTGCCCAAAAAAAGATATAGAGCGTTAAGACCACATCACGTGAGTACGATATATTAGCAACAGGCAATAAATATGTCAACTGCGTTTAGATAAATAAAACACATTGAATGATTTCAGGCCGTCGTTGATAAATCGATTTATAATCTTTTGTCTATGCTCACTATGTCAAGGTTGTGTCCTGATTTCTATATCTGATAGTGTGTGCTTTTATAGCATTTGGGACAGGTCGGACTGGCAGCGGTTGATTTACATGTAAAAGGCGGGACTGAGATCGAAATAAATGGTGGTGAGATTGTTAATGAGGGTGATGTAACTGAAAATATACTTGTTGTTAGTGTCATCAAAGGATAAGAAAGTCTCTAAGGACCCAATGCTGCGAGAATAATGTTATCAAAATTTTTGTAGGCGTTCGAGGACCACGGAATGCATGAAAAAACCGTAAAATACACACGCAGTAAACGAAACTGAACATCAATTCTTAAGATAAAGTAACACGTTAAAGGAAGAGCTTGGATGCCAAAGGCACAGATCAGGGAGATTGGCATAAATGAAGAAAGTCCTTTACCCAGCAGTGGGTTAAGTGAGACTGTAAATGATGATGAAGCATGTTTTGCAAATTTAGGGTTTCAACATTTAACAACCCTTATCATTAAATCACTTTTAACTTCTTTAAAATACAGTTTCCAGATGATGCGTGTCTGCCCGCTATAGGAAAACCCGCTGACATCGCGACAGAGTCCTTATATCCATCCATCATGACATCATCTGTCACCAGTCATAATACGGGTGACATCAACAGCACCACGCTACACAATTGAAGAAACCTGGCTTGGGAAACCAATGGCGCCGGTTCGTCATAACATTGGAGGTATTTATTATTTAGATATGCAGTGTTTTTCTTAGATCGGTCATGGTTTGTTACAGAAAAGAAAACCCATAACATACCTAGCCATTAATCCCAGAAAGAATAACCTTTATTCCTTCTGGAATTAAAGGCTAGGTAGTAGTGAAGAAGACAGCATGCCTGAGAGATATTTCTCGACGGCATGTAAAGCCAAGTCAGAGGCCCATGGGCGGCATAAAAACGTTGACACCAGGTTAGGCACCAACCACACGATAAGGATGCGTTGCCCAAAAAAAGATATAGAGCGTAAAGACGAAATCGCGTGAGTACAGGTGTTCGTGAACATCATTTGCAATCATATCATGATGAACCCACATTGCGTCAGTTATGTTTTAGTCATAAGAGGGGATGAACATACTTTTGTCAACCGGAAAAAAAACCAGTTTCCGAGCTGCTACTGTGAAATTCCTGATGGAAAAAGTTAATAAAAAAATTCCCGACATTAAAATTGAAACCAGAAGTTCATACTCTGCAGTAACTGCCACTACGAGACCAATGAGGCATGTTCATGATCCATGTAAGCATATTAATCCATGAAGAAGCGCAACACCCGCTCAGCGCTCAAAACTGCGCTCTAACCTTAATACCCAATCCGATAAGTTGTACGTACCATCCACAGGCTACGTCTAAAACGATGCTATTAACCCACTGCTTCGGGGGCTTGGAACGGATTTATGTAAGGAAAATCAGATATGAACCCCCAGAATTCTGTCGTTGAACTCGATAACACGCTCGATATTTATTAGATTATCTTTGTCGAAAGTATTATTTGTGCGCAATCTACACTTATATTACAAGCTTACAAAGTAGGGGGTAATCTTCGGATCTTGTGATCCGATTCCGAAAATCGAGTGTCATAGGCTACGTTTAAAATGTTCCCGTATGTTTATTTCCGTAAATAACGGAAGCGAAGCCGCAAGCGAAAGCTGGTTACTTTATAAGTCAACAACGCCTCAACAATCGATTGTAAAGATCATGACAAATGCTCTAATTTAATAATTATTAAATTAGATATAATTGTTCTTGTAATAGCTCCACAGATCTCTTTGCGATTGACTGCGACGATCGCTAATAGCAATTTTACAACCGTGAATAAAACGTTACTACAGTTTCTATTGTAAGCCGTTGTTATTATTGCTGACATACTTAAATAGAGGCCAGTTGACATTAACTCAGCAGCATGATAAGTGATATGTTGGCCAGACGAAGACAACGAACTGTTTAGAAGAAAAAAAACAACATTTGCATATTCAAAATAGAAAGTGAATTTTAAATGACACCAGTACCTAGGGATTATTTAAGTCTGTGCTGATTTCCGACGCAAATTAAAAAAAAATAATATCTAGGAACCTCATGAAATCTTGATGACTAATGGATGGACAAGATTCCGGAAGAAGAACCGTGAGAACTAAAATGATCTCATGAAAATCCAACTTCAAAATTGTAAGAAGAAGAATTTTAACGTTGAATTTAAAATCTGTTGGATGCTGTTGCAACATTTGATACAGAAATATACCGGTGCAACGGGATACAGTGAATGCCAAGCATTCTCAACTGTAAGTGAGGAGTGACTAGTCATCTATAAACATATTTTCGTTACCACTCATGGTTGTAGAGAGAGATCGTATTATTTTACTGTAGTATATATAACTACTTACGTAGCTTAGCATTTCCGTACCTGATGATTGACTGATTGTCAGACGGGCAATCATATTCATAACAATAGAATATTCAGAGATGTTTCGATGATGAAATGTCTTTTTCCCTTATTCTATGTATAGACATCGCAAAGTTGCACGAAGATTCCTTGTATATTATTAATAATACATTATATCTTGAAACGGGAGCTATGCCTCCAAATTTGCATGGAATGAAGACAAGTCAAGATAAATAGAGTTTATGAGGAAACAAATTATTGATGCCAAAGGCAAAGTAGAGTGAAGTAGAAATGGGAGATACATATGGGGCCATCAATAAATTACGTCACACGTTAAGGGGGAGGGAGGGGGTTGACGAAGTGTGACATTGTGCGACAAGGGGTAGGTGGGTCCAAAATTTTAACGTCACATTTTTTTAATGTAAAAATCCAAGTTTTAAAAATCTAAATTTGAACTCCATCAGTATGATAAATTGCAAAATTACAAATTATGTGACGTCACACTAGGGAGGGGGAGTTTCACAAATGTGACCAGCTGCGACTAGGACGGATGGGGGGGTTCAAATAATTATGAAATTCGTGTGACGTAATTTATGGATGGCCCCTAAGCAAAAGATTGACTACAATTATAGACTGCTACTATATTGAATACGAATGAAAAAACAACATGAGTACTTACCTTTTATCGTTTCCTCATAAAATGACATTTCCTATAGAAAAAATGATAAAGTATTTACTGCCTACATGTTTGTATTCAAAGCAGGCAGTCAATTTAAATATTTATTCATCTTAAAAAGGTACTTCCTCAATACATATTGTAATAAGGGTCATGGCCTAACATGATTTTGTAAAGACTGACGTATGTATCATCTTGTCTATCGAGAGCCTTTTTTATTTGGTATATTTTGTTAAATAAGTCTGTCTAGATTTTTTAGGAGTTACTGGTGATTGACAGTCTGCATCATTGCTGGGAAAACGCTTCCCCAGGACATGGCTACTAATTTTTTGATTCTAGCAGCCCAATTACGTAACTCACTTTTTTCACAATTCAAGGTATCTTGAAGGAAATTCGTAATGCATTGCTTCATTTGATTGAAACGTCTGCCTGCTTTCTGAAATTAATAGGGCATTGTGAGTGTGTCACGCAGTTGGGCACTTGGCTTATGTGGATCATTGCTTGTTGGTTTTATCTAGTACGGCTTGTCATCGCCAGTTCTTCCGTCCTACGTATGAACTACTTTGTACTGATGTTTATTAAGCACTTAGTTGTTAAACTAGCTTATTAATAATCTAGAACACTGGTGCTATTTGCCTTGTAAAACTCATTAGCATCTAGAATTCTAGACTCGTGTCAAGTTATGCTAAGTATTTCATTTAGGTTAGGTTCAATATTTAGGTCCTGTTTAGTCTCGTGGGTAGGTCACGTTTTGTTCTTGCGCGGGTTACTAGTAAATTAATAACAATGGCTGTAAGAGGAACTATTGCTGAACAATTCAGTAAGGATTAGGAAAAAATTCAAACTGCCAACGTATCTGGCCCCGTTTAGATTTTAAGTTTACTGATTTGTCCTTGTTAAGAAGCACATTGATTCTAGAAAATGAACCGTGTCATTTTGGTAGTTTTACAACGAAAACTGGTAACCAGACGTATTGGATGATGGAAACTCTGCACGCTGAATTTGAAAAGAACCATTAAAATTTCGACCAACCCGTACTGGATTCGCGTAGTGGACTATGTACACAGTCTCTCTGACCAAGAGAAAACCAGTGTCCCAGCAATGAGAATGATATAGGCTGATTAAGCATTAAAAATCGCGGAGCTTAAACAAGATGCGGTAATACACAGGAAAACCCTGAACACTCAGAAGACAGTTTATATTTCAAGTCAGTCAGGTGGCTGTCACCAGTAAGGCGGGTGATATACGAGACGACGTCGCCGGCCATGCGCCGGCGCCGACGTCCGGCGCCTATGTGACCACGTGCGTGACCGTACGCCATGTGTTCACGACTTAAATGAGGACTTAGAAGCTGGAAGATTTGATCGAGTGTAATTGTGCTAATGACCGCCGAAATCTATTAAATGAGGAGTTGTAGGAATTGGAAGTATGATCGAGACGCGGTGGGCTTAGAACCGTTGAAAACTTGGTTGGAAAGATTATTCTAGAACCTGATGTGTTGTAGTCCAGAAATAGGACGACTACCCTCGTCGGAATCCTTGAATAATTTCATAACCCTTTTTAACCTTTACTTAAAACGTGGAAAATGGTGTGGGTTACATGTTTGTTAAATCTTAGATTAAGTATCTCTCTGTATTTTGTAGCATGTAACTGTTTTTTGTCCCTAACAATAAATAAATAAATAAATAACCCAAGTAGTAAAAGTAACTTCATCCCAGTAAAGTGGATTTACCTCGATGGAACGGTAATCTTCCTCCTCCGCCCCTTTGCCCATAACATGCACCAGTCTGACTTCTGCGCTGCCACCGACAACGCCGTAAAAGTGGCAAAAGTTTTGGGCTAGCACGCAGCGACACGGGAACAAGAAGGACAACCTTTGTAATTCTCTCGGGAACCAAGTCTCAAATAAAAGTTCTACCGAATCTTTGGAAGTATTCAAACCGTAAAATAAAGATTTTTTTATCGACGTGGTAATCGTTGGTAATTAAAGATATATTTATTGCATAACTGTGTACAATTAGATCTTATTATAAACATAACTTTTTTGGGTTCAACAGTCTACCCATGTCGGATATGCAATAGTATTAGTGAAATTACTTACAAATATTATTATTTTTAATCAAAAACTTATGCAGATTATAAAATAAATTATCAATTAACATTTTCTATAATTTAAGAATTTTAAAGAATCCACTTCTTCATTACGTATATGATTAATTTTACTTTGTACTTCTGTAACTACAAAGTAAAATTAAACTACCACATCGTCATCATCTCAAATAGAACAGATCCTAAAGATAACTAACTATGCAAAGTTATCATTTAATCTCTATGTAACATCGACGATATCATTTAATTCTCATTGTGTGCGCACTACTATCCTACTATCTTAAGTGGCCTATTAATTGAGTCGTTCAAGATTATTTCTATGATTCACACTTTAGTTTCGATATTTGGACAAGTTTGAACATGTTCAGGCTCTTTTAGGCCAGACAGAGCTTGTGGTTTATAACATTTAAAAATAAACTTTGTTGTGAGTGCAATAAAGTGCAAAGTTGTACAACAACAACGAATCCGTCAAACGGTTCCTTGGACGACCTCGAGCGCAATTGCGCCGCACGTTTTTGTTTGCACTTTATGATTCTGAAAATAAGGTTCATAACTCATCGTCTGCAGCTCTGCTCTGAGCCTTAGGGGCCTGGCAAGACCCACCTTGTTCGTTGATAATAGGAAATAAGATCATTGAGTCAGAGGCTCGGCGCCTGCGCTCCGTAAGTGGTCATGCACGTGTAACTTTGCGTGGACGCCGCCTACAGGTGATGCTGCGATCGATTTCACACATGATAATAATATGGCATCTTAAGCTTTATGCCTCGATTACATAAATACAGAGTAAAGTGTTGATACAGAGAGCAGGAACCGTGCAAACGGCCGAGTGCACCTCCAAGCACATGACCAATATCAGTGCATAAATTCAAGGCCTAAGAGTCGTGGTTGCAGGACTTGGTGTTGCATTGAGAACTTCTTTGACAGCTAAAAGACGTTTGAAGGTTTCGTAGAACGTAGCTGTTGTTAATAATTTAATAAATAAAATTACGCAATAAAATACGTTTCGACAGAAGTATTAGAAGAAAATTTCAAAACTATGATGCGATACGACCCCATGCATAAGGGAAACTATTCAAGCACCTAGTGGTGCATAGCCTAGTGGTGTGACCGTTAGACTGCCAAGTGATAGGTCTCAAGTTCGAACCCGAGACACGCACCTCTGATTTTTCGGATTTTAGTGCGTATTGTATATTCGGTTAAGGAAAACATCGTGAGGAAACCTGCATGCGTGAGAGATATTTCTCAACGGCTTATAAAGCCAAGTCGAAGGCCCATGGGTGGCATAAAAACTGTGACACGAGGTTAGGCACAAACGACAGGTTAAAAAAAGAAGGGAAACTATGCAAAGTGGTGGTGTGAGGTAAGCTTGGACTTCCAGTCACGTGGGTTAAAAGAAAAACACCAGCTGAACTTACAGAACTTAGAAGGCAACATTAATGAGAGAGAAATGTTGCCACTGCGCACTTAGTATGGTCAAGAACGTAGTCGCTTGTATGTGGGTGGAAGTGCAATGACTGCTTAGGCATTCGGCATAAAGATTTATTCTCGTTTTATGACAAGGATAAATTAGAAATACGGTCGAAGCTGAGGGGGGATGGGTGCAATTGCCTCTGTCTATCCGTGACTGCTACCAAATCTAGTGATGCAGCGGTAATGAAAATTATTATTTAAGTATTTATTTTAAATGAAATATGAATGGCTTTACTTGAAAGTCTTGAAACGGACTCCGGACCGAAATTGGCCGAAGCACTGAAAAGCTGATCAGATGGACATTTATAGATGGAACTGTCCTGGAGCATAAATGTGGTGTTGTTTCATATACGATGGGACACTATATCGCGTCATGTGTATTCATATATATTGTTTGCGCACGCTACTGAAGACTCTAAACTCGTAGCCAAATTCTGAACTGAATCAAATTAGACGGCCATTGACACGCCAAAGAGAAGAAGAGCAATGGATACCCATTGCTCTTCCTCTTTTTACCAGCATCGTAGGAAGAGCAGACGTTACCATGACTACAACATACCGTGATTTGTCTTAGGACATGTTCTTTTGTATCGAGTGGCTGAAATTTTTGAATGTCATAACCAGATATAATTTTTGTTGAAGTGGAAACAAGATATCATATCACGAATGGACGTCAGAGCAACCTGTTTTACGTTTTCCGCAGTTAGAAGGCGAGTTTCAAAATGCATAAAACCTGATGATAAGTTTATGACTATGACGTCAAACTTAGAATTAATTTACTAAAGAACAAAAAAAATACTAGGTGATTAAAGAGAGTGGGCAGATATTTGCAGTTTATTGACATATTTATGAACAAACAAGTTAGTCAACTCCATAAAATGAATCTTTTCTGAGTCTAAGGATTATTATTATAGAAAGGAATGATTCCAGTGTCCAAGTGTGGCCATGCAGTTTCTTACCCGTTCATCTCCATAGAGCTCTACGCTTTGGATTGAGCAACTACAGTACTTTCACAGTTATTATGCCTTGTGACTGGGACTGTAGCTTCATTTTATTGGTGTCTTTATTTCGACAGTTGAAAAATGCCTGTAACTGGCCTACTTGAAATAAATGCTTTGATTTTGAGTGAATTTAAGAACGCAACGGACTGAGATTTCTAATTGATAAAGTTTTATATCCAGAAAGAATCTCATGACAACTAAACGCATTTTGACATGCAAGGTGTTGTACTAATGTGCCGTAGTGGTTGTGCAATTTCAATTTCAGACCGAAGTACACATCTCTTCCATTCGTTATTGTCTTTAGTGTGTCAGTTGTTTAAGCACCCAAGACCTATCATGGATTTCTATAAAAGATTTTGATTAAAATGCAAGGGCATTTTTGCAACTTAATCAAGCTTTTCTAAACATGTTATTCTGTTCTACCGTGAGTGACATTTATACAATTTCGCCCCTTTCAGAAATAACCAACAACTTACCCCTTCAGAATTTAATGAGAAACCGTAATAAACATTTTGATTTTCCTATTCATACAAAAAGAAATCGTACAAGGTCCTTACGTAAAGGTCATATTAGTGTGCACGTCCAAAGTAGTGCCGCTGAGTTTAACCTTACAATGAACAAGTCAATTCTAATGGCCTCTTGATCAGGGCTGACACGTGTTACTTTAGAGGGAGAATTTAATTAACTAGCGAAACACCGCAGACGTGGTATCAATAGATTTGGTAAAGAGACGCCTAGCCTGAAATAATTATTTTTGATATTGATTTAATATTTATGTTATTTGAGGGTCAACGGCTGTTGCTTTTACTTGAAATATAAGTTAAAAAAATCCGTTTGTTTTGTGTAAACTTCAAATATGTGATGGGTCGTGTTCATATTTCGATCGATATAGTCATTATCTCCGCGTAGTTTCGCGAGCTTTTTAATTTAATTCAATTTGATGTTGAAAGCAGGACTTGTTCAACTATACTTCTACCAAAGAGATTTAAAAAACTAATAGAGCGGACATTGGCAATTTTTTCATACAAAAATTTTGATCCCGAACATTTTCGATTTTGACACACGAATGCTACCTGACAAGCGGGCGTACGACACTAGACAGAACGATTTGTTACTAAGTGGTAAAAAGTTTTTGGATTACGATTTTCTTCGTCTTGTCCCATCTATCGCTAGTAAATATTTGAATGTCTTTGACTTCTACTAATACTCTATACTATTACTACAGAAGGCAAGAAAGATTCAATTAAGATTTACCAAAGTATTCTTCTCATTACACCATTGCATTAACCAATGCAGTCTCTATAAGTGTCATGACATAATACAATTTATGTGACTAGCATAAAGTTTTGGGACGCTCCTACATATAATATTGATTCACTTAACAACTGCACGATACAAAAAAGTTCATGGCTTCGGACGTTTGCCAACAGCTGGTTGTGGAATCATAATCAAGTCTTCGATAACTAAATGGTTTTAAATGTTATATTTGTTGTCGTTTTAAATGTTATGTAATTGTCTTCACAGAATATAAACAAACAATCATATTGAATTTCAAGGTCTTGACCCTATTAACTGTCGAATTGTGTCTGAGCACATCTCGTGTACACCCCCCCCCTACCCCAGGCAACTTTGAAAGTACAGCCAACCGCACGTTTATGGTGGACAGCGCATACGATCTGACAAAGACAATGTCTGGACTTGAAACAAGACTGTGCCTTCTGAGTGTTTTTTCGCAAAATAGTCGGGAAACTACCTCGTGTAGATGCTTGAAAAAAAAATGTTGTCGTGTTAAATTATTTGAATAACCTGCTTACAAATGACATGCGGTTGATCATACAGCACGTGTAGAAAAACAGCCGAATAGCGTCGACGTAAAATATGTATGTAAACAAGAACAGGTGGAAAAGAGATAGTTGCGCATCGCGTAGAATTTTAGACTAGTAGGGAGGGTAAGAGGGGAGGGACAGGGGGGGTGTTCCACACGTAGTAATACTATAATGACATTATATAAAAAATTACGTAAAGGCCACCCGTATTATGCACGTGTATATATTTAGAAGCGTGCGCGCAATAGGTTTCACGTTTCGATGAACTATTCAATTGGAATAGCGTTCTCTTTGAGTAGGGCTGCGTTATATGATTTATTTATTTATGTATGTGAAGGTTGGATTGGCTCTAAGAAAATGTTTTGATATCTCGCTTATTTGGCAATAATGAAGTCTCTATAATGAAGGTCTCGTCCAATAGTGAAGAGCTTAGATCAAATAGTTCATCCACATCTGGCCTTACCTTTAAATACACCCACATTTCGGCAGTTATGTTAAACCTATTGCCATCAGCTGGGCACAAATCGAAACTCCGTGGCTGATAGCTGAGAAACTCGTGATGTAAAAACCCAATAACACTCTGCCTGACCTGGGAATCGAACCCAGGATCTCAAGCTCTGCATTCATACTTGGACCAACCAGGCTGATCTGTATAAACTTCGATGGAATTCTGAAATACTTACCTTTATTGAACTTAAACAGTGAATATTAGAAATAAAAAATCGATTTAATAAGCCAGTTTACCAGCCACAACTAACATACTTTGATAAATGCACACTAGGTTTTATTTTATCCTTACTTCGAAACATTCTAGCCATCAACATGGCATGCTTGACAAATGGCTACAAAGTCAAGGTTGTATTTTCTAAACATGCTTAATCAATACAAAACATGTAACATGCTACAACCCTAGCACGCCAATTTAGTTTGAATTTGAGTCGTATAACTGAGACATTTGGAACGAATGCTATGAATCTCATATATTATAAACTTTAAATAATACATACATTACACACATCTTAATATACACATTATACTCTGTAAGTTGCATCTTTGCATCTCAAACAAGGGCTCTCTTATACAGATAACTATTGGGAGGGGCTAAGATGAATACTGTTCATATTTTCATTATGACTGAAGCTTGGAAGAGAGGTCAAAGAATGGCTTTTCGAGAGAAGGATGACGCGACGCATCCTCTTAACAGTAATAGTAACGGCACCCACAAATGGAGAGGTCAACTATAAAGAAAAGTTCCTTTGAAAAGAAAAACTTCAGACTTTAATTTTCTTTCTTTCTTTTTAATAGCTTCATACATATTAACCAACACAATATCGAGTGGCAGAGCAAACAACACCACACTATGTCATTTCATTTTATTTCATAAACAAACATAGATTTGTGTCTAAACATAAAAATAAAGTTTACAACAAAAAAAAAACAAAGATAACAAAGAGAAACATCAATAAAGTTATGTAGTCGCTATTTACCATTGTCCAATTCAAATTATGAAGAAGAGAATAATTAATTATTTTTGTCGTTACGAAATTCGTCAATGCTATAATAACCCTTTCCAATTAATAAAGTCTTAAGTCTATTTTTGAATATGTTCACACCACGGAGTAAATACAAAGAGGAGATGGTCTATGTAGATTTCCTTAGGAAACAACGCGTGACACTTTGCGGGGTGAGGGGGAAAGAAGTGGGCGGGATCTAACAAGATCCCGCCCACTTCTCTATTTTCCATCTACCGGTCAATAGCAAAACTATTCGCTCGTTCTGTCGATTTTGTTTTGTAGTTACGTAACTATCTCACACTAGATGTCACTAAGTGCAGGATGCAACATGGTCGTACTCAGAATTCTCGTACCGGGGAGTACCTACTGTTTTATTTTAAATTAATTTTGCGAACCATCTTGATGCGTATTTTTTTAATTTAAATTTTGATTTTATTGTGAAAAAAAAAGGTTTCTGATGAATGACGAATGAAGATTATTAGATTTTCTCTTATACAACATTATTTTTTGTTTACACTAAACCCGAAAAGGGGTCATTGTAGTCATCATTTTGAACAAATTTTTATAAGGGACCAACCTTGCAATCGCGAAAAAAAAATCAGCTGTTCCCTACATTTTGACGAGTTATGCGAACATAAATGTAGGGAACAGCAGATTTTTTTTGTTCGAGAAAAAGATCAGTACAATGACCCCTTTTCAGGTTTAGTGTAAATCAAGAATAATGTTGTATATTTAAATGACTTATTTTGTTAAAAAGACTTATCAAGATGGTTTACAAAGCCAGTATGTTTGTAATCCATTGCTGTCTTAGATTATCTTCGGATGGAAATCTAAAACCTATATCATTTAAAATTTTAATTTCAGTAAAATAATTGATTTCTAATTACGGCCCTGTCTTTTTGTTGTTTATGTTTGTTGTTCATAGTTGACGATAGATGGCGGCCTGTTTGATGATAAATAACATTTTGGCCATTAAAGGGTCTTTAGGAATGAATGTTGAACAAATTTCAGCATTAATGTTATTAAAATATGTTAGTTCTGAGGTCTACATACCTAAATATTTTTAGTTTCCATGACACCAAGTGTCGCCATCTAGTGTCGGGTAGAATTATGTTTGTAAACGCCGACGCTAGGAGATTTTTCTAGAACTATTTTAATAAATTACGCATAAATTACTTACAAATGAAATGTGATGCCATCCATAGCATCAGAACGTCTATCCGAGTAATTTTTACAAGACAAAACACAACACTTCATTCTTTTTTTCGTCTAGCGCGAACAATGCTGTAAAATGGGAAATTTCACAAAGTTGTGCACAGGACGAACGCCAACAATACACTGACTAAGGCCACGCCCACATGATAACGTCAGGACCTAGTTGAGAATCACAGTGCACAGTTGCTTAGGCCATCTCCTCTTTGTATTTACTCCGTGGTTCACACTCTGAATATTGTTCAATTCAGGTAATTTGTTAAAAAGGATGACAGACTGTACGGGATCTACCCTCTGGACTCTACCCGAGATTAAAAATACAAATCTAAGGAACTATAGTGAATGAATTTCAGAAATAAAAACAAATGAAGTAACAGAACATAATTATGTAGAAGAAGCCATAAAACCTACCGAACAACCGTTTTAGATAGGCTCAGTATGAACTCGATTTACTCAATCATGTAATCGAGTTCTACAACAATGCATGAACTTTGGTACTAAAACATAGGTGTATTACGCATAAGGACAAGGGCACCTGTGATTTAGAATTTTAGATACATTTAAAGTTACTAAAGTCGAAGTAGTAAAGTGAGAATCAGGATATGCAAGTGCTCGAAATCAAGAACAGTTTTGGCAAAGTAGGTTGTGGCGAGAAAGGAAAACTTGATCAGGTGGAGATTTTCAGATGATTCCCAGCCTGGAAGGCAAATGTGGTGGCGAACCACAAATCATGAGAACCCTTATATTGTGTCCCGCGTGTCTTTTAAATGTGCGACATTAAATGATGGACTCTATTAATAGCGCCAAAAGCGTTCAGTAACCAAGATCAGCTCCTCAACTAACTGTACTTGATGGCTTGATCTCGTGAACGATGACGTCACATTGCCCGAAGTTTTGAATGAGACTTCTCGCATTTCGTTATTGCTATGTAAAAAGATTAAAACTTTTTATTGAAATACTTTTATTTCATTAAATCTTTAACGAATAGCGCTAATACACCTTATAAAGTGGGTTGCTACCCAAGAAAAGGTTAAATTGTTAAAAAGGTTGTGTATTTATTACCCAATACGACATAATTGTTTACTACTTAACTCAGTAAGCGTAAACAACAAAAAAAAGGGACGCCCAGCGACCACTTTTAGTAGATTTCTACTTTTTTGGTAGATTTGAGGCAAAGAGAACGATGATTTTAGTAAGTAGTACGAAATCGTTTAGTATATGTGTGTATAAATATAAAACTAGTTAGTTCAATTATGTTTTATTTTAAATACCTAACAAACTACCTATGAATAATGATTTAAATTTTAGTGATAGATTGTCGGTAGAATTTACGCATCTACCCAGGTAACATTATTTACTATTTAACTTTGTGACATCAGGTAACAGAACAATAGGAACCCTGTTATTGCCTGAGATTTTGACCTTAATTTCCATGAAATTGATAACTGTATTAGGTCACCACAAACAAGCTGAAATATAAATTAAGTACGTAAGGTACATATGAATTAATGGATTTCTGTTCGCATTACTCAATATTAAAATACATACTAACCTGAAATGATGCTGTTGTATAAAACCTTAAAGTTAACAGGACAGCTATTTCCGGGGAAATTGGAAGACCTCTGTTATTATATTTTACGAATGAGTTTCTGATTAATGACTATATACAACACAATACTATATACAACACTGACTCTTGAACAAATCGGAATCGTTTTGTAAAGTTTTCTCTAGGTAACTCAAAAGGATTTGAAGCATCCCTTATATAAACTTTTGGTAAACGAAATCGCAAAGGCCACAAAATATCGTCATAGTAATCTAATTCATCGTAATAATTAATATCACTCAAAATATTTTCAAACTCCATATTTCGCGCCACGCTAATCACACCTCAAGTCACGGACTGTCTGCACTCACGATATAGCATCTCAAGGACCCGCACTCGTTGTATACTTAAGGGTCGAGTTTCGTTTATTAATCAGTCCATTACTCAGTTGATGACGTAAACCTAATCCGCAACTTGAGAACATAAATAATCTCGTTTATTAATACGATCAGGATCTCAAGATTCATATCAAGTGCGGTCTCTTGGACTGAGTAACGTTTATTAATACGGGCCTAAGTTCTGGGTCGACAAATTTATTGGGGTCGGCCTACAGTCTTACCGGATGCAGCTGAATACCAGTATTTTACATGGAGCGCCTGCCTATCTGACCTCCACAACCCAGTTCGTACTAACGTAATACGATACCCCTCGGTAAGACTGGTTGTCAGACTTTCGGGCAACTGACTGCCTGTAACGACTGACAAATGACTGAAGGGACCAACGGCTTAACGTGCTTTCCGAGGCACGGAAGAAACTCGGTATGTAATGGGTGGTCACCCATCCGCTGACAAACCTAGGCAAGTAACCTGAAGATGGACCCGAGTGGCTGTTATTATTTAGCCACAAGCTCCTCTACCTCTCTTTGTCCTTGAAATAACAAGAGATAAAGGCGGCTTGCAGCAATGGTCACCTATCTACAGACCGATCTTGGAAGTGCGGTTTAACCTTGAAGATCGACCCGTACGGCTGTTATTATTTAGCCACGAGCTCCTCGCTCTGGGCCGACTTGATAAACTAAATATACATAGATTGTCATCAACACGCTTAGATGTAAAAGAAGAAGTAGCAATCATTCAGGAATAAGTGAGGATGGAACTAGACGAAGTAGACGCCGTTACCTCCTTGAAGACAAAATAAAGCTTTACCAGAAAGAAGTGATACAGTCTTCTTCTTCTTTATGGTGTGGTTAGTGCCTAACCTGGTGTCACAGTTTTTATGAAGCCGATGGGTCACTGACTTGGCTTTACATGCCGTCGAGAAACATCTCTCAGGCATGCTGGTTTCCTCACGATGTTTTCCCTCACCGGAGCAAATGATAATTATACAATACGCACATGAGTAGCACAGTGATTAAAGTAAGGTGGTATACAACCCCGAATGAAAGTTTTTCCAGAGAGCTTTACTTTTTAGGCTTCTACAATTCAACTTTTTCCAACTTAACTGACAAAGTCAAGCTTCAAATAATATTATAATTTATATCTTTCTCCAAGACCCGTTTTTGTGCGGCCTATAAACACCTTAATCGTTTCTAGAACTGGCCTAGATAATCCAAATTGCATTTTTTCGCGGCATTATTCTCATGACTCAAAGCCAAGCAAAAAATGTAGTTGTACGTGATGAATCAGTTTACCTATATCTTGGTAAACATTAAATTGTACCTACTTACAAATATGTTTACTTGAACAATCCATGGCCATCTAAAAATAACGCGAGTATTTATAGTCGGACATTGTTGATTTATTCCTACCTTCCTACTTGACTGTCTCGTTGATCTAGTGGTGGCAAGCGCGACTGCTGAGCATGAGGGTTCGATGGGTTCGATTCCCAAGTCGTGCACAGTTATTGGGGTTTTCCATCAGGAATATCTCAGTAGCAGCCACGGAATCTGGATTTGTGCCCGGTTGATGGCAACAGGCTCGCCCCCCATTAGATGGGACTTAAACATAACTGGCTAAGTGTGGGTGTGCTATTAGGTATACCTCTGCATAGTACACGATTAGAGTGCAGCTGCTGCAGTCGCGCCGCAACGTAAATTTCAAGGCGTTTGTGGTGCGCATACCAACGTGTTTACTCCATTTGGTGCTAGAAAAAAGTTTTTGGCCGCAGGATGTGTTCCGTCGCTTCCGCGGACAAATTCCACACGAGTGCACAAAACATCGTGCTAGTGAAGTGTTTCTAACGTAGTTTTAAGTTTCACTAACACTAATGTTTATAGTATGTATATTTAGATTAAGGTAAGTATTTATCTATGGGTCTTTGTTACCTGAAAATAAATAAAATGATTTGATTTGATAACCATTCTTGGATAACAGGAGTGATGTTCTGTTATGGATTACTTCATCAAAACACTTAAATTTGTTTATCTTGTACAATCCATGGCCATCTAAAAATAACGTGTGTTTACTACTTATAGTCGGGTAGTATTAATTTCTTTAGTGGCGATAATATTTTGTATTGTGTTTGATGTTTTCCTCAGGGGCCCCACATTTTAAAGGGTAATTATATAACGCTAGCAAATTATACATTCTGATTACTTAATACTGAGTTTAAAGTAGGTTTTAATTAGGAACTACGTGCAATTGATACGGAAGATGGAAAACTCAGACTTTTAAGATAATTAGTCTGTCTGCAAAGTTTTATTGGGTTTTTATAACTTTAATCCCTATCCAAAATTGAGCTCAATTGATGGCAATGTGCTCGCCCCTATTACCATGGGACTTCAACACAGTTAGCGAAATGTGGGTATACCACATACATACACCTCCGCCAAATCTTTTTTTTTTTCCAAAAAACAGGTCCAAGACTAAATCGACATTGTGAAAAATTGTCTCGGTGATAAACTTAGAAATGCGCCTTTTAATTTTTATTCAGTTAACAAATACAGTACCTATCTATTTCATGTGCATTTGCACTTGGTTGTAATAAAAACATAAAAAGATTTTTCTCTTTTTCGTATGTTGTAAAATGAACAAAGGCCATATTTAGTACCTCGTACTAAAATTGCGTTATGCCTCTTGTTTTTGACAGCCTGTCAATTGTACTTTTCATTCAAAGAAATAAGAAATGCAGTGAAAATATATAATATAATTATTGTTAGTTTACTATAATTTCATCGGAGTTTCGCATTGTATTAGGAAGGCGTTTATTTCATAAGGAGGCTGTATAGTTAATGTGTGTTGTACTATTCCAAGACTTGCGCACGCAAAAGACAACTTTAAAACAACTTAATTTGTCTTTTGCGTGATACGTGAACAAAGAGAATCGTGTGTCAAAGATATTAACACAGTTTCAACCTTTCTACTTTCATAAATCGCTTTTTAATTGTTTGGAAACATGACGAGTGACCTTCAACTTCACCTTTAAATAGATTACGATAAAAAAAAGAAATTCTAACATGCGACCTTGCGTGTCGAAATATGAAGCTCAACTGAGCTCAACCAACCGTTTTGATATTTTGAAAATAGAACAGACAGTTTAAAAATAAAAAGGCAGGACAATTTATACACATATTTCTGCACTCACATGCATTTTATTCTGCATGCATGTGTTGTACACTTGGATAAGGTGTTTTAAAAATAGAACGCGTTTGTTGCGCGCACGCAGTTTTAATTATAATGTGGCGTGTTGAATTTATCCGTTAAAGAGGAAATTCTTTATATAAACTCACGCCTTTTTCTCATGTGGGTAGGCAGAAACTACAGAACGAACCACTTGCTACGATTCTTTTGCTTCTTTTCATAAACACGCACGCCGATTGAAGTTACTACCCACCTGATCTTTCTGAAGAACATCATCATCATCCGCCAAGATTTTTCCTCACTATGTTGGGGTCGGCTTCCAGTCTTACCGGATGCAGCTGAATACCAGTATTTTACATACAGCGACTGCTTATCTGACCTCCACAACCCAGTTAGTACTGGGTAATACGATACCCTTTGGTAAGACTGGTTGTCAGACTTTCGGCCATTTACTACTTTTAACGACTGTCAAAGATCTACAATTGACAGCCGGGACCAACAGCTTAATGTGTTTTCCGAGGAACGGAGGAAACTATAGCTTGCGCCAGATAAACGTGGAATAACGGTCATTGACCCACATACATTTATTGACATACTTAATTCCGAAAACAATAATAATGACATAAAGCTGTCCTGAATCGACATCTATCATGATCCTTTCCTCTTTTTAGTAATGAAAAACGATTCATAATTCATTGTCCGCGTACCTACGCGGAGAAATTAAGGAGAGGGCAATGAACTTTATTCCACGTTTATCTGGCGCTTACTATAGGTATGTAATGGGTGGTCATCCATCCACGGACCAACCTAGGCAAGCACGGCTTAACCTGAAGATCGACCCAAACGGCTGATATTAATTAACAGGCTCCTAAACCTTCCAGAACACCACCAATAATAGTCAGTGTCATAACAAAATTATCGTCGATACATCCATATTTATATTGTAATACGGCGATTGGAGCAAAGTGGATCAGTAGGTGTTTTATTTATAGGTGTAGAGCAGAAACGCATAGCTCGGCGGTTAAGTTGGTATGTCAGCACCGCACCTCAAGCTTCTGGTCACGTTCTTTGGCACCGAGGAATTTAATGAATGTCGGGGTGTAAGACGAATATTATATACACCATGTATATCGTACACCCAAGCTTGTAGTTATACCCAACGGAAAGCATAACGCCTGCACACGCCGAAGGCTTAGGCAGACGTGAAATGAAATTGTTTATTTCTGTAAGCTAGATACATACATGTATGTGTGTTTATGTTTAAAGCTAGAATTACACATGCCAATAAATTGTACAATCATGCAAGTGTTATCGCACACTGTCACGCCAGCTACTTGCATAGTCATCATCATATAGCCTTTTCCCGACTATTTTTGGGTCGGCTTCCAGTCTAACCGGATGCAGATGAATACTAGAATTATTTAAATGGCAGACCACAACCCAGTTAGTAATTGATTGTTTGCCAGACTTTCGGACCGCTGCTGACTACCTGTAATGACTGTCAAAGATCTATAAATGCCAGCCGGGACCAACGGCTTAACGTGCTTGCTTGTAATGGGTGGTCACCCATCCACAGAACGACCAACTTGCATAGTATTGAGAAAATTACTGGCTTGTGCATTCCTATGTAATTTAAAGCTCACACGATAACGGGCGAGCCTATTGCATTACGTCGGTCGTCAAAATTATTTTTAGTGTTTCTGTCTGTGAGTACTGACCACATGATGTAGTAGCTTTAAACATACATAGATACGACGAAAATCCATTCAGGGTAGATGTAATGCGAAAATCTCGAACAAATCCCACTTACAAGATGACAAGAAAGTATGTCAACAGTAATCTTTACAAATGAACATCGTGGAGTAATTTAACATTTCAGAAGTACTATAAAGTAAGCACTTTATGTACCGCTAGGCACAAGTATTCACAAACGATGCCAATTGTTCTGAGTTTGGAAGCTTGCCAGAATTATGAGATAGAAATGCCAGTCTTCAGTTTTTCTCACAGTTTTGGGAATGTTTTTGTCTTTTTTTATTGGTGCCGTTTTCTATTGCCCATATCTTTTCGTGTTGAAGTTTTGTGATCTAATTTTTTTTGAACAGACTTTAAAGAGTTGAGATATAAAAACAGTTTCTGTTGAACATAGTACACTAATTGGATTTCAATAGTAGCTGTTACTAGGTGCACCTAGACCTAATAACAAAGCTACAATGAAAGGTCATATAGAAATTGTGAAAAAGACATGATTTGCATTCTCTTAGTTTTTTTGCTCGCTTTTCAGCCGGAACCATAATGGACTGTAAAGAGTTATATTTAAATGTATAGACGACAAAATAGCTTTATTTTCTCTCAACAATAACAATCAAACATTTCTATAGTTGAAGTAAATGTTAATACATGTAGTTAGATTTTGCCAAATCGTACGCAATAAAGTATTTATTATCCAAGCACTTGTCCTTGACACAGTCTAAACATTAAACAAGTTGTGGAAGAGCGTTGAACTTCTGGAGTATTTCTGAACGTGACCTATTTATGTCTTTACTAGCTTTTGCACGCGGCTTCGTTCACGTAGAAGTCGGGAATTATCTCATGATAACGTATTACCGGGTTGTGAAGTTATGTCTTTTTCCAGGTTTCAGGCTACATCCCGAGTGTGAATGGACCCTTCACAAAGCATTCCGGACACCAAGCATTCTGTATATCAAACTAAGTAGCTCTATGCAAAAAATATTGCCAGGAAACGACTTTTTTTGGGGGTGAAAACGGGGTTACGCGGGTCGTCGAGGTATTTCAAGTAAATTTATAACATTAAAAAGTTTTATTTAAAAATAAAGTTGTGAAAAAGTTGGCACTTTGACCCCAAATATCTCTGTAACAGGAAGGTTCCCAGGTATGGTCTAGAACAAATAAATGATCGCAAATGACGTGGAGAGCAACTGCTTTTAGGCTTCCTTATGGGTACTTTTACATCCATTACATCGAATGCCACTAGATCGGTTGAGTGTTTTAGACGTGAAATGATAATAGATTGACAGAGTTACTTCCGCATTTATGATATTAGTGTAATTAGTGTGGTAAGTGGTTTAGGATAGAATATTTTCCAAGATTTTATTTACGATAAGTTTAAATATTTTCTGGAAGTATAGTACTTGGATTCTGTTTCTTTTTTTGTTTTTTAAGAAGTTGAAATATGGGACAGCCTATTAAAGTAAATTAGGTTAATATATACTTAGATTCATAACCATCGCGGCGACTCATTCACATTAATACCTATTGAAAAGTTTGAATCATAGTAAACACATTAAAGTTTGTTATGAAAAATGATGGTGTCGACTGATGGATCGGTGGAATTTTTCCGCAGTTTGTTTTCGACTGGCAATGCTTCCGTGTTTTCAGACCCGGTTTTACATAAGGAACCAACAGAGGTCAAGGTTTCATTAATTCAACTGATACTTCATGTAGACTACCTCGTTGTTCTAGCGGTCGCTAGCAGGACTGTTGAGCATGACGTCCTGGGTTGGATTCCCGAGTCGCAAATAGTGTTATTGGGTTTTTCCATCAGGAATATCTCAGTAGCACGGAGTCTGGATTTGTGCCCGGTTGATGGCAATAGGCTCGCCCCCAATTACATTGGCCATAAACATAACTGGCGAAATGTGGGTGTACTATTAGGTACACCTCTGCTCAACCCTTCGGGTATTACAGGCGTAATTTTATGTTATGTTACTTCATGTAGCTGTGTGTTATTGCCCTTCACAAGCCGCCGAGCCAGTAATATCAATCATTTTTCATTATTTATAACAATGAAATTGTCAGCACAGAATAAATCAAAACTGTCAAAGAATATTATTCACTCATTATTGCATATTTTTACAGAGCGCCAAGCTCCCAGTCTTTCATGGCATGCCACGGTGGCGCTGCTAGCAAGGGACCAGCATTCAAATTCAGTACATTCTAAATTAGTTTCCTTTTCCGCCGTCTCCCAACCATATATTGGGTACTCTATATGTTATTATTACTCATGTGGTACACGTTTTTCTCCTTTGGTATATGAGTAAGCATTTTATGTGCTAGTTCATTGACCCCGTATGACGACAGTAAGCTTCCATACTTATTTGTGAATGTACGCTTTCATATTTTGCTAAGAACGTAATAGATTTAATGGTCGTTACTTTTACCTGTGTCATCTAAATATACATTATATAAACTTTGAGCTTACGTAATCTCTTAACTGCACAAAACATAAAATACTGAACTTTATTAATCAAACGTTTTTCAATTAACTTGAATGAGAAGATAAGTCAAAAATTCAAAACAAACGAATAGTAAATTAATTACTGAGGCAATATGCATACCTACGTGCTATAAATCAACTGTACTCTATCACGAAAAACTGTTCAGAAATACCACTTCTTAAGTATATTTAATCTTTGGGAAGACTAAAATAACAAAAAAAACGAAAACTCCACCTCACATTGAAGAAAATAAAGAAAGTGATGTAAGTTTAAATAAGCATGTCAAAGAATTGCGGAACTTACAATTTCTTGCTTTGCAACTGATACTGACAAGATATGGAAGCTATAACGTCACGAAGAAGGGATCCTCATCTTCCGCCTTTGTCCCATGTTTCTTGGGTTCGGCGCAACACGTTTTCGACCAAATCAAGTTGTTTATTCTTCAGTATCTTATTACAGTACTGAAGCTGACCAACCAGACTTCAGGAGCTAAAATCGCTATCGATTGACACGGATGTGTTATTGACGAATAAGGAAAATTTCGTCAGGAAAGTTTGGGTATGAATGTACATAGATGACTAGAAAAGTAAGAAAGAAAGAAAAAGTATTTATTAGTCTCGCGCTGGACAAAACAAAACGGTAACTAGAACAATAAAACAAGATTTAAAAGAGTAAACTTAAGAACAAATTAAAATAAAACTAACTAAACTGGTCCCGTACGAGGCCAAAAGGTATCTCAGCATGGTGCTGTAACATTAAAAAAGTAGCAGTATAACTAAAGAAACGTTGCTCCCGGCTGTCAATTGTAGATCTATGACAGTTGTTGGGTAGTCAGTGGCCTGAAAGCCTTACAACCAGTCTTACCAAAGGGTATTGTGTTACCCAGTACTAACTGGATTATGGAGGTCAGATAGGCAGACGCTCCATGTAAACTACTGGTATTCAGCTTCACCCGGTCAGACGATGATGAACTAAAGAAACGATGCACAGATTGTGGGAAAGATGATATGGACAGGAAGTGGCTACTGAGACGATGACCAACAGAAAAG
Organism: Standfussiana lucernea; assembly: GCA_964057025.1. Lineage (NCBI taxonomy): Eukaryota > Metazoa > Arthropoda > Insecta > Lepidoptera > Noctuidae > Standfussiana > Standfussiana lucernea. The sequence goes on from OZ059799.1 coordinate 14,737,442, forward strand.
TATGGAAGAAGAAGACATGCTGCGCCGACCCCAAATAAATTAGGATAAGGACAGGAGAATGATGAATAAATGGTGATGATTGTGTTATTATAGTAGTAGTAGTGGAGTTGTAGTTCAGCGTGCCTTCTGTTATTAAATTATCAGCAGCTATTGCAATACAGACAGAATAGGATATGCATAAAATAACTATGTTATCGTCCTACAGTTATTTTGTTATGTTACAAATACGACTGCCTTCCGTTCGGCTGACACAGACTGATTGTCTGTTTGTTACGACTGGCTGTTTGTTGCAGAAACTATTTATAATTAACGAGAGAATAATATGGTTTGCGGGGAGCAGCTCTAAAGTGGAGGTGAGCAGAATACTAGGCAAGACTTGGTGATGGCAGTAGGAGTAGAGTTCTCACTGACTGGCTATCAAGAGACGGTAGAAGAACTGTAGGTGGTCAAATAGCCAGATGGGTGCGTGACATTCAGAGGATCGCGGGCAAGACCTAATTGAGACTCGCGCAGACCCTGAAAGAATGGCACAAAGGGAGAAGGCCTAAACCCAGCAGTTGATGGAACAAGGCTGCCAATGATGTTGATGATAATGGAAAAAGGTTTTGCGAGAAAGACTAATTAAACATGAATGATGACTTCAAGTCTTACAGGAGATTTACAGGTCTCGACAAAAACGCGCCATTGTGTTAAGATTTGATTGGAGAATAGTTTCAGAGAATTTGGAATGAGACATCAATGAAAAGATTAGCCTGAACTACTAATCTCTTGAAAGGACACGGTAATAGGAATGTTCCTAAAGCTTAACTCCATAAGGAAATCGTACGCAAGGATAGTGACTCAATGATATATAATACAAGCAGATAAGTGGCTAATGCACAATCACAATAAAAAAAGTAAACACCTTCAAATCTCTTGATATTTCATCTCTGAAATATGTCCCCGCCACTTCCGTACCTAATCTCGGTAATCTTTGTTATTGCACCATAAACAACCCACGTAAAGCTGCATGCATACATCCGATTTTTTTTTATCAGGAGAATCTATTAATCACGTATTTAAAATTCTGAATGCACATTATAATAACATGATTAAAATTACTTCTACTCAGCAATCTTAAAAAATACTTATTTCGGATCCTATTCATCCTTTGGGTCTGAAGAAAAATTTTAAAATGGTGCCGCGAACCGGTGACTGAAAAGTTGTGTGGTAATCGGTTAACTTGCTATGGGTAGGAGGAACGAGGAAAGTAATGAGTATGAATGTGGATGGGTGTAGTAGAGGAAGACCAAAGATACGATGTATGGACTGTGTGAAGAATGATATGGCAAGGAAGCACGTGTCTGACGAGATGACGAGTAATAGAGAAGTGTGGAAGAAGACATGCTGCGCCGACCCACAATAAATTGGGATACGGGCAGGAGAATGATGATGATGTTCCTCCTTTGGGTGTCAACAAAAAATACATTTGTCTCACAGTCGATACATCTGTTAAGCACGTCATGTGGTTATTTACGATCTTTTGCGTCCTTCGTCACTTTTTCCTAAAATAAACAGTCACAAAGTAAAAACAAAACTGCATCTTAATTTCGCTTTGCTCTCATTTCCGCAATAGCATCAAGTGTATTATACACGGTTCTTTTAAGACGCATGTGTCTAATGTCAGCACCTTATTAGCTACTAAGCCGAACTCACGATTAATTGTTCGTGGTTCCTTAGCGACCACTTCAAAGCATACATTCTTCAGAGTAAGACTAACACTGTTCCTAAAATACTGCATCTTCATTTTGCGCGGGGCGTTTTCTTTCGTATAAATGATACGTCTGATCAAATTACTTGGGCCAAGTAGGTGGCTACGTTAATCGTTAGTGGCATTTTTGAAATCCTCTTAAGTGCAGGTGTGGGCGCATATTTTGGACAGTCCAGCACGTCGGCCATATTTATTCACACTGAGTTACAGAAGATATTGAATCCCCCATTTTGCCAGATTGTGTTTGCAGCTTCCTACGTATTAAATGCTTAACTAAAACGAACACTGTTGCAAAAATATAATAGAACTGCATCCTAATTTCGCTTCATCCTTACTTCCGCAACAACATTTATATACAGCTAGTGCATTATACATGGTATTGAGGTGCATGTGTATAATGTACGTGCTTCCTTAGTTTCCGCGTCAGAGCATTGTTGCACACACTACGTGTTAAGCCGTGTGTTGACAAATTGTGCGAAATTGTTCCGCGTCGGGAAATGATAGCGTGCGTGACCGTGAAACACTGTTAGTCTATGGACTTTGGGTAGGATGAAATTGTTTGATGATAATCTTACCGAGACCGGTAGTGATTCTTCTTTCTTTTCTTATCGACTGTACGTGTTACTAATTATAATCGTAAAGTGTTAGTATGCGGCAAACACTTGGTATTACTTTACTATTCACTAACAATAAATATAGCCTCATCATGGTCGCCTGTCGGGAATGAAGAATAAGATCACACTGCGATTAGAAGGATCTAGTTTCCTTTAGAATAATTTTGGGTTGGAAATTGGACAGTTTTCACCGCATTAAACCACATAGATGCTGACCATGTTTGTCGCCTCATTTTACTGACTCGGTGGACTGTCAGAAGCTTTACCCGTCAGGTATTACAAGTGATAATATTATGTTTGTGTGGTATTATTATCGCAAACGAGGACATATAAGGTGCTGTTTTAAAGGAATGCAGTGAAAGCAAACAAACAAGACAAATAAAAAAAGAAAACATACTGTGTGGATACCTGTTTTATTTAATAATGGCAGATGGTAGACCTGTTATCAAGAGCCTGAATAACATGCCAACCTCAAATAATTACACCTTCTCGTACAATTTGAATTACCGTATATATGCCTACACTGCGTACGCACAAATCTGGCGCAAAGCCAGTTACAGCAACGGGACAGTTTTAAAACTGCACTTCGTAAATATACTGGCTGACTTTCTTTTGTGAATTTGGGTATATAAATCTTGTGGCAGCATTTACGGAAGAAAAGCTTTGTGCGTTGTTTTCTTCGATAACGAGAGGAAACAGGAAGAATAATGCCATCAGTTTGATTAAAAGAATTGGGCAATTCAATTTTCATTTCTTGTCATTCATTAAGTTTATTATATATATATATATACACATTATTGTCATTAACATCTGCATTTAACATTTTCGTGCTCAGAAACAAGTTCGTAATATTAACGTCTAAAGTATAGTATCTATTTCTTTATAGAACTCAAAACATCAATACTTTTGCATTTTAAATGAAATAGTTGCCTCAACTAGTTCGCATTTAGTATAAGCAAGTAACTCTTACTTATACGAACTACTTACTGCTAAAAAACGGTCTACTTCTGTTAAATGGGGATTAGTGTTTACGTCGAGACGAAAGTTTCTCTATAAAACCTATACTTTAACGACGAAATGCTCTGAGCTTTATTGACAAGTCTATAAATACTCATGTATACGTTTTCAAAGTATTTTTCTCATTCACTCAGTTATCCATAAAATCTTTAAGATTACGAAAAGATTTACGTACTTTAAGACCCAAAGCCAATTGTAGTTTGTGTTGCCACACACTTAGGAGTACATAGTAAAAGTATACACACTATAAAGCTCTTGAAAGAGGACCTGGCAGACAGCCACGAGGCGCCTCGCCCGGCTGCTCGCTAAAATAATATCAAAACTTATGTTTTTGTTTTACCTGCCAAATAACGAGGTACTTATAGTAAAGGCAAACGTATAAGTACTTTGCATCATCAATAAGACCAAGGATTTCCGTAACTATTTATTAGGAACTTGATATCAATAATATGGTTGGACCAAACGTCATCATCATCATTATACCATTTTTTTTAGTGATCGGCACAGCATGTTGGTTGGGACCAAACAATTGATACTAAATCATACATCGTAGTTGCCCAGAGGCAGCGTGGGCTTCGAAACGGATTTATAACCAGGGACTGTACCACTACCTCTAATTGCAGCATTATTTTGAGCTACTTGTCCTTGTGGGTTATTTCTGGTGGTGGTAGGCTCCCGACATGTACATGCATGTGTTGTGATGCATGATAGAAGACAGACAAAATACCAAATGGGCTTTTAAGATTGAAATAGTCTAAAATGAAAATAAACTATGCTGGTGAAGGTATAGTACAAGTAGAGATTAAAACGGAACATTTCGTCTTGAACTGTGCGTTCACCCTTAGAAGCACAAAATTGGACGAGATATCAACCGTTCTTCGAATGCATACGATAAAAGAATCACAACCAATTTATTTTTGGACACTGCCATTGATCAGCAGACAATGACACTATTGATTAATTACTGTTTACAATATCTGTCATAATACTGGCAATAATGAATAGGTATCTCAGTGAGTACAATATGATTCAGTTTGTTATTGAACTTCAGAGGACGCCGTTCCCTGAAAAGATTTAACGTTGACGTTCGAAGGAAATCTTAGTATGACTTATTTGTAATTAGGTGTAATTCTACGTCGACTGTGTTTGTTTTTAAGGAACTTGTTTCTAAAAATCCTCATTACTTAAGGCTACCTCTTCTAACGTTGGGTACTTTGGTTTGATTGTTCAGGTTTTAGTATCTTTATTAATCATCTGCTGAAACTAACACATTTTACTCTTCTGCCTTGTCATCAAAACATCCTTTTCAAAGTTACAACTAACTAAAGCCACAGTATCAGTTACAAGACGTATTATATATTTCTGTCCTTACACAACTAGTCTTGCTATTTTAAAGTCGCATTGACTAGTACCTTACAAGGAGACTAGAAACCAGAATGCAGCCGGTGACTGCATAGGTACCCACGGGCTATAAACGGAGACTTGTCTAAGAGCATTACCACAGAATAGATCAGAAAGCCAGCTTCATACAACGAGCGAAAATAGGCACATGCACACATAGACACGTACCGTACGGCGATCTGAAACAAATACCGGTCGCGATCGCGAATGCGCTTGCACTCGCAATACGTAAAACGTGTGTTTGTGTGCGTGCGTTTTCGCTCAGAGTATTACGCTAACCTTCTGTTTATTCTGTGACCTAAGTAAAGTCTAATGAAATTCATGTACTACATACAGCACAAGAGGCCGTCTATGAGAATGAACGTTTAATTGAATGAGGTGGAATAAATTAAAGAATTTGGGGCGACGACGCTTGCCTGCATTAATGGAGGAGTTGACGAAAATTTGGAGACAGTGATTGCATATTCTAAATTAGAATCAATAGAAATGTGTAGTCTACAATTTAAAATATACGAAACACTGAAAATTTCGTTGTAGTTTACATAATTTGAAACGTTCCTACTGAATATTCAATGTCCTTTGTGGAAATTGTGTTGAAACGTGATTTTTTCATGTATGTAGAACTTTTAAATCCACAAGTTTAGTGGGGCTTGTCTCCACCGTCATCTGCCTTGAATTAGGCACGGGTCACGGCTGTCTACAATATTTCAGTTTTGCATCCATTCACAGAATTTGAGTTGGTTCCAGGAAATTCCTGGAAACTCTTGTGAACTACGATGGTCTTACAAATCATACTAAAGATAAGGACAACTTCTTCATTGCAGGAGGATTGTTCTATCCCTTGATTGAATGAGAAAGCTTGGAAATCAATATCTATAGGTCCCTTAACATTCGAATCAAGAACACAGACAATGGAGCGGATTTGAAAGCAATCAAAGCTGCTTTTAATTAGTTCGTGTAGTCTAATCAGACCAGACTATTGGATCGTCTGGCAAGTTGAACAATGAATTCAATGTAAATTGTGGTTTAGCTGTATTTGAATTAAGTTGTCAGTGTATTTCATTGAATGCCATTTGTGATTGTAGATTTCTAGTTAAATATAATTATGTTGGTAATTTCAGCTTTACTACTGTACTTTGACGTTCGAAGTGCTGATTATCAGCCTAATTTGAATAAATGACTTTTGATTTTGATCTTACAGATGCAGCGTTTTCTGTCTCCTCTGCTATATTTTACACTTTAACTTAGCTAAGGTCACATTAACACTTGAATACGTTTGTCGCTAAACGCATTCAAAACTTTCTTCTGATTTTGTCAATCGTTTCAAGTTAACAGAGAAAGAATTGCGTCAGTAATGCTTAGCGTTAAATGCGTTTCGAGATTTGTGGTACAACCGGGCCCTAGTCTAAATAAATATAAATAATACACTAAATTGTCTTTTTCTTGCTTTTTAACAAATGAAAGTCGTTATCATTTGCATCATACAGCCAAAAAACCTCTTACATGGTACGTATGTCTCAATCCAACATGTATGAGCGTAGAAAGTAAACGGCTAAGTGAACAGCGGTCACGACTTGATGTAAACATGGCTTTGGGTCGTGAGCTAATGGAGGAATATTAATCTCTAGACGACAACGATGCACATATTGTTAGGTCTGTAGATGGAATTGTCATTAGAAACGTTACATTATCCCTGGGCTAATAAACAACAGACTAAAGACTGCTTAGTTTCAAGTATATGTACATAAGTATCATAAATATTCCAAACAAAATAATAAAAAAAAAATAGCTTAGATTCGAAAGCTAAGTCTCGCCAAATATAGACAATCTTTCACTGCTTTCGCTCGCAGCTAAAAAGGGATTCTACGATGACGTCACTCGATCCGGTGCAAGTAATGGTTTCTTGGCAGATGTCTAAAGTAAAACCGTAGGACTATATGAGTCACGTTCCTTGTTATGCTGTACTTACGTTTTATTTTCTTTGTCTAAAACTAGAAATAGTACCTGAAACAAGACAATAAACATTTTAGTTAATAGTTTTGTTGACTTCCTAAATATTATTATGAATAATTTTCGCATAAATCGTGATGATTAAGAAGCAGGACTGTGTCAACGCTTAGTACAGTAATATTGACAGACACGTCATGTACCCAGTGTTTGATATTGTTTTTTATTTAAAAGTCGCCTTTTATAAATTCTTACATCTTCTGCGTGTTCCCTTGAGCATTTTCTTAATCAGTGCTCAAATCTGATATAAAGAGATAGACAAGTATAAGACGTGGAATACTCCCGAACAGGAAACTGGCTTCATTACGAGTACATTTTAAAGTGCTAAAATTTCCGACTATCTAAACGGTCGACCAAGATCGTGACCTCCCATAAATAACAATCAAATTCTTCACGAACAAGACTCACAGCAATAAAATAATAGAGCGAAATATTCTCGATCTATTGTCACCCTATGGTTCAATGAACTGGGGACCTTCTATTCCAATACTTGGTATTTAGCTAGCTTCGTATCTAATCCTTGCAGAGGCTATGCTGAGATTTCTGTTACTGATACACTTAGTCTCGGATTTTGAAAGCTTTTTAATTGTGTCTGTCATTAAATCTTAATTGGTTTGGATGTCGCCATATTCTCTTTACTAATCACAACAGCTAATGCCGATTTTGATAGCAGATTTTAAGTTTAGGTGCCTTTCAGAATTTCGGTTTAAGTATCGTAATGAATGTCGGTAAGTGAACGGTGGCGAAAGCTTTAGTAAAGTCTAAAATATCCAAGTACATTATTTAGTCCTGATTCTAGTTACGTTTGCAGAATATTGTGCGAAGTCCCAGTGGGTTTCTATAGTTTTGTTTTTAATTAGAATAAGTGGTCTGCAGTCGTTCCAATTTAATTACCTAAAGTAAGTCGGCCGTCGAGTAGACTGGACCGCTGTACAATCTTGTTAATAAAATGATAAAGTTTATTAGATAGAATGTTTTTCACGCCTTCTTTGAATCTTCATCATAGTTAATTTATTAACACTCTCCCTGCCATGAGAACCGCCGGTGACCCCCTAAAAATTTTGTTCAGCAGGCCAGAGCACATTTCTAGAGAAGTATCACATTTTCCATAACAGCACGCTTGTAGTTGTAAAAATTATTTGAATTCGGGAGGTCAGGGCGGATCCCACGGCGTCTTGAAAGATTTTTTTTTGGACCCGCCGCCTCTTGTAATAATTTTAGCTTTTGACTCACGGTTTTCATAATCAGCAAATTTGGGACCCGCCGGCGACCTCCATGGCCTCCTGAACTTAAAAAGCTTTAGATATTGTCGGCAGGGAGAGTGTTAAGGTTAAGACGGAGGTGTGTCTCAGAAGCTACACCCACATTTCGCCAGTTAATAGGATTGTTCCATGTAATAGGACCCAGGACCTGACTGCCTCATTGGTCTAGAGGCTGCAAGCGTTATTGCCGAGTACGAATTTGTTTGGCTTGGGATGTTTCCCATGAGAAGTGATGAGGGTGGTGATAGTCATTAAGGTGAGTGATATCTCACTTGTTTCACTACTAATAAAACTCGAACGGTATTATTGTAGCCCTATCGGTATTTAACTATACAAAGCCAGGCATGCCACAAGGTAACATTCTGGGACCTACACTCTTTACTAAAAGAATATTTTTTGAATTTTAAAATACCCCCGGAAGACGAAATCACAATCACACCCAAAATAGCAAAAATAAAGAAGCGATAAACAATGAAATAGCATGTAAACCAGTAAATTACGAAAAAGTCGTGTTTATTTAATTCACAAACGTGTATTATTGTTCTAGGTCAGCCACAGCACATTGATATTTATTTAATTAACGTGAATTTACACAAAGAGCAAAGTTCAATAACGACAGATCATAGTCTGGTGATAAAAGTGATAGCAGACATGAAAGTAATAATGTTGAAAAGTGACAAAACAAAATTGTATCCTAGGCTTAAGATAACAGTGGTTTTTCCGGAATAGCAAGTCATTAAACTATAGATGCTTTATTTCATATATTACGGGGAACAAGGGCATAGTAAAACATTATGTGGGATTATGTCAAGCCTATCATTTCCCGTACATCATAAAAGGCATATTTATGGAAAACCTGATGGTATTTGTGCATGATACGATACGAATGATCAGTTTTACTACTTAGACCTTCAAACTTTATTACCAATAAATGTATTGATGTGCCTTTAAATAATTCGACATGATTTATTATGTCCTGTGTCTTGTAGTTATAAAACCAAGGAACTCAAATTAATTAAAGAAGCATTTATTCTTATCTAGTTTCTTAATTCACAAATCCCGATACTAATATGCAGAAACGGTAAATATAATATCTATAAACAACTTTAATAATGTCATTATAAAGCCAGGAAGTTATGCTTCTATTTTTAATTCCTGTTTTATATATCTTTCAAGTGTCTTTATCAGCTAGTATTTTTATATTTACTGAAATGTGTGACTCGTGGCTAAAAAACAACAGCTGCATGGGGTCGCTTATAAAGGTAAAGCAAAACTTGCCGAGTTCGGTGCATGGACAGGTGACAATATCTAATATGCCGAGACCCATTCTCCGGAAGCTGCTGGTCCCGGCTGTAATTCGTAGATCTTGTAAAGTCGTTACGGCTAGTCCGAAACTTAGAAAGTCTGACAACCAGTGTGTTACCCGGTAACTGGGTTGTGGAGGTCAGATAGACAGTCACTCCGTGTAAAATACTGCTGTTCAGCTGCACCTGGTTGGTTTAGAAGCCGAAACCAACACAGTTGGAAAAGGCTAGGCAGATGATGGTCACAGTGATCTTTTATGTTACACTTAGTAACTCTAAAGTAAATTTTATCGCTACGGTAAAAACTAGACAGTTAGGTAAAGAAGACTAATTAAAACGCAGTATAAACATAACAACAACAGTATTAATCTGTACAGTTCATAAGTCAATACATCAATTCATGCACACCATCTATTTTTATCTCCAATGCAATAACATCTACATATTTATTTATATTGCTATTGCCTCACACTTATGTCACACAACAACCACTTAAGAGGTTTACATCACTCTTAGAATAAGTCGTCTTTATCAAACGCATCTGAATAGCACTCATTATTGTATCCACACTAACAAAAACCTTGTTACTTAAGCGTGAAGGTTCAATATGGTTGGAATAAGATTAATTATGCGACGAGTCCGTTATCAATGAAAATAAAATAAATATTAGACCCTCTGTGTTATTAATTGTTGTTATAAATAGAGTATGTTCAGATAACAACAATCGTCTTTGTTCGTACAAAATTTTTCCAAAGTTTATTGTGGGGCAAACGTTTGATTGTAATGTAAATATATATTGAAATGGAGCAGACTGTGTTAAGGTGAACGTTTTTGGAAAGTTTGGTAACAATATTGTTCATTAATTAACTGCGTAAGTATTTACTGAATGCAGTATTTGTCTAGACGAACAAAGTCACTTGTAAGTCAGCATATCTGCTATAGCTAAGCTAGATGCGACTGCGGTGGGTCCGCTCAGATCCGCTCAGGACTTTAGTAGCTATACTAATTGCTAGATTTGGCACTAGAGCGTCTGACCACCTTAATTTAGTTAAATGGACTTTGCATACCCCAGTTTACTGATTACTTTAATTAATTAACTACGTAATTCATTCCCTAATTGGCGTTGGGTGTTTATTGACTTTCAAAATACCACTTTAACACTCAATTATAGGTACGGTATAATTGTACGGTAGGTACCATGAACAAATAGCGATCAATAAAATAAATCAAGCGTGTATGTAGTCGGGTATTTGATATAGTAAACAGAAACTAATTTATAGTAAATCCTAAATGTACTATTAAAATTATGTTTACGGAAATGTGCCAACATGGATGTCTTCAGTCTATACATCATTCTAACAAATTTAATTTATTGGAAGCTACTTATGATTCACCATGCTGGACTTTTCCCAATTACGGTTAATTTTGTCTAGAGTTCGGACCGATTGTCTCCTGGCTTTGACTTGTCAGATAACTTTATAACACGTATGACAGCCTAGAATCCAAGATCAATGACTATTTCATGGGTAAAGTACAGAAACACAGTTCATACTCATCCACTACAATGTTGCCTTTTGTATGTCGCAGACTGATATATCAATTATAGTGCTTCAAGGCCATCAAAAGCTTGAGTCACCCCTCCGTCTACAAAACATCGAAGGGCTATCGAAAACATTCGAACAATGCCAACTGCGTACAACAACATAATAACATATAATAATCAACCGTCTATTGATATAGATTCAAATATGTGCAGACATTGCCAAGGTTTGTGGCACCATTCTATAGGATATTATTGAACCTAGGTCATAGTTTGTTTACATAGTTTACATGCGTGCATCACAACGTGGTTTCAGATTCTTGATAGTAGGAGTCATGTTTTGGACCTAAGCTAGTACGATGTTTCTAAGGTTGAAAATCATCGCATTTAAAAAGAATAAGAAGTATAATGCAACTAATAAACAAAAGGAAGAGAACAATAAAGAACCTAGTGATATTTAGCTAACACTAAAAGAAAAACTAGAAACAGCTAGACTGATACGTAATGCAAGTGACCAATAGGAACACTAGACAAGACAAAGGGAAGAAATGCCACGACAAATAGAAATTAATGATTGGAAATTGAAATAGATGAATGTTTGCGTCAACAGAGTAATTGTGATTGGTAAAGGACGTAAGTAGATGTTTATTAACATTTCATCGCCTGGTAAATATTTGTTCAGTTGCATCTACAATACCTACGCATTTAATAGTACAACAAACGTGTGTTAGATTAGAATGTACTACTGTTATTGAAATAGCCCTCAGGATAGGTGGAGCGATAATTTTTCCAGGGGTGACGATTCTGCCGGATGCTTGAAGATGGAGAATGTTTGAAAGTTTAGCTTGGTGACGGGCATGTGATGACGAGATATGAAATGCATGTAACTAAAAGGGTGACGAATTCAATTGTTGGAGACTAACGAGACAAACGGATGGAGAAGGAGAGAAAGAAGGCGTATGTCATAGAGTGACGGCTAGCAGGGGCGAGTTGGAGAAAGAAACATGTTGCGCCAACCTCAAGTGACATGATACAATGGCAGGAGGCTGACGGTAGTTAATAATAATAATGGATGGATAAGAGTAGAGGCGCGCTCAATTGCCAGCAATTGAAGAAACCTAAAGGCCAACAGGAGACTACAAGCTATTGCTTGAGGAAGATGATGTTAAATCGTCGAGTCTAAAATCAGTTAAAGTGGAATAAGATTAATATATAACTTCAACTCTTGCACAACACAAAATCATCTTTGTTGCTCCCAAAATCAAAGAAATGACACATCTCTCCGAGTAAATATTACCTAAAACATGGAATTTCTTGAGTTTTGATAGTTTCAAGTGTTTACAAGTCGGCTCGCTCTAATGTTGCGGTGACCTTCGTGTTGAGTATCAAAATGATTTGTTCACGTCCAATATTTATCACTTGCGTGCGTAAATAGAGGTAAAGTGCAGTGACACGTAATGGTTTCCTCAAACTAGTTGTTAAGGTACTTTGTAGATATTAGAAAGTAGATAGCCAATGTATTGTCCCTAACGGAGAGAGGAGGATATCGTTATTAGTTATTTTAAATATAAGTTATTCTTCAGGAGCAGTCAGGAGTGAAGAAGGATGATTCGTTTTCTATAAGAATTTTCGGAGTAGCAAAGATCTACTTAATAGGATTAATCTTCTGCTAGGCTTTTTGATATCTACCATGATCATGTTTATTTTAGTCTGTGTTCATTTGTTTCGAAAATTTTGTATTTCAACTGCCGATTTCAAATATCTATGTTGCCAGTCTCCAAAATTTTCTTTTATTTGACAGGTGAAATAGATTTCAGGGTTGAGCTTGTCAAAGTGTTATATTACCTGCTCCATTAATTTAAAGATGTCCCTTGTTCTTTGCCAGAATATGTTCCTTCCTGAAGATTCAAGAAACGTTCAATGATAATGACGTCTTGATTTGTGTTACCTGTTAGTGTTTTATGTTTGTTTGAGTATGACATTATACATATTATGATTACAACAGTGTTTGTTCAGTGTTTTTTTTTGCAGTTTTCCAACTGTTGAGCTCAATTGGGATGCAGTGGGTGTTAAGTAAATGAGCTGACATTAAAAAATAATGCTGTGCATTAAATAAAAATAAAAACAGACTTCAGAGAGACTCAAAATATTGCAGATAAATCTGCGGGATAATACTTTCTAGCCATCAAGATAAATTAAGTCTTTCAGACAATGTTCAGCAACTTCCAGACCACAATGATTTGAATTCCTAGAGACGAGAGGTGGTTATACAATTTGCTGGGAGATAAGCTAGTAATCTATCACGCCATTCACTATTGCACGAGTCAAGCCTTGATGCAATGCAATATTTGGCATCTACAAATACACTTTAAATACCGACAGGCATTCCAATATCACACTCGATTCGCAAGGCCATACCTTCAAAATGTCACTGCATCTTTGTAATAGCTTTTAGATATTAAATAAATCAAAGTTGCACAACAATACTAGCAGTCCCAAAGTGACAGATGAATCGGTGCCCTGGCGGTAGCGCGAAAGAAATGGAACCACATCATATGCCGCAGACTGGATGGTAGATAAGAACGTGTTGGAAGGGAGACCCTGAACTAGCCATAAGAGCTTAGGTAGCCCACGATTCGTGCAGAGTTCTACAAGCCTCCGTCCTAGGACCGTTGCTGTGGAACATTGGCTACGACTGGGTGCTGTGTCGATGTAACGTGCTACGCCGATGACACAGTAGTGATGGCCCGGGGACAAACGTACAGGCATGCGGTCATATTGGCCACGACAGGGGTTGCGCAAGTCGTTGGAAGGATACGGCGTTTGGATCTCGAGGTGGCATTGCACAAGTCGGAGACTCTTTATTTTCATGGCTCTCGAAACAAACCACCACGGGATTCACACATAATAGTAGGAGGCGTCCGCATCGGTGTAGAGACGTCGATGAAGTACCTGGGACTCGTCCTTGACAGCCGATGGGAATTTGGGCCGCACATTCAGCGGCTAGGCCCCAGGTTGATGAGCACTGCAGCTGCTCTTACGTGGTTACTACCGAATCTGGGAGGGCCCAACAACTCCTTAGACTGTACGTGGGGATCGTGCGGTCCATGGCCCTCTATGGGGCACCCGTGTGGGCAGATACCCTGACTGCACGCAACGTCGCCATACTGCAAAGACCGCAGAGAGCGATGGCTGTTAGGGTGATAAAAGGGGATACCGTACGATCTCCTAAGAGGCAGTAACCCTCATGGCTGGATCAACGCCCTGGGACATGGACGCAAAAATCCTTGCGTCTCTATATCGCTGGCAGAAGGCGGAACTAGTGCGTGGACAGGATGCAAGGACGTAGTAGGATCGAGCTCCATCAGATCTTAGTGGCTGAATGGAGGGAGCGACTTGCGCAACTCAGATGGGAGCTCGCCACAATAGTGGCGGTAAGACCAGTTATGGAAGAGTGGCTGGAGAGGCGGCATGGGTCCTTAAGCTTCCGGCTTACGGTACATGGATGCTTCGGGAAGTACTTGGGTTGCATAGGTCGGGAGCGGACGCCCGCTTGTGATCACTGTGTGAACTGCCTCGAGGACACGGCGCAGCATAAGCTGGTGAACTGCTCAGCTTGGGCTCAGCAGCGCTGTGCCCTCTTCGCAGCACTGGGTGCGGGTGATCTTTCGCTTCCGGCTGTGGTTCAATCCATGATCGGAAGCGATAACGCGTGAATGCCATCTCCTCTTTTTTCGAGGAGGTTGATGCATGCAAAGGAGGCGGTGGAGAGGGAAAGAGAGCGTGCCTCTCACTCTACCCGCACCAGCCAGGCGACGAAGGGCGCTTAACGATCCCCGGCCACCATAAGGAGGGGCCTGCGGGCGGCGGGCGAACTTAGGGCTGAGTCGTCGCCAAACCAGCCAGGCCCAAAGAGGTGGCAGGCAGTGGTTTCTGCGCACCTTCATGGAGAATGTGCGGTCGCTAGCTGCACTTGGTGATGGGGCTCACCGGGAATGGTGGGCTGATACCTACTAGTCGGGGGTGCGCGCCAATGTATTTGTATCTCCTGAGTCCCCGGCACATGGTAGCAGTAGGAACAGTGGGTTTTTAGTCGGTTAGAGTACGACATAACTCTCCGCTCGCCCTAGACGAAGGGTATGCGGATTTTCCCACAAAAAAAAGTTGTAAGCAAGATTCAGATGCGGGAAGCCCAAGACCTGGTAAAGTGGCGCGCACTGGTGGAGACCTACTCCCAGCTTTAGGTGGATAGGTTGAAGAAACCATGTATCATAACATAAACACCATTGAGGGAAATCCGATCGTAAACCACATTATGTTATTTTCATGGTGTTACCACAACTATGTGGTATTTACCATCAGTTTGACGTAATAATTTCTATATTTTACCTAATTATTCAAACGGGAGCGTCATAAAATGTATCATATACCTACTTTGGGCACAAAAATTGTAAATAAATAGACATGAGAGCAATGAGGAAGCTGACACAAACATAATGTAATAGCCAATGTTTATTTACAATACATCAATACCTGTGTGTCACAACCATCAAATTATTTCCTCAATGACGATGCCATCAGGAAATTGGTGAAGCAAACCTTGGGGCGGTGGCAGACAAAACTGCGCCCGATAGAGGACGATGACCCCGATGAATTTATATGCAATAATGTGCTAATACGATGTGCTGTTATTATCGTTTGATGTATCGTAAGAATGTTACTACAGATAACGGTAATGTTTTGATTAATAGTTTATTTATAGGTACAGTTATTGAAGAAGGATATCATCATCTGCCGAGCCTTTTCTCACCATTATTTTACATGGAGCGACTGCTCCACAGCCCAGTTAGTACTGGGTAATACGGTACCCATTGGTAAGATTGGTTGTCAGACTTTCGGACCTTTAACGACTGTCAACGATCTAGAATTTACTGACGGTACCAAGCAACGGCTCAACGTGCTCTCCGAGCCACAGAGAAAACTCGGTAATGGGTGGTCAGTATTTTATCCACGCACCAAGATTGACAAGCGCGGCTTAACGTGAAGATAGACCCGGCGGCAGCTGTTCTTTATATTTATTTATTAATTGTCAGGCAACTTTGGCCCATGGATATATACCTTACAGACTAACATACATAAATGATGAAATACAAATTGTGTTAGTATATAGAACCTTAAAACTATGTTAGTAACACTTCACTTGTGCACTACGTCACTGTGCGTTCATGTGGCACTTGTCCGTGGAGACGACGGAACACCACTCCCTGCGGCCAAAAGTTCTCTACTAAGACGAGGTGCAGATACCATGTTGGAAACGTCTGTTGGAACGTTCTCGTTGGTTGTCTTTAACCACGAGCTCTTTCTTCTCTGAAGATGGAAATATGTTACGTATTTGATTTCTTTTTTATGAAGAGTTCTGATAATACTTTTAATTCGTTTAAAATCTACGTAATAATATTATAAAGCTAAATAGTTTGTTTGTTTGGTTGAACGCGCTAACCTCAGGAACCACTGGTTCGAATTGAAAAATTATTTTAGTGTTGGATAGCCCATTTATCGAGGAATGCTATAGGCATCACGCCGCGACCAATAGGAGCGGAGCATTAATCAAAATTGTTACGCAGACGAAGTTGCGCCGGTAAGCTAGTAGTTAGTAAAGTATTTCACGGCATGATTGTAACCAACTTGTACTTAACTACTATACTGTAACTTGATACTTAATGTGGAAAGGTCGAAGCCCCTAATAATAGTGAACTAACATCAGAATTTTCATATTGTATTCTTTTTAATTAAATTCTATATCTGTATATGAAAACAACGAACCCTGGCCCTGCCAGCAGGGTATTGTTATTCAAAATATCTAGGGCAAAATATTTTATTCATTCGATATTACGTTGGCAGTCAAACCCTCTTCAAGTCGGTGAATTGAGTTTTTTCGACATGATCTAATATTTCATTTATATTGTATTTTTCTTCTTCGTCGTATATAAATCAGTGTTCCAGTCAAATCGAAAGTAATATCATACGACATACAGACGAACATTATATTTTACTGTTCTGAATTTCAAGCAGGTAAATATTATCTTTTATCATCTCTCCAGAACGTAAATATGTAACATACATACATAAAACATATCAGAAAAAAAGTACGAGTCAAAGTAATACAGTTTAAAAACCTTCAAAGATCGACTGGTGAGTAACTGATGTTAAATTAACAACGAGGATTTATTTGCCATTCAGATAATTCTGCATTAGATAATTAAATAAATTAAGTAAGACAGTGATGTAGCGGAAAAACATCGTGAAGGGCAGACTTTCTGAACAAGACTAAATATCGAAACTGAGCTAAAGTTGAAATAGAGGCCAAGTACCGAACTGTGACCCAATGTAAAACAGGTAACTTATCAAGTAACTTGTCATCTAATATTAAACTGTGCCAGTCACAATCAATAAGTTCAAACTCCTCTAAGATCCTCGAAACACGTGTCTAGTCAACCGTGCTCCCATTTTATCTATGAATATGTATAAAAATGAATCGACGTTTGTTAGTCTCACAAAAATTCGAGAACGGCCGAACCGATTTGACTAATTTTGGTTTTGAAATATTTGTAGAAGTCCAAGGAAGGTTTAAAAGGTGAGAAAATAGGTAGTAGGTAGGTAGGTAGGTTGGTCGAGTAGTAAAAATACAAGGAGGTAGTACTAGGTAGGGAAAAGTGCATTGCAACGCATGCCGGGTAGAGCTAGTAACAAATAAAGCTTTCATATTTGTTTCAACGCGCATTATATCAAACAATACTATTTGTACTATTATCACCAAGGAAATGGAAAGTTACCACACTCAACTGATAAGATTAGGCTGGACAAGCAGGTTTGTTGACATTCTTGGGTCAGGAAGTATCTTTATTAGGTCTATTTGTAGGAAATAAATAAACAACAAGATGCCAAACAGCATTATCTACTACTCTGCCAAGAAAGTACCGGGAAATGATCAATAATACACTAAATGTTAGTTATTCATTCAAAGAAAAGAGATTTAAAAGACATATAGAGCGGATATTGAGAATATTTTCATACAAAAATTTTGATCCCGAACATTTTCGATTTTGACACACGAATGTTACCTGCCGCAGCGGGCGTGTGACATTTGATAGAACGATTTGTTACTTAGTATTACTTAGTAGTACTTACTCGAGTACATCTGTTTAATTCTTCTAAATAGCATTAGGGTCTTGCATCATGCGGTTTACACCATCAGTTAGGCAATTAATTGTAGAAAGTTTAATTATGTATTTCATAAAGTACTATCAAAGCTACGCATAATAAAGAAATCTCATTGTTTTATCCTGTTGTAAAAACTGTCCGAGCGGGTCCGTAATGTAGGTAGAATAAAATTGACGCAAAGAATTTAGAGCCGCTCAACTAGCTTGGATGTGAAACTTCACCGCGTTTAGCATAAATTATTCTCAAGTAAACTAAACTTGTTTCGACCTAGTTCTATCGTAATTGGTAGAAAGTAATCTACAATCAATAGTTTTAGTTTAGTTTATACATCATGAGGAGACCAATATATCCTAGAAACAAAAACTGGAAGACATGTCTCCCGCCACGCGTGGTTGATAACGACTCACTGCCTCTTATAAAGGGACACCTATGTCCAAGCAGAGGAAATTTTATAGGCTGGTTATCGGGAGCTCAACATAAACAATAATCGCGGAATATATACCGTAAGTGATAGTGTAAGTTTGGTTATCAATAGTTTTAGTTTATTCAAAACGCTACACAAAAATATCAGGGCTTTGTTCCACTTCAGCAACTACCATCATCTGCCTAGTTTTTTCCCAATTATGTTGGTGTCGGCTTTCAGTCTAGCCGCATGCAGCTGAATACCAGTATTTTAAATGGAGCGACAGCCTATTTGACCTCCACAACCCAGTTACAACTGGGTAATACGATACCCCTTGGTAAGACTGGTTATCAGACTTTCGGGCCACTGACTACCTGTAATGACTGTCAAAGATCTACAATTGACAGCAGGGACCAACGGCTTAACAAGCTTTCCGAGGCTCAGAGAAAACTCGGTATGTAATGGGTTACCCATCTACGGACCACCTAGGCAAGCGCGGCTTAACGTAAAAATCGACCCGAGCGGCTATTACTAGTAAGCCACGAGATCATGGACTTCAGCAACTTATTTTCAAGAAAATACTTCTATAGGACCAATCTCCCCTCCACAACTTATCATGCGTGTTTTTGTTTACACTTTTTTTATCTGTAGCAATAAAAGCTGACTTTGAAATTGAAAGGGTCATTGCAGTGCCCTTTGCACCCGATATTGACATTGAACCAGTTTCGACCTTCAACGAGTCTTTTAATAGTATGATTGCTGTTATGTACACGTTTCATTTACTATATGATCATTTAACTAGTAAATAATAGCGCTGTCTGGTTTTGAATCATACAAACATCACGCCTGTAATCTTCAGGGATTAGGCAGCAGTGTATTACCAAAACCACATTTTGCCAGTTATGTTTAAGTCTCATGTACTAGGGGGGACACCTGAATCAAAATAATACTACCTACTCTACAAAGAAAACGTGTCAGAAGACATTCGATTTCTATGGGTACATGTTAAGATAGGTCTTTAAAATATGTCTTTTATCACAGTCAATAAGTGATAGTTTGAACCAGGGGCGAAGTTATAATTATCTTGATAGTTAAAAAAAAAAAAAAATATGTTGAACATTTCGGACCGTGGTTTGGACAAGCCTAAATGTCATTTTCTTCCTCTGACCGACGGTAGAAGGCACCAGTGCCCGTAAGTTTGGCCGATGTGTTTCAGTTTTTTAGTTGTTTACAAAGTACAACTTAATAATATTATCAATACCCAACTCCGTCTCAATTAAAACCTCAGTTGGAGGCAAAACAAATAAGTTACATCCCGATAACCCCTTATTACCCAGAAATACAAGGTCCGTGTCACAAAAATAGAATAAATCGATACAAGCAGATAGCTACTAACGTATATAATATTATGATGAACATGAGCGTAAACATAAACACATAGTGGGCGGAACTATTACGTGACATGTTACGTCACAGCCCTGATAGACTGATAGTAGATAAACGACAAAAGTAAAAATCAACCTACAGAAAAAACAGATAAAGTAGCAATTACTTTGGGAGAAGCAGAGGTGACAAAACTGAGAATAGTGCCAGAGATTCCCACGTGTGCTTATAACTAGGTATCGATGCTTGGAATGCATCGAGTGAACCGCGATAACGATTATGCAATACGATTATAGCGTTGTTGGATAGGTAGTTGTGAAGTTGATCTATTAATAAACCGTGTACTTGGAAGCAATACGAGATGTACGCAATCATTTAATGAAGAACGTCGACGATTTGTGAAGTTCTGTTAATATGCGACACAAAAGGAAATAAAAGCTAGTGATGAACTCCAAGGATTTTGCGATTCATGATTTTCTAGAAAAAGACGTAAATAATGGCGTGACGGCTGACAGGGAATAATGCAAGAAAAAAAAAAAGTTTTGCGACGACACTAAGTAATATCGGACAAGGCCAGGAAGATGAAGATGAATTATTTGGAATTCATTTATCTACTAGACAACGATGATGGTCTTCGTAACAGAAACTGCCAATACTTTTCCATATTTGGAAACATGAATGTGGAGTCAAGAAGCAACGTATTGCGCAGGACGAGTTACTTAATCTAGGATTGGATTTCGAATTGCGATGGGCAGTTGATGATTACGTCGAATTGACGAAATTAAGTGACCTCTCGAGTCGTCTGTAATACGCTGGTCATCTGCTTTGCTCGAAAAGATGCGATTTCTGTTATTTTGTCACCCGCATACGAAAATTGTGTGCATTCTGGATTTAGATAACAATGATACAATGTAACTTTTGATTCACGAAGAAAATCGGCTGCAGTATTTTAACGTGCGCTTCTTCTAACTACAATTATTTCAAGCTGAAAATGTGAAAAACATAATCAAGAACAAAATTAATCATCATCAACAACATAATCATGACCATAATTTACAACCAGCGTAAGTAATTAGCATTGTTCAGAGCATGAACACAAACTTACATGCCGACAAATCATCCGTACTTCAATGGCTAGAATCGGAAATTAACGTAAGAGTCAAAAGGGTAATATGCTGACGACAATAAACATGATACATAGAATCCTACTGACGTTCTACGCAGTAAAGCGTAATCACTTGTTTTCAAACCGTAAATTGGTTTAGAGTGCAATGAAGCTTATAATAAACGATTATCATATCAGACTAATGTGTTTATCATCGCGGGGAGCACTTGGCATCAAATACGTCTACGTTGTTAGTACTTCATGAGTGCAAGACACATGTGACAGTCATGGGGCATTGTGATTAGGGAGTATTTTTAAATTGAGTGTTATAGTGACACAGAACAGTATGACCATACCGTATTTCAACTTGGAACAAATGCTCGGAATGAGCTCACACACACACGTCAAGCGTTTACACGAATCCTAAGCAGGCAACAGGTTACTCTTGATGTCATCATTTGTCTAGCCTTTTCCCAATTATGTTGGGGTCGGCTTCCAGTCTAACCGGATGCAGCTGAATACCAGTATTTTATATGGAACGACTGCCTATCTGACCTCCACAACCCAGTAGTACTGGGTAATACGATACCCCTTGGTAAGACTGGTTGTCAGATTTTCGGGCCACTGACTACCTGTCAAAGATCTACAAATGGTAGCCGGGACCAACGTCTTAACGTGCTTTCCGAGGGACGGAGGAAACTCGATATTTAATGGGTTGTTAACAACCTGAAGATTGACCCGAGCAGCTGTTATTATTTAGCCAAGAGCTGATTACTCAGCTTACTCTTGATGTGTGTAACAAAAAGTTTAGTTGAAACCCGCGTTTGATTGTACAAGGTGGACGTAGTTGGTTTACTGTTTTACTTTATACTGTGATTGTGATGAGACGTATCATGAGTTGTGAATATAGGCATAGATAGGTGGTTGATTAATTGGAGACTGGTGTGAGATAGAAATAGTTTTGTACTTTGTATACAATGTTGTGTACTAACACAACACAATAACAGAAACATCGCGCCTGTAGTCCCCAAAGGGTTAGGCAGATGTGCACCTATTTAACACCCACAATTCGCTAGTAATGTTATAATAGGGGCAACCTTATTGCCATCAACCGGTACAAATCCAAAGTTCGAGCTGCTACTGACAATTTCCGAATTTTTGAACTTTACCACAATAGGTATAATGTTGGAATATTTCTGCTAAAGCGTTTGTGGAAACATGTATGTTTTTTTTTGTGGAATAAACGTCTGCCTCTAGGGGTGCATTCAATCGATTTTTAATATTATTTGTAATTGCAGTAATATCAAAATTGTTTCGTAATCGTGTCGCCATTTCCAACTGCCGCATTGCAGGTTTTTACTTTTGTTTACACAACCGGATCTCTTAATCACTTTTTTATTAATTAAAACACTAATCAATGATGTGACGGATACTAAAATACACGTAGACATCTGCAAACATCGGATTTTAATTACTTACGTTATTGCCAATTACGTCGTACTAAAACGTATATCTTCGTCACAAATCATTCTTGATTATTAAATACTTAAAATTGGCATTTGAATCATACCTCCTGGTCTTGGTTTCGATTCCCAGGTCGGGCAAAGTGTTATTGGGTTTTTCAATCAGGAATTTCTCAGTAGCAGCCACAGATTCTGTATTTGTGCCCGGTTGATGGCAATAGGCTCGCCTCCTATTATATGGGATTTAAACATAACTGGCGAAATTTGGTTGTACTATTAGGTACATCTCTGCGTAACCCTTCGGGGATCACAGGCGTGATGTTATATTATGTTAATCATACAAAAGATTCAGTGTTGATTAGGTTTTTTCATACTAATCAAAAAATAATACGGAAATGGCTTGTTTATTTCAAAATGTTGGAAATTGAGGTCAAATAACGATTGCGTGACAAACAATACTCACGTTTGGCACGACAAAACCAATGGTGACAAAAAAACTTTTAATGTGTTAGCGTTTAAGCAAAGCAAGGGCTTAAAAGAGTGCGTGTTGAAGGAAATTAGGTGTAAAGGTTCTTGTGGCCTAGTTTTGATACCAGATATTTTAATAAGGCTAGGCGCTTGCCTAGGTTGGTCCGTGGATGGGTGACCACTGACCACCCATTAAACATCGAGTTTCCTCCGTGCCTCGGAATACACGTTAAGCTGTTAGACCCGGCTGTCAATTGCTCATCTTTGACAGTCGTCACAGGTAGTGAGTGGCCCAAAAGTCTGACAACCAGTCTTACCAAAGGGTATCGTATTACCCAGTACTAACATGATTGTGGAGGTCAGATAGGCAGTCGATCCGAGTAAAATTCTGATATTCAGCCATATAAGGGTAGACGGGAACCCGACCCCAAAATAATTGGGATTAGGCAGGTGATGATATTTTAACAAGGCTATTTAGATACAAAACCAACTATCAGAGATCCACATTGGGCCAGGATCGAATGAAATGGAAGTCATGGGGAGAGGCCTTGGCCAAGCGGTGGGATGATGCAGGGTAATGGTTGGAGCTATAAATAATAGATATACCTTTGTTTATCTCTTGAGTTTAACGCCAATAAATTCAAGACCTCCAGTGAATTTTGACAGCAATATTTTACGAAGATTGAAACCCGAACAGGCATAATAGACAAGGACCGCTATTTTAAAACGAAAAGAAGTAGCCATCGCATTTATTTCAATATTTTCCTTATAAAGGACATTGACGGTGAAGATAAGCTAAGGCTAAGTTACTTGGAAACAGCAACAAGTCTTGTGAATTGATAAATGCGTATCAAAATGGAACATCAATAAGATTCTATTTTATTCAATATCATGACTATCTACTAAGCATTTGAAGAATTTCTAAAGAGTGACGTACAACAAAGTACTGGGAAAAGAGATTATAATAGGACTTAAAAACTTAGGATTCGATTAAAATGAAAAAAAAAAACGGTGCTTCAAATATTTCTGACCTGACAACAACCTGATAACCAAAGACTTTAGTCTCCAATGTATTAGTTTAAAAAGACGAGGAAAATACTACAATAAATAGTTACGAATAAATAAGGTAAATTGCAGAAACAACACTTGATTTGAAGACAATAATGAAGTAACAGCAAATTAATTGCTTAATGAAGCAATCAATGCTAAGAGTGTTAACAGAGGTCTGATAAGACAGATTGGAACGGATAATGATAAGGATGTTGCAGTGATAAGATTAGTTCTGGTAGGAGGCTTGCTGGCCAATGTTATATTATATTTTAATGTGGGTAATTCCCGAGTTATCGCGGTGTTATGTATGAGTATATTTGGTGCTGAACGGGTCAAGGAGGGCAGATTATTTGAGAATTTAAATGGCATGTCCTATCTTATCACCTTTTATGTGGAAGACTTTATAACTACTACATTAATCTTAGTTCGTTCGATTTTACTTTCGCAACTGTGAATTGATCCCTAAAAAAGTCCCCAAGTGTTGTTATATGTTCTCACCCTCAAAATGGTGATCTGGTCATTTCTCATTGCCTACTGTACGATAATATGCGGTACGAGAAACAAAACAATTTCAAACGAAACAAATTGTATCTTCTACAGAGCTGTTTGATCTGTTCTCGTAAATCCAACCTTTTACGGGCTTCACACACAATTTCCTGCAGTAAAGTACAAATCAATATTTTCTTTGCTCGTATTTTCTGTTTTCTTACAGGCGGTTATATAATCGCAATTTTATAAGAGGAAAAGAATTCTTTGAAGGTCTTGTTCGAGATGATATTTTTTTCATTCTTTTTCTTTTTTATTCTTTGAGATAATCCATTTATATTTTCTATAGTCTACCTTTCCCCGATCTATCAGCAACTTACACACGCTTTATTGTCTACCTGCTAGAGCCCTGTATTCCGCAGTGATGATTCAATACCCTTCGACCTTCACCGACTCTAATCGGGTATCGCACTGAATCCTTGAAAGACAAATATTTCACTGGAAAAATTACACTGTTATCATGATTGTATTACAATGAGCTTGTGTGTGTGTTGCGATTTTTATCGTGTCTTTATAACTTAATAAGATAGGTGTTTTGATATAAAATATAATAAATGTCTCAATTATAAACTTTCACGTACTGTTTTGAATGGTTAAAGAATATTGTTTTTCCTTCTTCCGCGTGTTTGTCATTGTGTTATTTATTTTTTAATTATTTCCTAAAATTGTTCAAGAAACGAAGATGTTATCAGATGTCTACCTTATTGAAAGGAAAACCTTCTTTCTTTATCGTGTGGTTAGTGCCTAACCTGGTGTCAGAGATTTTATGCTGCCCAACAACCTCTGAATTGGCTTTACATGCCGTCGAGAAATATCTCTCAGGCATGCTGGTTTCCTCACGATGGTTTCCTTCACCGAAGCAAGTGATAATTATACAATACGCACATGATTCCGAATAATCAGAGGGGCGTGTCTTGGGTTCGAACTCGAGACCTATGACCTAAGACTTACTACTTAGGAAAAACCTAATACAACACAATACAAAACCACAATGTTCATATTTTGTACTCAGTTTAATCTTGATTGGCACAAAAAAGAGAGCCGTCTACCCAGCAGTGGGTGTATTCAGGCTGTGGCTATAAGGGCAGAAACTCGAAGCAATGCAATGAAGGTAAGCAGAGATAATCTAGATCCTGATAAGAGTGATAAGTCCTGTCGACTTAAAAATGATAAAAAAGGCTCCAAACAACATCTTTGACTGAATATTTTCGACGTCAATGAATTGTTTTTCAATAGTCACCGTGATTGGTAATAGCAATTTTACGTCAAAAAGGGCAAAGAAATGATGAAATTCGATTCTTTCAAAGATTAAGTAATCTCCGCAATGAGAAGTTGTACTCAAAATCTTGATGAAACAATGTACTTGTCTTTTGCAGGTGGGTTAGTAGCATCGCTAGACTTTGGAAAGAATCTGCAAACCAGAGAGGTAAGCAGAACTATGTCTAGTTGAATCGCATTGATTTTTTGACAGCTGTTCGTCTGATGGGATTTTCCCTTTATTTCAACCCCCTTCATCATCTGCCTACCCTTTTCCCAACTATGTTGGGGTCGGCTTCCAGTCTAACCAGATGCAGCTGAATACCAGTATTTTACATGGAGCGACTGCCTATATGACCTCCACAACCCAGTTAGTACTGGGTAATACGATATCCTTTGGTAAGACTGGTTGTCAGACTTTCGGGCCCCTGACTACCTGAAACAACTGTCAAAGATCTGCAAATGACAGTCAGGGCTAACGGTTTAACGTGCTTACCGAGGCACGGAGGAAACTCGTTATATAATCCACAGA
Organism: Standfussiana lucernea; assembly: GCA_964057025.1. Lineage (NCBI taxonomy): Eukaryota > Metazoa > Arthropoda > Insecta > Lepidoptera > Noctuidae > Standfussiana > Standfussiana lucernea. The sequence continues at coordinate 14,763,765 of OZ059799.1, forward strand.
CCAACCGAGGCAAGCGTAGCTTAACCTGAAGATTGATCCGAGCGGCTGTTATTATTTAGCCACGAGCTCCCCTTTTTTGGTTTTAACATAAAAAAGTAAAAACCCTTAGTTGTGGTAGGTCCGTATATGAGACACTTCTGCAAAATTTCAAGTTGCTAGAGCCATCGTTTAGGACTGGTCTGCTTTTGGATGAATTAATGAATATTATTAAGAGAGAGGATTGTCTCATTGTATTAACTTGGATATTGATGGTGATGACCATCACCAATTGAGCCCGGACTCGCTCACTGCAGGGTAAAGTGCTCCCCTTTTTTCTGATATTGTGATGTTATTGGATATTTTCATTCAAATACCAAAACATAAAGCATTTCCTTGATCGTTTGTTTAGATAAGTTTAATAATGTCTCGTTTACACGTTTATTCCACAAACGAACGTGCCTTAGCCATTTCAGATATCTAATTGATTAATCAATGATAAGTGCTGTCAGTGGGTTTTTTGTTTACTTAACTACAGAACCGGTTTGAAAATTCTTCACCGTCTTAAGATAAGTCTATGTAGATAAGGGCAGTATATTACCTATATTTCTTTTTTTGCTAGCTTTTTTCTCGACTATGTTGAGGTCGGTTTCCAGTCTCTTTGCATTCTGCTGAGTACCTGATTTCAACATAGAACGACTGCCTTCTCAATCCAGTTACTGAGACTGGTAACACGACACTCCTTGGCAAGACTGGACCACCTGAGTTAAAACCAATTCTATCTTTACTTTTTCCTTTGCGTTCCTTAGGGGAATTATTATTTCTGTACCATTTAGTCATTAAATTTCTCCTACAGTCACGTGAGTGGTAAATTGGAGTGACTAGGGCTTAAGATAATGTAGGAATGTGAAGCTTCTGCTAGATTCGAGGTATCTATACATTATCTTGAAAACAATAGGGCGATAGCATAATACTGCCGTCTCGTTGTACGATAGAGAATTCCTATAAATAATTGTTCTATTGGTTTTTATGAGTAATTATAACTGGTTATATTATAGTCTGCATATCAATTTAAGTGTTTTGATAAGCGGTAGGTATATCCTACCATAGGTTCTTCACATAACATAATAGCTTAGAGGAAAACAAAGAACAGGTTTTGCAGATAACAAGGTACGAGGTAAAGTTAAAATTTAACAACGATCACAGAAATAGCTTACATAACAATGTATCAATGTATTCGTATTGAGGTCATACATTGTAGGATTACATAAATAAGATAATATTTTGAATTTAGATCACTGAGGTCAAACAACTAAATGTGGCTGTTGTCATGCGAAATTCTAAAGCCATTATTACAGAATGAGATTATCCAGAAATTCCAGTTTACCCTTCTGTGGAAGCGGTGTTTCCCAGTAATTGGGTTGCAAAGGTCAGAGGGCGGCTTTGGATGAAATATCGATTGTCGTGAATTTAAGCAGGGTTAAATTCTACTGAATAATATAGTGAAAAGCGCTGTGTTTGTTTGCGATCTATGTATATTCGTCACTGGAAATATCAATGTAGATATGACAGGCTGCGGTTGATGTGTGGCTGGAGAAGATGTCTAAGTATCTTGTGTAAGATCTATGGAAATGACAAGGAAAAAAAATATAAATATGAAAGTCTAACAACCCGTCTTGCTAAGAGATATCGTAGTACCCTGAAATAGAAATCTGCCTACTTCACCGTACCGCTGATTTTATTGTTGACGCTCCGCGCATTGCACGCGACGTTGTTGGTCGATGACGGAACGGTCTAGTGAGCATAGTCTCATACTTTTACTGACACGTTCCCAGCACGGTCTTCGTATAATACTTACCGTGGTAACCGCGTTCTTTTTCGTTCTTTTTTTAAAATTGTCAGTACCACGCAGTAGAACCAGTTACAGCTACATGTAAAAAACTGGTATTAAGCTGCATCCGGTTAGACAGAACCTTAAAATGTCGGAAAAAGGCAGATGATGAATGCATACTATTAAAAACAAGCTCGAACCCCAAAACAATAATATCTCGAATACACAGAAGTAAAAGCTAACAAGACATTATGAATGCAAAATATTTGTTGTTTGTTCCTCTCACTGAAGGCTTGTTGAGGAAGGTCATGACGCGGGCAACGCAAATTAACGAGCTATGCAAGGCGCCATCTTTGTTTTACTCGTTTAAATAATGAGGTGTGCTTGTATTCAGGATGTTTATTTAGCTTACATTTAGCATACCTATAGGCTACCAATGGTGTTGATTGGCTGATTCAATGGTTCAATACCAAAACGTGTATGTTGATTGGCTCGTGCCACCGTGAACCAATCAAATCGTTGATTGACGATGTTACGTTGAAGGACGATCATATTAGCGTCTAAGCGGTGTGTGCTCACTCATCGTCACAAATACAATATCATCTGCCTTTTCCCAACTATGTTGGGGTCGGCTTCCAGTCAAACCGGATGCAGCTGAATACCAGTATTTGACATGGAACGACTGCCTATCCGACCTTCACAACCCAGTTCGTACTGGGTAATACGATACTCCTTGGTAAAACTAGTTGTCAGACTTTCGGGCCACTGACTACCTGTAACGACTGTCAAAGATCTACAAATGACAGCCGGGACCAACAGCTTAACGTGCTTTCCGAGCCACGGAGGAAACTCGGTATGTAATGGGTGGTCACCTATCCACGGACCAACCCAGGCAAGCGCGGCTTAACCTGACATTCGACCCAAGCGGCTGTTATTATTTAGCCACGAGCCATTCAATTATCATCTTCAACATCATCACAAATATCAAGGAATGAATACTTAATACTCACGTAAAATCTCCGTAATGGATCAATTTACATAAACATCCATCAGATCATTGACACTACAGAACGCTTTGTTTCGTCCATGTTTAAACATCTGGGTCATACACGCACGTCGTTTGAGGGTACTACGCACTTACCTTTCTGAAGAACATCACCAATAAGTTCAGTGTGCATGGCTGTTCTACCAGAGGCCTGCGGCAAACGATGTGTCCCGTCAACGCATTTGAATTGGCTTGCTAACAGTAGTCAGCTGTCGATAGTCTTATGAAACAGATTTCAGGATTTCAAACCAGTTGATGTTCCCATCTACCTTGTACATTTTCCTGGTCGCCTTTCATTCATCCTCTAAACATGAAAACTATAACCTTTTGAAAACAGATTTCAGGATTTCAAACCAGTTGACGTATCTATTTTCATCAGCCTCGTACACTTTGCTAGTCGCCTGTACACTCAAGTATGTCCTGTACCTCACTTCAAGTATGTTCTTAGCAAGTTCGTTACAACATTTTCCTTTGAATCGCTACACGAATACTCACGCAAAATCTCCTTAATGGCCCAATCAATTTACATAAATGTAGATCAGACCATAGTATTGGAATTCCGGCCACTACTGATGACGTCACCGAGAAAGCGGTTTTCTAAATCACGGAATCTGAATATGCTATTCCAAATTCCGCAGTTGTATTGACCTTGAGTATGTTCGGGTCAGGGTTATTTGGAGTTTGTTGTCTCGTGTTTCTACTACGGCTATTAAGTTTCAGCGTACTATTTGAAGGTGTAATGGAAGGTGTTGTGGCGTCATAATACATAACATCACGCCTGTTAACCCCGAAGGGTTAGGCAGAGGTTTACCTAATAGCACACCGACATTTTGCCAGTTATGTTTAAGTACCATTTAATAGCGGGCGAGCCTATTGCTATCACCCGGGCACAAATCCAGACTACGTGGCTGCTACTGAGAAATTCCTGATAGAAAAACCCAATAACAATTTGCCCGACTCGGGAATCGAAACCAATGAGGCAGGCAGATGCTAGAAGTCTTCATCAAGAATCAAGAGAGGGCTAATGTAAACATCGGCGGGATAGTAATACATCAAGTGGTTGGGTGATGAGTGTATCCCCTAGAACCTGTACCAGAACAAGACCTGTTTCCTTTGAACCTATAAGTATACATACATACTCTTATATAACGCGCCAGTCTTCAAAGCAAGGGTGAACAGCCATTTTCTGGGCACGTTCATTCCTTCGCTTTTTCCCAGGCGTGATCGTTCAAGATAAGACCCAGTAGGCCGTAAAAATCAATACCATCGGACATCCCAGAACCCTTTTTGTAGCAGAAGACAGCCACAATGTGGTGCTAATAAACGGCAGAAGTCACATGCGTTTCCCGAAAATTAATGTCTTGTACACGTCCTCTCCAAATTCCAAGGCAAGATTCTGAATTCTTCTGTATCACATGCAAGAAAATGCCATATCCATTCTCAAGGGTACAACCAAGTATTGTGTGAGCCATGAGTCTTAACTCGCCAGTAAACATGAAGGTGTAACCAAAGACATGTGCTGACGTATGACGGACGATGCTATGTTTATCCTGTACGTGTTCTTCAAAGATTAGCACATGATTATTTTACAGAAGCTTTTGCGCGCGGCTTCGCTCACGTTGTGATCGGAAATTATCTCACAGGAACGTTTCAATTAGCATATGACACTCGGGGATGGTGTAGCTTTCCATTAACAAATGATAAATGATGTTTATTTTGCAAATAGGTTCTTACAAACTCTTTTACACGGTTTTTTTTTAAACTAGATGAGGCCGATTTTTCTTACCAGATTACTCTGAGAAGAAATCGCAGAAACCAACTCTGAGGTATTTTAAGGTCCAAACATGATCTTGGTAAACTCACACGACGACTATGCAGATTAGTGTCTGAGATGGGCTTTTGATGAAGGAACCGCACAGCTTTGAGTGGACCTGTCCAGTCAGTGCAAGCATTTGCAAAGATTTCGGAGGAATCGGATGAGTTGTTCCGAAGATTAACGCCTTCATTCAAACATAAAAACTTTACCTGTTTTTATAATATTAGTATAGATGTGTACGTCAAAGATTAGCACATGATTATCTAATGTACAATGTAGTATTATGAGGCTAGGTAACGTCTGGAAGGTTATGGCAAGCAGATGGAGATTATTTATGGTATTAGATGAGATGGGATCAGGAGTTGGCTCGATATATTAATATGGATTTATTTGGAACCTACATATTTCGTGTTTTGGGATTCAGTAAATGCTGTGATATTATTAAAATCAATTCCCTATAAACTGACTCTTTTTATTTACGTGCATCTTTTTAAATAGCCCGATTGGTTTCCGAATTTCGGATGCAAATGTGTGTATTTTCATAATTTTTAACTAACCATGTTGTTGGTCCAAAATACAGATCCAGGACATGGTTATTGAAAGCAACAATAACGGAAAAGAATTGTTTAAATGATTGAAGTGAAAAAGAAATTATAACTCAACCAAAAGAATCTTCGAAAGTAGACGAAGTTCTAATATGAAGTTTAATTATAATTATGTACGCCCAGTTACCATAGCTCATTGGTAAACATGAAGATACATATGCATTTAGATACGTAGATTATGTATATGCGACATGATAATGATGATCTGCTCTTGCGTCGTTGAGTTTTGTTATTATTATGCATCGTTGAAACGATTTCTAATCAGATATTGTTTGGTTTGATTTGGAAAAATGGCTTTGATATTTGGGATCGCTATGTTTACATGATCTGTATCTGTTCAAATAATAACAGCCGCTCGGGACGAACACTAGGTGAAGCCGCGCTTGCCTAGGTTGTTCCACGAATGGGTGACCACCCATTATATACCGAGTTGCCCCCGTGCCTCGGAAAGCACGTCAAGCCGTTGGTCGCGGCTGTCATTTGCAGATCTTTGTCGTTTGGTAGTCAGTGGCCCGAAACTCTGTGTGCCGAATTTCATCGAAATGCGTAGATCCGTAACGAAATACAGACGCAGTAATTTTCGTATTTATAATGTTGGTGTGGGGTATACGGTTATGATTATAGTACACTCTATGATTTATATTATTTGCTTACGCAGTGATGTGCGTAAACGTGTTTTCATTCGTTACACTTTTTACATTTTATGTTACCGTTTATTAGCAGTTGTTCTGCAAAAACTAATTTTATATATATTGTTAACAATTTTTCTATGTGTTTAACACCAACCACGTGTAATGATAACAACACTTTTGCATTTATTTTTTTATATCTTTCCGGCAGTTTAAGACTTTTCAGATCTCTTATCTTTAAACAATGTGGTTGATACCGGTTTTTTAACGGTAAACATGATATTCGTAGAATTACTGCATCTGAACTTCACATTACAAATACTTAAGACCGCGAGAGGCTGAGTTGATTGATCGTATTTTTCTTTGTCGTGACGATGGTTCTATTAGATGAGCTTCGACCAGACCTCTGGCAAATCAACGGCGTTATCATGTGACTTCGGACAGATCCCTTAAAGGTGCAGTTACACAAAGAGCAGGACAGTACGTGGACCATCGTTTTTGAGGCTCCACAATCACACTTTGTTTACTCGGATCGATTGAAACATATCAAAATGTCTTACCCGTTTACTAAAACTGTCTGTGCAGTCACATGCCAATTCTGGTGTTTAATTTGCACATACCAAAAATTCATATGCAAATGCAACTAAAACAGCATTAACATGCGAAGAAGACAACTATTTAACGGCAATAATATGGAAATTCCTAGCCTGACTTGCGGAATTAAAGTGTAAACATCTAAGAACTACTACGATCCAGTTTTAACATCTTTTATAGCAAAACCGGTCTAATATTCGGCCTTGATGCGTTAGTGCAATTTAATGCTAATGTTATGGCCTGGGATAATACTGTGAGTCAGTAGCTTGTATAGTAGCTAGTATGTACCTATGCTCGTTTGAACGAGGCATGAAAAAGAATAGAGCTTGTGTTACAAGTTTTATTATGATATAATTTAGAGTGTATTGACTTTTGATGAGGAATTCTTGACTGAGAACCAACAGGTTTTTTTAAACGTTACTACAATTTTGGAATTTCCTAAATATACGTTTTTCACAGGCAAAGCCAATGACATTCCGTGTTAATGAGTCGTTTAATCAAAAAATTCAATAATTTTATGAAATAACGGCTAGTTTTTACGTGTATGTCAAAAAGGCTATATTTATAGGAGACTTTTCGCTGACATACAGTCGTTAACTGGTATTGAGTGCCTTATTAGAGTCCGGGGTTCAAACCTTTAATAAATACCTGTAGGCCATCTCTAACTTTCCTTAACAACTTGAATCAAAGTGTACTTAAAGAAAAGTTATCAAAAAGGTAGGGAAACTTAATAAGATACTCTACGTTTATATGTCTCTCCTCTCTTGTTAGATTACAAGGAGAAACTTAGCTAAATAAACCTCATCTAACTAGCTAGACAGTTTAACATAGATCGATGTGCGTGGTTCCGTAACCTCGTTTTAATAAATACCATAAAACGGTAATCGGAGACCGTAAGACCCAGATGTGCGATTTCTCTGCGTTTTTTCGATGCGACCAACGATTTTAACGTAGAAATCGATTTTGTACGGAGAAAATAGAATATGTTCTAAGGGAAGGCTAGTCACACAAATACGTACCAACCAAAACACTCCTTTTGGGCTTCACAGCAGTTGCGAAAAAAAATTTTTATAAAAAAAAAATGTTGGTGATTCATGTTATGGACGGTGTATGACCATATTCACTTTAGGATTATTCTAGACTTCTAGTAGTTTTTTATACAGACGGGTCCTTACTCAAGTCGTGAGTTCGTCACGCAAGGGCACGATTAACACATGTTCTGTTAGTCATTTACTAGTCTGAACCTCGTCGATCTTCATCTTCTTAACATTTAAAAATCAGAGCATAAAAAACGCAAATACAAGGGCGGAAGATGATGATGAGTTGTCACTATGTTCGTACACGCTCGAAACTATCACCTTTCAATTTTTGATTTCATTGAAATTTTGTGAATATGTATCGTTGTTGCAGCTTGAAAATAGGATAGTTTTGGACCTGAAGCGAAGCCGGTGCGTGTCGCTAGTATATTAAAGTACCATAACACGAAACACTAGTGACACAAAAACACCCAGTAAACACGTTAATCCTGCAAACACACAAGTAATCTGTTTATTTGAATTAGAGCACTCAAGGATACGGAGATGTGATTACAACCCTGAGAGTGAACGCTCATGGCCGAGCGGGGATTCGGAACGTATGTTTACGAATTGCTCTGAGCGAGGATGAACGTAAACATCCGAATCAATTCTAGGACGTCTCCATTTTGATTTGACTGAACAAATGTTGTTGCTCAATGAACGTAGAACGTAGTAATGTAGATACTAATGTTTTCTCTACTACTCGTATGCATGTATTATACATATAAACCTTCCTCTTGAATCACACTATCTATTAAAAAACCGCATCAAAATCCGTTGCGCAGTTTTAGAGATCTAAGCATACATAGGGATAGACAGACAGACAGCGGGAAGCGACTTTGTTTTATACTATGCGATTATGCGACGTTTGTATAGTTATGCCATTTGCACGGTCCAAAATAGGAAATGAACAGGAGATGATGTTTATTCAATAAATAAATGACAGATTTGTAGTTTGTCAGGATCGTAGCAGGTGCAGGCGTTCTGCAGGTTTTGCTTAAACCTATGGAAAAAGGCGTCAGTTTATGTATGCATGTATATGGAAGACTTGGCTATCTGATATTGCAGGCATAGGTAACATTTATAAGCAGAAGTATAGCACAATGGGGTATGCGTATTGGGCAGAAATACGTTCAAGGTATATGTAAAAAATGTTGCAAATGTTCCATTTTCATCGTCGGGTTAAAGCACGCTTGCCTGGGTTGGTTGGTGGATGGGCCTCCGTGCCTCGAAATGCACGTTAAGCCGTTGGTCCCGGCTGTCAATTGAAGATCTTTCACAGTCGTTACAGGTAGACAACCAGTGTTACCAAGGGGTATCATATTACTCAGTACCAACTGGGTTGTGGAGGACAGATAGGCAGTCGCTCCATGTAAAATACTGGTATTTAGCTGCATCCGGTTAAACTGGAAGCCGACCCCAACATAGTTGGGAAAAGGCTAGGCAGATGATGATGATTTTCCATTTTGATGCTATTTTGCGAATTCAAATAGATGCAATATGAATAACTAAACAAGATATTCATAGTAGTGTGTTGAATAATATACTGTGCAAGTTGCAAAATATACTGGATATGGAGCGACTGGTGATTTCCCCGGAGGCTGCGAACTTATTGCATAGCCAGCGGTGGAGGCTGTCGATAAGGATGATTTACGCAGGACTATGAGAGATTTAGGGGTAAATCGGTCGAATAATGAGAAATGGGGCTTTGTGATAGGAGTTTAATTAAGCGCTTCAGTGGTTACAGAGAATTTTATATACTACTTTAAGAGATAGAGCAGGTGTTTTTTTTTATTTGAACCATGAAAACAACTTATAATCCTTGATGAAACACCGTCCCAATGGGGCTATCGTATTTTTATACGCCCCTGTAGAACACTGGGGAATTCAAGCTTGGTGTTATTTTAAATAACGAACAAGTTATGTCTGTTAAATTGATTTTTCTTCGTTTAACATAACTATAGTGACATAATTATAGTGAAGTTTTAATGGAATCTAACTTCAGAAATTCTCTTAAAGTTGATGATTCTGGAGTCCCTAATCCGGGGCTTTCCGGAGCTAAGTGTCTCCATTACTTAATCTCAAAGATTGGGGATAAGCTCAGACAGCATCACAAAGGATCAGTCTAAATTTCGAATTAGAGAACATTAAACAACATCAGATGAATTTAGAGCTAATATAAAGATAGATAAACACATAGAAGATGAGGCCACAGTATAGTATATAAACAAAGAACGAAAGAGTGGTGCGTTTTTTGACATTGAAACTAATAACACCTCATAAGAAAAAGAAAAGAAAAATGTTTATAATGGAAAGGGAGTCAGCTCAGCATAGTGCCAGATGGCAACATAATCCTGGAGGAAGAGGCTGTAATCCACCACGCCAGCCCAGGAATTTGGAGCTGACATCAAGATAGACAATTTTATACAAATAGAGATCATAATAGTATAACAGCGTCCATTACCAAGAGGAAATATTGTCACAACCGACAGTAAATCAACAACAGATATAATTAATTAAAAGGCCATTTAAGAGGGCAATTATCATCAAGAAGTTGAAGATAAAAATAAACCGTGACAAACGGCAGTCAAGGTTGTACAAGATATAGTAACAACTATAAACTACCTTATTGTAGCGTAAGAAGCAATTAAAGGCGTTATGTCGATATGGTGACTAATATGATTGTCATGTTGTTTTACTTTACGTAAACGGCGTTTCTGAAGTAAAGGACAAGGTAAGGAAGTTCAGTTCTTGTTAAAAATGTAAATTCAATTAACACGTATTAATCATGTTTTATAAGCAGTGATAGCCTAGTGGTGTGACCGTTGGACTGCCAACAACCTCTGATTTTTCTGAATCATGTGCGTATTGTAAATTCACTTGCTTCGGTGAAAGAAATCATCATGACGAAACCATGCTTGAGAGATATTTCTCGACGGCATGTAAAGCCAAGTCACCACCAGGTTAAGCACTAATCACACGATAAAGAAGAATCATGTTTTTGTATATTCTATTCTATTCTATGTCCGTGACGAGAGTGCAAATAGGCAAGTATGTGAATGGTCTTATTCTTATATGAGCAAATGTAGAATTGCAAAGGTCCTTACAATGTACTATCATTATCGTCACTCTCCTGCCCTTATCCCAATTTATTTGGGGTCGGCGCAGCATGTCTTCTTCTTCCATGCTTCTCTTTTAATCGTCATCTCAGCAGTCATCTCTTTCTACCCATATCGTCCTACAAAGAGTACGTCCATAGTTTCTTTGTTCATGGTTCAAGATTTGGCCAGTAGCGCGGAGAAAATGTAGTTCAGTTTAATACACAGATGACCATCTAGTGCTTCTCAGCTTCTTTTGGGTTAGCTCGTTCCATCGTCGACTTCATCTCTGTTCTCAGGACTAGATTGAGGTCAAGAGTAGGCCCATTTAATATATAAAAAAAATCTACCTATTTATATCAATCAATGTGGTTTCTACAACGAAATTGGATACGGAACTATTCACCAAATGCTTTTTTTTTGTATAAAGAACTACATTACTGTATTATAAGACCGCTTTCAACATGAACCAGTGTGAGACTGTCTGCGATAAAAATAAAAAAGGATCTATTGACGCTCGAAAGACGTTCAAGGGGCGATGTTGATTACATTTCTGGAATGTCTTCAGCAATGTCGGGCTACCTCGACGGAACAGCAGCAGGGCGCGTGGGTGTGGAGCTGTGTCAAAAACTATCGTTCCCCAACTATCCTGGCCGCTAAGGCTCAAAACATTGAAAAAACTACATAGCGACGTCCTTTACGTTTTGGCAACACGCCAAAACATCCTTGTACAGCGATGCCTACAGACATTTGTTTACAATTTTACTCACGTGTATGATTCGGGATGCCCGACTAATTTCTGACTCAAATGTAACTGCTCATAACAAGATAACGTGCGCGGTGCGAGTCACGAGAGCAACATAAAACGTGAGTATTAACATGAACTGTCTCAGGAAAGTTATGTTTTATCTTTATTTACTTAATTTAGAGGCTTTTCGTCATACATACATACGGGTTGGAAGGGACACTGACGCGAAAACGGAAACCACAATGACATACTCAGTACATCATTCTGAACACCTACCGTATAGAAATTTTTCGACGGTTATTAAAAAAAAATCTGCTAATTCCTACAAAAGTGCAATATCTACAGTCAAAATGTATGGAATAGCTGATTTTTTTCAGGGGGGTTCAGGATGATGTACTGAGTAAGTGGTTTCCGTATTCACGTCGGTGTCCCTTCCACCCAGTATATAAACAAAAACAGCCAAATCGTGACACATACACAGGATAAAAAGAACACATATGCGACTACAGCCTGTGTTCGCTAAAATAATTGTAAACAAACTTAAATATCTTTAATGCTACATGGAAAGTTATCATTAAATAATCTGTGGTGTGCCATTGTGGGGCATAGGTCTTCCTCTCCCCTTGTATCTGTATTTAACGCAGCTAAGGACCAGTTCTTATGGAAGGAGTCCAGCTCATCATGTTATCATCTGTTAAATCTAGTAAAATATTACAAACCTCAATTGCGACTGCTGACTGTAAGGTTTTTTACCCTGTGCTTGGATTGGGCATTTAAAATTGGGTTTTTCTGGTAATTTTTCAATAGCCGTTCTTTTCTGGATTTATGGCAGGTAATAGGATAGCTCCATAATACAGGGCGGCCCTAACTGAAGAAATATTAAGGTGGTCATTATACAGCTCTGCTAACCTCTTCGGCGTATGGAAACACGAATAAAAGAGTGTATGAATTAAAAGTATAGACGTAAACTACAGAATACCTGCTTCAATCACATAACACCGCGCCTGTTATCTCCGAAGGGTTGTGCTGAGGTGAACCTAATAGTATACCCACTTTTCTCCAGAGTCCCATGTAATAGGGGGCGACCCTATTGCCATCAACCGAGCAAAGATCCAGAGTCCGTGGCTACTATTAAGAAATTCCTTATGGTAAAACCCAATAACACTTTGCTCGACCGGCGAATCCAACCCAGGTCCTCTTGCTCAGCAGTCGAATTTGCTTCCACTAAACCGACGAGGCAGTAAGGAGTGCTTCAATCACGTTACTATATAGATGTATGTGCTTACATATACGTGTATAATGTTGTTGACTACACTACACTACGCAGTAACGCATGACCTTATTGAAGGACATCGCAAATCCGTTCAGTTGTTTTTTTTTCAATTTAGAACACGTAAAATAGTAATGCCAGAAAGAGGAATAGTAGTACTATCAACATAATTATCTAGTTTATAATTAACATAGTTATATAATTATCTAGTAATATAATTATCTGGTTATATAATTAACAGATCATGTTCGAAACACTGCACAGCGCTTCAAAACGCAAATCGTTGACGTGGCTCAAAAGGCTGCCCAACTTAAATGGGACTGGGCAGGACAATATGTCTGTCGCATGCCGAACGAGCTGTGGGCCCGTAAAGCTCAGGATTGGTGCCCTGAAACAGTGACAAGGGGTCGCGGCAGACCACGAAGGAGATGGCGGGACGAACTGGATGTCTTCCTTGAGAACTGGAAAGAAGAGGCACAGAATCGTGACCGTTGGAAGGAATGGAGGGAGGGCTTTGCCCAGCAGTGGGACACTACGGGCTAGATATAATAATAAAAAATAAAAAAATATCTAGTAGAAAACAATAAGTACAGAATTACCTCTTTAAGTGTGAACGTTAAGGTGGCGCTGCTCGTCAAGCAAAAATGCATCGATATGTCAAATGTCATAAAACATTTATTTTAGTTCTGTGTTTTACCGCCTGCACAGATATGTCGGTTCAAGTGTACTTAGTTAAGACGGAAAATCTTTTGTTTAATACTTGGTTCTTTTACCATAAAATGTGTCGTTATATGTACACTAGGTTTCTCTTTTTATTACTAAGAACAATGGGTGATTTGATTTTAATGCAGTATGTATTTGTTCTGTTTTAAAATAAAATGTACTTTATATGACGTAATAAGTATGTCGACATGTGCTGACTACGTCGTCAAAACCTGGCGTTACTGCTACATTAAACATTAAAGCTTCTACACAAACAAGAGTCATAAAATGTTATGGGCGAAGAATAGAAAATTGTCGTTTAAACTTTTATGTTTTTTTACATTTTTATTTTCCTCTGGCAAGCTCTTTTATTCATAAACGCTCTAAGACATAAAAAAATCCGTCATTATCATCTGCCTAGCCTTTTCCCAACTGTGTTGGGGTCGGCTTCCAGTCTAAACGGATGCAGCCGAATACCAGTATTTTACATGGAGCGACTGCCTATCTAACCCCCACAACCCAGTTAGTCTTGGGTAATACGACACCCCTTGGTAAGACTGATTGTCAGACTTTCGGGTCACTGACTACCTGTTACGACCGCCAAAGATCTCCAAATGACAGCCGGGACCAATGGTTTAACGTGCTTTCCGAGGCACGGAAGAAACTCGGTATGTAATGGGTGGTGTCCCATCCACAGACCAACCTAGGCAAGCGCGGCTTAACCTGAAGATTGATCCGAGCGGCAGTTATTATTTAGCCAAGAGCTCATCTAAAAATGCGTCATCATAAGAAATCAAGAAGGTACAATACCAAGGGTCAGGCCTGCTAATAAACTGACCCTATTGCTTTCATTTCAAAACAAGGTAGGTAACACAAAAGCATACAAATACCATTTAATTCAATAGAAGTTAAAAGTACAGAAGTTTTACAAACAACTGAATATACCTACATAGAGAATCTATATAGACTTTGAAAAAGGTTAATCAGACCTTCATAGCAGCCTACAAAAGGACGTAACTCCAGCCAGTAGGACAAACCAATACCACCTGTAAAAACGACACAACAAAGACGATATTGAGATGAAGAGATCCCGAGAAGGGACTCGTTCAATAGACTTGGGTTACGTGACTAAACGCACGGAGTTTCTACGCAGTGGTTCAAATATTTTTTTTGGCAACGGAACGGAGAAACGGAAATAAGTTAATAATATTACGAGACACGCACCTATATTGTTTATGTGTGCCTAGTCATGTTGTTTGAGACAATGGTATCATAATCAGAGATCGAAAGAGGTAGAGTATATAGATATATGTACTCGTATATTTACATATATATCACTAAATATTATAAAACAAAGTCGCTTCCCGCTGTCTGTCTGTCCCTATGTATGCTTAGATCTTTAAAACTCCGAAACGGATTTTGATGCGGTTTTTTTTAATAGATAGCGTGATCCAAGAGGAAGTTTTATTATATGTATAGTACATGCATATTATAGTAGACAAAACATTAGTATCTACATTGCACCCGTGCGAAGCCGGGACGGGTCGTGGATTATACCTCCCGTTAAAATCCCGGAATATTTTAAGTCCTACTAAACTGTTAACTTAGAAGGAAGTGACACTGAGTGAAGTGAGTGAAGACCCAATAAACGATGGTTTGATTGTGTAGGGAATGAAAGAAAAACGAATAAATGTTAGTATGACAGTTGACAGAGGAGAATGGAAAAAAAAACGGGTTGGACCGATCCCGAGTAACATGGGACAAGGGCAGGAAGATGAGTTCCACAGGCAATAAAATAGCCATGTTCTATACTGACATGTATTTCCTCCCAATGCTATATATTCATGACAGTTGAGATAGGTCATTTCATAATTTGATCATAACATAGTCTAGACATAATAATTAATAACATACTTACTTTAAAAAATATACACATACTTACCTATCCTAACGACTTCATTGCCTCATATGGTATTGCGACATGTGAAGCAATGATGTTGTTTTCTTGTTTTTTTTTACGTTTATTCTAGAACGAACTGCCTCGTTGGTTTAGTGGATGCAAGGGCGACTGCTGAGCATGAGGTCCTGGGTTCTATTCCCGGGTCGGGCAAAGTGCTATTGGGATTTTCCATCAGGAATTTCTCAGTAGCAGTCACGGAGTCTGGGTTTGGGCCCGATTGTTTGCAATAGACTCGCCCCCTATTACATGGGACTTAAAAGTAACTGTGGAAATGTGGGTGTAGTTGTTAGGTACACCTCTGCCTAACTCGGCGATTACAAGGCGTGATGTTATGTTGTTATTCTAGAACGTTACGCTACGTCCATATAGACAGACTACGTAGTAATCCCATGCTTGATCGAGTTCACTTCGAAGTTGTCGAAATCAACAGTTGAACATACCCTTTGGCAGATAGATGACTCACCTCAAATTACAAAGCTCTTCGAACATTTTCCTCATCGCAAGGCGGCTATTTCGACATCTTTAGACAAATTGCTGCGTGCATACGGTATGTGCATTTTAATGATATTTTAGACCATTTGTACGCAGCTCTAGTCGTCGGATATTGGCCTAAGATCTTGCGGTTGAACGTGGTAAAATGCGCTGTAGCCAGTGAGCTAAAGGGGCCATATTGTTGGCGCAATCAACATCATGGGCAGCCTTATCCCATTCTTGGTTAAGTATAAGCCTCCTCTCTTTTGTGCCATGCTTTCCTGGTCTGTGCGAGTCTCACTCAACCAGCAGGGGTCTTACCTACTCTCTGCTGCATTAACCCTTAATAGACTAAACACACTCACGGGAAGGGCGAGCGTGACCTAGATTCTGATTGTTTCGTATTTTTTTCTGAATATGTGCGGATCTTCGATGCCGAACGAAGTTCGATCGGTATAAAACATAATGAAAGCCGAACAACTGTGTTAATTGCTTCGGGTCGGCTTTGTTATTCAATAATTACTGCCGAAGCGAATCTGCAGACCCGAAAATTTGTACGGTACACATTACACTACTAGTAGTACTACCCCCACTGTCATACATTATTAATTCTGCCCTCGTGACAGTAAATGCAGTACCTGCAAAATGGCGGTTTTGAGAAAAACGCGGTTAAGTGTTTTTTTTTTTAATCTCTACTTTAACAAAACAGTTAAAATAGAGATTTAAAATGCACTCATAACCGCGTTTTTCTCAAAACTGCCATTTTGCAAGTAATGCGTTTACTGTTAATTGTGAAAACTTGGGACTTGACCTTCCAATATCTCGAAACTAGATGGTTCCATGGTATGGTCCAAATGAAAAAAAAAACACAATGATGGGGACAGAAAGTGCTTGTAGCGCTTAGGTAGTGTAAAATGATACTCCAGATGTGGTTACGAAAAGAGGTATAATCAAGACTAGGATAGCTCACTTAAACAGAAATATGTACAGGTCTTATAATGTAGTACATGGGCACAAGTAGTGGATTGCTTATGATATATTTACAAAGTGTAGTTCCTAAATAATACGTGTGGTGGCGCGCGGGTCGCAGTTGTAGGTCGCTGTCCTAGCGCGCTCTAAGCTGCGCCGAGTATAAATATCCCCTCTCTGTGCGCGGGGCTCCAGTACACGGTTGGCGGCGGCAGCGGACGGATGTATGACTTGACTTGCAGCTACAGTACTCCCCCCTTAGTGAAAACGTACAGGCCTCTTCACTGATCGGCCTGATCTGGTGCGGTACTCGTTGGTGTTGGCCGGGAGTAGGCTGGTGTGATCTTCGCTGGTAGCTGCAGGTGACTGGGGTGTCTCACTACTCGTGTGGTCGTGTTCTTCAGTGTCGATAGTGTATGCCGGTTTGAGTCTATCGATCGATATTGTGCTGGATCTTCCCGGTAGTTGGATGGTGAAGAACTTCTCGTTGCGCTGGATGACCTTGTACGGACCTTTGTATGGCTGTTGTAGCGGTTTGCGGACGGTGTCGTCGCGTATCAACACGTGGCTACATGTTTGTAGATCATTGTGCACAAACATACATCGCTTGTTGGAATGCGATTTGTATGTTGGTGTTAACTTCGTGATGACGTCATGTAGTTGGTCGACGAAGTTGTGATCCATTGACTTCGCTGCTGGTGATGGTGCTATGAAATCACCAGGCAGTCGCAATGCTTGGCCGTAGGTGAGCTGCGCGGCGCTGGTGTCGGTGTCCGTACGCACGGCGGCTCGTAATCCCATTAGCACTGTCGGTAGCTCGGCGATCCATTTGTTGCTATTTTGTAGGCGAGTCATAAGTGCAGTCTTCAGTGTTCGGTGCCAGCGTTCGACAATGCCGTTGCTCTGCGGGTGGTAGGCAGTGGTACGGGTTCGTTCGACTCCCAGTAGTTGTGCGAGGTCTCGGAATAGACAGCTTTCGAACTGTCGTCCTTGGTCAGTCGTTATTCTTGTAGGGCACCCGTAACGAGATATCCACGTTTCATATAGCTTTTTGGCGACGATATCGGCAGTGATTCCCCGTAAAGGTACTGCTTCGGGCCATCGTGTGCAGCGATCGATCATAGTCAACAGGTAGCGATGTCCAGACGATGAAGTGGATAGCGGACCAACGATGTCGATGTGTACGTGTTGGAATCGTTCGCTTGGTGGGAACGCTGCAACTTCACTGTGGTTGTGACGTAGAACTTTCGAGCGTTGACATGATATGCACGTTTTCGCCCAATTGCCAATGTCAGTGTTCATTGCGGGCCAGAAATAGCGTTGTTGCATGAGCTTGCGTGTAGTTCGTAACCCGGGATGACTTGGATTGTGCACGGCGTTGAATGCGATGCGACGAAAGTCAGTTGGTAGGTACGGTCGAACATGTGACGTAGACGTTTCGCAGAATATTGGCTTGTTTGTAGCGGGCATGACGATTTTCTTAAGTTGAATATTTGTTTGTTGCAATAAATTGGGTATATCGCTGTCCCTTTCTTGTGCTTGAGATACGTCATCGTAGTTAATTGGCGATGGTAAGTCGACGGTTTCGATGCGTGAGAGTGCGTCGGCGACAACATTGTTTACTCCACTCACATGACGAATGTCCGTAGTGAACTCGCTGATGAATAACAACTGCCGGGTGCGTCTTTGTGTGTCGTTATCTGACGGCGGCTTGCGAATAGCGTAGGTCAGCGGCTTGTGGTCGGTGTAAACAATGAGTTCTCTTCCTTCGAACATTTTCCTGAAGTGTTTGATCGCCATATAGATGGATAGTAATTCTCTGTCGAATGTACTGTATCGTTGTTGCGTGTCGGAGAACTTCTTTGAAAAATAGCCCAGTGGTATCCATTTCTTGTTTACAAGTTGTTGTAGTACGGCTCCTGCGCAGGTATTCGATGCGTCACACATTAGGGAGATGGCGTCGTTCGGCGATGGGGATGGATGAGCGAGCAAAGCTGCGTTTTGTATGCCGGCTTTGCACAACTCGAATGCTTGTATAGCTTCTGTGTTCCACTCGATTTTGGTTTTGTCGCGTTTCTTGGAATTATGTAGGTACGCGTTGAGTGGTGCTTGTATGTGTGCGGCATTTGGAATGCTATCGCGATAAAAGTTTACCATTCCGATGAATCGACGTAAGTCATGAATTGTTTCTGGTTGGGGGTAGGCAGTGATTGCAGTGACCTTTTCTTGTGGTGGCTTAATTCCGTTACTTGACACTTCGTAGCCCAGGAACTTGACACTTTCTTTGCTGAAGACACATTTCGATGGATTTATTGTTATTCCATAGTCGTCTAATCTGCGTAACACTTTTTGTAGGTCTTCGATGTGGCATGTTTCATTATCTGAAGCGACGATGACGTCATCAATGAATGGGAATGCGTAGTCTAACCCGGTGAGTACTTCATTAATGAACCGCTGGAATGTCTGTCCGGCGTTTCTGAGTCCTGGACACATTCGAGGGAATTCGAATAGACCGAATGGAGTGGTGATGGCGGTCTTCTCGATGTCCGGTTCATATACAGGCAGCTGTTGATACGCACGATTCAGGTCAAGCGTAGTGAATATCTTCTTGCCGTGAAGTAGGTAGGTGAAGTCTTTGAGTCGTGGTACTGGATAGCGGTCAGGTTTAGTGACGTCATTGAGTCTGCGGTAGTCGCCACATACGCGAATGTCACCGTTTCTCTTTGGTACGACGTGTAACGGGCTGGACCATGGACTTTTGCTGGGACGACATATCCCCTGCTGCATCATCGTCTCGAACTCCTTCTTCACGGGCAGGTATCGATGTGGTGGTAATGGTCTGGTCTTGCTGTACACTGGTGGACCGGTAGTTTCAATGTGGTGTTCCACCCGGTGTTTTGGAGTGTCCTTCATACATGACGGTCGAAGGATGTCGGGGTACTTGCTGAGTAGCTGGTGATACGGCTGACCAACATCGATACTTCTCACTGTAGGCTCGGCTGAGTAGGTGATTGGTGCTCTGGCGGTGAGTTTGGTAACTTTGTCGACGAGACATCGGCCGGCTACGTCGACAAGAAGTTGATGATGAGTTAAAAAATCGGCACCAATGATGGGCTTGCTGACTGCGGCGATGATGAACTTCCACGTGTAAGGTCTACGTAGGTTGAGATCCAGTTGTAGTGTCTTCTCACCATACGTTGGAATCACTGTGTTGTTCGCGGCATACAAACAGAAATCGGTTGGTGTTGTGTTCCCGCCTTTTCTCTTCGGTATCACGGATACGTTGGCGCCAGTATCAATCAGGAAAGATAAACGTGAGTTTTTATCTGTTATGAATAGGCGGTAGGATGAGTTGCTTGCGCCGGTTCCCGCCTCGGCCAACGCAGGTGTTAGTTTTCCGAGCGGGCGCTGCTGTCTTCATAGCTACACGGCCGCGTGCACCTTCTCGCTTCTTTGCCGAACTTGCGATGGTAAAAACAGATCACTGATTGGTCGTTTCGCGCGCGATCGTGATTGGTCCGGCTCGACGAACGCGATCGTGAGGGTCGCCTGTTATACGATCTGCGTCTATAGCTGTGTTGTTGCGATTGTTTTGCCTTCAACTCAGCAATTTCTCGTGTGAGAGCGTCGATCTTCTCTTCCAGTGACGTAGATGCATGCGAGGTGGTGGGAGTGGAGCTAACTGCTGCGACACTGCCGTATGGTTGCGACTGTTCGAGGATCTTGTCAGCCATCATCGCCAGCTCGTGGATGTCTGATTTCTTGATCTGGAGGTCTTCACAAAAATAACTATCACGTCGGGGTCACCACTGTAGCGCTTAGGTAGTGTAAAATGATACTCCAGATGTGGTTACGAAAAGAGGTATAATCAAGACTAGGATAGCTCACTTAAACAGAAATATGTACAGGTCTTATAATGTAGTACATGGGCACAAGTAGTGGATTGCTTATGATATATTTACAAAGTGTAGTTCCTAAATAATACGTGTGGTGGCGCGCGGGTCGCAGTTGTAGGTCGCTGTCCTAGCGCGCTCTAAGCTGCGCCGAGTATAAATATCCCCTCTCTGTGCGCGGGGCTCCAGTACACGGTTGGCGGCGGCAGCGGACGGATGTATGACTTGACTTGCAGCTACATGCTTTTCGGCTTCGTGAACGGTCTTTTTACACCCATTACACATGACAAACAACCAGACAAAAGCACAATACCCCGTGTGGCGTAGAATAGTCGTAAAAACGTATCAAAAGGGGCTAATTTTCATATACCATTAATTTAAACACACAAAGGCTGTAGCCTAACCTGATTCTGCTAAAGGGGACATTTTAGGCCCCCACTAAGAAGTTTGAAATACGAACTGTCGTAAGTAAACGATGTCAGTATTTTATGGTGCTCCCCTTCCGCAATGCCTCCAACCAGATATACCTAACTCGATTAACTGAAGCTACACTCGTGTTTATTTTAAAGATGATTGCAGTTGTGGTGGCTTCATTCACTACATTCTCTTAAGGTGGAAGCGCTAGGGTGGCTCGCGAATTTAAATTTTTCTTAAGTACGTTTTTTGCAATTTGGCGGTCAAAGTCAGGTTGTATGTTGATTGAAATATAATTAGCGACCGAAATAAATATGGCTTTACAGTTATAATCACTACCATCATCAATACAACCCTCTAAGTTCATTGAATCCCATTGAATGACGTTGATATGGCATATAACATAACAAAGCTAAAGTAATCAAGATTGGTAAAAAATAACGTTCTTGAAACCAGTTAAATGAGGGTCCTTCTACAAAGAGATTTCATAGTAAGATAAGGTTTTATGGATGTCCTTGACAGCAATAATACAAGCTACAAAGGATCACGTGAAGTTTTCAAGGTCAAAAGGATTTTTGTATTGCGAGGAAGATTTTGAAGGACTTGGCATTTATTTAAATAACTTTGACGACACTAACACCCGTATCTATATTCAAGTTAAAGTAATTCTTTAAGCTTAAGTAATTACCTGTGCAATTTTTTTTTATGCAATAAGCAGAATTTAAACAAAGGAAGACCCGTCAATGAAAGCAAAGCTAAGAATTATAACTTTTTACAGTTCTAACTTCAAGCAATTACGAAACTATGTACATAACAAAAATCGTATCTTAAATAATGACATTTACTCAAGTAATCACTTTGGCTTGTTTATAGATACAGGTGTTAATAATACCGTGTCTTAGACGCTTTTTAATGTAAGTAAGGTAACAAAATCGTATCGAAATTGTGGGCCTGGGTCAATTTAGTTTGGTATCATCATGCTAGAAAGAAAATTCTAATTGGCACTGTCCAAAATGTGCACAAAACTCTTTAGTGTGCTACTGTTTCAGTTAGTCTGTTTGTGCAGCATTTATTTTTAACTATCACCATCATTC
Source organism: Standfussiana lucernea (assembly GCA_964057025.1). NCBI lineage: Eukaryota > Metazoa > Arthropoda > Insecta > Lepidoptera > Noctuidae > Standfussiana > Standfussiana lucernea. Next base: position 14,785,956 of record OZ059799.1, read on the forward strand.
ACAGATCTGTGCGAATTGCTCACATAAGCAACTATGTACATATATTATGTACTTAGAATAATAATAATAATAATAAATGGTTTATTGTTTCATTATACATTGTCATGCAACACAAAAATTGAGGCATCCCCGTTAAGTTATACAATACTTGTGATGGGATTGCCTCGCCCTTCCCTTAGTTTCTAAAATTACAACATACAATTAAACATCGGTAAGGTAATATAAAATTTAACAAGAAAAAAAAAAAAAAAAAGAAGTGAGAAACAAATTAGGAACAAATTGGAGCATGTGTATGTATGAGTGTGTGTGTGGGGGTGTATGTGCGTGTGTGTGTTGTGTGTGTTTGTGAGTGTGGATGGTGACTGTGAGACTTTCGTTAACAGATTCGGGCTAAAAGAAGTTCTGTTTCATCGTATGATATGGTTTTTAACCAATCAGTTAATGCTTTTTTACATTCAAATAACGACATGGGGTAAATATTTAATTTGTGATTCAATTTATTATATATATAAGTTGACTGTGTATTATATTGCCGTCTGGCAAAGATAGTTCTGACCATCGGTGAGTGGGCCACAATATCTTTACGTCTTCTGTCTAATTTCGTAGCATCATATGACAGTGATTTATGTAGGGATAGGATTATATTTAATATATATAATTTTCTGACGGAAAGCAGGTTGCAAGTCTTATAAAGATTGTCTGTGGAATATCTAAAGGGCTTAAAATACATAACCTTTAAAAGAGATCTCTGAGCTCTTTCAAGATCTAAAAATTTGGTTTTCGTGGCTCCACCCCAAACTGGTATACAATAGGTTGTAACTGACTGTGCAAGAGCGACATATATTTGGTTAAGCAACTGGGGCGGAACTACATGACGCAGAGTTTTGAAGATCCATATTAATTTTCTGATCCTGGTCATTGTATTTTCAATGTGGGCATGCCAAGACAGCCGTTGGTCAATTATTATACCTAAATATTTAATTGATTTAACTTGAACGATGCGATTACAGTTACACTGATAGGGTGGATTAACACACTCATGGATCACGACACCAAAGTCTGGACCTGGCTGTGATCTCTGATTGGGAGTAAAGCATATGAAGTTTGTTTTGCTTACATTTAGGGATAAAAGACTTGCATTTAGCCAACCGGCTATTTCTTTCAAGCCACGTTCAGCAGTCTTCTGCACGGCAGTCCAGGACTCACCGGTAAATACTACTGCAGTGTCATCAGCATATGAGAAGATGCGTCCGCCGCTGCACCCAATATCACACAACTCATTTATATAAATCAGGAACAGCGTCGGACCAAGCACACTTCCCTGTGGCACCCCGAATTCAACCCTTTCTTCATCACTAAATTGTGATTTTCCAAGCTTAACCTGTTGTGTTCGATCAGATAAATAACTTTTGAAGAGAGAAAGCTCTAAGCCCCTTATACCGATCGACTCAAGCCTGTGCAGAAGGATTGGGACAGAGACGGTGTCAAAAGCTTTTTTTAGGTCCAGGAAAACTACTAGGCATTTTAACCCCTTATCAACATTGGCAACGATATCACTAGTTAAAGCTTTAACAGCGTCTTGCGTAGACAAACCCCTTCTAAAACCAAATTGTGATTTAGATAATAACTTATATTTGTTCAAGTAACTGATAAGCCTACTGTTTAATAGTTTTTCACAGATTTTTGCCATGCATGATATGACAGATATCGGACGGTAGTTGTTGACGTCGTTCCCGTCCCCCCCCTTATGCACAGGCGTGACAATGGAACGCTTAAAAGCAGCAGGGAACTTTCCAGTTTCAAAGCACAAGTTAACCAATTGAGTTATAAGTGGTACAGTAACGTCTCTAGAGATTTTTAGAAAACTTGTCGGTATGCCATCCCAGCCAGGCGAGCTCTCAGAATCAAGACCCATGAGTATTCCGTCCACCTCCAAAGGATCAGTAGCAAGTAGAACAAAGGACGAAGCAGAGCGGCGTAAAGAAGTGAGGCTTAGAAGAGTGCCTTTTTTTATTATCTCATCATATTAATGTTTCGCACATTCGGCGAAGCGATAAAAAATGCACATATTTATTGCTAACTACAATAAAATCGCTGATTCTAGTTTGAGTCTATTTCTAGAAACGCTTTGAATGTATAAAATAAACCTCATTAGTGAAGTGTTAACTCATAATATTGGTAATTCCGCAAACTCATTATCTTAGATTATACCACCGTGGATAATCCCATTACGATTTTGTTATCTAGTGTGAATCAGTGTCACCAATGCAAATTGATTGAAGCGTCATATGATAAAAGTAGTTCACTAGATCACACACAAATTAGGGCATCCATACTTGACTTACATGGAGCTACTATAAATATAATATAAAATATAAAAATATAAAATCATTTATTTCAAGTAACACAGACTCATAATAGAAATATTACACACAAACAGTCACATTACATATAAATCCAACATTACTCATTTAATTCTATAAAATTCATAATAATTTAATTAATAATTAATATAATTTAATTAATAAATAAATTAATTCATAATATTCATAATATTTTATAAAGGATCTATATGTAGACATTTGGTACTGTCCCGAGCCGTGTTTTTTTGTTGGAGTTCGACAGACAGATGTATTACTGGGGAATTCCTCCAATTCTTCTACCCAAGTAAAAAATTAAGACTTGGTTGCTGTATGGGCGTTTAGGCTGACTAATGTAATTTTAACGTTCAGAAAGTCCTCATTCTAAGCTATTTTTGAATAACTAAATGACTTTATTGGTCACCATTTTGCGCCATATCCATATAGGTTTAGAGAACTGTTGTGACAAGGTGCTTATATCTATCAAGCACTTAAGCTAATGCACTAGTACACTTCAATTATCAATTACTTACTATGTCAAATAAACACTATAAATGCCAATATTTCCGATAAGACAACTGGGTTTTCTGCATCGAACCCTATGACGTGAAACCCTATTGAGTTTCTAAGAATTAAAAGGGAAACCGTATTACACGCGATGCATTTATGACTCAGATTTAATGGAAAATGCGCCGTATATACAAGTAGATAAGATTATAAGTTACGGAATAGAAACAATACCAGAGGAGGGTCGATAAGGTATAATACTGACTTCGCTTACAATCAAATGATATCGCGTCAATCTGTGCGGAATACAATTCGGTGATTCTAGAAAATATGGAAATGACACTTTTAGTGGATTCACGTGACTTTCTTAAGTCATTGTTATTCGTAGTGTCTTATTTAATACTTGGTTGAATATTGAAATTTTTCCGTTTTGACGTCAATTTGATAGCGCGTGAAAGAAATTTACAGCACATTTACCTCGCTACTGTAACAATTATAATATGTTTTCCTAACTTATATGAAACAGGCCAGCGGCTAGGACGGTTGCTAGTGACTTGAGTAGTCGGACATGAATAATGAGCTGTAATTTCACACATTCCATTAGCCCTTTCAAGATCACACATCATACTTTTGTCCGCATCCCGATTTCTTTAGGGTCGCAGCATGTCTTCTTCTTCTATACTTTTCTATTACTCGTCATCTCAACAGTCAGCCCCATTCTAGCCATATCATCTCATAAACAGTCGATACATTGTTTCTTAGGTCTTTCCCTACACGTCATTATAAATTCTGCAATTCTGTCAGTCATGTTTATAGTCCTCACAGAATTCTCGTACATCATCTGCCTAGCCTCTTCCCAACTATGTTGGGGTCGGTTTCCGGTTTTAACCTAATACACCTGAATATCAGTATTTTACATGGAGTGACTGCCGATCTCACCTCCACAACCCAGTTCTTACAGGGTAAGACTTTCGGGCCACTGACTACTTATAACAACTGTCAAAGATCTACAAATGATAACCAAGATCAACGGCCGAACGTGTTTTCCGAGGCACGGAGGAAACTCGGTATATAATGGGTGGTCACCCATCTACAGACCAATCCAGGAGAGATTCCTCGTACACACTCATATTATCACAATTTCAATCAATTCCTGCATCAAGGTCAAAAACTTAGTATTTATCTGCGTTACGGTTTCAAATCGTAACACCGATATCAAAAGAAATTATCACCAGATATTTGTAAGACTCAGACTTTAGTTCATATCTCTCACGTTTGTAAAGCGTGATTGATCGTCAAAATTTAATCGCTCACTTCAGTAACTTTCCTAGTGTTTTCAAAGATTCTGTCTTAGAGGATTATTTATGAAGTTGTATATCTTAATATCTTAGCCTTGAGGAGAGATACATTTTTCTTACCGGATACTTTATGATATAGTGCAAAAATGTTTAATTCAGCTTTTTCATTATGCGTGTACGTTTTTTAATGCCCGAGTCCTAACCCAGCAACAGGTTGACTTCCGGATGAAGTTGAATGCCAAAATTTTACATGGATCGACCTATATGACTTCCACAATTCAGGTACTGGGTACCCTTTGATAAGACTGATTGTCACACTGCTTTCGGGTTCGAGCCTAAGTTTTAACAGTTCACGCGAAAGAAACAGTTACAGTCCGCTATATTCCATTTTATATTGCTTTGTTTCATCGGCTTCTTAATGTTTTATTTAGTCCTGACACTAATGCTCTCATTCCGACAATTTTTATGTTTATTTTTTTAAGATTGTTTCGCGCCAAGTTCGCATATTGACCATTTTTGCATTTTGCTGAGCAGTTTTGTATAAACATTGAGCAATGTGGACTTACAGATTTAGTCCTTCGTCTTTTTTCTTTGTCTTTAAAATAAGCTTCTTCATTTTGAAGGACGAAAACAACATTTCTTTCTTTACATTGAATAATTAATGCACGGGATTTCATGAAAATATAAAAACTACAAATAGGTACTGCAGAGTATACACTTCGTAGTAATGTAAAATGAACAAATTGTCGAATTGTGTCTTGACAGCAAGATAAAAATAGAGTCGATAGAAATGCTCCAAGAATATTCTAGAATTGTGTTTGTCATAACAACTTGAACAAATATTTGAACTTCATCTGTATGACCTTTTGCTGTCGCACCTTCGTTACAATAAATTGTCTTATTTTGTTATATTTGTTGGTGGATACTCTCGTGTTTGTCTTGTTATTTTTTTTCTCATAATATCGAATAATAGAATATTCACATTTGGAATAGTCTTGCTTATCTCTAAGTTCGTTATTAATTTGTTAATTTTTACTCACAAATTATCCTATAATTTCTGAGTAAAAATTAACAAATTAATCCTTCTCAAGTATTTTCTATTATTTTTATAAACCACCAGAATTACTTTCAGAATTCCAACCGTTAAACGGTGTCAATTTTATAATTGTTAATTTAACGATTTCGTCTATACATTGCAGTACTTTGGCCTCCGAAATACGTAAAATCATTTGAAAGTTTGCTACGTTGGATCGACAAGTAAAGCCAACATTGGCCAAAGTTCCCCTAGCAACACTGGCCAATGACCATTCAATGCCAACGAATTACGATCATTGCTCACTCTGACAGACCCCTTGTGTGCTGTGACGTCGGTCGTTTTTCAGACAGGGCTGGCCCGCATAGCACCGCCAATTTACAGAGGTATCGCTTACGTGTCAAATAGAATGTATCCTAAGTCCATATATAGCGTTGGTTTGTCTGTGGGTGTGTGTGGAAGAGCGTTAATTATGTTACGTAAGTAGCTAAGTGTCTGAACAAGCAGTAATTTGTTTTTTGATCGTAAGATAGATGTTAGGTGAAGGGGAGAATTACACGATTACGATTAAGATTTATGAAGCTATTTGTTCTGCAATTTTATTAGCTGGAATTTAGAAAATGCAACGTTGAATCATCAACGAATTTTTAAACATCTGGATAATTTTATTCGCCTCAATTATAAACATGTCTTAAATATTTTAGAGAAGAAGTTAATCATTGAAAGTTATCAGCACGATGAAGCTCAAATATGCAAAAATGCACTTAACTATATAGATCGACCAGATGAGTAAATAAACAATGATGAAGTACTATTTACTGTGCATATGCGAAGGTCAGTTCAACATTGTGAGGTCGCCAACTACACTTCCGATACGAACGTCGGAAGCGAGTGTGGTGCCGTGGGAAATAAAATGGATCATGATCATTGTTCCTATAATTATATGCGAATGAGAAACTGTACCACATGATTATTATGCAACGAAAAATCGAGGAACTATTGCAGAAGTAAATGCTGAAGATTCCAAATCTCGTCCAGTGAGAAATGGCGGAATAGAAGTAGCATTTCAATCAGATTTCATGTGTTCACCGAAGGAAGACAGGCCTCCATGCGAGAGGGAGACGACTGTTATAACCATTGGCAATTGTCACAGTCATGTCTTTTGAATTTTTGTTTCCTGGACTTGCTGGTTCCCTTACAATGTTTTCCTATAAAGTGCATTTTTTCAAATTGTATTTTTAAAATATGATGAGATTACAACTACGATAGACCAGTCTGTGTTCGCTAATTCAAGACCAACCTAGATAAGGCTTCCCAAAGACAAAGCTGTAACGTATTATTCTAAAGACTCTCGTGAGATGAATTTTGAGCAGATTATTTATCAGATTAGTGTGAGAATATTTTTTATTCAATTTGAGATTTAAAAAAATTAGAATCTCAAACAACAGTCGGTTGTCAAAAATCAAAAATCAAAGCATTTATTTAAAGTAGGCCAATTACAGGCACTTTTGAAGTGTCGAAACATAGGCAGCAATAAAAAATGAAGCTACAGTCCCAGTCACAAGACATAATTACTGTGAAAGTACTGTAGTTGCCCATTCCAAAGCGCAGATCTCTTGTGGAAGTCAGATAGGCAGTCGCTCCATATAAAATACTGGTTTTCAGATGCATCCAGTTAGACTGGAAGCCGACCATAACATAGTCGGAAAAAGCCTAGACAGATGACGATGACGATAAATTTAATAAAAATAAGGAGCTGAAACCGTCGCTAAAATGGTGTTACAGAAGAATAAAATCTAGGATAAGAAAATTTCCCAAATTAATGGACCGGAGTCATGAGTGCAACTGAGCTTCCAACCGCGCTAAGGACAAACAGAAATATTCAGAGTTGATGCCCAATTATCAGTAATTAGGGAGATACAAAAAGAACAAGAAAAAAATCGCTGACATATGTAAATGATAATATTAAAAAGCAAATATACAAAACGAAATTTGCATATACAACGTAAAGCCTGCTAATAAATCAGTAAGGGTAAACGCCCTCAAATGAAATATGAACGATAAAGTATGTAGACTCGAATTTCATATTCAAATAGCTCAATAATTTATGTACAGAATACATTTGCACTTCTACGACAAATAGATTCATCGTTCTCTTATTATTTCTGAAGGTTCTCTCTGTAATTTGTTATGTCCCATATGGCCTTCTATAAGTTTTTTGTTGGCAGTCGTCACGCGACTAGCTATGATTTTTTGTGGCGTTCTTCGACGTAGGCGCACAGGTTTTTTGTGTGATTCTTGAGTTGGTGAATGAATAAGAAGTGTTTACGTATGGGTGGGAAAAATGATGTAAGGTTTAAGAATGTTGTAGTAGTAATAGTACACGTGTTGATTGTGATGATGTTTCTTAAACGTGTGTCAATTGATCTGTAGGAGAAATTCGGCGGATGGTTCATAGATTACTTCCTTGCCTAAATGTGTATCGTTAGTTTGTGAAAATGTGGTAGACTAACTGCATTTCAAATTAAAAGACATGCTAGATTATACAAGGACTCCGAATTGATACAATTTAAAAAATAACCTAAGGCTAAGTAAAGAATTGTTAGTACCCGAACACTGAGTCCAGTTATATGTCTTTTCTTTTATTGGTGAACGTGAATTCGTAACGATCAAAACGTTTACCTCAGGGGAAACCGAAGAGAACGTTCATAAAATATATTTTACTGAAAGTACATACAGAATGAACACGAGTGACACTTCAAGAAAGAATTTATTATTTACACCTTGGAGAAGGGACTTTTTCAAATAACAATTTTCTTGCGGAGATGTTGCAATAAACATAACTACTGTATGTCGCTATTATCCTTGTAAGTTACGTAAATATTTAAGTTTTTCTTTGAATAGACTTTACTAGAAAGAAAATATACTATTTGGGATGAATTCTTCTAAGACAGTTTACCATCTTTTATTCTTATAGATTACTCGGAATAATTTACCGTGACCAAGTTGTAGACTAAACTCTCTTTTTTGGGCTCACTGGCAACCAACATTTTGTAAATACTATAGTTTTGTAATATTTATAAGTTACTACTCTTTTGTTTAACATATTGTATGTATTACCCGGATAATAAACAAATTCTAATAAATAACTAAATATCATAAACCTCACATTTTCCGGACAATAGACAATACCACGGAACATATAAATATATCAGAAGATGACAGTAAACAAGACTATAACAAGAGATTAAGTTTTCTAAAAGATAAATAATCGACTGTGATTAATACTGGCACCTATCTTGGATAACATATACTCTTTAGGTGATATAGGACATCCTATTGAAGTACTGACGTAGATAACAATGCTACGGTTGGTTAAGGTGAATCATTCTGATTCATAATATTTCTAGTTTTTGAATGGAAGGTAAAGTTCCTGACGTACGAATTAAACTATTGTGCGATGGCAATAGTAACCATTACTATTCAGGTAAGAGAGTCTACTTTTAAAGCTGTAGCAAGATCTAGTGCATAGCTGTACGTTTTACCAAAGCAATGCAAATTGAAAGCTATGTTAGTTGTGAGCCAACCAAATGGTTCCTTCAATACTGTGTGTGTGTATGATAAGTAGTGAATAACTTGTATTATTTTAAATTTTGTGTAGTATTAGCAGTACACCACTGACTACCCCCCCTTTTTTTTATTTCATGTTCGTACAGTCCATCCAAAGGTTGTCTGGAAGAGATCGCTATCAGCGATAAGACCGCCATTGTAACCATAAAATTATCAATTTTTGTAAAACCGTTCTGTTTCAATTTTGGTGTACAATAAAGTATATTCTATTCTACTGTGTAGAGCATTTACCACTTATTGTTTTCCTTTTACCATTTTTGTTGGTATATTCACACATGCTTCTAGATTGTCTCCATATTGTTCTAAACTTCGTCACTAAGTTAAGTTTTGCTCTTCGTACCTATCTCTTTTTGTTACTACTTTAGCGTATGCCTTCCAAATTAGCATCACTGAAATGTAGACCACTGTTCTAGATTCCGTGATCCGTCATTAGGGTGTTTCTCCTATCAGAGTATTTATAAAGTCTACATCAGAACAATGCAACTGCTAAGGGGTGGTCCTTTAATCACGTGAGGTTTAAAAAGGGGGGGAAAGGGGTCAGAAAAAAACCACGATTAATCAAGTATAGGTATAATGTGACGATCACGTGTATTTTTTCGTGGGACTAAAAAATAATAATTTAATGTGTGACGTATAAAATACGTTTAACCAATAATGAATTAAAAACCCGACCAAGCAATTTTTTGTCTAAGAAACTAAAACAAACGGTTGTTTTTTTGCTAAAAGAGATTCTAGAACTATCTGTTGTTTTCAATAATAAAAAATAGACGTGATGCTGGGTGGGGTAGGAAACCTGGAACCTCACGACGTATCGTCAAGGGGGACGGGGGGGTCTATAAAAGTGGCCTAAAGAACCACACGTGATTTTAAAGGACGGCCCATAAATTGCGTCACAGCATTTAATCTTTCGGTAATGTATCGTCTGACTCATTTGTGTCAAAATGATGACATTCATAGACGTCCTCTTTAATTCTCAACTCAGGTTACAATTTTAATATCGCATCGCTGAATAAAACAGCATAATAAGTAGTCAAGGTTACACCATTAACTTTGGGCGCCTGGATAATGTATTTTAATGTATGTATGACTTTTCCATTATCATGTATAAATGTGTAATGGAAAAAGTCATATAACGGTCGAATGGTTTCCACAATGAGCTGTCAGATTCGTCATGGTTGATGTGGATTCTCTAAGTCTGCTGCGCAGTTCATTTGAAAATGGTTATTCATGCATTTTTCATAGTCTGGTAGCAAGAGGTCATTCACACTATTGCATTTCTACCATTCGTTATTATAATTCTAAACTGCTAGTTTAGAATTGGTCTCAATTAAATAAATGTCAAGTACTCAAGTTCTAGCTCTTAATTCAGTTTTTTGTATAATAACCAGAGATCGGAGTAGGTTAATTTGTCTAAACTTCAAGGAAGTGAGTAACATTTGGATTTCTCCCTCTTATTTGACAGCTTCGTTTCGGAACTTAAAAATAACTCCAGGTTGATATAGGCTGATTACTTCATTGAAGTTTAGGCAAATAAACCTTATCTATTCCGTTCTCTGATTATAACATCCAAAATTATTGACACAACAAGAAAATAAAATGAAAGGTTGAGACTGAAGAAGACTAGGATATATCGTGATGACCTTTTCAAAATTGCTGGTTACACTGTTATATTCGGTTCTAAAAACCCTTGAATACTCAAAGCTTCTTCAGAATAATTTGCATTGAATATTGATCGGTCATATTAGGGCATTGAACCGGTATTCAACCGAAGTGCGTCCTTCGCGCTTAAGTGTCAAAGGCTTTTAGTGAATTTGTTCAGACCTTAGTTGGATCCTGTCTTTTACCTATTGGAGTGATTCTGAAATCTATGGACGTGAATATTTCAACAATCTTGTTAATCCAATAGATTCAGCTAGTATTTATCAATTTTAAACTGTGGGTTCTCTGTTGCATTAAAGCAAAATTATTAATTAATGCCGTAGGAATATGAACGATAGATCAATTGTGTGAGGAATGATATAAAAGAAAAAGGAGTAAATGATAGCGTGATGGTTGACAGAGAAGAATGGAAGAATAAAACGGGTTGCGCCGACCCCAAGTAACATGGGACAAGGGCAGGAAGATGAGTGATGAGTTAGGTGAGGAGATACATTCAGAGTTGATGGCCAACCTTTAGGAATTGGAAAAGCACCAAAAGAAGAAAAATAGCGTAGTATAGGCTACAGTTCTAAAATAAATTTCAAAAGAATATGATATTGATGACAATATTGATCTAATCGTCTTGTTCGAAGGATTTTTTTTACAAAACCATTACATCAATAAAGAAAGACAAGACAGTGCCGTTAATAACGTTTATTTGTTCACGTGCCCCCAGACGGCTTTACAAATGCAAAGTACGCAACTTTAAATATTTATTAACTCCGGCCTTGAAGCAGCTTGCTTGCTGAATTGTAAGTATTCGAAAATTCAATTAAGTTCACAAATATCAACAGTAAAAGTCTTAACGTTATTTTTTTGTTTTGTAAAGAAGGATTGAAGATTAAGATACTTTTGATCTATAAGATGAATGGGCGGGTTTTAGTACGGTTATTAAGTGTTAATTTAGCGATCAATTTACTGAGTAATTTAAGTGGTGACGAGTCAAATCTCAGCATGATTTCTATTAGCAAAAGCTTAATTGTCAGCCCATAATGCTCCCGCTGCTCTCCCCCTCCTCCCTCTTCCACTCTTTGTAAAATAGTCTTTATTGCTCCATCCATTTAACACATTGATGCTACTGCTAAAGTCATCATCATTACTCGTCATCTCACCAGACACATCCTATCTAGCCATGTCATTCTTCACACAGTCCATCCATCGTTTCCTTAGACTTCCTTAGACTTCCTGTATTATTATACCCATCCACATTCATACTCAAAACTTTCATCACGAAATTTTCTTCATTCCTCCGCATCATATGCCTATACCACGATAACCGATTCATCCTTTTTGTGGCCCAAGATTCTGATCCGGGATGTAGGATTTAAAAATAAACTCAACACAATAAAATTATAAAGTAATCATTTATTCATAAAAATGCTTCATTATAAAGTTAAAGACTGCACTTACATGATTTATGCCCATTATGTTATAGCGTCTTGTCTAAGTACTTCTACTATCATCGTCTCAACATATTAATATAAACTGTCATTTATGCACTTGACCTCTAGCAAATGCGCATTACAAAATTATCATAATAATCGTTAAATAGGGAAACCTGTTGCGCAGCGTAACATGGAATGGAATGTTCTGGACTAATATTAACAAAAGGACACAGGTATCAAAATACGTAATTTAAATTTACATATTGATGTAACTGAGAGACTTTACATTTAGGACAGGTTTTGGTGCAAGCTCTTTGCTTCGGTCAAGTAACCTAAACTTGTATTTTTTCGCACGATTTTTAATCCGTATTATCTGGCTTTATGTTTCATATTTTAATATATGTCTCTTTTGACCTATGAGTGAGAATATAAACTTTATAGAAAATGTCAGTTGGTTTAACCCGTGTCTATGGACCGTAGCCATTTACGATCGGCCTTTACTTTCATTGGCTATGGTATGGATGTAAAGGGTCATAGTTTTATTAATAGGTGGGCCGTCTGTCACTTCATAGAGAATATTTTTATTGACTTTTGAAGCAAATTTATGGCAATCGTGATACATGATAAAACAAAACTAAAACATGATAAAACTTCGATATTGACGTTTTTCTTTTAAATAAAAGTAATTAAGTAATAAACATGACGTTTAATTAAAACTAAACAAAACCCGAGTCTTCAATATTCAAGAAAATGATTGCATCGATTTCGAAAGAGAAACATTTAGATAAGGATAATGCAAATATAAAAGTGAATACATATTTAATCATTAAAATCCTTGTAATTTCGTGACAGACTAGTATCGTGTGTAAGTAGACCGAAATTGAAGATAAGGCCGTGACAAATGTAGGATATACAAGAAAATATATAAGTGGTTGATGCAATTGCTGACTGTTCAGATAATTTAGAAAGTGAGTAACATGATGTTCTTATAACTAGAAGATACTGAAATAAACATACAAACAAACTCACGCCTTGTTTCCCTACGCCACCTGCTCCAATCCTTACATACAACTTTAGCGTCATCCACGGTCTTACACCCGTATGTATAAACAAGCTAAAGTGTTTACTTGAGTAAATGTATTTATTTCAGTTACGATTTTTATTATGTAGTTTCGTAATTGCTTGAAGTTGGAATTGTAAAAAGTTAGAATTATTAGCTTTGCTTTCTTTGACGGTTCTTACTTCGTTTAAATTATTGTCTATTGCATAAAATCATTTGCACAAGTAATTACTTACGCTCAAGTAATGACTTTAACTTGACTATCGACACGGGTGTTAGATTTGGTCATACACGCACGCCGCCGGTCGGTTGTGAGTACGGGTTAGTCCCTGAGTACCCCGATACCCGAGGCACCCGTACCGGAGGACCCCGATTTATTTTTATCTTGAGAAAGTCAATCAAAAGTCAGTTTAGCTTAAAAGTACCGTCAGCAGGTGAAATGTTAAATAAAATTTTATTACGTAAGTCTTGCTTGGATAAGGTAAATATTATAATTAGAGAATACAATATTGAGTCTCGTAGAGCAATCACAGGTTTTAATTATTATCACAATAGTTGCGTTTTCAATACCTACGCTACATGATAATTTAAAAAATACCCAAAAACAGAAGTGCCGCACTATAGAGGTCCCACTATAGATGCCCGACCCAATTCTCGAAAATGGAAATTTAACACTGTATTGGGATCAATCCATCATCACTGACAGTACTATTGTAGCCAATAATCCTGATATAGTGGTGATGGATTGATCAGAGCGGCGCGCAGTGATTGTTGACATAACAGTCCCGCATGACGAGAACCTCGTGAAAGCCAAGATAGATAATCAATAATTAAATATCTTGATTTGGCTCGCGAGGTTGTCGACATGTGTAGGATGTGAACTCAGTGATCATTGCCAATGGCTTAATTGCCAAGAGCCTCGACCAATACCTAAGGAGGCTCTCGTTAGACCGCTGGATCAAGGGCTTGATTAAGAAAGCGGTACTCCTGGACACGACTCGTATTGTTAGGAGGTTCCTCTCTCCAAAACAAAACGTTACGTTCGTACTTTAAATTTTTAATAACAGCAGGTAATAATTCATTTCACATGAAACACGTTACGAATCGAAGAAGAGGCTGGCTTAGAATCAAAGAACTCTTAGGCTTCCAAAGATAGGAGGAGTCTTACCGCAAATGCCTTAGATTTGATAGGACATCACCATTTTTATGTTTTGATGTTGCAAATGACTTCGTTTAGATGTTCAGCTTAAGCAAAATATTTGTTTCTTCTTTTTTTTAATTTGTGCAGCTTATTAAAAAAAAGATATCACATGGAAAGAAAAGCCCCGTAATTACTTCATATAATGTACATACTTTTATTGATGAACGCTTCTGAAATTAAAAGTGCCCCAAAATTCCGATCTTTCAAATAAATTACATTCGTCTTATGTATTTCAAACACATACATTTAAGCACTTTTTATGTCGACCGTACAAGTTGAAAACAATAGAAAAAACAAAAGAAAGAAATGTAATCATATTTATCAAATTCGGGGTACTCCGGTACGGGTGCCTCAGGGATCGGGGTACTCAGGGACTAACCCGTGAGTACTATGTATTACGCATGATCTTTTTGAAGAACATCGCCAAGTTTCCAATAACCATTGTTTTAATGGATGAGTGGCTTATAATGAAATCAGACAACTAGAAGGCACAGAAATAGCAAAAAATACTACAGACTCTAATAATGAAGTAAGAAGAAATTTCGCTAAGATTTCTAAAGTGTCCCGATATGCGACCTGAATTAGGTCAAGGTCTTGTTAAAGGACCCCTCCGTTTGTACAGCCAGACGCACGTTTGAAGGACGTTTCTAGAGTTAATATTTATTTGAGCGGATGCATTCGATTACATTCTGTTTGGCTGGAGCGAAGTTTTCTTTTTTATATTGCCTTGGAGATATTGGTGTTTGTGCAAGTATCTGTTGCTTATTTAGGAGTTTAATTTCATTGCCAGTTCCTGGAGATTTAAGTTCTTGGTTTTGCAGTTTTATATTCTTCCTGTATTATGAAAAGATTCTCAGTGCAATTTAGTTGTGTTAATAGGGCTTTTTACTTTGATTACAAGTCGGCAGGAACGTTTTTTAAATGAGTTTGTATTATTTACTAAATGCTCTGATGCCTGTTCTATAAAATATATTCCCAGATCTGTCTAAAACGATTGGATTGTAAATTGTTTTGCAAGTTTCCTTCTGATAATAGAGAATATTGTTTTAAACGAAGAAAAAAAAGTAGGTTCTCGAGTCGACACGTTTATTTTTATGATTCTGTTACGGAATACGTGATTGAATAAAATGACACAAACAGCATACCACATTTTCATATATTGTATCTGACACATTCGATATCATAACACTTAAGAATCCAGAACATAAGATCAATAACAGAGAGCCCTTTCATTCAATTTCCAAGAGTCGTAAAAAGAGCCTTAATACCTGTATAGTATGGCTTATTTCACAGTCCAGAGTTTGATCGGGATACAAGGTAGGTATTTTTACTGGAAATAACACAGTTTTCAGGACTCTATTGACTTTTCTTTAAATATAAGTTAAGTTTATTACGAAGTTAGTCACCTTGAACTTGAAGTTTAAGGACTAGGGGAGAGGTCTATGTTTGTTTTCTTGGAACTTTTTGTGTGGGAGTCTTTTGGATTTAAAATTATTCTGCGCGATATTTTTGTTCAGCTTCGTAATAGATTATTTGTTTGCTTATGATAATTTCTTCTAGCTTATGGACATTACACTCTATCAGTTCGTTTTAAGTTGTATCATCATCTTCATCTGAATCTTTGTGTTTATTTAGTGCAGTGATATTATACGGAGCGTCCTGTGTTAATGATTTCGTTGCACTGACATAGTCACAAGTTCAATAAAAAAAAAATACAAAAAATATATATATATAATTAATGCCTTCATTGCAATTGTGTACAAAATTTTTGGCTCTACCTTGAAATGCTAGGCGCTCATGAGTTTCGAGATCCATCCTTGACAAAAAGTTATTCATTCGTCCTTCAAAGCAATTAAAACCTTTATCTAAATCTACCAACCAGTGATTTACATACAAGATAAGTGATTATAATTTAAATGGCTTCCTTGACATTGTTTTCGACATTTTGGCAGCGTTTTCCAAGTTTGTTTGTAAATATTTATTTAATGTGTGCGTACGTGGCTGCGTTCATGTATCAACCGAATGTGACTGGGCAGGATAATTGGGGCATGAAAACCAACGTAGGTCGGTATTCCCTGTGGGTATCTACTAGTACCTATAATATAATATGTTATGTTATATTACAACTTCTAAGTCATATTTTGGAAAAAAAAAATTGTACTTTCGTAACATGTTGTAATGTTGGGCAATTTTTTTGAGTAATTTGAAGGAGCCAAAAATTATAGTACTGAGTCGTGTTCTGAAAAGAGGATTACAGCTGGTAAGAAATATGTGGGGTCATTTTTGGAAAACAAACATGTTTCGGAATAATTTGTAGAGTTGGACAAACTTTAGAAGTAACAAGTACAAGAAGAGTTGAAAGGGGTTAAATTAATGACTGACGCTAAAATATAGACTGGAAGTCATCATCACAGAATAAAAGAACAGATGATTAAGCAACATCATCATTGAACAGACTGGGAAACGACTATGCACCAAGAAAACCCATGCAAGAGGCCAAACTACACTGTTTACCAAAACAAACCAGCATTAGATAACGTACAACTCAATTAAATAACAGTTATTTCGAACTGATAAGTGTTAAAATAAAGTGAAAAAAATCATACCTGGCAGTTGGCGCCGGCATGTCGCGGGGAGGGGCGCCTGAGGGGGGAGGCGAGAGGGAGGGGGGCGCGAGGCGCGCGGGGGGTGTCACAACTAGCAGCGAGTGAGGTCAAGCCGGTGCATCAACGAGGGATGGGACAACACTGTTGTTTTGTTTTTTATCGATCTTTTTTTTTGTTTCTGGATGCTACGTTGTGTGCGGTCATGGATGGGGCTGTTTTCTAGTTTGTAACAGAGTGTTTGTAACGCCTGTTATCTCCGAAGGGTTAGACGAAGGTGTACTCTATAGTACGCTCAGATTTCGCCAGATATGTTGAAGTCCCATGTAATAGAGGGTGAGCCTATTGCTATCAACAGGGCACAAATCCAGACTTTGCGCTCAAACATTACAGTAACAGTCGGCAACAGCGTTTATTTGCTTATAAAATATTAGCTTGTGTTCGAAAAACTAAAAATTAAACTTAGAAATTAATCAGATAGTTAAAATCTGGCAGATGATAGGAAACAGAAACAAATAGCATTTATAGATAACAGCTCGTCCATGGTATCTATTTGATGTAGACGGCGCCTTTATTCCGTAGCAATAAGGGCCATTTTCACAGTTCATGTCATAGTTCAGAAGATATTTGTGTTTATGAATGTAGTTGCGGGTAATCCGGAAACAGCACGTGAGCAAAACTGTAAACATTCATAAAGTGCAATATGTCTCACGAAAGTTACACAACATGCATAACACGTGAATCTCGTTACATAGGCCGTATGTATACATATTCAGTTACTGTTAAGCACTATTGCGTCCTGTTCATTGAGAAATTCGAGTTTGCAAAACATTCTTGGTTTTACAACCACTTCCGCGAAACTAAAACTAGTCACAAAAAGGACAAATCTTCTCGGCTGTTCCAAAGAATACAATGCTGGAATTAAAAGAAAAATAAGGTGCACCGAAGACCGTTAAGAAGTTAACACAATAGCTGCAGTAAAACAACAATGAAACCTACAATACATGCGTGTTATCGCACAATACCCAACACTAGTGAGGTCAGACAGAGCGGAGGGGCCCGCCCCGCTCCTCCCCCCCCCCCGCCGGCCGTATAAAGCCGCTCCCCCACACGCGCGCCGCGTCTAACGTTACTGCGCCACCGTATAGCTCGGTCCTACGACAACCGCAATACCACGCGCTAAATAAATTGTGAAAGTGTTGCTTATAAAACGTGATTTCTCGAGTGAGAGTACATTGCCGCGCCTAAGTACCAAGAAGACGCGACGCCTTCGCAACGAAATAATCAGTGGAAGGGGAATTGTCTCGTGCATTTGAGCTTGGAGAGGGGTTCAATGGAAGCGAGGTTCGTGACCTGCCGGAGTTTCCAGCAGATCAAGCCGCCTGAGAAGAGCCTCGCGCCGTCCCCACCGACGGTGAAGGGGCTCCTGTCTCGATTCGGGAGTCAGGCACAGGCTTTGTTCGCGCCCAAGAAACCCCGCTTCGGGTCGTCAGTGGCGATACACAAGCTCCGTGAGACCAAGTGGTTCAAGCATGATGAACAGAACATACTGTGCGCCGTCCTCGAGACAGGTTTCATTCTCGAGGTGCGCGCCGAGGACCCACTGCCCCCGGACTCTTTACTGTCGCCAGACTATCACATGTATGCAGTCGCCATGTGGAAGAAGGGTAAAGGTGTGTACCATAAATGTGTTGTATTAATAACGTTCATTTCTTATCGGTATTGTTGAACTTAAAAGAAATTTAAAGTTGTCGTGTTCGCTCACGACATGCATCGTAACGAGGGCGCGATGATAACGTTCAGTTCGTGCGAGCCCCCGACCGAGACTAAATAAAGTTGGCACAATTCACCCACGGTCGCACGTAACAAGACGAATTCACAATAGCGTTTGTAAATAATTCATGTGCATGCGCGATTCGCCTTAATGAGATCAACCGATGGATTGTTGATGCGTTAAAAGCTCGTATAACCGTCGGCAATGCGAGAACTTGCGTTTCGAAAGGGCAAAGGCCTTGGAGTATTACTTACAAAAATATCCGAGACGCCGAAGTAATTTCGGAGCGAGACTTGAGGGATCCGGTTTTTAATTAAAGAATTTGTTCTCCCGACAGAAAAAACAAAGAACCCGGAACAGATAGACGTGTACACAGTTCAACAGAAGGGTGTAAGGAAACGTGTCGTGAAGACAACATTAGGTGCCTTTTGGAAAAAGGATTCCGTGATACGCATCAACAATGTGGACGATAAGCAGGAGACGCCGAACAGCGAGAAAGATATCAGAGCCAAGGTAACTATCAGCACGAAACTTTCGGAAGTCCACGTTTCCAATTCCAATATTTACTAAAATAAACACGTTTGCGTTAGCTTCAAACTACATTCCCACTATCTAACTACTATAGTTGCAAATCATGATAACTGTAAATTACTTGATGATTACAAATAATTACGTGTCGCTGATAATTATAAATTAATCAAACTACTTTTATCATTGAAACACATTCAACCTGATAGTTGTTCAAGTGACATAACGAAACATGGCCTTCAATGGTCCACGAACATTTAATCCCGAGGCTAAAGTTTCATACAAGTTTTGTAACGTAACATTGCTAAAACTAAACAGACTATATTGTAAAAGATTAGGACATGCACTATGAACAATAGTCCAAATGTTAAAACAATTGTAATTATGTGATCACTGCTTTCATGTCATGATTTGCTAACTTTGATTGTACTTTGAGATTGGCCTCGTCTTTATGCAAATTCACGAATATCTTTGGCCGTAGTTCCCACGTCAAACATCTGTGTTATCTTAACACTTCTATATCAATCTAATCCGTCTTTCTCTTCTTGAACTAATTCCATTTAGATTAGAAGTAATGCATGATAATATTCCAACCTTCAAAGGTTTATCAAGAGACTCCATCGAACTTAGACGTTCTTCCTTCAATACCGTAGGCTTGCGTCAGAATTGGAAACCTCTCGTTTCAGATAGCGAAAACCTCAAGGGGTCTTTCGTTTATTGGAAACTGTGGGCACACTCGAACAGTGGAACAGCTACTAAGGAGCTTCTACTGATTGCAGCTGGATATGGCAACTAAATCAAGGTTCGAGAGGAATTGGCACAATACCCTGCACTTCGTCCACTGGTGCAGATACGGCGAGACACCGCAAGAGGCTCGCATGAGACAGGTAAATTGCACACGATTATAAGTCCAGAACTGCATAGAATTCTAGAAACCAATAAACGCGTTTAACGAGTTCGCGCGTTAAGTTACCGTGTGACGCGTTTGTACGCGATTCAATACGTTCCATATGCCGATGAAGAAGATATTCCGCTTCAAATGTTTGTTTCTAGATTTTTATTTTTTATTCTTTTCTTTTTAATGCATGCGAATGCATAGAGCAAGCGGAAAGTAAGCCGGCCCTTTCAACGTTTCGAAACTCGTTCTTAAGGCTGTATTACTTCACCCCTGTATAACTCTTACACTCAGTCAAGCATCGTAAATGCTTCTTTACTATTCAGCTTCATGTGTATGTCTATGCTGATTGAGTTTTTTACTGTGGACTGAATGGGGCATCGGAGTTAATGGCACATCAAGACTGGCGATCATCCATCATGCATGGGGCATAAACTGGGTCCGAGAGTAAAAAAGAGATCGCACAAAGCAGAAATTTTGTTACAGATCAGCTTAACGACGTCGAAAACACCTATGATTATCATCTTTTGATGGTAATTGTTGAGGAGCTTTGGACACTTACAGCT
Organism: Standfussiana lucernea; assembly: GCA_964057025.1. Taxonomy (NCBI): domain Eukaryota; kingdom Metazoa; phylum Arthropoda; class Insecta; order Lepidoptera; family Noctuidae; genus Standfussiana; species Standfussiana lucernea. Next base: position 14,806,494 of record OZ059799.1, read on the forward strand.
GGCAAGAATAACAAATACCGGTGAGGTTTTGAATTTTAACTGATTCTAAGATGTTTAGGAGTCAGTGTGCCTTTTTATGTGTTCTAACTCTTTGATACCTGTGAGTGGTCACGTAGTGGCTGAGATGATTCAATACTTGTGTGCCCCACTGTACATATCACTGACTAATCGAGTTGAAGAGGGGAAAAATACACAAATACCGTGTGCTAAATCAAATTCTTGTAGCGAATTAGGCGATCAACCAGTGAAAATTGTTCATAACGTTGTACGATTTTCCGTGCGGTCGTGCATACTGTTATTCACCACGTCGATAGTTAATTTATTGGGCAATAAATTAGACGATTTGCAAATTAATTGGTCTTTCAAACGTTTCTAAAATGCATTCATAATTTTATTATGGTTTAGAATTGATTGGTAGAGGAACGTACGTAATTTAATTGCGATAAGCGACTTTTTACCGACGAAGACATTTTCTTATTTATTCAGCTTTAATGTAGGTACTGACAGACGAATCATACGGAAAGATAATTGAGTTCGATTTGGATTTGCCTGACGACCGTTGAACAGTGAAAGTAATAAAACAATAATGATTAAAGCAATACATTGATATACATTTGTGTAAACAGTGATACCAATACGATTGTTACCATGCAATGGACATTATAAACGATAAGAATTGTTACTTTTTGTACGACAATGTATAAGCGTCATCTATATTGTATGGATCGAGAGGTATTGTGCCAATTGAGTAAATATGGGTTGTTATGAATTTTGATTCATGGAAAAGCAATTCATTTGTTTCCTGAGGACCTATTTGAGATCTCAGACAGCTTACTACCATGTTGAGATAATTATTCTTTTCTTGATTAGCAAAGCGATGAAACATTTTTAGTAATCTTTCAAAAGGATACAATACAATGACGATTTGACATACGAATAAAATGAGAATTTTCTATTTTTGACAGTTTTTTCTCGATTATTATAGAAACAGTTGAAACTATTGAAATATTTATTTTAACGGTAGAGTCTGATAGAAAAAGTTTGACATAGAAATTGTATGAAAATATTCTGAAATCAATGGATCAATAGGGACTCTACTGATCCTTTGCATACATTGCGGTGAGACTTAAACATAATTAACATTCCAATTCAATTATTCAAAGTAAATTACATAACATTATTTAAATGACAGTTATTTATGTAATAGTAATTGAACTGTTATTGCTTGCTGTATTAATACACATTAATTTAAATACAATCTATCTATTGACGGATTTCCTCACAACTACTATTATAAACTGGTTACTCTATAATCTTTGGTAAATATTACCTACCTTTAAAATACTCGTTGGTTATATTATTCTGCTATAAATTAAACGCTCATAATTCATTGATATGTTCATGTAATAATCCAAATTAATTATGTTTTCATAACTTTGTAACCCACTTTTGTCTAAAGCAAGCAAAAGTTATTTGAACTTTATGAAACTGATATAGATATTGACTTAGTTTATATGGAATACAATGAGTGGATAAGCGGATTCTTTAGTATACCACAATATATAATATCTTTTTTACCCGACTGTGCAACAGCAAAGACAGGGTTATGTTTTTGTTTCGATTGTATTAACAATTTTCTCACTGTACTCTTGTTTAATGTTTTATAAATTCTTGATTAGTTTAACTTATGTTTTCTCTGCTATAAACATTAATATTGGTCTTTCCCAAACAATTAATGTTTGTAAAATCCACAAAACAGGAAATAACATAGAAATACCAGACTTCAAGAAGCACTCAATGAATTGTTTATTTTGTTATTAGTCAATGAAACATAACTATACCATACTAATGTTATAAACACTAACCTACGTCAGTATTAAGGAAAATACTCTAGATTGCTCTGATTTTTCATACTGATCAATTAAACAAGTATTTAAGGAAAATTTAATAGTTTATTTACCACTAGTTTCCCGCGTCTTTGTACGCGAATAGCTCCCGGTTTATATGGTAATAATAGTTATTCATCCGAAATCGATTGAATAGTTCCGAAGATTACCGCCTACATCGAAACTTACTAACTTTACATCTTCATAATATTATGATAATATTAGTATAGATAAAGCAAATAAAATATATGCTGAAGTTCAGAAAACAGATAAACTTTTAAAAGCTGAATGGAAAATTAATATAGGTTAAACAAAAAAAAGGTCAACCACAAACAAAACAATCACAGATAACATAAAATAGAGGCGTTATCAATGGTTAACGGTCACTTATAAATTTATAAACTACGCCATTCTTGTATCGTAATGTTAAACAATTGATCCGGTTTAAACCACTTATAACCGGTTTGTGTCAATGGATGGATAATTGGAATTACTCAAGACTATGGACCGTAGGACCGTTTTGCTATACAAGTAAATGGCATTGAAGTTTTATCATCATTATGAAACATATTTACATAAAAATTATAATATTGCGATCGTGACAATATTTACATAGAAATGATAAAGAAAACTATCGGTTATGAAGTCTAAATTCATATAAATTCCACCATAAGGTGTTTGCTATAAATTATTGCTTATGCACATGTGTTTTTAAAGTATGCGTAGGCGCAAAGCCAACGTCATACAAAGAACATCATTAACATCATATTTAGAATCGTAAATCATATAAAATTGTAGATATAGGCCTGTACCAAAATAATACTTATTTCTATAAAAAAAACTGAGTTTGTACTAACACTTATATTTTCACTGACTACTCTGAGAAGAAAAAGTGAAAAAAATGTCTAGACATTGTCTTGCTCAGACCATGTGAGGACATCTAGATTAGCCTACTGAATGTTCACTGAATATTTATTAGTATAGCCACACCTCCAAAATTATGTAACACGTTGCATAGAACAGTATCCGTAGTAAAACTTGTCTTATACACCACAATCGTTTGCAACCTAGTTGTAGTCACGGACTGACCTTTCGCACCTATCATTAAAAGAAAGATACAATTTTATGGATCATTTTGTAAGTCACTAAACGAACATGAAAGATAAGAAAATATAGGTATATAATTCACTTGTTTCTGATATAGCGTGAAAAAGTTCTCGACACAATATGGATATGAAATGTGCAAAGTATTTTAACAAATTATGTGTTCTTGTGATAGTCAAAAAGTCCCCTAACAGTTCCATTGTGTTTACAGTCCATTAATGCTTTAATTGTTTTTTCTATATGTTCAGTATTCTACACTTGATAGAAATTACTACAAGGTTTCTCCAAACTAATACGCGTTGACGTCTTCTCTACTAAACCTACTGTCATAAAATCTTCTTTAGACTAATTTTTCGATTTATTTGTTGCAGATAAGCGAGTCGTTCAAGTGGGGAAACGTCGGCATGAATATGGGTGTAATGCTTGTCAGTCAGAGCTACGCCAGAGAGAAGGCCAAGTCCGTCTGAGTGTCGCCGACCAGCGGCACCCACTCCGCTGGTTATTATCCCTGCTACGCCTGCTTTTGGCCCGCCCCTAAGAAAATCGACCACGTCTAAGTATCAATTTGATTACGGAACATGTTCCAAAATGGGGAAGGTAACTGTGGAACTAGTGGCGCTGTCTTAGCTAGTTCCAAACATCATGTCAGTTTATAATTCAAAATAGCTTGACCTCATTGGTCAGATTGCGACCTAGCTATAGACACGCCATCTACAATGAGCGTAGACCGACCTTCCCCATTGAAAGAGTTCCAATATCGAAAGAATTGTTACATCGGTTTATTTGAATTTGAAATTGCATTTCTGATTTAAATTAAGAATATTTAGACTCCGGATTGGATTGTTTGAATTCGGAACAACGCTTCCGAATTGGGAAAACTTTCAGTTCGGAATTATTCCTGAAGAGATCGGATATTTTTTTTTTTTGTAACATGTTTTTTATGTCTTGATGTTATGTTCCTTCTTATGAATTTCATTAAGTATAATATTTTCTTTTTGTTTTGTTGTCTTTCCTGCCAGAATTTACTTTGACAACTACTATCACAGTCTCTCTTTGGATTATGATAAATTCTAGGGGCATCTTTCACACACTTTTGATACTATTGGACCAAATTCAAGTTGCGGCTTACACATATTTAGATCATGTTATACTTTAAAGATATTATAAAAAGTAGATTAGCATATTAGATAGCGAATGTAGTTCTCAATACATCTGATTTTGTACCGCCTAAATACATAAATTGTATAAGAGGAAAATTGTGAAAGTGGCCCTCTGTAGCTTTAATTCGGATGTATAATAACAAAATTATGATAAAACATTCCTGTTATTAAAGAAAAAGACGCCCCTCGGCTCGTATATTAATATAACTATATTATGCTAATATTAAACTATTTAATGTTTAATCTTTATATCTATCTGAGAGTGGTGACCCTAGTCTTATGATGAGTATTTGTATCACTCTTTCTGATTAAAATAAGACTGTTTTATTTTTCCAATTTGGAATATGATTTCGTTCGAAAATCGCTCAATGTGAATTGAATTAGTCAAAAGAAGTATTGTTACGTTGGTCAGCCCTGATCGGGTTGACAGTTGAAAGTATTTTTTAAACTGTATATTTATGCGAGCTAATTAATTTAATGTTAATTATTGAGACAGATGTCGACAGTTGTGAGAGTTGTACTCGTGTATGTTTAAACGTTCTATTTATAATGAAGCATTTTTATGAATAAATGATTACCTACTTTATAATCGTGTTGAGTTTATTTTGAAATCCTACATCCCTGTAGACCCCTCTACATGACACGCGGCAAGGAGACAGAACTAGACATAAATGGTTGAATGATGATTAATTAACTAGATAAGTAGGGATACCTTATACATTACTACCTGGTCCTGCTGCAGCCAGTTTAGTTCATGAAGAATATATTTCATGTTACTCAGTAGTGTCTTAAATTAACTTAGAAAGAACACATAATACTTAAAATTACCATCACTCTAAAAGATCAGGGCAAAGTTCACATATTATCTTACAACAAACTATGAAGGACCAAATGTAAAATAGTGACATCTATACTGAAACTGAGCAATGAAGATTGAGTGTATCTAGTCAAAGAGCACCCAAAATTTGATAAAAAGCTGAATATTAACTAAATACATAAATTCTTCAAGAAAATGTGGCTTTTGCCAACAATAATCAAAACATTATATTATTATTCATTGGTCATTTTCATACTATGAAAAATTTAGAACAACGCCATCTACCTTTGAACGCACGAATTAAGGTTAAGAAGATGCCAAAAGAAAATATTTGTGCAACGGTTGTCATACGAAGAATCTAAGTGATGCCAAGAATATTCACACCTTGTTTATTAAGATTAAAATAGATAATTATGGACTTTGTACTTAAGATATGACAGATAAAAATGCTATACATGCTTTGTCATTCGTCATACTGTGCGCATTTAAAAAATGTGCTTGGGTGTTTTAAGAGCGCTGTTTTTTATTTATAGTAATGAGCAGATTGGTTCAGTGCAGACGCACTTGGATAAATGCGTGGGCCCAGTGAAGGTTGGTGGCCAACCGGCACTGGCCCACGTGGTAGATAATGGCCCACTCCCTCTCACAGACGAGGAGGCGTGTGTCCCAGAAGAACATAGTATTTTGGAAGCCATACTATTCCAGAATAGGTCTTATCTCAGGTTTTGAGTCAAGTTTTTGATATAAAAATTTTATTTAAAAATACCACGACCCCTGTGTTCAATGCATCTATCAGCATGTCTTGAGTGCGTTACATTGAGTCTTATCGTATATCGTGATTCCCCCCCGCCGCTAAAGACGTTTCCCAGCAATATTTTTTGCGTAGAGTTACATAGTTTGATGTACAGAATGCTTGGTGGACGCCTTTGTGAAGGATTCCTCTACACCATGTAGATCTTGGCTTGGCTGGTCTTATAATGAATCTAACCACCTACCTCTCTTAGGAGCCCAAACAGCATATCCGTAGACAGCGAACGTTCATGAGCCTCGTCCATGATGATGGCACAGTAGTTATCCAGGTCTGGCTCCCTCAGACCCTCGCGGAGTAGGATGCCGTCTGTCATGTACTTGATCACCGTGTTGGGGGAGGAACAGTCCTCGAAACGGATGGCGTAGCCTACTTCGTCACCTGGGGAGATGAAGATGTCGGTTTGTATCTTTGATCGAATTGAAAAAAGGTTTTGTTTTTGATGTGGTCCCTTTTTTCGGTTTGGATGGTCGCAAGCACGACTGCTGGGCATCAGGCCCTGGGTACGATTCCCAGGTCGGGCAAAGTTATTGGGTTTTTCCATCAGGAATTTCTCAGTAGCAGCTACGGGGTCTGGATTTCGTATCTGTCAAGATTCAGCAATCGACTCAAAGCATCATTTTATTCACCTAGTTTAGTATGCATTTCATCGGACACTCGCTTGGCGACGGACATGGCGGCCACACGTCGCGGCTGCGTGCAGCCGATCATGCCGAGCCGGCTGAACCCCTCCTCGTGCAGGTACTGGGTCAGCTGCGTAGTCTTACCGCTGCCGGTCTCACCTGGAATACAACGATGACATTATAAATATTTCTTACTGTCTCGTCGGTCTAGTGTACGCAAGCGTTTGAGGTCCTAGGATCAATTCCCAGGTAGGGCAAAGTGTTATAGGATTTTTCCATCAGGAATTTATTAGTTGCAGCCACGGAGTAGTTTGGCGTATGTCATTACTTCCCAGAATTTTATCCTTAACTAGCTGTCGCCCGCGACTTTGTTCGCGTGGACGAAGTTTCATACAAACATTCAACCCCTATTTTTTTACCCCTTAGGGGATGAATTTCCAAAAATCCCTTCTTATTGCCCACTTACGTAATTTAAGGAACGTTTGTGCAAAATTTCATGCTTCTAGTCCCGTCAGTGAATCAGCCAATCAGTTTCTTACTTTATATATATATAGACAATGACGCTATCGAACGTTGTAAAAGTACATTGAATTAGTGGCGTAGCTACCGGAGGGCTAGACGGGGCTGTGCCCCGGGGCCCCCAAGCTCATGGGCCCCCTCGGACTCTGACTTACAAACTATAAATTGAACTAGTGAAAATTTCTCCCACATTCGGAATATAAATAAACCAGATTCCAGGAACACGACTTTAATAATGGCAACTTAATTAAAAAAAATACAGGGGATTTCCCAACAAGTCTCGAACATCTTTGTTTGAAACTTGCCGTGAACTCCCCTGGCCCTGTATTCTTAGGCTGGTTTCTCAGTCGCGCCGTCGAACAGCGCGTTTTAACAGCACGCGCTTGTCGCAAGGCGGACCTATGAGAAACGCGGCGCGCTTCAACAGCGTGACTATAAAACGTTACTAGTGAATTTACAAGCGCGCGAGTCTAATGAATTTACAAGCGATCTCGTGAATTAACAAGCGCGCACGTCTGGACGCCGCTCGACTGCGCGACTGTGAAACTAGTCTTATATTGCATGCCGCAAAGTGGTGGTACTTATAGTAGACTAATTTAAAAAACGATATTATACGCGCACTTTCAATAAGTCATTATTCATGTTGTCGCATACGGAAAACCGAAAACCGAAACAGCCTATAAAAATAATCCGTTAGGTAAATTAAAACTTTATTGCAACACAAAACCTTTTATAGCAAACTTTTTCTCATTTTTAACTGTTTTTCTTTTCGTTTAACTATTACTTGAAAAATAATATTTTTACTTTAGAAACGAAACGCTATTCTTTAGTACTTGACACTCCTACCACACTTGTAAGAAAGTATTCGAACGAATGTTTGCCGGAAAGGGAAGCGTTTGTCTCGTTTTTACTTTCTAGTGTGCGCAAAAGGCAAATAGGCAAATTCGCGAAGCTTCGTGCCGAATACATAGAAGTGCAGTCGGTGCATTATAGTATAGGTTTGCTAGTGCCATCTGTCGATCGATATAAAATGTTTACCGGTGAGTCCGGGGATTCCCCAACGACGTGGTTATATATCAATTACGTTTCTTGTTGATTATGACATAATAAGTTTGCAAAAATAAGAGAACTTAAATAACTTTAAGCGCAGACAACGTCATGAAAGAGGAGATACTACACAAAAATTACCGAAAATTGGCACATTTCTTAGTCAGCCAATATTTTGGACAGTGTACACTGTGGTGCAGGCTGAGAAGCCTACTTAAGGAGATCTGACAATTACCTATTGCAGTTAAAGATACCGCCATCAGGGAGGATGTCGCTGATCACATCAACGACGACAATGTCTGTGAAAAATCTGGATTACCTACGACAAATCTGGAGTACGTCGAATTCGGAACACGACGAATACGGAACAAACGATTTTATATAGTTTAGTTGGGGCCCTAGTTTATTTTTTGCCCCAGGACCTTTGGTTACCTAGCTACGCCACTGGGTGAATGTGATTTTTTTTTCAAAATAAACAGGTTGATTCCTAGCTAAAAATATTGGTTTTTCAAAAATCGAATGATGCAGTTTTAGTTTTCATCAAAATCGGGCCTGAGAGTCTCGACAGTGACAACGAGGAAAGAAAATGAAAGAAACTGCTTAGATTCAAAACAATTTATTTCATGTGTTTGTTAGACTATAAGCACGCCACGACCACGAGTCATAGGAACACGACGGTACCTATTCCCGCAAACGAAATTATACGTAAAACGTGCGCGTGATGCAAGTCGCATCGCAAGACATTTGACGTCGCCTGAGGTCGAATATGGGTTGTAAAAGACGGGATCAAAAAACACGCATCTTATTACTAGACTTCCTTTTATAATGGAAGTAAGGATATTTGAAAATTCATCTCTCCATCATCTTCCTGTCCTTGTGCCATGTAACTTGCGATCGGCGTAACGTTTTTTTTTTATCTTCCATTCTTCTCTCTCAATCGTCACACGATCATTTACTTCTTATTCTTTCATATCGTTCCTCACACAATCCATCCATCTTTTCTTTGGTCTTCCACTCGCTCTCTATCCTTCAAATTTGTATTCATCACTCTTTTATTCACATGTGTTTCTATACCTCCTCATCACATGTCCCAGACAGACCTTTAAACTTATCTGTAACCGGCGCAAAATTCATATTAAGAGATGAATTAAAAAAGGGATGAATATAAGGCAATTGCATGTGGCTGAGATGAGAACGCTAAGGGGGATGTGTTCCTATTTTATCCATTCGCGTTTCACCTAACGCGAATAAAGTAAGGTATGAGTACATAAGAGGAAGTTTGAAAGTGGCGCCGGTGACTGAAAAGTTGTGTGGTAACCGGTTATCGTAGTATGGCCATCAGGCCATGTGATGTGAAGGAATGAGGAAAATGTAATGAGGAAAATTTTGAGTATGAATGTATTGTATATGTGGATATAAGAGTAGAGGAAGACCAAAAAACTATGGATGGATTGTGTGAAGGATGATATGGCTAGAAAGGAGGTGACTGCTGAGATGACGAGCAATAGAGAAGTATGGAAGAAGACATGCTGCGCCGACCCCAAATAAATTCAGATAAGGGCAGGAGAGTGATGATGTTTTTGATACGAAACATTATAAGCTGAAGTGATTGTATATGAGAAGTTTGGTATACGTGGCAAAGTATTTAAAGTATGTGCCAAATTAAGACGGCTTTTTAAAAGCTGATTCACATTTACCTCATTTGTGGTTTAAAAATTCCTATTAAATAAATTTAACACATTTAAAGCGCGATTGAGCTCCTATAAAATGGTCATATCAGGTATTTGATTTGTTATAAATACTAAAATTCACTATTAATTTCCTCATTTTTGCGTTAACATTCAGTGCAGTTACGCCGACTTAATAATTAACAGTAACAGTATTATTTAAATTAGTTACATTGCAAACGTGCGTTAAGAAGATGAATAAGTTAAACATGTTGATAATACTTGTAGTATTATGTTCCGTGATTTTTACAGCAGGTTAGTTAATTTTATTTTTTAATTTAATGGGTGCAAAAGACTCTTAACGAAGCCGTAAGGCACTTATGCTCTCAGTCATTGAGATATTTTTATTTGTTTTGGATAGTCAGAATTCGGCCTGTAGACCTCAAACGACGCTTATCCACTATATGTATATATATATATCTAGTAGTCTAGTCTATATCTAGTGTGAACTAGAGTTTTTGTTAATGACATCTAATAAGTATAAAACTCGCATCAAGGCCCCTGAACGAACTTTTTTTAATAAGCCCACCTCTAGGCAAACGCCTCCCCCCATTCCTTCCACTTTTCCCAATATTTCGCCTCTTCTCGCCAATCAATATGGAAGCCATCCAAATAAGTAAGTAATAACATACATTTGTTTTTTCCAGTGGAATCTCAGAGTATACCCCGGTCTAAATTAAAATACCTATATAATCGGGATTCTCGTCTAACTACAGAGGTATCAAAACGAAAAACAAGAAGACTGCAAAGAAGACTGCAGTTTCAGAATGATGCATATTGATGAAGTTTACGTAATACATTAAATTTTGTTATAGAAAAACACCTGAGTGTTTTATTTATAGATTTCATTGTTTAACGTAACGAGCAAAACAAGAGAACGTCAACTTGTACCAAAAACTCGCAATTGTGAACGATATTTATCACTACCCGTACTAACTGTATCATAATACTGTATATATACCGGAAAAACGGACCCTTCACGAAGCCGTCAACAAAGCATTTTGTACATCAAACTCTACATTACGCAAAAATAATTGCTGGGAAACGAATTTTTTTTTTTGGTGTGTAAAATCAAGTTTTACGGTAGTGCTCAATGTAATGCAGCATTAAATGGTACAGGGAACATGGAGGTATTTATAATAAAGTAAACATTTAGGTTTTAGAACTTTTCTTTTTTTTTAAACGTGTGAGAAAGTTGGCACCTACAATATCTCCGTAACTAGAAGCTCCCCAGATATGGTCAATTTTTATTAAATACTAGCTGACCGGCGCAACTTCGTCTGCGTAACATTTTTGATTAATGCTCCGCTCCTATTGGTCGCAGCGTGATGTTTTAGCCTATAGCCTTCCTCGATAAATGGACTATCCAACACTAAAAGAATTTTTCAATTCGCACCAGTAGTTTCTGAGATTAGCGCGTTCAACCAAACAAACTCTTTAGCTTTATAGTATTAGTATAGATATAAGCGTGTGTTGTCCTACTGCATGGCAAAGGCCTCCCTTCTCTTCTTCCACTTTTCGCGATCTAGTGCGATTGTAGATATGGTCAAGAACAAAAAAAAAAACACAAGTACCTCTCGGCTTCGTTAATGGTGTTTTTATACCTTATAGCCTAAGACAAATATTGGTAGTGATGAATGAAAAAAGATGTTATTTTTTAACATTAATCATAAATAAGTATACACATTCCGTCTGATCTTTGGCAATCGTTATTGGTAGTTAGAAAGCCGAAAGTCTGACAAACAGCCATACCAACGGGTAACGAATTACCCAGTAACTGGGTCGCCCCATGTCAAATACTGGTATTCAGCGGCATGCGGTTAGACTGGAAGCCGACCCTAACATAGTTGGGGATAGGCAAGTCAGGAAGATGACGAAGTTCTATATTGTCAAGCCAAGTGCTCCTCCGACTTAGCCGACACCAATATCTGTAGTTGGGAAAAGACTGGGCAGATTAGGGGTCGTCCTTTAACCACATGAGGTTTGAACAAGGAAAAAGATCACGATGGAGAGGGGATAATGTAACAATCACGTGTATTTTTTTCGTGGGACAAAAAATATATTAATTTAATGTGCGACTTGTAAAATATTTTTAGCCATAATATTAATAACCCGAGAAAGCGGATTTTTCTCTAAAATATCCGATATTTTTATTTTATTTTTTGTTTCTGAATTGTCTTTTCAATTATAAAATATACGCGTGATGCTGGGAAGGGGGAGAGGGTTAGCCGTAAACTTCACGAACGTTTCGACGACTATAAAAGTGGCTTAAAAAACTCATGTGATTTAAGGACGGTCCCTAATGAGTGAATAAAAGGAACTTACCAACTATAATAACGACGCTGTTCTCCCTGATGACTTGCAGCAGTTCTTCTCTGACTGCGAACACCGGCAGGAACCGTCTCTGCTCAGATATCGTCATCTTCTTCACGAAGTCGGACTTCGATTCCACTTCTTGAGGCTCTGTGAGGTGAAAATGGAAGTTTTATAGTAAACTAAAGAACTTTTATTCAAACTCTTGGCGCCGCGAAGTCAGTTCGTGTGTAAGTGAATCCTATGGAATAAAACATTATCTTATGGCGCTTGACAGTTAAATAGTTATGGCAGTGGTGTAACCGTTGGACTGCCAAATCAGAGGTCTCGAGTTCGAACCCAAGACACGGATTTTTCGAAATCATGTGCGTATTGTATAATTCACTTGCTTCGGTGAAAGAAATCATTATGAAACCAGCATGCCTGAGAGATATTTCTCGACGGCATGTAAAGCCAAGTCGGAGGCCTATAGGTGGCATAAAAACTCTGACAACAGGCACTAACCACACGATAAAGAAAGAAAGAAGTTAAATAGTGTAGTTTTCTTTAAAGAAAGATTTTGTAACTTTGAAATTGAAGAAACAACAAGTTAGTGTTTTAACAAGTTTACATCTTCACTATTATAGTGTGGAATTGTAGATGAACGCAATTCAAGGCACGCGTGTAGTTTCTACTGCATCATCACCAAGTATCAACTTTACTCTAGTGTAAATTAAGTTGATGTTAGAACGACGACCGTTAGCAGTGTACTAAGAAAATGTCAGATAAAAATTGGAGTTGCAGCGGATGCTACAATTTATGTGTTGGCGTTAAAGTTTTTTTTCCGATGTCACATAACTGGAACCTTATTAATTGTGAAGGCAGTTTACTTACGATTATCCATATGTTCAGCGTATTTGTAAGCGTCTTTAGTTGGGCCGTCTTCCATTTCTTCTTCTTTCTTCTGAATACCCATGATGTTACCTGGAATTGAAGAAGAAAAGATTATTAACCTTTTGAACGCCATCGTCACACATACGAGACAAACAAGTGCGAGTCCTGTACGCCAACGACACAAATACATATGTCACAAAAAATGCGATGCACTATAACACGAAATAAACACATTTTTTGTATACCTTAAATATTTAAGCTCTTGTCTAGTCTCTTTAAAAATATTGTTTATCAATAAAGTTTTGGAATCCCTATTATTTTTGTAGGTTTTTTTTCGTATGCGGTGAAATTGTGGCTTGCCGTGGAGGGCACGCGCGTTTATATTATTCAACACACTACTATGAATATCTTATTCAGTTATTCATATTGCATCTATTTGAATTCGCAAAATAGCATCAAAATGGAAAATCATCATCTGCCTAGCCTTTTCTCAACTATGTTGGGGTCGCCTTCCAGTCTAACCGGATGCAGCTGAATACCAGTATTTTACATGGAGCGACTGCCTATCTAACCTCCACAACCCAGTTAGTACTGGGTAATACAATACCGCTTGGTAAGACTGGTAGTCAGACTTTCGGGCCACTACTAGCACTACCTTTAATGACTGCCAAATATCTACAAATGACAGCCGAGACCAACGGCATAACGTGCTTTCCAAGGTACGAAGGTAACGTGGTAACTATGTAATGGGTGGTTGCCCATCCATGGACCAACCCAGGCAAGCGCTGCTTAACCTGAAGATCGGCCCGAGCGGCTATTATTATTTAGCCGCGCGCTCCTCTAATATATAATTATACATACACTGGGGATTATTTGGTCTGCTAACATCACCATAACGAACATTGTTTATACATAAAAATCATGATGACATTGTATGAAGAATCAAGAATCTTTATACATATTTCGGTTTTAGCGTCATATTATTCCTTGACACAACACTGAAAAATAAACTTTATTATAAGTTGCATTAAAGATTAATAAATTTGCGAGAAAGGACTTCTTGGGCACTGTTGAGTGCGCAAGATAAGGAGTAATTTGTAGTTTGAACAAATTTAAACCTTAGAGCCATGATTATAAGATTTATTTTTCAATGCCATCGTTTTTTGCTATAATTTTCATACCAATTTTAGTTCCCTCCAACTTCCAGTGTTTCTTCTGAGCCTTCCTTCTTTCCTTCTGCTCACGGAACGCTTTGACTAGAGCGGAACCTTTGCGAGCGTTCATCGCCATGTCAGAAGTGGGATCTTTTACCTGTAAGAAGAAAATCGTATGAAGTGTGGTAGGGGCTTTTAATAATATGACATCATCGATTGTATTACTCAAAGCGGTAGATAGAGGTTCCTATCATGAACAATCTAAGCCTTATTCCTATGGAATTAATGTCCATATTCAGAATGCAAAGTAAATTTGAACGATATTAGGTTGATTTCTTTTTTCGACAAGCGCAACGAGATGGTATTGTGTTGCGTCATAGCAAAAAGTACTACAGCGCCATCTATGTTACAAATCTTTTTCAATTTCGTGTGGTTAGTGCCTAACCTGATGTCAGAGTTTTTATGCTGCCCATGGGCCTCTGACTCGGCTGATGCCGTTGAGAAATATCTCTCAGGCATGCGAGTTTAGTTTCCTCACGATGTTTTCCTCCTCCGAAGCAAGTGATAATTATACAATACGCCCATGAATCCGAAAAATCAGAGGTGCATGTCTCGGGTTCGAACTCGACTCGAACTCGACTGTCCAGCAGTTAGCTGTGACAAGCTGATTTTATTACTGCGTAGGTTTCAGATCCAAGACATCATCCCTCCCTATTGACGGGCACGCGTTCGTACTAGACTCACAGCACTACACTTGGACTCCAGGATCAAAAAGCTTTTAAATTTCTTCTTGATTGGATTCCCTTTTCGCGAGAAGCAAATATTCGCACTTACCGGTATGACGGGTTCCGGTTGCTTGGTGAATACTATCCTGCCGTCGAGGAATGGAGGCACTATGTTGTGGACGAGCAAGTGTACGCGGTCCACGTTTTCCTGAAGATAGAGTTGAAATTAGAATAACACTACACTAGATCAAAGTAGATATGCATGCACATTTATAGCACAATCATGATGGCCGTTTGGGCATTAACAAGCAAAATTAAACTGATGAAACGCTAGTTTTACTGCGTTATTGCATGTTTTAGTACTTTTTCAACAATAGTGCTTATTTACGTAATGTGTTGTTAAATGTGTTAAGCGCGTCGCATGACGCTGTTCTATATAAAAATCCAGGTTTGGAAGGAAGGAACCGGCCTAACACTACCTGAAGAGGTTTTTGCACAAATGGCGCCAAACAATTTATGTCCAGTAAACGTCAATTGATTAGAGAGACCATTTTCAGCCTACAAATTCATATTAAGAGACTAACGTCACAATTTCGCTTCAGAAAATACTTATTTACCTCATCCAAATCATTGTTAACATTAATAGCGTGGACCACGCCGCTGGTCAGCATTCTGTTTCGCTCCCACAGCTCGTTGTCCTTGTCTATCTGCTGCCTCTGAGCCGATACTTTACGATTGCGTCGCTTTTCTATCTGTTCCTCTTTGCGGGCGACGTACTCTGATGATGTCCCCGCAAATGGGTCCGATTCGTCGGCTTCACCTGGGAGTTACAAGTTATTGTGGAATATAATTTAAAGCAGAAATAGATCTGGGAAGGAGAATAAAGGAGGCATGGGCGCCAGCAGCAGGGTGCAAGGGCTCCCCCTTGCACTTGCACCCCCCTGTCGGGAAAGAAAATACATATAAAGAATTAAGAACATCCTAATATATTAGAGCTAGCTTCGCTCGCTCAGACATGTTAATTGAGTGAGAGTACTTTGAGTTCATAAGCTTTCTCTTTATAGATTGGCTGAATTAGCTTTATTTATGTAATAAATAACAAAAGAAAACCTATCAAATTCGAGGAAAATAAATTCGCTACGTTCGCTCTTGAATCCTATTTTTTTATTTATTGGCTTCTCTGTATAAATCGGCAAAGGTACTCTTTGTACAAATTGTTAACGAAAATCTATCATATCTATCTATAGTTCAGTGCCAATCAAAGCGACTTAATTTTTACTGACATAAAGTGCAAAGTTGTTCGAACCTCATAGAGGCATCAAAACCTTTTCGCTCCTGGGACATATTGAACAACTCATTTGCAATTTAAGATTTTAAAAATAAGGTTTATTATTCAACGGCATTAAAGAATAAGATCCTTACTTTAGATTGAGCTGACTGCATCTTTACCAATGATAATTATGGTGCATCAGTACCGTCTCGGCCAAAATTTACATCAAATCAAATCATTTATTTCTTTGCAAGCATGGGTAATAGGTACATAGATGTTTTTTTATTAAAATAAGGTTCTCCATTACAACATGTTTTAATTACAAATATTGCAATATTTGCAATGACTAGTTGTTGATGATAATATTTACCTTCACCCATATTATACCAAGCTCGGTCCAGTTTCTTCTCAGCTTCCTCCCAATCTGTATCGTCAATGTCTACTGCTCGCCTTGAACTGGCGAATCTGTAATAAACAATTTATTTTGGTAACATCTATGCCATTTTTAGGGCATGCAAAACTCATTTTCAGTCACACCATAAAACCCAGTTTTTCCCGGGTTGTACTATGAGACGACTACTACATAGAAATATTATTCACATTGGTATGAGAAAGATTTTAGCACTAGCATATTAAGGGCCAGTCTATACCAAACGTAGCACAGTGAAGTGCTGTTTTCACTGCCTAAACGATATCAACAAGCAAAATTGGCACTTTTTTTGAAATGCATGTAGAACAAAAGATATATTTTGTCCAGCAGTATATTATGTTATTGAGCAGATACTATCTGTCTTCAGGAAACTGACTTAATGTAACTGGATAAAGACGCTGGCAAAATAAAAGAAAACAATACGGTCAGTCGCTTCATGTAACATAACATCATGCCTGAAATCCCCTAATGGTAAGGCATAGGTGTACCCAATTTTATGACACCCAAATTTCACCAGTTATATTTAAATCCCTTGGGGGCAAGCCTATTGCCATCAACCGGGCACCAAATCCAGACTTCATAGCTGCTACTGAGAAAATTCATGATGGAAAAACCTGATAACACTTTGCCCGACTCGGGAATCGAACCCAGGGCTTTTTACTCAGCAATCACGCTTGCAACCATTCGACCCACAAGGCTGTCATGTAAACTACTAGTACTCCTCTGCATCTGGTTAGATTGGAAGCCGACCCCAACAGTCTTGGAAAAAGGCAGGCAGATGCTGAATAAAAGAAAACAATACTTACTTGTGAGGCGAAGCTCTAGGAGTATTCTCATAAGGTCGACCCTTATAATCCTTCAGTGGCTTTCCACTTCTGTCGCTTCTCTGAGACCGGTCACCACCTCCGTCTCGAGTCAGTGGTGTTGGGAAATCCCAGCTGGACTTGCGGATTGGAGCCTTGGGGTCATCATCGTCATCATCCCAGGCTGTTTTATCCGTTGGCTTTAGGACTTTCATGCTGGAAAATGTCAAGAGCTAATAAGGACTAAAGAAAAAAAAATTCTTTGTGAACTGCTAATTTCTAGGTTCTCAATTAAATTTTTTATAAAATCTACTCTATTAAGCCGGCAATTTGTTGAGAGAGATGAACTAAAATCGAATTCCACCCGAGTGCCGAGTGCAGTTGAACTGCTTAAACAAAAATTAACTGATTACTCATAAACTAGGTTGATTTTTCAGACGGGACAGTTTTTAAGTGAATTACTTTAGAAGTAGAACTGATGATCATTTTTAAACTTTACACACTCAAATTATATCAAAAACATACCTGGGGGTCCTAGGCTCATCTTTAAATCTCGGCTCATAGTAACTCCTTCTAGAACTTTCCCCACCCCTCCTCTCGCTGTCCCTATCCCTCCTTTCCGAGTCCCTCCCACCTTGTCTTCTATCCCTATCTTTATCTCTCTCCCGCCTCATGTCATCCCTACGGTCATCTCTTCTGCGGTCACGTTCGGGTCTCCGGTCATATCGATAACGATAATAGCGGTCGTCCTCCTCATCTTTTGAGCGTGTTCTCTTTTCTTCTTGCGTTGAGTAGTGTACACCTTTTTCTTTTGCATCTTTTTCTTTTCTGCAAGAAGTAGTTTATGATAGTTTAATCTTTCTAAAGTTGGTAAAAGCTGATGACGTTACATGGTTATGAGACATAAGTAACCTCCCTGATTATAGCGATAATTGCACAATATTGTGACACTATGAATTTATACAAGAATTCAAATGATTAAACTGCACTTAGATATCTGTCATACAATGAGATTTTATTCAGCTACTACTAACACTCAATAGTATTTAAAATAAAGATCCAAATCTGAGATTTAAAAACTTTAGATAAGTTATTATAAAAACATGTGAAGTGTTTTCTTAATGGATCTAAAAACATCATGACTGAAGATATTTGAAAATACCTTTACATTAGGTTAACTTAAACATTACAGAACATGAGACTAAGTACTATAAATATCCATTTTATGTAATTTTAATAGAAACTATTTATTTGTTTTGAGTCATGTATGTCTACTTACTTTATTATTTCTTGAAATAAGGTATTTGACTTAATTTAAAAATGCAAGCAAGCTATTAACAAGGCTGCAGTTAGAAAACTGTTCATTGTCAACAAAAAAAAAAACAATAATAAAACTAAGTTACAAACAAACTTTCTCACTTCTGTAATCTCTCCAGCATCCGTTCCCGCGCTTGTTCTGATATGCCACCAGTGTAAGTAGGCGTTTCTTCATTATGCTTCCTGTATTTACGTTCTTTCGAAGCGCTAGCATCAGATTTACTGTCGTCGACATCATCTTCGTTACTTTCTTCTTGAAAGGAGATCAGACGGTTCTGCTTTCGTTTGGCAGCGGCCAGCTTGTCAAGACCAAGTAATGAAGGCTTGGCGAACTGAAACTCTCCGGGAGCTTCCTTCTTTTTAAGAATAAGGCCGCCGGGAGCATCCCCAGAAGATCCCTCCAAACGATGCAAGTTTTCGTCCTCTTCCGACATTGTGACGATCCGACGAACTCACTTACACTTATCACTAAAGTAAAACTACTGATTTGATTAGACTACAATGTTCTTAATAGGTTGTTCAAGTAAATAAATTACAAAAACATTGCGCTCACTTGCGTGACGACAATGCTTTGACATTAGAATGACAGACAGAACTCACAGACAGGTGAGAAATGACAATAAAAAATGTTGCCTGCCCCAAAATTTATTATGATGTGTTCCATTTTATCCAAACCCAATTTAAAAACCTTTTTACTGGGTTTTCTTGCTCTCTAAAAGAAACACTGCATCCGTTGAACGTGAGAAGTACAGGAAAAGCTGATGTGGCTATACTAGACTTATCAGCATTTGAAACCTTTTGAATGGAAGGATGTGGAATCGATGTTCGGAATTTGTCTATAAATATAGAAAAGATCAAGGAATGTTGACACTTAAGAGTTTTTCTTGTATTTTGCAATGAAACTAGCTCCATAACTGGATGAAATTGTAAATAAAACAGCATGCTGCTTACATAGGTGCAAATAATTATTTATTCAAACTCGCTTGCTCTCGTTAAACTACAATATTCACACGAGGAAGCAGTACATTTCTCCAAGATTAAAGAAGGGAAGCGAACACGTCGGGTCATTAAATATTTCACAACCACTAGAAATACGACTCAGTGAAGGATTTATATTGAAACAGCTTCTTTTTGGCGTCAGCAAAGCTAGTGAATTTCTTATTTATACTGTTCGTGAACAAACAATAAATTGTCTTAGTAAAAGATAAGTATTGCATTGTCTTATGCCACGTTTCGTTGCGAATTCGATTATTTTATTTTTATTTCTAATGTTTGTAAAAAGATCATAACTACAAACAAAAGCCAAACTAATTTATTAAACTCATTTATTTAATTTTTTGACCGCTGCGTAGGGAGCCGAATTTCTTAACATTGACTCCCCTCCCGTACCTCAGTGACGCCTACAACGCATAGTAAGCCGAGCGGAGTAAGCGGCGACCACGCGACTTTTTTCTAATACTTACATTTTTGAATTCGTAGGTATTGAAACAGTCTTGAGTATGAAGTAATTTATTTTGATAAAAATTACTACCAAGGCACAAATAAAGAGCCTTTTCTAGCCGCGGCATTTCAATTAAATTTTTAAAATAAAAGAACAATTATTGTGACATATACATAAAAGTTAGACATATGCTGTCGCAACACTTTTTGCAGATAGTAATGTGTTCTGCAAAGTCGTAGTACATTATTTTGTTCCATCATCTTTAGTTTTAGCAGCGCACGCGATGTAAGGTATATTTTAGGTCATTTTTTTACACCTTGGGTTACATTATTGTAGTTTTAGTAAGGATCCCTATTTTTTTGAAAATATAATATAGCTTATGTCACTCGGCGATAGTGTATGTTCCCAACGGTGAAAGAATTTTTCAAATCGGCCTTGTAGTTTCGGAGCCTACTCAATGCAAACAAACAAACAATCAAACCTTTCCTCTTTATGGTATAAGTATAGATTCCATATCTAATGATAAATGCAGGACAAAACTCGATTAAGTAGTTAGGGGGTAGGGGTACAACCTACATGAGATATTTAATTTGTGGGGTACGAAACATCACTGTCTTGACTACCTCTTCGATTAAAACAAGCGTCATATTATGAATCGAATAATAAATAATACTAACAATAAACAAACGAGGGCTTGATTCAGAAAGCGGTATTTCTAGACACGCCTCGTATTGTTAGGAGATTCCTCTCTCTGGAGCCCTGACCGAAGGTAGCTTGAACCCTGTTCCCGATACCGGGGTGGGTAACTATTTTTTGTATTTTAAATGTGTTTTACATTGAAAAATGTAATTTAATATGTATAGAAATAAGTAAAGGACAAACGATACTTCTTTCCAACTTAAGCATAAAAATTAAGAACTTACAATTAGTAGGTACGAGGTTTTAATAATTATCACTTTAATGGAGACCCTAGCAGTTTGTAGTCTGGGAAAATACAGAAACGATCTTACAGCCCTCATAAGAATTACTTCAGACAGAACCAAACGAAAAAACTAACAGTCGAACAAATAATAACACTTAATATAAGTACTAAAATATGTATATTTTGCCACAAATTACTCCTGCATATAAATCTTTCAATTTGTTCCATCAACCGAAATAGAACAGTTTGTGATCATCTCTTGTGGCATTTGGACGTGTGTGCCAAGACTAAAAAAATCGTGTATTGGCGCGAAAGTTATCAGCGCGAGTTTTTTTTTTAATACTTTGATTAATTTATGCAGGAATTAGTTTTTTTCATCCTAAAGTGTGTTGGAAACTCCTTTGATGTGTAAATTGTCGTGTGATGAGATGTGAGGGAAGGACGATAGGCAATATATTGCGTGTGACAAGTTTATTTAAAAGTTTTAAATCTGGTTTTTGTGTGAAAGTTTGTGTTCGTGATGGCCGATGTGGAAAATACCGGCGGGAAGGAGGTTATCAGAGAAGAGGGTGAGCGTTCACTAACGTTTTAATAATTTTATGATTTGATATTAGAACTAAGATTGTCGTTCCTTACGTTATTGTGTTAGTAGATTGATTGCGATTGTGTGAAGACCTGACTGCTTGTCGGCAAATCGTCAACTCCGGCGCAAAAACTAATTTGGAAATTTTTACAAACCTACCTGGGTCTTTTCATTAGGTAATTTTTATTAGTTTATTTACTGTAGGCATGTCATATGATGGGAATGTTTTTCAGCAAGCACCAATGTACACAAAAGAACGATAATAATTGAGATTCAAATTGCCTCTTAAATGCCTTTGAGGTTTTTGGTTTTTGATTTTCCAAGAAACAATTTTAGTTAAATCAACCAGTAAACTGTAAGAATTGCGAGGCTAACTGTGATCGTTAAATATGTAGGTGCTTAGGTATTTGTTAAGGTTCATAGAATTTTGTCATATGCTAATCAAAAAACCTAGCTAAACGTACTACTTACTAGGAACAAATTATTGTACTGAAGAATCTTAGCAACCTCCAGCAGCAGAAAAGCTTCCAAAAGGGTTGATAAACATGAGCACCACCCTTATGGTTGGTCTAGCCTTTCTTTCTTGCTGCTTGAGTCCTGTGGTATAGCAAAGATTTAATTTTGCCTTGCACATACTACCTACTATAAGGAAATATCGAGCCATGGAACATAGTATGCTAATGTACATAGATAGGTATAAAATGTCCTCATCGTATTGCAACACTAGCAAACAATTGTAAAACTTATGATGACGGAAACTGGCAACGTTTTTAAATTACTGTATAAAGATACTGTAGCCACGGATAGGTATGCGTAGACTGAACCTTCAAAATCTTCGAAATTACCTAAATCCGCATTCATGTGTTTACTTGAGACAACATAAATTCACACAAAACTGGTTTAATTGAATATGATTAATTTCAAATTAACACAAATGAACACAATTACTTACCTACAAATCTGATTATGAATGGGCCTATTTGAATATTTAACTATGGTAACATTACGACGGATCTTAATTTGAATTTGGAATTGAACCAGCGCGGCAGCGCGGGAATGAATCAATTGTTCGAGATAATTTAATTGATCGCTTCTTAGAACAATTTTACGTGTTTTGAAACTCAATTTGAAGCAATACGAAATATTGTTCGATGGTTCGATCAATGCCGACATGAATCCCAATACGTGTCGGCTTTCTACCCTTGCACCGTTTGTTGCGGTGCACATTAAGTTTTCTTTTTTCTTGTATCTTGGGATCACTCGTGGTTTCAGCACATCAGTCCATAATTATTTTCTTTGGATATTTTTTTCCAAAGAAAATAATTACTATTTTGATCAATAAGGACCACATGTTTTTAAGAGTGCGACTACATTACCTATTCTACTGCGGGGTGCAACTGAAAATGTAGACAATTTTTATATTAAAACCATGCAACTATTTATTTTCTAAAGGAAATGAATATTTTCTATGAAACATTTATGCAGCTAATTAGTTAATCATCTAAGTCACAAAATAATGTGTGTTAATGAGTTGGAGTGATCGTTTCAAATGCAAATCTTTTAGTTCTGATTTTGATCAAAGGAATTTCGACTTGATAATAAACGACGTAGGTTGAAGTCCCTATCTACCCTGTTTACAAAGAAGTTGTTGTGAAGCGCATCAAGGGCGTTCACTGTCTATGAAAACATGTAAAGTTCAGACCTGGGGGGTTACAAAAAGAGTGGGAAAGTGACAGCGCTAGACAGTTGTCTAGCGCCATCTCGTCCCCACTCTCGGAATAATACTAAAACATTCCTGCACTAACAGATCATGGTAACCCCCCAGATCTATGGTCTTTTACTCCTTGCTAATGTGGTGAGATTAGGTAGTGTTATATCGCGGGCCTGTGGACGGTGAGCTAAGGGCTAGCTCGCCGTCCCTCCGTCTTAGGACGACAGGCCGTGTCGACGGCGCGTTCGTGTTCCACGCGCGCCTCAAAGAGATGTCAGCATAGGGAAAGGGCCCGCAAGGGCCGATGCCTGCCGGGTGCTGCGGGTTGTTCGAAAGAGATACCGCGGCCCCGGAACACAAAGGGCGATGAAGGAACATGGATGGGTTTTAGTCAGTAAAAGTCTGACACTCCCTCCCGCTCAGCCCAGAGCGGGAGAAGTCATTTGATGATTTCCCATCCGAAAAAAAAAAAAAAAAAAAAAAAAAGGTAGTGTTATATTCGGGATACAGACTAAAGCTTTTCCTTAGCCTATCTTTGTGTTTTCATCTAAATTCGTTCAGCCGTTAAGGAGTGCAAAGGTTCTATACAGACAAAATTCCTTTCGCATTTATAATATTAAAAATATAATACATCTACAGCTGCATCCGGTAAGATTGGAAGCCGACCCTAACGTACTTGGTGATCGTGTGAGATGGTGGTGAGACATGAGAACCTAATTAAGGATAGGAACAGTCGTGAGGAAACCCAACCAGCATGCCTGAGAGATATTTCTCGGCATGTAAAAGCCAAGTCAGGGGCCTATGGGCGGCATGAAAACTGACACCAGGCTAGGCACTAACTATACGAAAAAAACCAACAACCCAGGACCTCTCGACCGACAAAGCAATCAAGTGTTAGCACCAGATGGAAAACTAGATAGCATCACGTCAGTTTTATATTTTTTGAAGTTTTATCTACAGTCTGTAATCGAAACCTCGTCAAATATTTAAGTGCGCTCTTCAAGCTTTTAAACTTGATCTGAAACTATGATACGGCTGATGAGACACTTTATGTTTTATTCAAATGCTTTCTTGTAACTAAACGGGAATAAGTTTCCAGTGTTATAGTGCTGTTTAAACTTGCAACATTTAGATGTCATTTCGAAAGTATTGCATTTGTGGCTGCACTTCGATTGCAGATTATTTACGTAAAAGTAATAATTTCTTGACGGATTATTATTTCATATCAATGTAGTGCAGTGCATCCTATGAGACTTAACGCATCAAAAAACACTATCGGTTTCCATAACATGCAAAAGTGACATTGTTATGCCAATCATTGAACTAGGAGCAGCATCTTATCTTCATAATCTAAGGCCCCGTTCACGACCTTAGGCGATGCGCCTTGAAACAAACGACACGCGCGTTCTCCACTTGTTTTATTCGCGTGAGCAACGTCACAAATCGCGTCGCAGACGTCGCAGTGGCTACACGCACTCATGCTCTAAGCAATTTATTTAATTTCATCAACATCACGCCTGGTTTCCCCGAGGGCCAGGCAGAGGTGTACCTAATAGTAAACCCACATTTCGCCAGCTATGTTGAAGTCCCATGTAATAGGGGGTGAGCCTATTGCTTATTTAATTTGTTTTTCCGAAATCGCAACACGTTTAGCGTGTGACTCGTGGCTAAGTGGTGCCTAATAGAAAAAAAAGAAAATTAGCAATGCCCTTGGATTTATAAAATATGTCATTCTTTTCGACGACTTCATTGAGGGCATTGCGTATACTGACCTTCAATTGCGAATACACTTCACATTTAATTATTACATTTCAGCAGTTATTCAGTGATAGCCAAGCATTATACTTTAGTAAAAGCATTTGTTTACCCCAAAATGTTTTGTGGGCATATTAAAATGACAACAAGGTGGCATTGTCACCCGATGACATATTGTTACAAACTTTTATTGAAGATTTTAATGATCGGAGCCAAAAATCTGAAGCCTTGATAGTTTTATTTGAAGATCAGTGAATGTTCTTGTGAAAATATATATCTTTTTGATTTATTCAGTCTTCCAAGTCCAACCAAGCTATAAATATATTGTAAAAAAAAAATGTTTTTTCCACGTTTTTAATTGCGTGGAGGCAATTCAGTTTCTCTGTGTATTTTTTTTATTAATTGCTTCGGTTGATAATTTAGGTGATAAGTGAGCATAAAAAGTTTACGATATGCCGAGACATACTAGCGTAATCATTTCAACCTTTTTCAATTACTGGATAGGTAGATAGGCCCTCTCTGCAAAAAGGGAATGGGCCATAATCCTCTTGGTAGGACCTGTGCGGTAAGGTGGATGGCATTGTCAGCGAACTTTTGATTTTAGGTCATACCAGTTCACACACGATTTTTTCCTTGACCGTTTTGAGAGCAGCTGGTTTGAACTCACGACCACGAACCAGAAGCCAGAGCCACTCAGACGACCTACATCTACTTAATCTTCATAAAATATTATGTAAGAAGATTAAGATCATTTATATATTATTATTTCATTTATGTATTTTTCTCACTTATTTTTAATATTTTAAAAATATTTCTATTCAGTATAAAAACAAAAATATATAAAAAAAACGTTAATTTTTTTATTATATTATTATAAATATAAAGTAAGAAACTGACTGATTCACTGACTGATGAATCATCGCTCAACTGAAACCGTTGGGTCTTGAAGCATGAAATTTTGCACAAACGTTCCTTAAATGACGTAAATGTGCAATAAGAAGGGATTTTTTGAAATTCATCTCCTAAGGGGTTAAGTTTGTATGAAACTTCATCCATGCGAACGAAGTCTCGGGCATCAGCTAGTATACTATAGGGTTTTAAGGCTTTTTAGGACTACAGTTTATCTGTGATCATGCCGCTATCAACAGCGCCGAAACATCGAGATCTCGTAACAAATAAGAAACATGGTAAATATCCCGTTTTTAGTGAATCTACGAGTACTGTCTATCACACCAAACAACATCGTTTTACCTCTCAAACAATAACACAGAAATTCTTCAACCAAAACACTCCTACTTATACCTACATTCCTAGTAGTTATGTTCATACCACGCTAAACGCTTTGAAGTATATAATAGGTAAATAAAACGAAGATCAAAGGAACGATGACAAGATGTGACAACAGTGTGTGTATGGTTTATTTTCACGTCACTTCATTTTGTCGTCGGATCCTTGGATACTTTATTTATTTATCTTTAATTCAGGTAGAACCCATACATTTGTTAGTATTATTTAACCTATGTTAGTATAATAGACTCAAAACACACAATAAGTGACAAAGCTAAACTGGAGCTAATAATATCTACTTAATTACGCCACCTCATGGAGACCTGGCAACAGTACATGCACTGCGCACAGGTGCCCCATAAGGCGGCCCTCAGTTTTACTAGCAACAACGCTCACAAGACTGTTGTCGCCGCCGCGCATCCGACGCTGTAGTGAAGCGGATCTTTTACGAATGACCGCAAAGAAATCATCTGTACGCGCTGATACGAACATCCCAGACACGCTACAGAGACGAGGCAGCGACAGGTATTTGGTCTGAATGCCTACTTAGTTTGCTGGTTTAATTTAATCGGTAAACGTAAGTTCAGATAAAATCATGGAAAATTTTCATTAAATATATTTAGCCCAAATTCCGCTATGCGAACTCCGCTCGCTGATGCAGTCATAAGATCGTCAAGTGCGCAGGTGTCAGGACATGCAGCGCAAGATGGAAGATGGGCCAATGATGGGATGGGTCTGTGGAGACACGCCGCATACTCACTCGAGATCTGAGCCATCCATGAACCTCCATCTGAAGACCTTGTCTTTGCTTCGGCCGACTTGGGTTCGGAGTCTGTTTAGTAGGTACTGTAAAGGTGCAGTTCCGAAGGACCGACCGCAACAGCAACTTGTAATACGACTGTTTCTATGCAGGCGGCAATGTCACTCATGCGAAGCGTTTTCACAGACTTTCATAGAAATCAGTCATTAATGGTCACCTAGTAGGTATATCGGATGGGAAAACATTGATTCTAGCCGTGCGGGTAGACGAATTATAGTGTGTTCTTCAATTGGAGCGGAAAAACGCAGACTTAATTACCGATGTCTTCGGTAATCACGTCTGTAAAAATCATTTTGTTTGCAGTGCTCTTCTGATCTGCAATGGACATAAAGTCTTAGGCGGCTTGTAACTATAAGTAATTTGTATCTAATAATGTAATGCTTACACGCTTTATGAAACATTAAAACAAGGAACGCAAGAGCTATCCTTAGAACATTTTAGAAGCCAGATATTACCATTAAAATGAGGAGTAATTATAGACATTTTATGAACGTGAGATCTTACGCAGCTGTCACTCTTTACCCTTAATTATCGTGGAAACTTCTGGCCTCGTAATTAATCGTATAATTTTGTGGTAATTTGAATAAATAGGAAGGTAAATATGATGCATGTTTTCAGACTCAGTCGTATGGAAGCACTTGAAAACTTTTCGTGAACACTGAAACTTTATTCTCCTTTGGTGGTATAAAACTGATATTGCTCCATCCGATTAGACTCGATGCCGACCCAACATAATTTATTGGGAAAAGGCTAGGCAGATATGAAGGCGACTCTCTTACCTTTTGGTCTCGAGCGACTGCAGAGAAAACAAATGAAACAAGCGTGCACACGAAGCGACTTGCAAAATGACGACGAAAACAGGTGACGCGCAAGTCTCTAGAGGTATCGCCCGATGCCGTGAACAGACGTCTTATGAAAGCAATTTAGAAGTTGTTTGGCACACTAACACTTTATTCCTCTTTGTCTTAAGGCAGATTTTTCAATAGTCCATTATTTTACGTCCGGGGAATAAAATAATGTGACAGTTTGACATATTTCCTACATTCCTACACAAACGCCGTCAATTAAGTAAGTATTATACATATTTATGTCTCATCCAGAAGATGATTATTGTTTCTTCTTTGATAATATGTGATACGGAGTGGATCGTATTCCACCACATTGGTTATCTTTAGGATATCCTTCTAAAAATATTTACCTTACCCCAGGACAATCATTTGCCAAATTATTCAGTCACTGCCTTTAAAATTTTAGAACTCTAAACTCTCCGAAAACCTGATTTACTTAAGCGGATTAAGGGGTTTCCGAAAACCTTTTGAGATTAGCGACAGACGAAACGAAAGTGGTGAAATTAATTAAGAAGGTTCGTTATTTAAAATCATCCACTTATAAATCTCCCCAGCCTCCTACATTTCGCCAATATTGTTTCAGTCTCAAGTAATAGGGGCGAGCCTATTGACATTACCCAAACTCTACTGAGAAACGAAATGTGATACTAAACACATCTGCCTAAGTCGACTAAATAAGTCGGCTGAGATAATTTTAAAACTGGAATCTGGATGACATATCTGACAAAAATTCCATAGGCACTAATGAAATAAATGCGAAAGTATGGATTGATGGATGGACGCTTGTTACTCAATCACGCTAGAACTGCTGAACGGATCTGGATGAAATTTGGCAGAGAGATAGATTATAGTCTGGAATAGCACATAAGGTACTATTGGCCCAGAAAAACACATCAAAATTTCCGCGACAATAAATTAGCCGAAAAACCAATCTGCAAATTGGTGTTTTGAGACAGTAATTAGGTACTGCGAGGGTTAAATTCTTGCATATCTTGTGAAAACATCCATAGTAAATTAAGCTCTGTCTATAAAGGTGGCCCCACTTTGTGTCTGATTCCGGGAGAGCAGTTTCAGCATCCGTGTGTCATAGTACAATTCGGTGCTACGGCACACGAGGCACTTTACGTAAATTAATATGATTTTGGCACTATTCCAACTGTCTCCATAATCTATTGTTGTTTCATCCGACGATATTTTAATTTGATGAACTTATTATTACTATTGCAATTAATGGAAAATATTCGGAGGAGCTTGTGGCTAAATAATAACAGCCGCACGGGTCGCTCTTCAAGGTTAAGCTGCGTTTGCCAAGGTTGGTCTGGATGGGTGACCATCATTACATACCGAGTTTCCTCCGTGCCTCGGAAAGCACGTTAAGCCGTGAGTCTCGGCTGTCAATTGTACATCTTTGACAGTGGCCCGAAAAGTCCGTAAACCAGTCTTATCAAGGGGTACCGTATTACCCAGTACTAACTACAGATAGGCGGTCACTCCATGTAAAATACTGGTATTCAGCTGCATCCGGTAAGACAGAAAGCCGTTCCTACTAAAGAGTTGGGAAAAAGGCGAGGCAGATGAATGAGAAATATTCCTGGCTTCAACTCGGACTGGACTAGCGTGGGGGATTGCAAGCTACTTACTTACAGGGGAGGCTTTTGTTCCAGAAGTGGTATCGTCATGGGTTGATGATGTTATTCCTGGCAGCCATGCAAAATGTGGCGGTATTATGAGCGTGTACGCCGTACGGCATTACATACAAATTTTCAAGTCCTTATTTTTCGACATAACTGAACTGATTTTAATGAAACCTCATACCCATAAGCAGGATACATAGGTCTAAAAGTTAGTAGAAAACATTTTCGCAAAACTGTGTTACAGTGAAATTAGACCGATTTTTAATTTTCCATAAAACAGAAATTTCCAATTATCTTTTTTTTTAAATAATATAAGAAATTTTGAAAATGTTTTCTATTAACTTTTTAGACCAATATATTTTGCTTATGTGCGTGAAGTTTCATTAAAATCGGTTCAGTCGTTTCGAAAAATAAGGACTTTATAATTTGTATAAAATGCCGACGGCGTGCCCGCCCTAATGAATTTCTTTATTCTCCAGCTGTTTCAAAGTCTGATGACTCATTTTGTCTGATGTGAAGAAACACAGGCCTCAGTTAAATATGGTGGTTTATTGGCGATATTAATTATGAATACCATAAAATACACCATAATAATTATCTTCCCTCATAATTTCTAAAAGTAGATAATTTCCTGAAGAATTGTAGGTGTAGCATTTTTTAGTCATAGATCGTCTAAACGGCTGCCTATTTTTGAATCAGTTTACGATCCAAGACGGATGGTGCTACGTACAAACTGGATTGCGGAGATCAGATACGCAGTCGCTCCAACTGCATCTGGTTAGACTGGAAGTCCACCCCTCCGTATTTAGAAAAAAGTTAGTCGAAATGATAATGATGACTGATCTAATAAAAAATATATTTTTATTGTCGTATGATTCTAGTCGCAAATAAATGAAACTTTTCAGTTGACAGCTGTCTTCGTGTGGGATTTCTTTGGCAAATTGCTAAGAATGACTGAAACCGGTTAGTTGTTTCAAAGTGTCGATGTCGTTATAAAAATATTATGTGTTTAGTTAGACCACCCACAACACAACGCAATCATAATTATGCTGTGAGTACTAGACATAGGTTTACGACGTCGCCGCGTCGGGGACAGTGCGATACGGGAGTTGAGCAGGACATCAGGCTAGACGCGGAGATGGCCGTTGGAGTAAGGTTTTGACCGAACAAAAAAAGGTTGAGGGAGGTCGAGACCACTCTCCCGACCCGCAGCAGAAGCACCAGGCATCAGCGGAGGGCGAATAACGCCCTCTTCCAGCCCCCCTAAACGGGTCCAGAGGGACGGCGGACTTGGGCACGACCGCCGCCCCCCCATATTATTGGACCCGAGGCGGTGGCGAGTAGTGTTCCGCGCGCGCCCCTATTAGACGACGGGGGGAGTTCTACACCTTACTCCCCCCGTGAATTTGAGGAGGCCCGAGAACGCGGGCCGGCACTAGCCGGGGATCGTGGAAGGCGCACTAGTTCCCATGATCCCCGGTGCAAGTGTGGGAAGGGAACACCGGCGTGGTTTTTAGTCAGTTCGAGTCTGACAGACCCCTCCGCCCGCCCCAGGGCAGAGGACATTCGTGGGGATTCTCCAAACTGGAATAAAAAAATAAAATGTTTTACCCGAACGGTGGCTAAGGTTGGGCCTAAGAAACCAAGGCTGTCTAGAAGCGCGTTGGGTTGACGATATCGTCAAAATTGCGGGAAACGGATTAGGGACGCACAGAACAGAGAGGAATGACAGCAAAAAGGGGGGCCTATTCCCAACAGTGAGTTATTTCGGGCTGAAATGGTGATGGTGATGGCTAGATAAATAATCGCTGTATACAGGGTGAAGGTGAAATGAAAGTATCAGATTTTTTATTTATAGTTAGAGTTGCATAAATGTATTTCTCTCGATTAATTTTACACTCTGTTTTTTTACAACAATGTGTTGTAATTAATCCCTAGTTGATATAGCTATTGGCACAGTGTTTTGAAAATCAAACCACTTTACTTATAATCTACCACTGTCTCATTGGTCAAGTGGTGGCAAGCCCGACTGCTCAGCATGAGGTCCTGGGTTCGATTCCCAGGTCGGGCAAAGTGTTATTGGGTTTTTACATCATGAAGTAGCAGCCGCGGAGTCTAGATTTGTGCCCGGTTGATGATACTAATGGGTACAACTCTGCTTAACTCTTCCGGAATTACAAAGCGTGACGTTTACTTTTAATCTAAAAAATACCTGCCAAAGCTGAAGCAAAAGTATTGAAACCGAATGAATGCATTGACTCAGAAGTCCTTTAAATACTGCGCAGAACCGACAGGGAAGCTAATATCTATTAGTTTTCCGATATTCACTCTGCGACAACGTAGCCGAGCCTGAACTACGAGCTGCGACGCCATTTTAAAATCAAATTATTCACTTGGTTGAGTTCTATTATCTCTGGTTCCTTTTCACTAAGTAGTCACTATCCGTTTTAAAACTGATTGATGTATGGGTACAAATATGTATGTACGTACAAATGATAAATCATTATCATTCTCTTGCTTTATCCCAATTCATCTTAGATCAGCGCAGCATGTCTTCTTCCATATTTCTCTAGTAGTCTTCATTTCATGATAAGTTTTACAGAGTGGCGGCGACAATACGACAATTAATGAAAACACTGGTAACACTAGTTCATAGGAATATTTTTAAACTATCAAAAAAATCCTTGCATCGAAATTAAAAAAAAAACATTTATAAATATTGGTTTACTAACCTTAGGTACCTATAATTTGCACTAATTCTCGTCTCGAAATAACACTTAAGGAACGAATTTGGCAAACGTTTTTGAAATTGCGAGTTGGCAACATGTGTTTAGTGTTTATACCGATGCGGGGGTCGTTACACTGTCAGTGCTAGCCTATTAATCTACATGTAGAAAATTTCGGAAATGAAAAATAATGTCCTGTGACTAAACTACTGGATATATTCGAATGAATTTTTGTACGTAGACGGGAACATGAGGTATACGTAGTTTAATTTATTGTCGTACTGTCGGCGCCATCCTGTAGAATCAGGCGTTACTTTGCGAAAATCCATAACATTAAGCGTTATGCATGCAGACCTGGATCTTTTTCGCGGAATTAAAACTAAATATTTTGCATATCATTTAATCTCATTTCATGAGACACCCCCTCCTAGCCATGTAATTTTTAGAGGTACTTTTACGAATATGGTTAAAATAGGACGATTTTCAGCGGTACTTTAAACTTCTCCGTTTTGAGTTGATGTTTTGTTTTTAATCTTTGTGTGTTGTTGTGTCTTTCATCACGCAACAAACGTGTATTCCGTGGTCAAACGGTAAGCTTACATGGACTTTCTAATTCTAATAAAAAGTTTCTCATCAGCCATGTATGACGTAGTGAGAGTAACAAAGCCTAGAACAACATTATCTATACGCAAGATAGGTAGGTAACTCATCGAATCAAAAACCTACATATTATCTTTTTCTATCTGTCCATTAGTATGTTAATAACTTGGGATCCACTTATCCGATTTACGTGATTTTGGTTTTAATTCATAGATAATGTTATCTTGCTGGGTAATAGGAGATAATGTTTAAGATATGAGTAGACCTCCCATAGCGGAGCTGAGAGCACAGTTCTATTAATCTAAACTATCAAATTCGAATATTATAAAGGAGTAAGGTTTGTATGTAGGGGGCCATCTTCAGAACTACTGATCCGATTACGAAAATTCTTTCCCTGTCGAGAAACACTGTCCCCATGAGTCACAGGCTTGTGATAATTTCCGACCATAACGCGACCGAAGCTAATCTATACAAATAAATAAAATTGAAGTGACTGTTTGTTATTTCAAAATACCGAACAGTTATTTACTGAATGCATGTGAAAGTATACACGGTGGCGCCGACAATACGACAATAAATGAAAACACTGGTAATACTACCTACTTCATAAGAATATTTTACAACTTTCAAATAAATCAGAACACAAAAATTAAAAAAAAATATATTTTCACACAAACTAAATAGCATAAAACTGTTAACGAAATAGAACACCATTTTTTATGTATCGATGAATTTAGGTATAATTTTCACAAAATCGCATCTGGAAATAAAACTTGAGGACTGAATTTGCCAAAGGTTTTTGAAGTAGCGAGTTGGCAAGATGAGTTTAATGTTTATACTGCTGTGGGGGGGGGTCGTTAACCTCTTGGTGCTAGCCTATTAATCTACATCATGTAGAAACGGCTGGAACGATTTTGACGGGACTTTTACCGGTAGATAGTTGATGTTATAAGGAGTAATTTAGGATTTATTTCAGAAAAAATATTAGGGTTCCGTGCAAAAAATGAATGCACATGATTGTTAACAAAATCAGATTCAAATAGGAAAGTATTTTTTTTTATAATACCCTAACAAATTTAGAGTCCTGATTATGAGATATTGGTGACAAGGTCGTTTAGGACATAGAAGATATACTCCAAAAAGCGACTTCCCAGCGACAAGACAATACCAGGCTTCATCGACATCAGCCGTTTACAGCTAGATCATCATCTGCCTAGCGTTATCCCAACTATGTTGGGGTCGGCTGCCAGTCTTACCGGATGCAGCTGAATACCAGTATTTTCCGTGGAGTGACTGCCTGGATATAGACCTCTTATATTACACACCATTCAACCCCATCCTCGGTAACAATCATCCAGCTGCCACCAGGCTTGCCACTAACAATTTTGTTCACCAAACGGAAGTAGCAATAAAGTTACTATGCGCGAAATTTCTACAATTTCCTCATCATAAACCGCTTCCTTTTCAATGGCGCGGGCGTCACGACTAACTAAATTCAGAATTCTATTGATAAATCGTTATATGTAGAATATTTTAGTAGGCGGATGGATTTACCTTGAAGATATCGGAAGAATAGGTATACATGTTACATACACATATACAAACACATATTTGTATGGGAGTGTATACAATTAACATAAAACCACACCTGAAATTCCCGAAGGGTTGAGCAATAGTGCACCCCCCACATTTCACCAGTTAAATTTAAGTCCCATGAAATATAGGTGAGACTGTTGCCGGACACAAATCCAGACTCCGGAAATACCATTAACACTTAGTACGACCTGGGCGTCGAATCCAGGACGTCTATGTTAAGCAGTAGCGCTTACGACCACTAAACAAACAAGCTACAAATATGTAGGGATACAATTTGGCTGAAAATATCAGTCAATCAAATAAAATGTTTATTTAATATAGATCAAATTTTGATAACGATAATCTCTTTCGAAGTTACTTATATGAGTTTTGTAACTGCTTATATTAATTTATTTGTTGTGTTTATTTATAATAATCATTAATAGATTTGAAACATGAACAAGATGGATAGCAAATACGAGTGTGACTGTTAAAATTGACTAGAAGTTGTTTTCTTTAAATAATTTGACGGGTTTAAATAAATTATTTATTTTACTACGACGATCAATTTTATTTATAGTTTTAGTCGTTCAATTGACGGCATGGTTGGCGCAGTGGCTGAGCGATTGACTGCTACGCTGCGTGTTGCGCGTTCGATTCCCGCACGGTACAAATATTTGTGAGACCTACAGGTTGTCGTTCCGGGTCTGTCTGTTTGTGTATGTGAGTTTAAATGTTTGTAAACGCACCCAAGGGAAAATTCCAAGTGTAAAGTAAAATTTTAAAAAAAATATAGCATAAAGATTTAAGATTTAAATCTACTGTTTCTGGAATAAGATTTTCAGTATTTGTTCGCAGCTTGTTTAAACTCATATTCAGTCAGACTAAGCAACTAAATCTATTCATGATATTATGACTAAACACATATATATTACTGATATGACTACCATTTGTCTGTTTGTCAGTCACTATATCAGAATGAAACTAGTCTGGCACAACCCAAACATGCGCCTGAGTTACATCGTAAACATTCATAAACTTGAATCTGACTCTCATATCATAACTTTCCATCATTTGAACTTACGAGTATACAAGGTGTAGTTTTGCAACCTCGTCAAAATTCAGGAGGTTGTCTTAAAAGACGTCAATAATCAATATAAATTACGGTACTTGGTCAATAATAATAAACGTTGCTTTTTTCAGTTGTTTTAATTTGACACTATTTCAGAATGAAGCCCTTTTAAAAAGAGGAGAATCACCCGTTTATCGAATAAACGTCTGCGTTTGTTTGTGTGTGAAAGCGCGGTTATAGGGCTAGTATTAGACGGGCCGCGTTTTAATACGGGTGGTGTACACTTATCGATTTCCGTTATTAAGAAAAAAAATGTAAAAAATGACCTACCCATTTTATTATTGATTCGGGTCGAAAATCATTGGAATAATTACCTCCTTGAATTTGACGAGGATGCAAAACAAGACCTTGTATATCCCGCGTTAACACCAAGTAATAAAACATATTGTATTGTACATGTTGTGTATAACGTCCTCATAACATAACATCACGCCTGTAACTCCTGGAGGGTTAGGCAGAGGTGTACCTAAAATGTAGTACACCCACATTTCGCCAGTTATGTTTAAGTCCCATGTATTAGGGGGCGAGCCTATTGCCATCAACCGGGCACAAATCCAGACTCCGTGGCTGCTACTGAGTAATTCATGATGTAAAAACCCAATAACACTTTGCCCGACCTGGGAATCAAACCAAGGACCTCATGCTCACTACTGTTCTCGTTTATCATTTACACCTTAAAGAAGTTGATAAGACTAGTTGTATACAAAACTAGTCAAAAAGATTTTTTTTAAAGTTATGAAAAAACAAACAGTTAGTTGACACTTCTCAAGACCAAGACCAGGAACCTCCCGAAACAACCGTGTCCGGTGAGGACCTGCGTCAGGCGGAAGGTGTGGATGCCTTGGCGCCTCTCCAGCCACTCCTCAAAGAGGGGACTTATCGCCGCAATTGTGGCGTGCCCAGCGCTGGGTTGCGACAGTCGCACTCTCCATGTCGCCATGAGAAGACCCAAGGGCTGGCTTTTACTTTGACCAGAGGCTAAGCATTGCCATAATACGTGGCAACGCCAGTCACATTACAAGTTGACAGCGTTGAGGAGGGATTTTGTGATGAGTTCTATTTGAGTAGCTCAATTAACACAATATTAAACACCAAGGGATTCTGCTCACTATACTGTACCACGGTACGATGTAACTTGCAAAATCCTTAACTCGCGGCTTAGACCTCGTGAAGGTCAGAAATTATCCCACGAGAATGTAATACTGCGATGAAACTAGTACCTATTGTTTGTTCTAACGCTTGTCATGGTCTATCTACGCGCCAATATCGAAATCCGTTCAACATTTAAAGCATTAAGGTCACCAGACAGACATAACTTTTCGCATTTATTAGTGTGCATAGATTATTTTCATTAAAAAAATGGTTATTACAGGAGTTATTCATGTTTCCCAGACAACATAATCGAGGTTATGCCAAAAACATATTAGCTCAATTAACACAAATGTAATAAATTCCACCTACACATATTCCCGACACCAAATTGCCCTTGGCACAGGCAACTGAAGGAACACGGGTGGGTTTTAGTCAGTAAGAGTCTGACACGCCCTCCCGCTCCACACAGAGCGGGATAGGTCATTGTCATTTGATGATTACCCACCCCAAAAAAAAAGCTCAATTAACACAAATACACATGTAATAATTTCCACCTACCTACACATATTCCCGACACCAGATTTAATGTCGCCCTTCAGACAGCTAATAAAATCCATAATATCGTGACATTTTTCAGTGCAAATAACACGGTATTCGTTACAAGAATAACAGCGTTCCAAGTTCAAATCTCGGTGACATTTGGCGATGCGCCAGCATGTCGCGTGTGGTATCGTCATGGTAATATGCCGCTAAATGTGAGCGGTAAATTTTTTTTTATAGCGGTTTGGAGAAATTATATGAGGTGATACAAGGGTGATTCTAATAGGTTATTTTTTAACATAGAAAACGTCAGTGAGCTATTCCAATATTTTTAGCGCATATCAATACAGGGTGAATTAAACTGCGTATACCTCCCATATCAATATTTATTTCGATATTAGGATTAATTTGATAGAGTTTAAAAATATTCGTGTGGTACATTCTGGCCGCGCCACAGTTGTGTTTTGGAATAGGATATTTATGTACAAATGGTAAACAATTGTACGTCTCTGTATTGATGATGGTTAATGATATCAAACTGTAATAGCTCTTCGGGCAGTTCCTTACATTTGAAAAGGAAAAGTGCTCGTTTGCTCCATGCAAACGAGTTTTGAAAAGGAGACTGCTTATCGCAGACAAAACAGGGTGTTGTGTCCAGCAGTTGGCTACGCTAGTCTCTATACATACCAGATATGTCTTATTTCCACAGATACAGACAGAAGTGAGTTAGACTGTTGTTACGGAGAGCCTGGCTGGTTCTGGACTGACTACAATTATTTGTTAATAAAAAATAAAAATAAAATATTACCCTGTAGAAAATACATTGCCCGATTGCAATAGTTCCCTTCAACTTGTGATCAAAAGCAACAAATTATAAATCATCCAATCCCCGACGTTCATAACTTAGAAAAAGATCGACTTTATAAATCAAAACATAAAATCTCGATATCCCTGAAGGTCTGTAGCCAATTTATAAAACTATGTAAGACACATTCTGGATCGGGCCTTGAGCTTCGCATATAAAAAGGACACATTGGTCCCGGGACACTGATACAACTTGTATCTTGATCGGTGCAACTTGAATGTGCTCTGTATGAGCGCTTCGTGCGACGAGAGCGACGCTGAGCTATCAAGGAATGAACTATAATACGTATACAAACTACTATAGGAAATTAAGAAAAATATTAAACTCAAATCGGGAAAGGCAAAGGGCATCATAGGTACATCTTTCCTTGTGCTTTGGACATTTATTATTGCGGGATGAGGGCGAACAGCAAACTGTTGTACTTGCGAAGGTGCTCATTTTATTTCCTTGCAGCTGAATTAAGTTCTTGGAAGCTGAAATTGGTGTTTATCAAAATTGAAGCAACTACATTGATCTCCATAAATTTCCAGTCTCTTAATCGCTTTCTGTCTCTCATTTTATAGTAGTCGATTCTAGTCTATCTTCGTCAGCTGGCCTTCAAAAATCATTCGCACTCCATCTTTTCAAGCGGGTACCTGAGAATTAAAAAAATAAATCTTCAAAAAAAAAAATGTAATTTGATCAACATAGCTTCGTACAGCCGCGTCAGTGGAGGTCAATCGCTTCATCTTATTGCAATGGTCATAATATTATATGCATTATGTAGTTTGAGATACGATTCCATCGATATGCCTCTGTTAGAAAAATTATGTCAGATTTTATTGGTCTGGAGAATAGTGGAAACAAACTTATATGCGATATGGACTGAATTTGTTCAAGTTCTTAAAGTAATGCATGTCTGAGATGCTTGGAGTTGAGATTTTAGAATCTTTTTATTTTTATGTGTCTGCATTTTCTACACTTGGCTATAAAATAATAGGTTGTAAAATATTATCATTCTTTACGAGATAATAAAGTAGTGGTTCAGGATGTTTCGTGCTGTTTAACGTTTACAGATGTATCATGATGTTCAGCTTATTGAGCTGTAACATGTTTGATTCCTAAGTGTTATTTCTTGGGGCGAGACGAAATAGCACCTACGTTTAATTCAAATTATATTCAATCAAACTTTATCTATAAATATACAAGATCTTCCTAATTCAATAGGTTATTCAGGATTACAATACTTGGTTAAATGAGCCCCATTGGCACTTACTGAGTTGCCAAAATTATTAGATGATACACGAACATTATTCAGGAGACTGGAATGAATCGGCCTACAACACTGAGCGATACTGACTAAGTAGAATAATGACCAACTAGTATCTATCTACATATAAGTGCAGTAGATTTTACATCACTCCTAACAACATAATGTATGTAAAAACTGCACCCATACACTGAATGAATGGAAGAATTGTAGCACCGGTCTTTGCATCCGTTTCCTTGTTAGCTAAGTGAGAAATTGTCATATAATTCGAGCATCGTAGCATTGAATATGAATGTCAAGACTCCCACAAATTGGCTGAGTAATCGCTTCGAAACACACTGGCCAGAACCACGGACACGGCACGCTGCGTTTCCTATAACTGAATACATTTACATTGATCTGTGGGCATGTGCTGGCTATAATTGGAATTAACAACGCCATCTCCAATACAATTTCCACAGACAACGATATAAATGTTTATCAAAAGTAGCCCAGACAGGGTTGGGCAGTATTTGAATTACTTAATTGAACTACAAACCGCATTTGGTATTTGTATTTCAATTGCTCGCTTAAAATGTAATTCGTATTTCAAATACCGGACGCCGAGGTATTTTGTAGTTAGTATTTCAAATACTTATTTATGGCTTCAAAAACATTTTAACATAAATACATTTAACCAAACAATATAAGTATAAAAATCAAATATTATATAATTTAATATATTTGGAATATAAAAAATGTGTTCATACAATTTAACACAAGTTTGTGCTCATCAAGACCTGTAGAAAGATTGTTTTCTTTAGCAAGTTTTATTGATTCTCCAACAAGAGGCTGTTTGTCTGATAGTCTAGTGTTCATGAAAGGCAACTTTGGTTTTACTGATTAATCTTCTTTTACTCTGCTTTTTAGCCCATGCTGGGCTGGATTACTTTTTATTCTTAATAGTATTTTGTAATTTGTATTTCAAATAAAAATAGCTAAAATTTATTAATATTTTGTATTTCAAATACATTATTTAAAGATATTTTGTTATTCATATGTTAAATACTAGCGAGATAGTGTTTTGTAATTTGTATTTCAATTAAAGCAAAGCATTTATTTCGCCCAGCCCTGAGCCCAGATCAGAACCCATATCTCAAGTGCGTATGCGGCATCTCCCCACTGACGATGGCCCATCTTCTCTCTTGCTCCGCAGGCCCAGATACCTGCACGCGATTTTTAAGGTTTTTGCCATCGACACGCTAAGAAGAAGACCAAGAGCGGCCTCCTGACAATGCCATTCCAGCTAAAAAATAACCAAAACCAAACATTGAATAATAATTTGAATGTAAGGCATAGCAAATTGGATGAGTAATCGCTTGTAAACACACTGGCCGGAATCACGCACGTGCACTCTGCGTTTTCTAAAACGTTCTAAAATGTCCGCTATTAGTGTTGACATTTACATAATTTATTGTTTTTGCAGTTTGGCAGTGTTTTTGATATATTGTTTTGTGTTGTATGGATAATAATAGTTTGTCATTATATGTTAGCGTGGGTATGCAGTTTGAAGGTGGGCTGAGCTATTTGTAAACAAAGTAATTCTTGCCTGGTCACTTATTGAAATCAATATTAAGTATGTGGGCAATTTTTTCGTTGGATATTCTCCAGCTGTGCAAGAAAAACGTCTTGTAGTTCTAGTTAAATTCTTCACCGATAATGTAAAATTATTCCGTTTGCATAAATATTTATTTTTAAAAAACTATTTCCTGACGCCACGACACGATAATGCGCTAAACGAAAATAAATGTTGTTAGAAACATTTAGCACATTCCATGACAAATTCCGTGTACGCATTATTTGTCAACATTTTTAAACGTTTTATATACGTGCTAAATAATATAAATAAGATATGCGTATTACGTAAATTATACTAAGTAGCGACAATAACATAGATCATCATTTGCAAAGACCAAA
The DNA here is from genome assembly GCA_964057025.1 of Standfussiana lucernea. Taxonomy (NCBI): domain Eukaryota; kingdom Metazoa; phylum Arthropoda; class Insecta; order Lepidoptera; family Noctuidae; genus Standfussiana; species Standfussiana lucernea. The sequence goes on from OZ059799.1 coordinate 14,847,806, forward strand.
ACAATGTAACTTCCGTGAAGCATACCTAAAAATAAAATTGGTGTTCACTTTCTGAAAAACAGTGTTTTCCAAGCCGTTCAATCTATTTGATAGCCAAGATACCCGTTTCTGTTGTAACCCGATGCAATGTCCCCATCCTTCTCGTTATGCACGACCTCAAATCTCTGGAGCCCGATATCCGACAAGACCCAATTTCAAGAGGCAACCCATAAAACTGCGATTGCGATCGCTTTGATTAAACTTGTGTTTTCAACGTTATAACATGTTAGGGGTGATTTTATAAACGTACCATAAGAAGCATTTAAACGGCAGAAAAAATATAACAAAAATCATAACTTAAGTATAAACCACGTTTCGGTGAACAGGAACATAGTGAAGTAACTGATATGTCCTTAATAAGGATGTTTCGGATACGCCAAGGCCTATATTATGTAGGTTTGTTACTTTTAAATTGAAATTAAAGAAACTAACTGAATAATGTGTTTACTATTTTATTTTATTAGGCTTGCCCTTAATACATCTCTTCCGCTTCCACCTCCACATCTGACCCCGACTTCAATTCCGGTTCCGAGTCTGACAAATCAAATTTAAAACTTCAACTCCGACTTCGGTTTCGATAAACCCACCTCCGTAACATCCCTAGTCCTTGGGACCAAACATTTAAAGACTTGTGAAGTTGTGACGTCCACAAACTTGCACCGAACGCGCTTGGTGGATCCCAGCGGTGGGCACATTCTATATACATATGTATATGTATAATAGGGCGATTATGATTAGCAATGATTATAAATACCTAAAACCCTTTGAATCTCGTAAATAATTCAGCTTGAATTTAATTTTGTATTGAAATATTCCCATCCATTTAGTTATTTGTCAAGCCTAGACTGATTAATATTTTAATTAGCCGTCTCATAGACTGTGAGATATTTATTACCTACTAGAACTCTGTCTTATTAGATATCTCTTACATATTATTATTATTAAAGTGTTGGTGGTTTAATTAAAAGAATTCCCGCTGCGCGAGGCATGGCTCGAGAAGATGATAATGAAAAATATGTAGGTATAACATAACATAACATAACATAACATAACATCACGCCTGTAATCATGAAGTGTTAGACAAAGATGTACCTTATAGTTCACCCATATTTCGACAATTATGTTAAAGTCCCGGTTGATGGCGATAGGCTCACCCCGTTTTACATGTACACTCCGTGGCTGCTACTTTGACATTCCTGATGTAAAAACCCAATAATACTTTGCCCGACCCGGGAATTGAACCTAGGACCTCTTGCTCTGCAGGCGCAGCTTGCTAACACTATACTAACGAGGCAGTCATGTGTAGGTATCTATGAGAAGAATCATCATCATCTGTCCAGCCTTTTCCCAACTATGTTGGGGTCGGCTTCCAGTCTAACCGGATGCAGCTGAATACCAGTATTTTACATGGAGCGACTGCCTATCTGACCTCCACAACCTAGTTAGTACTGGGTAATACGATACCCCTTGGTAAGACTAGTTGTCAGACTTTTGGGGCAACTGACTACCTGAAACGATTGCCAAAGATCTACAAATGACAGTCGGGACCAACGGGTTTACGTGTTTTCCGAGGCACGGAGGAAACTCGGTATGTAAAACCCATCCACAGCCCAACCTGGGCAAGAAGAATCCTACCTACGTATTTACTTAAGTTGGTATTATATAAAAACTAGCGACCCCTGCACGGCGCCACCTATCGGGTCCAAAATTATCCTAACCATCAAGCTGGAACCAACCATACTTCTTAACAAAAAAAAAAAAAAAAATTAAATAACAGGGTTATGAAAAAAAAATACTGCAGATTTTTGTATTGCGTATTTAAATCCGTTTCCTACTTTTATTTATATTAATATAGTTATTCCCACTTTGAAATATATCAACTGTAGACATGCCAGTGTAAATTAAGTTGGTTCTTCTGAAAAAGTCATTAAAATTGACTGAAGTTGAGGCGCGAATTGTACTTTACATCTGGGTTTAATTTACAATTATTTTTCGAAACACCACTACTTGTTTATAATAATGGATTTGCAATTAATGACGCAATATAGGTATATTTATCGACAATCTCCCTGGTGTTACCATCTTTCTAAAATGTTGGCCTCGGTATGAACCTTTTTACCAATTATGAATTAAGAAGAAGAATAATCCCTCAAAAATGCACTTTGCGAGATTGGAGGATTTTTACAAGTCACGATGTTTTTGTAGAATGACTCAAAAGCTGTGAAAAATTCCAGTAAAGTGCTTGTTTTTATAGCATTTGTGCGGTAAGCAAAAAAAAACAAGAATGGGTTTTTTATTCCGCTTTATTTAAAAGAGAAAACAAATAAATCACAATGATGACCTTTACAAAATATTTGATGAAATACAAGCACAACAGAACTCGGCCTTCAACAACTAAATACGATGAATGATTTACAACATATTGTATTCAAGAATTTAAAATAAACTTTAAAACAGACTCGACTCTATCAATCACTACGCTAATTTATAAAAATAATCTCAATTGTTTCTTTAATAAACAATATCTACTCTGCGAAACTATTTTGTAAACAACACTTCACAATGTGGATAGTGTTGACTGTGAGATGATTTACATTTTCACCGACTTCTAAAAAAGGAGGAGGTTATTTAAGGTAGAATAACCAAAAATAAAGCGAAATTCAAATTTTGTTATGTGTTTTGCAATTTGCTGGTCAGTGTCAGGTTGTATGAGTATACCTACAAGGCGCAGTTTTGCAACCTCGTCAAAATTCAGGAGGTTGTCTTAAAAGACCTAAATAATCAAAATAAATTACGGTACCTGGTCAATTATAATAAACACTGCTTTTTTTGTGGTTTTAATTTGACACTATTTCAGAATGAAGCCCTTTTCAAAAGAGGAGAATCACCCATTTATCGAATAAACGTCTGCGTTTATTTGTGTGTTTGAAAGCGCGGTTATAGGGTTAGTAATAGACGGGCCGCGTTTTAATACAGGTGGTGTACATTTATTGATTTCCGATATTAAGGAAAAAAAATACCTACCCATTTTATTATTGATTTGGGTCGAGAATCATTAGCATAGTTACCTCCTTGAATTTGACGAGGATGCAAAGCAACACCTTGTATTGATTAATATATGATTCGCGACGCCATGATTCGCGGGCTACCCTGGCACTTCAATCTTAAAACAAGTGCGAACCCATGAAAAAAAAGAAAAAAGGTCAGTGGTGGCCTTTTTTAACGGCTCCGCATTCACATAGGTTTCCCATAAACTAGAACAAACAAAATATTGGAATCTAGACCATTCCAAGGACAGCCCAATATTGTTGATATCAGCTCAGTAGTTCCAGTTGTACGAGACGGGCATACTATCATAAATTGAAAACTTTTGGCACAACCGTAATTTATGAATAGTCCGGTACAAAGGGAAGTTTACTAACTCATAAAAAATGTATTTTGGCTGACGGAAATTGTCACAATAATTTAGCTGTCCCGTTTAATTACGGGCTGAAAGTTTTGCGTCACTCAATTAGGCAGAACATGTGGAATTCTGTAACGTAACTAGGAATAAATTCATCAGTTTTACAACATTCATTTGTTTATTTATTTTGCGCTAAAAGAGCTGGCACTCAGAGCATCAACATGAGGATTTAAAGAATAATTTAGACGATCATAAAGAATAACTGTAATTGTAAGATTGGAATTTTATGTTTATGTTAAACAGCTTTAATTTTGAGATTTAATTTTGTTATGCCAATGGTTTTTCATAAACCTAGTTTTGTTTGACGGCTTGGGTGGCCACCAAGCACGGAGATCTTCGAACATCTGCACTAACAGAGGCATTATAAGTGTTATGTTCATTCCGGAGACAAAGCTACAATATCTTATTTTCTTGTACACCGACGCTAATATCTTCCAAATCAAAACGCTGCCTGGCAGCAGAAATGGTACGGAGCAGGTATGGAATGGTAATGGCACCGCTCACTGATGGTCGACCACTTTTTAACGTTATGCCCTGAGTTTTAAGGTTGAATATGGGTCGGCCGTCAATGAGCGCGGTAGTGACTATACTTTCTCAAAAGTGTCGACTGGGCTTGTGATTCTCGCATCTAGGGAGTTCCCGTGGCTTACACTGGTTTATCGGACCTTCCAATGCTGCGCCATGCGGACATCACTCCAGAACCGGTCCGCCTCATAGGTCATCCATTCTATGAGTAATTTGCCCTATCACTGTTAACTACATCTTATTAATTTGTTTAGTGGTTTTCATAGTTATACTCTATGTTATTTAAAACATTTGCTAACAGTACCTACATCCCACCTTTAAAGAAATACATTTCATTTGACATTGAATAAGTCTCGTTCTTGACCTAAAAGTCGTATCAAAATACTCCACTATATCCCAATTTATCACGCCATTTCCACAATGTCACCGTAATTATGTCATCCAAACACGAAAGATTTACCAAACTATATATATATTTTTACATTATGGCAACACCACCCACGAAACAAAAACTTCATAAAATCCAAATTATAGATCATTTGGGAAACATTAACAACTTTTTATAATCGTAATTATTTGTCTGTCATTGAAAAACCGTGAAAATTGGTTATGTTAACATTTCAAAAACTGTTATTTATTATAATTTTCTGGTTCACAGGTGTTATTTTTCTAGCCTTCTCCGCCCCTCTCCTCGACAAAAGCTTCCCTCCACTTCTTCAATTTTTTGCAATTCAGGCATATTGCTGTCCAGTTCGTTCCGCCATCTCCTTCGTGGCGGCTCACTGTGTCAGGGCACCAGTTTTCTGCTATTTTGGCCCACAGATTGTCAGAAATGTCCTGCCTCATTTGAATTGGGCAGCCTTTTGAGCCACGTCAGCTATATTTGTTTTGGAGAGCAGTATAGCGTTTCAAACACGATCCGTTAATTTAACACCTAGTATACTGCGCTCCATTGTTCGTTGAAAAACCTTGACTTTGGACTTCTGGATGTTAGTCAAAGACTAAGTCTATGCACCATATTATAGGTTAAGACTGGGAGAATGAACATATCCATGAGTTTGCGTTACAGTGCCATAGCGCCCTGCCGGTAATATCCTACGTAATTCGTCTTCACCATGACCGGCTGCCTTGTTCCACTCACTGCTCAGTATAGACCACTATTTTCTTTGCGATACTACCCTAGTATGCCGACTGACTACAAAAACGATTTTGCAGGTATAAAATGGCCATAGTGATTGATATTATTTGAATAATAGTGTCAGTACGTCTACATGTTTAATAGGAGGAGCATAAAACAGCCGATCGGGTCGATCTTTAGGTTAAGCCGCGCTTGCTTAGGTTGGTCCGTGGATGGATTACGATCACCCATTTCATACCGAGTTTCCTCCGTGTCTCGGAAAGCACGTTAAGTCGTTGCTTCCGGCTGTCATTTGTAGAACTTTAACAGTCGTTATAGGTAGTCCATAGTGGCCCGAAAGTCTGACAACCAGTCTTACCAAGTGCTATCGTATTACCCAGTACTAACTGGGTTGTAGAGGTCTGATAAGCAGTGGCTCCATGTAAAATACTAGCATTCAATTGCATCCGGTTAGACTGGAAGCCGACTTCAACATAGTTGGGAAAAGGCTAGGCAGGTGATTATGCCTAAATCTACTGTCATCGTCATTTACTGTGTACTTGAACTGATAATAATGGATGGAGCTCCATTGCTTAGCTGTCAGTTCGAAGACTCTAAAAAACTTTAAAAGCAAAACACCTAAGGTGTCAGCCTTGAATAAAGTGTTACTAAATAAAACCTAAAGGTGTTACCAACGTTGGTCGCGTTGCTGAAGTACCTACTTGCGTAGGTAGTTCGCCACGCTCCAGCCAGGTTTTGGTCCGCATGACTTACGCGCGTCGACCACGTCACTCACTTCACTAGGAGTTCTGAGAATCTATGAATTGGATAAATAAATGTTTATTGTTGATAACTAAGTACTTATTGCAATGGAAATTCTTAAAAAATTTATTGTACTATGCTGGTGTTTTATTTTCATACCTAATTATTTCTCATGTTTATACATTTTGCTATAGATGAAGTCCATAACTTTAACTTATATTACAATATATGGATATCTTCACATAGCAAGTAGGTACTTATGTATTTTTTTTTTTAGATTTAAAAGTGAGTTATAATAACTTTCTCATAAAATATATACATGTCGGAGAAAGCGATAACTTTTAAACATCAAGTTGCTGATTTGACCATTGTAGTAGGGGTAAACGCCGTGACGTCAGATGTTGTTTTAATGGCGGCACGTGGACAGAGTCGTTTTGTAGAGTGGGGATTGTGCCGAGATCACTTTCGCTCGGAACTCCAACCAAGTCACTCCTTCAGAACGAAACTGTCGGTTTGCCCATTTTGTGGAGATTATTTGTTAGTGTTATTTAATGTAAATTTGTGTTAAATAATAAACTTTGATTTTTGTGTACCGAAACCGAAACTATTATTTTAACATGTCATCATGAACCCGGTACCACCGAACCCTAATGACAACGGCGCTATCGCTCAGCCATCGCTTACGCCGTCATCAGAAGTGGGATCTGGACTCGATTCCCACTGGCGTGCTATGTTCGAGATGCAGCAGAAGAACATGATGCAGCTGATCGAAGCCATCAGGACACCAACAGTGGCACCTCAGATCATGCTGCCAGAAATTAATCCGGAGCTACCAGATACCGATCCACGTGCTTGGTGCGATACTATCGATATTTGCCTCGACGAACGTCCACTGGAGGGTGCATCGCTTATTATAGCTCTGAGCAAAGCCCTGAAAGGTAATGCGTCATCGTGGCTGTCGCAGATTTCGCATGCAGGCATGACGTGGCAGCATTTCCGCGACTTATTCCTTGCGCGTTATGCATCCACTGAAACTCTTGCTGCATCACTTGTTAACATCCACAACGGCCGGCCGAAGGAGGGCGAATGTCACGCAGCGTACGCCAGCCGCCTAATTGCGAAATTATCGGCGAAATGGAAACATCTGTCACCAGAAGAAATAACGGTATCGTACGTACTTGCCCATACATCTCAATTTGATACTCGTTTACATCGCCTCGCTTTCACCACTGAGATTCTTGATCGGAATAAGTTGCTGCAAGAGATGAAGTCATTGATCTACTTGAAACGGAAACACACTGAAGATCATCCCGCTACGACAGACGTTGAACGCTTCAAGTGTACACAAACAAATTCATTCTTGTGTAATCATTGCAAAAAGCCGGGGCATAAGGCCATAGATTGCCGCCTTAGGAACGCAAGAATGAACTCCACTCACTATAACACGTCACAATCCAATTCTACGCGAGGGGACAAGCCGATGACTCCCACAGCCGCAAGCACTACAAAGCCGCCGGCTTCTTCGTTTAAGAAACCCATCACTTGCTTCCGATGTGGCGAGAAAGGTCACATCTCCTCGCAGTGCAGCCGACCTGGAACGAGCACAGCCATAGGCGCTCACGGGACCAGCGATTCCGGTCCGAGCACCGTCCCGCAGCGACGTGTGGACAGTTGTGAGGTTCGCGGCGTCCTTGGACAGCTACAACAATCCGGTGAGTCGTTTTCATTTTGTTTTGATTCCGGCGCCGAGTGTTCTCTCGTTAAACAAAGTGTAGCTTATAAATTCTCGGGCAAACGTTCACTTTCAACCGTGCAAGTAATAATTGCAGTTGGTATCGGTAATAATTCGAATGTTTTTAGCACTGAACAAATTCTTAGCGATGTTGTGGTCGACAATAACGAACTGTCAATTTTATTTTTACGTACTACCCGACGATTGTATGAAATACGATGTTATGATCGGACGCGATATTTTGACACTTGGCTATACGGTACATTTAACTGAATCTACCCTACGTATTTCGAAAGTCACAAATGTAGGTTGTTGCTATTTACCTCCCGTAATTGATCTTTACAATGTTGATTCTGATATTTCAAACGAAAACAAGGACCGGTTGACGTCCCTTTTGAATGAGTATTCGAATGCTTTTATCAATGGCTTATAACGACGATGATGAAACCGGAATTGACCTAACAGAGGCGAGAGAACACGCGGTGGACGGTATTAAGAAGAGTGCGGCTTATGAAAAAGCCCGTTTTGACAAAAATAAGGCCAAAGTAGTTAATTTCAGTGTTGGTGGTTTGGTATCAATCAAAAATGAAAAAAAAGAAACCAAACTAAACCCAAATTTAAAGGTCCTTTCAAAATTTTAGAGTTGCTTGAAAACGATCGCTATGTTTTAAAATCACTGAATGGTAATAGAACCTACAAGTACGCTCACGATCGTATACGAAAGATGCCTCTAAGTAGTGTTCCTAATGAGTTAAACGTAGAGGACGGTGATGAAAGTACCTCCACCGAGTAGTAGACACATACCATGGCTATTTGGTCGCACCGTACGCACTAGTCTGTAGTCGTAACTGCAGCTCACTTGTGAGCTGTTCAGGGGGCGATGGGCAGCTGGTGGTACGGCGGGGACCTGGGTCTCAATGGAGACTATTGTTGATTTGGTCTTGTACTGACCTGGGAGTCGCAGACTCTATGTGATGTGTGTGGTCGTATCACATGAGGTGATGACGATATGGGTGGCATAAGTGTCACTAGCTGCTGCGGCAGCTGGGCCATGAGCGTTGTATGTGATCGAAGTTGATTTAGTTGCTGAGTAAAAATGATTGAGACTTAGAGGAACCTTTTGTTTGACAACTGTTATTTTCAAGTTATGCTTTTCCATAAAGATGTGGTCAGGTTGACCGAGCCTGTACTGTTGCTCCAAATTTGACTGTTTGGTTACAGGTACTCACGAGGACGTGTAACTTGTCAGGCTGGCCGTGTCGGAGAAAGCGATAACTTTTAAACATCAAGTTGCTGATTTGACCATTGTAGTAGGGGTAAACGCCGTGACGTCAGATGTTGTTTTAATGGCGGCACGTGGACAGAGTCGTTTTGTAGAGTGGGGATTGTGCCGAGATCACTTTCGCTCGGAACTCCAACCAAGTCACTCCTTCAGAACGAAACTGTCGGTTTGCCCATTTTGTGGAGATTATTTGTTAGTGTTATTTAATGTAAATTTGTGTTAAATAATAAACTGTGATTTTTGTGTACCGAAACCGAAACTATTATTTTAACATGTCATCATGAACCCGGTACCACCGAACCCTAATGACAACGGCGCTATCGCTCAGCCATCGCTTACGCCGTCATACATTATTTTTTACTACCTATACAGACGTAAAATATAAACAAAAATAATTTTATACGTGTATCAAAAGCAGAAGGGCGTCAACAAGTTCGTCCGCATCGCTGTCAACGGGGAATGTGCCCAGAAAGCTGGCAGCATTACCACGTTGTATTTTATTAATAGAGATGAGCCCACACAGCCATTCGTTATCGACACATAATTTTCTCGATACTCCATAATGTACTAGCACCCATCAATCATATCGACTGTTTCGAGCGACATCATATCTCTATAAATTGAGCATTCGATGTTACGCGAAAATGATGTGGAGGATCATAAATATAAGGTCTATATATTCATACACGAAATCTTTTGGACATTGTACTCATCATTATGAACAACTTTTACTATGGGAACAACCTAAAACAATCAGCTGTTCCATACATTTTGACGAGTTATGCGAACATAATTGTAGGGAACAGCTGACTTTTTTTTTGATTCAGGATTGGCCCCACAGTAAAATTTGTTCATAATGATGAGTACAGTGACCCCTTAAGTGATTTAGTGTATGAACAGATAGACCATTTCGACATCAGAGGCATAAGGTCGGATGTATAAATTCCTTGTATTTGAACGTCCTACCTTATGCTCAGAAGCATTAAGGTCGGATGTACAAACTCTTTCAATTGGTACATCCGCCCTTATGCTTCTTATGCCGAGCTATGAGTCCCCAAATAAATAGAGAGATGTTTTATCATTTTATTTTACACCAATTTTTCAATCAGCTTATGTCTCGCAGTGGATTATGTTAGGCTGGGTTGATTGATTTGTTTTATTCGGTATGGGATGGGTGAAAAAAGTTTTTCACAATAAAAAGTGAACAACAACAACAACCTCATTGGTAGCTATGTGTTTGAGCCGTTTGGGGTTAAATATTGGGGCCTTGGGGTCCGAGTGCTCACCTAGTCTTTCGGGAGATCGCCAAGCGGTTGGTCGACTCTTCTCGTGACCAGAAGGCTGGCCTATTTTTGGGTCATAGCAGCATTGCCATTCAACTTGGCAATGCTGCCAGCCTTCTGGGCACTATTCCTGTTGACAGCGATGTCGACGAATTTTTTGACGTTTTGCGTCAAAAAATTCATCAATGTACATAGAAAAAAATATCTATGTACTTTGTATTATTATTTTAAATTAGAAGTACTTAGACAACAGTGTATCAAGTCCACAAAAATTTACGAAGTGAAAGTTAAACCATTTATTTCAATTAGATAATTAAAAATCCCTTTTGAACTTTAACAAGACATGGAATTTATTGCAAGTTGGAGCACACGATCGCTACGCATGACGACTAATCAAGCTATGCAGAACCAGTATACGCTGATCTCTCACTGTACGGAAAGCTTATACAAAGCGAGGTCACGTTATACTGGATATGTATAGCTCATCCTGTAACTGGGGATTGCAATCCCGCAGCTCACTCAATCCCGCGGGATTGATATGCGGGATTGATCAATCCCGCGCGGGATCCCGCAGGATCCCGCATATTTGAAATTATTCACAGTAGTTCAACTTTTTGCCCCGTTTGTATGTAAGATAAAGTATTAATTTTTTGATCTTATAGGGCTACAGATCGAAAAATTAAGACTTTATCTTATTAAAAATTATGTTGTATGTCTGTCACATACAGAAACGACGCGCGAAGCACACGATGAGTCTATGTGAAACTGACTGAGGGCGTACGCAGACCGGGACGGCATGGCAAGGGATTTTAATTTTTACTAATGGACATTCAACCGTACTGTTACAGAAATACGACATAAATTGCTATGCTTTAAAATGATGCCGTGGCATTGAAAGGGGTTTTATCGCACGGCATTAAAAGACGCGCCACAGGCTCCCGTGGCGGGATGCCGTGGCATACTGCGGTAGGCAACGGCATGCCACGGACTCCGGCGTTCGTAGTGATAAACTGCGCCCGCGTCTTTGACGACTGTGATCAAAAGTGTTTCAGGCAGCAGGAGTCGCTGAGGCGTGCTTTGTCGTGCCGCGGCACGCCGTGGCATGCCGTGGCAAAGTGCTGGAATGCCGCGGTATCTAAGCGGCCAGTGTGCGCTGACTGACGGCAAAATCCCTTGCCATGCCGTCCCGGTCTGCGTAGGCCTTTACACGAACGTCACGAACTGACACGAAGCCGCCCGCCAGCCCCCGCCACTGTGCGAAACGGCAACGTCGTGCTCGAACCACTCGCTTTCTTACGCAAAACTTCACGAATGTTTTAGCGGTCAATTTAAATTTGCGGGATCCGCGGATCCGCGTTTTGAAGGTGCGGGATCCAGCAGATTAATAAGTGGAGCGGGATCCCGCGGGAATGCCGGATCCCGTTTTGCGGGATTGCAATCCCTACCTGTAACGCTGTGTGTACCCAAAGGTTTCGTAGGACGAAGATTGCACCAGTAACTACATTCGTTACTCTTATGAAATATTTTAGAACATTTTGTTTAGGTACTAAAGAGTTCACAAATGGCCTGTCTCTTTTCAGCCTTAAACCCTAAGGAATAAGGTCGAAAAGTGGTCGACCATCAGTGATCTCGGTAGTACGTACGAGTGAATTGAACATAGGACCAGTCTGGTTACCAGTATTTACGTAAGTTCAAGTAATTGCAGTGTATAGGTATAATTAGATGTTTAGCCTGGAAATATCTAATTTGAACAAAAAACAGAATGAAGCATGAAAAAAATAATATCAAATACTTAAAGGTAAATAAATTTACACGAAAACAACATCATTATTATCTTCAAAATGTCAAAAGGAAACAATTCAATATAAATTAAAGACAAAGATTGCAAGTATTTAACCGTTTAATTAGTCGGAATAATTTTCTAATTAGTCAAGCGCGTGACTGTATGAATGACACTACATACCTACATAACATAATATGTATCTACTTCAATTGTTACATGTCAATAACTTTGTAGTATGGGTGTAGAGAATATTGAAGGGTCTTATTTGTCCTGGGAAATAATTAAAACCGGAGATTTAGACGGTTACTAGCTGTTGCCCGCGACTTCGCTCGCGTGGACGAAGTTTCATACAAAATTTCGACCCCTATTTTAAACCCTTATGAATGATGAATGGATGAATTTCCAAAAATCCATTCTTAGTGCACACTTAGGTCATTTAAGGAATGTTTGTGCAAAATTTCATGCTTTCTAAATCCAGCGGTTTCAGCTGTGCGTTGATCGATCAGTCAGTGAATCAGTCAGCCAGTCAGTTTTTTACTATATATGTAAATGTACATTTATATATATAAAAATAGATCACACAACACCGTCCGTCCGCGCGGTCATAGAAATTTTTCGTCGGTTATTAAAAAAAAACAGCTGTTTCCTACAAGACTGCAATACCTACACCTTCACGGTCAAAATGACTGGAACAGCCGATTTTTCTTTAAAATACCGATGAAAAGTTACTATGTATACTTCAGAATGATGTACGAAATACGTGGTAACCGTTTCAGCGTCAGTGTCCCTTCCAGCCTGTATACATTTAACAAAGATATTTTTTTCTTATTTACAAAAATGAATATTCTTAGCTTAGAAAAAAACTGATAGGTATACATATAACTAAGCAAGTCTTTTCATGAAAGACTTGACTTCAAAATTGCCTGGCATTTGTCGATGAAATTACACTTTTTATTCATGCGTATGATATTATGTAGGTATATCTCTGAGGATAACCCTTTGTCACAGATTACAATATGTAGACTAATGAGTATTTTGTAGAATTACACAATTTTGAAGCTGCTATCAGCTATCATTTTTATCGTCATCAGCCTAGACTTTCTCCATCTGTCTGTTGGGGACTAATTCTAGTCTTCGGTATACCGGTATTTTATGAGGAACGATCTACATTCGTTTTTACATTTTTCATAGCCTCCTCTCAGCGGTGCCTTACATAACTACATAGTAAAAAAAAAAATTCGCTTCCCGCTGTCTGTGTCTGTCCCTATGTATGCTTAGATCTCTAAAACTACGCAACGGATTTTGATGCGGTTTTTTTTAATAGATAGAGTGATTCAAGAGTATGTACATGCACATTTTAGCAGAGAAAACATTAGTATCTACATTGCACCCGTGCGAAGCCGGGGCGGGTCGCTAGTATAAGTATATATTCAAGTATGACTTGAAACTATCAAAAATTTTAACGTTTTATCGATTTTTCATGATCGGGTGAAGTTGTACATATCGTGTCTTGAACCATAGAATAATCAAGAATGTTTGTGGAACTACAACATATATTTTTAATCATATACAACATATATGTTGAATCAAAAATAGGTCGATTCTGAATATCCTGGCCTTAGCCAATCTGATCATCAAGAACTTGGCAGTTATTAACTTAAGAGCCCCATGAGAAAATTCTATACCACGTGGAAACCCCACGTGGTATAGAATTACAGCATTTTTATTGAGAATGCTACATTACATTATATTGATGTAGCGTCCACCTACATCAACTTAGACGAAATGATTAAATACCTACAGTACACTCCGTTTTATGTACAATCAAGGAACGAAAATGTAAAGCAATCTTTTCCCTGTCAATTTTATGAACTGTCATTTTCAGTTAAAGTAGGTGTTTGCTGTAGGTAGTCGAAAAAAAACCTTAAGATTACTCATTATATCATTTTTTTGTCTGTACATTGTACTTACCGAGTTTTTCGCAATTTGTTTCAGCAATCGACCTCACGCACAAACACTGCAACCTATCACAAAGTATTACAGGGCTCGACCTCTTACGAGCTGTCTAATAAATATGGCTCTAGTGGTAATGAAGCCAGACTCATGAGCTAAAAACGAAAGTATTCGGTACAAGACGCTGGCGGAAACTGGCTCACTGATGGGATATTATGGTATCAATTAGTAATTGTGGTCGATGAGATTGGGAATATAAAAGTGTAGTAAACTATATTTATTAAACTTCAATCTTAGTTATTTGAATAAACAATATTATTTTATAAATAAAATTAACCTAAGGCTAAAAATTTGGAATAAACTAAAAAAAAACCGGTCAAGTGCGAGTTGGACTCGCGCACCGAGGGTTCCGTACAAACATGTGGGTATATAACTTTTTTTTATATGACGAAACTAAAAATTTACGGTTTTCGTAATTTTTCCTATATCTGTACTATAAGACGTGACTTCGTACAAAATTTCAAGATTCTAAGTTCACGGGAAGTACCCTGTAGGTTTTGATTCCCGTGCGAGTTTCGAAAATTTGCGGAAATTTGCGGCCTAAGTGGCTGTATCTTTTGATTGCGTTGACTTAGAAGGTTGATTTTTCTACAGCTTCCAGGGACAGTTTGATACCTCCACGCGTTCCTGAGAAAAACGGTCTTGACAGACGGACGGACGGACGGACGGACGGACAACAAAGTGATCTTATAAGGGTTCCGTTTTTTCCTTTTGAGGTACGGAACCCTAAAAATGGCGTCAAAACACTCCTCAACGCTGTCAAATGGTAATTAAATTAAATTCATTTATTTCAGGTAAAATTAAAAAAGAATTGTAAAATTGCCATGCTTGCACTATAAACGTTATATACTATTCCAGATTATTAAACATACAAAATAATTACAGATATTGAAATTGAATTTGGAATTATACGACCCCAAGACAATTTTTCCAAACTGACAATCAGATTAAAATTGTTTATAATACAAAAGCTAACATACTGAATTGATTGGGGCCTATTCCAAACTGAATCGACACAAACAGCCCCACGAGTATCTACTTACACAACAAAACGCATTGTTAACGCATTGTTTAAAACGGACCTGTTATGTCTGAGCTATTTCGGGGTCATCTGTTCGTGATGGACGAATAGGTTTTGCTAAATATGGACCGTATTCATTCATAGAGTTATTTATGCCTACCAAGAATGACATTTATCATTATCATCCCTATTAGCACATAAATTAATAAAAAATAAATATAAATTTAATTATAATTATAATGGGTGTAAAAGTACTCTTAACAAAGGCGAAATGCACTTGCTCTCAATATCAATTATAGTTTTGTCCTAGACCACGTTTCACGGTAAAACTCAAAGTAACGCACTCGAAACACTTTGCTGGTAGATGCATTGAATAGTACGGGGGTCTTGGAGGCATTTAAAGTAAAAATCTAACATTAAAAACTTATTAAAAAAATGTGAAAAGGTTGGAACTTAAACCCAAATATCTCCGTAACTAGAAGGTTCCAAGGTATGGTGCAGAACAAAAAGAAATGATTGCAATGACAGGGAGATCAAGTGCCTTTCTTCTTCGTTAAGTATTTTACACCCATTATTATATTGTATTTTTTTTTTTACATTATCACATATTTATACCATCAAAACGGATTGTTCTGTTCATGTATTTTGGTCGTGCCTATTACATCCAGCGCGATGCTAAGTGCACATATGTAGGTGTTGAAACAGCTTGCTACTGACTATTGAAAGAAAATACACTAGGACTTTGATAAACACTTTATTTGAACTGTACAGCTCGTCGGTTACAAAAATATATCTCACAAAACAGCATTTAATTTACTCAACAGCTCTGTGCCTACGTGACCAGAGGGGGAAAGTGCGCCATTTTTTAGCCAATAGGTGAACGAAGTTAATTTTTACTTGTAAATAGATGCTAAACATAATTTTAATGGTTTTAAATTGAATGTAATTTAATTTGTAAGTATTTAAAGATAAAATAATATTTAAACAATTTATTTGTACTTACTGTTACTAGTCAAATTGCGCACTTATAACATTTTCAAATCCTGTATTTACTTAAATCCACATTCAAATATCGTTATTTAAATTGTAATTGCTTACACTATGACTCAAGACTATACATCGTGATGTGTTCCCGGTGTAACTTTGTTGTGCAGTTGGCAAACAATGGATGGCACGTCATAGTGTTGACGCGTGTTGCTAAGAGCTAGTTTTCCTTGGCTCATTGAGTCTGTGATGGTCTAGTTTTGGGGTAAAAGCCGCTTGTCATACAGAACTTTTGACCACTGCATTCTACATGCTTGAAATTGCATTATTTCTGTCAAGTACAATATTAAGAGACAGCACTATCCATGGCTTCGTATGTAATAAAAATCTGTCTTCTCAACATATTTTTCATTGCAATCAAATGTTTATTGTTAGGCACATTGATAATTCTGAGCGAGATGAGAGAGAGACGTGTGAAAATTTATAGAGAATGCTTTCTTGAACATCACGCCTGTAATACGGGAAGGGTTAGGCAGAGGTCTACCTTATAAGTACACCCACATTTCGCCAGTTATGTTTAAGACCCATGTAATTAGGGGCGAGCCTATTGCCATCAACCTGACGCTAATCCCGACTCAGTGACTGCTACTGAGAAATTCCTGATGAAAAAACTCAATAACACTTTGCCCGACCCGGGAATTGAACCTAGGACTTCCTGCTCAGCAGTCGCAGCGCTTGCTACTACTATAACAAGCCAGTCATGTGAAGAATCATCATCAGTTTTCCTAATACGTATTTTCCGGCCCAACAATTTGTAAGTGTAATTAAGAGCCTAACACACTATAAACACTTCCATATCCGGCGACCGTTACATAATATATAGAAATGACACCATTAAGTACGGCAGATCCATATTACTAGACGATTTAATCTAACTAATTCTATTGTGGCTTGCTATATAGAGAAGCAGTAAGTAATATAATAAACTCATTATATTATGAAATAATGGGTCATATCCTCTATGAATTATAAATCACGTTTGATTTGCGGTTCTGTTTTAACGTGCGAGTTAGTGTCTCTTTTACTTGTTTACGGAAAGTCCCTTAATATAAAAACCAGTGTTGCCCCATTTGTATGTCTTTTATGACTGTCTCGAGGTTTAGCGGTTGTGTATTGGATTTGTCTTCGAAGAGTTATTCAGAAGCAACCTGGTTTCTTGATAAGTAAGTAGTAAATAATAGCTTATGCCAGTGGCCTCACCCGCGTGTAGTTCGATAATTGACCCACGGGATCGTTCTACCGGGATGAAAAGTAGCCTATGTGCTATTCCAAACTATAGTCTATCTAAATAAAAAAATAAATTTCATCCAGATCCGCTCAGCCGTTCTGGCGTGATTGAGTAACAAACATCCATCCAAACTTTCGCATTTATAATATTATAATATATTATATTATATAAATGATAAATGATGTTTATTTTGCAAATAAATATATAAGTATAAGTGTAGAAGTATAGATAGTGTGATATCTCGGTTCTAGCAGAATACCAGCTTCGGGCACTAGTTTCCCGGCCGTTAGCTGAACTGGGCCTAGTTGGCGCAGCCCTGAGACACGCAATATATCTTTTTTTTTTGTTTAGACTTTAGTTTTTTTTTGTTTCATTTCATTTTGTGTTTTTGTGGCATGTGCCAAATAAACATGTTTTCTTTCTTTTTTACTGTATGTAGGTATTGACAAACGGCTCTACCCCGAAAACAAAATCATAGTTCGTATTCATCTCGAGAAAACGTTAGTGTATCGTGTTTTCCTCTTGGTGAGCTACTAGATATACCTAGTTAAAAATCATATACTCCAGAATTTTAAATGATTATTCTACATTCATTAAAAAGCAAAACTTAAATATAAAATCACATTATTTCAACTTGTCACCTTAATCTTTTGGGAAAAAAACCAGTCAGGATGTGGTTTCATATTGTGTTTATCATAATGTTTTACTCTGCAATGAACGAGTAATACGTAGTAGCAACAAAAAATCACCAGATGGGGTTTGCCAAACCTATAGCTAGGTACTATCGTCATTAAGTCAGTGACAAATTCATTAAATACGTAGTCCTAATACCTACTTCAAATCTACATAAAAAAATACATACAAACAGCTGTGAACTATAAACTACTCTTTAGGTATAAATTGTCCATTCACACTACATACCTAGTGGTTCAGTGTTTCTACATATAAGCGTGCGTAAATACCACGTCATTACATAATTATAATTTATAACAGCGTCAGCATGCCAATTGATTTTATTATCATTTATTGCCAGTGAACAATCTGACTTAAGTTCATAATAGTAAGAATGGAAGTTAACCTAGACAAGAGACAAGTCGGTAAATGAGCTGACTCCGCCGAAATTCGGCCGCAATAATTTTCTTAGCAAATATCCCAAAATAATGCGTATGTCACAAAAAGATCACAGCTACAAACACGTAGGATACATTCCAGTTTAATTGTGTATCAGGTATTTTCATACAAATAGATTTTATTCTGCTTCATATTTTAAATCTACCCGGTGGCTAAATTTTGGGAAAAATTTCGTACAAAATTTTCAAGATATATGTATCAAAGAAAGCCACTATTTACATATCTTGGCGAGTTCAAAGTAACATACATAGTTTAGTGCCCCGGGTAGTATAGTTCAGTTTTTCTGTCGCAACAAGTATGGTAGCAATCCACTTATTTCCCTTATTTCTTGGGGAACGACATATCTGAAGTAAGAATATTAGACATTTCTACGTTTTTCATATCAGCTCATCCCCATCCCCTAGTTCTGTCAAAATTACATTCTGTGAGCGCGCAAAACTTTTCCTAATAATACGATTGTAACTAAGTTACATCCTCTTTTGCGGTTTCATTGAGAAGTAACTCTATTTCAATATGTATGTATGTATTTATGGTGAAGCATAGCAAGCGTATCTAGTGATTTAGTTTGAAAATTGTACCTATGCAATAATATCGGTAATAATTTTAATGAAGTTTGATCCCACTTGTTTTTTGGATGCATATTGTAACGAGTTTTTAAAATCGTTACATGCTTTTCAGGAACAAGTCAATTTCGGAACGATTTTTATACTGTCTTTTATTATCTGCGATGGTTTTGTTCGACAACTATCATTTTGACGTTTCACTTTACGACCTGTTTTCGTCATGGTAGCATAGGGTCCCAATTTAATTTTATAAATCCGTTATAATCTCGGATATTTTAGGCCAAATGATGCTATAATTGCTGCCTTAAACACCCAGGACGAGGTGTTCTGAAGGAGGGATCTTTAATTTCTTCGGTAAGATTTGTTTCTACCAGACCAATATGTGGTCATCATTTTTAGGTTCGTGTTTTAAGTCAAATTGATGTTTCAGAATTTCAATATTGGACGATGCTCTAGTGTGATTGTTACCTACTTTGGAATTATCGGTGCACACGGGAAAAGTCTTATTAACG
This sequence comes from Standfussiana lucernea, assembly GCA_964057025.1. Lineage (NCBI taxonomy): Eukaryota > Metazoa > Arthropoda > Insecta > Lepidoptera > Noctuidae > Standfussiana > Standfussiana lucernea. The sequence continues at coordinate 14,867,304 of OZ059799.1, forward strand.
GGAAAAACGGTAAGTTTCTTCTTAGGACGCCATGCTCCCCGCGTGTATTCACCCTTTAAAATTTTGTTACAGCTCTGCTGTGGCGTGTTTTTCGTAGGATTATAATTTTTGATTTCATCTGGATTCTCTCACCTTCGACGCCGAAATCTTGAGGTCTAATTTAAATTTTTTTTATGAAGGCCAGACATCGGGCCCGAACTTAATTTACTTTCTTTACAAAAAGATGCAATAATAATCTCAAATTAAAGATAAATAATAAAACATTAATATGAAAATAGTAATTTAATATTTAAAGTAAAATAAGGAAGCTACTGACCAAAATAAATGAGGTATTAACAAAGGTATTCTCATTGTTTCTATTATCCTAGTTTAGTCACCCCTGGCAGATTAAAGGTCTGACTCTTCGAAGCGTTCTATCTGGCAAGCATTTTTTAAATTCAGTGTGCATCTCCACGGCGCCCGAAATGATTTTATTGTTACACTTACATCTATTTTTAATAGGAGAACACACATCTTTTTTTTGCTCTTGTATGATTCCTTACATTGGATGTAGCCTGCAGGGTCTACACACACCCACAAGGTTACAATATGTACTCGTATAATAAAACTCCTCAGTTATAATTTTACTCGCCACATCGTTTTTTAACCGTTCAATATAATGCAATGCGTTGAAGCATGGAGTTGATCCGAGCAAGCGAAGCACAAGGGGAACATAGCCGTTTCCCTCCTGCTTCGCTTACAGCCCATACTAATATTATAAAAAGGTAAAATTTGTTTCTATGTAGGAGTTAATCTCCGGAACTACTGATCCGATTTCGAAAATTCTTTCACTAACGCCACATTATTCCCGAGTATCATTGGCTATATTTAAAGCGTTCCTGAGAGATAATTTCCGACCGCAACGCAAGCGAAGACGTGGGCCAAAGCTAGTTTGCTATAAAAAAATAACACGAATCTGCTCATTCTAGTTAACGAAAATGTTAATAATAGTTTCACGTTTATCTGCAAAAAAACCTGAAACCTCATTATTCACTGTAATTGTATATTTAAAGTTTCCAATGCCGCGCCTATTTATTTACGAAAGCTATTTATATTAATTTTCCTACAATGCGTTTAAATAGAGACTTGTAGGTCAAATGGGTTCAAGGTATCTTTGCTTTTTCTATTCAGCTATGTAAGGTTAAAGCCGTGTTGTCTAAGCAACAAATGTCTCGTTTGCAAGTCTCCAAAGACATCACCCAATTAGGTCATCATTTTCTTGCCCAGTCGGTGAAGGCTGTCTTCACCTCCCATGCCTAATTCTCTATTTATTTTATTGGGACAAGCCCCGTCGACTAATTCTCAAACCACTGCAACTCTTGAAAGCCAGAATCAACAGCCAGAACCACCAGAAAAACGCCGGGACAATGAAGCTGGACGAAGTCTCAGAGAAACGATTTAACTGTCTTGGATCCCGCAACGAATTTAATCAGAAAAGAATAGCGGAGGAGTAGGAAAACTTAGTTCCCTGTTATACCAGTAATTTATATGGTGAACACAATAAAAAGTATTCTATCAATCTGTCTTTTAGTCGTCATCTTAGTAATCACCCCCTTTGTAGCCATATCATCTTTAACACAGTCCATCTAACGTTTCTTGGATCTGCCCCTAGATAAGATTCTAAGATTCCCCTAATTGCCAAGTGTGTAATAAAGTCGAAGATGGCCAACATTTGCTGGTGGAATGTGAAAAGAACAGGAGAGGACGGGAGACAGTGATGCGGGAGTTAAAAGTTAATATGTATGATGTTGGGGCTTTCATCACAATATTATCTACACCTAATTCGGAAGAAGCGAAACTGACTTATGAAATTGGTGCTGCATCACCATCTCCCTAGCTTAAGCAACAATATGTTTCTATTAATAATATTATAATTACGTGTAATATTTAGTTAGGTTAGGGTATGATGAGGGTGACGTACCTTGGCAAGGTAAAAGCCTCTAAATAAAAAAGATTTAAAAAAAACTCCCTTACTGTTACATCCATCCAAATTCACAATAGGTATACCCTTAAAAATCGGCTGCTATATTATTGTCTCAAAACTTTCAGTCACCAGTGCTAGTTTTAAACTTCGACTAAGTACACTGCAGAAAGCGTATTTTATTTACTAAAAGTATCTTTCTGAGTACTTATGAGTTTGGAGCGATACCATTATTACCTGCAGAGTATAAAAGTTACCCCTATTTCAGACCTAAGATGTGGGTAGATACACACCTACCCACTAGTTCAGTTAGCTCGCATATATCTAGTTCAGATAAGTATTGCGCTTCGTTAGCTAACCGAGTGAGCGAACAACTAATTGAGTTGAGAGCAAAGATTTAGATAAATTGTTGCAGCAATCTTGATGGATACTGCACACTCTGCTTAGTACTAAGTAGTGTTATTTAAGTTAATTTTGCAAGCTTTACAATACGTTTTTGTTTGGGATTTGGTTTGGCGTTTGAGCTTAGCTTAACAATGACGGTTACGGTGAGTCGGGAGGAGTCTGGCTTTGTACTCGGATGGCAATAGGCTCAGCCCCAATTTCATGGCACTTTTATACATAGCTAGCGTATTGTACTGTACTTTAGATTTTCTGTCTAACTCTTCAATGGTCATAGGCGTGAAATTATGTTATTTTATAAAATTATTTGGCCTATTTCGAGTGCATGACAAGAGTCTAAGAAAGTTTTTTTTATCTTTCACCTTCAAAACCTTTAATGTACATAAATCCACCTTGAATTTGAATTTGTCCGAATCAACTTTTCATCGACAACAGACGTCTTTCATGTTTAAGACTAGACAAAGGTTAACACCGGATTGATTGATGTCTGTAATCATCTTCGTGAACTGTTGATCAACCAATTTAGCTCAATCAATCAATTGCGAAGTGTTCTTAATTTTAGTTCGATTTAAAGAACAAAGTTTTAGAGCCGATCATTTTCTTGACGTGCCTAATTTTAGGCCTCGGATGATTTTAGAAGATGTTGAAGGCACTCTGTGAAGGAGCTCGTCAGTTGTCACAACTATTTCTGACATCTAAAGCCGTAGCTGTGCGCTTGAAGGGTATAGTATGACCATTTTAAGTGTGCAGTCCAAGATGACGCTGCTCGTCGAGCAAAAATGCATCGATATGTCAAGCTTGGTATATTTATTTTAGTTCTGTGTTTGCCCGCTTGCACGGATCAGTTGATTGAAGTGTATATGGGATATGAAAGCCGTTTTCAAGTCTGCATGGTTTTGCCACATAAAAGATATTTAATAAATTAAGTACGAAGTTCAATATCTAGTATGTGTATAATTAATACACATAAGTACTAAATATTAAACTTCGAAAGGACAAAAAGGATGCCAAAAAATAATCAGAAAAGTGGTCTTGCGTATTGGAAAAGACATAACAAGAGTTCAAATTGCCCGTAAATAAGGAGATTTAAAACTAATATGGCGGGTGTAATGGTGTGGATGTTGATTTTGCAAGCAACACGTGGCCGTGGGTGGAAAACTGAAATTATTTTTAACTGAGTGTTGGGGAAGAAGACGTTAATTAAATTCACATTGCACTTGCTTAGTAAAATAATGGTCTGGGGTAAAATAATACTCAAAAAAAGGAGCAGCCCCTCCATCAAAGTTTGTGCCTTCACTTTTTGTTATTATAATTATATAAAAGAGGTCTCATTAACTCATGACAGTGCAATAATTCTTTAATGTTTTTGAATACTATTTTTTCCGTACGGTTCTGCAACATGGCAGAAAAAAATCCACAAAAAGTTGTGCAAATCATCACCTGATTTCAATAATCCCGCCATCCTTTTACAAATCTTCCTATGAACGCCAGCCTTAGGACGTATTTCGAAGAATCCGGAAATTTCCCCAAGGTTAAGAGCTGTTTATCATATTACTAATTTATTATTATTACCTATCGGCGCGCTGTGGTTATTATTATAACTGGTGCGATTAGATTGATCTCGATAGTATAGAGACAGATGCGTATCGTCTGTCGTTTACGGATATAGATATTTTGGTGACAGATGTTTCTTTCCATTTCTTACTTTCATTTTTATTTGTTTAATTTTATAAATATAATATCTTGCACAGGCTCAATAACATAATAACAATTATATAACCTGGCGAAAGGCGGAGCATCCTAATACAAGCAAACTATTTGCTTAAAAGGATTTTCCCTATTGTAACTAGAATAAGTTATATAAGTTGAAGCAATAAACATTTGAATTTTTTTAATGTTATAGACAGCACAAGTGATTACAGTTACTTTTCTCAGATTCCATTTCAGCATCCATCAAAAGGGATCGTTTCATAACATCACGCCTGTAATCCGCAAAGGGTTAGGCAGAGATGTACACCTACATTGCGCCAGTTACGTATATCTATTTAAGTCCCATGTAACAGGGGGCAAGCCTATTGCCATCAACCAGGCCCAAATCCAAACTCCGTGGCTGCTACTGAGAAATTCCTGATGGGAAAACCCAATAACGATTTTCTCGACCCGGGAATCGAACCCAGGGCCACGATCGTTATTTATTTAAATATTTATTAATCGACCAGGAAACTTAGGTAAAGTGACTTTTGTTGTTGTCATTTTATTGAACAAACTGGATGTGGACCCTTGACAACTTACTGTTCAGCAGTTGTCAGGGGGATACCAGTCAATCGAACACTCAAAACTCTCACTCAATGACAGTTTTGAGTATTTAAACTCTTTATAACTTGATAACAAGTCAAATCTATACTTATACTTATATACACAAGGTGTAGTTTTAGAACCTCGTCAAAATTCAGCAGGTTGTCATAGAAGACGTAAATAATCAATATAAATTACGGTACCTGGTCAATAATAATAAACGCTGCTTTTTTGTTGTTGTTTTAATTTGACACTATTTCAGAATGAATGAAGCCATTTTGAAAAGAGGAGAATCACCGTTTATCGAATAAAAGTCTGCGTTTGTTTGTGTGTGTGAAAGCGCGGTTATAGGGCTAGTATTAGACGGGCAGCGTTTTAATTCGGGTGGTGTACATTTATCGATTTCCGATATCAAGAAAGAAAATGTAAGAAATTACGTACCTATTTTATTATTGATTCGGGTCGAGAATCCTTAGCACAGTTACCTCCTTGAACTTGACGAGGATGCAAAGCAACACCTTGTATTATATATATCTATATTAATATGATAAAGCTGAAGAGTTTGTTTGGTTGAACGCGCTAATCTCAGGAACTACTGTTTCGAATTGAAACATTCATTTAGTGTTGGATAGCTCATTTATCGAGGAAGGCTATATCTAGGCTATATAACATCATGAAGCGACCAATAGGAGCGGAGCTTTAATAAAAAATGTAACGTAGACGAATTTGCGCGGGTCAGCTAGTATTTAATAATATTCAATCAATTAATGAATCAATTATTTCATACGTCCCTATATTATCATATAAACCTTAGTCTTTATAAATTAATTATTGCGACAACAATCAAGAACTCGCAATAATCATTCCTAAACAATTAACTTATCAGTTTTATTTATCAGATTTAACACAGAGTTCACAAAGAAAATAATAACAATAACTCATCGTGATGAAATGCCTAGGCAATAATGAACGGTTGAAATTCACCGTGTATTTTAGGGACTGTGAATGTGAAAATTATCATGATTTATGAAATCTAAATGTGTATTTCCAGTGTAGTCTACGAATACATATTCCCGGTTTTTTGAAAGTTGAATATTTCGTGAATTGTGGGTGGATTCTGTTAATTCAGTGACATTTTGAGAGCGTGAACAAATAAGTAGACGCAACACGTGATATCCTCAAGCCACAAGAACCTGACCTGAGCTTAATTACCGTATATTACAGTTTTACGTCTCATTAGCTTTCGTCCACGGCTTCGACTCGGGAACTTACAAACATATGTGCTTTCAGAACAGTAACTAGGGCATGTAGAACCGTCTCTAGACTCGGGATCTGTATTAAGAACCGGGATTTTCTAGTTCTTCCTATGGAACCGGAACCGGTACCGCATTCCCTAAAAGTAACCTATGTCCTTACCCAGATCTTGCATGGTCTTTCCGTATGCATAATTTTTTTACAAAATCGATCAAAAGTTACTATTACATTTATAATATAAGTACGGATATTGATGCGAGCAAGCGAGAAGAATCTTAATAAACTCTCTTGTTTTTCAAAAATTGTGTCACTAGCCTCATACGCATTTGTACAAGTTTTTCAAAAGTTGTGTGACTGATTATACATCTATGTATAAAATTTTATGTAACACTTAGTAATACCACCAAGTAATACTTTCTGTAAGCTAAGACGTATTCAATACTGGAAGAGTAAATAAAACTTTCTACATTTTCTCCCTTCATTTGGAAGCGACTTCCTATAAATCCGGTCAAACACCAATGCATTAGTGTTTTCCCAATAAACATCCTTGTCTTGTTTACAAACAATTCCCAACAACTATTCTAAACAAATTAAACGCTGTTCGAAGTGATGTGTTGTCGTTTCTAGTATTCTTCTTTATTAACTTCTTGGCTTTCTGCCAGGGCTTGGGATGAAGCAACAAGTCGTGTTTGGAATAATTTTCACCAAATATTTTACCAGTTTCTGTATGCATTCTTCATGATGAACGTCATCAATGAACTTGTCTCTTGAGGAGTATTGTGTTTATCAGAACTGAGCTAAGCATATGAAAATTTAAAATGGGTGGATATTATTATTATTTTTTTTATTCATAAATTATCTCATTTTTTTAATAAAAAAAAAACATAAAAAGCATATAAAATATAAAAATAGTGTTCCGCCGGTATCGGGAGCAGGGTCCAAGCTACCGGTGGTTAGAGAGCCTCGAAAGATGTTCCATAAGACCATTGGCCGTCACGACAATCGGCACAATGATGGTCGAGTTCACATTCCACATATCGACTACCTCGTGTGCCCAGTCGAGATATTTTAATTGTTTCTCTTTCTCAGCTTTGACGAGGTTCTCGTCATGCGGGATGGTAACATCGACGGCGTCATCATTGGTCAATCACCACAATGTCAGGCTTGTTGGCGACAATAGTCCTGTCGGCAATGATAAACTGATCCCAGTACAACGTGACATGGTCTTTCTCGAGAACTGGGTCGGGCAGAGTAATGGTGGATATTATTATTATACACAGTAATTGTTGAAATGATCGATACTTATACGCGTACGGTTGATGTCCTTGATTTTGAAATGAATGATCTTTTATTTAACAACTAGCTGACCCGCGCAACTTCGCCGTTTTTGATTAATGCTCCGCTCCTATTGGTCGCAGCGTGATGTTATATAGCCTATAGCCTTCCTCGATAAATGGGCTATCCAAAATTAAAATAATGTAATATAATGTTTCAATTCGAACCAGCAGTTCTTGAAATTAGCGCGTTCAACCAACCAACCAAACAAACAGAGAAACTCTTCAGTTTATAATATCAGTATAGATTAATATATATATATATATATATATATATATATATATATATATTTTATGGTCACACTGAATACAGAAGCGAAGGAACAGAAAAATAGTACAAAGGTGATGCTCACTTCTAAAGAAATCTCTTCCGGCATACCTGCGACAGGAGAGTAGATAAAAAGAGATGTAGACACAGACCAGAGCTATTATTTTCGCTCCAGCCTTCGTGCTCGTCATGTCAAAGTATCTACGTTGCTGTGTTGATCCAACAACGTTTGACAACCACTAAACTTGTCTCTTGACCTAACCTCTCCAGAATTACAACTAACGAGATACATAACTCACTCTTGTATTTGCTGTTGGTAATCTCGAAGTAGGTACTAATCCAATTACTGATAGAAAGCTAAGAAATAACGTATATGATGATGGTACAGAGATCGATTGTTTAATTTCGTTTCTTCCTTCCATTTTTACTGTTGAAGACCTTTTACATTCTTTAATTTACAATTTGCAATCTCGATTTATAAACAGATATCGGAATAGGTAAGTACAATTTATTTGTCTAAACTTCAAGGAAGTAAATTTCTAATTTAATAGCTTTATTTTGTGACTTCAAAATAATTCCGTGGTTTTATAAGGAGGAGGTATTAGCCACATGTTAATTACTTCCTTGAAAACACTGTTTTAAGCTTTCACGGTTTATAACTAAACTTACACTGGCACTAATGAATATCTTCCGTGATTATCAATTAGGGTGGATTTCACCAATTGAATGAGAACGCGTTCTTGCGCTTAATCGAGTTTAATTTTACAATTTTGATTTCACCAATACAACGTGAACCCGTTTGAACGGGAACGAGTTTGTCATGTGAACGCCCGAATTTTGGCGTTCAAGGCTAAAACGAGATTATGAGCTGTCAGTGTCATCATTGTTGTGAATCATAATTGTTTTATGTATTTTACTAAAAATATTGATTTTGTTGGTATTTGGCTATGCAAAATGAGAAGAATGTTAGGATGAGGATGTTCGTCGCCCAAGATCGATACGCGAGAGGAAGGAACACTTTGTTACCCTTGATGACCAGGAATTTATTACACGGGTTCATATCACGAAAGCAACAGTTCTGTCTGTGTTGGAGTCTGTTAACGACAAAATAGTTTCCTATAAATATGTAAGTACCTACCAAACGATTACTTATTTATTTGTGACATTGGGAGCTCCCGTTATTGTCATCCCGCGATCACGGCGCTTGCAACAGCGTCGAAATATCGGGACCTCACAATAATTGATAATCACGGAAGATATCCCGTAAGTAACAGTGCCAGTTTATTTACTTGTAAGGGAAATATAATCTATCTATTCCAGTTTCTGCTTATTGACGAAATTATAAGATTGAGAATCCTGCAACGATATGTACGCACATACGCTCGTGTACATTTAGTATTTGCAAACAAGTCAAGGCTGTCACTCACCAGTTTCATATCATGTGAGAGGTGGACATCTTTTGATGTTCCGTTCCGCTTCGTAGGACGCAAAAATGTTCATGTTTTGGATTTTTGTCCCACAGGTTTAGTTGTCAATAACTGGCATTTTTTAAATGGCCACTACGTTTATGGAGATACATAAACGTAGTGGCCATTTAAAAAATATTAATAAAATAACATCACGGTTGTAATCCACGAAGAGGTAGACAGAGGTGTATCAAATAGTACGAGTACACCCACATTCCGCCTTGTTGTAGGAGGCGATCCATTGCCATTAACCGGGCACACATTGTCCAGATCCCATGCCTGTTACCGGGGACTTTCTGATGGAAAAACCGAATAACACATTGCCCACACTGGGATTTGAACTTGACCTCTTGGCCGATTGCTTAGCAGTCGCGCATACGACTACTGTGTAGGTACAAATAAACCAACGGAGCAGTAAACTAAAATATTAATTATGTTAGTTATTTTATTAAAGCTCTAATTTGGTGACGCCGATCTTTATTACTAGTATATGGTGTATGTTGTTTTCTTTATTGAAAACATTTATTAAGAACTTTGTTAACCGCAGTTTTAAAGCAAAGCGGTGGGTGAAATAATATGGTATTTCGTATAGAACGACACATTGATAAGTATGAATAATATGTTTACCTATCAATGTTTCTCAGAATAATTGTAACCAATTAATGAACAGGTAGGTGAAGTCAACTGCACATACATGATATTCATATTCATGTCTTTATTTGCATTCCATAATCTGTCGTGAACATATTACAATGGACTTAAAGCTAAGGTACAATTACGGATCCTGTAGGGCACAGGAAAACGTATATATAATTTTTTAATAAATAATTATTTAATACTTAAACAATTAACAGTTTTAAAATATTTCCTCAATATTAATTAACTAAATTACATTTACATTTATTTCGAGATCAATATTATAACATAATAATTATTTCGTAAGATTAAATTATAATATATTTTATAATAGTAATAATATAGGTATAATATTGCTCTATGTATGTGTATGAGTGTCAATTCTAAAGGATTATTATCAATGCATGGTGTCTGTTTGTGTAGAATATATTTGTTTGTCGTGTATGTATTCGTTTATTGTGTAGTATGCTTTTTTTATTAATAATTGTTTGAGCTTATTTGTAAAAGTTGTATCGCTAGTTTAATTTTTTATTACATCTGGTATTTTATTAAATATTTTTACGGACATTACGTAGGGACTATTTGAATACACCAATAAGTTATCAATGTCAAATAGTTTTGTGACTTGACAGTCTTTATTTGATTGCAAGGCGGGTTTTCGTAGATCATCACTAGTGTATACGACGAGTATATTGCCTTCAACAGGGCACAAATCCAGACTTCGTGGCTGCCACTGAGAAATGAAAAAACCCAACAACACTTTGTCCGACCCGGGAGTCGAACCTGGGACCTCATTCCCAGCAGGCGCACTTGCGACCACTAGTCCAACAAGGCAGTCATAATAAAAACATCCATGCAAATCCGTTATTGTTGACCAATTCCTAAGAGAAATAAAAATCGCGTCTGAACTGTGTTACTGAAATAAAAACGCGTCGGCGTTAACCGTACCCACGTCTTTTACGTTAAAAATAGTCGCAAGTTCGAGTGATGCGATTAAATGTCGTCTTGTTTGAAAGTTCATAATATCTATCAGAATATCTTTGCTATGAATAAGTTTATCTTTTGTATGTTGTCACAAAATTCATCCATTTTTTTTGTATTGTTAAGTCACTGTCCTGAGGACCTCGTGGCTTAGTGATAAGAACCACTCGGGTCGATCTTCAGGTTAAGCCGTTCTTGCTTAGGTTGGTCCGTAGATGGGTGACATTCAATACATACCGACTTACCTCCATGCCTCGGAGAGCACGTTGAGCCATTGGTCCCGGCTGTCATTTGTAGATTTGACAGTCGTTACGAGTAGTTACAAGCCGAAAGTCTGACATCCGGTCTTACCAAGGAGATCGTATTACCCAGTACCAGTTACTGGCTTGTGGAGGTCAGATAGGCAGTCGTTTCATGTAAAATACTGGTACTCAGCTGCAACTGGTTAGACTGGAAGCGGACCCCAACATAGTTTGGGAAAAAAGGCTAGGCAGACGATGAAGACACTGTCCTGCCCTTAATCTAGGTAATTTATTTGAGGTCGGCGCAGCATGTCTTCTTCTTCCATACTTTTCTAGATATTACCTAGTCGTCATCTTATGAGTCACGCCCTTTGTAGCCGTATTATAAATTTTAATAAGTCTGTTCATAAAATTATTACAGTTTTTCTGAGTGTCACCGATGCACGATGTTGCAAGTTTATTTTTAATGTCTAGGTCATGATCTTTACGTTTACCTTATTCCTAACTAGTTGACCCGCGCTACTTCGTCTTCGTAACATTTTTGATTAATGCTACGCCCCTCTTGGTCGCAGCGTGATGTTATAGCCCATAGACTTCCTCGATAAATGGGCTATCCAACACTAAAATATTTTTTCAATTCGAACCAGTAGTTCCTGAGATCAGCGCGTTCAACCAAACAAACAAACAAACATTTCAGCATTATAATATTAGTATTAGTATATAGTATATTCCAAATTAACTTATCATCAATACATATAACCACACCGAACTAGGAAAATGATGCTTGCAGTTTGTAGTAATGTATACGTCCATGCAATAGTAACTTTACAAAGAAATGCTTACGTATCACAAATTGTATAGGCAGATCGAATTAGACTGTTTTTCTCAGTTCGGTCATTTACCCACTATCTTTAGAAATAACAATTTGCTATATTTTCAGAGCTATTAAGTATCTAACGCAAAAACATCCACTCCAATATTAGTCACCTCTTGTCATTATTAACTACACAAAATGTGAAAATGAATTGCGAATTGTGTAAACTTGTTGAGTCAATATTATTTACACTACAACAATATATAAATCTTACTATACCCTCTCGAATTACCCGTGCAAATACCGCAAATAAAAAGAAAAAAAACGCAATAAACCTGTTTTATATGTAATCCGGCCTCTACAGATGTTTTAAACATTAACAAAGCATTAAAAAAAAAACAGTAACCGTTCGAAATACAAAATTACAGGAGAACAGTTTTCCCGCGCACTACTGTTTGTTTTTCTTTCATTCATGCCATACCGCCAGTTCGCATCGGTCCGTCGCGAGGGGAGGTCGCGCGTTTTCCCGCGAATTTTCTTACGGAACTTTGTGAGTTTGAAAAGTGTTTTTCTTGTCAGTTCTTAGTGAAATTAGTTCAGTGTTGTGTTTGTTATAATGTTTTTGGTTCAGTTTTAATAGTTTTGGTTTAGTTATGAATTTTACTATGGCGGATACGGACGAAGAAAACATAGAGGGTAAGTTTGACAGTATTGTTTTACAACAGACTTTTGGAATCCTTTGAAATTCGAATCTGGAGCGGGGAACAATGGTGACAGTAATTAATGAGAAAGAAGAAGAAAGTTTGAGTTATTTTTGGCCAGTTTTTTTTAAATTTATTAAAGATAGTTGCGTCAGAAAAGAGATACTTTTAAAATAACGTTGAATAATTAAATACAGTCTGACGTATGTTTCTAGTGTTGACGCTTTAATGCATAATCAATGTTGATTAATGTCTATAGTTTCCTGACCTACCAAAGACAGACAGTATAATAATGACGTTTGGTTTCGTATTTACCTACACAAATTAGTTTGTTTTTATTTCAACAGACAATAATAATATGATCATTACGTAAGATCTTTTTCTAAAACACTTATTTAAACATACTTCAGACATGATGTAATTTGAACGCAGACGAAACACAAAAAATCTTTATAATTTTTTTTACATAAACTAGAATAAAAAAGCATTTAAAACTAACCTCTTGAACTTAGGACTCTTATTCATTCAGACATTTCTTGCATACATTAATAAATGGCATCCATAATATGTATAAACAATACTAAGTACTCGTGGTTGCACAATGTAAACAGAACAATAGGTAATATTATATTTTATTTTCCTTAAAATTAGTAGGATGATAATTTTCTGACCTCATAATAAGAGACTTCTTAAATAGATGGTGCATTAGCCGAAAAATAAGATATAATTAGGTTTTAAGCAGTGATAGCCTAGTGGTGTGACCGTTGGCTGGCAAGTCATAGGTCTTGAGTTCGAACCCAAGACACGCACCTCTGATTTTTCGGAATCATGTGCGTATTGCACAATTATCACTCGTTTCGGTGAAGGAAAACATCGTGAGGAAACCAGCATGCCTGAGAGATATTTTTCGACGGTATGTAATGCCAAGTTAGAGGCCCATGGGCGGCATAAAAACTCTGACACCACAGCATGCCTGAGAGATATCCTCGACGGTATGTAATGCCAAATCAGAGGCCCATGGGCGGCATAAAACCCTGACACCAGGTTAGGCACTAACCATACGATAAAGAAGAAGAATTAGGTTTTCTGTAATTTTATGAAACCATACTATGTATAACAACAATTAAAAAAACTTCAACAAATAAAAAGTTCTTGCCTAAGTAAGTACTTAGATACTAGGGCGTTGAAACCCGGTTTCGGTCCCATAGTTAATCCCGGGAAAAACCGTGTTTGACTATGGGACCGAAACAAGTAGATACTTTCTGTGTGAGAGACCAAAGGCTCAGTGTGATTTTATTTTCAAGACTCCTTTGATTTTTATAAACTGTCATTTTCACAATCAATCATTCATTCTCTAATGAAAGTCACTCGGTGCCACCTGCTTTTCATTTCCTTTGATTCTAACACAAAAAAAGTAATCGAAAAAATTACTACACAAATAATAATCTGAATTGCGGAAGACGGTGGCAAAAAAAGTAGATACCACTTTTTATGATTGAAATAAAAAATAAATGAAGTTCAAAATCTGAAAACAATCGTAATAAATAAAGTAAATTGGTATAATTTGTAAGTAATTTCGGGAGACGGTGGCAAAGGTATCACTTTTTACGATAAACTCAAATAAATTGTTCTCAAAATCTGATACCAAAATTGTTATAACAAGTCGTTCAGTTCTAATTTATATCCCTAAACGCGGAAAATATTAAAAGAAAATGGCAACACCAAAGTACGTTAAGTATGAATATTATATTTCTTACGGGCACTTACTTCGTTGAGTGGTGATAAAAGTAATTATTACTAATTTAGCACGGTAATAACGAGTCTACGTCTGAATAAGTACCTAGCTACATTTTATTCCCTTGTGGATCTTTCTTCAGGGCACGTGTAGGTACAGTATGTCCCAAAAGTTGAGAAACACTGGGTCTACACAATTGGCGAACGCTTTCTAAGCGTCTAGTATTTCTACAATGACTTCAGCAGGATTGACGAAAACTTTTCGGTAGGTTATTTCAATCTGTAGATTGTATGTAAGATAAATGGGTCTCTATGGGTTTATGGGCTTAATAGGATAAATCTTTACCGAATATAACAACGTTAGGAATGGGAAAAATGCCACAAATAGCACCAACCATGAAATACTGAAAAAATATTGATAGTTTTGTGTCAATTTTAATGTTCTCTAAAAGTTTTCATTGCTGACCGTACTAATATTATTCAGGGGAAATCCCCGTTTCTAGGATCCTATTCAAATCTTGTATCAATACATCTTGATGACTTCTATTATTGTTGGTTAGCCAATCACAACAGTCTTTATGGCACATGGGGTAGGATATCATAATTATATGAGATTTGATAGCAGAATATGTAACTAATCACAAACTTGATTAATCAGAAAAAGAGCGTTTTATGGTTGTTGACCCAAAATGCATGCTAAATAAGAAATTCGTACAGAAAATTCGGAAAATGTCGTCAAATATGGAAAGCATTCATATTAGACCTCACAAGCCCTCTTTTTTGTTGTAAATTTTTGGCATTCCACCAATCAGAGCGATTTCCAAAAGAGTATTAGATACGAAAATGAAGAGCATAAGCACTCTATACCAAAATTGCTATACATGCCAACAACGCGTTTGGCTTTTTCAAAAGATACACGAGTCCTTAGAAACTGAATAAAAAACTTTGCAAAAGTAGATATTAATGATCATTTCAATTTTAATTTCTTCTTGATTGCTTTAGAATATAATATAATTTCTTTTGTAAATATGGATAGCACGCAATAGTTATTATGATGTAATAAAGCTCACCCATATTTTACAATTCGACAGGCAAACATTTACATATTTATGAAACATACTTACATCTCAAAATCCAGATCAATTAATAAATATAAAAAAAATCAATAGATAGATCAATAGATCAATGAATCAACAAATATTTTTCTCTCCGTTTAAACTCAGTTACACTGTAGTACGTTCTATCTGTTAAAAATTTCGTAGTCTAATCTTAAACAGCACTGTATTAAATCTTTCCAGCCACTTGGTCATTTACTCACAAAATCCAATAATCATGATGATGTCATCTAACTGATTTCGACCATAGCACCTGCATACGATGGCTGTCTATAGTGGTTGTCGAGAGCTTTGGTGTGCTCTCAAGCAGCTAGCATATCCAACTCCGACCACAAAGAGGACATGCAAAAACACCATTGACGACATTGTAAGGCATAGCTGTAGGTGGCCTATCTTTAATATCATCACGCTTTAAACCATCACCCATACATCCAGCCAGGCAGCCATATGAATGTCTTGAACACATTTTCTTCACACTGTCCGAACAGTAAGCCACGTTAATTATTTAAAGTATCGATTGTTTCAAGGCCAAGGTGAAATGTTTGGTTACCACGGGGAACTAAGGAAGGGCTCAAATTAATTTGTGATATAGGAGGGCAGACGTGAATGAAACACGTGGGTCTGAGGCTTACAATAGGTGTACCTGCCCTCTTTGTGGGCGTCAAAAGTTAGTGGATTATTTTAGGATACGAAAGCCGACTGAGGTCAGATGTGAAGGTACAATTGTCACGCATTGTGAATAGTGGATTATTGTGCCATTAGCGTAATTTATAGAAAATGAATAGGCAAGTATTCGGATTTTTGGATTATCGTATAGATAAATAGTATATCATTCAGTGAAAGAAGTCTCGATTCATTAAATACAAATAATACAGGGTGTAGGGAACACCCACGCTAAAACAGAAATTTTTCGTAGGTTATTAAAAGAAAAACAGATTTTTCCTACAAAACTGCATTTTTTTTTAATTACCGTTGAGAAATTTCTGTGGGGTTCAGAATGACGTACTGAATACGTAGTAAACGTTGTAGCGTCGGTGTGCCCTCCACCCTGTATACATTAAATGTACCAAAAGTCTATAAACTGCGTTAACCTTTGTTTACTAATACCAGGGAATGAAGATTTTACAGATGGGACATGGATATGGGACTTGCCAAAAATTACGTGGCCAAAAAAAAATTAAAATTATTTCCAGTTCCTCCGCAAAAGCTATCCAAGTTATGTCGCTTTTTAACCTAAAAGGTATGCGAAAATTCATGGCAACCCAGGTGCGATTGGGTGATGTGTGGGGTATCTTGGGTGAAACGGTAATATGTACTTCGGGGTATGCCGTAACTTCTTTGCTAATGCTGAAGAATCATACATGTACCTGGATGAGTGACCTATCAATAACTCTTTGCACATTCTGTCACGCATTTTGCGCGGGAAAATATACAGAAGTCCGCCATGATGAATTTTTAACAAACCATAAAATGTAAAGTAGCGGACTGCACTGAAACGAAAACTATGTTTTAGTTGTAAATTGGACAGCTATTTGATGATATTCCACAGAAATTTTGCAGATTGTCGTGTAGCTGAGTTCGTTGAGTTTGCTTTCTATTTTCTTCTTCAGCGTATCTAAAAAATCTCTAATGCCCGTTTTCGCACTTTTTACTCGATACTAGATAAGAGTAGGATGTAGTTAGGTTTTCCAACTAGAATTCGTCAGTAGCAGCACAAATTCTAGATTCTTGCCTGGTTGATGGCAACAGGGTCGCAGTTAGGTTTAAGTTCACTCATTTCAGTCACAAGCACCAATATGTATACACTTTCCTAAATTTAAAAGCAATTTTCGCGTGAAATAAGGATTGTAACTTGGAGATAGGATCTATTTTATAAAAATATGAGATCCAAAATGCTATGTTTGTAACCACAAGAAATTTTATTCAGAACAGTAGGAGAAAATCACTTTTAAAATTTGCTGTTTACATATTGGTGCTCGTGACTGTACGTAGGATATTACATCGTACTTAAATGTATACTGATACACATCTCTGCCTAACCTTAAGAAGAAATAGACGAAGGTTATGATAATAAACATTTTATTTTTATATATAATAAATATTTTATGATAATAAAATAAAAAAAAAACAGTGTACACAGACCGGCAGTACACTACAGACGACAAACTCGTCTCGTCTCGTCTACTGTAGTGACTTACAGTATCGGTCTACCTGCATAACTTCTCAGAACCGTCTAAGGAATTATTTACACCAAGCTATGCGCCACACCTTTTAATAAATGATACGACTTGCTGGCATGGTAACATGTTGTTCCTAAGCCTAACAATCACATGGGAAAGTGTAGGTACATATAAAAAAAATTATAATGGACTATTTAAAAACATGTAGATAGTAAAATAAGTTATTAACTACAGACAAGAACTGCTACACATCTCAGTCATCCGCATACTCTTTTCCTCTGGATAAATAAAAAATATAACGTGGCTAAGGAAGCAAATGATCAGTCAAGTGGAACAAAGTTAAAAAGTGTTCACAAAACAAAGATCGCGTCTCGTATTTTATGGATAAAAAAAACTTACTTTGTTCGCCCTGTGTCGGCTTTAAGTGTTACCGGAATTAAACGGATGGATGCAGGTGCATACCATTAATTCACACAGAGCGACGGAACGGTAATATCGGACCTCCTCAACCTTGGCAAGACTGATTTTAAGACTTGGGCTTCTGACACAATATGAGACTTGGTTCCTCAATCTATCTGGACACCTTCTAACTACACTTAAAGAATGTCAAAGATCTTTAAATCATCATCTTTGTCTTCCTACTCTTGTCCCATGTTACTCGGGGTAGGCGCAACCCGTTTTCTTCTTCCATTCTCCTCTGTCAACCGTCACGCTGTCATTTACTCTTTTTCCTTTAATATCATTCCTCACACACTCCATCCATCGTTTCCTTGGTCTTCCTCTTCCTCTCCATCAATCATCATTTATATTCAGGTCAATAAAAAAAATATTAAGTCAGAATAGGAGTTGAGGAAGAGTAATTGAATGAGACAATTTGTCAACAGAGAAAGAAGTTGGCAGAAAACGTATGTAAAGAAAAACTGTCTGGCGTCATACGTATTTAAAAGAAAAAAAAAGTACTATTTTACGATGTGTAGCATCCTCGTCAAAATTCAGGAAGTTGTCAATAATAATAAACGTTGCTTTTTTAGTTGTTTTAATTTGACACTATTTCAGAATTAAACCCTTCTCAAAAGAGGAGAATCTGCGTTTGTGTGTGTGTGTGTGTGAAGGCACGGTAATAGGGCTAGTATTAGACGGGCCGCGTTTTAATACGGCTGGTGTGCATTTACCGATTTCCGATACTAAGAAAAAAATAAAAAAATTACCTACCCATTTTATAATTGATTCGGGTCGAGAATCATTAGCATAGTTACCTCCGTGAATTTGACGAGCTTGCAAAACTGGACCTTGTATAGCCTGAACAAGATTTAAACTTATTCGCCAGAGTTTTAACTATTGTGATGTAAACTAACTTTTTGCCAATCTTAGGCTTATTGACCTGTCAAATTCTGACTTGTTTTGACAAGGCTGAAACATTTAGACATTTTTTAGAATTCTGTGTTCATTTATTTTCTAAAGATTCCTATTTTCCATATTTTTATCTAGTCTTAAATGGTCCACTGACTTTTTGAAGACTTTATCTGACAAATAAGATAATTGCGTAAGTATTTGAAGACAAAGCTGGAATCTAGACTAGGCTTAAAACCTAGAAAATCAATGGAATAGGACTCACAGAAATATTTTTCGAACAATATAACTGTTTGTTGTTACGAGGAGCTTGTGGCTAAATAAAAACAGCCGCTCGGATTAATCTTCAGGTTAAGCCGCCCTTGCCTAGGTTGATCTGTGGATGGGTCACCACCCATTACATAGCGAGTTTCCTCCATGCCTCGGAAAGCACGTTAAGCCGGCTGTCGGCTGTCTTTGTAGATCTTTGACAGTCGTTACAGGTAGTGGCCCGAAAATCTGACAACCAGTCTTACCAAGGGGTATCGTATTACCCAGTACTAACTTTGTTGTGGAGGTCAGATAAGCAGCCGCTCCATGTAAAATACTGGTATTCACCTGCATCCTGTTTGACTGGAAGCCGACCCCAACATCATTGGGAAAAGGCTCGGCAGATGACATTCAGAAAACGATTTTCATTCGATAAGCCTGCTTCTTTCTTTATCGTGTGGTTAGTGCCTAACCTGGTGTCAGAGTTTTTATGCCGCCTATGGGCCTCTTGGCCCCAACCCCAACATGATTGGGAAAAGGCTAGGCAGATGAGATAACTATTTGTTGTAAGATTGTTTATGGTTCCTTAGAGTATAGTAAACCTTGTTATGTTATTTAGCATGAAATAACTCTCCTAAGCACAATGAAACTTTTAATTTACATTTAGTACTTAATTTAGATCTTTTAATAATTACAAACGTTTGCAACTTTATACAAATGAAAGGCAGCTTTAACATTATTTTACAGTCGTTGTTACGGCTCATAAATTGTGATAGCTATTATCACTCTAGTTAGCATAATTAAATAACCATAAAGTAGCGTTGATTCGCACTACACTGGAACTATGATTAAATTCTTTACAAAATATGTAAATTAACCATGTCGTATTATCAAATTATTAATGTTACGTTGAACAAAAACCGTCTGGATGCCTAATAATGGTTAAATAATTGAAGCTCTCTCTTAAAAATCAACTAAACTAAAATTACGAACAGGCTACAGGACACGAAAGCCATCTACACTGAAAGCTAGCAAACGCCAGGATAGCCATCTATGAAAGTGCAACGAAACTAGCTGTGATCGCAGCCTCCCTTGCGGTTTCACGAACTATGCTTGTCGCTGCTGTACCCTCTCTGATACTTTGTATCCTCTTGAAAATAAATAACGTGAAATAATAACGAATTTAAAAAAAACTAATTTTAAAAATGTCTTGGCAAGCAGCCTGTTTTGTGGATCTTTTGACGGAAAACCTTAAAGACTTACGAAGAATTACGAAGGTACAGTACCTTAGCTTCATGCCCTTTAAATAATTTCCTATTAGACCTTTAAAATACCTCAGTAAGAACTCTCGAGAAAAAAATATAGCAATATATCTGCAAAAATTAAAATCCAAAGCAAAATATAATATACAACTCGTGGTGGATTCGAACCACCGACAACCCCTCGATGTTAATCAAGTAGGCGTTCTGACCACTGAACTAACGAGTCTTCTTAACTGCAGCTGAAATATGCCATCCCCTTCGAGTCTGTGACGTCAGCGGTCGATAGGGTTTGCTGTACAATTGCAGTATCTATGCATAAACGTTTTATGCGGGCCGCCGCCGCGCCCAGGGGTCGAAGCTCCCACCACTTGCAATGGTTCACTTATTATTTTTTGTGCTAATTTCGACCTCGCCCAACATCCCAACGGCGACATTTCAGTAGTTTTGTGACGGTAGGGGGACGTGGGAGTCCTGTTACAACCGTATAATGTAATGATTATGAACAGTTGTCACTAAAGACGAAGGCAAATGACCGAGCTAAAATAGTAAAGGATTGTTTACATGTGCTTTGGTGTTTTTTATTCGACAAGCGTTCGTAGATTCTACTTATTAAGGTATTCTATCTAATAAAGGATTTCAACCATTTGCTTCAATATATTATGTAAATCATTGTGATTAGGTAACAAATATGGCCAAGTTTCTCACCTTTAAGATGGTATTGAAACTGATCTCAGAAAGTGGGGGTCAATGCTTCTGAACCCAGGTCTTCCAAGTCATTCTTTGAACATTTATTTTTTATGTGAAGGATCTAGAATGGATCTAGATCTACATCATACGATATCATGACGATTATACCAAAAGTCTTTCTTATGAAATCCTATTCTTATTCTTTACTATATACACAGTAATTGCAATAACATAGCTTTTGTTCAACGGAAACGGATATTTGACAGCTCATTAAGGAGGCTTTCTGAAACCAGACAAGCTTATTTTTTTTCTGAAAGGGTAGATATGCAAAATGCACCGTATTTCAAGATATTAAGTTTGAGATTTCAAGATTCTCTGAAATTGACGGAAAACAATGAACATTTTTACAAAATTTCGCCAGTAAATAAAAATCCAAAGCAAAAGATACAACTTGTGGTGGATTCGAACCACCGACCACCTTGGACGTTTATTGTTCCTACGTCATATAGGCGTTCTCACTACTGAACTAACGAGTCTTGTAAACTGCAGCTGAAATACACCATCCCTTGCGAATCTGTGACGTCATGGATCGATATTGGATAGAATGCAGTTTGTATGTGTTGGGTTTTCGTCCGGGCACACTAGCTGCGTCGAAGTGTTGTTCAAGGTAGACTATTTGCATGATACAGAATAATCAGTCTATAATCAAATGATCCCACTGCTGGGAGCCAGACCCCACTCTGTGGGGGGGGGGGTGAGGGGGTGCGGGTTGGTAAATGTCACCATGTCTAGATGATGCCGGTTTCTTCACGGTGCTTTCCTTCACCGTTTTGAAACTCGTCCGATATAACCTAACACGAAATATAGGAGTGGGTTAGTCAGCAGGTAATCAATTAATTTAATTATCTGCTTAAATCTTGTCTAACGTATGATTGGGTATCCAATGAACAATCAATCATCCAATCATAAATTGGATGCACGTTTTCAGAAATCTTTATTAAATATTCGGGGGATCTTTCTCTTTCACCAAAAATATTTTAATTAGCCTCCCATACATTTGGACTTTACTATTCGTAGTCACCCTCAGAGTCCTGCGTCGTGAGAACCTGGATTCTGCAATAAAACCTGTCTTTTTTTTCTCAAATTCACAGAAATTATACGAAAATCATCATCATCATCTGCCTAGCCTTTTCCCAACTATGTTGGGGTCTGCTTCCAGTCTAACCGGATTCAGCTTAATACCAGTATTTTACATGGAGCGACTGCCAAATTATACGAAAATATCACCATAAAATCCTTTAATGAGCAAAAGATACAAATCGTGCAGGTTCGAACCTTCAACCATCATGAATTCGCATTGGTGAGGCGTAACTGAACTAAAGAGTTGTTATGAGTGCCTACAATAGCGCTACCCTTTCAAGTTCATGATGTCAGCGATCGATACTTCACATCAAGGTAGTTCCTCTAAATGTCGTCGGTTGATTGTAGCTTCTGGAACCAAGTGAGCAAGCGTTTTTCTTTGCAGTCACCATTTCTGCTATACCAAGCATTGATAACTTGTTTAGGCTATGTTTTCATGGTTGCCATACTCCATACATGGATGTGTATGAGGGACTCGGGACCAAATAGTAACAGCCGCATAGGTCGATCTTCAAGGTTAAGCCGCACTTGCCAAGGTCGGTCTGGGGATGGGTGACCATTCTTTAAAAACTGAGTTTTTTCCATGCCTCTTGCAGCACATTAAGCCGTTGGTCCCAGCTGTCATTTGTAAATCTTTGATAGTAGTTACAGGTAGTCAGCGGCCCGAAGGTCTGAAAACCAGTCTTGCCAGGGGGTGTCGTATACACAGTACTAACTGGGTTGTGGAGATCAGATAAGCAAGCTCCATGTAAAATACCGGAATTCAGCTGCTTCCGGTTAGACTGGAAGCCGACACCAAAATAGTTGGGAAAGCCTAGACAGATGAAGACATGGATATTTATGAAAGGTCACAGCCGATGAAGCAAAACGAATTTTTGATATGATTTTGTTCAAATTTGAATACGAATGAAAGATTTTCATGGAGCCATTAAATTCTATAGGAGTCAACAATCATACAATGGGCACGAGTTATTTGAGCTTATTCGTGCGTTTAATACAGAAAAAGTCCAAAATGAATCCAAACCTGACGGGAAAATTTGCGTTGTTATGCGTATATAATTTGCGTTTGTGACCCGACGACGTCCGAAGTTGTTGCGTTGCCCTGCGAATATGCACGTTTAGTCCCGATAACATCCGAAATAAAATAAAGTGGACGACGTTGTTTTTAAGTAGCAGTCATCGTCAATACTGAAAAATCTCTATGCAACGTTAGATTATGTTTTTTCCTGTGTGAGCAACTGATAAGATTAAGGTTTGATCATGGCTTATTGGTGTATCATTCCGTGCAATATCTGTGTTTATGTTGTAACAATAATCTCTTATCGCAAAGCCCAATTTCTTCAAAAAAAAAAAAAAAAAACAGTAGATAGTTTTCTTGTAGACTGTATTTATGAACTAGGAATAGACGATTTGTTGTATAGGTAAGCTTCGCCTATATTCTAATATTATAAAGGGTTAAAGTTCGTAAGTTTAGATGTAGGGAGTAATCTTCGAAACTACTGATCCGATTCGGAAAATTATTTCGCTAATGGGAATCTACATTATCGCCGAGAGACATAGTACATAATTTTCAACCGTAACAGAACCGAAGCCGCGGATAAAAGCTAGTTAACAAGAAATAATTCCTACCTACTTTTGCAAACTAGGGAGTGTACCACTGTCGCCTTCATTTAACTCGGAAAACAAATCTGCATTTTGACCCATAAACGCCATGTTTTACACTGTTACACAATAGCCCTACCACGACCCGCTTGTCCGACTATATCGAGAACTAAGTAACGTTATCAATGGCGATTCATTTTCGGATTACGTACGCACGTTGCGTGAATATAATACGCTTAAACCGAAGTAGTTAAAATTTCACAAAAGCTATTGAAACCAGGATGGTCAAAGTTACGTCTATGTGAATGTGTATTAACTTGTCTATGTTAGAGTATAAATAATGGTCAAATAGCGCGCTTGCATAATCAACCTTTTTACACATAAAAAACGTACAAAGTCAGTTTTATACTTGTATATCGACAAAAGAGTACCAAGAACAAAGTCTGATGGAAATACGACAGTACGGCTAATCTCCGAAAAAGCTGTACCGATTTTGACGGTACTTTTACTAGCAGATAGCTGATGTAATAAGAAGTAATTTTAACATTAGAAAAAGGATTTAGTTCCGTGCAAAAAAATGTGAAGTAATATTTTTATAATAATTTCAAGCGGATGGAGGTCGCGGGTTAGTTGCAGAATAAGATTGTGATAACTTATACAGTGTTTTAGACAAAATAATTGTCACCTTTTCGTACAAAAAACTTCCTGTCGTCACCTCATTATACAAGGTGTAGTTTTGCATCCTCGTCAAAATTCAGGAGGTTGTCATAGATGACGTATCATAATCAGTATAAATATTACGGTACCTGGTCAAAAATAATAAACGCTGCTTTTTTTAGTTGCTTAAATTTAACACTATTTCAGAATGAAGCCCTTCTCAAAAGAGGAGAATCACCCGTTTAGCGAATAAACTTCTGCGTTTGTTTGTGTGTGTGAAAGCGCGGTTACAGGGCTAGTATTAGACGGGCCGCGTTTTAATACGGGTACACTTACTGATTTCCGAAATTGAGAAAAAAATACCTACTCATTTTATTATTGATTCGGGTCGAGAATCATTATCATAGTTAACTCCTTGAATTTGACGAGGATGCAAAGCAGCAGCCTGTAGAAAGAGCGCTGTAAAAAAATTGTACCTAGGTAACACAGCACAGCACAGCGCTCTAAAATCTATCTTCAAACTCTAAATCCCCAAACAATTTATTAACGTGTGCGTCCCTGTCCTTTCTTTGACGAATTCAATTTCAAGGAGGACACTTCATTCTAAGAAGAACCATTAATTTGTACAAATCCAATTTGAGCGACGGTATCTGTTTGAACAATTTATTGAGCGTAGACACCTCAATAAAATTAAATGACTCCAATGTCGGTTTGTATTCTGTTGATTCATTCATTTGGAATGATTTAGGTGACCCACGTAAATCATTTATCTGTGTGTATCCCATAGGTCTTATGTGTATTATTTGTTTCTGCTTTCTTCTAGGTCAGCTATTGAAACACTTATTACCTCGTGGCTAAAAAATAACTGCCACAACAGTCTATACTTAAAGTTAGGCAACAGTTATAATATCAAGTTTGATTCGTGGATTCACGTATCATATATTACATACCGAGACCCCTTCATACCTCAGAATGCACGTAAAGCAGTTAGTCTCCGCTGTTATCAACAGGTCTTTGAAAATCGCTACGCTACGGGTAGTCCATAAGGTAAGTCCGAAGGTTTGAAAATCAAATTTTGCCAGGAGGTCTCGTGGTACCCAGAAACTGGGTAGTGGAGGTCAGCAAGGCATTCGCTCCATCTGGTTAGCCTAGATCTAGAAGCCGACCCCAACATAGTTGACAAACGGTTAGGCGTTTAATGATATACTTAGTTTATCAAAAAGAGATAAACAAAATAATAAAACTAGGCATTCCAGGTTTTATATATAATTTTGAAAGGATTGTGACTTTTAATATATATGTTAGAAGTGCGGTAGTGGGGAGCTACGCGGTAGACGCGGTGAGGTGCACGCGCTGCACCCCAGTCTTGGTGCGTAACACTCGAAGCGACCGCTCACTTAACGGAGTAGTATTGAAACCAGTGTTTTATTACGTACTTATTCCTAAGCGAACCTAAGCCCAAGACGTTACAAGAATCATCATCATCTTCTTGCCCTTGTCCCATGTTACTTGGGGTCGGCGCAACACGTCTTTTTCTTCCATCTTGAAATTTTAAAAGATAAAAACTTTTTAAACAAACTTACAGTTACAAACAGTTTGTCAAATTAGTGATGTTAATTCTAAGCACGTATTAATTATTGATTTCTAAATATGTCTGACTTTTTCCTTATACTTAAGTACCTACTTAATATTCTAAAATAAATGCGAGGACATGATCTGCCAGGAGACATAAATTATGACTTATCAAAAGTTATTTTATTTATTTCCTCATAAATACATATACCCGTGGTGTTGTTGTGAACACCCGTTAAATTACATACAATCAAGACCTTTTTATATCTTCCGTCTATCAACAATTATGTGTGGATAGTGACTATAATCACGTCATTTATTTTCTTTGAGTTAAGTTTTTGAGTTGGCTGGGACTCATCGACTCTCATCTAGTGTTAAAACCACGTTAATTGCCACGTTAGATGGCAATGCTGGCCACGGGAAGAGCCGACTAACCGCTTGGCGATGTCCCGAAAAACTGGGTGAGCAATCAGACCCCATGGCTCTAGTGTCAACCCCAAAGGGCTCAACCACATAACTACCAATAAGGTTATTGTATTTGCGGTGTTTGAGGTGCAGCACAGTCCACCCACAATTCTTCTGCATAATACACATGTACATATTTTTCTTATTATGTTAAGTTTGGTTTTAGTTTGTAAATATGTTTTCAATAAATATTCCATTCACAGGCATGGATATAATTTATCATAGCAGTTGGAAAGCCTCAATTGACCTCGAGCTCTGATAGGCCTTGCTAAAATTGGCGTGATGTATCACACTAGTGCATCCTTCTATTCAGTCATATCTAGACCCCTCAGTTCGACGGGAAATGAAACATCACTCTATTCATAGATGAAAATAAACTCCCAAACTGTTTCTAATCTACCTACAACAATTTAAAACTAGCAACTAAATTCACGTAGCCAAGAAAGGCTACACCAAAAATTCGTAGCTAAATCTCGTAGCGCTTTCGTAGCAAGAACCGTAAATAAATTTCGTAGCGGACTTAAGTTGAAATTGGATAGCTTTTACTTGGACTCTGTCTACCTATTTTGTGTAGTACTGTTGTTATCTAGACTACTTATATACCTAGTTTTTTAACCGTTTGGTGATTCATAGCCGGAAGAATGACTGTAGCTGTATCCTTTGGACCTACCACAACACACGCAATTTTTACAAGCCACACCTTATTTCAAATTATCATTAAGTTACCAGCGTTTTAAGTGATTATCGACATTTATAGAGAATTCATATTCAGAACAATTTATTCTGAACATACTTTGTATTTTTTGACGTAACAAAATACCACTAAGCGACACCCTTCACCAGTTTCTATTGTTTATTTCGAGTTTCACGTTAGGGAATACAATACCGTCACAATAATGTTGTTACGTAGGTTCACATGTTCGTGCTAGGGGTACCAATACCATGCAACAAATACCCTCGCAGCATGCAAGGCCATAATAAACATTTACGACTTGTAACACGCACCATACTGTAGGTGATAGCACATGTTAAACATATAAGAATATCTTCCCCACCGAATGTCGGCCACGGTGATCAATTTTGACGAAGACTAGACAAGTTCGTAGGAGATATTATACTACACAAATGTGTGCGCTACAAACACCACACACTAAATTCACTACTAGCAACTGCTAGTAGTGAATTCAACTATTCTATTTGAATCGGACTTTATTAATAATTTCTAGGGTTTATATTGGTAAATTTGGACTAAAAACTAAAACAAAAAACCTAAAAGTGTATTGAAAAACGTCGTTTGATACACGTGAGCATTTGTTACTGCAGTTCTCGGCTCTATAACACCCTCGCCTGCGGCTCGTGTGTGTATTTCGCGTCGGCCGCAATAACAAACTTGCCCCACTTATATCAAAATGTACTATTATTATACCCTTTTTAGTTATCGTATCACACACAAAGCCTTGTCAAGTATCAATTTCGCAATTTCTTTTAATTGGATGACATATTTTTTTCCAGCTATTTTGATTTAAAAATCAAACTACTGAACCGATTTTGAGTAAATATCTATGGGACCTATCGAAAAGTATATCCTTTCAGATAAAAGAAGAATTTTACAATTCTGTTCATAAATACCTACCTTGTTACCTTGTTGTTATTACCTTGTATGAGTTTTGTGTAACTTTTTATTTAATGTATTGTGTTCCTAAAGCTATATTTTTATTTTTTATTGTTAGTAATGTATGTCTAGATGTAGATTTCAACAAAAGCCGCACTATCGCATTAGGTTTAAGTGTTACCTGTAATGATAGTTGTAAGGGAGATTTTGAATAAAAAAAAAATGACGAAGATATGAGGTAACAAACACAAAAAAAAAATACAACCGAATTGAGAACCTCCACCTTTTTTTAAGTCGTTTAAAAATAAAAGTACAACATCAGCTATCTGCCAGTAAAAGTCCTGTCAAAACAAACAGACAAAAATTAGAGAAATTTATTTTTTATTATAAGGACCATATATATGTACGTTCATATGCATTAAGTAAAAAGCTCTTTGAAGCGTCCGATGTGACGGCAAACCGACAATACCGGAGAGATCAGGCGCAGGACCAATGGCGCCATGTGCGCACCGAGCCACTGGGGTCTCACACCAACAACTTGCAAACTCCTGCAAACTTTGCCTGACCCGGGAATCAAACCCATGACCACACGGTCAGCAGCAACGCTTACGACTACAAGACCAACGGGGCAGTTAGAAGTACAGATAGCACATATCAACAAACACATTAGGTACTCATCTTCCCACAATTCGGGAAACACAAAATTAGAGCAGTTTTGGCAGCATCCGTGTCAGCGATCCGACATGTCATGCATACTTACCGTCAAACTGTAGGATGCATTACATCGGTGTTTTACAACGAACCTACAATTGTCATTCAAGGAGAAAACAGTTAATGTATCACTCACGGTCATTAGCCTTGACTCGCCTTGGCATTGGACCAAGAACTTCCTGTAACCAACAGAAATGATAACACTCCTTATGTGTAAAATCCTAAGGTTGATTTTTGAATGCTGTTCGTTTTATTAATTGAATGCTACTGTGGACGAGAGTTTATTTGGCATCTTTATGAGGAACTGGTGGTATAGATTGCGTCTATTAATGTTTTTAATTCACTGACTTTGACCATTCGTGAAACTATGTGAAGTACTGAAATTTTGGTATAGAGTTACATCATCAGTATAGACTGAAAATATCGGCCACTCACACACACTATAACTTTATATGTCATTGTATATTATCTTTTTCATAATTATGACCATAGATTGGAATAGGTACAGTATAATAATCTCTAATTTAACAACTTGAAATTTAGGCAAATATACTCTACCCATTCCGATATCTGATTATAACGGATCTGCCATAGTTACAGTATCGCCTTGTTAATCACCATACTATGACATAAAGCGAAAAGGCCTGTAATCACTACGCTTAGGCTAAGGTTACAGAAAGTCTCATAATCACCACTTTTGGACTATAGTAACAAAAAAGGTCATAATCACCGGGCCAGAGCCATAAAGTGAAAAATGCTGTGATCACCACGTATCAGTTACTGCAAGAGGCATAATCACCAAATTTTAAGCGTATTGCGCGTTGTGGTATTGGAGAATCCCCAACTTTTGGGCAGTAACGGAATTCGCCATAATCTTTTGGGCTGTGTAAACGGAAAAACGGATGGCACGGTTGGCGCAGTGGCTGAGCGAGTGGCTGCTGCGTTGCGTGTCGCGGGTTCGATTCCCACACGGAAAAAGTATTTGTATGGCCTACAGGTAGTCGTTCCGGGTCTGGCTGTTTGTGTATGTGAGTTTACTTGTTTGTAAATGCACCCACGATACTGGAGAAATTCCTAACATTTTTGTTATAAAAGAATGAAAAGGCTATAATCACCAGCGAGTGGCAAAGATACCTTACTTCAATATTTTACGACAGAAACCTATAATACAATGTAGCGCGTCATTTTATGAGTTAAGTGCGGTACCTTCGTGCCTTTCACTGATGTGTGGAATGGCCTTTCAACCTGACACTACCCTCCGATTTTATGGCTAAGTCTTATTATGACCATGGACTTTCATGTGGAAATTGGAATTCATAGTTAGGATTTTTATACAGGGTGGATGAAGCATCGACGTACGAACGGTTCCCCGTATTCAGCACAACATTCAGACCCCCCATAGAATTTTGCTATAGGCAATTATAAAAAAAATGTGCTGGTCCATACATTTTGACCGTGTAGGTTTTGTAGATCGCTGATTTTTGATATTTTATATACGTGACTGCGTAGTTCTTCTATACTGCTAACGGGTTTAGATGCGGTTTTCGCCATCTTTTAGAAAATTTATTCCGTAAAATTTAAATGTGCAAAACATTCTCCGTATTTTGTTATCTCGTAAAAACCATGCGTACCAGGGTCGGATTGCTAGTGTTTCGTAACAAAAATAAGGAAGTCTGTAATAGTTTTGGTTTTATCATTGTTCTTGTTTTGTTGTGCATTTATATGTATCGAGGTTACCATTCTAGTTTCGGGCTCGATCACGCGACTTGGTCTAGAGTTGAACGAGGGGTTAATTAAAATCACCGAGAAGTTGAACCCACGACCTCGTTGCGTGATTAGCGCGTCGAGCAATGCCGATACATGTATACATGTGTATCACTAAAGATGTGATTCCAGGGATTAGGAACGTCTTCATCATCATCATCAACTGCCCGACCTCAAAGGCCTCTCTTTGCTTGTGCCAGTTCTCATGACCCTTTAGTTTTTTTTCTTTCTGGCAAAGACAATGCCTACAACATACCATACCGTCCGGGGGCTGTGTGGTTATGTGGAGCTCGCACCCACTAAAAATTCTGCCGTCTTTGCCAACTTCCCGCTTCTTGGAGGGGCACCGAGTATTGCGTTGCATAACGTTCATGAACCCTCAGCGGTGGATTTCGCTTCCTACGTCTGAATGATGTTTAATCGGCCGACTCACATGAGCTCGTGCAATGCGGACGATAGTTTCCCCGTTCTACAGCCCGCTAGCTCTTGTTAAGGCAGCATTAAGGTTGCCAGCCCTATCCAGGTTTTGCCTGCGATGGCAAAAATGTAGTCCGCCCATTCTGCGGTCAAACGACTAGCACTTTATTGTCCGGTCATTAAATGCCACTCGTTCACAATTTCACTCCAACTGCCGTCAGGTCAGTACGTCTTGCTCACTCATTAGGTATTACGTTTAACTTCTTCTTTTCGTGTGGTTAGTGGCTAACCTGGTGTCAGAGTTTTTATGCCGCCCATGGGCCTCTGACTTGGCTTTACATGCCGTCGAGAAATTTATCTCCGGTATACTGGTTTGGTTTCCAATTGATGTTTTCCTTCACCGAAGCAAATGGTAATAATACAATACTACACACTATACTTCCTACTTGCTTCCTCATTACTTTTTACAGACCCAACGACATCTTTAACTTTATACAATTTATTATGCCCATATTTTTTTGGAAATCAAGTCAAAATAGAGCATTAATGTAGGCTAGTCTACAGCGCTCACCTACCTTTGGCTAAGTCATGACCGTGGGAAATAACCCACATGTCTATTGCAATATTTAAGTTTATCACTTTATGCTTTTACTGCGCGATATCAAAAACAACACCGCTTATATTGCAGTTTTATACATCGTATAAAAAACTCGTGTTGAGCTCAATAACACTGTTTGTGTAGGACGCCTACTCATAACAGCATCTAATTCTAACACTGCAGTGCAAAGGTCTGTCACGTACTATTCATTCAACTGGCTGAATTACTGGGATTTATGAGTTTGAAACTACAACATAGTACTTATAAGATTTGCGAGTTTATTAGTAGGCCATACATACGTAGTATGTTACGGGTGGGAGTCGAACCTGGTCGCTCAACCACTGCGCTAACCGTGTCGTGGTGAAATGCAAATGCACCAAGCATTTACATTTCGCCTGTTAAAAAAATACGGAGCTTTTGTTTTAGATTATTTTAATTTTCCATCTTCCAGCCCTTGATCCATTTGGAGTTATAAGTGTAGTTGTTGTTCAGTGAGAAAATGATTAATGTTATAGACATCTGGAATTCGACATTACACGTCTTTATCTCACTGTTTAGATAAAATATATCGCCGATAGTAATTTATCTCTCTGCTACCGCAAGATCAGCGGTTATGTTGTTATTCGTAAATCTAATATAATGTTATCTGTTCGATTTCTTATTAATATCAAGAGGAAAAGAAACTGGGATTACTATTTTCCTGTTATAGTTTACCTAGTGATGTTCTTACTAATTTTACTTGGGAGCTCGTGGCTACATAATAACAGCCGCTCTGATCGATCTTTCAGTTAAGCCACGCTTGCCTAGGTTGGTCCGTGGATGGGTGACCACCGATAACATACCGAGTTACCTCTTGTTCCCGGAAAGCATGTTAAGTCGTTGGTTCCGGCTGTCATTTGTAGATCTTTGACAGTCGTTACTGGTAGTCAGTGGCCCGAAACTGACAGCCAATCTTAATAAGGGGTAGGTATCGTATTACCCAGTACTAACTGGGTTGTAGAGGTCAGATAGGCAGTCGCTCCATGTAAAATACTGATATGCAGCTGATCCGCTTAGTCTAGAAGCCGATCCCAAAATACACACATCAAAAGTGTCTAGGGATCAAGCATTTTTATGCGGATTTCTTGAGATTGAGATGTGGCTTTGTAATAAATTTATGATTTTATAAATTTATATGGATCCTTTTTGGTGCATTTCATAATTTGAATCAGGAACTCTCAATCAAATTCGAGTAAAAGATGAAAATAAGCTGTCAATATTTTCCCTATAAAAACATACAACGCATTGAAGACATTATTAGTGCTACTGTTTCCCTACTACTGATTAAAACCAACGTTATTATGGAGCGGCGACGTCATTTAAGCAGGGAAGAAATGCTCAGAGCCGTGGGAATGATAGAAGCTGGTTCCCGGCAACGTACTGTGGCTTTAGCTCTGAATACAAGTCAGAGTGTTATCAGTCGACTTTGGACACGTTACCGAAGCACTGGTACCGTGGCTGAGCGCCATGGAGGACGGTATCGCTGCACCACACGGAGACAAGACCGATACATTCAAATCTTAACTCGAAGAGCTCCAACAATAACCGCCATGATGTTAGCCGTGAGGCTTCATCACTCTTCAGGGAACTTAATTAGCGACCAAACAGTCAGAAACCGCTTGCATGAAGTGAACCTTCATTCCCGAAGACCGCTACGGGTACCACCTATAGCAATGCACAATCGTAGGATTCGATATCAATGGGCTCTTGAACACAGAAATTGGGCAGAAGAACAATGGCGTTTCGTGTGCTTTTCTGATGAGTCTCGTTTTGGTATGAGACCGGATACAAGACGTATACGACACTGGAGAACCCCTGGACGCCAACAGCGATTAAAATCCTGCCAGGAAGTCCATCCTTATAGTGGTGGAACCATCATGGTATGGGCGGGTATTTGGATCGGCGGAAGAACTGAGTTGATTTGGATCAGAGGCAACCTCAACGCTCAAATTTATGCTGAGACGATTGTATCAGACGTCATCGTTCCTCTACAAGTGCAAATCGGTCCCTTATTTCAGTTAATGCATGATAATGCACGACCGGACACCGCAAGAGTTGTAAGACAGACTCTCGCCGCAGCTAACATCAATGTCCTGCCCTGGCCTGCTCAGTCGCCAGACTTGAACCCGATTGAGCATGCATGGGATATGCTACAGAGAAGAGCTCTGCCGAATATGGAGGGTATCCAGTCGCAAGAAGACCTTTTTTTGTTGTTGCAACGAACATGGGCGGCCATTCCACAGCGTGATTTGGATGAACTCATTTTGAGTATGCCAAACCGATGTTCTTGTGTTGTTAGTGTTCGCGGTAGAAACACGGATTATTAATTGTTTAAGTTACCCAATAAAATTTTAAAGAAAACTGTTATTTCAGTCTTTTTTTGTTTTACAAAAGTTCATTGGAATTAAAAAAATAATGTCAAAGTTAGTCTATGGTTCTCGTGCGATACGCGAAGTCGAGTTACGCAAAATTGTGCAAAAACAAGATATTTTCGGTTGTTGGTGAATGTTTTTGAGTAGATTACTGATTTAATGGTTAATTAGAATATAGTTTAAGTGTGTGAAACCGGGATTTTACCTAAAGGTAAGTCTAAGAATTCTATTTCTGTGAGGTCAGTGCACTCGTAACAGAACTAGAATCTTATTAGAATGTTATTGTAAATTATCCAATTGTGAGACCAGTTCTGTGTAAAAATTATTAACAATCGCATTGAATATTTACTCGATAATAGGTTTCGGCCAAAAAATAAACAAAAGCTACTCAATTTAAATTAAGATTTGAATTCTAAAAATCAAAACAAACAAATGTAAACAAACAAAATGGCCGCCACCATTCTTTCTGCAAGGAAAAGGTCTGTAAATTAATATTTATTCACTATGAAGTATGTTTTATTTATTGTATCGTATGTATTTAGAACCTTTCCACCATTAAAACTCATAAAATATATATGTTACCGATTTACTTTTAAAAATAATCCTCTTTAAAGTTCACGTAATGATTTTTTCAACAATAGTCAATGTTTATCGCTAAGCATAATAAATTAGAAACTAAATGTTAACAAACACTTGAGACGACTTGAAAGAGTCATTCATAAGCTTCAACAAAAACAATACTTGAGCTGACTCATGTTATCAACGAGTCAACAAAAACGTGTTTTGTAAGCACGGCGCGGCGGCGCGCCTTTGTAATACGAGCCCTGAGCACCCGAGTTTTTTTGAGCGCGGAACACAAATCAGCCCGCCAGCGGTTAATGCAAAGGTGACTTGGTTTAT
The DNA here is from genome assembly GCA_964057025.1 of Standfussiana lucernea. NCBI lineage: Eukaryota > Metazoa > Arthropoda > Insecta > Lepidoptera > Noctuidae > Standfussiana > Standfussiana lucernea. The sequence goes on from OZ059799.1 coordinate 14,902,083, forward strand.
CGTTACTGTGACAAACGAAAACACTTTATTTGATGAATCCTTAAAGAAAATTTTAATTAATATCAATCAGGAGAAAAGTTATTGCAAAAATATATGTTGATCCCTAGATACTTTTGATGTGTGTAGTTGGGAAAAGGCTAGGTAGGTGATGATCTTCGTATTAGTTTTCAGTTCACCTGCCAGTGATCTTTAATTACATAGATCACTTTTGGTGTTAAATCAATTCAATCGTTTGGTCTAATTGACAACAAATTGATTCTGTAATGCGAAGATAAATTAATGATTCGGTCTTTAAGATTATTTAAATATTTTAGTAATTTTCCTCGACCTCTTGACGGTCAAACCTTTCCATAAAATCCACTGTTCAACATCTAAAAGAAGTTTGCTACAGATATATCGAATATCGTATTCACTGCAATCTATTGATCAAAACTTCTGTTTTGTTGGTCTTGTCGTTGCAAGCGCGACTACTTAGCAGGTCGTGGATTCGATTCCCGCGTCGGGTAAAGTGTTATTGGGTTTTCCATCACGAATTTCTCAGTAGCAGCCACTGAGTCTGGATTTGTCCCCGGTTGATGGCAATAGGTTCGCCACCTATTACATGGGACTTAAACATGACTGGCGAAATGTGGGTGTACTATTAGGTACACCTCTGCCTAACCCTTCGGGGAACACAGGCATGATGTTATGATCGAAACGAACTTTACAGAATACGACACCTTTCAAATTTCTAAGTGTTGTTTACAAGATCGGTCAGTCGTTTACTTGTGTTTATATATGTTTGTATATCTACTGTTTGTATATCTAATGTTGTATGTTTGTATATCTGAGTAGGTACTGACTTATCAATAGAGCTAGGTTAATTAATCTGTGGTTATGATGACGTATTATATTATAATCTCAAGAAACGAGTGCTACCCGACCTTGGTAACCTTTGTAGATTTTCCATTTACGCTCGTTGCTACTAATTGTTGCTGGACACAAATTTTCTTACGCAGATAATTTACACTGTGACGAAATATGATGTCATACACTGATATGGACTTGTCTTTGTTTCTAGTCAGCTTTTCTCTACAAATCTTTTAACTCCTTTTAGAAATGTGCGCCTAGTATTTAATGATCTATGTATAAGCAACTGTACTCGTCCATCTACAGGGTGATTGGTAATTGGGTGCAGTCCTTGAAATAGGTGATACTAGAGCTAATTTGCAACAAATTTTATCCCGATATCTAAGGGGCCAATCTTCTTTTGGAAATTTTCCTCCTCTCTACCAAAAATTGATATGGATCCAGAAAGGCGTAATAACCAGTACGGTCAAAATACTACTTTGTATGGAACAACTGTTGTTATTATCCATAATGTTTCTTGAAGTGGGTACTGTGATAGCAATTTTGAAAGCTAATAAGACAAGGAAGTCGTTTCTGTTTATTTGTAGGTTAAGTCTCATCTATTTATTTTGAGTAATCTTCCTTGAAAAGAACGTTTGAAAATTTAGTTTAATTTTTTTTTCATATTATAATTATTAACTTTATGACGCTGTTAAACCAAAACATTGTTTTTTTTTTTTGATAAATTGGTTTTTGAAATATTAATTCGTTCATGCGCTATCTGAAAAGTATCATGTCAATGTTCTGAGCGAAGTAGATTTGTCACAATTATCAATATTTGGTCGAGCGAAAGAAAATTTCCAAAAGAACTTAAAAGTTCCATTACTCCGAAACCACTCAGATTGGACCCCTAGTTATCGGGTCAAATTTGTTGTAAATTAGCTCTAGTATCACCCATTTCAAGGACTGCACCCAATTACCAATCAGCCTGTATAGTGTCTGTAGTAATATTATAAAGAAGTAAAGTTTGTATGTTTGTAAGTTTCGATGTAACGGATATTACTATATTATCCCTGAGTGCCATACACTAGGTATTCTTAAAACGTCCCCGTGGGATTAATTTCCGACCATAAAACGAGTAAGCCCGCGGGCTTAACCTAGTGTAAAATATATTTGACTTTTTTACTGAAAATATCATGATAAAAGTCTCTATTTATGTAGGAAATAGGAAAACTGTGTTACGAAAAACTGTTCATTTAGATTAATCAGATAATTTTGATAGGACATGATCTACCAAGCTTGACAAAATAGAGAATGTCAACAGGAAACACGCTACGATTATCAAGCTACAGTAACGTTGTCTCACTTCCCTCGATAAATCACTGTCTAATTACCATTATGTATTAACAAGCTCATTACTGCTATACTAGTAGGCCGAGAGATATTTCTCGACGGCACGTAAAGCCAAGTCAGAGGCCCATGGGCGGCATGAAAACTCTGACACCAGGTCAGGCACTAACCACACGATAAAGAAAGAAGTAGGCTTATCGAATGAAAATCGTTTTCTGAATGTCATCTGCCTAGCCTTTTCCCAATCATGTTGGGGTCGGCTTCCAGTCTAACACGATGCAGCAGAATACCAGTATTTTACATGGAGCGACTGTCGATCTGACCACCCAGTTAGTACTGGGTAATACGATACCCCTTGGTAAGACTGGATGTCAGACTTTCGAGCCACTGATTACCTATAACGACTGTCACAGATCTAACAAATGACAGCCGGGACCAACAGCTTAACGTGATTTCCGAAGCACGGAGGAAACTCGGTATGTAATGATGGTCACCCATCTACGGACCAACCTCAGCAAGCACGGCTTACCCTTGAAGAACGACCCGTGCGGCTCTTATTATTTAGCCACGATCTCCGAGTTAGCTTTCTGAATAATTGAAGTTTATATTCAGAATACTTAAGTTCTTCCTGGATGATTTAAAAATACCTTGACATTATAGGAACATGTGTATTTTAAATGTGTAGGTAAGTTCATAATCTGCGTTTTAATATCTGAAGCAAGTTCTCAGTCAGGGACATCCATTAAAACTTAATGACCATAATATTTTTCCTATTGTATAAACAAATGACCCAATTTAGATGCACCTAAGTTTAAGGTCAAGATCCTAACAATTATAAACACCAAGTTTATTGTCATGGCCATGTACCCATGTCGGCTTTATCTTGAAATCTAGAGAAGTACCAATAATGAGACAATTTGACTGGTTTAATTGTGTTATTAAGCCATTTAAGGCATTATTATTTAGTCTCGAGCAATGTCGTGACGGCCCTTGTACTCGTATATATCGCTAAAGGCTTGTTAAAAAGTAAAAATGTATTTATTTCAGTAAATCTTTACAAGTAAGTTGCCGGGGTTTCCCAGTAAGTAATCCAATGATACTTGTGTTGGGAAAGCCTCGCTCTTCCGATGTAAAACAAAAATTTTGACTTATTAAACTAACAATATGAGTAACAATAATATTACAGTAAGTACTTTAAAAATTATTAAGAATAAGAAAAACAAGTGTAAAGTGCGTGTGTGCATGTGTTTGGGTGTGTTTGTGTGTGTTTGCGTGTGGTTGTGTGTGTTTGTGTATGTGTATGTGTGTGTGTGTGTGTGTGTGTGTGTGTGTGTGTGTGGATGATTGTTTGAGTGGGCTAATGAATTATAATATTATAATGCTTGTTGATTCGAAACTTACTATCTGTACGACATTTCCCACTTCATATGAATGCGCTTTCTTAGTTAGGAAAATATCGTGAACAAACATAGTCCCCGATTTTACTTACGTGACGCCATTGCAATCACAATCTGACAGAGTTCGAATGTAATTACTCGTCGTCAGCGCGACAACGGAAATCTATACAAATAAATAAAATTTCAAGTGTCTGTTTGTACCTTCAAAATAACAGCTTCAATTTTAGTATAGATAGTGGGACAACTGCTGTATTTCCGTATCATATAGAATCTAACGGAACTAGCTAACGTTAACTACAAAGGCCTTTTGGTTGGGAGAAAGGAAGATGTGAAAAAGGTCGGAAATAAACGTAGATACTTACCAACCGGGCAGTTCAACCAAGTTGAAAGAATGTGTTTAAAGCGATCATCAAAAAGGTTTATGGTAGAAATATGTTTCACAATGGTTTAACAAACCTTTTTAGATTTCCCCAAATAACAAAGTCAAACACTTTCGTATTTAAAGTTGAATACACAAGAAGAAAGAGCTTGTGGCTAAATAATAACAGCCGCGGCTCGGGTCGACAGTCAGGTTGGTCCGTGGATGGGTGACCATCATTACATACCGAGTTTCCTCTGTGCCTCGGAAAGCACGTTAAGCCGTTGGTCCCGGCTGTCAATTAAAGATCTTTGGCAGTCGTTACAGGTAGTCAGCGGCCCGAAAGTCTGACAACCAGTCTTACCAAGGGGTATCGTATTACCCAGTACTAATTGAGTTGTGGAGGTCAGATAGTCAGTCGCTCCTTGTAAAAATACTGGTATTCAGCTGCATCCGATTAGACTGGAAGCCGACCCCAACATAGTTGGGAAAAGGCTAGACAGATGATGATTTAAAGTTGAATAAATACGGAGGTCAGTTAGGCAGTTACTTCATGTAAAATACTGGTGGTACTGGATTTGATAAAATTCCTTGCAGTATACACATAGTATAACCATAAGATTATGTAATGGGATGTACATTAAGAGTGTGGGAATGGGAACATCTTACCGAGAACAGGTTAGAAGAATTATCTCTGTTGGGTAATTTCCTGATAGTTAAATCCCGTCACTACATACGAGTATTATAAAACAAAGTCCTCCGCCGCGTCTGTCTGTCTGTTCGCGATAAACTCAAAAACTACTGATCGGATCATGCGGTTTACACCAATAGATAGAGTGATTCATGAAGAAGGTTAAGGTATGTAATTAGGTTTATATTTGTCAAGGTTTTTTGTTTTGTGGTTGAATATGACGATAATTGTTGGAAGCGCCGGAAAAAGTCAAGCCGCCTAATATGCTCAACTACCCGAGCGAAGCCGGGGCGGGTCGCTATATTATAAAAAACGATGCAATATAAAATTTATTACTATTTATTCTATTCTTTATAAGAACGTGACGATACTAGAAGCATGTGGATGATCTGAAACTTCGATAGGTATGCTCCCTGAAATTCGGTATTTTCAATGTTTTATATTCCGAGCGAACATAAGGAGTTCTATTTTAAATTGCATGTGCTCTATGCAAACATTGTGTCATGGTTTATTGTTTTAGTTCATTGCAGTGGATTACACATTCAGCTAAGATAATATAATATATAAATAATGTCCAAGTGAATGATGGTTGATGGAAGTAAATCGTGAGAAATTGCAGAAATAATTTGTTTTTATATGATGTTCAGTTTGCAAATAGGTTTTTACAAACACACGTAATTTTTTATTTAACTAGATGTGTTCGGTGTTTCGTACCTGACTGCTCTGAGAAGAAAAAGTCGACACAAACTCAGAGGTCATTGTCTCTTTTAAAGTTCTGACATAACATTGTTACAAAGATGTAATGATATGTTTTTTTCAATATTAATTTTTGCAGATTGTTTAGTAATCACAGTGTTGTTAACAGTACCATTGAATGTAATAGGTAGGTGATTTGGATAGCTTTGGGAAGTTTGTCAGCTTTTTGAAGGAAGTTATTGTGTAAGACATTGTAAGGAGTTCGCCTAGAAGGCAGGTAGTTATGTAGGTATATCTATTATAGCTAACAGATTAGCCCGACCCAGGAAGCGAACCCAGGACCTCGCGTCAGCAGACCAACGAGGCAGACAATTTTCAATTTTCATTTTAAATTTTCTTCACTCCTTGTATATTCTCCATAAGCACGACTCACAATCTCCCGATCACTCAAAGGCGCTTGAATCTGACTTGCAGTTTATATCCGATCCTATCGCGAAAGATCGTCTGATAGCGGAGAATGTAATACCAGTAAATCGATGTTGAACAGCGCTCGTGATTCGCCTTTATCGATAAGGTGGTGGACAGTTTTATCGATAGTACAGTCAGCTTGAAATAGCTGTTTTTTTTACTGTCCCACTTCTGGGAAAGGCCTCTCCCTATTTCTTCCGCTTCTCACGACGGTGTGCTTCTTCTCGCCAATTCGCTGAATATATTATTATAGTCAAACTAGTCATCAGTCAAACGTACGTTTTATTGATTTTAGTCAAAACAAATGTAAAGTTAAAACGTTTTCTCATTAAAAAAAATATTTTTGCGGAACACTTTAAGTATCTAGAATTGCACACACGTCACTCAAAATGTTTTTAAAAAGGTCACAAAAAAACTACTAACCTAATCAGTTTCTAAGAAAAAAAGTCAAAAGTAATTTTTACTGGTAGGTATACAGTTTTGACTACACGTGACCAGCATTCCACAATCTTTCAATAATTGCCTTCTATATTAATGCCATTATATTCTATCAATGTGAAGCTACAGAATATTTTATTCATTAATACTTAATCATAGCTACAAATTGATGCAAATAGGAACAGGAATACCATATTTATTTATTGCTTAAATAAACAAACCATATGCATTATTAAATAAATAAACTAACAACAAACTATAAAACTTCATCAAAAACTCCTCCTCAACGCTGTCAGCTGGTAATGTGCCCAAGAGATTGGCAGCGTTCTCACGTTGTATGACAATTGTAGACAGTGATTAAATTCTTGTCGAGGTTTAAATTTTTTTGACGCTGACTGTACGTAATCGTTTGAGCGATAGCCTTGTGTACGATATTGAGATGTCATGACGTAAGACACTTTGACGTGTGACATTTTGATTATCTGCGTTCTTAATTTTTCATGCTATTTGGCTGTTGGGAAACATATGGTTTATTCACTGTCGCATTTTCTCGTGAAATTCTTGAAAGTTTGTTTTACAGTGGTTTTTTTTCTGTTAACCCATCAACGTGCCAAATTCAAACAGATAATTAAAGTGAAATTTTTGAAACTGGTCTTTTATGTTTATATATTTTTTTCTGGCTCTTTTTCTTCTTCGTTTCGGGTGATTATTGCCTAACCTGGTGTTAGAGTTTTTATGCCGTAAGTCGGATTTATGTACATGCCGTCGAGAACATATCTCTGTGGCATGCTGGTTTTCTCACGATGTTTTCCTTCACCGTAGCAAGTCATAATTATGCAATACGCACATGAATCCGAAAGGTCAGAAGTGCGTGCCTTGTGCCTTTCAGGCTTTGAAAAGTTGATAGACTTTACTTCACGTAAGAGCCAATGGAATTGAAATTTAATTTGTATTTATTAATCAATCAACATTGGCAAGGCTTATGATCAGTGATTGATTGTTCGCAGTTCCCTGTTGGATATGGCGTATCCGACATAATCTTGTTCATAAGCGCCCGAAACTCGCTAGAGTTATGTTGTCAGCTTCGGTGATATCAGTCTAGTTGGTGTTTTATCCGCCAACCAGCACTGAGCTCCTGCTGTGGATTGAGTGAGGAGTGAGTGAGGAGTGAGTGAGGAGTGAGTAAGGAGTGAATAAAAAAAAAAACACAAATTCACTTTTAAAAAAAAAGTTCGGAACCACTATCTAAGTCAGACTAAATAGCTCTTAAATACCTAGAAGTCTTGTCATAGTAATTATTATCAGGTTTATCGTTTTTATTTTTATTTTGGTATTTGTTAAAATATATATTAGTTTATTTAAATTGTATATGCGTATTAGTATCTATATACATAAGTATATACCTACATTTTCGAAAACAAGTAGTATTCTTATTTTTTTTGTACCCTATCACAATTTTGTCCAATTTAACCCAAAGGTTGACTGGTAGAGAATGCCTTGTGGCATTAAGTCCGCCTATGTACCACTATTGTACATGAAGTTTAAATAAATAAATAAATAAGGAGTGAGTGAGTGAGAAAGCCAGAGTCCCAGCAGTGGATACTTTATATTATGTAGACTAATTAAATGGGTGTTTTTTGGAAAGACCAAATATATGATCAAACCAGTTATCTCGTGGAACACCATGTCAGCACTTTGCTGTCATGATCCGACTAAAATGACCACTTTCCCGAAACTTTCCTAACATTTTGTCTTTACTATCAAATAACTATAACTATAAATGTAACGGCTGATCAATTGATGACGGATATGATTAGATAATTCAGCAATGTCATAGTAATGATACGCACATCGAGTCGTAACGCGTTCATTAGAGTTTGTTAATGAGCCGCCTAATCGCCGAATAGTGGGTGATTAGCACGATATGTATTATGTTAGGTAGGGGATAGTCTGGCTAGTAACGAGGGGTAGATTAGGTGCTTTTGTTTTGTTAATCCTTGTACCTTTGCAGTTTGAGCCTTTAAGCTTTTTGTTTATTCTGTTAGTATTATTACATATGCATCGTATGTCTGTGGTGACCCAGTTTTAATGGCTCTTACTTACGTATAGAGAAGAACAGGGTGTAAAGTTCTTCATCTCCCTACAAAAGGTAGGTTCTTTCGACCAGACGGGTGTTGTGTCTGGTGGGCTTTTGCCCGACAGTTGTTGTCGGGTTTTACCCATACCTTCACCTTGACTTTTTAGTCGTCGTTTAACGGCGGCAAAATGATAGGTATTTATGAGATTTGAATAATTAAAATTAAAAATATTATGACGCATGGCCCAGAGGTTAAGGCCTCGCTTCTCATGCCTGAGGTCGTGGGTTCAAACCCGGTCAAGTACCAATGGGACATTTACAATTCATGTGTACTTTCTAAGTTTATCTTGGACATCACAGATGTCGGTGAAGGAAAACATCGTGAGAAAACCTCATATAATTAATACAAGTCTAAAATCGCCAACCCGTCTTGTGCAAGCGTGGTGTTCAATGCTCGTGAAAGAAATAAAACTATGCGAAGGAATCTGCATGTCCAAGAAACAATTCCTGGTAAACATTTATAACGTATAAAAAAATATATTTATGTTTTCTTTTGTTTTATATGTTAAAAAATGTTTGCCAGAAATTGTTATGTCAACTGTCAAGGTATGCGAAGGTATCACATGTTTTCCCTAAGGGTAAGGCATATATATGCGCCCTTATTTATGTGTCTTAGCTATCCTTGTTCTCTGAAGCAGGTATTGTGTTAGTGCTGTGTGTGGTATGGGTTTTTTTACTAAATAAATAAACTACTCCAGTCATATAATTTTCACAAACTACTATGTGAATATTTTCCTGAAACGTTAGCCATTTTAAACCAGCAATGTAGCATCGTTTCGTTTGTGGTTTTCTTCACGTTTTTCTTTAAGCTTTGTACATTGATAAAACACTAACATAAATTATGTAACTCAGTGTGTTTAAATTAGTTTCGTTTGTGGTTTACCCAATTTAATGTAATCGATTGAATAGTTTGTTAGTACGTTTAGTATTATCGATTGAAGTTCATTCAGACTGATTGATTCATGTTTGAACTATTCGTTTTATGTTCCTTTACTATAGCTCTACATCAGAAAAACCAATCGCGATCGGATCGCAGCAGGGACCTTTCTGTAGTTTCAGCCTACCTTCTTGTGAAGAAGGCGTGAGTTTATGTGTCTACATATTATGTATTCACTATCGAAAATAAATAATGAATCCGGAGGAATGTGGGAGTTTCAGTGTGAGGAAAAGCCATGCTGTGCTGACCTCAGATACAATGGGTTACAGCATGCATTTGTAGATAGGTAATATAACATAACATCATTACATCACGCCTGTAATTTCCGAAAGGTTAGGCAGAGGTGTACAGTCAAGAGCACCAATATGTAAACACTTGGCAACTTTTAAAAGTGATTTTCTCCTACTGTTCTGATTAAAATTTCATGGTGTTACGAACTTAGCATTTTAGAACTCATATTTTTATGAAATAGATCTTATCTCCAAGTAACAATCGTTATTTCTCACGAAAATTGCTTTTAAATTTAGGAAAGTGTATACATATTGGTGCTCGTGACTGTACCTAATAGCACACCCACATTTCGACGATTATGTTTTAAAATAGGTAATAAGACTTTAGAAAATATGATGGCGACAGAAAAAGGGCAATACGGGCCATAGGTTTAAACACCTCTCTATCTACAACGTTTTAATGAATAGAAAGGTCTAGTCTAGTCTAGTCTATGACTGCCACGTGTTGAACTGTTGATATTAATTATAGAACTTTATCCGATAATGGTCGCTAGGAATCGAGCGTAAGATGTTTATAAACAATATTCTATTGGCAGTCTTGATATGTTAATTATAGTTGTCAATAGTCAATTGCTATGTATATTTATTGATTGGAGACTATTTTAATGGTCATTAAAGTAGTGAGTACTGGCTACCGTTGAAATTACTTGTAAAAAAATTAAGTTGAGGGCTATTTACTTTGGGATCACTGATTCTTGTTACCTCGTTCTTTATATGACCACTTTAAGTGTGCAGTTCGAAGTGGCGCTGCTTGTCAAGCAAAAATGCATCGATATGTCAAACTTGCTACATTTATTTGGTTCAGTCGCAAAATGTACCTTTCGCAAAATGTACCCCATTCGCAAAACGTACCTTTCTCAAAACGTACCTTTCTCAAAATGTACCTTTCTCAAAATGCACCTTTCTCATAATGCACCTTTCGCAAAATGTACCTTTTTTCTACATTCTCTTTTACAGTGCTACAGCTGTAATGAAAAGGCTAATTAGGGATTGATTTTATTAGTAATCAAATCATAATTGAAATAACATCACAAAAGTCGAATGAAACCATATCTTTTTACTCGTATTCATCTGTCCACTGAATAAAATTAAGTGTCTTTACAAAACTACGTATACCTCATGACGTTCTCAGTGTGCATACAAAAATTCAATCGAATATAATCCAGTGGTTAGTCACAGGACATTATTTTCCATTTATAACAATGACGTTCCCAGTCTGCATACAAAAATTCATTCGAATATATCCACTAGTTCAGACACAGGACATTATTTTTCATATTCAGATTTTTCTACATGATGTATATTAGTAGGTTAGCACCGACAGATTAAAGATCAAATGTTGTCAACTCGGTATTTCAAAATCCTTTGCCAAAAACGTTCCTTAAATGTTATTTCCAGACGTGAATTAGTGCAAATTATACATAAGGTTAGTAAAATAATATTTATAAATGGTGTTGTATCTCGTTAACAGTTTTATGCCATTTAGTTTGTTTTTTTTTTTTAAATTTCGTTGTTAGGATTTATTAGATAGTTTAAAAATATTCCTATGAACTAGTAACTAGCGTTTTCATTTATTGTCGTATTGTCGGCGCCACGTTGTATACTGTTTAATTTATACGGAGAACAAGTGACAATTTTATTTCCTTAGAACTAATATTTACTTTGATAAAAAATAAGATTATAACGAAATACTAGAAATAAGTTTTTTTTCTGTTTATTAAATTCGTCATTAAGTGATATTCCTTCTCAATTTGTAAAGACACTCATTTCATCACTTAATTTTATTCAGTGGACAGATGAATACGAGTAAAAAGATATGGTTTCATTCGACTTTTGTGATGTTATTTCAATTATGATTTGATTACTAATAAAATCAATCCCTAATTAGCCTTTTCATTACAGCTGTAGCACTGTAAAAGAGAATGTAGAAAAAAGGTACATTTTGCGAAAGGTGCATTATGAGAAAGGTGCATTTTGAGAAAGGTACGTTTTGAGAAAGGTACGTTTTGAGAAAGGTACGTTTTGAGAAAGGTACGTTTTGCGAATGGGGTACATTTTGCGAAAGGTACATTTTGCGACTGAACCATTTATTTTAGTTATGTGTTTACCCGCCTGCAGAGATAAGTTGGTTGAAATGTTATAGTTTACTTTCTAAGTCAGTTAGTTAATCACAGAACTGTTAGATATAATAATGACATAGCAAAAGTGTTTAATATATTATGTAGATTAACTCGATTACTTCATAGGTTGGAAGTATCACGCGTGACCGAGTCCTAGCTGTCCAGGGTGCACCGGACGATTAGAATCGCAGTACGATTTAGATTGACGCCGCTCCACCACCTCACGACTTCGTGAAGCCCCATGAACACCAGGCTCCCGGTAGTGAACTGCAGTGGCTTATTTGGAAAGCGCTGAATCGACTGCGTACCCAAGTAGGCAACTGCAATCATAATCTGGCAAAATGGGGTATTATTGATTCTTCCAACACCGAGTGCGACTGGGCCCAAACTGTGTAACAGAATGGAAGTAACATCGACACGACAGGAAGAAGAAGACTCATAGGTTACACTTCTGCCTAACCCTTCGGTGATTACAAGGCGTCATGATGTTATGTTGATTAATTCACAAACATATTCTGCAGTTACGTACCTAAGTAATTTATAGCTTAGTCATGTGCCTTCAAAAAATATTGCTGATTTCAGCTTGACATAATATCAGTATCTTTTTAAATTATTCCTGAAATATCTGTCAACTATTTCAATGTTCGTTTTATAGATAAACAAACAGGAAACGCTGACATTTAAAGAAACATATTTATAGAGAGTTTCAAAACCTATTCATAGCACTAACTTTATCCCATTTTCATTTAGAGCAGCCGACATTTTGAAACAAGTTTCTATTGGACAACAAGAGCGCTCAAATCCTTTATTGTTTTAATTTGAAATAGATAACAGAAGACTGTTCCGAGTTGATTAAAAGTAAATAAAAAAAAAAAAACAATTTTATAATAGGATTGGTTGTACAAAGGAATGGTGAAAAGCTTTTATTTAAATTAAGAAGCTTAACTGTTACGACATCTGGAATTAGAAGTTCTGAGAAATACTTGTTTATGCTCACGTAGTACTCTTAGATAATACGTTTCCTTACACGTGACGATACAAAAATAATCGTAGTTATAAGCGGATTATTTAAAAATAGAATTATATAAATATGTATATAATAAAATAAAATAACTTAAATTGCAAAACGTCGTTGAAGTTCTAACATCACGTAAGTCAATTTTTGGCGGTTTTGACATTTTGATTTTGATGCTGTTTTCTAGAGAATCGGAAGACGCGTTGGCGAATCAGAAAAAGCAACGTCTCTATTTAATTTGAGTGGACACAAATTATAAAATGGTATTGTACTACCAGACTATAATTATGCAGTTATTTCACTCTCCTGTAAAATTGCTATTTTTGACTTACGCGGTGTTAGAACTTCAACGACGAAAAGCTGGTTAGTTTATGCGGCTTTTTCCCGAAGAAAACGAAAATTACAAAAGATTTTCTCATGAATTAGTGTTTTTTCCTGAGAACAGAATGAAAGTACCTCAGTCTCCTTTGCACTACTACTTCATTGGTCTAGTGTTCGTAAGCGCGACTGCTGAGCATGAGGTCCTGGACTCAATTCCCGGGTCGGGCAAATGGTTATTGATTTTTTCCATCAGTAATTTCTCAAAAGTAGCCACGGAGTCTGGATTTGTGCCCGGTTGATGGCAATAGGCTCGCCCCCTATTACATGGGACTTAAAAACATAACTGTGTGCGAAATGTGGGTGTACTATAGGGTACACCTATGCCTAACCCTTCGGAAATTACAAGCGTGATGTTATGTTATGCAGAATGAAAGTGAATTTATTGCGCATACTTTTGGCTTTTGTAATTTTTTCTATGTTTTCTTTTGATTTCGCGACTTCGTTTAATAAGAGGATACCTACGTTAATTAAACTTCTACAAACTGTAAGTATTTTTTTTCAGTTTGTGAGCAGAGTTTTGTTTGTTTTAGTTTAAACATATTCGTCGTACTGTGTTCTCCATTTCTGCTACACTTAGGTCCTTTTAAATCATCATTTACATTTACTCAATTTCCTCGTTCACGCTTAACTTATCTATAACTGCCCCTGTCATCTTCAAACAATTGACAGATATAGAACGATGTTTTAAATTCATTTAGCTAAACACACCGAGATAAATTTTTTAAACGATGGTTTAAAGTAAAGACACGTAACGAACGTCAAAAATGTATGGTTTAACAGTCGCTAATCATTGTTTAACTATAAGCGGCTTGTGGAAAAACCCCAGTGACACCTCTGCGGAACTTTTCCGGGATTACAGACATGATGACGTGATTTCAGTGCGTCCTAATTTATTTTATGCTGTCAAGCTTACAGCTGCATTTAAATGTTTAAATTCTGTGTAGTGTACAGAAAATTTAGTATTTCAGCAATGTTTTCTCCCACAACACACATTTGCATGGATAATGGAATCGCATTCCAGCAATGTGGGCATTTGTCAACAGTGCCACGAGTACTGAAATTAAATGAATGCTTAACTAAATAATTAGAAGTTACTCTAAATGAAGTTGCGCGAAACAAAATATGTTTCTTTTTATACGCCACCATTACAACACGCTGCGTTGCAAAACAAAATGGGATTAGACTGGTCACGTCAGCTGATTAGATTTCTTGGACAGAGTAGGTGTCCACGTCATTCGCGGCGCCTCCTGTAGCATTCTTCGCGTACTCCAATGTGCAGATATAGGGGCACAAAGGACACTCTAGCAAGTGGGAGCACCACATCCACACTGAGTGTCGGAAGGGTCTTTAATCCCCAACGATAAATATGCCACTTAAAAAAATTTGCCCACGGCTTCATAGATGGTTCTTGTGTATTTATTATGTTGCTGTCACGAAGTGCCTTGTTATCTGTGAATTCTAAAGTTGTAGTAGTCAGTCAAATATTTACTACCAAACAGCCAGATTTTAGCCACACGGTTATTCAATCTAAACATTCTAGTTAAACATGGAAACCTCATCGCAGGAGCAAACAGAAATCTTATCGTAGCAACGCCACGTGCCTTACTTCGTCAATAAAACAACAACAAACCGCTGGTACCTACCTACTCTTAGAATCTATTGTATGATGAGTCACCCCGTCCATCTGGTCATAAAAATTGCATCATGCCTTGATTGACGTGCACTAGGGCACTGATAGTCACCATAAAACTTAATCGATATTGCATTGCACTGGTGTACCTATAAGTAGGTTCTATATTATTATTTCGTATGAGATATTTATGTATTGTAAAAGGGTTCACACCCTTTGAAGAATTGACTGTGAAGATATTTTATGTGTATTCTTAATAAGCCTATACCGTTTCCAGTACTGAGACACGGGCTTCCTATCTGTGAAAGGGATTGTTGTTACTCATTTGTGTCAGTAGTGAGGAAACGCACATCTTGGAATCAAAATTTTAAGACATGTTTGTGTCATCCACCAAGCCGTACTGGGCCTCTATAGCTATCTATAGACCCTCACACAGAAGAAGCCTGTGTCCCCCAAGTTGCGGGACACGTTTTAGTTGTATTTATAACGCATTGTGAAATCATGTATCATTATGTAATCATGTATTCGACGGCACGTTAAGAGGCCCATGGGCGGCATAAAAACTCTGACACCAGGTTAAGCACTAACCACACGATAAAGAAAGATTGTGAAATGCAAACTCAGTTAAGGAGACCAATATTTACTTGTCGGATTGTCAGTATTTATCCCGTCAAACTAGAGCATTATGTGGGCAGATGATGAATTTCGTGCAAAGAGATCACACTGCGTGCAAAACACAGCGTTTATTAATCCTAATCAATTACTTGAAGTTACAACAAAACAATAACACTGGGCACAATGAATCTGGCACAGTTCCGGGACGTCTCGACTCCTCTGCGATCAGACACTTTATGTCCTTCTCACCGCAAGCTCGAAACATCACGACTCTGTAGAGGCGCGCTGTAGGGGTGGGTAGACTTGCAATAGGTCGCATGATGCCACCACTAGGCGCGCCTGCGATTCATTCAGTGTCCATACTAATAACCGGATCCGACATACTAATTAAATTATAGATCTTTGAAAGTAAGGAATACTCAAGATTGTTCGTGTTCTGTAATGAAAGACGCAATCTCGGCCAGCGCTCCCTATCTCCCAGATCGACCGTCTGCAGCCGTTTAGCCACAATCTGCTCAACGTCCAATAGATAGAACAATGACCCAATTTATCGCATAGAAACCGCCTCATTGGTTCAAGCTGAGTGCAAGCTCGCTCCACAATCCCATTTCTATTCAAAAGTATTAGAACATAACGACCCGTAGTTCGTTACATAGAGTAGGAATGTGTACAAGGGAAACCCTTATGCAAGCAAAGTAAATACCTTCCATGGGACGTAGATACGTTTAACACAAAATGCATCCAAACTCCGAAACACGTCAATTTTAACGCGCGAACGGGTGACTCTTCCACCCGCACATGTGACTCTTCGACAAGGTCTTCCCCATAATCTTCCAACCCTTTCGTCACTGCGGTTTTCTCGGGCCAATCTCTCATAAACGCCGCTAAGTCACAACGTCATCAATATGTTATGTTAATTCAAAAAAATTTGGGTTCAATACAAACGTCCTGTGCGACGCACGTACGCGCTTGATCCAGGCAAGATCATTGAGTCATTATTTCACTTGAATCAGTGCATGCACAAAGGAAACTAACGAGGAGGTTCTTTTCTCTATTATCTTGCTCTATGGTCGCTGCTGGATCTAAAGCGTTTGCACCGCAATCCGTACCGCTTGAACATCGTATGAAGCAATTTGTACGGTATCCATGATAAGCGGTTGTCACGGCTGTCGACCGACTGATAAGAGTCGTATGCTCTCGTTATTATTTGTTTTACTTGAGAAGTGGTTAGGGTAACTGTTGTTTGTACTAGTAGAAAAAAATGCCCCTTTTCACTAACACTAAGTGACACCAAAATGAATGCCTAAATATGATTCCATTGTCGAAATTTCAACTGCGTCTCAGCGTTGAGTCGGGCGTTGAAATGAAATTCTACAGTGTGCTTTTATCCTGCAGGCATAAGCAGTAGTTTTTCTGAGAGAAAGCAATTTACAAGTAATTCCTTTGCATTTAATAGTTGCTAATTAACGCCCCCGTGCTAGTGATAGTTTTCAAGGTGATTTAAAGGATTCTGCCGAAAGGATGGGTAACAGCAAAATGTTATGCCACGACATATTATGTACCTGTTCCTTTTTCGATGATGTCGATGTAATAGTGGTTTTCTGGATAAAAAGTTCTTAGGAGATATTTTATGTGTTTAGCCTTTTTAGATGACACTTGAGTTAACTTAATTTCAACTATGTTCTAGTATTGTAAACTTTAACGTTAAAATTTGGACATCAGAAGAGAAGTTTTTTATGCTCAGAAGAATAAGGTCGGATATACAAAACTCTGTATATTGGTACATCCGAGTTTATGCTTCCGATGTCGAGGAATATATGTACTTTTAGTTTTTGTTTTATTATGTCCAGTCTAGTTCATGTTAACACGAAACAACATCTATAACAAGAGCGAAGCGCAGCTGTGTCTGTCCTCGCTCACTTCGGGACCTTTTAAAAGAGGTCAATTGATGAACCAACTCAATATTGACTTAGCGGCCAATTTGAGACGATTTGTGTTTATCTTTCATACAAGGAGTTATCTTAGCTTTCTATTTTTTAGGACACTGCTTGATTACCCTATAATGTTTTCGATCTCATCACTACGAGCTCAGTGCCGATTGGTGAATGGCATGTCAAGTTTTTCAATGATAATGATACTGTTAGCCTGCGTCATCCCACTGCTGGGCAAAGGCCTCTCCCCATGACTTCCAGTTGTTTCAATACAGGCCAATATGGATCACTGGTCGCTGGTCTTGACTAGCTCGTCCCGCTATCTTCTACGAGGTCTGCCGCGACACCTTCTGGCTATGTCAGGGCTCCAGGACATGTTTTTCCAATTTTCTTTTTCACTATGTTGCTCTTTACCGTTTTGAGAGCAGTGTTGATGTAATAAATTGCACACTGTAAAAAACTTCTCTGGGTTCGAAACAACGACCACCACTGGCTCCCGATTCAGCACAAATTAATTGCAAAGAAAGTACATATATAAAACGAAAGAAATGGTTCTTTGGCAAATACCTGAAGATGAAAAAGTTATCTTAACATTTTTATTCATTGGCTGAGAAATAGCGTTAGTTTAATTGGAATCTTGATTAGTACGACTCGTAAAGGAAGCGAATTTTAATTGCAGATAATTTTAATTAACAGTATAATTAAAGGACTTTATTGGAAGAAGTTACAATTATGTATGTCCATTTTTACTAGCACCTTGGGATTGCCTATGTATATTTATGTATGTTATTATGCTTTTGGCGCCTGTTACAGAAAAATTTAAAGAAAGTTGTCTGTCTTTGTACCATACATGTAATGAAGAGGGGTAAAACGCAAGTTACTAAAAGAGGGATGGATATAAATGTTGATGGATGAAGAGGGAGAGGAAGGCCAAAGAAAAAATGGATGGATTGTGTGAGGAATGATATGAAAGAGAAAGGAGTACATGATACCGTGACGGTTGACAGGCGAGAATGGAAGAAGAAAACGTGTTGCGCCGACCCCGAGTAGAATGGCACAAGGGCAGGAAAATGATGAATATGCTTTTGAAATGTAAACTGTTGTAAGAGTGCATTTAAGTAAAGAAAAGATGAACGCTGTATTTTTAATTTATTACCATCTTTACTTATTTTGTATTTTTAGAGGCTCAAATATTATTGTATACAGGGTAAATTACATGAGGATGTTCCAACCTAAAATAATAAAGGAAGGGATGGCTTAATTGAGTATCTTATCCCTTCCGGAGTATGTTTGTGAGTTATCCGAAATGTTATATTTTCCTTACAATCTTACTTACGTAACCCAGTCCCTAGAGTTTCTGGTCACTTTCGTAGTTTATTCTGTAATTTCACTTAAGGTGAAGCATCTGTAAACAAAATGAAGAAAAAGTGAATAAGGAAATTAACGATTTTGGATTTCAACACTCTTTCATCCACTAATCGGAAAATGAATTAAAAGGGGCAGGTGGCAACTATTATTCCCATCGAGTGAAGCATCTGATATCGGTTAATCCTGTCGATATGTCGGAAAAAGGTGTGGTAGCTGGAAAGTATTCCGAACTTAATGGAACTTTAACAGGTTGTTTGGGGGTACACTAGGAAGACTATCCTAAGTTTTCGACCTCGAGGACCCTGTGCTAACTGGGGGTGGGGGACAAAAAGCTCAAAATTTTATTTTTTCACTTTTTCTCTTAAACTGAGCAAATTGTATGTACCATATTGAATGATGCCGATCAAAGTTAGTCAAAGTTTATTAAAATGTAACAAATAGCATTACCATTTTATTACCATAATTTCTATGTTTATTATGTTGATCAGTAATCAATATCAATGTCTTGGAAAAGCTATGATCACCCCCCTACCCTCAAACGTGACGATGTCACATTATAATGTAAGAAACGTTTTGTTAGAAACCTTATCTCACACCAAGAACCCCATCGTTGTATACACAATATGATGTCACCTGAGGAGGGGAGGGATGGGGTGCTGTTAGGGGCCCGCTGACCGAGAACCTGTTGTAATGTTATTTCCACATTTTTATGCCTGGTCATCATCCTACTGTGAATTCCTATGACTACAGTATGTACAGTAACTCCTTGTTTATTCATAATAGGCTAGCGGATACCCGGTCTGTGCTACTACGCTATAGTGCTTAATGAATTGTTTTAGTACTTAGTCTAAAATCATCTTTGCATTATTGTCTTTCTTCTGAAACGGTTTGGGACACATCAGTTGGATGGTTTCAAAGTTTAGAACGGACATAGGTAGAAAAAAAAATGTGTTTTATAATATATATAGATTGCAGGTGTTATGTACAGTCAAGTGTTACTACACCTTTACACCACCAATATAAGCTGAGCTCCGATTTGTACTAAGTGTTATATAAAGGTCCATGGGGTCCATAGTCCACACTGTAAAGGTTCAAGAGCTCTTGAAGGTACATATGTGAGATAAATTTAGGCTGCGAAAATCTTGGGAGCTTGGAGGTTGCCGGACCTTCCTCGTCGTCGCCGTCACAGTCCGAGTCTATGGACACGTCTTCCTCATGATATTGATGAGTGATCAATAATTCACATATAAATTATGGTAACAAATAGTTATAATATTTTTACATTTTTACATAAGAAACTTTGATCGGCTGTTTCTCCGTTAATATTAGGCTCGAAATTTTGGATCACCGACAAACTTTCAGGAAATTTAACGTTCTTCAACGTTTTCGTCAAATGTGGGACACAAAATGTGCTTAGTTCAAGAGATATAAGCGAAGAACTAAAAAAAAAAAACAGAAATAAAAGAGGTTATTGCCCATCCAAGTTAGCACAGGTCCTCGGGGTCGACAACTTAGGATAGTCTTCCTAGTATACCCCTTAGCAACCTGTTAAAGTTCCACTAAGTTCGGAATACTTTCCAGGTAAAATTACATAATAATATATTACATCTACTGGACTATAAGCATAGGTACCTACTAAGAGTTTACTAGATCAAATTAAAATCTTGCTATTAGTAAGATTACACTAATTTCATCGTGTATTATTGTAATTCTAGTGGTTATTACTACATAATTACACCAATTACCTACTATTAAGTTTACGTTCAACGATCTAGACTAATCAAGTTACTGCCATCAATTATTATGTATGTATAAGCTAGATTATTGCCCATGTTTTATAGGTAACGACGCGTTCAAGTCTATCATCATGTGCCTAACCTTTTCCCAACTATGTTGGGGTCAGCTTAGAGTTTAACCGGTTCCAGCTGATTACCATTATTTTACATGGAGCGACTGCCTATCTAACCTCCACAACCCACTTAGTACTGGGTAATACGATACCCCTTGGTGAGACTGGTTGTCTGACTTTCGGGCCATTGACTACCTGTAGCGACTGTCAAAGATCTGCAAATGACAGCCGCGACCAACGGCTTAACGTGTTTTCCGAGCCACGGAGGCAA
This sequence comes from Standfussiana lucernea, assembly GCA_964057025.1. Taxonomy (NCBI): domain Eukaryota; kingdom Metazoa; phylum Arthropoda; class Insecta; order Lepidoptera; family Noctuidae; genus Standfussiana; species Standfussiana lucernea. Next base: position 14,922,853 of record OZ059799.1, read on the forward strand.
CTCGGTATGTAATGAGTGGTCACCCATCCACGGCCCAACCTAGGCAAGCGCGGCTTAACTTGGAGATTGACCCGAGTGGCTGTGATTATTTAGCAACGAGCTTCAGTAAATTTGAACTTCACTTGAAATATTATTTTTACTATATAAAAAGAGATAAAGAGGAGAGAGATGCAGAGAGATCAATCACTCGAAGTCAAACATCGGTCAACTGCGCAGTGTGGGGGGATGGTTCGACAGTCTGATAGAAAAGGGTTGTAAACACTTAAACCCGATTTCCACATTGTAAATATTCTTAAAAGACTTTCCGCAAATATTGGATCAGATTTATTCTTCGTCTGAAGTACTTATTGACTTTGACAAAATATCACTTGTACAACAAGAAGCTTACAAAGGGGACAGAAAATCATCTCAACAATAGAACAAGTAAAGGCATTGTTAAAACTCACTATAAAGTAAGTAACAAGAGCTGATAATTATAACAAAACACAACTTCCATCTTAAAAAAAGAACAGCCATTTTTACCAATTGTCATCTTCTAGGCACCACAAATTAGTTACATAACCTGATGCTTGTTTTCCTTGAAAAGCTAGGCAAAAGTGTACCTAAACTATAGGTGCTTAGATTTCCCAGTTATATGTATGCCCCATGTAATAGGGGACAGCGAACATAATGCCATCAACCGTGCGCAGATCCAGAACCTCATGCTTACCAGAGCGCTTGCGATCACCAGACCTACTAGAATATTTTCTAATTTATAAAACAGAATTCTAATTAAAAAGTCACTTATGAGAAAAGTTTTATTCAAAATATTTTGCATACAAAAGGTAACTGTTGACCGTACCTGCGGCGACACAATAGGAACATCAGCACGAGCCACGAATAATTCTCTACCCTCATTATTAGTAAAGTTCGAACTGTCGCGAGGACGGTAGGGTCCGCAATAAAAAAATCTGGCAACTTTACCCGGACGTGACAACATTACCCTTAACAGTACCCTTCCGAGGGTTGAATGGTGGCAAAAAACGCGCTTGACCTTATCTTCTGTGTGGAATGTAGTTTGTATGACACTACGAAAGTTATTTATAGCTGTTGGACCATTGTGTTTTAGCCAAAATGATTTTGTTGGAATTGAAGTAGGAATTCCGATTTATCATACCCAAACGCTATTTTCCATAAATGCTTAGATAGTTGGACAGCCAGATGGATAGACCAGCACACCCATATTTCGTCAGTTATGTTTAGTTGCATGTAATTAGGTTTGCCAAACGTTGGATTTTTCCGGACAATTTTTATCTCAGTGCACTCCATGGGGAATTCTAAAACTGAAAAATAAAACACAATATTATTTTTTTAATATAAACGTAGGAATCAATGGCACCCATCACTTGTATAAGTAGTTAATATAAACTAAGTTGCGTTTTTATTTATATTTTAAGCAAAGGTTCTGTAACATATACTTTTCTGTTAAGAAATCTCTGTATAGAATTATAGTTCGGAATTTTTTTTAAATGTCCGTAATTCTCTCTGGGAACTTTTTTATAGTTCTGGGAACCCAACAACCGGGTATCAAACCCAAACCTCATGCTCATTAATCCAACGATGAATTTATTATTGCGATTGTCTGTGTATTATTAGTGTATTTGCGTACATACCAAAAACACTCACAAAAGCACCCATAGACACCATCATATACATGCACACTATCACACCCCACACCACACACATAATACTACAATACTATCAATTCTTTCTTTTCCTTCTGTAATTATTAACTTTTTTAAATTTATTTTTGTTAGTCATATCTAAATTTAATTATTGTATAGGTAATCTCAAAATGATATAGTCTAACTATTACCATTTTGGAATAGTCATCTTCTTTCTTCTTTATCGTGTGGTTAGTGCCTAACCTGGTGTCAGAGTTTTTATGCCGCCCAAGGGCCTCTGACTTGGCTTTTACATGCCGTCGAGAAATATCTCTCAGGCATGCTGGTTTCCTTACGATGTTTTCCATCACCAAAGCAAGTGATAATTATAGGTACAATACGCACATAATTCCGAAAAATCAGAGGTGCGTGTCTTGGGTACGAACTCGAGACCTATGACTCGGCAGACCAACGGTCACACCACTAGACTATCACTGCTGGAATAGTCATTATTATTTCTTTATAATGAGCAATCTTTGCCATTTAATTTTGTCCATGGAAGTGAAGTGATTTCTGAGATATGTATAAATAGGTTCCCTACCTAGTTTGGAAGTCAGGCGTTCATTTAGTTTTTATTAGCAGCCTTTTTGTTGGTATAGACATAAGTAGACAACATTGTATTAGGTTGTATTTTTACCGAGTCCAATAAACGATAAACGATAATAATATCTTGGTAGATTTTTTTTTTTTAAATAGCATTAATACCGCTGAAAATGTAAATTTAAAAAATCTTCCAGACGTTAGCGCCCGCAAAATTATCATCACAAACATCTAGGCACAAACATCTGCAAAACTTTCCCGTCTTCTACACAATTTATGATAATTTGATAGACAAAGCCCAGCGTACTGCCAGTAGTCTGCCAGGTTGAGTCCGCGAGTAACATAACATGCATACAAAAGTTTTGAAGCGATGACTGACGAACGACTCATTGTTTAGATGCCTGTTAGCTGCTGTAAACTATGCTTATTTCCACAGTATTATATCTTATGGCATTCTGTCACTCACACTATCATAAAAACTAAAAAGGAAATATTTACTATGTCAAGTATTTGTTGAATTCCCGAGATTTCGGCACTGTTACAAGCACCCTTTGATTATATAATGTCTAGATGGAGCGTCAAGTGCGCGCAAACGTGTCAAAAAGTGTCAACCAACTATTGGTTCACAAGTGCTTGCCCGCCAATCAGTGCAGATCGTGTCATACACCTAAAACTTATCTTATTTAATAAGTCTATTTTTTTATGTGATTTATGGGAGAATTGTAGTAGCCGGTATCATTATTTACGCACACAAAGACATAGACGCATAGTGTAAAACGACGCCTGCACGCACACATACTTGAAAATGTTGACTCGTTTTCTTTGATACGATTGTAGGGCGACGCTCTATCTAGACATTATATAATCAAAGCAAGCACCATGATCACGTATAAACTGAAGTTGTTGCGGGTGGGTGTTTATTAGCAGACAAATCGGTCTACCCTCTTTCTTGTTCGTTTTTTTTTGCGCTCGGGAACTCAAACCAAATACTAAACATGGTAAATATCTTTTCAGTGATAATGACACTAAAAGTTGTTCTGTCAAAACAGTATTTAGACGATGCAAGTCATTTCTTGCTTCGACGTTATTTTGTGACACAGTCAAGAAGCTTGCACCGTGTAAAATAGGTCTTTAGATATACACGATCAAGAAATGTTAAGCAGCTACTTGTCCTTTATAAAACGGTTTAGAATTTGATCAATGTAAATACGACATAATTAATCGTATAAAAATACACGATTAACGTAATCAGACGTACCATTAGATATCTGTTACAAAACTTGCAAATAGAATATAACAAGAACAACAAGAACTTAATACATAGGTTCGCACCGGTACACCTGTTCTGCATAAACAACATTTGAGAAATAATTATTGTTCTGTATTCCAAAACAACATACTTTTCACCGACTTTCTGAGTTAATAGCTATTATAAGTAAACAAGACGACTTAAGAAGTTCCACATAAGTACCCAAAACTCAGAATTAAGGAGATGTTACCGTTCTGTAGTGAAGTCATCAAGTCACATTAAATAAGATGCTTCAATGATCAAGTACCATGATATCTTGTATAGAGTGTATAATTATGTATAATATTAGTCTTCTTCTTTATCGTGTGGTTATTACCTAACCTGGTGTCAGAGTTTTTATGCCGCCCATGGACCTCTGACATGGCTTTACATGCCGTCGAGAAACAACTCTCAAGCATGCTGGTTTCCTCACGATGTTTTCCTTCACCGAAGCAAGTGATAATTATATGTCGGAGAAAGCGATAACTTTTAAACATCAAGTTGCTGATTTGACCATTGTAGTAGGGGTAAACGCCGTGACGTCAGATGTTGTTTTAATGGCGGCACGTGGACAGAGTCGTTTTGTAGAGTGGGGATTGTGCCGAGATCACTTTTGCTCGGAACTCCAACCAAGTCACTCCTTCAGAACGAAACTGTCGGTTTGCCCATTTTGTGGAGATTATTTGTTAGTGTTATTTAATGTAAATTTGTGTTAAATAATAAACTGTGATTTTTGTGTACCGAAACCGAAACTATTATTTTAACATTTCATCATGAACCCGGTACCACCGAACCCTAATGACAACGGCGCTATCGCTCAGCCATCGCTTACGCCGTCATCAGAATTGGGATCTGGACTCGATTCCCACTGGCGTGCTATGTTCGAGATGCAGCAGAAGAACACGATGCAGCTGATCGAAGCCATCAGGACACCAACAGTGGCACCTCAGATCATGCTGCCAGAAATTAATCCGGAGCTACCAGATACCGATCCACGTGCTTGGTGCGATACTATCGATATTTGCCTCGACGAACGTCCACTGGAGGGTGCATCGCTCTGAGCAAAGCCCTGAAAGGTAATGCGTCATCGTGGCTGTCGCAGATTTCGCATGCAGGCATGACGTGGCAGCATTTCCGCGACTTATTCCTTGCGCGTTATGCATCCACTGAAACTCTTGCTGCATCGCTTGTTAACATCCACAACGGCCGGCCGAAGGAGGGCGAATGTCTCGTAGCGTACGCCAGCCGCCTAATTGCGAAATTATCGGCGAAATGGAAACATCTGTCACCAGAAGAAATAACGGTATCGTACGTACTTGCCCATACATCTCAATTTGATACTCGTTTACATCGCCTCGCTTTCACCACTGAGATTCTTGATCGGAATAAGTTGCTGCAAGAGATGAAGTCATTGATCTACTTGAAACGGAAACACACTGAAGATCATCCCGCTACGACAGACGTTGAACGCTTCAAGTGTACACAAACAAATTCATTCTTGTGTAATCATTGCAAAAAGCCTGGGCATAAGGCCATAGATTGCCGCCTTAGGAACGCAAGAATGAACTCCACTCACTATAACACGTCACAATCCAATTCTACGCGAGGGGACAAGCCGATGACTCCCACAGCCGCAAGCACTACAAAGCCGCCGGCTTCTTCGTTTAAGAAACCCATCACTTGCTTCCGATGTGGCGAGAAAGGTCACATCTCCTCGCAGTGCAGCCGACCTGGAACGAGCACAGCCATAGGCGCTCACGGGACCAGCGATTCCGGTCCGAGCACGGTCCCGTAGCGACGTGTGGACAGTTGTGAGGTTCGCGGCGTCCTTGGACAGCTACAACAATCCGGTGAGTCGTTTTCATTTTGTTTTGATTCCGGCGCCGAGTGTTCTCTCGTTAAACAAAATGTAGCTTATAAATTCTCGGGCAAACGTTCACTTTCAACCGTGCAAGTAATAGGTATCGGTAATAATTCGAATGTTTTTAGCACTGAACAAATTCTTAGTGATGTTGTGGTCGACAATAACGAACTGTCAATTTTATTTTACGTACTACCCGACGATTGTATGAAATACGATGTTATGATCGGACGCGATATTTTGACACTTGGCTATACGGTACATTTAACTGAATCTACCCTACGTATTTCGAAAGTCACAAATGTAGGTTGTTGCTATTTACCTCCCGTAATTGATCTTTACAATGTTGATTCTGATATTTCAAACGAAAACAAGGACCGGTTGACGTCCCTTTTGAATGAGTATTCGAATGCTTTTATCAATGGTTTACCGTTAACTCGAGTGACTACGGGTGAATTAAACATTCGTTTAGTGGATCCAGCACGTACGGTACAACGTCGCCCACATAGGCTTAGTCTCCATGAGCAGCCAGCACTATTAAAGCTTTGAAGTCCAGCGTTGCTTTATTTGGCTCTCCTAGTCTTATAATCGCCGACCAAGGTCGTTCCTTTGCCAACAAAGTGTTGAAGGAGTTTTGCGATTCACACAACATTTCCTTGCATTTAATTGCTACGCGATCTAGTCGCGCGAATGGTCAAGTCGAAAGGGAGATGGGTTTGTTAAAGGGTATGCTAACCGCGGTAGAGACGTCGGAAAGGTCGTGGCAGGATGCTTTGGACGATGTACAGTTGGCTATCAACTGCACAATGAACCGTGTTACGAAATCAAGCCCCTTAGAGCTTTTGATAGGAAAAGTTGCTAGGCCTCTGACAGGCCTCTAACGCTAATGGCTTATAACGACGATGATGAAACTGGAATTGACCTAACAGAAGCGAGAGAACACGCGGTGGACGGTATTGAGAAGAGTGCGGCTTATGAAAAAGCCCGTTTTGACAAAAATAAGACCAAAGTAGTTAATTTCTCAAACTCAAAAACTCAAACTCAAAGCATTTATTTCAATTAGACCATTACAGGCACTTTTGAATGTCAAAACACAAAAAAATAAACTAAGCTACAGTCCCAGTCACAGGGCATAATAACTTGTGAAAGTACTGTAGTTGCCCATTCGAAAGCGTAGATCTCTATGGAGAAGAATGGGCAAGAAACTCCATGGACACTCTTTTAAATCATTATGTTGTTACAAAGTCTCGGTTACATCATTCATGTCGAGATTAAACATACATGTGAGAACGATGTAGAAAGACGTGCGAGTAAGAGCGTCCAGAATAAAAAAGATAAAATTAACAATTCAAAAATACAATAATCCATGGCAGCTGCGAGATGACCAGTCACAACTGACAGCGCCCGTTCACGAACATGACGCATGGATCAGCCATCATTCAACTCAACCATTTTGGAGGGAACTAAACGACCCGACACACGCGCCACCATCAGCGAGACATTTGAGTGAGCATGACATTTCTCAACCGCCAGGGCAAATTCGAGTCAGTAAAAGATGTAAATGGTAGCTTTATCGTACATAGAACTCACACATGTGCTATGCAATTATATAATACTAAGAGACTGAATCTATACAATGCAAAGATATGTTTACAATCTTCTGCAGCTTCCACAATAACTTCACAAGGTAATCAATTAGTTTGCCCCTATGGTTGTGGAGCAGGACCAGCATTGAGCCAAGCATTTTTATCATCAATGTAATCTCCCAACTTATAGTATGCTTGCCTACATAGTGTGCGTTTTATACAAGATTTAAATTTCGTCTCATTCAGTTGTAGAATGCCGGGAGGAATTTTATTGTAACATTTTAAACAGTACCCCATGAAAGATGAGTCTACTTTAGCTAGCCTGAAACCTGGCTGAACTAGATGGTCCCTGGTTCTAGTATTATAGTGGTGTCTGTCGCCTCTTTTACTAAATAAATGCAGATTTTTCCTAACGTACATGATGTTTTCATAGATGTATTGACAAGGTACTGTCATGATGTTAATTTCCTTAAACAGTTCTCTTAGAGAATCGCGCCTACATAGATTATATATGGCTCTGATGGCTCTTTTCTGCAGAATAAATATAGACTCGATGTCTGCAGCCCGTCCCCATAGTAAAATACCGTAAGACATAATACTATGAAAATAACTGAAATAGACTAGCCTCGCGGTATCTACATCAGTAAATTGACGGATTTTCCTAACAGCATATGCTGCTGAACTCAGCCGTCCTGCAAGAGATGTTAAATGAGGACCCCATTGTAGCCTTGAGTCGAGCGTGATCCCTAAGAAAACAGTTTCATCGACGAATTCTAGTTTCTCTTGATTCAATACTATGTCACAATCACTAGTTTTGACATTTGGTAGGGCAAATCTTATGCACTTAGTTTTTTTCCCATTTAATACTAAATTATTCGCGGTAAACCAATTATGGACTTGCAGTAGGGCGCTATTTACGTCGTCAAGAATTGTGGCACGTCTGTTTATCTTAAATATCAAAGAAGTATCGTCGGCAAACAACACCATTTGTGGTTGGTTTTTAAATAAATGGGGTAGATCATTAATATAGACTAGAAAGAGGAAAGGACCCAATATAGAGCCTTGTGGTACACCCATCCTTACTTTTAAACCCATTGAATTGACACCATTTATTTGTACTTGCTGATGTCTATCGTTTAAATACGATTTCACTAAACTGAGTGCAAGTTTCCCCAAACCATAATGCTCAAGTTTAAAGAGAAGGGTTTCGTGGCTTACGCAATCGAATGCTTTCGAGAGGTCACAGAAGATTCCTATGGCATCTTGTGCCTCTTCCCACGCAGTGAATATGTGTTTTAATAATGTGACACCGGCGTCAGTCGTACAACGTCCTTTGGTGAAACCATACTGTTTCTCATGTAAGATCTTATTGGTATTAAAGTGGTTAAGCATCTGATTAAGCATTACCTTTTCAAACACCTTGCTGAAAACCGGCAATACGGATACGGGTCTATAATTATTCGTATCTTTACTGTCCCCGGATTTGAAAAGTGGTATTACCTTGCTGTATTTCATAAGGTCCGGGAAGACTCCTTGGTCTACACACAAATTAAATATTAAGGCTAAGTACGGTGCTATAGTCTCAATAATAGCTTGACAAACTTTAATAGACATTCCCCATAGATCTTCCGTTAATTTGATTTTGATTTCCTTAAAGGCTTTAATGACTGCTATGGGGTTTATATGCTTGAATTGAAACTCAACCGGACAGGCTGAAACGTTCGCTCTTAATAAATCAATAGAAAGCGAGGGTGAGGAATTTAAGGTTTCGGTAGTTTTAAGTGGGATACCGGTAAAGAAATCTACAAATTCTTGAGCAACTTCGCTTTTAGAGCTTAGAAGACCACGTGAGGTCTCTAGTGTGATATCATTATTATATTTTTTATTTCTATTAGTTTCACTATTGATAATTTTCCAAACCGTCTTTATTTTATTATCGGCTGATTTAATCTTGTTGCTAATGAATAAGGCTTTAGCTACCTTGCAAGTGTTTTTAAAAATTTTTGAGTATGTCGCTACATATTTATTAAAAGTTTCTGAGTTGATATAAGGCTTAAGGCCGTACAGCTCAAACAATCGCTCCCTACTTTTCCTGATACCCTTAGTTGCCCAGTCACTGAACAAAAACTTTGGGCAAATAGATTTAGTTTTAATTTTTATTGTATTATTAAACTCTGTGTAAACTACCGAAAAGAATTCCTCATAAAATTTATTTACATTTTCTAAAATATATTCCGGAATGCCTAAATTACCAATTAAGTTATTATTAAAATTATTCAAATTGCTGAGTGTTATTTGTCTAGATTTTATCTGGATTTTTTGTAATGGTGTGTACGACTCGAAAACAACGGTTTGACCGCTGTGATCAGAAGGAAGGTAATTTACAATGGATTTATCTAAGTAGTCGCAACAACAAAAAACATTATCAATACATGTAGCAGTATTTTTAGTAATTCGGGTTGGTTCCGAAAACACGTTTAACAAATTAAATGATTTAAAAAGATGTAATAATCTACTGCTATTTGAATTTTTCTCTAAAATATTAATATTAAAGTCACCACAGATAACTAGTGATTTATTACCAGTTGCAAGTTTTGCTAAAGCATCCTCCATTACTGACTCAAATAAAGAGTAGTTCTGATAATTTGGGGGTCTGTAAACGCACACTATTACATGCTTATCTAGCTCAACACAAGACAGTTCAATATTATGCTCAACCGATAGATCAACAATATCATTACGAGACTTAAATTTAATACAATTTTTAACTAAGATTAATGAACCCCCACGCATCTTAGATTTCCGGTTAAAGCAACTGCCCACACTGTAATTTGCGTAATTAATTAGCATTTCAAAGTCTTTTAACCAATGTTCAGTGAAACAAACAATTTCAAACTTAGTTTTTTCTAGAAACAATTCAATTTCTAATTGCTTTGAAGAGAAGCCTTGAATATTTTGGTGAAATAATTGCATAGAATTCTGCTTAGCCCCTTTTTTACATTTAGCTATTTGAGAGCAAGAAGGTACCTGTGTGTTGTCAGTTAGCGTAACATTTATGTTACTGGTATCTTCTGTTGTCTTACTAACTAGTTTAAATGAGCATCCGGAGTGAGCTCCAAGACTCCTATGCCCTCACAAGACAATGAGACCCTACTACTAGTGGACCCTACTGGAGAATCTTGTACACATGGATCCTCCTTTGTAAAAAAATTGTAAAAATGAATATTAGTATTATTACTAATAGTCGCAGTGTTAATAATGGAACTAAACATAGACATACTACTTATGTCTGAGTGAATATTATATGCTAATAGCCGAGCTATTTTGTGTCTACAACTAATAGGTAGATACACATTACCCCGTGTCGACCTAAGTTTATCAACAAAACTGTTGACATCAAGATACACAAGTTTGTCACTATAGTGACCTACTAAGAAATCTACATGCTTATTCAGCATGTGAATATAATTGTTTTTCCTATTTGACAATTTTTCAAAATATGGGAAAGCACACAATATTATTTTACGACAATTCAACTTTAACAACTCAGTTACACTGTCCGTGATGTCTTCTTTTTTAATTTTTAAACTATTTCCTATAAATATAGTTATGTCGGTATTACTATTATAAACATTTCTAATTACTGATGCCATTATCTGTTTGTATGTTGCCCCTGGCATACAATGATTTTGATTGGGAAAACTCAGGTTATTACTAACTAATTTACCTACACCTCTTCCTATACTATCTGAGAACATTACTGAACAAGAACAATTATGACTATCATATATCTCTGGCTGTACCACTTGTAAATAATCTATTTCTTGGTTGAGTACACAGTCCTGAGATAAATTCTCAGCCTGGGATGGGTCCTCCATTACCTCAGGCAAGATAGTATCATGGTTGTTAACTGACTGACAGCTGCATTGACACATTACTAACTCATTTGCTGCAAGAATGTGTTCCCTAATTTGGTTCTGAGAACTCACATACCTACTGGAAAGGGAACTAAGTGAGTTCTGAAGTACCTGTATTTCAGCCTGCAAATGCTGAGTATCAATTTCATAAATTTTAATACTGTCTTCTAATTTTATTTGATAATTATTTAACTTATTAACTAAATCAACACGCTCTTTCCTCAGTGGAATATATTTGGAAAAGTGTTTATGTTGTTTCCTAAATTGATTACATTTTTTAATTATTCTGTTCAGCTTAGCATATTTTTTTATTTTCTTATTGCTAACTGTATAATTATGTTTTAGTAGGGAATCTTCAGTCAGATCAATAGTTAATAAGGAAGGGGACATACAATTACTATTTAATAATTCATTATATAAGATGTTCGTTTCTTTTACCTGAGTACATTCTTTTTCTTTCTGTAACTTTAATATACAACTATTGGCATGAATTAACTCATCTTCTAGGTCCCTAATTTTATTTAAAGCCTCCTCATATAAGTTACTACAATTATTGAAACCATCCGTGACCACCTTCAGTTGATCCCGTTCATCAACAACGTCCAAGTATTGCTGATGTAGGACTACTAGCTCCCGCTTTAAGCTTGAGATTGTGCCATTAACCTTATCAACTTCCACCTCACTCTCTTCTCTCTCCTGTAACAGTTGTTGGACTTGGAGGTTTGATTCTTTAAGCTCTTGGAGGGCCGTTCTCAATTTTAGCTCCATATCCTGAGCGGTAGCCTTACGGGTCATCACAGGCATGGTTTCAGGATAAGTCACTGAAAATTAGAAGTAAAGAAACGGTGAGAACTAATAGAATAAACTAATTAAGAAAAGTTAGCGATGAAAGGGGGAGAAATAGGGAAAAAGTTCAATTATGAAATGAAATGAGGTAGGCTACTATATTAGCTTTAAAAGATTAACTATATATTCAATGTATCTAATTGAATATTGAATTTAACTAATTGTTTTGTCGTAAGGTACCTATTACTTTTCCATAAGTGGGTAGGTAGCTTTGAAAAGATAAGAATAAAAAAACTTAGTTTATTAACATATTACTATAAGACAAAAATGCACAGCAATGATCATAAACGTTATATTCATGAATTAATATTTAAAAGACCGATATAAACAATAGACTTATGGAATTAATCTCACTGTTTTTTTTTATTTATTATACCGGTTGTCAACAAAGCGATCTAAAACCAGTACAGGGTAATAAATCAGCAAAAAGATATACTGGAAATTGGCATAGATGTGTTACAGATTTAAAGTGACGATTGTGTGCTGTTATTTAATAAAAGTAAACAATACTTCCCCTGAATTATCCGTAAAATCCGCAGTTAGAACGTCAGCTGTTGATTTTAGGTTACCGGTAACTTTTATTTTCGAAAACTTAATTAATGATCAAGGAAACAATTTTCCTATGTATTTACGCATTTATTATACGTTTGCACAAATAGTTACACCTTAATCTAACTTATTTACTAATTAAATTTAATTTTAAAATACGGATCAAAAATTTTACATGTCACTTGGACAGTGTTGCCAATGAACCTCTGTGTTGGTGATTTGGTTTTAATTCAAAATGAAGAACGGAATCAGACTAAATTAGACCCCAAATATAAGGGACCGTTTAAAGTTGTAGAAGTACTTGACGGTGATCGTTATCTTTTAAAATCTTTGAATGGTAATAGAACCTACAAGTACGCTCACGATCGTATACGAAAGATGCCTCTAAGTAGTGTTCCTAATGAGTTAAACGTAGAGGACGGTGATGAAAGTACCTCCACCGAGTAGTAGACACATACCATGGCTATTTGGTCGCACCGTACGCACTAGTCTGTAGTCGTAACTGCAGCTCACTTGTGAGCTGTTCAGGGGGCGATGGGCAGCTGGTGGTACGGCGGGGACCTGGGTCTCAATGGAGACTATTGTTGTTTTGGTCTTGTACTGACCTGGGAGTCGCAGACTCTATGTGATGTGTGTGGTCGTATCACATGAGGTGATGACGATATGGGTGGCATAAGTGTCACTAGCTGCTGCGGCAGCTGGGCCATGAGCGTTGTATGTGATCGAAGTTGATTTAGTTGCTGAGTAAATATGATTGAGACTTAGAGGAACCTTTTGTTTGATAACTGTTATTTTCAAGTTATGCTATTCCATAAAGATGTGGTCAGGTTGACCGAGTCTGTACTGTTGCTCCAAATTTGACTGTTTGGTTACAGGTACTCACGAGGACGTGTAACTTGTCAGGCTGACCGTGTCGGAGAAAGCGATAACTTTTAAACATCAAGTTGCTGATTTGACCATTGTAGTAGGGGTAAACGCCGTGACGTCAGATGTTGTTTTAATGGCGGCACGTGGACAGAGTCGTTTTGTAGAGTGGGGATTGTGCCGAGATCACTTTTGCTCGGAACTCCAACCAAGTCACTCCTTCAGAACGAAACTGTCGGTTTGCCCATTTTGTGGAGATTATTTGTTAGTGTTATTTAATGTAAATTTGTGTTAAATAATAAACTGTGATTTTTGTGTACCGAAACCGAAACTATTATTTTAACATTTCATCATGAACCCGGTACCACCGAACCCTAATGACAACGGCGCTATCGCTCAGCCATCGCTTACGCCGTCATATACAATACGCACATGATTCCGAAAAATTAGAGATGCGTGTCTTGGGTTTGAACTCGAGACCTATGGCCTAGTGGTGTGACTGTTGTACTTGGCAGTACAACAGTCACACCACTAGGCTATTACTACTTATTTTGATTAATGACAAATCGGAACGGCAAAAATGTGACAGTAACGTTAGGTACATTATGTACTTCTAGTATAGGCACTGGTGTCCGTCGAATTTTTGAAGACTGAAATAAACCAAGAAAGATCCTCTGCCTATCATTTACAAAAGTACCTATCCTACTCTTGACTGAAAAAAAGGTACAATTTCATAAGAGTCTATTTTGTGTAATAAACATCTGTTTGAGTGTCGAGCTCCAGTTGTGATGCTGGTGGTCTCGACTTAATAAAACTGCTGTCTTTCGATATGGACCATAATTTTAACTTGGTTACAATAAATAAGAAAGGGCCGATGTATGCACACGATAAGTGACGGCGAGCGAGTGTCCTCGGTATGTTCGAGGGCCCAGCGTTAGGTGGGACGAGCGGGCGATGCGATGACGTAGGATCGTATGACATGATCCCACTGGCCGGCGCGATGTGATGATCCGGAACAACATGCGAACATGAATGTTTCTTTGACCAGACATGTTTTATGCTGACATGTTTCAATAAGTAATGGTGTACCTTTCTGTTTCTTTCTTATTTATGAGACAAAGGTTCTCAACACAGACGAGAATTTTAAAAATTTGAATTGAGAAAACGAATACTGGAAAAGTATGGCTTTTGGCAAAATAAAAGACAACGATCACTCTTATTAAGCCTCCTAATTATGACTTTAAATCTCTTAATGCGACGCTAATAAAAAAAGGGGGACCCAATTCCACTCCGACAAAGAATTACGACATCCATTATTTATGTCTCCAACATACAGTCAAATTGGGCTAATTGTTGTCAAATGACTTTGGTGACCCGAATACCTTTTAAAATATGACTTGTCTTACCGCTTCGCCACGAGCTAACGTAAATCGTAACGTGAGACGCCCTCAGGCTCCGTAGCAGCTGGATGGAAGTTGCCAAGAATCGAATTAAGTGGATTGAAGTGGCCTAAGCCCAACAGTGGACTGCAGTAGGCTGGTGATGATGATGATGTCAACGCATATTTATTTTTCCATTAGCGTTAACGCTATGAGCAGTAAATCAGCAGCTAAATTATTTCTTGTTCCGATATCTTTAACGTTGGTAGAGCTATTTACTTCTTCTTCAAAGGATTTGACCAAAGCGTTCACTCGCCACCACTGCGTTTTCCAGACATTAAACATTAAAATGAAGTATCGCGTTATTATTAAAGCCTCCGGCAACAACTGTAGATGCCTTTACAAACAAGTCAGTCTTTTGTAGTCAACCTGTCACTGACATCATGTAAACTCCAGTAGTCAACAACCTTTTAAAAAAATCCGACTACCTAAATTATTTTTCCTTTTGTACAGCCGTTAGCGTTAGCGTAAAAAATAATGATGTTTCAGTAAGAATGGCTAAAAATAAAACAATGTTTTGTAGTTTCTAAGATCAGAAGGCTTTGTGAACTGTGTTTTTCTTATCAACTTTTTACGTTGTTTAGAAAAATAATTAATCAATTCAACCTAGCTTTTGCCTGCGCCTTCGCCCGCGTGAAGGACGGAAATTATCCCACAGGAACGTGCTACTGGGACAATAAAGTATTTTATGTCCTAACCAGGACCAGGAATAGGATAAATACGTGACCCGGCTATGATCTAAAGTATAAATGCGGTAGGCAAGGGTGCTCACAAAGTTAGCATTTATAACATTAGTAGGTATGGGTTACGTAATTTTGGTAAACCCTAGCATTACCAAAATTCCTAATTACCCTTTTATCACTTGAGTCTATAAACATGAGTGTACAACCACAAAACATATTTCGCTTAACCAATTTAGTACCGATAAATTAAAGCTGTTCTGTGGTGCAAAACATTTGTATCGCGGTGTCCATTGTCAACTGAATTTAAATTACGTGCGTAATAGGAAACACTCCGGGTGTTTCCTATTAGCGGTTTAATTAGTACTAAGTATTATTGTGGTACTGAATGAGAACGTATTATGAACCTAATTAGGCCTAGGTTTGTGTTGTATTTTGGATACATGTTGTTTTTCTTACACGCACATTTGCAGAACAAAAATCCAATTTCGAAAAAAAATATAAAAAATCCAAAACCAGTTTTCATCTACCATTTTTCATTTTAACAAATAAATCGAGAAAATTAAATAAAAAAAATTTGCCTATAATAACAATAATTTTGCTTATTAAATTTTTTTTTGCCTATAAAGTCTCACAGACGACTGCAGACCTCTTTTCTGTGACAGGGGTTGCCAAAATCGAATCGGTTTCTTCTAGGCAAGCGTGCTCCGCCCTAGGCTGCATCATCGCTTCACATCAGACGACATGCGGTTAACCGCAAGCCAATTTGTCACACGTGCTGGTTGATAGATGCAACATCATGTCTTCGAAGTTTTGATTCTGGTTGGACATGCCAATTTCTTCAGGATGTTCTTCATCACCGTTTTCAGAGCAGCGTTAATGAAATTAATTCCATAAAGTAACATGATTGCCTGGGTTTCGAACCTATGATCTACACCTTCTAAGTTTGTATTTAACCACTGAGCCACCACTGATGTCTAATTGATGAGCAGCGCTCTTTGGTAATTCTTTTTTCTTACTTTGTAACAATGACGTTTATTTTGGCGCAGTGGTTGAGCGATTGGGTAGATGTTGTTCCGGGTCTCGCTGATTGTGTATGTGAGTTTAAATGTTCGGGTACAGGAAAAAAATCCTAGTGAGGGGCAACATTAATAAAAAAAAAAAAAATACCGGTCAAGTGCGAGTTGGACTCGCGCACCGAGGGTTCCGTACAAACCTGTGGGTATATAACTTTTTTTTATATGACGAAACTAAAAATTTACGGTTTTCGTAATTTTTCCTATATCTGTACTATAAGACGTGACTTCGTACAAAATTTCAAGATTCTAAGTTCACGGGAAGTACCCTGTAGGTTTTGATTCCCGTGCGAGTTTCGAAAATTTGCGGAAATTTGCGGCCTAAGTGGCTGTATCTTTTGATTGCGTTGACTTAGAAGGTTGATTTTTCTACAGCTTCCAGGGACAGTAGAACTAAGTATCATATAGAAATTTCAGTTTGATACCTCCACGCGTTCCTGAGAAAAACGGTCTTGACAGACGGACGGACGGACGGACAACAAAGTGATCTTATAAGGGTTCCGTTTTTTCCTTTTGAGGTACGGAACCCTAAAAAAACGTGACATCATACTTTATTTTCCTAAGTCTGATTAAGATTATGCGCTACTGATCTGAGTCATCTTAAATAAACCACATTTACATGTTAGTAAAAGAACAAAGCTAGAATAATCTTCCATCTGCCGATAAAACATCTGCAATCTACGAGTAAATGACAGTTGTTTAGTGTTCGGACAGTAAGCTTTTGAAGTGGTCCGAGTCAAAAGAACGGCAGAACAAGCTGTTTCGCTGCAGCTTGGCTAAGCTGTCAAGCTATCTCTGCCAGCGATAGCTTGAAACTGTTTGAAAAGATGGTATTGTTTAAAAGAAAATCTTCTAAATGATACTGTTATGTGATTCTTAAGACTTCTTGTTATTATTTTGAATGTTTATTTTTTATTTGTTCACAAACGACTTCGGTTTTACGCTAACAAGTTTTTTAACTTGAATTAAAGAACTTTGCTTCTTTATAAACCCACATGAAACTAACAAAGCTCATTCAGTTTAGTAAACATCCATGGAGTTTCTTGCCCATTATTCTCCATAGGATCTACGCTTACGAATGGGCAACTACAGTACTTTCACAAGTTATTATGCCCTGTGGCAGGAACTGCAGCTTAGTTTATTTTTTTGTGTTTTGACATTCAAAAGTGCCTGTAATTTATTTATTTATTATACGTTTTATTTGGGACAACATAGGAGCCATTTTAGTTAGTAGGCACCTTAGATACTACAACTTATACACTAGGATTAGTAAAATAAAAATTAAGAATAACAGAAGAGTTACTGAGTCATGTACTTACGAGGCATTTCATGCGGACAATGATTCCAATGAACAATGATTTGTAATGGTCTAATTGAAATA
This sequence comes from Standfussiana lucernea, assembly GCA_964057025.1. Lineage (NCBI taxonomy): Eukaryota > Metazoa > Arthropoda > Insecta > Lepidoptera > Noctuidae > Standfussiana > Standfussiana lucernea. Next base: position 14,940,583 of record OZ059799.1, read on the forward strand.
AATGCTTTGAGTGTGAGTTTGAGTTTGAACCTCAACGGTTGAACGTGTTTCGATGAAATAAAAACACAGGTAGACTATGTCATAGGATAAAGCATATATATTTTTGTCTCGATAGTATGTTGCCGTGGGATAGTTCCCGACTTCCACGAAAGCGATCTTGCGGGTAAAAGCTAGTGAATATATTTATGAGCAGTTTCGATAATCCATACTTATTGACAGTATATTTTATGTCATGACTAACAATATCGACTCAGGTCTGCAAATAAAAGATTATTTATTTACACCGAAGTCTGACCAAAAATCTGTATTATCCAAAAATATTCTATCTCAAATCTACTTTGAAAGCAATTTCAATAGAGACCACATACCTATCTGAGGCATTTTTATCAATATCGAATAGTCGGATTTTTGCGGTTCGGACCACATTTTTCCACTTTAAATCGGTAAATACCAGTTAGGAGGCTTGCGTGTTTGACGACGAACTACACGTGTTTTATCTTGTGTTTGAAGATTTCTGACACTGTATCGTGTTTTCGTAACAATTAAACTTATGGAAAAAAGAAGACGTGAGTTTTTGTAGGATTGTAAAGTTAGTCACGCTATTGCAGACTGTATTTTGTACAATGACCAGTGCAATTGGTGGCATTAAAACAGAGTTTTTTTCTCATCCTCAGTCCTGAAAAAAGGTTCGTTCTCTTCGTTATTGCGATTTTTTTAGACCATATTTGGGAACCTTTTAGTTACGGAGATATTGGGGGTCAAAGTTCCAAGTTTTAAAAAGCATTTTATTTAATACAAATTTTAAAGTTACAACTTCAATACATCGATCAGCACAATGTTTTGAATGCGTTACATTGAGCCTTACCGTAAAACGTGATTGAATGAAAAAATTGATGAAAGTCGTTTCCCAGCAATAATTTTTCGTAGAGTTATTTAGTTTGATGTCCAGAATGTTGGTTGCCGGCTTCGTGAAGGGTCCGTTGGCACCTTGTAGGTAGACTTAATACAGAACTCAATTATCCATACTTTTTTTAACTCAATTATACATCTATAAAGTCAGTAGACAGAAACCGTCATTTAGGACAACAGCAATAATTCAACAGTAATACTCTAGCTTTCTATTTGATTGATCGTTTGGGACTCTTAACCAATTTATATTACCTATCAATTTAATTTTGTCTTATTGTGTTTTTATTTTATAACTTTAAAAACAATTTTAAAAGTCATTTGAAATCGTTCATGGACATAACTTAATACCTGTAATCATCATCAGTCTACAGCAGTCCAATGGTGGACTTAGGCCTCCTCAATCGCGCGCCACTCAACTCGATTTTCAGCAACACTCATCTAGTTGCTACCAGCCACCCTGCGAAGATCGTCGCTCCACCGAGCCTGAGGGCGTCCCACCTTACGCTTGCCGATTCGCGATCATGTCTGTAATACTCAAAGAATAATTAAGGCAAATGTGTATCTATGGTACACTCATATTTTAGCAGTTTTAATTAAGTCCCATGGATTGTGTATCAACCGGGCAGAAATCCAGACGACTACTGAAAAAGTCCTCATGTCAAAATGCAATACCCTTAACCGTTTGCCCGACTGCAAACCAGTGTTCCCCTCTATTTGAGTACCTACCTAACATCAGTCACACAATATCTCAATGTCTGCAACCAAAACAGGCACAGCTCCGATCAAACACCTACGCACATCATGCAATTTCTATGCCACTCAATGTAGGAACAAACAATACGTATTGTTAGGCGTTGCCATGACAACGCTATTCAACTGTTTTTAGCGCTGATTAAATTGTGAATGCAAGGGGTAGTTCCGTTGTTTACAGTGCAATATTTACGAAATCATGCATTTTTATTTTAACAGTAAAACCTAGCTCTGCAGTTAGGGTTAAATTGTAATTGATTGACATGAAACGCATCTATTATAATGAAGCTACCTAAATTCGATGAATCATTTCGTCTATGTCGATTCCCGCTACGTTGACTCGTGATATTTTCTTGGTTTTGACGCATTGTCTTTTGATTCACCTCGATGCGCAAAGGCTACGTGGCACTGCAACGCATGCAGAAATAAAAAAAAACACAAATATATTTAATTCTCTTAAGTGTCTCTTTACATTACTCATAAAATTATTTCCTTTGTCCACAGAGGAGGAGGGCACAGAGCTAGAGCTAGAAGCTCTATACAGAAGATACTGCGTCAGGTTAAAACACGCGCTGTTCGTGTCAGCGCTGTGTGTCACGCTGTTCTGCAGCGTGCTGTTGCTGCTGGCTGTCTGCATATTGCATTCTAGTGTAAGTTTTATTGCTGTTATACAAGCTGTAGTTTTGCATCCTCGTCAGGTAGGTAACCTAATGATTCTCGAGCCGAATCAATAATAAAATGGGTAGGTATTTTATTATAATTTTTTCTTAGTATCGGAAATCGGTAAGTGTATACCACCCGTATTAACCGCGCTTTTACACACACAAACACACGCAGACATTTATTGTATAAACGGGTGATTCTCCTCTTTTGAGAAGGGCTTCATTCTGAAATAGTATCAAATTAAAACAACTAAAAAAGCAACGTTTATTATTATTGACCAGGTACCGTAATTTATATTGATTATTTAAGTCTTCTATGACAACCTCCTGAATTTTGACGAGGATGCAAAACTACACCTTGTATTAAGATTCAAATTAAAACACGATGTTTGTGTCAGTGCTGTGTGTCACGCTGTTCCGCAGCGTGTTGTTGCTACTGGCAGTCTGCATATTACATTCTAGTGTAATTTGTATTGCTTGATACTATTCAGATTGAAAATCTCGCTGTTTGTGTCTTCAAAGGCCCCGGGCCCGTTGATTATTTGCAGGCAAATTATAACAAACACAAAAAAAATATGTTTGTTAAACGTAATTATGAACATCAATGTTATTTAAACGAGAACAATCGAAATCGTTTCATCGCCAAACAGAAAAGTTTGAATTGACATTTCAACTGTTCTCCGTTCAAATTATAGGCATAGCCATCACGTACATTGACAATCCTAATGTTTAAGCAAAAGTAACGAGCACACACCACCTTTCGAATCAAAAGAATTTCTCAAAACTCCTTAGTCTCATTATAAAACGTCGTTTAAGTTTTACTAACACTACTATGTAAATTTTTGGCGGTTTTGAAATTTTAATGGCGTCTGTAAGAGAATCGGAAGACGTATTTTTTCAGGCAATCAGAAACAAACAACGTCTCTTTCTAATTTGAAGTGAACATAAATTATAAAATCGTATTGTACCATTACCTAAGTATAATTAAGCAGTTTTTTACTCTCCTGTAAAGTTACTATTTTTGACTTATGTGCTGTTAGAACATGAGCGACGAAAAGTCAGTTATTTCCGTATCCAGGCTCAATTTAAAAGCAATACAGAGGAAACCTTCAATCTAGTTCGCCATAACATGATTACATTGGGAAATCCGAGAGGCGCAAAGGGCTTAATTAATCCAATACGGACTGGAAGCACTCTTCAGCTACAGGGTCCATTCGAAACTGATGTACTTCGAGCACAGTCCACGGCCTGATTCGAATAAACGCTCTGGTGATCAGGGTGGCAGTAGTTTTATTACTCCTATAGAACATCACACAAATATTGAGTTAGTCTGTGGATGGGATGGACCAGCATTACATACCCAGTTTCCTCCATGCCTCGAAAAGCACGTTAAGCCGTTGGTCCCGGCTGTCATTTGTAGATCTTTGACAGTCGTTACAGTAACCGTATTGCCCATTACTAACTGGGTTGTGTTGTGGGGGTCAGATAGGCAGTCGCTTCATGTAAAATACTGATATTCAGCTGCATCCCGTAAGACTGGAAGCCGACCCCAATAAACTTGGGAAAAACGCTAGGCAGGTGATGAACATCACACATGTGTTCCTCGAACGCCTAGGCAGAGCAGAGTTGTACCTTATAGTTCACCCATATTTCGCCAGCTATATTTCAGTCCCATGTAATAGGGGGCGAGCCTATTGCCATATGGTCACAAATCCAGACTCCGTGGCGACTACTGAAAAACACCTGATGGAAAAACCCACTAATACTTTATCCGACCTGGGAATCGGATCCAGGGAACTTGGTTCGTTTGCGAGATAAACGAGGCAACGAGGCCTACATGTATAAAATGAGTATGTGCGTACGAAAGTGGACAGCAAATCCGAAACACTAACCGCGTTGTTAACCAACTCATAGTAAAGTAAGAAGCCAAACAAAACTGCGAAAAATTAATGGCTTAACTGTAATGAATACTGGGTGGTTTTAGTAATCAGTCAGGTTTAACTATAGGCGTTTCAAAAGACTTATAGCATGCTAGTTGTTACCCGCTACCGTCGTCCGCGTGAAATTATTATAAAAATATTACTTCCCTATTTGAATCGGATTTTGTTAACAATTTCAAGGGGTTTTTTTGCACGGAATCCTAACCTTTTTTCTAAAATAAAAACCCAAGTTAATCTTTATAACATCAGCTATCTGCCAGTAAAAGTCCCGTAAAAATCGGTTCTGCTGTTTCGGTGATTAGTCGGAACAAACAGCTAGGCAGACAAAAAAAAATATGTTAAAAGTACGGTATATAGGTAATTTCATATGCAATCTGTAAAAAGCTGTTATTTTGAAATTATAAACTTAAATTTTAAACACTTAAATTTTATTTATTTCTATAGATTTATCTTAAAACATTAAGGCTAAGGAAGTCCCCACTTTTCGTTTCTGTTCCTTGAACTTTAGGTAGGTACATTACTGTTACTGTTAGCCTGTATCATCCCACTGCTGGGTAAAGGCCTCTCCCCATGACTTCCAAATTATTCGATCCAGGGCTAAGGTGGACCACTGATCGTTGGTTCTGTCCAGCTCGTCCCGCCATCTCCTGCGAGGTCTACCGCGTCGCCTTCTGGCTGTGTCAGGGCTCCATATCGTGGTTAACTATAACCACCACCACCACAGGTACATTAGCTCTACCTGTTTCGATCACTGTTTATGAGTGTCTGACCTTTTATTTTTATTTTTAGCAAGCTCTTGTTAAATGTTGACAGCACGGTTGGCGCAGTGCTTGAGCGATTTGCTACTGCGCTGCGTGTTGCGGGTGCGATTCACACACGAAACAAATATTTATATGGCCTACATGTAGATGTTCCGTCCGGCTGTTTGTGCATGTGAGTTTAAATATTTGTAAACGCACCCACGGTACAGGAGAAATGACAGAGGAAATGGAGCAACGTTAAAAATTAAAAAAAAAAACATGTCATGTGAATTTATTTTTCGATAATTTTTGCTCAAATAATCATGAAGTTTACTAGTTTTAGTGATCAGAAAGCAAAACACAAAACATAACATGAAAAAAAAAAAACAAAATTGCTGCCAACATTAAACACAAACGTACCCTGTAGTGATGTAATTTAGAAACAAAGTAAGATAAAGGTAAGCTCATTTTCTTGAACTTAATAAAAATCTCTTTCCTCGCTTTATTTTCTCTCATTTAAATAATCAAGCTATCATCATTCTTGTAAAAGAAACTTGAGCACGTTTAAGACATTAGAGATTCCTATTTTCATTTAACCACCTTTCAAAGAAACTTCTGGTACCTAATCCTATGTTATTGTTATGTAAACTTACTTGCTTAGGTACATACATTATGAAAAAGTGGTGCCGGCGTTTCATTGTTCTTTGAAAACGGTGTTCTTCAGTGCTGGGAGTTAGGTAATATGCTTTGAAAGGTGATGTTGGCTTTGTTAAACTCAAACTCTAAGCCTTTATTTCAATTCGAACACTACAGAAACTTTTAAATGTCAAAAAAAAAACGAAGCTACAGTCTCAGTCACAAGGCATAATAACTTGTGAAAGTACTGTAGTTAGTAGCACACGCGCCACCATCAGCGAGACATTAGAGTGACCATGACATTCTCTCAACCGCCATGGCAAATTCGAGTCAACGAAAGATGTAGGTACCCAGTAAATGATAGCTCATAGTACATAGTACGTTCACACATGTACTACGAAATTATACAGTGTTTGGATAACGGTTACTGATACTTTAAGGGCAAGTTATTATACTCATTTCTGTCGACAAATATACGTTCATAAATGCTCCTAACCCAACCTATATCAGATATGTATATATATAATAAAAAAAAACAAGATGGCTGCCATTCGCGAGGTGTTGGGTTAGAAGTACTAAGAGATTTATATTATTTATTTATTTAACAATTTATGTACACACTAAATACAGAAATCAAGAAAGGAACAGAAAAGAGAGTACAAAGGTATTGCTATATTTTTCCAATCTTCTGCAGCTTCTACAATAACTTTACATGGTAATTAATTAGTTTGCCCCTATGGTTGTGGAACAGGACCATTAACCCAAGCATTTTTATCATGGTGTCGTACTGCCTCTTCTGAGACGGTTTTCAGACGGTTGACGGACAAAACTGGCAGATCAACAATTTCGAACCATTGACTGTCAGGCTCTGCGTAGATAATGGACTATTTGTCCGCCAAACACAAATGATCGCTTAAATAAATCCTGTCCATCGGTTATCATCGCGAAAAGTGGAGGGAGGGCAGGTAGGCCTTTGCCCTGCAGTAGGACAATCCAGGCTTATAATAATAATAATCGGTTGGCGCTTTGTTTTCTCGTCAATTGGTTGACGGCTATTGGTTGCAGAAAATTTTCCGCGTTTGCCTGGTGGACAAATAGTCCGTCTTTTGCTCAGCGCCCCATATAATCGAACCCAGTATCTGTAGTTAGGGTAGAAGCCAGTCGAGGTAGGTACTCCGCCCACTATAGTTTATGTAGATAATATTGTTAAACTAGAAAATAGACTCAAAATAATCTAGAACTACAGATATTTTTGATTTCTTTGTAGTTAGAAGTAGCCCCGACATAACATTGTAATGAATTGCGCTTGCTTTTTCTAACATTGTAATGAAACGAGACCGCAAACGAAAGAGTGAATGATAGAACGAAGTATGAAATAATAGAGGGATACGGAACTTTTGTACTTTAATCTTTCGTTCCCTGAATACTGAACGAATGGATTCCAGTTTTTCAATTTGAGGTTTTATGGTTTCTGAGCTTAGAAAGGATTTAAAAGCTTTTTGGATTAGCTCTTTGGTTGGCTTAATTCTTTTGATTGAATGAAATCAGAGTTTTGTCGAAGCCTTCGTTAGTGTCATAAATAATTTTGTGGGAATTTTTGTTCCATACGAGTTTCTGTTCGGTTTCACCTGCGTATAGGACAGAAATTATCCACGGAAATGTAGGCATATCCGGCATATAAAGTGTTCTAAACCATGTCCTGGTCTGCCGTGTTTCATTTTTCATCAAAACTAGCGGATACCCGGCGTGTGCTACTACGCTATAGTGCCAATGCATTGTTTTAGTGGTCTAAAACCATCTTCGATTTATTGCCTTTCTAATTAAACCGGTTTGGGGCACATCGGTTGGATGTTTTCAAAGTCTATAACGGACACAAAAATTGATTCTACCTATAGAAACTATTTTTGTGTTTTATGTATAGATTCGTTCATCCAAATGAAAAGGTCGCGGCGATAGATCGAGTCTCTATCATATTTATAATATTAGTAAGGAAGCATGAATTTACAGGAAATAGAAATTTCTAAGGAGGACTTAATAGCAACCTTAATGAGGCTGCTATGATGTCCTCCCACGCCTATTTAATGAAGCAACCGACACGTGCAGAAGTCGTCAAAAGAATCAACAGGATAAATAGAATTACTTTATGCAAAGAGTACATAACATTTTCTGCACTGTGCCAATTGTAGCGAAACAAAAAAAATAAGAATCTTCACTGCTATACGTATTTAATTTTGATTAAAATATAAAAAAAAAAAATACAAAAGTTCAAATAAAATATGTTAAAAAATTTCTTCTTCAGTCGCGTTAATGGTATAAATTAGTTATCTGAATAAAATGTAACTTGTTATTAAATGTTTTTAAAAGCAAGTAAGGTTCAATTTGGAAATTCAGAAGACCTATGATACAATTGCATTTACAGCCGGTAATTTGAATTTTAAATTTGTAAAGCTAATTTAGTTGAATAATTTTACACGTTTAAACGGAATAATTCGTATTGTAAAACTTAGGTCAGTCGTAAAAAAAATAAATAACTAAGGTAACAAAATACTAAAAATAAAGTAAGCAAATTTGCCAATGTTCTCCTTGTCCAGGAGTCGCGCCGTGTGCTCTCGTAAGCTCTCCTTCCGTAAGCTTCCTTCCGCCTTCAAACTCGTTCCAGCCAGGCGTCTGGAACGCTCTTCTTCTTCGCTGTCTTTAGATGTATGACGTGGATGCTTTTTAGATAACCAGTAGAAATAAGTAAAGTAGAAGTTGGAATAGGAGCCAAAAAATGATTGGCTCTGTCTACTTAATCTTCAACCAAATATTCCTCAATAGGAAACAGTAAGACCATTATTGTATGGCATTCAAACAAATTTATAACTTCATCACCACAGCATTTGCCGGAAAACTATCACAGACGAATGTTCTTAATAATATCTAATTCATATTAAATACCAATGGTTATTTCACCATGAAAATTCTAGCATTAACTCATCGCAATGACTCTGTAAACGCGACTGTCAGATGCCAAAAAAAATGTCATTTTTTTTTCATTTTGACAATTGCATTGCAAAATTAAATGTTTTATTTTTCTTTCCTAAGGAAGACATATAAGGTTGAAAGCCACCAAAGAACTGAAAAGTTCCTAGCATAAAGGCATTCATGCAGGGAAACACTGCACAATACAAATATTAAGGCATTCAGGGGCTATGCAAGTGACAAATAAAATATAAAATTTTGTATATCTTAACAGTTCGGCCCGCAATGATTCAGCAAGGCATGTCAAATCATGACAGGTTTTTCTTTCATCGTGTTTTATTCACTTAAACTTTTTATTTTAAACATAACATAACACCACGCCTGTAATCCCCAATGGGCTAGGCAGAGGTGTTCCTAATAATGGACCGACATTTCGCTAGTTATGTGCAAGTCCCATGTTACAGGGACGAGCCTATTGCCATTAACCGGGCACAAATCCAGATTCCTGACGGAAAAACCCAATAATACTTTGCCGGCCCGGGAAAGATATATATACATATATCCAAGACCTCCACCAGCAGTCGTTTACGACCTACGAGGGAGTCTTTATTTTGTGTTTTATAATTTGATGGGCAATAAGTAAGGCACTCCCATCAATATTTGTTAACAACTTTAGTCCATAAAAAATCGGTTACGAGTTTGAGATTTGGAGTTTAATCGGTAGTGTTTAATTCATCCCATACCCAGCTCGTAACATTATTTTTTCTTCGTTAATGTAGGTACACACATATTGTAATAAAAATAATCAACCCAGAATTATGTTTTCTAACAGCGGTAGCAGCAGTTTTCCATTTCGGGCACTTAACCACCACCATTCAAGCCTAACATAATTTCTCAAAGCCATCGCTGAAGCATTGATCCTAGAACACGATAACCTATCAACATACCACTACCATCTATACTCACTTCATTAAAGTGCCTACCCTAATGTATGCACGGAATTGCATTAACTGTGCCACTCGGCCACTAACTCGATTGAGGGTCAAGAGATTAGACCTTAGCGTCGGAGCCATTAGGGTTCAGCTCGTGTAGGTATGCCTTTAGCCTTGGTTGGTTGGTTGTGTATGCTTTACTTTGTTTAATGAATAGGTACATACCTTGTGTGATGTAAGGGTGGAATGTAACGAAAGGGTGGTATGTAAAATGGGGTGATTTTATTATATGCGCGTTGGCGTATTAACTGAAGGAAATGTATGTTGTAGAAGGCTTGGGCAGAGCTACGTCATAGGTCGAAAAAAAATTGAAAAGAGTTCGTTTTTTTCACGGGCACCTCCACAACCCCGTTAGTAGGTACTTGGTAAAACGATACCCCTTGGTAAACCTGGTTGTCAGACTTTCGGGCCACTGACTACCTGTAACGACTGTCAAAGATCTACAAATGAGAGCTGGGATCAACGGCGGTATGTAATGGGTGGTCACCTAGCCAAGTGCGGCTTCACCTGAAGATCGACCCGAGTGGCTGTTATTATTTAACCACGAGCTCCTCTCAAATTATGAAATTAATTAGGCAGACCAATATTCATTAGCCAAACAATTTAGACTGAGTTAATAGGTAAGTACACTTGAACAGCTCGTTTAATAAATAACTAAGCACCCAACTTTGCCTGTACTCGAACCATTTAGCTGAGTGGTTGTGAACTTGTCAGTGGCGACTTATGACGGATGAATGTCATATTTATGTGACATTCCTGACATTATGAACGGGAATTTATTTGTTAAAATCTGTGCTTTAGATGACACGTACATAAATGTAGCTGACGTTTGGCGTTGAAGTTTTGTTTTGGAGATTCATGTTGTTTTTATATTCTAAGTAAGTACTGGAAAATGGAAGTCTAACTACAACTATCAAACAGCCCGTTCTCACGACGACGATTCGTTTTTTTTGCCGTATCGTCTCTTTTCACGATCCGTAAATTTTTTTGACGGCAGCAATGATTTTAAATGCCCGTGTCCAAACGCATCACGAATCCTGAAAAATGACGGACAAGTCTTAAATCACGTGTCGTCTTCTAAAAATCAGGTACGTCAGAAAACACGGTTCGTGGTTTTTTTTTGTGACGGATTCGCTGATGCGCTCGCTCCCGAAAAATCACGAAACTAATGTGAACACCAATTTGCTGCCGGATCGTGATAAAACATGATTCCGTATGCAATGTGAACGTCCATCCGTCATGACGTATCGTATTTTATGACGGAAGCCGTGTGAACGGGCTGTAAGACCTCCATTTGATTTCTCTCTTAATAACATCCATTAGCAAGTCAAAATGTCAAATGAAGTCTAAGGAAAGACTGACAAATAAAACAGTTGATAGGAAAAAACAGTTTCAGACAGCTGTGTTACTGGTGTGTTTGTTCCGCCACGACACTTCTTCTCCAAACACTAAAATGAGATGAAGGGCGGACGAAAAAGTGCTTATTTAGTTGGTTTATTCCTGACTGCGCCATCGGTCTGCTTCCACTGGTGGTGGTTGCGTCTGTCGCTACCTACAGGAGTTTTAACCACAGATTTACTGATCAGTCTTCCATAAACAGAAAAAAAAACGTTCGTTTTTAACCGACTTCAAAAAAAGGAGGAGGTTCTCAATTCGGTTGTATGTTTTTTTTTTTTTTTTTTTTTTTTTGTGTTTGTTACCGCATATCTCCGTCATTTATGAACCGATTTGAAAAATTCTTCTTTTATCTGAATGGATTTACTTCTCGATTGGTCCCATAGAAATTTCATCAAAATCGGTTCAGCAGTTTGGTTTTGAAATCAAAATAACTGGAAAAAATTTCATCCAAGTAAAAGAAATTGCGATATTGACACTTGACAAGGATATGTGTGTGATACGATAACTAAAAAGGGTAAAATAAAAACTTTTTTGCAAAAAAAAACCGACTTCCAAAAAAAAACACAAAAAAAGTGGAAAATAACTTTACTTTCGGAAGTCGGTGGCAAAAAAGTCAATGAAACAAACAATAATCACCGACTTCCGAAAGTAAAGTTATTTTCCACTTTTTTTGTGTTTTTTTTTGGAAGTCGGTTTTTTTTTGCAAAAAAGTTTTTAAGTAATTGTATTTGTTTAGACGTTAATAACTAGCTTTACTGTAAGCAAACTTCTTCCTATTTCAAAAACCCTACGACTCCAGATTTATTTTTAATCAAGACCACGAGGATATTTAATTGTAAGCGTCCTGTTACGACTCCGAGATAATTATTTCATCAAGTTTATTAAGAGAATCTCTCCGCGAGCGATTTATTAAGCGCTTTAATTTTAATTTTCGATTCGGCGTGGAAAAGCTGGAAAAGGCTGTGGGAAACCTGTCAAATATGGACAGTTTTTGACTGGATTGTTGTTTGCTTTGATCAAGCGGATGTCAAACTAAAGGTATAAGGGTTGAACTTCATAGCTGGCAGCACCGAATCGTACTTGTCCATGCTCTTATCGCGAGATACTGCAGACTGCATCTTCGATGCTGCCGCGTGCGATAACATTCGCTGTTTCTCCAGATGAGGTTTTTCCTTAAAGGTCACCCGACGCTCACCGACGAAGCTCGAAGGTCACCTGACGCAGCTGGGTTAGTAGCCGTCGGATACCCGGTATAACTGTGAGCCCGTTTATACGCGCCATTCCTGACTTCAGCCGGTACGATATACGACGTAACTTGCTGCAAGCGAAACACTGGTTTCTTTTGCGTGAGTACTGTGGCTTCGCAAGTCGCAGTACGGACTCCTTGCAAACTTCTATAATTAGTTTTTTCTGCAGTTGCTGTGGTAATACGCCTATCTCTGGAGCGTGTTGTCCGTGGACAAACGGGAACTTTTTAGAAATGCTTATGTTTGTAGTGTACCTTTAGTCTGCATCTTGAAGTCAACAGTCACTTGTTTATGCAGCATACTACAAGTAACAGTAAAGCAGGTTGTGGTCTAACTTTGCCTTAGTGCAAGCTAACTCGGTCTAGTTATCTTTAGGAGTTAATTCTGGTCTAGATGAAAGCGCCCTATCACATGTTTCTGCTCAGTAGCTGTGTAACTGCTTGTTCACGAGCTAGACGATCAAGAAACACTAGTGTTATGACTGTAGAAAAAACAAATGAAAAAAAATGCATGTCAGAAGTCACCGCACTGCGACTAGCGACGCGAGGAACTCACGCAAAGGTAACAAGTGTCGCTTGTCGCAAGTCGGTCTTAACCAGAAATCGTAATAGGTAGAGTATATTTGCCTAAACTTCAAGTAAGTAAGTAAAACGTGGATAATACCACCACCCTCTAATTTAACAGCTTTATTTCGAAACTTAAAAATAATTCCGGGATTTTATATGGAGTTATAATCCACATGTACTTCCTTGAAATTTAGGCAAATATACTCTAACTCTTCCGTTCTCTGGTCATAACCCAGCAGTAGTAATGGGTTAGCTGGTTACATTGTATCAACAGACACTGCACGTACTACTGAGTTCACTGAGGTTCTGCCGCTTTTCACCCTTATGTCCTTAGTGATAAGGTTGAAAAATGGTCGAGGGTCAGTGAACTGGACTGATGTGTAAATCATTCTGCAATGACCGTAAATACCAGTATAAAAATCTGTGACAAATTGCCTAGGAAGTCCCTCCCGGGTAGTCATTTATCACAGAAAAAAAAACAAAACGTCCGGGAACATTCCTACGTAACACAAACCGATTTGTTTTTTAAACGTAACGTATGTATCCTATTTTTTACCTTCAAAGGGTGAAAGATAACATTTTGTTTGGATCCCTTATTTTTATGTGACGTTTTGTAATATCCAGCCGATGTTTAATGTTTCTACTACGTGAGTTGTCCCTGGGTTAGTAAGGCCACTTATTTACTTAGACAAATACGCAATTACGCAGTAGTAGAATAATAGCGAAGGCGGTGTTACGATCTGATCTTGTTTGCGGGACGTACATGGCCAGATATCGCACAAGACAGAGAGGTTTAGAAGGAGAAAGGAGAGGTCTTTGCCCAGCAGTAGGACACTTGACAGGCTAGCAAAAAAAAAGATCTGGACTAAAACAAACATGGAATTTTATGTAGATGTAAACAATACGCGGGTTTACTCTACTCTACTTAAACAATTCATTGACGAAATTTCACCTTAATTCTGCCACAATTCAAAAAGAAAAGAAAAGAAAGAAAAGGAGAGTATTTTTTCTTCATACTTACTGTCAACCTGTGAACTATAAGTTAACTGAGCTTTAAACAAAAACATACGCAATAGAAACTATTCTGAAGACATTCACCAACAAAACAAGGAAAATCACAAGTATTTCAGGAAAAAAAGTCAGGTATTTTCCTCATATCATTCACTATTAACTGATAGGCCTGTTTGATATTTATGAAGCCCACCCACTCATTGATCCCAGGTAAACCTTGGCTATCTGGCCCACTACACATAATATTAGGTCCCTTGGGTTCTGACCACTAAGCAATTGTGATTTTGTAGGTACGGTCAACAGGTTCGTAACACTTGTACTACGAAAACCGCCCTTGTCGCTACGAAATAAAGGTGCTGTTAATTTGAAGACGTAACCTTGGACGTGCGGGGGAATCTACCAAAATTTTTATAGATAATAACATTATCCGTTATTTTTGGGTGAAGTGATATGTATGTAATTTTTGTCTTTGGCCGCTTTTAACGTGTCTACTCTACGTTCCTCCAAAGAGTAGACAGTTATGTCTCTGTCTGTAAAATAATGGGGGCGAGCTCACCATCAGTTGCAGCTATCCGTCAGGATTTGTTCAGACTTGTCCGGCTTATCGGCTCCCGTCCAGACTTTGTCCGGTTTTGTCATTTCTCCTTACTCTTCGACTGTTTTTTTTTTGGAAAAATGTCAGGACTATTCAATTTTTGATTTAACATTGCTACCAGTAACCACACACAAATCAAACCTTGGTTCAAAGTATCTCCATTACTTGAATTAACATTATCGACTACAAATAAATTAAAATGATGATCCATTTCCCAAGAGACTTGCACAATCAACATCATTATGCACCAATACATTAACACCAACAACTTCGCATCAAGCATTCAATTAATAAAATTGCAAAAGATATAAAACAGTTGCTTTCTCATTTACCATGCAGGCATGTGTCACCAAGCGTTTCCTTTCACAAAAAGCACTATCGTTAATTAGCTATTACGCTTATGAATTTTTTCTCGGTTAAATTGCACGTTCAAATCTGGTTTACAGTGGTGTGAACCGGTTCGCACTGGTTGAGACTGGTAATAACCGGATTAGAGCAGTGTTTGGTGGGTAACGCAACGGTGAAATTGTTCGTGGTGGTGTGTGTGAACTAAGTGGAGCTGAAAAGCCAGATAGATGAATAGGATTAGAATGTGGTGTAGATGTAGTAATTTGAATTAGGAATAAGTAGGTACAGGGCTGTAAGTATTTTTCGGTGCTTAAATGATCTAATGGTCGCAATCGCGAGTGTTGAGCATGGGTTCGATTCCCCGGTCGGACAAATTGTTATTGGGTTTTTCCATCACGAATTTCTCAGTAGCAGCCACGGAATCTGGATCTGTGCCCAGTTGATGGCAATAGGCTCACCCCCTATTACATGGGACTTAAACATAACTGGCGAAATGTTGGTGTACTATTAGGTATAGTTATATGTTATGTTATATATGTAAATGATATTGCCAGGAGGGCGCTATTGGTAAACATTGGCAAATGAAAACAACAAAATGGCGGCGGTGGTATTTGTTCTGATTGTGACCAAGCACAAGCGTCAAAAAATCCATGTACAATTAAAGGTGTAAGTGAGCTAGATAGGCCAAACCTTTTAATAAAATGGTAGAATCGTAAGTCGACTTTGTTGATCAAATTCTGTTGCTAATTAATTCAAGATAATTATTAAAATAAATTAAGTAATTGCCGCGTCCGATTTCGAATACTTACCACAAATACCAGCTTCTAGCTTTAAAATTGCTTAAATATCAAAGACAATAACCAAATAAATAGTATATCTACAGCCCTTTACGTGTCGAGAAAATGTTAACTGTAACGTCAATGAAATACGTGGTTCAACGACAGACTGATGTATTCACCAAGATAAACTAACTACCCACCACCATACAATTATTACAAGTACTGATCGATGTTACATCTCTCCCCATCAAGTCCACTAATCACAACAGGTAGGTCAATCTTACAAGTAACAATTTTATGTAACAATTTTAAATACTATATCAAATTACATCTTTTCTTGCTCGGTTGAACGCACGCAGTGCGCGGGCTGACGCGCCCTGCGGTGGCGGGGATACCGACGACGAAATCCGTTCGGGTCGAACTTGTGCTGACTTTGACCCTTCCGGCGGAGTGTCTTGCGTATCCCTGTCACCGCTGGATGCGTCCTCAAACACCTCACTTTCGGCCCCGCTATCGACCCCCGGTTTGGCTGGCCCAGAGCCCGTAACCTCGGCTACGCCCACGTCACTCACGCGTGACAATGAGAACCTATTTTTGCTACTTGCCGAGATAATTTGGTCGGCATGTCTCCGCCATTCAACCCCATTAGGTAAACCAACTTTGTACGAAACTGGCCCTGTCTTTTTGACAACAGTGCCTTCGGTCCACTTGTCCCCCCTCGCCGTGTAATCGCGAGCAATTACTGCATCCCCAACGCGGAATTCCCTATCGGCCCCCGAAGTGCGAGCGACCTGACGCTCTTGTTTCGCGCGTACCGCTGCGGCTACGTCCGGCCGGAGTGCATCCAGTCGGGTGCGCAAGCGCCGCCCCTGTAGCGCCACTGCTGGCGAGACCCCTGTGGTTGTATGTTCACAATTCCGGTACTGAAGAAGAAATTTGCTAAGGGCGACGTTGACGTCCTCGCCTTCGTGAATTGCTCTCTTTATTGACTTTTTTACAGTTTTTACTGCGTTCTCAGCCGCGCCATTCCCCTGGGGCCTATACGGTGCCGAAGTTGTATGCTTGATGCAATTCTTTTCACAATATGCTTTAAACTCTTGTGAAGAGAATGGCGGACCGTTGTCAGTCACGAGCTGCGATGGCAGACCGAAACGCGCGAATGTGCTTCTAAAAACTTTAACCGTAGCAGCTGCGGTCGTGCCACGCATCGGCAGAGCCTCTATCCATTTAGAATGCGCGTCTACTATGATTAGATAACGCACCCCACCGCAGTCTGCGAAGTCAGCGTGTACGCGTTGCCACGGGTGCAGCGGGAACTCCCAGGGATGCAACTGCGCCCGTGGCGGCGCGTCCCGCACGTTGCGGCACGCAGCACATGACCTACACACTTCTTCAATGTCCTGATCCAAACTCGGCCAATAAATGTAGCTCCGCGATAAAGTTTTCATCTTGTTCATACCTATATGACCCTCATGTACTTCTTGCAATATTTTATTTTGCAGAACGTGAGGGACCACTATCCTATATTTATAAATGACACATCCTTGATCTACTAGAAAATCATTTTTTCTAGCGAAGAAAGGTTTTTCCGCGTCGCAGCTCGGGACTGCCGGCCAACCAAATAGTACATAACCTTTTATTTTACTTAATAACGTATCGCGCTCTGTCTCTTTTGCGATGTCTTTAAAACAAATAGGCAACGACTCCTCTACCAGATTTAAATAATCTACCGTGTCGACGAAGCGACCCTCCCGCGGTAATGGTAATCGAGACAACGCATCAGCCGGACCGTTGTCTACTGATCGCACAAATTCTATGTCGAAATCATAAGCCGCCAGGCGTGCCGCCCATCTTTGCAGACGACTGGCAGCCGTCTGTGGAATTCCCCCTTTAGCCCCAAAAATATAAGTTAGAGGCTGATGGTCAGTGCGCAGCGTAAAACGCCTTCCGAACAAATATTGGTGATGTTTCGTGACACCGAATAGAATAGCCAGCGCTTCTTTATCAAGCTGGCTGTAGTTGCGCTCGGGCGCACTAAGTGTGCGTGACACGCAGCTGACGGGCCGTTCACTACCGTCCGAGTACCGGTGGGCCAGCACGGCGCCCAGACCGTACGCGCTGCTGTCCACCGACAGCACCAGGTCGCGCCCCTCCTCGTAGTGTGCTAATACACGTTCGCTCAGGAGAGATCGCTTTGTCGCCACGAAAGCCTTATCACATTTGGAGTCCCATTCCCAGCCGCTATCCTTTTTTAACAAATTGTGTAGTGGCTGTAACATGGTGCTCAAACTAGGAATAAATCGCCCGTAATAATTAACCATCCCTAAGTAACTTTTTAATTGTGTCACGTTTTCTGGTCTAGGCGCGCTAGAAATGGCCTCCAGTTTCTCGGTGTCCGGTCGCAAACCTTCCTTAGTAATAATGAAACCTAGATATTTCACACTGTCTTGCAAAAATTTACATTTATTTAATTTAATTGTAAGTCCCATGTTACGTAACCTTTCTAGCACAGCTCTCAGATTTTTCATGTGATCACTAGTGTTAGACCCCGTCACACAAATATCGTCCAAGAATACTACACAACCTGGCACCCCGCGCAGCGTTTCCTCCATGATTTTTTGAAATTTTTCCGGTATAACTGATAACCCGTAGGGCGTACGTCTATATACAAAAGTACCCATATGAGTAGTTATAGCCGTGTAGGGTTGCGAGTCGTCTGACAAAAGACACTGTTCATAAGCATGCTTCAGATCAATCTTTGTGAACTCGTCCTAACAAAGGCCGCGCCCCACCCTTAATAATGTATAATCGTAAAGATTTAGCTTTAAATTGGCCTAGACAAACGTCTACCTCAATGTAACCAAGTGATTCAATTCTTGAACCCGAGTAACAACGTAAAACTAAGTTATCTGGTTCAATTTTTTTATGCGGAAACATACATTTGTACATCAAATCACTTATGGCCGATATACGACTACCCGTGTCCACTTCACATTCAATCTTAGTGTTATCAACAGACAGATTAACAATATATGGTTTGTTACCTCGAGCTGCCACGTCCAAGTTGAACATACCATCATCCGATTCATCACTCACATAATTATGCCGACCGCCACTACCGCGCACTGGTTTGCACATTGCTTTTAAGTGCCCTTTTTTACCGCACTCATCACAACTGTAGTTTTTATACCGACACCTCTCGGCCGGGTGCGCCTTGCCGCAGCGCCAGCAGGGCCGCGCGCACCCTTCCGCCGCGTCCGAGCGCGCGCCGCCTGCGCCTGCCGCGCCAGCTGCTGCCGCTGCTCCGTCGCCTCCGCCGCCGAGCGCGCGTTGCTGCCCGCGCGGGCGCGCCCTTGCGCCGCGCGCGTAATGCAGGCCTTCGCCCGCCTCGCTGCCTGCCGGCTTTGCTGAGTCCGCCGCCGCCGTCGTCGTAGTGCCGCTCACCTCGGAATGCTTCTCTGCTGCCTCTAGTGCCAACGCCAGCTCCACTGCTTCTTTGTATTGTACTTTTTTTTCTGCGAAGATCCTCGATCGCATTACGTCACTTGCCAGCCCTGACACGAACTGGTCGCGTAAATTCTCTTCAAGCGTCGAACATGACTTGCACTTTCCGAAACTGCACGTGGAAGCCAGGTGTTTCAATGCCTGCAGGTATTCCGTAAGGGGCTCGCCCGGCCGCTGTCGGCGCAATCTGAACACGTGGCGCTCGGCGATCTCCGATCGTTGCGGTTCCAAGTGTTCCGTCACCAATTTCACTAATTCGTCATAACTTTTGTTCTCCGGGAAACTAGGCGAACACAGATCGCACATAAGCGCGTACGTTTCTTCCCCTACGACCGTTATTAACATAGGCACTTTCAATTCTTCGTCGATTTCGTTAAGCCGTACGTACTGATTCACTCGACGAATATACGCTGGCCACTGTTTCGAACTCAAATTAAATGGCTCAATTTTACCAATAGGCATCTTGACACACGTGATACCCGGAAATTCGAGAAAAATAACTTAAAATCCCGTTCTCGTCGCCAATGTAACGTCAATGAAATACGTGGTTCAACGACAGACTGATGTATTCACCAAGATAAACTAACTACCCACCACCATACAATTATTATAAGTACTGATCGATGTTACATTAACAAACCTTTGAAAAAAAAATAGAGTGTTTACGAAAACAGCAAAACGGAAAAACCCTTAAACGAACAAACAATTAAGCACTAATCCTATGGCAATAAAAGTCTATAGCTCTTACGTGTCAGGAAATTCGGCCTAAAGTCGAATGGCAGTAGGTTTATTGGTAATAAAACCGTGCGGTCATGTCTGCATTTGATTAGACTACTAATTGCTAGGGATGCGACACTCCTTCTAAGAAAATGGCAATTGACGAATTAGTTTAATTTAGTTCTTGTGTTTCCTAGTATCGTATTATTATATAAAATACCTCCCCGCATTCTACAACTGAATGAGACGAAGTCTAATTCTTGTATAAAACGCACACTATGTAGGCAAGCATACTATATGTTGACTGATTGTATTGATGATAAAAATGCTTGGCTCAATGCTGGTCCTGCTCCACAACCATAGGAGCAAACTAATTGACAACAATGTAAAGTTATTGTAGAAGCTGCAGAAGATTGTAAACATATATTTGCACTATATAGATTCAATCTCTTACTGTTATATAATTGCATAGCACATGTGTGAGTTCTATGTACGATAAAGCTACCATTTACATCTTTTACTGACTCGAATTTGCCCTGGAGGTTGAGAGAATGTCATGCTCACTCAAATGTCTCGCTGATGGTGGCGCGTGTGTCGGGTCATTTAGTTCCCTCCAAAATGGTTGAATTGAATGATGACTGATCCATGCGTCATGTTCGTGAACGCGCGCTGTCAGTAGGGACTTGTCATCTCGCAGCTGCCATGGATTATTGTATTTTTGAATTGTTAATTTTATCTTTCTACTCTAGACGCTCTTACTCGCACGGCTTTCTACATCGTTTTCACATATATGTATAATCTCGACATGAATAATGTAATCAAGACTTTGTAACAACGTAATGATTTATAAGAGTGTCCATGGAGTTTCTTGCCCTTGCCTACAGTACTTTCGTAAGTTAGTATGCCCTGTGTCTGGGACTGTAGCTTAGTTTATTTTTGTGTTTGTCTAATCAGATTAGGAGTATTTTTGTACATGAAGAACAAAAGTAGAATGAAATGGGAACTTTTATTCGCCGCCATGCTTTCACTCGTAGCGACGTAGGCCAAGCGTCTACGCGCGTAGAAGCGTAGCTTCTAGTAGGTTTCGTAGCAAAGAACGTCGCGATGACGCGCGTACCGTTGCGGCTACGTGCGTAGCAGCGGTTTGGGTATAGTTACCAAAAACCGCGATTTTTCAATACCGAGGAAATATGCACATGATACGATATATAAAAAAAAAATTGCTGTTTACAATTTTTAAACCTGTGATTCATTTCGAAATTATAAACATTGCTTCAGGTACCTAATATAAAATATCACAAGAATCACTACGGGAGAGCCTATACAAATGTTTACTCAATTATGATCTTATTTCTAGCAAAATTAATAATATTCCAAACCGTACGTTTTACACAATAATTTTGTTTTATAACGATACACACAACTTTACCGTCGCACAATTCATTTGGGCTTCAGAACTGGAAGTATTTCACTATTTACAAACAACAAAAGCTTAACATTTCCAATATTAATAACACCTACACATACGATCTAACAAACAATCCCACATATTATTTTATATGTAGCTAATATTTAACCAGGACTTTGTAAACAATTGAAAAAACATTTGTTTCTACTGGGAATACCTACATAAACATAATAAAGGTACTCACTACACTGTATGATCCCATGACCTTACACGGAACGTGTCAGGCAAAAAAATATACTTTGTATAGAAAAGTGTGACTATGCGTACTAGATTGTCGACGATACGTGCATGGCACGCGATGGTGTTGGTCGGTGATGAAACGGTCTAGTGGGCATCTCATACTTTTCAACCCATAGAATATTTTTTTTAATAATATTAGACCTTGTTCCTGATGCCCATGGGCCATATATTTTTAAAATTTTTGTTTTTAAATGTTTGATACAATTTTGTTTGAAAAATGTAAATTATAAAGAAAAAATGAATAAGGCTTTTAATAATATTTTTTCGGAAGGCGCACATGTTTGCTCAGGCGAGTCGATGGAACATGCGACGAGAACTAGAAACACGCGCGTGTGTCATTTGTCTCCTTCGATTGAATATTGTGGCGACGCGTTTTCTTTCCTTCCCATTTATCAACAGTCATTGTCTAAAGACACGTGCTATTTTAGCATGTAGGTTGTGGCCTAGCAGTTATGCAGACTTTTATTATTCGCTTTTTGGTGACTCTGCGTTGGTTCGAGTTAAAACAAATGAGCATCGACTCACATCGAGAAGAGATCCGTAGATCCATGCCAAAGCACTGCAAACCACTGCAAATATGTATGTGTGGTGTATTGTATTTAGTCGCTGTATCGTGCATCCGAAACGCAACATTATGCTTATCGCCTCTAAAAACCTACGCAAAGGCCTCATATCTAATATTTTTCCAGACATTCAATCGAAAAAATATGTCCCATTTCCCAAATCTGTCATTTACATCGCTAACCTACATACGTAAACTAAGTCCTGGCATATGTCAAGCTCAGCTTCGCGTACGAGCATTTTCAAAAAAAAAATCCTTCATGTAAGGCACCTGTCCTATTGCCGGCTATTATCGAGAAGCGAGCTAAATCTCGCTGGCGGTGTAAACAGTCAGCGATCAACTCACATCACAACATCAACAAATTGAATACAGAAATGAATAAAGGAACAGAAAAATGGGTACAAAGGAGAGGCTTATTTTTAGAAATAAGCACCACCCTTGTATCTATTTTTCTATGTACATACCTATGGTCTAAAGAAATCTCTTCTAAAATAGCTACGAAAGGAGTGTAGACAAAAAAGAGATGTAGAGACAGCGTGTAAAATAACTAACAATGTCACTTCTTTTACACATTGTGTCATGGGACCTACAATATTTTGTGCGTTTCTTGAGCGAGAAAACAGACGATAGCAAGTCACTTCCTCGTTTGCAGTGGGACGGGAGCCTAAAGGGGAGTATGTAAAAATTCTGCATTTGAAACATTCATTTAAGGTAAACGCACACTCGTACGCGCCGAACGAAACGTTCTATGACACGTATAACGCTTATCTATTCGTTTGATTCGGAGCGAATAAGTGTGCGAGGTTTTATAGACTTGTGAACGCGTAAAACTTAAATCTAAATCAACAGCGCTAATAATCTTATCTTAAACAGATTGAGCGTTATTTCAATGTAATGATTTGATGAACGCATGTCTTTTTTTTAACATGTAGTTCTAAAATTCGATACTTTCAACTTCTTCGCTTCCTTCGGTTCGGATCAGTGTGCGTTTACCTTCAGGACTACATGTTGTATGTTTGTTTTACGTTTTTTTTTGAGTTTAAACGTAATTAAACCTTTGTTGTTTTTATGCCTTGCGGTGCACATCACGGAATAACATAAACTTAAGCTACCATAAAGAGTTCTGGCGGAATTTAAAATGTTTGGGCAGAACAAACTCTTGAGCAAAATTATTGAAATTATACATTTAGGTACCTGTGATGTCGAGTGTAGTTCAGATTCTGTAGCATTTAGGTTGATTACACACAAGTCTGCCCTCTGTACCAGTCTTACCAGTTTCCTCACAGGTTTTCCTTCACCGCTTTGAGAGCATATAATGAGGGATTTGATTTATTTTTATAACAAATTGGTGTGCGTACCTGTCAAGACTGTCTGATTTTGTTATTGTTCTGAAGGATCTGAGTAATTTTATTAAATTGTTTTTAAATGTTTCCTGCCAAGGTGATGTGGGCGGAAAGCCAGTCGCCAATGATCTGTGGGTTTTTGAGCAATTAGTTAAATGTATCTTAACCTTTTTCATTTTGTCTGAAGATCTTTTTTTTTCCTTATTCTTTAAAGCGAATTCCCGGCGTTTTGTAAGATTTAATTTTATGAAGTGCAGTCTTTATAAACCTATAGTTTTCGGTTTTGGATGACGGAAATGGTCGACTTCAGAATAATGCGTGGTATCTTTATTGAGTAAAGTATCCGTCTGCCCTATTAAAACTGTTAAGGCTATTAGCGTCTAGTTTTCGAGTGGGGACAACTGCCGTCGTTGTTGAAATCTGTGGCTAGGTGGAAGTTTGTTATTAGCTTCATCTTGACTCGACCCTTTGTTTCAATGTATGTCTTGTTCAGGACATTATCTTTTGCATTTTTTTTTCTTTTATATCGGGATTGTTTTTGTAAAAGAGATCGTGCTGAAAACCATTGTTAGGAATTAGGATTGTTAGTAAAGGCGACTGCTGTGTATAGATTTCTATTTGCGTCGGGATCATCATTTGCCTAGCCTTTTCCCAAATTTGCGAGTGTTGGATTCCAGTCAAACTGGATGCAGCTAAATACCAGTATTTTACATGGAGCGACTGCCTATCTGATCTCCACAACCCAGTTAGTGCTAGGTAATACAGTAACCCTTGGTAAAATGGTTGTCAGACATTCGGGCCACTGAATACCTTTAACGACTGACAAAGATCTGCAAATGACAGCCGGGACCACCACCAGCTTTCCGAGGCACAGAGGAAACTCGGTATGTAATGATGGTCACCCATCCACAAATCGACCTTGGCACGCGCGGCTTAACCTTGAAGATAGCTGCTATTATTTAGCCACGAGCTCCTCTCTATTCTAACTAACTCAGTCAATTCGGATTACCAAAGTCAACGTTACATCACTACTCACTACCCATTTGCCCTATAAAACTGTACGGGCTATTTAGCCTCTAGTTTTTGAGTAGGGACGAAAGCCAACCTTGCCGACATCTGTGGCCTGACTGATATTGTTATTAGCCTCATCTTGACTCGACCCTTTTTTTTAGTGACTTGTTCAGGATATTCTCATTTTTTTCTTTTTATTTTGCGGTAGTTTTTTATAGAAGAGGTCCTTCTGAAACATTATAATTATTGGAAGCTGCTGCTAAGCTCAGGTTGCGTGTGCGCATAACATAACATCACGCCTGTAATCCCCGAAGGGTTACGCAGAGGTGCACCTAATAGCACCCACATTTCGCCAGTTATGTTTAAGTCCCATGTAATCGGGGGCTAGCCTATTGCCATCAATCGGGCATGAATCCAGACTCCTAGCTTCTACTGAGAAATTCCTGTGGAAAAACCTAATAACAACATTGAGTTTCAATCAACGTTATTACAGATATATTGTTTATTTAGGTCTGCACGTGCGTTGCTGAAGTTTGTAAACCTCATGAGCCTAAATGTTTAATTTGGCCGGAACTTAAGCTGTAACCGGGTTTGGGGTCGTACTTACACAAGACCCTTTCACAACGGCTACTACACTACGGCAGCTTTTACGGCCGCGAATAATATTTTGTTCAATATATACACACGGCCTAACACTGACCCGAAAATTGCAAAAAACTCAAGAAAATTTGAATTTCGCGGGTTACTCTGGCAGTTCCGCCTTATAGAAACCGAAACGTATTTGTTGTCCCCGTCATTAAACTCTAACTCAAAGCATTTATTTCAATTAGATATTAGACCATTACAGGCACATTTGTATGTCAAAACACGAAAAAAAAACTAAGCTACAGTCCGAGTCACATTACTTTTTCTTAGAGACCATACTTAGGAACCTTCTTCCTAGTTGCGGAAATATTAGAGAGCAAAGTTTCAACTTTTTCACATGTTGTGAAAAAAAAAGTTTTGAATGTTTTAAGTATATCTTTATTTTAAATACCTTCATGACCGCTGTACTATTCAATGCATCCATCAGCGCGATGTTTTGAGTGCGGTACATTGAGTCCTAACCGTGAACCTTTCTTTCTTCAAAAGACCATTTCAGACACTCATCTGCATAGTCCTCATGTGAGTTTATCAAGATTATGTCTGAACCTTAAAAGAGACTATGACCTCTGAGTTTGTTTCGGCTGTTTCCTCTCAGAGTAGTCAGATACGAAACACCGGCCTCATCTAGTTTTAAAAAAGAAGACGTGTAAAAGTTTTTATAAAAACCTATTTGCAAAATAAACATCATTCGACGACCCGAATGGCGCAGCGGTAGTGAGGCTGCCTTACGTTCATAGGGTTCCGGGTTCGAATCCCGGTAGGAGCAAGTGTTTGTGTGATTAAGCATGGACATTTGTTACCGAGTCATGGATGTTTATATGTATAATAAGTATGTATTTACAAACAAAAAGTATCTATGTAGTATATCAACTATCTAGTGTCCACGCCACAAGCCTCGTTGCTTAGTGTGGCACTAGATGGCGCTGTGTGTTATGTCTAGCGATATTTATATTTATTTATATTATATTTATATCATTTATCATTTAACCGTGATTTTTCACCCAAAAAAAGCACTTCCACTTTTCCCAGCAATATTGTTTGCTTAGGGATACTTAGATGTACAGAATTATTGGTTGGCGGCTTTGTGAAGGGTCCGTTTACAGCTTCTGTAGATCAATAAAGTGACTATTCAAGTCCTGTTTATTTAATACTATCATAGCCTACAATTTGAACATGTATTTATATACTCGTCTTATTATTCGCCCTCTGGCTATCTGGTAGCAATCTCATATTATAATTTATTATTGAAAAAAGTTATATTGAAATACCGCTGATATTAGGAAAATGTTATTTCATAGTGGGTTGATAGTATGCAAAGTATTATTACAATGATATTTTGTAATTTATCTTTAAACATAAATCTTAACATTTTCCTTATTGTTATTCTTTATTGCACACAAAAATACAAGATATATAATTGCAATAATATACGCGAGCTTAACCCAGAATGGGGTTTTCTTGCAGGAAACCTTACTTCGATTGCAGGTTTTGCAAAGGATAATTTATTCTTTTTCTTATTCGTTCACTCTTGACAGAGTGGTCGTGGTCGTGGGGGGTCGCCTAGAAATGCGGTCGCTGCCTTCGCGATCCTTTACCACCGGTCTCTATTGGCCGCATGAGCACAGTCTGCCAGAGGGAACTTGGTGACATATTTGATGGAGTCTGTCCATCGTGTTGGTGATCGACCACGCGGTCTCGTGCCTTCGACTCTACACTGAAACACCTATGGTTGTTACGGGTAACGTGTCCAAAGAATCTGAGGATTCTAAATTGCACAAACGACGACAGTCTTCGTTTAATATTGAGTTCTTTAAACCCTAACGGTACGCGTCCAGGTCGTCTCGCCACCTCATCCTGGGTCGGCCTCGGCGGCGCCGTTCATCTTCTGGCAACCAAGGTGTGGAGAATTTTGCCAGGCAATCGTCGTGCATGCGGCTGACGTGACCCTCCCAATCCCATTTTAGCCTGGCAGCCTTTTTGTCAACATGCAATTTGCTGTTTTGAATGTTTCGTACTCTATGTTGTCTTTTTATGCCCAAAATACTGCGAATCATTGCCCTTTGGCAAACAAATTGGTACCTATTATCACTAAAACGACGTTCTCTTTTGTTTCCAGGAACTTGCTCTACAAATAAAAGCGATTGCATCACTATCGGTGATCACGTTTGTGCTGTCAATAGTGTTGTGCCTCGCTCTGCTACCAGCGGCACCAGAATGGGAGGCACTGGCGTTGGCTGGCTCACTGCTCGTCACTATCAGTCTAGGCATTGGTACGCTGATGGCTACTCATCATGCGCCTTTGCCGCTCTTTGCACTTATCTTGGTAAGTTGCCTTAATAATTCAATCAACTTTAAGTTTGCTCCACAAATAATTAAGCTGACAGCTTGCTAACTGCGCTTTCTTGACGAAACAAGAAAAGCCCTCTCACAATTACTGTCATAAGGAAACTAAGCCCATTACACAATATAATGCGAATATAATCAAATCGCTTGCGTGGTACACACATATTATAATATAATAATAAATCCTCCAAAAAAAACCTCGAATCTTCCTAAAATTTATTCAAAATTTGTTACTTTCCACAACTTTAGTTTCTACTACTTCAAACCTATTTTAGACTATTCAAGTTACCTTCCAATAAAATAAAAATGTGCGGAGGCTGCTGCGGTGGATGCTGCTGTCCTTGTATCACGATCTACTCCTGCTGTACGAAGATTTGCTAGTGGCACAGAGCTATCGCAATTCCACGCAGACAAGCCATGGTGTCTCCGTCGAAGATGCGCACTCGACTCCTTCGATGTTGGTCATTTCCGTGTCGTTTTGTGGGAGTCGTTAAACTACTGTAATTGTTGTTTTAGGGCTAAGGTTCAATGAGGACAGCCAAAAGGTCTTAAAACTATAGTGGCTCTGATTACCAAAGATCAAATGACTTACATAAATAGAATAAAGCAAAATCAGCGTTTAACCTTCCCGAATGCTGGGAAAAACGCCTCTTTTCTGTGAGAGAAAGTGGGCTGAAATCTACCGTGCTGATCAGAACCTGGAAATGAACATAAAACATTTATTAAAACGACCGTAACACCAACACAACAACGATAAAACTACTCTCAAAGTAACATTAACCGTACCTGGCTCCCAACATCTAGTAGTTACTTATAATCACTCACTAAGGGACCATGAAACTTTATTATTTGTACTGAGCCTTCTAAACTCGGCCCGTGGGAGTATTCCTTACATTGTTGATAGCATAACCGCTTGCACATCCGTTTAGCTAGAGTTGAGGGGGTCGTTTATTTAGAGGATGCTAGGTTGGCAGAATTTTGGAGACCGGTGCCATCAGAATTGTTGCTTTTTATTAACAACTAGCCTTTGCCCGCGACTTCGTTCGTGTGGTACTTAGAAACAAAAAAATAAAAAATCTGTGGTAAAATGTAGCCTATATTTTAAGTTAGGCATCTAGCAGTAGAGCGGTGAAAACTGCGATCAAATCCATGCAGTAGTTTTTACGTTATGCGCGTACAAACATACAGACAGAAAGACAGACAAACATTCTAAAAACTGTTGTTTTGGCTTCTGTTGCTCTAATAAAGACCCCCCCCCCCCCATTTTTTTTCAATATCTTCAATGTACAGACATCGGCCTGTTACAATTTAATTTCATGTATATATTTATTCCTAGTAAAGGTTATCGAGTTTCAGGAACAATTTTGAAGTTTCAAACACAAATAAATAAGTTCCAATCCTCAATCTACATTTCCGATTGTATTTAACTTTTAAACCCACTTCATCAAAATTCTCTCATTTCTATTCATTTGTCTTGTTCTCAAATCTACTGACATTGGTAATCCTCAATCTATTTGTATTTCCGATGATCGTCACAGATTGTTGGAATAGTTGGTTTTCTACTCTACAAAAGGGGTCTCTCTTTTATGTTTAAGTAACCAGAGTGCCAAACCAGTTGAAATTGCTTTATGTCATTTAAACTTTTCGGTAGTTCATGTCAAACCAAGACATTTGTGTATTTTCCATCATCTTTATAAGTTTTTTTTGACGTATCGTCTTTTTTCACGATCCGTCATTTTTTTGGCGGCGGCAATGCTTTTTAAATGGCCATGTTCGCACGCATCACGAATCGTGAAAAATTATGGACACGTCTTAAACCGTAACGTATCGTGTTTTAGAAATCAGGTACGTCAAAAAACACGGTTCGTGGGTTTTATTTTTGTGACGGATTCGCTGATGCGCTCGCTCCCGAAAAATCCCGGAACTAATGTGAACACCAATTCGATTTTTTTTGCCGGATCGTGATAAAACACGATTCCGTATGCAATGTGAACATTCATCCGTCATGACGTATCGTGTTTTATTACGGAATCCGTGTGAATGAGCTCTTCATTTGTGTAGGAACAGAATGCCCAGATTCGGTGAATTTGACGGTACATTTTATAAGATGGCAAACTCTTTTTCTCTAAGGGCTGCAGTACCCTTTCAGCTAAAGCCACCTCTTCGATGTCTAATGCCAAGTTCATGAACTCGGGCGATGCGACTAGTGTCACCCGAAACACGCGGGCGTCATTTGTTTCTGTCGTGGGAGTACCGTCGCGTCGCAAGCAAGTTTTGATGTGTTTGGCCCTGAATTTTGCCATTTGTCCATCGTCAGCTAATTATTGTATCTATCTAAATATCAGTCATGATCAAAAGATCCCAGATACTTCTGCCCTTGCCCTGCTTTCTGTCTTTGTCCCGTTCTACTTGGGGTCGGCCGCAACACGTTTTCTTCTTCCAGTCTCCCTTGTCAGACGTCACGTCATCATTTACTTCTTTCTCTTTCATATCATTCCTCACAAAATCCATCCATCTTTTCTTTGACTTTCCTCTCCCTGTCCATCCATCAACATTTATATCCACCACTCTTATATCAATGGATCCCATAACCAGTTGAATTCTGAACGTAGTTGTAGGTAAATCGAGGTGTAGGGATTTACATAGTTTCAAGCCAAGCATGTTTAAAATAATACATCCAAAACATTAACCTACAAATCAAATCAAATACAACCCAAAAATGTAAATAACAAACAAGAATTTCAACCATAAACCGCTCAAAAGACATATAACTTGTAGCTGGACTTGGACATAATAATCTACAAACTTACCTCTAGATTTTATGCAATCTGGACAAGCAAGGATTGTGGAAATATGTTAATTTTGCACAATTATGCACAGTCAGCGACGTGGAGGTAAAACTTGGACAGATGTAGAGAAAATATTACGTCATTTTCCGAGCTAAGAAAGTTAATCTAGTTATGAGAGAATTTGCCCTTTTGTCATGCTACCTAGCTGTAACCCATTTTGCTTTGTTTCATTTTGTTGACATTGTTGCCCGAGGAAACATAATGTTCTGCAAACACTTGTTGGATTATATTCTGTATATCACGCATAGTTTTTTCTTGTGATCGGTTCGTCCAATATTATGAGTGACTACAAGTATTGGTAGAGAATGCTACAACATATTTTTGTCTTAATTTGAAATAGAGAGAGAGGGTTACCTGAAATAGTACATCTTTATATATGTGGGGAAAGTTTGTTATTGCGGCCGAGGCGGAATACACACACGAGCCGCCAGACAAGGGTGTTATGGAGCCGAGAACTGCAGTAACAAATGCCCACGTGTATCAAACGTCGGCTTTCAATACACTTTCGAAGAAAATAATATTAATAGAACGAAAAGTATTTTTTGTCATGAACTAATAGAAAAGTGAATGTTTTGGTTTTTTTCCCACGCTTTACTTTTTTTGCCAGGTTGAAGGAGAGGCAAAGGTATAAAGCCGCTAAACAGCCTAATATGAAAAATGGAAAATTCAATTACTTTATAATTTTGAACACAAATAAATGTTAATTCGTTGATAAAAGCTAATTATTTTATAAAATTAATAATGTTTATTTACGATATTCTGTTCATAAACATAGTTTAACTTTTCATTAAATGCGAAGGCCTTAAAAACGTGCGCCTCTTTGCTGTGAAAAAAAAAAGCAATCATCGCCTATTATAGGCAATTAAACAGTTGTTTAATGTTATCTGTGGCAAAATCAGGAAAAATAAAACCGTCGGGTGTGATAAATGAAAAAAATCCACGAGTGTGAAATACATAGCATGTTGAACCTAATCAGAGTGCGATAAGAGCCAGTTTTCGAGGAAGTGTATTGAAAAAGTTATACTGAACTTGAGCCAATCATGGCAAAAATATTTACACCTGAATCCAAATGCAATCATTACTGTTTTAAAATACCAATTTACAAACAAAATAAATTTAACTACTTTGGTTAATAAATTACACGAAGCTGGTGACAGAACTTGTCTGCAACTCTTATCGATCACCGTACAATCTAAATGGGAACTTCTAATTAATTATGCTTCGTCACGAAAGGGGGTAGGCAGTAACCAAGGTAAACCTCGGGCGAGATTAATGGACTTGCTAAGCTGAACAAAATAGTAAGGATATTGTTTTAGGTTAGGTTATCATAATATTCCGGGCATGTTCCCA
The DNA here is from genome assembly GCA_964057025.1 of Standfussiana lucernea. Classification (NCBI taxonomy): domain Eukaryota; kingdom Metazoa; phylum Arthropoda; class Insecta; order Lepidoptera; family Noctuidae; genus Standfussiana; species Standfussiana lucernea. Next base: position 14,972,149 of record OZ059799.1, read on the forward strand.
AGTTTAGGGAAGATTCTAGCTTGTTCAAACATGAACGTTGCTATATGCATGAGTACCTATGTAAACTTTAAGATATGTTGTGGTTCCGTCGTCAGATCAACTAAAGCTGTTGGGATTTCTTTCAAAATCAAAATTTTTTTGCGACGCATTTAAGTGTTAGTTTCAGTATGGAGCTTTCCACGATGAAACTAATACTTAAAACTTTCTTTCGTTTTCGAAAATAAGACAGTATAACAAGTCCAACGGGGCTTTGTGGTACCTGAGCAGGATTTATGCGATGGCTACGCTGGGCTTACGCTATCGCTACGCGATGCTTCGCTGTGTGATCGCCAACGTTGAACAACCGCCCGAACAAATGTACCCCGGTACTCGTTTCCACTAACATCTGGTGATACTCAAATGAATGCCCAAAGAAGAGCGCGCTGAGCGTTGAGCTTTGATATAAACATTAATTTAGTTGTCAAGTAATGTTGGTAAAAACAAGTTGAGATCGGCGTAGTCGTTTCCAAAAAGAAAATAAAAATACCTGCTTAACACAACAAATCAAGTTAATTGACGACATTTATTTACGGATCAACCAACATCTCCACCAACACCAAAGCCATGTGAAAAACGATAATGCCACCAAAATTACTGCAGGGATTACACGGGAACACTCTCTTTGGGTTGTGAATGCGGAAGCTGACATATTTGGGCAAAAAGACTAAAGTCTCCCATTCACTGTTTTCCAGGCCATCACACAGGATTTAAAAGCTAAAGCTCACGGTTTTTTAAAGACGGACGTTGAAGGCTTTTCGTAATAATGACAAAATAATCAATTTGCATTTTTTGTATACACTCGCACCGGGAACAGGGTCCGAGCAAGGTCCGAGAAACCTCCTAATACGCGCCGTGTCCAGAAGTACTGCCTTCTGAATCAAGCCCTTTATCCAGCTGCCAAGCGAGAGTCTCCTCAGATGTTGGTCAATCTCTATAGGTACTGCATGAAACATCGGGTGGCAATTCGAAATGCTTTATAGCCGCTTGGCAAGCAGGTGCACGCTCAACCGACACGTGACACGGCGGTTGCGGAGAATACGAGTGAAACCAGCTTACAGTAAAAACACATTTTTAAAAACATAATTATACATACACACATACATCAAATCATCATATACAATATAGGTTGACGTCATTTTTTTCGTATTGTTCTCAGCAAACCCTTCTAATTGATACCCCTATCAAAAATAGCTAGTCCGCCATATTGGATTTAGAAAGTCGTCACTTAGCTAACCATGCATTAACATCCAATATAAACGTGTGTGCAAAATGGTTTTGGAATAACTATTTTAAAACTCAGTTGCAAGATTTGACCTAAACAACAAACATACATACAACAGATATTGCAAGTTATTATAAGCTTGTAAAAATACGTGTATTTTAGTTGTTAAACTGTCATATTAGTTCATGATGTGATCGCTACTGGAGATAGGTCTCGGTTACAGGTCGTTGATCAATACTGGTAAAAACATAACATCACGCCTGTAATCCCCGAAGGGTTAGGCAGAGGTGTACCTAATTGTACACCCACATTTCGCTAGTTATGTTTAAGTCCCATGTAATAGGGAACGAGACTATTGCCATCAACCGGGCACACATCTAGACTCCGTGGCTGCTACTGAGAAATTTTTCAATAACAGTTTTCCGACCCGGGAACCCAGGACTTCATGCACTAAACCAACGATTCAGTTACTTCAGCATGCTTGGTGTAATATAACCTTATAACCTGCCCCTTATAAAAATAGATTTTGGGCGTTTTGCTTGAATAATAAATAAATGCTCATAAGGGTAGCTATTTTTTAAAAGTAATCAAATCAAAACAATGCATTTAACCAATTCTGATTACCAGTTAACCTATTAAAAGTTTTTAGAACCACGAAACTAATTAAAAAAGACTTAACACAGACCAACCGACTCGTTCCCCGCTACAATCACTGGCTGATACAATTAATCTATAGTAAGCGCCAGATAAACGTGGAATAAAGTTCATTGCCCTTTCCTTAATTCCTCTGCGTAGGTACGCGGACAATAAATAATGAAACGTTTTTCATTACTAAAAAAAGGAAAGGATCACGATAGATGTCGATTCAGGACAGCTTTATGTCATTATTATTGCTTTCGGAATTAAGTATGTCAATAAATGTATGTGGGTCAATGACCGTTATTCCACGTTTATCTGGCGCTTACTATAACAACGGCTTTAGAGAAAAAGAACGCGTCGAGGACAAATAAATTTATTTTGAAAAATACAATTATTGCACTGCCTCGTTGGTCTAGTGGTGGCAAGCGCGTCTGCTGAGCATGGGATCCTGGGTTCGATTCACAGGTCGGGCAAAGTGTTATTGGGTTTTTCCATCAGGAATTTCTCAGTAGCAGTCACGAAGTCTGGTTTTGTGCCCGGTTGGATGGCAAAGGGCTCGCCCCCTATTACATGGGACTTAAACATAACTGGCGAAATGTGGATGAACTATTAGGTACACCTCTGCCTAACCCTTCGGGGATAACAGGCGCGATGTTATGTTATAATTATTGCACCTCGCAAAATTTAACGCATCGAAATTTTTGAGAAAAGCTCTCTTCGTCTCCTTGGGTCTCCCGTCTATGAAAATTCTTTTTCCGATTTCATCGTGGAAAAAATTCAAAACAATTGTTTCGGAAAGATTGCTCCGAATTATCACTATAATTAATTACTGCAATTTGTAAGAATATACCTTAAATGGATTGCGTGAATTTTGGATAATATTTATCTAATACTTCAAGCATACAGATGTACCTACAGAGGCGGAATTAATATCATAGACATTTTCAACATTTGGATGGTGCAGAGACAAATATCCAATGTGATCAGACCAGAGCATATAATAATTGCAATTACTTTTTTAATTATTATATTCTCTGGTCTGATTACATTGGAAATAAAAGGCTTAGTGCAGATGCACCCGACCACTCGAGTGGTCCCCGCCACAAACAATGACCGATGCAATTTATCTAACAACAGTTTTATAGAAAAAGAAAGCGTCTGGAGGTCGTGCTAAATTCAATTTGCCATGCAGGTCGAGTAGGCTTGATTTAAACCAAGCGACTTGCGGCGACAGAATTAATTGAATTTTCGTTCTGTTTCATTTTTAATGCAATGCTTCAAAGATCCCTTGGAGTTTAAATGATAAAGCGGCTGTTGGTAAACATGTTATGTAAATTGCACTAGAAAGTTGATGGCAATAGTTGCATAGTAGTATTAATACTGCTTCTAATCTATACTAATATTATGAAGAGGTATTTTTTTTGTAAGTTTGTAATGCAGGAATGTGCGCTCGACAGCTGTCTAGCGCCATCTCTTTCCCGTTCTCGAAATAAAACTAAAACATTCCTGCGTTAACAGATCATAGTATGACGTAGCCCCTGATCCGATTCCGATTTTTTTTTCATTAACGGGAAGGTACATTATCCCTGAGTATCATAGGCTCCATTTAAAACGTTCCCGTGGGTTAATTTCCGTACATAACGGGAGCGAAACCGCGAGCAAAACCTAGTATTTTATAGAACGAACATGGTTTTGTTGCGACGCACGACGAATCACGCTAACCAACTTCTTAAATTCTCACTAACTTGAAAGTGAATGTCTGTTGACACTTAATTCTTCTCATAATAATTTCATGAAATGTAAGAACTATCTTTCTGTTGAAGGTCAAACAAACAAACTGTCAAACAAACTGTAAGATTCAATATGTCTTCGAAGTAGTTAAATAGGAATTTTAGATCTTAACCACTTAGACGTAAGCTTAGCTTTCACTTATGACCTTTTCACAGCATTACGCCTGTAATCCTGGAAGCAAAGGCGTACCTCACATTATGCCAATTATGTTTGAGTCTCGTGTAACAGAGGGCAAGCCTATTACCATCAATCGGACCTAAAATCAGAGCCCGGGTTACCACTGAGACATTCCTGATCAAAAAACCAACTGATACTCCGAGCTGGGAATTAAACTGAAAACCTCATGCTCAACAACAGAGCTTGCGACCACAAAACGAACAAATCAGTGTTCTGGTTTTTAGTCTTTCTTTTAAATCTTTTTCCTACCTATGATAAGATGTCCACACTATCTCTGGAACCCATACAACCATTCGCTTACACCACAAACAAAATGGCCGCCAAGCCGCCATGCTTCATCCCCAGTCGTATCACTGATGCAATCTTAGCATGGGTGGGCTACGGGATTCAATTTCCTCTGTGGCCCTACACACGAGTTGTGCCATAAGCCATTTTGATTACGGGGCTTGTTTGTATGACCAAGCCCCGTAATCACGTTTATAGGGAGAATGTGCTAAACAAATGGGATTTTCGTTGAAATTGGAACCGTTAATGTTTGGTTTGTTAGTATTTTTTTGTGTTGCTTGATAACAGAGGTTACAGTAATGGGTCCGTGTTGGGGGTGATTGGAATTCAGAACTCTTTTTTTTTTTTTGTTTCATTCATTATTTTCTGGATAGTATACAATACAAGGATACCACGTATACAGTACATCATTTTGAACCCTCCTTCATAAATATTGTACATTTTGACCGTGTAGGTATTACAGTTTTGTAGGAAACAGCTGTTTTTTCTTGTATAACCCACGAAAAAATTCCATGTGGGTTCAGAATGATGTACTGAATTCGTGGTAACCATTTCAGCGTCGGAGTCCCTTCTACCCAGTATTATTTGTGTCTTGGATTATTAATAACATAATATGACTGCCTTATTGGCCTAATGGTAGCATGTGTGTTCGATTCCCTGGTCGGACAAATTATTATTGGGTTTTTTCATCAGGAATTTGTCAGTAGCAGCTAAGGAGTCTGGATTTGGGCCCGGTTGATGGCAATAGGTTGGCCCCTATAACATGGGACTTAACATAACTGGCCAAAAGTGGGTGTACTATTTAATAAGGTACCCCTCTGCCTAACCCTTCGGAGATTACAGGCGTGATGTTATGTTATGTTATGTTAGCTACACGATAACTGACAAATGCTTGCACTGGCTGGATAGGTCCACTCAAATCTGTGTGGTTCTTTCTTCAAAAGACCATCTCAGACACTCATCTGCATAGTCCTCATGTGAGTTTATCAAGATTATGTCTGGACCTTAAAAGAGACTATGACCTCTGATTTTGTTTCTGCTGTTTTTTCTCAGAGTAGTCAGATACAAAACACCGGCCTCATCTAGTTTTAAAAAAGAAGACGTGTAAAAGTGTTTGTAAAAACCTATTTGCAAAATAGACATCATTTATCATTTATGTTGGGCACAGCTGTTATGGGTGTACTATAATAGCTGTGCCTATTTCTTCAGCTATGTTTGAGTCCCACCCCAAAAGTGTGCAAGCCATTGCCACCAACCGGGCACTAAACCAGATTCCGTGGCTGCTATTGAAAAATTCTTGACGGAAAAACCCTCAAGTCCGCAAATAAAGATTTTTAAGTCTGTCTGAAGTTATTTATAATGTCACACATCACATCACACTAATAGGAATCGACTGATGTAATCAAGCCATTGAATAACAAGCAGTTTAATAAAACCTGATATTATTATCTATACATAATATCTGCACGAGGCTTAGTTTGTTTGCTTGGTTGGTTGAACGCGCTAATCTCAGGAACTACTGGTTCGAATTGAAAAAGTCTTTTAGTGCTGGATAGCCCATTTATAAAGGAAGGCTATACAACACCACGCTGCGACCAATAGAAGCGGAGCATCAATCAAAAATGTTACGCAGACGAAGTTGCGCGGGTCAGCTAGTGTTGTATAACTATGTATGTGCATAAGTAATCCCTACCTAGTAAGTATTTTACTCTGCTTATTAATAAGGATCTCATTGTCACGCAGAAATGCCTATTCAGTGTTTATTATTGCACTTATTTATCTTATTTACATACCTATGTAGATGCCAGGCGTTTCTTGGTATACCTAGTTGTTAATTTGACATAATATCACTCTTGTAATCTTATAGGGTTAGGCAGAGGTGTACTAATAGGAGTTCATCTCTTTGAACACATTTTGTTAGTTATGTTTCAGTCCTATGTACCAGAGAGCGAGCCCTTTGCCATCAAGCGGGTGGAAATCCGGAATGTAGTCGTTTTTTTATTGAAATGTAAGACGATCGTAATAGAGATGGAAGACGGTGGGCCTAAATGTAGTAACATAAGATATGATCTAAATAAAATTGTCATATTTTTTTTTTATCTTAGAATATAAAAAAATACCTCATTTTTCTATATGGAACCGGAGAAACATGAGAAAGATTGCTTTCGTGAGATTATTGATTTTGAGTAATCGATTACACAATCACAAAAATAAAACCTTTTCACTAGGTAATTAACTCAAAACAATTAAATGCTCTATATACTTATATGAAATATAGTGCATTTAATTACAGTCATATTAATAAATAAAATATCAATAAGTTACTGAAAAACCAATATATTAAGTATATAATCGATTTCATATCGATTAAAGTCAGTCATATATTTTTAGTCTATATCACTGTATGTACGAGTATGTACTGTATGTGTCTATGACAGCTGACTGACATTTGCTTGCTCTGCATACCAAGCTGCTAACTTGTTTCGTCCATAGAGTATAGTAATATAGATGTTTCGTCTTTCCCGCGTTATGCGTTTTGAGTGCTTTTCCGATTATTTTTCATATTCAACGAACACTGCTTTGTTTGTACGGATTCTGTACCTGCCTACCTGCCTGAATTTTATACGTCCCTTGCTTTCACTCTGGTCACCGAAACTCACGCGTTTGATTTGTAATTGTCATTTTGGAAGAAAACGTGTTGCGCCGACCCCAAGTAGAATGGGACAAGGGCAGGAAGATGATGATTTTGGAATGTTACTGCCGGCTTGGGGATTGGATATTGTTGAAAATATGGATCGCTGTGTGAATTGTGGGATAGCAACCAGTCACTACAATACACTAGACCGTCGACCCTTACTTATTATGTGTATTTTATGGTAACTTAGCTGGGCTATGTACCAAAATCATGTTGTTTCACCTGCACAATTTCTATACGACATTTTAATTATAATAGAAGATGAATAACTATAATAAAATGTTTTGTTTTTATTCTAGACCTCCTGCCCATATGTTACCTACCTATGACTTCAAATATTGCATCGCAATAACATAAACTACCGCAAAGCTTATGTCAATGCAGTCCGAAATCGTTGTAGTCACTGACGTTCATTCATATGACTTAAAACATTTTCCACTAAATGTAATAAACTTAAGTGTTTAAAGAGCATCTTTTGTACTTCAGGAATCAGCTGTTAGTTAAAGATTGTAACATAACCTTACTTTTACTAAACCTCTAATAACTCTACTCTCAGATTGTCAAAACTTACAGAATTAGACTTAGGGACTGATAAGTCTGAATCTATTAATTCACACCATTTTCATCTTGTTGCATTTGGGCCCAAGATTACATGTAATCGTTTCCAAGGTACTAAAAGCAAGCAATTTTAGCATCTGACAAGTAACAAAATGTGCAATAAATAAAATATTATCCCTTCATATCATCAACATCATGTTCCTGCCCTTATCCCATGTTACTCGGGGTCGGCGCAACACGTTTTTTGTTCCATTCTCCTCTGTCAACCGTCACGCATTCACACAATTCACCCATTCGTTTCTTTGGTCTTCCTCTCCCTTCATCGACATTTTATATTCCACTTTAATCAAATTATTCTTTCACTAATAAATAAAACATACCATTACAATACATAGCTCTAGATTTCGGTCCAATACTTTCTGTTTTCACGGTCGCCGATTCGGAATAGATAAATACAAACTCGAAACGGGAATAAATACAGAAGTTTCAGTTTTCTCTGGAAGCGTCAAACCAAACTAAATAGTAGTAGACAATGTGGCAAGTTAAAATTAATTTTCCGTGGAGAAAATTCGGCAAGTCTGTTTGTGGACATACGCGTTTGGAATGAATCAAAACTTTCTTACAAAATTGTTTTATTTCTTTGAGCGATGAACTGGCGAGGTTAAAATATTTGCTGCTTTCTGCCTGGAAATGTTTTTTTTTTTTGAGGTTTTCTTTCTTAAGAGCTCAAAAGGCTACAATACCGCGCAATTGGCGTTCAGTTCGCGTGAACAATACATTTAATGTCTATCAACTTATCTAACAGTAACTTGTCATAGTAAAATAAGCAGAGGAATAATCATGGCCCAAAATATACCTTTAATAATTTTAACAGTATGGCAGAAAACATGCTTACGCTGACTAACCGTTTTTTAACAACGTTAGCTCGGTTCCCATGATTGGATTTTCCACGTAACTTTCCAAGCTGGCTTCTGAATGATCAAACATTTCCAGTACTTTATATTCTCTCCCTTTCTTCTCCAGATGGTGCACACAATGATGCCGATAGCCCGGCCGATAGCGCTAGCTATGTCTGCCGTCTTGACGCTGGCGTACGTCGGCTTGGCTTTGGGAGTCAGGCCTGATGGTGAGGAGTCGCAGTTCTATCAGCAGGTTTGTACTATAGTGGTATCGAGGTTATGGTGTCACCGTAAGGGTTTTATGTTTGTTGTGCTTGTGGCGGAATTTACTACGCCTCATATGAAGTGCGCATCATATCTTACGTCACGCATAACACTGTATCGCTCATGCAGAGTTATAGGTACGCGAGATTAGGTTATATCTCTTGTTTAAGCGCGACAACAATCGTCGGTTTGTAGCCCATCAGACACAACACCCGTCTTGTCAGAGAATATTCCCTTTTGAATAGGGACGAAGAACAATACACCCTGATTCCTTTACGTAGAGGTATACAAGGTGTAGTTTTGCATCCTCGTCATAATTCAGGAGGTTGTCATAGATGACGTAAATAATCAATAGGTATAAATATTACGGTACCTGGTCAATAATAATAAACTTTGCATCTTTTAGTTGTTTTAATTTGACACTATTTCAGAATGAAGCCCTTCTCAAAAGAGGCGAATCACACGTTTAACGAATAAACATCTGCGTTTGTTTGTGTGTGTGAAAGCGCGGTTATAGGGCTAGTATTAGACGGACCGCGTTTTTATACACGTTGTGTACACTTACCGATATCCGATATTAAGAAAAAAAAATTACCTACCCATTTTATTACTGATTCGGGTCGATAATCATTAGCATAGTTACCTGCTTGAATTTGACGAGGATACAAAACTACACCTTGTATAGTTACATACATATGTACATACTTACATACCATCTCACCTGTTTTCCCAATATTAACTGTTATCCGTGCGATTACCATAAACACAGAAACGTGTCTGCTAATCGTTGGGTCCTACCCTCGGGACCGACCAGACATAACATCTGTCCTATCTGAGGGTCCTTATTTTTCTATCGAGGATGCGGGACTTTGCACCTTCTTCCTCATATATCTAAATCTATATTTTTAAGTAGACTAGCGACCCGCCACGGCTTCGCACGTGTGCAATATATTCTTGATGAAAATGAGAAGAGAGACTGTCATACAAACCTTCTCCAGACAATTACGATCATCATCATCTACCTAGCCTTTTCCCAACTATGTTGAGGTCAGCTTCCAGTCTAACCGGATGCAGCTGCATAACAGTATTTTACATGGAGCGACTGCCTATCTGACCTCCACAACCCAGTTAGACTCAAGACAATTACGATCATAACAAAAAAAAAATAACCAAATCTTTCTAGCCGTCCTCAAGTGATTCTCCGTCATATGTATGTACATCATGTAGCAGTTGATTTTTATAGATAGAAGATGGATAGATGTCTGTAAACATCACGAAACACCTTGATATTATGAAATTAAATCAAAAGATTGTGACATGTTTCGATTTAATTTCATAATGGTGCTCGTGCTTACATTACACCTTAATAACCCCCGACAGCAATAATTGATCAATCCACGATTCTGTAACAGTAACTGACATACATCCAACCTCTTACGTGAGGCACGATATAATTGTGTCAAGTTCACTTATAAGACTGGGGCCCTAACTACACACTGAAGCGACAAGCGTGTTACAACACGCGTTTTTACGAAAGAAAAAATAATAAGAGAAATTGCTTTGATTATGCTGCCAGGAGCTCGCGGCTAAATAATAACAGCACTCTCGGATAGATTTTAAAGTTTAAGCTGCACTTGCCAAGGTCGATACGTGGATGGGTGACCACCCATTGCATACCGGGTTTCCTCTATGCCTCGGAAAGCACGTTAAGCTATTGGTCCCGGTTGTCATTTTTATACATTTGACAGTCGTTACAGTTAGTCAGTGGCCCGAAAGTCTGACAACCAGTCTTACCAAAACATATCGTATTTTTTAGTACCAACTGGGTTGTGGAGGTCAGATAGGTAGTCGCTGCGTCGGTCAAATAGTTGGGAAAAGGTTAGACAGATGATATGCATTGAACATGCTACAGTTCACTGCGACGCGAAGAAAATAATTGACACGTGGGTCGCTTGTCGCAAGTCTTCATCACCCGAGGTCGTCAATGGGGTCTTATATTACGGCGTAAGCACGTATGTTGTCTCATCAGTTTAAAGCTCCTTACAAAATTGGAGAGGAGACGAGATTAATAGGATTAAGTAGCTGATGTTTACCTTCGTGAAACTGATGTTAGTACCTACTCTTAATGTGTTGCAGAAAGAAAAATGAAATAAAGTAGAACACAGTAAAATATTTTCAAGTATTTTCTTTGGTATGAATCCGTAAAAAATCGGGAAATTACATCCACAATTTGTGCATGGATCTTTTCAACAAAAGGGAATATTTGATATTATGAGATAGGTTGCCTTAGATCTACGGGCAAATTTTACAGCTGCCATTTGCGGTAAAATAAAGTTTCAGAGGCCTGAGAAACAACAATCGATGGTCCAAAAAGACGCGTTTTTTATTCTCGAACAGCCTACTTACATACACACTTTTGCATGCACCCGCATTAATGATAATATCAATACAAAATCAGACACAATTCAGCTCCCGATATAAATGTTACTACGGTATAATAGTTAGGTACTAACTTATTACGAGTAACCTACTAACCAATACAAACAAAGTTTACATAACTGAATAGGCGCTGAAGTTTCAATTCAATCTGATCGTCTCGCTATACGGATAGCGTATACTTATCCGGGATGCGAAAGTTTTCTTGCTTGTTCGCTGTCACAGACACATGACTGTGATCTGATACTGCTGGACCCGCTTGTAACCTCCTGGCTCCGCTGTTTGCCCCCCATGACGTGCCGCAATAGGCCATGACTCCCCATACCCCCCATCTACACTACGCTACTGCCAAGTGTTCCTGCCCTTATTTTAAAGATAATATCAACACCTATCTATACAGAATCAGTCGCATCTCATCTCTCTGTCATAGTTACTAGTTTATTACGAGTAACTTACAAACAGAACTAGTTCATTAGCAACACAAACAACGTTTATGTAACAAGATGTATCTGTTGTCAAATGAATAGACGCTGTAGTTTCAGTTCAATCTGATTGTCTCGTAATCCACGCCGTACTGTTTCATAATAATATTTGTTCTTGGTGAGAATCTTCTATACTAAGGGATAAAAGTACTCATAACGAAACCGAAAGACACTTGTCCTCCCATGTCATTGCGATAATTTTTGCTGGAGATATTGGGGATTAAAGTTCAAAATTCTCAAGTTTTTTTTTTTTAATACTAGTTTTTAAACGCTAGCGTGACGACTTGGAGGCGTTTGCGAGAAATTGGCCGGAGAAAACCAAACGGAGAGAAGAGTGGAAGGCTATGGGGGAGGCCTTTGCCCAGCAGTGGGACAATATAGGCTTCTGAAAAAAAATGTAGTTTTTAATGTTATAACTTTACTTTAAATAAATACCTCCACGACCCCCGTACTAGTCGATGCATCCTTCAACACAGTGTTTTGAGTGCTTTACATTGAGTCCTACCGTTAAACGTGATTTCAACCCAAATAAGTCGTTTCCCAGCAATATTTTTTGCGTAAAGTTACTTGGTTTGATATGCAGAATGCTTGGTTGACGGCTTCGTGAGTTAGTTTTATTTGAACGCTCTGATCTCTGGAAGTACCAAACAGATTTGAATTATTTTTGCATTTCAATTGATAGCCCAATTCTTGAGCAAGGTTATAGGCTATTTAATATTACGCTTTTTCTTCGCTTTTTCGCTTTTTTTTTACGCCAGAAAGTAAGCTGCAAAAACGAAGTATAATATCGCGGACGAGCAATACGAAACGGTGGTTTGTGGATCGAGGGCAAGAAAAACCGCGGGGCTCAGTTTGTATAGAATAAACTGCCAACTGATATCTGTAAAGACTTTATTTGTTTTGTATTGGACCTTAACTTTTCCAATTTCTTAGAAAGTGTCAAGTCTTGTTTGTGAATTTGTTAGTACTTTTCTAGACTTTCGAGTCAGACTCACTGACAAAAACGGAATCGTTATTATGTAGGTAACTTTTGAGTTTGTGTTAAGTTGTAACGTGAAGACTGCCCGGTGAAGGCAATGGGCTCGTACCCTTATTAAATGAGACTTAAACATAACTGCGCGATATATGTATGCTATTAGGTACATCTCTGGGTAACCCTTCAGGGATTTCAGACGTGATGATTTGTTATGTTTGTGAAGACTTCAGTGCCCTTAGCCATCGCGAAACGAATACAGAACTTAAACAAACTATAAAAAAACAATAGATACAAGTTCTATTGTTTCATTCCCCTTTTCATTCCATCAAAGCTTGTTTCAAGGCAAACTGTTCTTTTTACACAGTCGACAGCGAAAGCGCCTGTCAGTTAGTGATAAGCAATAACTCTGTTTGCAAATTGTGTGCGTTGCTAGCCAAGTTATTGCAGGCGTTGGGTGCCAGTGAGTTTTATTTATTAAATTATTTAGTATTCATATTAATTTTATCGTTTGGTAACGGTTTCTCGCGTGGTTATTTAATGCTCTTAATTTTCAACTCATTGTAATTATTTTCGTAATTAATTAAATATTATATTAATAATAAAAATGTAAATTATTTACACACATTTTTAATTTTTGCTTTTAGCTTTAATAAAAAAAAGCCTAACCTATTTAAATAAGTTAGTAAATAATGTGCTCGTGAGTGTTAATACTGAGCCATTATGAAGGAAGGTAGAGAAAGTATACTGATTTTCGAAATATTCGCGTAAGGCTTTGTGTCTTGCAAGTTTATGAGAAAAACTTAACACATTTTCTGCGCAAGGTGTAATTTCTTTACAATTTATTTATGGTTAAATAAAACGGTATAACACAATTAACAATAATTAACGTAGAAACAGAAAGCAAAACAAAATTAAAACATCCAGTTGACAACAATCAATGGTTTAAATTAAATTAAAACAAACACGGAACAGTGGAGTGTCCACTTTTCCCTGTTAGTTTATTGCATTCTTTCTCTCACAGATCTCGTGTATAAAATTATGGACTTGGTGATTTTTCAGGGTTATCTTATTTCACTTACCATAAGATTAGGTACTGAAGATAATTATACTTCTTAGGTTTTCATTATCTTTTCTATTGGACCCATCTAATAAAGGACGTATATCTAACCAAACTCAACTATACAGTATTTATTGTTTGCCTGCAACAATAACGTTTATTAAAACACAACTGTGTTACTCTAATTTACCAAAACAACGGAAAGTTTAATAATACCAATAAAACCGCGAAAAAGTCATCTAAATATTTTCCACCAAAACAAATGTTGCCCTTAGCAAACAGGCGTCTATTCCGTGTCTGTGCCCAATAAACGTTTATTATTTGTTTTTCATGAGCGTGGCAACCTTGACACCAGGCGGTGTCTAATAAACTGGCTTTTTACCCTTGACTTTATGCCCGAGTGTCAACCCTGGTAGGTGTAGGCTTGCTAAATGAAAATGTCTGTATGTACAATGTCCGTCTCTTGTATCGAGACGGAAATGACCAATAAATAAATAAATAAAATAAATATCGCTGGACATTACACACAGCGCCATCTAGTGCCACACTAAGCAACGAGGCTTGTGTCGTGGACACTAGATAGTTGATATACTACATAGATACTTTTTTGTTTGTAAATACATACTTATTATACATATAAACATCCATGACTCGGTAACAAATGTCCATGCTTATCACACAAACACTTGCTCCTACCGGGATTCGAACCCGGAACCCTATGAACGTAAGGCAGCCTCACTACCGCTGCGCCATTCGGGTCGTCAATAAAATATTTGTTCTGTGAGACAGCTGAAGTAGTGATAATTTATGGCGTTACTTGCGATTTTACCTGCCACGTTGGCGTAGTGGTCACAAGCGCGACTACTGAGCATCGGGTTCTGGGTTCGATTCCCGAGTCGCGAAAAGTGTTATTGGATTTTTCCATCAGGAATTTTTCACTAGTAGCCACGGACTCTGGATTTGTGCCCGGTTGATGACAATAGACTCGCCCCCTATTACATGGGACTTAAACTTAACTGGTGAATTGTGGGTGTACTATGAGGTACACTTTTGCCTAACCCGTCGGGAATTACAGGCGTGATGTTATGTTATGTTATATTATACCTGTTGTAATTGTACGTACCTCTTTGGCCTGACGTTCTAGCCTGTAGTTTTTTTTTATTATAAAGTCTTCATAAGTTCGTAATTTGAACAGTAGTTGTTTATAATCATCTATAATTAATTAGTAGTGATTTTATATACCTCTTTGGTCTAGCTGTGGAAAGTGCTACTGCTTAGCATGAAGTTCGGAGTTCGATTCCCAAGTAGGGCAAATTGTAATTGGGGTTTTCCGGCAAGAAGTAGTGGCCACGTACAATACCGGGCGGATAATATGAGTTGATACATAACTGGTGTTTTATTATAAAGTACTTTTACCCTTTGAGGATCATTCACGTGATGTTTTATTATATGTTAAATATTGAAACTAAACTTTTGCCTAGCACCTCAAAGTCAGCGGGTTTTATTTCAATCCCTCTCCGTATCGCTATGTCGGAGGATATAACAAAATCTTTTCCCTAAGACTTCATATTACACGGCAGGTTACGCTAGGGGCTGCTTATTATCACATTATCGTGTTTATCGCGTGATAAGCTGCTGAAAACAGACCTTTTTTGTTGGTTTACTAATATTTTTAGTACGAAAAACCCTTTCAGTGAACTGAGGGATAGACTTATGCCGTAGGTTAGGACATAGGATACTTTTTATCCAAGTAGTGGGTAAGTTCCTGTGGGATAATTACTGACATCCACGCGGTCGAGGCCGAGGGCTAAACTATTACCTACGGGATAGACTATGACCTGGGTTAGGTAGGATACTTTTTATCCATGTATGTTCCTGTGGGATAATTCCTGATGCGGCCTGACCACGCGGTCGAGGCCAACGGCCAAACTTGGTAATTAAATTAATACTACAATCGTTTGCAATATAAAAATATTAATTAAGAACTGTTGCTCCAAATAGAGTTTTTTTTGAGAATTGCGTAATGTTGATTCGGATCTTTTGAGGAAAGTAATTGGTGTTTTCCATTGATTTTTTTTTGCGGAAAACTAATTTACATCGTGTGTATTTATTTCTTAACTTCTAGGTTAATGAAACATTATAATACCTTTCTTATTTATAACTTCTAATCATGGTTTTATTTACTGTAAAACCTTGTGTGACCAACCGCCGTTCAAGTTACTTTGTAACATGAAAGCGTGTGCGCGGTAGTTTTTCTGACTTCATTAACTTTTATTTTTTTGTTTGTTTATTTATATTTTCCAGCTGATTTGCATCGGTACGCTTGTTTATTATTTTAAAGCAATATGGGATAATAAGGCCTTATATATGAACCGTGTAAAACATGACCAGCCTACCTAAATAGTTCCTATCATAATGTTTTTGTTGTACGAAGTTTTTGCACCGAAATATCAACCGTCAATAGAAAATGTTTTTTGGACAAATCATGATAAGTTAGCCTTATAACCTTCAAGATTGGATATTCTTTATAATCTACATACATACATAGCATCACGCTTGTAATCCCTTAAGGGTTAGGCAGGGGTGTGCCTAATAGTAAACCCACATTTCGCCAGTTATGTTCAAGTCCCATGTAATAGGGGGCAAGCTTTATGCCATTATCAGGGCAGACATCCCGATTCCATGGCTGCTATTGAGAAATTCCTGGTGGAAAAACCCAATAACACTTTGCCCGACCCGGGAATCGAGCCCAGGACCTCACGCTCAGCAATCGCACTTGCAACACTAGACCAATGAGACAGTCAGAGAGTTTTTAGTGAATTAAGTGTATGGTAAAAAAAATCAAAGCATGGCTTTCTACATTTCCACTTAATGCCATTCGATATAACTTAAATGCTTTACGACTATTCCTGCACTTAAAAGATGATATAAAAAAATATTTGTAAGGAAAATATTGCGGCTTACCATAAAATAATTGACCGTTTGTATGCGACGCTGAAACTTTCATGAATGAAACATGGGGAAGCAGCTTTACCCACACATTTATGATAGCGAAAATAAACATAAAAATGCAGGTTTATTTTGAAAAACACCACTTCTGTTGTTGTTATTGGGCTTTTCACCAGAAACTCAGTTGAAGCCTGGAGTCTGGCTTTGTGTTCGGTTGATGATAATTAGGCTCGCCTCTAATAATTAATCATACGAATTATAACTTGGGAAAATGTAAGTGTAGTTTAGTACACTCCTGCCTAATCCTTCGAGGGAAAACATGCGCGCAATTATTTTTTAATAATATCCACATCTGCTTTTACCTGCCAATAACTCCATCCATTAATATATCTATCAACGGTCCACTAATCCACCATATCTTCCACAGCTAATCTGCGAGCTATCCCTCCTCATCTCCGCCAGTGGGATCGGCCTCTACTACCGAGCCCTCACAGAGAGGGCTCACAGGAACACCTTCGCAGGCACCAGAACCTGCCTGGAGCAGAGAGTGAAGCTGGAGTGCGAAAGAGAGCAGCAAGAGAGGCTACTCCTCTCTGTCATTCCTGCTTATATTGCTGCTGAGGTAAGTGACTTTGTTATTTGTATGCGGTTGTACATCTGCTAGGATCCTGGATGACTGATCTTCTTCCCAGCAAAACACAGATTTTGAAACAGACAGGTTTTGTCAATAAGACCTACCATAGTGTGAAGATGAAGATCTATAAGGATTTCACTCGTATATTGATTTATATCTGTGATATTTTTGCATTAAATTGTAGCTTTATTTGCAACTTAATCATAACATATCATTACGCCTGTAATCTCCAAAGGGTTCGGCAGAGGTTTACTTAATATAGTTACACCCATGTTTCGCCAGTTATGTTAAAGTCCCATGGGGCGAGCCTATTGCCGTCAACCGATGGCAATAATACATGGCCGGTCGGGCACGAATCTAAACTTCGTGGCTGCTACTGAGAAATTTCAACATAATCATAATTAAAATAGCTGTATTTAGGTCACAATGGAGAAATATACTGGACCAGGCTTAGACCCACACGGCTGTAAAGATGTAGATAATAATGATAACCATCGAAAGTTAACGAAATTCCTAGAGTGACTGTGTCAATTTACAAAATACCTCTTTAAACCACCTAGCCTAATACTAATACCATCAAACGCTTCCAACGGATCTCCGAAAACCTTTACCAAAATAATGTTATCTTTATTCTACTAACAAAATCTTCAAAAACCTCATTACAACTTTAAAAGACTTCCCTTAGTGTCGATCCGAGAGACAATCTGAC
This sequence comes from Standfussiana lucernea, assembly GCA_964057025.1. Taxonomy (NCBI): domain Eukaryota; kingdom Metazoa; phylum Arthropoda; class Insecta; order Lepidoptera; family Noctuidae; genus Standfussiana; species Standfussiana lucernea. The sequence goes on from OZ059799.1 coordinate 14,989,961, forward strand.
GGAAGCCGAACTTCATTGAAGCTCAATTGTGTGGAAACGCAAATCTATCGATTATCGATAAGTGTGAGCCCGACGTTAAGGAACGTCCACATTAACGCGACAAAAATAGAAGATGTTACTTTCATTAAGTAAAACACAGTTTTCTTTTTAACAAAAATATCCTTTTCGTCAGTGAATTTCTTACATTGGCAACTGATATTTAAAATAAAACTGAGTTCAAAAAAATAATAATTAATGACTGAAGTAAATAGGCAAGTCTCTTGTGTCTGAGTCTTATAAAGTTTTCTGTAGACGATTTAGAGCGGATTTCATCAATGAAAACGGCGTTCAAGAGCGGTCAGCGTTAATATTTCATAGCAATTATGAGACTCGTGGTGCAGACCTGCTAACCGTGTACGATGTCATTAGTGAGAAAAGGCGTAATCGTTTTAAAAGTACACAGACGTTTTTATTCTTTGGAGAGTGACAGGTTACTTAAAAAGCCAAAAAAGCATTTCAGAAGATGGTTTAAACATGAATATAGTTACTGAATGGACTGCGTCGTTGATATAGTGTTCGCAATCGCGACTGCTGAGCATGAAGTCCCAGGTTCGATCCCCGGGTCGGCCAAATTGTTATTGGGTTTTACCATCAGGAATTTCTCGTTAGCAGCCACGGAGTCCAAATTTGTGCCCGGTTGATAGGAATAGGCTCGATTATTTATTTATTATAAATAAATAAAAAATAAACATGGGACTAAAACATAACTGGCGAACTTGGGTGTGCTATTAGGTACGCCTCTGCCTAGCCCTTCGAGGATTACAGGCGTGATGTTATGTTGAGTTCAGTAGTTACTTTACTTTATCTACCCGTCCAATTAATTTGCTTGTTCATTGTGAAGCAGCTAAGCATTTATGGTTTCGTGTTGCAGCGAGATAATTATGCCTTAGGGGATCCTTAATAAACCATGTTCAACCTGGAGACTGAGAAAACAACGTCAAGAGGACCTTTTGAAGTTATAAACAACGATTATTTTACAATAAGTTTATTTTTCTGAAAAAAAGAACAAGTTAATTATCGAGAAAATTACGCGTCTTAATTTACGAACATGAAAGAGATCTCCAAAGAAGTCGTTTATGTATACAGTCTCTTGTTTCGTATATCGGTTGCTATATCCCTATGCGAGCACTTGTGCACGCGTTGCCATGGCCGACTTGGAAATCGCTAAACAGACTTCGAAACCAAGTCGGCCGGAGCAAAGACAATGTCTGCAAATGGGGGTTCATGAACGGCTCAGACCTCAATTGCGTATGCGGCGCACAGTGGGCTGAAAATCGACTTTCATAGACATATAATACTTTTTTCCCAAATGTCCACTTTTATGACTTGAAAATGTTTTGGGAGACTAAATCCATGCCTAAAAATATCAACATTATGGAATAGCATTGCAAACAACGCAAAAAAAATTTTTTCTTTAAAAATTACTATGGAGCTGGCATGAAAAAGTCTCATACCTCCGCCATCGTTCAAATATACAAAAATACAAATACAAAAATGTTTATTTCCTTAATGTTTCAATGTTCAACTGGCCCTAATTCCCTTGCAGGTAATTAAACCTTGAATTATTTAGAATTTTTTGACATACTCCCCGAAGCGGCCACTGGTGCGACCTTTTTTTTAAAAATCGCTTTCAATTTAATATTTTCAAAAAATATTTTTAATCAAATGTTTAACTTAATTTAAGCTTAAAATCTACACGGACTACTTAAACGATGCACCCGACCACTACTTTGTATTAACACGCCACATGATCATAAAAAAATAAGGTCTAAAGACCTAATAATGTAACGATCCTAATTATGGTCATTATTTTATGAGTTTAAGTAATATGGTTATTCATATCTATTCTATGAGTTAGCTAATGAGGGTAGTAAGTAAATTAGTTTAATGATTACACTAAATAACGTCGTTGCAATAAATAAGAGAACTCAAAATAAAATCAATTCATTTCGCCTTACGCATTGAAAGTACAAACAGTAATAACATCACCGTAAACATGGAAAGCATCGTTACAAATCTTGATATGTTCGTTATTTTAAAAGGTTCAGCCAAAAAAAACGATTATCAGTTTTTATTTGAGACAGTGTTATCTCGATTGAGATGTAGTTTATCTGAGGAAGATCGTGTGACGTTTAAAGAATTTTGCCGGAAATTTACGAGAGCAGTAGAGAAACGTTGGCATTCTGCAAGCCGAAAAATGGAGTTATTCCGAAAGGAATATGGAAACTGGCTTGAGAAAAATGTCGACTGGCCTAGCT